>JACCHX010000002.1:9837500-12337500 GCA_018907135.1 Kradibia gibbosae | reverse complement strand
CAAAAATTTTTTTTTAAATAGTGTCAAAAATTACTTAAAATTCACAATACATGATTTGTATCTCTTTGATACGTAATATGATTTCTAAATGTATCGAGAAAACTCCTTTATTAGGTTTTTTAAAATAATAATTTTTAATACAAATTTTTTCCTAATTACATTAATTATAAAAATGTGTTTATTCTAATAAATTTTTACTATTTAATTTTTTTTTAAACTCTGAAATTAAAAAAAAAACAATAAAATGGAAACTAGTCAAATTTTGAAAAAAATTAAATAATCACTGAGGTTATACCTAAAAAAATTTAAACTAATTAATTTTAACTAATGAAATAAAAAAATAATAATTAATAACAAAAAATCACAAGTTTTGTATCGATTTTTATTGCAATCAATGTGGCAAAATTTTTTAATACGCTGTACAAACATGAGAAAAAATCCCGTCTGTAAGAATTCCTTTGATGGCTGAGAGCCGTTTAATATTCTTGCATTGATATTTTGAAATATTCCATATATTCGTTTAGTATTAAGTATGTAATTTATTACTATAATTATACGATGTCGCAAAATTCTATTTTGAAGATTTGTAAAATTAATTGGAAACATAACCTTCCATACAATGAGAGCTTGATAAGTTTACTTCAATTAATAACACTTTTATATTTCATTAAAAAAATAGGCTCTTAAAGTTTTATTTAAATTTTTTCTTATATATTTGGTTCTAATTTTCGAATAACCATATATATAATCATTTATTAATTTAATTTATTAATTAATTTTAAAAAGCTTCCTAAATGATAACTTACGAGAGCCTCATACGTCTAATCAATAAAACGTCGGAAAAATAAGGATAGTTAAATGTAAAATTTTTCTTTGTCGGTTTCATTATGCAAATACAGTTAACGCAAAATAAGCCTCTGTCTCACGGCTTAAAAAAAATACAGTTCGCCTAAAATATATTAGTCATTATGAACTTTATACAAGTAAATCTCTTGAACATATACATATATATTTAAGTTTTTTAATTTTTAAAGACATGTAATATACGGTATTAATCTTTTAATCAAATTATCCTTAAATAGACGAGTATTCAAATTATGCTTTATATGACAAAATATAAAGCTTGTAGAAATAAAAAGCATGAAAACTTATTAAAAGTTCATAACAGAAAGAATTTAAACAAAAATTTTAATATGTTTTGTAGTGATTTTTATCAGTATTCTTTAAGATCATTACATTATGAAAAATATGTAGAAGTGAAACATTAAAAAAACTTTTCTGTATTAAATTAATTCATCACTAGAAAAACTTTTATTTTAAAAAAAGTCTATAATAATAATTATTATATCCACAGATATAGTTATTTAAAAAATATTAGTTATTATAAATATTAAAAAAAATAGCTTTATTAAATAAATTCTTTTTATTAAACAGATCTGATAAAAGTATTATATATATATAACTCTTTTAAAAGCAAATATAAATTACAATTTTGATGAGGTCCAGAAGCTTTTTAATATTCATTTAAGAATCAATAAAAATTTACATATTACTAATTATTATGAAGTTATAATAGGTATTGTAAGACTTGTATAATAAGACTTTTTTAATAAATAAACAAGATGCTATTTTTTTAAATAATTATTTACATCTGGTTTAGTAATTCGAAAAAAATATTTTTAATTAAATTTAATAATTCATTCACAAAAAAGATGATGTATTTACAATTATTTGTAAGAAAAAAATGTAGGGCTATTTAAAATTTTTATTTTAAAAAATGGGACTTAATTAAAAATTTATTACATAAAACTTTCATATAGATAACTTATGATCAGCCAACATTTGTACCCGACTAATTGTCCTTGACTAGGATTTTTTAAAAGCTAACAATACTGTGATGAACATGTAAATAAAATTCTTTACATAATTCTTAAATTCTATAAGGTATTATAGTATACAACAAACTATTCTCGTGAAATAATTATTTAAATAAGCATAAAGTTGCGGTAAATTTACTGTAAAGAAGTTTTCTTACAATTTGTCGCATGATTAAAGAGCTAAAATCATATGAGAAAGTAAGACTTGATATTAGTAAAAGACATGGATTCGGTGCACATTAAATTTTGTCTTGGAGACAACATTGATACTTGATTTCTGCCTGTCCCCAATAAGAAAAAATTTCTCTTGCCTTAAACAGCATTTATTAGTGGTACAATTGACCGTGAAAGTAAAGGACATCACACACGGAAAACAGTAAAAAATATGTTGACTGTGCGGTCATTCGAGAAGACGACCGAATTCGAAAGCGCTCTTACGATCCCTATATATTTTGGTCGCAAATCGGCTTTTCACCTCGCGTTTTCTCCAAATAAAATATTAATTTTCCTTCTTGCACGTCGCTTAGCGCCGACGATGGCAATTCGAAAGTAAATTAAATTCACGTCACGCGCGTATATCAAACACTTTGCCATGATGTGCCCTGCAAAAAAGCCATACACAAGAAAATGCGATAATGCAAAAACGTCGAACTATCGAATTAGTTTGTGAAAAATCACAAGTGATGTGATAATTTTTTTCTATTTTGATTGTATAATCATGAATACATAAATGTTCCGCAAAAAATCTATTACATATAAAACAAACGATCCGGAATTTTTTTTATAATTTATAAATGTAACTTCATAATTTATAATATTATTTTTATAGTTTTTATACCTTTCATTTACAAATACAAAACATGAATGGTAGTTTTTAATTTATCGCCATGTATAAGCATTAATTTTGCATTTAGTCGATTAAAAAAGTATATGCAAATTATGTTAAGCCAAAATAAATTATATTTTACGTGCTTAAAAATAAAAACGATATAATTACCTAACTGAATTTTTCTAAAATATATCGAAATATATAGTTATAAATATATATAGTCCGATATTATTATAGTAAACGAAGTAATTTGTCGACATTTTCAACAATGTTTTGATATGCATACGTCATATTTAAATACATTATGGTCTTCTCTTCATTATGTATTTTTAAGACAGTCAATTGAATACGCTTTGTAAAGAAGCATAATAACATTGGTATAATATCTGTATATTTTTTAATAGAAATCTAAATAAAAAAGTTAAGCTATTATATTACAATTTAATATTCACAAAATAATAACTAATATAATTATTATGTTCCAAGTACTCGAAAGTTCACTGGTTTGTGAGTATCAGTCATTTTCAAATAACAATAATAGTGATATATTTATTAAGTTAATATACTTATTTCATTATAGGTAATATAAATCTGTATCTTTACTTGTTTATAAATTGAACTATTAATTTTACTTTTTTTCAAATTTATTTATTTTTGTATTAATTTCAAGTAATATTATAATTACTGGTGTGTAATTGCGTACTAGAAATAAATTAGCTCTCAGAAGAAGTTGATATTTATCCCATGACTCAATTGTTTTACAAATAACTTCTTGTCTTTTCATTGCTCTATTTGTAATTATTATTATTCGCTTAATCTAATTCAGATATTTTAATGTATACGCACACACCCAAGCGCGCGCGCACGCACGCACGAGTTGTAATGCATACTCTAACTATATACAAAAAATACAAATCCGAAATAAAAAATAATTCGTAAATTCCTTTTTTTCTAATTGATTGATCTATCAAAGACTATCCGCATCGACGATTATTCAACTTTTCAACAAATAACATTAAATTCATTGCAGTGCATCAATGCATAGCGATACATATCTATTAGCCCCTTCATCCATTTCTAACAATATGAATATTCATCGCCGTACAGTGCATACAAATACGAAGTAAATTACATATGCAACTACAATATTCACTTGGATTTTATTCAAATTTCGACGTTGGTAAGTTCGCAGTCCGACCGAAAAGTTGCGGCAAACCTTTATTTTTCGTCCACCCGTATGAAACGTCAAGATTTATTCAAATAAAAAGTATTTGGAAAATAATAAAAAGAGGAAAGTGCGTATGTGTAAGGGAAAGAGATAGCGTGAAAAATACGTTGACGCGTACGTTCTACTCTGACCTCTCCCCCTCCCTCCCTCCCATCACCCATCCCAAACCACATTAGTACAGGCTTTGTATGATGGAGCGTTCAACGAACGTTCGGTCGTTATTAAATACGGTTCTCGACGACTGTTTTTAGAGAAAAAAGTTCTAGTGATCCGGAACACAGCGATAAAACATATCGGGCTTTTGGGTGGAGTTCGACTTTCTAATTCTTTCATATTTATTTTTGGTGACAGTCCGTGCTTTTCACTTGCCAATATGTTCGAACGAACAATATACCTATATACTTTATATTGTGTGAGACTGATTTGAGGCTGATTTTCAAAGCAAATAAATTTACTGATAGTTTCAGATACATTCGTAATGATTCAAGGGATTGTTTCAGAAGGTCGATCAAAAACGAATATTCTCGAGTGGTTTCCATTGAGTGTTTTAGAATTATTGGGGAACTAACATCTGACCGAAATCCATCATTAATTATGCAAAGTTAGATTTGTAGATTTTGTTGTACTGTTTATTGTTATATTAGATTAATTTAAACCTGTTATTTACTTTTCATTTTGTCAATTATATTTTCGAACAGGAATGTGGACAAATCAAAGTTATATCTAACAATTCAATTGAGGAAGTGAAAATAAATCAATAAGATAATAACATTTCTAGGTTTGTCATAAATCAAGGAGCTTCTATTGTTACCTTATTGACATTCATTCTACTAGTTTACAATCTTAAGCTTATAATTATTACAGCGAATATACTTTCATAAATATTTTGTTTTTAATAATGTTACACAACCTACATAATGTACTTGAAAAAAAAAATTGTTAAAGAAAACAAAAATGGGTTAACATTTATTTTGTCTAAATTTATCAAAATGATTAATTTATATTTAATTGTGACACAATTTACTAATATTTTCATTATTTTACATACAAAGCATCTATCATAAACAAATCAGGTAATAAGCGTAGATAAATCATTTATTCGTATCGATGGGTTTAGATTTGAACTATGTTTGAACTCCAACAACCATTACTTTGTACACTATGCATAATGTACTCAATTAGTACTCGTTCATATATTAATTAACCACCAATTAAAATTAAAGTAAGTGTTGTGATGTAGAGAAATTTTTTAAGAATTTGAATTGGATGGATTTCACATCTCTCTTCTTTGCTGTTAATTTATTTTGCAATTTCTACAAACTTTTATTAGTTTTTTCAGTTAATAGGGACATTTATGCATACTACATACAAAGCAACAAACGCAACTATTTGCTGATTAACTTAATAAATATAATTACTTGCAACGACAAAATTCAAAAAATCAATCTAGCCTGATTTTGTCTTTCTGGTATTCTTAAACAAAGCTGCAAAGTAAGGCAAATAAATTTCGGTTTAAAAAATGAAGTTTGTCACATAATGGACCACAGTCATAGAGTATGGGCGCAGGCGCGTGCCCGCAAAAATTTGTATTTACTCAGCGCGATTTCTTTACTCAAGAGATGAAATGAGAAAGACGACAAAATGAAGAGCTTTCAAGCTTTTTTTTATAATCCCAACCGAAAGCTCGTCACGCGTGCAATAAATACCCTCGGAATTTTCCGCCCCTAAAAAGAAATTTCCCCCCAAGTCCGCCGGTTGACATAACCCCTCTCCAACGATCGTTACGCTGTTCACCCCTCCGGCTTTCAAGCAAATAGGACAGTGAGCACAAACAGCAACGCAACGCACTTCCCCTTTCGTCACTAGTATCCACCCTCATTATCTTCTTTCATCTTTTGACGTAGTACGTTCTCTCATTTATGCCGGACTAAATTCGTAAGTACCTTCTTCCTACCTCGGGGGCGCAGGCGACGAGACCTGAAAATAGTTCCGTGCTATTTCAACTTAAGCTTTCGTAATGAAGGATAAATAGGGAGGCATGGTGTGGACACTTAAATACAAGAAATAATGGAGGTCAAAATGACTAAAAACCTTTGAAATGAAGTGCTTCAATTTTATTACTCTTCAGATGGTATTTCATTTTTAATTCCTTTCTGGAAACCAAAGGATTCGTATTGATACGTTCTGTATATTCGGCAGATTTAATACCCTATTGGTACCATTTTTCTACGTTAGTTTACACATAAAGGGTTTTGAAAGTAATCTTAAAATTGTGTTATGAAAACCTGTACATTCATCATTTTACGTCATAAATTTAGTTTAAAAATGGCTAGACCTATTTATTACAATAAATGTCTAATATAATATGAAATATGGCATCATAATATTAAAACGTCATTATCATTGCTTACTAAATTTGGCCATATGGAAAATTAATGTAAACGGAAGTGAAAGTTAATGTGAATGCATTTAAAGAGAAAATACTCAATGTAGAATGGAAATCAAAACCATAATTTTATCATTAGAATTAGTCACAACTTGTTCAAAAACGTTGTATTTACGTACATTATTTTCTCACTAATACTGTATTTTCTCGGTTTTTTTTCTATAAAATTGATTTGATAATACAACGTAAATATGCAATATTATGGTATTAATAATACAAACACAATTATAAATAATTAACTATGTAATTATGGTAATTAATTAATTTCTATATGTAGTTTCATTTGCAGCTTAGTGTTAACGTGAACGATAAACTATGCAATTTTAATATAAAATGCATGAAAGGTATAAAAAATAGTATTTACAAAAACACAGATGGTTGGATATACAATGACAATTTTGAAATTTGTATTAAATTTTTGCAGCCTAATTTAAGTTTAACTAACATGCTTAATAAATTGTACTATTTATTAAGTTTAATATGAAAAAAAATTTGGTGGCAACATCATTACTATTCCAATATTTGTAATTAATTTTTTTTCGCGGATACACTTCTTAAAATCTGAATATTTCTAAAAAAAAATTCTTGGAGGGTATAAATCTAATTGATCTTATACATGCTTTCATTCTAGATTATATAAAAACAAGTATACTATAGATTTTAAAGTAATCAGAGCAAGAATTGCTCTTGGAAAATATCAAAAACTTCATTTCCCATTCAACGTTCCACTCTAGAAACTAGATCGGAAACAAAGCGGAAACAGATAATTCGTCACCTTGGTTACAGAATGCGCCCAGATCGGGGCTGGAGCGATTCAGTCTCGCGTCTGGCGTCGTTACGCAGCTCGACTAGCGAATGGAGAGGAAAGTCGAGTAGAAGCCCGGGAAACACAACGAGAGTGAGATCCCGGGTACATATACGATGGATAAGCAGGGAACAGGCTGATGCAGATGGTATCGCGTATCATAAAAGCAGAGTCAGTCTCCAAGAACTTCATGGATTCATGACGCACGTTTTTACCTGTATCAAAAAAGTGTGCGAGTATAGCCCGCGCACGCATGGGTGTGTGTGTGTGTGAGAGAGAGAGAGAGAGAGAGAGATAGAAAGAGAGGGAGAGAGAGAACTACGCACATTGTGTAACGACTTCAGACCTGAACTGACGCACTGCCATACTGTCGGTATAATAAAAGAGAAAAAACACGAGTATGAAATTTTGAAGCGCCGAAATAATTGAATTACAATTATGTCCTCGACGTTCCACTCCAAAGCAAATTATGTGATGAACGATAACATCACTCATACGTAGTCATAATCACTGTAGTAAGTGTGTTAAAAAGCTTCTGGCGTTACTTAGCCAATATGAGCACTGATATATATTACCTTTCCCAATGATGACACATTAAATCGACTTTTCTCTGCTGTTCCAAATTCGAGCATTATCGACTCGAGGAAAGGTAGGGTTTGCATCCCTTACGCGCAAATCGCAGGTACCAACACGTTTTAAAGAGCTCAATTTGCAATGAATTTGTGACGTGATGAAAAAGGAAGAGTGGTAGAGGAATACAAAATTAAATATAGTTTATACTTTCAAGATGCTTCTGAAAACAAATATTTACACATTATGTATTACTTAAAACATATATAGTCTTTTTCCTTCATTTATTAATAGGAGAGTTTCAAATTTCCAGTATTTATATAAATTACATGTACTTTTTGCTTTCCCTCATTTTAAGTACATAATATTATCTTGTTCCAATAAATATAATTTGGAACATTAGGTATGATCATTAAAATTAACAAAAAGTCAAGCTTTATTTACAATTTTTCAGTAGTAAAATCTAGGACTTCTTTAAAAAGACCGTAAACCTCATCCGTATAAAGCGGTGTGAGCATTGGATCTTATTATTTTCAATTTCGGCCATAAAGTGCACATAGATTTCCTTTTTCTCTGCATGTATATTTTCGATACGTATAATGGACCCTACCGAAGCTATAACGGATTAGAGGCTTGTGAGTAGAATATGGTTTTGGAGTCCAACGCAATTCCTAAGTGACTGACAGGGCGGTGCTCAAAAAGGGCAGCACCCTGAATTCAGCTAATTCTATCGTGGACAGGTAGACGAGGATCCTGACGTTGATAGCTTGGAGGAGGGTTCGATTTCGAAGAAGAATGAAGGAAGTAGTTGTCAGTTTACGGGAACTAGAGAGAGAGAGAGAGAGAGAGAGAGAGAGATACAGAAATAGCGAGCGGTGAAGTGGCGGATGGAATGAGACGGAATCGAGAATGAACTGTAAAGTGGTAGCTACAATGCGTTTTAGGATGGGATCCATCAAGAATAGATTGGACGTTGGCTGTTGCTTTGACCGCTATACGTTTTTGTTCGTCTTTGCGTCAATAATAAAAATTTTTGTTAAATAATAAAAAGCCTTCTGCTTTGCCCAGTTCTATTGGCAAAAATAAATGCCTATAATTATCTTTACGAGACTTTCCATTAAAGCAACTGCCTATTAGTTATAGATTTAATTAACTACGAGAATCTGTATGGAATAAGTCACTCGACAACAATTAATAAGATAATTCTAAAATTGATGTTGTTCGGAAAGAAAACTAAAAAGACTTATAACAAAGTAGATAATTTAATCCTTTTAAATTAAGACCCCATTACAATTATTAGATATTGTACTTATGAATAATTATCGTTTTTATTGATAGATATTGATTTTTATTCAGGTAAATAATCCTGTACTTTTTTACTTTTAAACGTTTCTAAAATTGCATTATAATTAAAATAATGCATTAAATACCAATCAAATATGTTTTTTACATATTATGATAAATAATACATTCCAATTTTTAATTAGGATTTTTTTTAATGTTATCAAATACATAAAAGACTTCATCAAACTTTTTAATCATTTTATTTTATATTTTTAAATCGGTTATTTGCGTAATAAGGATATATTTATTTATTGTCTTTTTCATTTAAATTAAATATAAAAAGCGTTAAAATTTTGTTGATAAGTTAAAATAAAAACGAATACTGACTATAGCATAATTATATAATTTTCTAAGTGGTTTAATGCATATTTAAAAAGTCCACTTTATTTTAATGATGTCTCTTTCAATCTTCTGGGTTTATTTTAAATAATTTTAAATTATACAGTAAAATAATACATTCTTATTACAAGCTATTCTTTTATCGTATTAACTAATTATAATTCTAAAAAAATGTTGTGATTGACAGTAATTTTACAGATACGTATAATTACTTTATTTCATCGTTAATATGTTATGAAATATTATGTATTGATGGAAATGGAAAAATTCTATATGAAGATATGCTCGGCAATAGAAGTAAAAATAAAATTGTTTCTTTTTTGTCATTCTAGGTAAGTTCTCAAATATTTTTATTCGGAGTATTGCTCAATAATTCAAGAATCCGTAAATACTTTATATTTTATAATGTAACATTTTTTCACTGCAAAATTATAAATTCAAGTTGCGACTTTGAGAACCATTGATCTATGATATTATTTTTGGAAATTTCTTGTATTGAAATCAACGTTTGCATTAAACAGTTTGCAAAATAAAAATATTTTTAACGAAAATATGAAAGAATTTGTCTGGAAGTTGTATTTTATTAAGCACTTCCAAATTTTTTGCTTACGATTTCCTTTAATATTTCATCTAAAAAATCTATTTTCTATGTGCTTATAGGAAAAAAATCGTTGGATGAAATAATTTAATAATCCTACTTTAAAATTACAATTTATCTTTTATGTTTTCAATAAAGCTGAAAGTGAAACACCTAAAAATTATTTGATTTTACACTTTGGTCCAAACAGAAATTTAATGCATTGTTAAATAATTTACTCTTTGTTTAAGTCGTCAACTTTAAAATATAGCTGTTAGTTTGGAACGGGTCATTGTAATATAGTACGTAAAGATTTAAAAAAATGTAAAATATTCCCAAAAAAAATCAGTTAAGTTTATAAATTTTACTGTTGAAAAAAGCATAATTAAATGTGTACATTACATTGGTGTATGTTTTAAATATATTGGTAGCAACTATATAAATTAAAACACAATATTATTCTTTATAAATCATATATCAACATTACTATTAATTGTATTTTAAAATAATAAGCAAAGGTGTATGTATTATAAAATAATGAAAATAGATGTAGATGTTCCAAGAAGAGATGACTGTATAAGAAAAAAATGTAGCAGTAAACGTGGTTTACCCATTGCTTCTTCCTTTTTGAAGTTGGTTTGCTAATGAGATTCGTTTTGGCAAAATGGCCGCATTGAAGACCGTAAAGCGCACAGCAGGAGGGATAAGAATCGACGGGCAGACAGACAAAACCAATGGAGTGGTAAGGGAGGGTAGTGATGAACGGAAACTTCGTATAACAAGAGGTCGTGAAGTTTGATTAGCAGAAATTGACGGTTTTTATTGTAGAGATGAATGCTTAGGAGGAGTGAAAATATATGTACAGGTGCGTGTGTTTGTGCGCGCGCGTGCGAGAGAGAGATAGCGAGAGATGGAAAATTGTCGAGCAATTGCATTTTCATTCAATTTGTATGAAATTTTAATGCGCTTAGAAGCTAACACCTCTACCACATCGAAGAAAAATTATTTAATTTTAAAAAAGAAAAGCTGGTACTATCAAGTACTTTAAAAGTGATTTTGTACATCCTTCGCTGTAAAATAATGAATAAAGATAAACTTGAACGAATACGACGTCTGCAACATTTTTTACATCCTAGATAAAAAGTTTTTATGCGACTTGGAAAAATATATTTTCAGGCGTGTAATTTAGTTCTTTTGAGAAAACGATAGATTATAGCTTCATGAATGAACTCAATATTTTTTTATTTGAGTTATTAACTGCACTTTTATGTTATTATCTGAATTTAATAAAAAAACATATTTTCATAAAAAATAAGTAAAAACTTCACCTATGAAATATAATATGTCATAAAAATAGTGACAATAATCTTATAATTTTAATAAATAATATATTTAGAATTGAAAATGTAATTATAACTAAAATTCTTTAAAGAAGCATAAGCTAATGTTTTATAAATTATTTCTTGATTGTCAGTTAATTGTCTGCCTTGAATGATACTTTAATAATTTCATTCATTTGGATCTTAAAATGTCATAAATCATTTTTTGTCTTATAAAAAAAATTTGAAAGACAACATTGATAACTTTTGTGAAAAAACATAGATATTAAAAATGTAGTTTTATATGCCAATTGATGTTAGAGTCTTCATTTATCAAACTAGCTACATTATTACAGTATTTGTTTCTCAATGTAAAATTTATTTTTTAAAAAAAGGTTTCTACTTTCATTACAAGGAATTAAAATTATGTATTATAATTTAAATTTCTTATGCAATTTTACCAGCTGATTACATTATATATAAAAATTGATTAAAATCATTCGTTTGAAAGCCCATATCAGATAAAACATAAAATAAACTTTTACTAAACGAAATTTAAAAAAAAATTCTTTTAGCTGAACGTATTAAAATGAAATCCTAAAATATTTATGCACGGTAATTACAAAAATCATACTTTAGTAATATTAAGATTTAAAAAATAAATAATTATGTATAAGAACTGAAAACTTGAAAACTTGAAAAATATTACATGGTTCAATCAAGCCATTCTATCAAGATCAATTTATCCTTTTATGGACATGAGTACAATTCGAATGTGTATTTTTTTATATAAAAATTAAATATTTCCTATTTTTAAATGAATAAATTTCCACTCTGTTTGAAAATGTATTGTCGCAAAAATAGTTATGCATTTATACCGGTAATAAAAGATTCGTTCTCATTTAAATACTTCAAAAACTTATCGAACCATTACTTAAGATTAATTTAAAGCCTAAGTAAAAAGTAACTGCAAATAATTAAATTTAATATTGGGCTCGCTTTCAATGTTATTGAGACAGATAATATGTTTGAAACAATGTATAAGCCTATGAAATCTTCATAAATCTTTTAAGAAATAATAACCTAACAAGAAATTGAAGAGATACTTCTAATTACATACAACAAAATACCGTGTGTATCTACTATGTATGCAAGATGAACAATCCAAACTCTGGGAAAGCTTTAGTGGAAACTCTTTTGAAACAGTAGTCAGAAGTTATACTAATGTTTCAGTGTAATTCAGCTGTAAATCAAAGCAGATCTGTAGTTTATACTAACTTATAGTAAAGCATAAATCTTTTAAAGCAAAATTCAGCTTGTGGCAATTTATTCCTTATTCCGTTTTCAAATGAGTTTTCTAAAAATATTTTTGTTTTTCTCCAGTTCTAAGTTACGCAAAATTTACTTCATTACATTAATTTTTCAGTTGATAAAAACAAAATTCAATAATTATATACAATTATACGGATTATAGAGTGCTAATATTTTTTCCCCTAATTTGTAATTTATATATATCTAAGTAGCTTAAATGAAAGTAAAGAGTTACATTTTAAAGTTTTTTATAAATGTTTCATTAAAATCAGCTTTACATGTATTTTAGTTTAGCTAATATTTTGTTAATTCTATATAAGATTTATTTAAATTAAATCGATAAAAACCGTCAAAATTTTTTTAAATATCTTATAAAGCCATATTTTAATAAAAGGTGTAAATAGTATATAATTTTTACTCAAAGTATTTAATGGTTTAAGTTGGACTTCATTATCAGCATGTATTTAAATGAAACAAAGAGAATGTTAAATTAAAATTGAATTCTTTATGTATTTTCACATGAAATTTTATGAATGAAAATTAATTCACTTGAGAAAGATAACATATTTGATTTTAAAAACTTGAAATTTTACAAAAAAAAAAAATATATATCTATATATATATATATATATATATATATATATATATATAACTTACGAAAATTAAAATTTTTTTAATAAAACAGTTTTTTTAACAGTGATAAACAATTATTTTAATAAAAACTTTTAATTGTTAATTTAAAAAAATACAAAGTACAAAATACAAATACAAAAAAAATACAAATACATCCCTAGACCACAATTTTCTATTACAATTAAAAATGATTCGTTAGGCTTCTTTTTTTAAAAAAATGTTTATAATTTCTTTTTACGTTGTATTAAGTAAAATTACTAAGCCACCAAAAGCGCGCGTTTAGAGTCTCCTCTTTGGGACTTGTCGACACTGCAGCTGTATTAGTGAGCGAAAAGAAATCAGGTGATCGCGACCCACCGCACGTAACAAGCTCAGCGAGGGAGGTGATGATCACGTTCGTAAGCCGACAGTTGCACTTGTACTCTTCCACTAATTTAGAAATACATGCTTACGCATGGGCGTACACCTGTACATATGTACACACATGCATGTCAAGATAGAGAGAAAGAGTGAGAAAATAGTGCCAACGATGAACAAGGGACGCTCAATTTAGCTTTCGTTACAATTAAATTTTACGATAAACCGCCAGGCTCTTTAAATTTGAAGGGGGGGGGGGTTATACCTGTCGGTGGTCTCGCCTAAATTGGAGGAGCACGAGTATCGCGCAGAAAAGACAACAAATACAAAGTAGGAGAGAAATGAAAAAGCGACCCTACATTTCTCTGTGTTGGTTCATTTTCGCGTATTCGTCCCACCCGACGGCTTCTGATCAATACGAGAATGCATTTGGATCTCTATCCGATTGACCGCCTGCAAGTGCGCGCGTGCACCCAAGCCTGGCATGAGTTGCGCTTGCGCACGTTGGCCGGCAATTAGTGTGATTAATTGTAACTAATTCATTGCAAGAACGAGTACAGTGTTACGGCACGCACGCTTTTGTAGCTAAGAATAATTGCTGCGATTAAAGTAGTGATGAACTTTCGTTTTGTTTGTAATGAAAACTATTGATTTCCACAATAATATCAGCTGCAAAAGTCAACTTCTCATATAATATATTTTTAATGAATTAAATAAAACTTTATTTATTTGAATGCGCTCATATATCCACCCTGCTAATGCAATGTCATATGCTAATACAATAAATAGTTCACAACAAAGTTTAATACTCACATAAAAAAATATTCAAACGAAATGCAATTTTGTTTGCACACTTAAATCATAAAAAAAAACATCAAAATAAGGCTTTGACATTCAATCGTTGTGATAATTTTCAAAAAAACCTTATCAACATCATTAGAGCAGTATATTGAAAAAAGGGAGGAAAAATATTTAATACATGAAACATGTTATCGATAATCGCTATTATTATTAACGCGAAAAATAGCAATAATCTTACGCAATAAACTCTTAAAATTACTAACAATAAATAATTTGGCTGCAGTAACAAATGAAAAATTATCGTAAAAATAAATGACAGTCGAGCACAATGCAATGTAAGATAGTAATTAGTCCGAGATAAGAGGCTGAGTTGGCAACTGCATTTGCGGTATTTTGGTCGGTGAGGAAACAGGCACGTCGGGAAATCGCTGCTCTCGGGCGGCTGCGTATTACGGTAGCACACTTATTGAGCGTCCTTTTGTCGGGCAATTTTCTTTTTATCGTTCGGCTGCTAAGGATCGTGACGCTCCAACCATTGCATCAGCTCGAGAAAATGAGGATCGGTTGAGCGGTTTTTTGCCCTGCAAACTTGTGGATATTCAGTGGATTTGCTGAATGTTCAAAGTAGTCTTATATTTTTTTCGATCAATGCCGGGGCTGCAATGCACTTTTGACAGTTCGGCCGATGAGATTCCGTAAAGTCAAGTTTGACTTTGACGGATTACTGAAAGGAATAATAACATCAAAATCGTAAATGACATTAGTAGTTGAGTAGAACAACGGAGGCAAACATTTCACTTGGTGGAGTATACTTTAGTAAATATTGACTTAACTGTAAATTCAATATTACCTACAATTACTTACTTACCGTTGATTTTATATTATTATTTACCATAATAGCCAATTTTTTATCTACTTCGCGAAACATATACTTTATATAATATACAATACGCATTTATATAAATAATTATAAATATGCCCGGAATTAAAAATAAACCGATATGTTGTTCTTGATCGAAAGTCACCAATTTTGTTTAAAACAAGTTTTAGTCGATTCACCCCGTTTTTGAAAGCCCTACTCTCGACACTGCAACTCATTTTAGACCAATTGTTGGAGAGGAGTTGAATTTGGAATTAGGCAATTGGGTAAGCGACTTGAATCGAATCGCCGACCACCACGAAAACTCAGACTATTCTACATAATGGTAGAACCGAGACGGCGACAATGACTGGCCTGATGCCAAAGTTTACCTGTTGCGCGGAATAGAAATACACTCCAGACCATTTCCCATCCTTATCTACGGCGTGAGACTGCACGAAACGTACAAGAGGAGCAGATCGGCCTGGGAGGATTTAGACCTATGCTTGTACGATTAAGCTAGTCTCATAAACGAGCTCTGAATTTGATGAAAAGCTGAGCCCCATGTTTCTTTGATTTCTTGAAAGTAATTAATCTAGACAGCATATGCTCCTAGGAATTTGATGAGCGATGAAAGAACAGTATTAGCGGAACTCTGAAATATAGAGTATTGTCATGAATATAAATAAATATTTTTTATTATCATGAGACTCATATTCGTATCAGCAGTTTGTTATAAACTACATGAAAACGACACCTTACTGCAACATAAAATCCGATGTAATACAAAATTAAAGGGTAAAATTATTTAAATAAACATGCATTTACATTTTCTAGACCTTTGCTGAAAAAAAGTTGATAGTACTACAAAATAACAAGTAAAGAGTCATTTTACAATAAAATAAGTATGTAAGTTTTTCATTGATTCATATTTTACTATTGAATAATAGAAAAATAAAAAAATCTGAGCTTTTTATATCTATTTCTAACCATTAAATATATGCATCATCATGTGTACTTTCATTTTTATAAAACCATCATATTTTCTTAAACATTAAAATTACTAAAAATAGTAAGTACTACACCTTGGAAATGTTGAAAATTTAAACTAGATCACATTCTTTAGGCCATCAGAAAAGGAAGGCGTACAATTTAAATACGAACTACCAGTTCTATAGAATAATGTTAAAACTTATAGAAATACTAAAAGAAGGAATAAGTTAAATCGAAAATATTATTATTTGTGAAATGACAAAAAGAAACAAAAAGATTTATTCGCTCTGAGCAGAAATAAAAAATAAGACATTGTAGTAAAATTCTCAAAAAATGGAATACTTTACATTTGTATATTATATTACGAAATTAATTACGTAGGTAAATTAATAATATTGCAATGGCTATATTATAAGTAATTATTTTTAATTTAAATATGCAAAAAGAAAGTTATACAGTTAGCTTAAAATGAATTCAAGAGATATTTGGATTATGATATAATATACATTATCTTCCAAATTAAATAATGATCTGATATAATTATTATTATATCTTAAATATTTATATTTATTAGTTATCGTAATACATTAAGATTCTTTGTCATTGCTTATATTACATTTACATAAAAACACCTATTTTAATAAATGTTTATTTAATAAGTTTTGTATGAATATATAAATATAAAAAGGTATATTCATAGTAAAAAAAATTTTAATTAGTATAGAAATTGAAATTCATGAAGGAGGTTTCACAGTACTAATTTTTATAAAAAATATTTGAAGATATAAATTAAAGGAACATAAAGCCTTTTGTAACATTATCTTTTTTACAATTTTTTTATTAATGCAAATTAGTTTTGTCAATGCAAAAATATTTTCAAATCGTATAAGTTTATATAATTTTCCCAATCATTTAATTTGATATTGAGCCTAACCTTTTGTAATCCTTAAATTTTTAAAATTACAATTAATTTTGTAAATAGTTTAAAAAATATAATTAGTTTTATTGCTTAAATAAAAAATTGAAAGATGAATCATATTAAAAAAGAGAGGAGTTAAAAGGGAAAAACTACTGAAGTTGTGGAATCAAAATCCTAGAAGTAGAAAGGAAATCTGTAAGATCCTTGAAAAAGAATAAGTGAGATATCGTTGACTAGTGGCAGGAATGAATGTTTTAAATATTTCTTGAAATTTGAAGAGCTAAGTGATGCAGTTGAATTACCTCTTAAAAATTTGAATATATGAAAGTTGTATTGATTGAATCAATGAATATGTTACTAAAAAAATTAAATAAGCATAGTAATTGACTATTTCATTTACAAAATTTCTCTTATATATAATACTCTTATATATAACTAAGAATATTATATAATTATTCTTTTAAACATTTTTTATAATAAATAAAAAAAATAAACATTCTGAAAAATACTAATTGCACTAATTTTAATTGTGTAAATTTTTAAAATAATTAATTCTTATTTAATATAGTTTTTATTTAAAAAAACGCTGGTCTTTTATGGATTATTTGAAATATAAAAAACCAATAAATTGATTTCTAATCATTTTTTAAAGAACACATAAACATAAACATGATATACTTTATCCTCAAAGCCTGACTTTCGATTTGTAAATTTTATTTATAAATTTTATATATATGTAAATGCTATGTAAATTTAAAATATATATATAAACACCCATAAATGTCCATTTAGTTTATTATTTAAGAAATTTTAATTTGTTTAATTAAATCAGTTAATGTAATACAACTAGAATAAATTAATAGTATATCTAATTTTGTAAATATCTAAACATTTTTTTAAATAATAAAAATTAATGATGAGCTGGTCAGTGTTTTTGTGCAAGCATATCAATAAAATAATAGTAAATGATAATATCATTGCTAAAATAGTATTAATATAGATAAAATTATTTTTCTATACACTAGTAGTTACCAATTGGTTATGGTAATTAGAGAACTAAAAAATACATATGAATACTATCCAAACTCAATTTAAACAAAAATTGAAATTTTTTAGAAAAAACAAAGCTTTTACTTTTTCCCTACCGATAGTGAGTTTCATGCGTTTTATTACGAATGGCTGCACAATTCGTTTTATGTATTGTATAAACGCCGAAAAGAATAATCTACAAAAGTATAATATACACTTTTCTTACCCTCTGTTGCCGTTACTAGCTTTTTCGCTTAAAAAGAGAATATAAACACATTTAAAATTTAAAGAAATGCATAGATGAAAATTCCTTTACCGATTGTTCTATTTTTCTTTTAACATGATTATTTAAGATTTTATTTGAATAACATATTCACATACCTATAAGTTTTCGTACCAATTAATTAATTTTTAGTCCTGCTCGTAAGAATAAAAGTTATAAACGTATAAAGTATTCTTTGCTTTAATTTCTATGTACTATCATTTTTTAATTAAACTTTTAATTTCTTGCTACGTGAAAATTTTTAATCTATAATAAAAAAAAAGCAACACTATAAAAATATGAATATACATTTTGTAAGTGTACATGTAAATTATTTTTTTTTTAATCTCAATAATAAACTATATACTAATCAAATGAAACACTTAAAAATAAGCGTTTTTCTAAGTTTTATCAAAGTGCGAAAAAGGAGAAGGTACAAAAATGGTATCTTATAAATTTCAATTTCCAAAAATTACTGTCAGGGATGAATCAGGGCAGATGGAGTTTAACAATAATTACAGTATCAAAGTGACAGGTTGTAATGTTGATATGAGTATAATTGAAAATTATTAATTTAAATGAAAAAGAAGATTAAAGACTCAAAATATTGAAGAAAGAAACTTTAGGTTAAAGATACAAGTTATTATTTTACTAGGTAAAAAAAGGAAGAAGCTAGTTTCAGTTATTTAGGAGGTAGAAAAGTATGAAATTAAATACATATAGATGTACAAAAAAATGTAGTTGAATTAAATAATACCTATTTATAATATATGTAAAAATATCAAATATCTGAAGTAAACCCATTTCTTTTATAAAAAACCCATTATGTAGACATAATATGATATTACAATTTACAGCTACCTATCCTTCATATAATTAATACGACAATTTCTTACAATATTTAGATATTTCTTCACTTTCTAACTTATTGATGTTTATGACTTTTAATAAAATAGAATAGACACCTTAATTACAGAAACAAAAAGTTATTATTTTTAATAACTTATTATTTTTAATAACGTAATTGGTACACACTTATATTGCATTATAGAATAATGAATGTAGTTCTTAACTAATGAGTTAACATTTCTTGTGTAAGTATCTGCATTGTAAGTAATGTTGAAACAGCTAATAAAGTGATAAACCAAAAACACACTTACAATTGCTTCGCATTAAGAAAGTAAATTGATTATGATTTAATTAAATTAAAGATATTATGATTTAAAATAAAGTAAAAGCTTACGGTTAACGTTTAAAACAGATTGATTAACAACTACACTATTAAATTTATCAAGTATGAATTCTTCGCATTGCCAATATTTTCACTATAATAAGTACTAATTATTTATTGTAAAGATAGATAGAATAATAGAGTCAATAAATTCCAGCTTATATCATAATATTGTGAGGGTTATAAATTATTATACTTATTATAAAAACATTGTAAATAATTTGTAAGCGAATTTCAAAACTTTAAGTAACAAAGTTCAAAACTAAATGAAAGTATATATATTAAATAAAAACGCTTTATTCCAAACTATCCGAAAATAAAAGTAAATTTTTATTAATAAAAAATATTTGTACTGTTTTTCCAATCTTATCGCAACAAAAACTGATTAAAAAAAGGAAAAAAAAATAAAGTAAAGTAAGCTTGAACAGCGCCTATTAACGTAAATGACATTTTACTCAAACCTTAAGCATTTTTAAGAAATATTTTGCAAAGTTTTCACTGTAAGAATTTATTGACATTCGCTTTTATTTCATTAAGCATACCCAATTCTCTAATTCCATTTTTTTTAACAAAAGATATATCAAATAATTAATCATGACCAGATTCTTCTTACTAGACTACATAATGTGTATTCACCGTATAAAGACTAATTGGGTGGAATTTCAAACAGTTATAGGGCAACTGAAGTTAACGTAACAATGTGAAGAATTGTATTCCATAAAACATTTATAAGATTGAACGGTAAAGTTGTTCACTACGCAATTATCAACATTGCAAGAATTACAAAGGCTTATGCTTTTAAAGCATTAAAATTAATCTAAAAAGGTATCAATTTTAAAGAGAATTGAGAACCATAAAAGCCTATATTTAAAATTTCATCTCTTTACAATTTAAATTATGTTCTGAATGAAGATTCTACTAATGGTTTAAATATAATTATTTTTTATCATTAACGGTAATTATTCTAAAAGGATTTGATAGTATGTTATAGTACTTTTATTAAATTTCCATTATAAGATTGTTTTTTTTTAATCATAATATACCATTACGTTATGCATATTAGAAAAAAGTTTATTGAAGTGCTTGACACTATATTAAATATCTAATTGAATTAATTAAATTCTAGTTGGCAAAACAATAAATGTCGTTAGTCGTTGTTTTAAAACTGATGAAATGTTAGACAAATGCTCCGTTTACGCTACCTTAGATTAAAATTCAGCTTTGGCGGTCGGACAAGTGACATACACACCTGGAATAAATGAAGTTTTGGTAATTAGTTCCGTAATTATCCAAAAAAACTCGAATATCTCCAGCGAAATTCAGGGAATCTCATAAGCGAATTGGTTTTGTGCCTGCATGCTGCATATTAGGTGGTATGTTCAAGTATACCGACGTTCAGTTATAAAAGAAAATTAAAAAAAGGGAAACAAAGATATAATAGAATAAAAGCACTTAAGAGTTAGATATGTAAAGGCTTGTACCGACGTTTTTCAGGCATAGTTGAATTCAAATGTGAAAGTATAGAACCTCTATAATTCACGTAATCTTATGAAGAGGAACAAACACTTACGAATAACAAAAATCTAGTAAATTTATTATAATTTTTATTCCTCTTTTAAAACTTTTGTGTTAAAAAATGTAATTCTTTTATATTTATGTAATAAAATAGATATCAAATTAGCTTAATTAAGAAAGTGGCTTTAATACAATGTATTTTATAAGCTGCTGCAACGAAGATTAGGTAGGGAAGATTAATTAAAATCAATGCAAAAATATTAAGTGGAATATTAAAATTATAAATATTTAAAAAAATATGGTATAAATAAAAAAAGGGTACACATATAGTTTTGAATTTTAACATTGGTAGCAAAATTGTGTAATTCGATTATAAAGTTCAACCAGCTTACAAAACTTTAAATTTAACTATTAAATTAAAAAATAAATAATTTATTGATAAATAACAGTTTGAAAAATACTTATAATGTAGCGATTTTTTATTACACTTAATAGTCTCCAATTGCAGAAAACTGCAATTAGATATTGGATACTGTGCCAGGAAACTGAAAAGAAATTACTAAAGGAACTGGATACGCGGCAGGTAGTTTTGTTGACGACAAGATCTAAATGTGAAAGATGCAGAAATCCGAATCGTCGAGCGTTCGTCTAAGAAGCCGCACATATCCGCAAGTGTATAACAACAGGTGACGGGTACATGTGCAGGAGGATGAGGGGAACAAGACTCATCTTGTGGCCCTTTACGAATGCTTTATTTCTCATTGCGGGCACACGCATTTCCAGAAGCTGAAGCACGCGTCCGGTAGAGCCTATCCGGTTACCAGGAGAAGCTAGACGAGTCTGGCTAAGCTAATTAGACCGTTGAATTGCGCATAATATGAGAGCGCACACCAAATCTCAGATAGGGCTTTATTGTTAAATCGCTGATGTCAGTCGTCATGAATTGGACATTTAATGATTAAGGTAAAGTCCGGCCCGTCATCGACGATCGTTCTTCCTCATATAGCTATTAATTATCGGCATCTTCTAAAGCAATGGTGATGTGCCCGTCAAGTACGAGAAGGCGATGAAAAGTTGTCGGGTGCCACCAGCGCCAAGGTACAAATGGCTTTATGAAGCTATTTCCGGTAGCGCGAACACGTAGTGCAATCAGGGGTTGGTTTAAAGGTGGCCAGTTCCTGATATAATTGAAAGAATTACGTTGGCAAGCAAAAAATTTCTTTTTATCTTTTGTTGCTCTCTTTTTTGACACGATAATCAAAGAGGACTAGCAACGTCCTTGCGTCTGCTGGTTGCAGTTTAATTACTCGTATATTGGTTTTATGCTTAGAGGTAATAAAATAAAGTTCAGACGTAATATAGCCCTAATTACAAGTATTTCTTATCCGTAACTTTATTTAATAGGCTCCTAATTTAGAACAAAAATATCATGGACTTATGTTTCAAGATTTAAGTGAGAAAGTCGTTTTAATGCTTTCATATGTACATATTTTTATACAATTTTATGGTACCTTATTATTTTTGAATAATCGTTCTTCTATGTAACTGAGTTACTACTTTCAAGGTAGATATAGACTCTTTAATATTCCAAATGTAGTATCAAATGTAGTAATGTAAATACAACTCTTTGAAGGTGTAGATAATTATTTCTGTGTTATATACTATGCAATTGTTACATAATTGCAAATTATTAAATCATCTTACAATTAATGATTTAAACAAATTTGCAAGATGTATCCAACAGAACAATAAATTAATGCATACAATCATGAAAACATACTTGTCTGCATAGCAAGGATAAATTGAAAAACAAGAGAGAGAGAGAGAGAGAGAGAGAGCATGGTTGCAATAAAAAGAGAAAAGAATGCGTACATTACCAAAGAAATCGATTTTAGATGTTTGCGATTTAATCATATCAAGGGATTATATTCGTCGGTCGAAGCTCAATACGTACTATTCGGAGAGAAAGATGAGAAATGTAAATGTTGCGCATTAGATGTATACTATTATAGCATTACCTACTTAAAACCTTAATTTTCAAGTATTAATGTTGTTCCAAACGAAACAAATATTTTCTCGACTTACTCTACTTTCTCCATTTTTACAGTATACATTAAGAATAAGATAGTTTGAGAAAAATTATATTGTATACGTTTTTGTTAAATAGCTACCTTATTGCAAACGATTTAAATATAGCTAGTTTGAGAGTAGACAATGAACCCTCATATATATTTATTTAATAATACAAAAATTTCAATAAAAAAACGTATCTAATAAGGTGATAAATTAAATTATAAATCGGTTGAAAATGATTTAAGGATTATTGTATTTTTAAAGTCTATTTAATAGCAAATTGAGCATTGATGTTTTTACTCATAAACCTCCGCTTTATTAAAGCAAACTGCCCATGCAATATTTACTAGCCGACCAAAAATCATTATATTTCATTGAATAATACAATAATTTATCTATTTTAAGTCACTAAAAATAATTCGGTGGTGACTCATCGAGCACGTGAAAAATTTTCGACTTTAAATTCATTGATTTTTAATAAATGGAAAAATCCTAACATAGGAAGTGATTTCTTTTTATTGTCTGATTCTTTTTTTACATTACAATGGTCATAAAGTATGTGCATATATCAACTGAACTTTTAAGAAAGAGAAAAGATGCGATCCAACAATGAAGAAAGAGAAAGTTAACAGGCAAACTGCAATTTATTTTCTGACTGTAAGTGTATTAAGAAAATATCTGTACATATTAGATAAATTTTTCGACTCATTGTTAATTTTTCTTTTGTTATGTACAATTGAATTTTTATAAAAATAATTATTGTCCAGCAGAAAAAATAAATTAATACACCAATATATAACTTTGGTTGAAAATATTTAAAGAATTGTGCAGTTGATTAATGTTTTAATGGATTGTTAGCATACATACATATTGAAATCGTATTAAAATTCCAATAATAAATTCTTATTTATACAACAACCTTTTATTCAAACTCGATACTTTTTACTTGGCTTGTGTTTGAATTGTTCTAACAATTTATTCAACACAAATTTTCGTTAGTTATTAAAGCATCAAAATTAGTAAGTGTACTCTCAGCGTCAGCCAAGTTTGATCTAAATACATGAGAAAGACCCTGGTCCCAAAGATGGACTAACATGAAGGTAAGCCTAGCAACTTACGTTTTCTTCTTAGACATTTAGGGCTGTGTATCCTCGCTAACAATATATAAAGCCGTAATTATTAATCGTGGCAAGATGAAACAAGTACGAGGCAAAGCTGATCCTTCTCTCCCTCCGAGAGCTTCGAGAAGCCGCTGCAGTGCGCAAGGCATTACGTTAAGCATATTAGCTACTCCTTCCATGAATTTCGACGAAGTATACACACCGTACGAGCTCGCTCTTACAAAGTCGTATGCACGTGTAGATGAAATTTCCTGCTGCAGTTTAATAAGATCCACGTGATGAGTTACTAAAGCAGAAGCGCTCCTGATAAAGCGATTACAAATGGACCGTTAATTGCATCACCAAATACTTGAAAATGGTGATGTGTATGGCATTCATTTTAAGATGCAGGGGACATCAGACGTATTATTGTTGCATTAGGTCAACGTATTTATTA
Source organism: Kradibia gibbosae (assembly GCA_018907135.1). NCBI lineage: Eukaryota > Metazoa > Arthropoda > Insecta > Hymenoptera > Agaonidae > Kradibia > Kradibia gibbosae. The sequence continues at coordinate 12,312,626 of JACCHX010000002.1, read as the reverse complement.
ACTACTAAGATTTTATGCTTCTATGATTTTAGTAAGTTGATTTAATCCACAACAATAAGTGTTTTTACGGCATTGAACCTATTGCATATTGTATATTCTTCCTTCGTTTGATCAGGGAAAAAGAAAATTATATACTTTTGCAATACATGAATTTACAATGACCCTTTCATCGTATTTATTATTTTTTTTGTTATTTTACAAAGTCTAAGTAAACTTAAAATTTCAAGAGTTGAGTATCTATAATCTCGATACGTAAAAACGGTTTTTTGTGATATCGTTGATGAACAAAATCGATCGGTATATTGTCGATGAATTATTAGTTTTTTTACAATGTTTATATAATTTTTGTAATAAAACTATTGTGTGGCTCAAGCTAATACGCGATGTTAACGTTACATTTTTTACAGTGCAAAGGTAGGTTACATTCATTTTACGTATAGTTTTAATGATTGTAAAAATAAAGGTATTATTTTAAATCAAGTAAATAATTGAAACGGTCTTAAATTGTATAAAGTGTCATTAGTTACTTAAAAAAAGGGTTGAGGAAAGTCTTTAGGCTTATATAATTATAATATTCTTCTTTAATATTTTAAGACAGAATATTCAATTATTCCCAATCATTGTTTAATTTATTAGCTTCAATATAAATTTTAGTTGAAGTGTAATTAGATACAAGTTTTTTATAGAAAACTAAGGAAGTTTACTAAAAAGTACGAGTTTCAGTACTGTGTGTTTGGTTGCATATCCACAGGGTTTTTTAAGAAATCCGTTATAAAAAAAATGTAGACCGCATTTATAGGACTTATAATATTTAGTAACTCAATTTGAAGAACCCATTTTCGATTCTGTGTACGAAGCTTATCTTACGTCCTTAAAAGTAGTAAGTTTAAAGAGTTAATGCTCTTTAAGCAGATTTAAAATCTGGCAACTATCTTTTCTATTCAAGTCTTTCAAGAAAAAAGACGATTCTCGCAGAAGCGATTTTTCGCCAATTCGTGACGAATGAATTTGTATTTTATTTTCTAATCGCTTTCGTTTGTTAAAATTTAATGAAAAAATTAATTATTTTGCTTTGTAAAAGCATGTTTTTATATTTTCACTTATATGTTCATGATTTAAACAATATATTAATAAAATTAAAATTTTAATGATCATCTAAATTGTTTATGATTGAATTAGTATTTATAAAAATTGTCAATATATCATGAAGCATTATCATAAAATTTGCTAAATACTAGAGAGTACAACGCTTCTTAAAGTTTTGCAAATGCAATAACATTTTTTATTGAATGTCGTTAAAGGAAAGTTTATGAAAATGATAGTTAAAAAACCGGCAAGAAAACGTAAATACATATGAACTTGTTTTGCTATTTATTGCCTTTGATAATATTGATAAAAAGTGATAAAGTCGAATTTGATAAGTTGTTTGGTTTCTTGGTTTACGGGACTATTTATTTTTTAGATAGTGACCATATTGAACGAAAAATTACTTATAAAAGCACAATTAATTTTTAAATAAAATTTAAAAAAAATATTTGATATTTAAAATTGGTTTTTAAAAAATGAGTGTAAAAAAAATCTAATAAATGCATAAAATTGTTAATTACTTTAAACAGAAAAATATTCTAGAATCTGTGAATAATAAATTAAAATTCCCTTAAAAGCTGTTTGTGTTTACATTATTTTATAATGTATTGATTATTATTATTTGATTATTATAAAATGACAATTACATTAATTAATAATATAATTATTCGAATTATTTATATTAATAATAAGTGGTTATTAATAAGTAGTCCTTTAATAATTTACATATAATAATTTACAATTAAAAAAATATTGTTTACAGTAGTGAATTCTTATTTTTTAATATTGTCCTTCCTTAAATTTTCATCATCAATTCCATTTTAGAAAATTAAATTTGCTTAAAACAATAGTCTTACTTCAGTAATGTAAATTAACGTACATAGGCGTATAAACAAAATAATGAACGGGACTGTATGAAATTACCAAAATTAAAAAATTTTCTAATCATATTATATAATCGTTCAAAATGCTGAAAAATAATTTTTTCCTCATAAAATAAATATCTACTTCAACAATCTCTTGTACATACTTATTCGCACGTCATTTAAATTCATAATTGCTGTAAGAGTAAGACACACAACTTTCGGTATATTATTACATTCCGCTCCACTATAATTCACGATCGGGGTCAGACGATTGTTACGTACTTAAAGAAGCAGATTCGTGCCGCCATTATGCCACTCCGAAAAACAATTCGATTGCCTCCAGTCAAGCATTAGCCGAAATTATTTTTATTTTGTCCATGGACAGTCCAAGTGCTACTCTAGCTTCCTAAAATTCTACTTTTAAACTTTATATTTTTTGACAAAATATTTAAATTGCTTATCTCTTTTAACACAACTCTACACAAAAGCGATAAGTTGTCTTTTAATGATAAATAAAAGGGTAAACAATTTGTCACTATTTTATTAACAAAAAACATTTTCAATTACTCTAAATAATCTAAAAAAAAGAATCATTTTAATTACTTATTAATAAAATTACGATTCACTGGTTCACTCGGATATAGAAATATTTTTTTTAATTAACTGTTTTTTAACATATTAATAAAGTTTATTATCTTATAAATCACTTAAAAAAAATAAATATTTTAAACATGAATTTTTACTTATATTTTTTTAGTTTTAATCTGAACAGACTTTTGAATTTAATTTAAAATATGTTTATATAAATAAATATATTATGTCAATTGTTTATACTATCGTTATTTGAAAGACCTTATATTATTTATCTGTGAAGTAAATATAGAGTAGAAATATTTATAAAGCTTAACAACAACGCAGTTTAGCAAAGCAACAACATAGTTTAGAAAATTATAACAAATTTAAATTTTCGAAGATGAAGAAATGCATTAACTATTTTATTTAATAATAGTTGTAGATCATTATTATTTCCTTTGAAACGGAATAATTAAAGTGCAAATACAGGCTGGTTGATGAAAACAAATATTTAATGCGGATATAAGATAAGAATCTGCTAATAAAAAGACAAATCAAGTCTCTAAAATTTCCATTTTTATGATAAATTTAAAGCTGATGAACTTTAAAAGCCAAATTATTATATATTTTTCCGTTTGATCTTAATTCATGAATTTTTGTACAGTAGTTCTTACAAATAATAATTTTTCATTAAAAAAAATTATATGACAATAATTTGTTTTATAAAGGACATAAGTGACATATGTAAAAAATTTCAGTTGCAAGCAAAATATATATTGTATAGTTTACAGGAAATAAGAAAGAACAATTTAAAAATGTTCTGTATCAAAAATATTTAATCAGCAAATTAAGCAAAAGTGAATAATTAAAAAAAATATTAAAATTTTGTAAACCTATTACTATTTTTATTGTTTATTTGTTTTAAACACCCATAGTCATGTAAGATTGTTTAGTACCAAGTCAGCTATTCGATAGCATATTTGAATTTAATTTATATATATATAATGAACTCTTGATTGTAAAATAATATCTCATAAAAATCGGATCTTGTCTATATAAAATATGATTTCTGGACAATAAAATCAGCATTAAAAGAACCTGTGATAATCACATATTCAATGAAGTGTGTTTCCTTGTTTTGAAGAATGTTTTTCAAGGTATCTCCTGCTTAAAGATTTTTAATTTTGTCTCTGCCTTCTTTGGTCGATCATATTTTCACACATTGTCGAATCGTCATCCGACATTAATTGATGCATCAATGATGCCACGGATGCCAATGATCAACGTTGCTGGAGTTTAATGTCATTAGTCCAACGATGAAATATTTATCGATGATCTCCTAAACTTTCATGGATCCTATTAATAATTTTCAGGTGTTGTAACCACGCCATTTTTTTTCCGGTGGTTTCACCCATCCCTAGCCAACCATTTTTCCTTAACCGTCTCTGCATTTATCGAAAATTCAAGCAGAGTTATTCAGTATGAAAGAGGTCAACGATAGCGCTGAGGTCCAAGTGTCCCGTTACGATGACTCAGCACCAAGCCTTTTTGGCATAGCCCTTGAGGAGCTAGCGCCTCGTTAAAATGGCGTTAATTTGATATAAAACTAAAAGGTTTTCCCTGTAACTAAAACGTGCATGACGAAATTTATTTTAATTTGATTTTCCTAACGAGACCTTTTGAAATTCTATTAACTAGCGAGCATCGAAATAAAAATTGTGTTTAACGCTCACGAATTCCATGGATGACTTCTCGATTTGTCGCAAATGAATAATAATATAATTACATTTGTTTTGGTTTTGGAAAACGCGATTAATATCAAATGACATATTTTAAATTAAAGAAATGATAAAGACGTTTAAAACATATATATTCTCGAATTGAGTATTAGAGGCAATAGCCATATTCAGTATCAATTAAAATTTATTGCACTTATTAAGATAAGAATTGTGTTTGCATTTCAGTAATTTTTAAACTAGCTTGAGTTGCAATACAAAGTAATATGAAAAGTAACCAATACAATATAATACTTGTTGCTAATTTTTTTAATCATTCGAATTTTCACAAATCAATTTTTATTTTCTTTCAACGATTTTCCATTCCATCAATACCTACACCAACAACACACCTTTATCTACGAATATAAAATATGAGATATATAATAAAGTGTTAAATAAACTATGTACAAATATAACTTTTGTTTGTTCGATTGATTGGGTTTAAAACCATTATAAATTGAATAAGAAAATTAATAAACAAAGAATATTTTTATTTGTTATTCTTTAACATGTGAAATTGTTATCCTTTACCAACATAAAAACTATTTTATAAAATTAACTATCACATCAGTATATATTTACTAATTATCAGTCATGAAAGAAAAAAACAACGAAATGAAAAAAAAAAAAGATTTTTATTGTATTTATTAGCACCTAATTTTTAAACTTTTTGATCATTCTAATTCATAATTTGATCGATCTAATTCATAATTTTTAAAAAATATATGAACATGATCATTTAATTTTTATTTCGAGGATAGTTGTAAAATTATCATTGTTAATTTTTCCTTTTTTGATTGATAGATGCAATTTTTTTGATTAGTCAAAACTTAATTTCTCGAATCTTACATTTGAAAAAAATGTTTTTTCGCATTTGTGAAAAACTTTATGAGACTATTTAATGCGCTTTTGTTACAGTATTTTCAAATAACTAATTCATTAGCGTTTCTGAAATAATTTCGTTATCATAAATTATATTACAGAAGCTCATAAAAAACTGGTTTCCACAAAATTTTCTAATATAATATGCAGAAATGTAATAATATTACTAAAAACTTATGCGTATTATAAATAATAATTTTTAAAAATGAAGATAAACCCTTAGCATGGATCACCTTACACTTGAGAATTATAATCAGTTCGTAAAAAAATCTGCTGACCTTTTCGAAAATGAAATCACAATAAAATTAGTAAGTTACTTAAAAATATCTTGTCTGTTTTTTTATTATTTTGCAAATTAATAATCGCTTATTAGATTAAATTCATTAAGTAAATAATCGTTATAATTATAACGAATAAAGGACATTTGTGGATAGCGTTAGGAATTCTTAAATTTTTTATCGGTAAATTCGATTACAAAACCGCACAGTAGTATTACCTAATGGAATAATGTTTTTCTCTTGCGTATATGGTGGAAATCATTTTGCACTATTCGATTCACAAGCGAATATTTGAAGGACGATTCGTTAGAGCGCCCATATCAAATTCTCTTTTTTTGTGAACATACGTGTTTTTTTAAAACTTTTAGTTTCGGATATGTTTTCAAAATCAAATTTCGCTACAAATGACTTGGACTAGAGCAAAATGTATTCTAATTTTCATTCTGCATATACACCTTCAATACATGCGATTGACGTTCAAGGCGTGCACGAATTTCCCGCTTGATTTGACGTCTCTCTATTTCTTTTTAGCGTTCTCAATTTTGGTAAATTTTAAGTTTTTGATATGCACTCCGAAGATTTCTCGTAGCTCGTCTCTCTTTATTGGCTCAAGGTGAGTGGTGCTTCGGACATATCAATCATAACTTTTCGATCTTTGTGAAATACCTTTTTTTGTTAATATTTAGACACTCGATTTCAAATTTTGAATAATGTACTTATATATAGAAGCTTTTAAGCTTTTATATTATTCAGCTAAGATATTTTGATGATCATTTGAAGAAAAACTTATTTTTCTAGTTCAAACTTATAAATATACAATTTTTACTACCATTGTTTTTGTTAATTGTTGAAAATATAAAAAATAGTACTTTCTACGAATCTTATCAGAATGTAATAAAAGTTTATTCTAAAAATATCTGTAAAAAAAATTTTACCAACTTGAATTGCCAGCATTTACAAGCTTTACAAACTTTACGTATGAATACCGATAACTTCGTAAACCCTTTGAATTTTTGTTGATTTAAAAGTACAGATAAAAAAAAGTTCAAACAAAATCATCTTTTTAAAATAATTTTTCTAGAAGGATATTTTTCTTACATTTAATATTCAAGTAAAAGCAAAGAGAACAGAAACTTTATGCTATTTATTTTAATAAAATGTAGTTTGAATTTTTAATTTTTGTACCTGATATTATTTGAGTATATTTTTCTATGGTCCTATTTTTATAATAAATTTATTCAGTTTAAAATTTAATGCAAAATTTCATTTAAAAGAGAAAGGTTAACATGCTTGAGATTTCGAAAACTTGAAGTAGCTGAATTATTTTCGGATAACAAAACACACTTAAAAATTATGTTTTTAATACTACCTATTATTATTATCTTCAAATTACTTATTATTTTTAAATAAAAAAAATCATTACAAAACAAACAATTTGCTATTACCATTGCATAGATAAAACGATTGTCGTTTTCAAGAATTAATTTATATGCCACATATGCGTGACACTGAAGAGGCTGAAGTCACGAAAATCTGATTTAGAATGGGAAAATACGAATGCGTACGAACAAGTAAATTAGTACTCTAAGCTCGGAATAGACTTTGCATAAGGTAGATAAATTAGGTTGGACTGCTCGTATCATTATTGTTGAACTACTTAATACAGCGTCTTCGTAGGATTTATAACATGCTAGCAACATGTTTGATAATAGTGGGAAAATAATTTTGTGCGTGTGATACAGATCGAAAAAACTCTATCGAAACCTATGCGAGGGAATATTTTGTTAGTTTCTCGCGATTTCTACGAGTTTAACTAAAGCTACAACTATTGTGGGAATACAAAAAAAATTCGTTTACCATCTTTTTATGTTTAAACGTTAGTAAATATTGAATCGATACGTTATCAAGTTCTTAAAATATTATTAATAATAACGTAGACCACTCCCACAAAATGATTTTAAATAAATAAGTCTTATTCAAAAGCAATATTTGAAAGTTATATTTAATTTTAAAGTATCCGAAAAAATATGATCTATTGAATTCAATTAACTTTTTCGCTAATAATGTGGACTATAGTAAACGTAAAATAAATAAGTACGCTTTATTTATATTCTATCATTTATATAAAAATATTTAAAATTTATTTTCAAGACTTAATGTTTTGTGTAATTTTATTTACGAATTTATAATTTATAGAATAACAAGTATTGATAAGTTTATTAAATTTGAAATACTCAAACTTACAATTCCTTGCGGATTTGTACAAACTTACATACATACATTTACACAGTGCTTAAGTAAGTCATGCTGTATAAAATAAATATTCAACAATCTATGTTAATAGAATTCATGAAGAATATAGTTAATTTTAAACTCTATATCTTCGTACATGTTATTGTTGATAAATTTTAATTTATAATTTGCGTATGAATGTCATATTTTTCTTTTGGAATTATGATATGAAAAGATGACGCGAACTATTGAATAGTGACTTGGATTTCTCAAAATTTCTGAAAAACAGAGCATTTGTACGCTCAACTGTAATCAATATATGTGACGAGGTCGACTCGTGGCTCAGAAAAGCTTTTTCGCAACAACTGAAGCGAACATCAATCCCCTCCTCGGCACGATATTCTATCCACATCAATTCTAGCCTCTCAAGACGAAAAGTCGGTTGAAATTCCACTGGCAAGCAGCCAAATCGCCCAGGGAGTCATTATCCAGGAGACGTCGGTGTGACGGGATGTTCTGTAATGTACATCTCGGCCTACTTCATTGGTCTTCGAAAACCTTATGGTAACTAGGCCAAACTGTGCAAACTCCTAGAGCCTATAATTTAATCTTTCATTCTTTACTTCGTTTTTTGGAGTTGCTATAGAGTCGAAAGAAGGAGCAAAATCAAACGAACAGGGTTAAAGACCTGAAGGGAATCCTAAACTAACTCAAGAGTGAAATCACAGCTTGAATTAATTTTTGTTTACAAACGTTCTTATGCATCATTAATTCATGCATTTTACAATAAACGCTGGTTTTGTACATTTTAGACATGTAAGGAAAATAAAAAAAACACAAACTTGTATTAATTATAGTATTAACAGTAATTATATTTGCATAGATGTAGAATGTTTTTAATGTATACTTTTTAATGTAATATCAATAGGATGGAATTTAGAAAAAAAAATTACCAACAATGTTCTGTGTACACATACGAACAATAAACATTTATTTCAAAACTTAAAATAAATATTAGGTAAACATGTAAATACGAAAGTGTTTATACATTTAAAACATTAATTATAATAATCAACGTAATAAAAGAAGTGATTTAAAATTTTACATAATTTTTAAAATACTATTATAATTATGATTCCAATTTCATTGCATACGTAATAACTTTTTAATTATATTGAAAATCATGTATAATAGATTATACCGATGCAAACTCTTATAGTTGTAAAATAAAACATCAAATATGAATATCTTAATACTTGAAAATTTGTTTAAATATTTTTAATTATTTTAAATTATAAAATAAAATTTTGTGTTTAAAATGTAAGTATTATACAAATTAATTATTAAAGAGATGAATGGACTCTATTTGGTAATAAAATAGTAATGAATATCGTGGAATAAAAACTAAAATAAAACATTTTCTTGTACCCGGCATTCTTTTATTTAAAATTGTAGGAAACAGGAAAAAGCTTATTTTAGTATTTTAAGATTTAACTCGTTCATTCCAAGCTAATTAAAGTTTTTACAACATTATAAGTCTTATGAAAATGAATCTCGCACATTCATCATGATTGAATTTTGTTTTAGATCAAAATTACATTGTATGAAAAAGCTACCGTAATTGTTAAGTACCCAATGAAAACACGCTTTAGGAAATTTAGGAAATCGGTAACTCTTTTTAAAGCGTCTTTTACAAGCGTAATAAATGCTGCTCGAGATTGAAAGCAAGTTCACTGTGCGATCATTGTGCCGTTGAGGAACGAAAAAATCCAGACTTTCTCGTCTCTTATAAGAATAAAGCCAAGCGGATTTTAATATGCAAGCTTTGCTAACGGGGTACTTTAATTCGTATTAAATTCGGGCCAATGATGCGGAATATTGATGCAGCGTAAATACGCATATTTTAAAATTCTCATGCATGGTTGCATATACGGGGGTCCGCAATTAGCGAGTACTTTATAAGATATCGCGTGTACTTTAGTAGGTTATAACTCCCCCTCCCCCTTCATCCGATCAAAAAGTCAAACTTCTTTCCCTTTACTCCAAAATTCCATATGACTACCTCACAATCGCTCTTTTATTACCACATTATTTTCTTCCTGTGATTGTGTAATATTAATTTACAAATACAGCTAGAGAAACGCTTTCCAGTCACTTATAGACTTTACGAGAACTGCTTATTAACGTTTGGACGGATCGAAATCATTTCCCGCTATCTGATTCGAACGTTGTTTTTGGCTCAGACAAACACTTGGTGTAATTGACACGCTTTCGTTACATAGCGAGCCAAAGAGCCTTTGGCAAATAGATTCTCGTTTCAAGCAAATTAAAATTGGCTTTTAAAGTAGATGAAAAGCTTTTTTTTTATTTCAAAAGGAAATGTTTACCCGAAATATTTTTTTCGAATACCTGCTACTTGCTTACTTTTCCTGCTATTTCCCATGACATGCTACGTACCGAACACGAAAAATTATGAGCCAGGCCTTATTCAATTTTTCAAAAAAATTCCTAAAATATTTACCATTCTCACTAATGAGTTTTTATATAAGATAAATATATATATTTTTTTAATGCATTCTTTATAATTATTATTATTATGATTATTTAAAGAGTAAAGAATGTCCATAATATATACCGCAGAATCTATTTTTTCTTTTTTTCAATTTGAACCTAAAAAGTTTCCATTACAGTGCAGTTTAATTATATACGATAATAGATTTACAAACATTAATTAATTGATTAATTAAAAACTTCTTTATAGTCTTAAATTTAAATATCTAATAATTCGTTTTTAATTCTCATACGTATTATTATATTTATTTATATGAATTAAATTCATATTTATTCTATGGACCTTCGATGATTTTTTTTAATTATGGAATAAAGGTATATTTTTCCATAAAGATATTACGTGTGAGATTACCTTTAAATTGTTTAAATTACAGTGTATTTACCAATATAAGTAATCAAATTAAGAAATACTTTCTGTTGTAATCAATAAAATTGATCTATTAATATAAAATTGTAAACTGAAATGTATAAGACATAAGCGTAAAAATTATTTAAAAATATGCTCCAGATTATCTAGGAAAATATTTCACTCCGTTGTCTCTCAAGATTTCTTAAATTATTTTTACAGTCAATTTGTTCCGATCTTCATAAGGCCAAACTTTACTACTTCAGTTGGTAATTCAATGTAGATTTTTTTTTTAGTACTTACCGATAATATGTTTAAGGGCTCTGGCATGAAATTTCTTTCTGTCTATGTAAATTCAAAACATTCATTAATCTTTCGATAAGTTTCCCCTTTTATATTTGGAGAATAGATTGAGACAATACGCTTCAATACTGTATATATGAAACATATTTGTTAAAGGTGAGATTTATTGCAATTATTAGGATCTGATAATGATATTTAGATCTTGATATTCTTACAAATTCTTTAATAACAGCTAAAAACTATTCAAGATTTAAGGCTTTCTTATGTTATATTCGTTTAGAGTTCTGAAAAAATTTTTTAATAAATGGTTTTTATTAAACATCCGTAAATTACGCTCGAAAATTATTTACGAATTACAGCAATAAGGTTTATTTTCCCAATTATTTATACAAAATTGTAATTACACAAAATATGTAATTTTATTTTTTATTGTTTCATCATTTATCAAAGTTTAACCAAATAACGCACGATACCACACACGTATCGGACAATGTAGACATTATAAATTTTTAAAATAATTATCAATTTGAAAACATTTATACTTTTAGATTCAAATTTAAAAAATGTTCATTAAAAACTGATGATATATTTTATGTTGTTATTTATAAATACCAAAACTCAGTAACTACAATGTTGAATCATATGAAGATTAACATTTTATTTTTAATATTCTTCAATGTAGTATCTCCATTATAATGCAATGTAAACGAGACACGTGATTTCAGAAAATTTGGTTAACTTGCATAACCAACTTCATTAAAACATCTTTAGAGTTATGAGAGTTTCGTTACATAAATTGTAAAATCAGAATATGATTTCAGTTTCTCATTCAAGTTATTTACAGATATTAATGAGCTTTATTATTGTAAAAACTTATAACTTTATCTTGTTAAAGTTTTATTATAAATTTTAATTATGAATTAAATTAAATAATTAAATCAACATCAAACGAAAATTTTTGTTGAGTGGATTTCTGAAAAAAAATATATAATATATACGTGCGCTTCAGAGAGAATTAATTTCTAACTATAAAGCGTAATTATGCTTATAATCACTTTCAATATAGAAAATTTTTCAATTAGTATATTTGTTATGACGATTGGCGGCAACCGAAAATAATATTAACATTAAGGAACAAGATTTTACTACGACTAAAAAAATGTTAGAAAATAAATCTAGTCAAGCTTTCCTCCTATCTATATTTATTCCTCAATGATACTGTAATATATTAATGTATTTGTATGTACATAAGTAAAAATGTTAAGTCATGCTGTACTACTCAGTAAATATAATTGCATGCGCTAATTGTACAGCCCCCACCCACATACCCACTCACCCTTTCTCTTAGAATACATGAATCCTTCCTCCACTGCAATCAACCAATTAATATGTCAATGTCCATACATAGCTAAACATAAAATACAATTCGAACGACCTTTCACTAATCCAAGTTTAACAAACTCACGGCCAAATTATTAGAGTAAAAAAATAGTGAAATATTCTATTTACATATTAATAATTATATTAAAAAAATTATTAGGAGCAAATTAAAAAATTATAATAGAATTTGTATTTTATTTGAGAATGTTCTTTTAAAAGACAAAAGGTAACTGTCAATTGTTTTTTTATCAGGTATTAAGATAAAGTACAAGTTAATGTTCACTTTTTAAATATTTTAATAGTTTAACTTACTATATATTTAACAAACACATATTCAACAAACAAACAGTTTAATAAAAAAAAACTATTAAATAAAAATACTTTAATTTCTTAGTTTTCAATAATACATTTTAAGTAAACGATGTACTGGTGGATAAGAAAAACTGTTTTTTTAATAATTAAAAAACAGATTTTAATTGTCAATTATCATTCTAATCTATGAAACGATATTAAAATTATTGCAATAGATGTATTTTTTATACTTGATGTCCGATACTCAACTTTGAAATTGATTAACTTCAATTTTCAGATAAAAATTTACTTTAATTCCTTAAAAATTATGCCATTCATAAAAAAAATGACGGCTTACTATCACTTGCACTATGTACTTCCTGAACTATTGAAGCACCATTTAAAATATTTTTTTTATATTTCGTAATGTTAAATAATTTCTATCTTAAAATTTATTTAATAAGACATTTTAATCACAAAATTCTATACCAAATTTAAATATTTCTAATGATGAATTCTTATAATATTCAAAAGGATAAATTAATATAATAAGTTATTGTTAGTATTTGAAAAACTACAGTATATTAAATGACATTTTCGTGATTATCCCTATTCATTTTAAAAACTTTCTTTTAAAAATAACCTTTATTCTACCTTATAATTTTACTTTAAATTAATGATTATTAACTACATATGCAAGGTGATTCAAATATCACTCGTAATAATAAATTAAATAATGAGGTAAATATCATTTTCAAAATTCTTACACATCAGAAACAAAAATATAAATAAGTTATTAGTGCGCCAGCAATCTTTTAAGAAATCAATTCACTTCGACATATAAATGATTCTTCTTAATTATTTCGATTATAACGATACTTCGAAAAATTAAAATAGTTCATTGATCAAAATGAGAGATTAAGGAAATCGATTAAACAAAAAAAAGTTTAACACTGTTTGCTCGCAGTAATCAACGCGTTATAAATATATTTTTAGAATAAAAACAAAGTGCGTATAAAAATCACAAATAATCTTGGTTTAGTTTTTGTTAAACTTGTGAGGAAATACACATTAGCTTCATACGCAGCTACTATTCGCTTATTTCCACCTTCTCGGGTTTCTGAACTCACATTTTTTAAATGCAAATGTTCTCTTTTCTTTCTCTTTAATCTATTCATTCACAGAAACATAAGAAAAAGTTTTTTTACATTAGCTTGAATAACTAGTGCAGGGGTAATGCAAGGGGAAATAAGAGGGGGGAGCGAGACGAAGAACATTTTAATAAACGTTTTTTAGCTCCTAAGTAAAAAGCATGTCTGTACTTATTTTTCTCGTATTTATATGGAGAGTATGAAATTTATTTGGGATATATACACATTCATATATTGGATTCGTGAATATCAAAGGAATGAGAAAATAGTAGATGGAAAAAATCGTATCCATATAAATTAAAAATAGAGTTTATTACATTTTGTAACTAAGCGACGTTCGACTTTATCTATTACTAATACTGATTATTAGAAACGTAGGCTATTTTTTAAACATAGTATGATAATATGCAATAAATAATAAAACTTAATTTAAGATAATTTAAAATAAATCGTGATCTAAAGTGCATTCATAAGATTCACGGTTGAGCACTATTATGATTTCTTTAATGTGTCTAAAAATAATAAATAATAATCATTATCACATATTTCAATCCTGTTAATTTTCATTATGAATTTAGGTAAAATTCTCTAGGTAAACGTTTACAACGTACGTTTGTCTAGGTAATAGTTTTACAACTTTTTTTAAAAATAGATATGTAAATATTACACATATTTAAAAAGTTTTTCTTGAATTATGGATCCAATTTATAAAAATATTTACAAAAATAAGGATTAATTATAAAAGTTAAAAAATTAAATTTGGTTAAATATTTTCTATTTTCACAAGATATTCTTAAGCGAAAGAGGGAAAAGTAGATACCAAAAAATTTTCTTTATGTTCAGCCGAACCTACAATTTTTTAATAGCAAATGACCAAAGGAAAAACGAGAAGGATAGAAGAGTTTGATACGTAGATTAGATAAAACAAAGAGAGAGAGAGAGAGATGAATAGCACAAACAAAATAGCGTGAAGGGGAATTAATAAAGTTCACTCTAGGTTTCTATATTCATTTTAAACAGAATTGGATTGAATTTCATAGATATATTAATGTCTCTTTCTATAAATGTGTCTGTTATACGAAATCAAGTAAGCGATCCTTTGATGTTACGATTATGTCGCATAAAGAACGAGCATGAGAGAAGTAGATGACGAATATGAACTCTATTTCACGAAAATAAGAGTGTCTGTGACGGTTTTATTTTACATCGAAAGCTTACTTTATGAATCGATTCGTGAATTTTATTTAAGAAAACTTAAAATATAATAATCAAAGGAACATTTTTATTTATTTACTCTATTTGTACTTCTATTTTATTCTTTTCTACTAACTACGTTGTTTACTCTTTATTCAATGTTTCTGGACTTTTTCAAAGCACCTTGCATTTTTATAATTTGGTGTAAAAATTTATTTTTATTTTTAACAATTGTTATAAATACACAATTTCATTTAAAAAAGATTTGTATTAAAAATATTTGCTCAGTTAAATTCAGATATAATTCATTTAAATTTCTGTTTAACTTTTTCAAACGAGATAAATAATAACTAATTAATAGTAATTATCTTTTAAATATTTTTTTACTGTACATCCAAAAGAGATCACTAATAGAACTAAAATTACTAAAATTGATCACTAAAATTGTAATATAACTAAAAATATATTTATATTATCTTTTTAAATATCGAAACTGTTTTTCTTTTTAATGACCATATCGATCACTTTTCATCTGGGTAAAAACAGTAGTTACATACAATGGTTCAACGAATCTCAATTTCACTATTTCAATAAAAAACTAACCATAAATACAAAGTTTCCTTAGTACACTTGAATTCTATACTTTACTGAATAAATTGGTGCAATAATTTTGATGTCTTGGATTTTATTTCAAACGTAATTCAAGTTTAAAAACACTTTTGAGATAACATGTAAGAATCAATTTTCAGTTAATTCACAATTCAATTTCAATTAAATATTTGTATCATTTAGAAAGCGTCCTAATTTTTTCTTATTATTCATTCTTAATTTTCCTTACTCTTTTTATTACTATTCGTTAACTGAATTTTACTCCTTTCTTTGACTTACAATCAGCTTGATTAATCACGCTTACCAGTTTATTACCTTTTTTCTTCTATTGATTCTATTACCCTTTCTTTCTTCTGTCACAGATTTTGAAGAAAGAGGTAAATGAAGTAGAGTGACGCATAACGATAAAATAAAAATGACTGCTAGAGATACAACTTACAATAGAGCATAGAAAATGATAGAATGTGAAGACAGGTAAATTTGAAATATCATGGATGTACATAGAATATAATGTGCCCATAATTAACAGTATATTTCTTAGTGCCTTACATTTTTATGGTCTTATTAATAAATCATTTTTTATTAATTGATATTATATCAACAAACGTATTGAAAGTTAAAAATATGTATGTATATATAGGCAATTTTTTTCTTTATCAGTTAAAAATAAGTAAAAGTTTTTGTTAAATAATAATATGTACTTAAAATAAATAAAATTATAACTGTGAGCTAAATAAATTTGGACATTGTTTGCACCCATTAAGTTCATTTATTTAAAGTTCTGCATTTATGCAGCCATATTTGAATGTTTTGTTCCGAATTTCTAAACAATAAATGTATCCGAGAACATTAAATTTTTTTTATATTAAATATTTCTTTGTCGGTATTATTATAAATCTTTAGAATTTAACTTATTGAGTAATAATTTCATTAGAATTGTCTTTCAATTAAATCATCGATTATATTTAAAATATTTTTTTGTGATAAGATAAATAAACAAAATTTTTTAATCTTGAGTAAAGTCAATTAAACTTAAGATTCTTTTAAAAATATGACTAACATTCAATATAGAATGACCTTAAATAGATTTTTTCTCTTAAATTTATTGCATAAAATAATCTAAATTAAGCTTTGTAGTAAACAATTTTAGCAAGAATATATTTATTATTATGCAAGTTTTCTTTAGTGTACGTATTAAATAAGACTTACTCAAATTTCTATAACATCTACATGATTTTAATTTAATGAATTATTCAAATAATGTGACACAAAATTTAATATTAAATTATTCTAATATTATGTTTATGAGCAGATAGAATAATAAAACAAGGAAATAATTAATTATTAATATATGTATTTTTTCGTTTTTAAATAATCATCTTACATCAAGTTTAGTAATTTCATTAATTTGAAGATAGTATTATTTTCTAAATAAAAAATTTCGATTAACTTGGATTAATATATATTTTAAAAATTAATCCCATTATTACAAATTTTTTAGCCTTAATTTATTTATTAACATAGTTAAAAACAAAAAATTTTGTTATTAAAAACTAGAACATACACTTATGATAACAGTTCATTCATTATTTAATAATGTGCTCTAAAAATAAATAATCATATACGCATTACTTTTTTATAATTGCTTTTATAGGGAATCGTTTGTCCTCTGTACTGTTTGTCCGCTGCAATTAATATTTCCTACAGCTTAAGGCATGAACCAATCATATACAACTTTTAAATTTGATAGTAAGGAATATTCCGATCTTTGAGTGAAATGTTCCATTCAGTTTAATGCATGAACCCCAATAATCAGAGAGAAAACATAACGTATTTTTAGAGAAATTTATTGAATCTACGAGTTCACGCCAGTCTAACGGAAATCAACAAATTCCACATGTAAAATTTGTCATTCTACCAAGTAAATGTCTAAGTTCTTGCACAAGCGACCAAACTTTAACAAATCGATCCAACGAGGACTATGGCAAAATTCATTGAAACTCATGTCATGTTCGGCGGCAGTTGAACTTTTTGTGAAAGAAGAAAACTTTACTTCCGACGAGATGAATTAAGTGAAAGTTTTTTGATATTTTTCTGGCTTCATGTCTCGCTATTCGTTCTTTGAAAAAGCGCTTTTTTCCAATACGTCGTGTTCAATAGTTTCTTGCGTTTTTGGCAGCATATTTACGTTGGCAACAAACGCGATGCCAATATGTATCGTTGAAAAATTATGAAGTCGACTTACGTTGTAATTTTTAATTCAATACATTCAATAAAGCGAAAATTGATTTTTTTTAAGAATTCAGTTTTATTACTATAATTTCGCTTTGATTTCTTAAAAGACACTTTAATAGTAATTTTTAAGTCACTTGCAATAAAGAGCTCAAAATTAATTGTTTTTTAAATAAATAAAGGCAACTTAATTAAAAAAATTAAAATTAAAAAACGTTAGTCAGATGTGTTTTTTGATAAGTTGTGATCTGGAAAAATGAAGTTGCATTTGGTCATTGAAGCATATTAATTTAATAATTTAATTATTTAATTTAATAATTTAATAATTTTTCATACAAACCTTATTGCACCCTTTTAACAAACAAAACTGTTTCAGGAGTTCTCATTCAGTTCCATTCTGGAGGCGCGAATGATTCAGGAAACATTACACATGTCCCAGAAGATCCATCGATTTCGCCCCGCATATCCGAGGAAGAAGTTCGCGAGCGATACCGTCGTCTTATACCCTACATGACCTACTACGTGGTAAATAATTACGTGACAGCGCACCATCAGGTAGCTCCAGCACTCCAGAATTACATTGGAAGCCAGCCCGACATTCAAAGCACCCCAAAACCAACATCAAAGAGTCTTGATCACAGACAGGCGCAATTGAAGTCGAGACCCCAGGGTCATAACCCGCAGGAGAGCAGATTTGTGCCATCATTGCAATACGATCCGAAAGAGATCGGCCGAGACACGGACTACTTTGTCCCTATAAATTATGGCGCGAAGGAAACCTACAGCAAATACCAGAATCAACAGGCGAACCTACCCGCACACCAGTAAGTGCATTCCTAGTCAAATTATACATCCAAAAGCCAATCCCTGTCTTAGATACAATGCAATGCAATTCTATACAAATTTTACATTGATGTTATTAATGAAAAATCTCAGAACGCCGAGTAATCGATACGTGACGACCGAAGGACCAGTCAATCCTCTGCTGCAGAGTCAAAACCAACCCGAGACAAAAGTGCAGGAAGAATATGCGTACAGGCAGGACCCAGGAGGGTTCGAGTCCATTCGTTTTGCAACGCCTACGAGATACGTTCAGCCGCCGATGACGAGGCCCGTGGTGCTGGAGCCCGCCCCACCGGTAGCACACGTGAGCCTTAATCATATTCTCAAGAGTTTGCAGCTGACCAATCGATTACCCGAGGTACTCAGTAAGGATAACATTGACAGCAGTATTAAAACCCTTGTGGAGATATTGAACATACTCAATATGGGCAAGAAGGATTATTATAATCCAGGTGAGAGATATTTTTATTTTATATAATACTATACCATTACCTATACGTATGAATATATTAAAATATTTATTAACAGGTTATAAAAAAGTAACACCTGCTTATGCAAAACCAAAAATCATCACGGAATCGAACTATGAAGCAACGCAGATTTCAGTGGCTCCTCGAAAAGAATTTGTGGAATTAAAAACAACAAATTCACACGTAAATCAACTCAAAGCCCAGACGCCAATTGTTAATGAAGAATTCATCAATAGACAACCGGTTAATCGTTACATTAACCGAATTGCATCCACAACGAAACCACCGAAAATAAATGTTATACAGCAAAATATACCTAATAAAATTATTGAGTACTACATACCAATCGTTCAAGATATTAGTGAAAAAAAAGTTGCTTTAAATCCTGGTTAGAATAAAATACTACCTATTTTTAATTATTTACAAATAATGCATTACTTTTCTAAAACAGTGATATAAATTTAATATACTTTAAAGAAATGAAAAATTTGTAATGTGCTTATTAATTTTTTAATTAGGTAATGAACGTCAGGAATCTCATGGTTCATCAAACTATCCTATTGATAACTATGACATTACTGAAAATCAAGATGAAATATTGGAAGACAATAGATACAGTTTTCCGGAATCTACAAAGGAACAAGAAAAGAAGTTATCAACGCATATACAGACTATACCACCTTCTCTAAAATATGGAGCAACTAGAGGAAAACCGCATGTTGATTATCCAGCCTACACTGAAATACCGGAAACAGAATTCAGTTGTAAACAGCAAAGATACAAGGGATTTTTCGGAGATCCAGCAACAGGATGTCAAGTATGAATATATACATTAAAACGAGTATTGTAGAGACAAAAAAAACTTAATAGCATATTTTATGTACATATAATTACTATATTTTTATTTTCAAATTTAAATTTTAATGCAGTAAATAAAAAACGTTGTCCCTTTGTAGCTGTATTTTTTAAGTATAGTAAAGATTGTTAGTTTTTGGTGTATTGTAGTTAAATATTATATTTTAATTTGTTTATTAGGTATGGCATTATTGTGACCTGAATGGGGGAAAATCGTCGTTTCTATGTCCAAATGGTACAATATTTAGTCAAGTAGCTTTGACATGTGATTGGTGGTTCAATGTCAAGTGTGAATCAACAACACAACTTTATGTACTTAATGAAAGACTATATAAGTATATTTTACCAATTATGCCTAAATTTCCTGAAGATTTTACTGGACCAGAAGTTGATAAATATCTTGAATTAAAATTTAAGGAAATGGAAACAAAATTAAAAGAAAAACAAATAAAAAAGGAACAAGAGGAAAATGACAAGAGTACAATAAATACCTTACAATCGATAGAGGATTCAAAATAGATTTGTAAAAAAATTCATAATCATTTTTATTAATCTTCATTTGTCATTATCATATAAAACAGAAGTTAATGGATATACTGATTAAATTAATGTACTGACATTGTAGGCATTATTCAGAATTATTACCAATTTTTCTAATATCTTGCTAAATTCATATTTCAGAAAAATTTATTTCTAAAAGATATTAGTGCAATATATTGAAATAATTTTAATATCATAATTTCTGTTTTTAATTTATCTCTGCATAGTTGCCATTAGAATGAATATAGGTGAAAAAATCTCTCAGATAAACTTGTAACATGTAAATGAAAGGTTGGAAAAGAATATATTTATACAATCAATCCAGTACAATAATAACGATTTCTATTGTGCCTCTAGTCATATTTTTGTCTTTATTTATTAAAATAAGATTGTGTATTTTTACCATACTAATTGTAAAGGTAAAATCAAATAACTTGGTAATTGTTTTTTGTATTAAATTTAAAACCATAAAAATGAAGCTCCAGCGCTGTCGTATCTAACACATTAAATTAAAAATTTTATGATAAGCATCATAACTTCACATTTATTATAAAAGATTGTAAATATAAAAAGGCAGATATTACTATTAATAAGCTGTGTTTGTAATTTTGTAATCTTTGATTTTTAAAATTATGTTATAAATTTATAGAGCACAACTCAATTAATTTTGTGTAAGTATAGGTCAATATGTAATTAATTAATAAGTAAGAAAAACTCACCTTTTGAGTCTCAATAACATGTTTGGCAGCTTCCTCAAGTTTTTCACAAGACACTAGAAATAATGGCTGCAGCTCATTGTTCTAAATAATTTTAAAAAATTTTTAAAAATAAAATATTAAAATAATTCAGAAATTGAATTTGAAATATAAATATGGTAAAGATATTGGATTTTGTAAGATTAACTATAAATTTATTTTATAAAATTTTATATTATTATTTTTGTAAAAAATATAAAGTACATACCTGCTCAATTATTGACACAACATTATGATTTTTATGGAACTTAATTATACAATGTGAACAATAATCAACATCACAATCTTTACAAAAATAATCACTAGCTTCATTTTTATGATTAGGACAATAATTAGTTGAGACTGAGTCAATTAAAGACTTTGATTCGGAAAATTGTAAAGAGTTAGATTGAGACTAAAATAAAAATAATAAAAGTAATAAAAATATAATATGTTGGTTAAATTTATAGCCATAAGTGTAATAAATTTGTAAATACATGAAATGAAATGTCTATGTCCTCAGCAGTTAATGATGAATAGAATGCATAAACTAATCCAGTTACATATATATTATAAGGTAGTTTGGGTCTTGTTTCATTATTACATTTGTCAATACATAATGAACACTGTGTATTTGGATATTTTCCTTCACAACTTGAACATATTGCATGACCACATGGTAGTAAAAGAGGACTATGGTTACCTTTTAAATCTATAATAACATAAAAATTGGAGGAGGAAAAATATTGAAAATGCACAGAGATTTCCATTATTAATTTTAGTATCATTAATTTAATTTAGATTATCTCGTTTTGTTACTTGTTACTGGTCTTTCATATTTTTATAATGTATATGTATATAATATATATATATATATATATATATATATATATATATATGTATGTATGTATATATGTATGTATGTATATATATATGTATATGTATAAAATATATTTTATAATGTATTACTTTATTTTTATTGCAGAATTCTGAATTAAGAATTTATTATTATAACAAGCAATAATTAATAAAATTAATTAAAAAATTGTTTAACGCTTGATGTAGAAATTTATAGTAATTTCGAAAACAAAAATTTATCTAAATTAATAACATAATACGTCATATAATAAAAAATGTCTCATAATTGATGTTATATATTGTATGCATAATCGTCCTTTCCATATTAACATTATATTGAATTACAATGATTTTTCGTACGTATTAAGATTTCACGATCAACTTTTAGAAATACCATTTATTCGCAAAGTATTATAACGTTTTCAATAAATGAGCTGATGAAGCTGTATAAAATAAAAAATTTGAAAGATATACTTTCGTGTTTTCGCCTTCTTTTGTTTTCATGTTATGTAAATAGCTGAATTTTCAAACTCTATTCTAGGAACGATTCTACAAAGAAGTCTTTTTATTTTAAAATTATATCTAAAAATGACATTTGATCTTACATAAATCGTTTGGATTATTATGAAACCGTATGAAGAGAGTAAAATTAAGGTTGATGCAAAATGTAAACAGTCGTACGGACGAGCCGAAATAAAATACGAACGAATATTCTCAGCATTTTACAGTGAACGATTGTTCCTACGGAAGTGGATAATAATAAAGAAGGGGCCATTTTAATTATTCACAGAAACACTAGAAAGCGTGCTTTCATAAAACTAATAACAAACGATTTGTAAATGACACGGAAAAAGCTTTTCGTGCCAAGATTACATACGTTGCTCGTAGCTTTTTTCAAACTCTGCATTGTCTTACCTTTGCCAATAAAGTAGCGGCGCTTGCAGGCAGAGCACAATATATCCCTGCCCAGTATCATCGGGCGATTGGCCTCGTAGACGTTGCTGTAGTTGGTGTTGCAGCGTAGGTCTTTCTTCTTATACTTCTTCGGCACCATATCGATAAAAATTAACTATCGCTATCATACAATGACGTATATATTTGTCGCGTGTGCGCTATAGAATAAAGCTGTTTCTACGACTGAAGGTCAAGTGCAAGCACACGCGAGAGAAGACACGTGGTGTTGGTGGTGGTGGTCGTCGTCGTGATTACTGCGGTTGTGTAGTGGCGATGATGTTAACGCAGCGTCGCGAGACTCTATAGCCTGGATTCTGCGCACTGTCAAGCTCGAGTTTTACTTGCTAACCGTATTTAAAATTATGGAATAGCGGGGCTAACTCGATACGAGGGCAGGAGAAATTACGAAAATAAAACAGTTTGAAAAAAATTGAAACTATTTGAGAACAATTATAAGCTTTATAATTATGTTTAAGGGGCTCGACGTGTCGCGGTGTTACTTTTGATGAATAACAAGAGTAGTCTTATATTTTTATTGAATCAATTTTTCAGGAATCTTTGATAATTGCATTCGGCATAAATGGCAAAATAAAAAAATTGAAACTGTCATGTTGCAGTAGATACTTTCTACCATCGAAAACATTTGCCATCATACGCTGTAAAGTACGGAAAGTTAGTTGTTTTTTTTTATAAAAGAAAAAAAAGATTAAATCTTATTTCTCTTTTGAAAATGTTTAGACAATGAATCATAAAAAAATATAGATGGTAATAATAGCTTTTATTTTAACTTCAGATCATTTAAATATAAACACATTGTAAGAGATGGCTATTTTTAAAACTTTTTTAAGCTTTTTTTGATTACTTTTTCTTTGCTCATTATCAGCTACTCCCGCTTTTCCGTGATTTTGAATCTGCCGTAATAGTGAAATTTTAAGTTTATAGTGCGCAGAATCCAAATTGTTCACGTCTTCAAATGCTGCAGTGGCGTGTGAAGTGTAAACGATTCGTATGCGCTTTTTGATTAGAATTATAAAAGTCCTAAAAAAAAGCTGAGCGATAAACCAGAAAAAATAAAATATTTGCTACTTGGAATTAATTCAATATTTTTCTCGTAGTGAAAGTAATTATTACATTATAGTATAGCGTTATAATATAAGCTCTAGAATGTATTCGATTTTTTTATCAAGTTTGACGCAGCATATTAAGAAAAACTTTAATTTAATGTTTAATCACGTTATTATATTAAATTTTTTTAATGTCTTTTTTTCTTCTTTTGTACTTATTAGTTGAAATATATATCAATCATCATAGATCAACTAACTACGCAGAATCCAGATAAATAGATATAACATGGGTTGCATCCTTCTGACCTGAATCATGAAAGTTCGTCATTGCTTAGCCAATGTCACGTGATGTCAACGAGGATGTCAAGTACGTGTCCAAGTCCAAGCAGCCACAGCTCACCAATAAACCAATGCTTTTTAGAAAACAAGCTCGTCGTCCAAAGAAGGAAGAAACGAGTTTCAGTGGTGGGCGTGAAAAGAACAATGAACCGAATCGCACGAACGCCAATTTAAGATGACGTGAGGGACGTCAACTGGGGAAAAAAAAGTTACTCGACTATTTCATCGACGTATTAAATTAAATAGAATGTGTTTAAAATTAAAAGGAGTGACATTATCGAGCAAAATATAGGATTATCCATTGAATTTCGAATTACTCTGTCTGTTTTTATACATATATATACAAATTATTTGCAAATATAATAAAAAAAAAATAAAATAGTTGGTGCTAAGTAAATATTTTTACACATTTCCTTTGCCAAAAACTTTTGCTTTGTTTAACTCACTGTTTTATTCAACCAAAAAATAAAATTTCAAAACTTCTGTTACAAGTTCGTAAACTCTTCGATTTTCTATTTTTCATTAATTTCTAATATATGAATATATTGTTTAATGTCAAAGGTAAAAAATATGTGATGATCCATTTGATAAAAAACCTTATGATAGTACAATATTTATAGAAAACAAGTATGTAAAATATTTAAGTACACCGACTTATTAATAGCTCAAATATTATTAATATTATGATTATTAACATACAATATCATATGCTGTAATAATAAAATTAATATTATAATACATAAATATATTTATTTTTTACAAATAAAATAATTATAAAGAAAAAAATTTATATAAAATAAAATTAAAAACAATAAAAAATTCTAATACAAATTAAATTATATACCCCTATTTTTTAATACCTTGTAATAAAATTGAAAATTACTTTAAATTTGATTATAAAAAAAAATTATATGTTTCAAATTCACAGGGAAACAAAATTTTTGTTAAACTCATTTTTTAGATACATTGTATTAAGAAATATAAATACTCCATTAAAAACAAGCCTATAAATTTATCTTAAAATTATTTTTTTTAAATCTCTAGAAGAGAATTTTTGCGAAGATTATAAAACGTATTATTAAATAATAAAACTTTTATTGTTAAACATTTTCATTAGAATTTATTCTTTAAATAACATTTGTAATAATTAATGTAATAATTAATATTTTCTAACATTTCTTAATTAAACTAAAACTAAAATTTAAGAATAATAAATGAATGTGATTGTATCAAATTATATAAAAGATTTTAAAATTCATTTTTAATTTTAATATTTACATTAAAAAGTGTAACTTTAATTTTAATTAATGATAAAATTAGCAACATCATTTGATGGAACATTATCAGAGCATATTGCAAAAAAATTTTACAACTATTTGGCCACTTTTACATTTTCAAACAATTAAAAACATTAGTGTAGGGGAGCTGACAGAACATAATGTTATATAATTTTCAGAGTGTATGTACAAATTTACACCAAATAATGTTAATAGATCATAAAATTTTTATAGCATAATACCAAAAAACAGTATCGTTAAAATCTACTTAACATTTTTATTTTGTATACTATAAATCATAAGCAATTATTATAAAAAATAGTAACAGTCTATTGGCAGAACAGCCTCGAAAACATATTTTTTGCAACAATACATTATCATAATTATTTCATTATTGTAGTATACAATAGATATAATGAATATCTACATGGTGAGAAAAATTTTAGGATATAAAAATCTTCTGTATTAGACAATTGAATAGTAAGAAGAAAGGAAAGTTCTCAAATAAGCAATGTAGCATTATTAAAAGAAAAATTAATAATAAATGCATTTGTATTGCATGTCCAAGGCTTTTCATGAGCAATTAAATGTCATTAAGGTGCATTGGAGAGCCATAAACCATGCTCATCTTTCTTATCCAACAAAATTTTTGTTGCTCTTTTTTTTAAGGTCTATAAGATTACAATGATAGGAAAAATAATTACAATATTTTTTATTATTTTGCGTTAATAAGAATCTTATTTCTATATTTTCAATAGACTTTTGCTTTTTTACAATATTTATCTAATACCCATGAAATATTTATTTAATATTATGTATACATTTTACATAATATTACGCAATATTGTATCACAATTTTGTTAAAATAACCTTTGAGATAAAACTGCATACAAAAAATGGATAGCCGAATATTGATTTTTTTAAATCACTAAATGAAAAGATAGCTAAAATAAAATTTGCATAAGCAACTTATAAGAATACAATTAAACAATTTAAATATGTGCCGCAACGTAATTGTATTATTAAATAAATTATTTATCATTCTAATAAATACTTTACTCTTATTATTGTGAATTTATGTTGTTATTATGTTCATACACAACGGTACTGATATAAATAATTTTTAAATAAATTGCTTTTAAATTAAGTAAAGTAAAATTAATTTCTAAATTAACTTGTATTTTATACATAATCTGTACAAAAATATTCTCGAATCTTTAAAAAATTAATGTTTGTTATTATCATAAGCTTTCGAATATTTTGGCACTTATATTAGTTTTCAAAACAAGACTTCTTATTTGATTTGTTAGATTTAAAAATTAAAAATGACTAAAAATTTTATCATATCAAATATTTTAAATAAGCACATCGAATAATAACCAATATAGTTCGACAAACAATATATAGTAGATTTAACTTTTGCAATTTATTTTTGTTTACAGAATTTATTTTTCAGCATTTATATTTAAAATTAAAAATCAAATTTATTTATATCTACATTTCAATTACGAATCACGAAATAAAGTAACCAAACTCAGAGTTTCAATATTTAAAACAGTGTGCTATATCGAATTTTATTTCATGAATTTTTATATTAATCGCACATCAGTAAATGGCTTTAATTAAAAACTTGACCCGATTTATATAAAATCTTAATATATTTTGAAGTTTTATGTGATTTAACACTGTATAAAGTTAAAAGAAAAATTTCAATACATTGTATTACATTTAATGATTTTGTTGCAAATATATTTATTTAAGTTTTTAATAATTTTATTGGAACATTTATTATATATTTCGTGATGTATTTAACATTAAATTACTAGATAATAATTTGTAATTCCTCCACTTTGTAATTCCAGTTCTATTTCTATAACAATTATGTATATATACTATAATTAGTATACGCTATATTATGAAAAATTTAATTTTCTTCGACACATATTTATTAAAATTTTACAATTTGATACCTCTTTGAATTAAAAATTTTTTTTACTCTACATGTAGAATTGCATACAAATACACATTAATCTTTAAAATGAAATGGGTCCAAAAATTACTTTAAGGGTAAAAATATTTCAGATACAAATATTTGAGTAAAATATTGCTAATTATTACGTAAGATATAAATGTTTCATATTGTTGTAGCATAGTTGAGCTAAATCTTATAAGAAAAAGTCAGTTTATTTTTTTGTTATAAAATTTAACTGGTATATTCTTATCCAAGTAATGTTATCCCTTTGTGAGTGACGTGCGTTCCAATTTCTATTATATGTTACACATTATACTTATTCCTACTTATTACTTATGAATGATGCTGTGATGGTTAAATTTCGAAACAGATAAATGTGAAATATAATGTAAAAGACATCGAAATCAGCAAATTTTATAATGATCTTCAACAAGTAAAAAAAATATATAAAAATAGTAATGATATAATTAATCATTTTATATTAAAATTTATTTAATCCAGCACAAATTCTTACTATCAGCATATTTTAATATTAAGTAAAACTTAAGAGCATATTTGCTGATTTTGTTTACATTTCACATATGGAGAAAGTACTGATAAAAGTAATCAGTGCTAAGTAACATTGTATAGTAAATTTCTATCATTGTCTAATAATGGTTTAACAAATCAGTTTAAAATTTCGTTTAATAAATATAAGAAAAGGGAAAAAATCGTGTAGAATATTTATATTATAATAACATTGCTATCGTTATTCAAAATTGATTTTATAAAAAATTTCTAAGAAATAATAATCCACATAAATTGTAGATTGTGATCACCGTATTCAGTATTTTTTTATATATTAATCAACTTATTATACAATTTTTAATTATAATATTATTATATTTATAAAAAATTATTATGTAGTTACTTAATAATTATGAAATAACACCGAGTAAATACATTGTACAAAATAAATGTTAACAGAGCATATTTATGAAGTTTTTGTTGGCAAAAATGATTGATGATAAAGCAGCGTGCCAAGATACTGATATTTAAGGATCTGATTTTTGATAAATGAAGTTTGAACTACACGGCTGTACGAAAAGTTTCAAACTTTTAAAGAAATTTACAAAAAGAAAATTTGAAGATCTATAAAGATTCCATAAAATATCATGAAGCAGACGAAATAAAGAAAGAAGTAATCAACTACTCAACCTGAAGAATACGTAATATGAGAAAACGTCGATTAAATATTTTTTTCTATAATATTTATGTACGATGTTAATTTTGTTATTAGAATAATATTAAGATTTAGATGCTTAAATTTCTGTAAGTTCTGTAAAGCTTCCGATTTCTAATGTACGAATTTTCTGAAGTATATAAGCAGTTACGTAAACATTTTAAACGATCCTGTTTCTATCTAGAATTTGTTTCTAACTAGATATCTAGAATTTCGTTTCGTATGAAAAATTCAAATGTTAATATAAAATATTTTTCCTATTAGCAGCTTTAAATCAGTAAGCTAAAATATCATTTATAAATTTTCTCTATCATTTATGAAAAATGTTTAAAAGTAAAATACATATTACATTACAGTTAGTATGTATATTATATACATTAGTATAAAAAGGTTAAACCATATCGTGAATTTATTTTTTTGTTAATGTACGTAAACTGAAAAAAATCTTTGATTAGCCAAGTAAGTATATTTATCTTGTTTATATATTGAGGGTATATTTATTTTGAGTAAATTGTTTTGCAGATTTAATTATTCAATGATACCTAATATAAAAACGTATTTTAAAATCCTTATAGTGTTTTTATTTTATGTGCTTTTGATCCAAAGAAAATTGAAAGATAGTCTGCCTTTTAAGCGGTAATAAAAAGGATGGAGTAAAAAGCTATTTTAACATTAAATAGACCTAATACTTCAAAGGATTTTAATAAGTATATGGCAGAAGTATATGAAATCATAAAATGAAATAATCATGAAAAAACCAAAATGTTGACAAAAATGAATGAAACTTCAAATGCAAGTGGTATTATACATATATTTCTATAAAATATATAAAATTTATTTTTATAAATTTTAATCTTAACGTAAAAATATAATTGAAACTTTTCATTTTTATTAGATACAAATTTTTATTACAAGTTTTTTTAAGAAATTAGTATTGAATATGATATGGCAAATTTAAATTATCAATAAAGAGTATGGAGAGATATTGCCTGAAATTATAATTAAAATATGTTCATATTGATTTTCTATAGCATCCATATTTTTAATATATACGTTAAATGATTTATTTTATTCAATAGTTATTCTATATAATTTTATAAATACATTTTTAAATTGAATTAATTCAACCAGTAATTATTTAATTAGTTTCGTTGTTTTTAAAATGATTCTGTAAATTATGCATTTGGCTGAAATCAATTATTAGTATCTTTAAACCTTTCTAAGTTTTACGTTTTATTAATTATTAAGATTTATTTATATTTGTATATTAATTAAATAATTTATAATAAAATTAACAATGTTAAATATGTAAATCGTTTCCTTATATTTTTGAATCCTTAAAAATTATGAAATTAATTTTTTAATTGACTATATTTAACATGACGTAAATATTTCTTTTAGAAAAGTATGCAAAATTTTTTGAAGTGTTTCTTTAAGAATATTAAAAAATGTGAAAGATGTTTCTCTATGAAAGGTTAATAACAATTACAAGTAAAGTAAAGCGATCAACCAGAAAAATCTTTGAAAAATCTTCAAGAAGCACGTGACCATTATAAAACAAATTTTTTTTCACATTTTTATATAAATTTTTTTAGTCAGGGGACGCAAGTGAAAAATTTCGTTTTCACATAGTACAACATTCTTATTTATACCCCCAAGGTATCTTGTACATTTAATATTCTTTCGAAATTTTAATAAGTATATTCTTCATTTCGAGATAGGAAAAAAGGTAAAAAAATACATAAGAGTGAAATCTGTGGATCATGAAAGCTAATGCGTTTATTTGTCGCTTCCTTCAAATATTTGTTTAGAGTTTTAATTTCCTGCTAGAAATAGTGCAGGATATACTGACTAAAATTAATTTTCATTTACTGTATTATAAAAATTAGTTTTAAGGAATGCTTGAGTTGTGTTTTAAATTATGAGAGTGACAAATAGTGGTTGAGTTTTGTTGAGTTGATACTTAAGTAAATATTGCTGCAATAATTTGTAATTGGTGCCGTGGAATTAAATATTTTATTCACGTAATAATTAAAGAAAATTTTTAGAGAATTTTGTAATGAACTAAATGACCCTTTAATGCAATTGTCTTTCTTAAACAATAAAATGTTAAAGGTTTTATTTTATTTGTCCATATTTTAAAAATTGTTCAGTTACTAAAAATATCTTAATAGACTGAAAATCATGCAAGAAATTCCATTAAAAAAATCCTTTCACTTTTAAAATATCTTTTATATTTTTTTGCATATTCTAATCTGTCCTAATATTTATTAAATAAACGTATCATGTAAAGGTCACAGTAGACCGTTGATAATTCAAGCACTGGTCAGATTTCAAATTTAATTGTTTTAATCGAGTAGATATTTATGAACTGACGTTAGCATTTATGATAGGATATAGATAATATGTCGATTTACATAAAGCATGAAAAAGGTACAAAGAATTTTTATGGCATCTTTATTTTATTTGAAAAAGGGATCTAATAATATAAAATTAATAAAAAATGATATTTTTTTTATTATTATATCTACCATTATATCATTATTATCCATTATTAATATTACTAAATATCTATTGCTTGTACTGATTATGTTTTAAGATGTACTTTGTATTTTTAAATTATTTGCTTCTATCTTAATATATTTAATTGTATATTTAATAATGATAAAAATATATATATTATTAATCAATGTTTTATTATGATTCAGTTATACAAAATTCTCTACACCAATTTCTATTAACAATCAATAATTGCTGTAATTTAAATATATATTAAACATTAGTTTGAAGTTAGTCGGTCATTTTATAGGATATGTGACATTTATTTTTTTTATTTTTGTATCATTAATCTCAATATGTTTTCAACAATTTTTTATTTACTTAAAGTCATAAAATAAAAATGGAGACCCATGAATTATGGACAATAAATTTACACAATAAAATGATCGTTAAATTTTCAAGTATTTAGTAGAAAAAGAAAGAAAAGAATTAGTTATGTTTTATTAATCAATTAAAGAAAAAATTTTGACAGTAGAAACATTAAAAGTATTAATTGACTTATTTACTATACACTTTCGAATGTCGTAAACTGAAATATTAAAATATACTTAGTACGCTTCTAAAAATTTTAAAATAAGTCTTTTAAAAATATGTAAACAGAAAAAATCCATAGAAGCAATTTTTTCGTATAATAAAAAACCAATAAAATACACAAAAAAAATAGTAAGATCAAATTTAAGAGTTCTGAATACTATATTGCGATTATCTATCGAAGTCGTCTTATTGACTCGGATTTTCCTCATCGTAAATAGCGATGATTGATTAGTGATCTCAACGTTAGATGTCTCTACCGCTGCATTCACCAAAGTATTCATGCGATCTTAAGCAATTCAATGAATCCCTCAAGACTTGTTGAGAACCTGAAGGTTGAAACCCATTGTATTAGTGCTGGATTCTTAAGAGTTTGCGCAGTAGTGACGAATGCGAAGCTGTTCCTAATCTGCATGAGTGAGACGTAGCACAACAGTCGCATGTGCACACAAAACGCCTTTAATATTAATTAGGTGTAATACACTTGGAGAACCTGCGCTCTATTATCTAGCAAATTAATCGCGAATACGCGCATGAGAACGGTACAGATAAAAATAGAAAATGAATGACCAATAATTAAGAATCTTTTTTCACTTGGAATTGATGATTTTTGCTGCAAGGGCCTTTAACGTTGGATGGCTTATAAGGCGAAGTACAAATAAAATCGAGCGTGAATTACAAACTGTTTCGTTAATTCAATAAATATGTAATTTAATGACATTTCGACGGATTTATAACAGTTTTACATTTGATGTCCAGTTTTTATTATTTTTAGATACACGTTAGGAATTGAGTTACGAATATAAGAGAAATTAGGAAAAATTGATTAATTGGTTTTTTATGCAACATTAAAATATTATCCCCAAATATGATGAAATAAAGTACTACTTCACATACAGGGATATTATTAAAAAATTGTGCAGTACATATTTCAATGATTGGAAGTTTGTAAGAACCATTTTGAAGGTCAATAAAAAAGATAAATTAAATCGTTAATATAAATGTACGTGTATTGTATAAATAATAGCTAAAAAGTAAATTTTTTTATTAATTTTTTTTGAAATAATGGAATATTTTATAAGCCATGACCTATCGAATGCTTTTTTGAAATAATTTTCATAAACTCGTTCCTTTGCACACTTTGGATAATTTTTTTTACGCATATCATTAAATGAATAAGATACTATTCGTAAAAAATTTTTGCATTAATAAAAAGGTATATATTTCAGTGAATTGTTACCAAATCAAGTTAAAATGTTTATAAACTTTTATTAAAATTAATAAACTAAGGAGTAAAAAGTCATAACGATGTGATTTCATTCTAATAATTTTTTTTTAACAGTACAATTACTTATAACCGGCAATAATTTAGGAACACAATCATAAAATACTGCATTACGCTTTATTCGTATTGTCTCTCGTGACTTTGCGTCAAGATTATGTAAATGGCACCTTTAAAAACATAATTCTCCTTATTGAGCAAACAAAGAGATAAATCCGTGAAAAAGCACAATGTAGGTTATGCCCGAAAGCGATCGAACGCGTATGCCTAGGGATTAGCGAACGCGTGCGAGTGGAAAATATTTGTGCGTAGAATAGCGCAGGCACGCAGCGGACTTGCATCTTAGAAATAAAGGCAGCATCATAATTGGGACAGTCGACGAGTTGGTAGCATTCGCTGATGTGTGCGTACCCGTGCGCGGCTCAATGCGAAAGGAGATTAACCCAAAAGCGGAGCTCGGCTCAGGCGGACGACTAAGCTAATGCCCGAGGAGGCAAGGGCCGAAGCCCCGCTTCTCCCATCGGTTGCAACCTGTTGGCCGTGCCGACCCCACCATCTGATTAGCGGCGGAGGGAGAGCGAGAGAGAGAGAGAGAGAGAAAGAGAGACGAAAGGTACCGTGACTCTTGCATATCAGGCGGAAAGCTCGCGAAATTTCTCCAGCGGCGAACTATGTGCTGCTCCTCCTATATCTGGGTCTAGGTGCGGTTAGGACGTTGGCGGCGCGACGAGGCCCCGTTATGAATTCCGCCTAGCCACGTTGGCGAGTAGGGCCCCCGCTGCCCCTCCTCGCGGCTCAGGCACGCAGCCGGGATACAATGGATCGGCAAGGGGAGCGCGTGCCTTGGCTCAGATCGGCTGCAGGACACGAGTGCGCTGGTACCTAACCTAGACGAGGCGGCTTGGTAACGACCGGCAGAGCCGAGGCTCATCCGCGTAGCCCATCCGCGACGTCGCAGCTGCGTACACAGGCCCGCGCGCACACGTATTGCACACACGCATCTGCGCACGTATTGCGCGCGTATCTGCACGCGCAAATAGCACAGCGCGGCGAGGAGAAGCGACTGGGAAACGGAGGAGACGAGGCCCCTCCAAGGTCTAGGCTTGGCTAGCTTTCAAGGTCGCCCGTACCCAACCAGGCCAGAAGCAACGCGCCGCGCATCCCACTCCAAGAGCCCTGGAGCGGTCAGCCTCCTCCTGCTGGTAGCCGCGCACCGGGCGTGACGTTCGCCCTTTGGCTCGAGTCCGCGCCCAACGGTGGACACGTCATCGCGACGCCTAGATACGATCCCTGGCCCTGGACTCGAGACCTCGACTTCCGCGACTCGATAGGTGGCGGCGACTCGCGGCCCCCGTTTCAGTTAAGCAGATTTGCCACGACAATTGCCTGCCACCGCCTTTCTTTATCTGCTCGCGACGCCGACGCCGACGTTCTCGGCCGCGGCTGGCTCTGCGCTTTTTTCTCCGCTATGCCCTTGCCTTCGGCCTTATATTTACCTCGCTGCTCGGACCTTAACTTGGATTCACAATTAATTTGTTGCAAAAAAAAGCCAAAGCGGTCTTTTGTGACAAAATAGCTACAGCTACGACTGGCTTAGAGACACCTACATTCCCAAATCGGATTCTGCGTTCCACAATTTATACTCGTCCTCCTAATTATTAAATTACACCCTCCATTATTATTGAGTATCATCGAGTGCTCGTTTAGATTTTATTCCTTTTTCATTTATCGCCACTACTCTGACACACTTGCACACACGTCACATACTACTGAGATCTATCTATGTTTAGCATTTAACAAAATGCACTTTCAGCAATATAAATGGTTTATGAAGATCTTTTTTTATAAATATTTGCATTTTGTTATCTGAAATATTACTTTAAAAGCCATAGCTTTTTCACATTCAATGTTCATATGTCATGGCTCAAGTGAATGTTCTAGAATGCTTATGAATCGAGTAGAAAGTTTCTTCAAACTCTAAATATACGGCTGTTTTGTCAACAGAAATTCTGCTCTATTGTATTGTTTTTATTCTGAATTTATATTATAATTATTATATATGTTTGAAATTATATAAGAAAAGTATATAAGAACGTTTCTAAATTATTATCACAATAATATTAATAACTAATTCATCGTAGGCGAAAATTCTTTGACTCTATAGTTTGTTTTATTATTGCATTTCAAAAATTCTGAATGTAAATTTATTTAACTTTTCGTTTAGACTTTTCGTTATTACAAGTAAGCATGCAAGCGCACTCGTTTATTTGTGTCTTTTTTTGAATCTCTTACAAAAATCACATTTCTATGCGAGTGCGTTGGTCACTTAGAATATTTTATTTTATTGTTTTCATATGTTATACATTTTAGACAAATTCGCTAAAGTGGATCTCTTTTTGTATACATCTTACATTATGAATTATGTTCTAATTCTAATTAATTGGTTACGTTTATGCATCTGATTAAATCGATCTGCATTTTTTGCGAAGTCAACAACCAAAAGCTGAAATAAGAGATTAGATTTTATATTAGCGCGTTCATGTAAAATATTGTCAAATAACTCTATCCCATTACTCAACTTATTTTTACTGACATTCAATAAGAATCAATTAGCAAAAAAATAATAAAGAACTTATTATAAAATAAAATTTTTTATACATATGCTTAACTAGAGTTTAAATTAAATTCTGAAAAATATTATAAGAATAAGATAGCAAATTGCATATAGGTCAATCTTTAAGAAAATCTCCTTCTTTTGTAAGTTGAAAGAGTCAGGACAAACATAGGAAATGTTTGCCAACAGTATATTATTATGAGTAAAATAAAATTGATGAGTATCGTATTTAATCCTACTCAGTCTTACCGGCGTCAGTCCACATCTACTTGTACAAGTCAAGCATACGCACACCAACGATTTTCTTTCGCGAACTTTTACCGCATTTATTTTGATTTTTGGTGCATTAAGGAGAGTCGGCGAGTTTTTTTTTTATTAAATGCTCATATTTTTCGGCACAAGCGTATTTAATAATACGAATGTACTTCCAGGAAATGCTTGATTTCATTGGTAATTTTGGTCATCACAATGAATCCCTTGCCTTGTTAAACAATATATAACTTACTGATAATAAAAAAAAGCAATAAGCAAGCATAATTTTATTAATGAATAATCTATGATTATTGCGGCTGCTAAATTATATAATGAGGCTGCACTATTGATCAAGCAACGATGAGTCATCCCTTTAAAATAAGTGCTATTCGAAAGGACAGTCTTGTGCCTTTTCCTTTCTGCGTCTTCTACCTACTGATCACTCCTTATTCCTCTTTTACTTTTCCTGTTGACTTATTCATGAATAACAGCTTTCTTTATCTTTCCTTATATTCGTCTGTTCGTTTCAAGCGCGATTCAACCAGCGACTTATTGGTTGTCTCCGTTCTCGCTCACTCCAAAATTGGCCATCCACAACCTGCCCATTTTTGTGGATGTAATTGGCTTCTGTCGTTTTCACTCTATCTCGTAGTAAAAAAAACATCCATTTGTTTGACTACATTAATTTTCTATGAAAAAAAGCTTTCTGTGTTCAGTTTCAAATAGCGAATATTTTAAAATTTTTAATTAATTTATTATTAAATTGACTTATTCTTACATTTCTCTTTTTACAAAAATACCTTATGACCTAAGCCTTTTTCAAAATACATATTCATAATTATTTATAAGAAACTGCGCTTCCCAATGCCAACGAATTAAAAAATGAAAAAATTTAGTTGATTATTAATGTTGTATAGAATGAAAATTATTTGTATTTATTTCTTTCCGCTTATTGAATATTATAAAACTCATATATTTATACACATTACGTTACAAAAATAACTCATTATAATTTTCAAAAATAAATAAAAGCTTCATATTAAATAATATATTAAATAAAATAATAAATAATATTAAAAATATTTAATCATTTTATTAAAATATATATAAAAATTTTAATTTTCTATGTTAAAATAAGTCAGATAATAACTAATAATTTAAAACTAAATTACTTTTTTTTTTATTTAATAAATTCAATTTTTTGATAGATTTACTATATAATTAATGTAATTTTTATAGAAAATATTAGTACTGAAGTCTAACAATAATTTAACTGATTTTTTAACAATTGTACCATGTCACTTTAAAAAAAAACCTTTACTAATAATATAATAAAAGGTACAGATACGACCAAATCACAATTTTGATTACCAATTTAAATAATAAAGTTTTCAGAAGTTTGTTAATGTTTTTATAGATAAATAAATTTCGCAATCAAGCTTTATTTAAAAATTTTAATCTTATATCTCTAAAAAATATTTGATATTAATATTGGTTCCCGCATTTGATTCTGTACTACACTTTTGATTTGATCTAATATCCTTTCCATTGTTATTTACATTTCTCAATGTCTAGTTTAACTTCCATACAATATCCTACGCCGATTTTCTCAGTACTAATCGATGCCTTAGCTCAACATTCCTTTACTTGAATTTTTTTTGATTTTTTGATCTTTTTACTACGTATATATATCATACATATATTGGATACTAACTATTAATTATTGCTACCATCAATCGCTTGATTATTTATATGTTTAACAGTTAATTTACTATAGATACAATACATTTTCTATTAGTTTTATTTGACCTTTTTTTAATTTAAATATAATATAGTTTTGTAATAATTTTTCATTTATTACTAATTAACTGCTTTCAGAATTTATATATTATTAGAAAAATCATATGTTATGGTAAAATACAATATTATAACTATATAGATAGAAAATATAAATTTAATATATACAAATATTGTAATATAAATAATTTGTATTTTTGTATATAACAATTTGTATATAAACTTTAATATATACAAATTGCTAAGGGTACTAAATAATGGAAAAAGGCCTTCTTACGTAAGCTTAATAATTTCTATAATTACGTTAAAAAATTTTAAAGAAATAATTTTTTATCGAAGTGAAATTCCATTGGAATTTAATCACTTATGACACATTAGCACATTATTTTACCTTATATTCTCAAAAATATTCACCTCATCATCCTTTAACTTATTTCTTGTTTAATTTGTTTTTAACTACATGTTTTATTGTACTATGTTTTGTTGTTTTATTCAACTGAATTTTAAGTAGCTACCATGTCAGTTTTCTCTTATATTTATATTCAATGTCTTACTACTTTTTTATATCTGGTAGTTTCTTTCTCTCTTTCTCTCTCTCTCTCTCTCTCTATATATATATATATATCTAAATAAATATACTTATATTTATATATATTTGTATAATATATATTTTACATCTGTTCTATGACTATTTTATTTTATTTTATTAATGATTTTTAATGCAATTAAATGTTTGAATGAAATTAAGTTAAACGTCAATTAAATTATAATATCAAAATTTAAATTTTATTGGTTCGATGTACTGCTATGTCAATTTTACTTATAAGTATAAATTTTGCAATTAAATTGTTTCGCAAAAGATTTTAATATCAAGCTATAGAACTTTAACAATATTGTTATGACTTTTTTTTTGTAATTTTACAAACAACAAGATGTAATCATTTTTTAACAGGGCTAATTAGAATTCTTTTACTTTCTCTCAAACAATTTTTTATTTGAATGGCTTGGTAAGCATCAAATTCTTATTTTTATAAAATACTTTAACTGACCTTCCCTTTAAAGAATAAGTAGATCATATGTATGCTGCTTATGTATTTTACAGTGCCTCATTTTCGTCATTCTCTTTTTATACGTATATTTCTCTTTATTTTTCCGTTCAACTCCTTCCTGTTTTCCTCTAAGTTGTGTTATCCAACACTCCCTGCTATTCCATTCGTTTAAATTTTACTTTAATTTTATAGTATAGTATAAACCGTGAAGAGAATCCTATTATGACTTTGTTCCAAATTGAACGATTGTTGCATACCTTGCATTATAATTAAACGCGTAATTTATATTTTTTCACTATAACAGTTTTATCTAACATTAATTAAAAATCAACAATGTAAATGTTAATAAAAATGTTTATTGCTAATAAAAAATGCTAATAAAAAAAATTATATAAAAATTAACTTTATAAAATTATTTTTATTCGAATTATTTATAAAAATTGTTATGTAAATTAAATTTTTCTTAAAATAATATAAAACTTTTATATTTCATAAAATAAATCAAAAAAGGATTCTTTTTAAAAAATATTGAATAAGAAATAAAAAAAAATCATTTACTTTTTTAAAACCTCATTATCTTTTATAATGAAAAATTAGGACTTACGTTTATAATAATTTTAATTAATTAAAAAAATTTTTTTGTTCATAATAAAGGAGTCGTAGAAAAATTAAAACATATTAAGATATTAATTAAAAATCTACTTTTAATGGATTTATATGTGTTTTGTGCTAATTATAGTTACCTAATAATATATTTAAATAATTAAATATTTTGAAGAAAATCGAAATCTTTCATATTTATGGAATATTTTGTAATTGTACGTTAAAGTTAACAATGTTCTTTATGATGGAAGCTGTGATTGAAAGGATTAATCAAATTGCATTTAATCCAACAGACTATAATATTCATACCCCATTATCTACAAAATTCATTATGAGATTTTTCATTGAATCAGTTTCTACCAACGTCAATTACGATTGAAACAGTTACAAGCTTAATACATACTCATATATTATGTTGTTTACAATTAAGAAATTCCAATTAAGAATTTGTAATTTATAAATTAAGAATTGGTTTTTTAAAATTTTTCATTAAATTTAAATAATTTTTATTGTATAAATTATATTTCAGGTAATACATTTACGAATATCATTATATAAATATGTATCAAATTTCTTTGTAAACAAGTAGCAGAAATGGCCTTTTATTGTGTTTTAACAATTATTTAAACTTTGTTTTAAATCCATTGATATATTTTCCATTGTAAATAAATTAAAATGTAAAATACCTCTGGATAAAATTACGATAGATGTGAATAAAAAATAATTATTTTATTGATGCTCATAAATATTATCCTGAAGTATCTTAAACAGTAAATTGCATATAAAAATCTAACATATACATAATTTATTATTCTACCATTTAATATGAAGTTGCCTTTGTAATTGAATGTATATACATTTAGTTCATTGCCATTCTGTTATAAAACTGAATAGTAAATAGCTGGTATTAATGAAAAAATATATTTATTAACGGAAATAAACATTACTTAGCCTCTATATTGCAACAATTTATAGATGTATAGTATTCCAAGTAAACATTTCATCTTTTAAAAATAGCTATAATCTTAACAGCTTTCGACTAACATAGTAACTCAATTTGTTTAAAAATTAATTATAAAAAAATCAAATTCAGCAGCATTATTTTTTGTTATTTAAAACGTTATTTTATTTATAAAAAACGATTCATATCTTGCTTGACATTAACTTTATAACTAAATTTATGTAAAACTCACATTCATACGGCATTATTTTTAAAGAATTTAAATTAAAAAATTAATATTCTAAAACCACAAATTTTTTGAACATATATATTAGTTATTCTCATTACTTTTCTTTATTATTTAATTTATTTTAGTGCCTTCCATCGTATTCGTTTACAATATAGTCGTTTAATGCATTATTCTTAAGGATAATTTAAGTTACATCTAAATTTAAATAAAAAAGACTTTCTATCGCTGATTTTCCTTTTTTTTAAATTTCTAATCTTTCCTGCTACTTTTAAACTCAGTTCTTTATTTAGTACTGCTCAAACAGTACTTCTAGAGTTCTATGTGCTCAATAGTTTTTTCCTCCTTTGTATCTTGTTCACCAAAAAGTGAACAGAAATGTTGTAGGGTCCGAAATCCGAATACAGCAGCATCGATTTACCCATAAAAATTCCCCGTGCTCGGCTTTATAACTTGGCTATTACTTCTTCCCTGGAGTTTTCATAGTAATCTTACTTTTTCTCTTTTTGTATCTTTTTTTCTTTTTGCATCTTTCTCTCTCTCTCTCTATCTCTATCTCTATCTACAACTTTGTCTACTACTTTGTATCTCAGCTACTGACATCTTCTTTCTCATTCTCTGTATTTTTCTGATCTTTCCTTTTTTCTTTCTCATATTCATTTTTCATCGTTGCTGGTCGATCTCTTAAACTGGAGTATCAAATAGTATAGACCAAATGTAGATGAAATAGTGGGTGCATTAATTTTCTCTTTCTTTTTAAACTCTACATATCAATGCAGGTTTATGTCTCTTTGCTCAAGCGAATCTATCGATTCTTCTTTGTCTTTTAGTTTTTATCAAATTATCACTTTTTTATACATCTTTTTTATCTTCAATTTGTATTTGATTTGTTTTTTGTATTATCGAATGCAAAGTAATTATATAAGAAATATTAAAAAAATAATTAAATTTTACTAAAATAAATTCA
The DNA here is from genome assembly GCA_018907135.1 of Kradibia gibbosae. Classification (NCBI taxonomy): domain Eukaryota; kingdom Metazoa; phylum Arthropoda; class Insecta; order Hymenoptera; family Agaonidae; genus Kradibia; species Kradibia gibbosae. The sequence goes on along the minus strand of JACCHX010000002.1, from coordinate 12,270,885 downwards.
TCAAAAGAAAGCTGTAAGTCTTAATTTTTAAATATTTGTTTCCTCTTTTTTATCAATTTTACAAAATATCAGTATTGCATTAAAAGTAAGAATCGGATTTTATATTAATTAATTTCTGATGTGCCTTTCTGAATTAATCTATATATTTATATCATAGTATATAACATTTTTTCTGTAAAATATCCATTTGTTAAGAATATTATTATTTTACATTTAATTTAATTTTTTTTATGACAATATATTTCTCACATATTTCTATTTTGCAATATTCAAAGGTTTATTTTTTCTAAAATTTGCAATTTTTAAAATTAATTCACAATGATTGACGTAAGTTATTAATTTGATATCTAATCTAGAAGCTGTATTCAAAATATACATATTTTAGAAAAATAAGTAATAGTGGTAGAACATAATAAAAATAGCAAACAAAATACCAAAGCAGTTAAAACTGATCCTTTATTAAGTAGCTCAACAATGTAATTAAGAATGTATAGTTATGTTATGAATTCTCCAATTGATACCTATGTTTACTATTACTACCTTTCTTAAAACTCTTTATTTTTTTATATAAAAATACTTTTTAAAACAGGTCTTGTAAATGCTATGCTAAATCCCTTGATTATAGAAGTTTTAAATAGATATTTTAAAATAAAGTTTTTACCAAATAACGTATCACGTGTAATAATTATTTCATGGATCACTTATCAAAACAGCTTATTTTTATGTTTGGTAAAGCTAAAACTATTATTCATAAAAACTATTAACTGTTGATAATTAGTAAGCATTTAAATTTATGTAATCAATAAAATAAAATATTTTTTTTTAACTTATAGCAAATATTACCTATTTTAAGTTATTCTTTTCAAATTTATAATATAGAAGCATTAGATATTTAAAAATTAAAAAATAATGCAAATATCGAAAAGAATCAAACTATGAATTAATTTAAAGATTTATTGACCAGTTTTTTTTAATATTTTAGATTTATAAAATATATATAAACAATTTATATAAAATAAATATTTTTAAAAATTTTTTAAAAAATTTTTAACCTATTTAATGAGATTAAGTTAACGCTTAATAGAAAAAAATTTCCAGTTAGCTTTGAACTTCAGATTTTACAGGAATACTATGAACAGGTCTGAATAGTACAAATTTTACTTTTCCTCATTCCCTTGAGTTTTGTCAGTAAGAAAGCAATGTCAAAAAGGAATAAAGAGAGAGATAACGAAATGAAACATTGCCTCGCTTATGATTTATATAATAATATCAAGCAGTATTCCTTGCTAGGTGAACGGTATCAATCTGGCATTTTTCATGTAAACCTTTGTATACATACTATTCATCGGATGTTTACAGTTATTATTTATTAGTCTAGAATAAATCCGCCCATATCATTTCAAACTATTTGATTGATATATTTCTGGAAAATACAACTAACTATATAGATAATATTATATACTATATTATGTACTTTCATATAGATCATTCTACAGTATATCACAGTACAGTAGAATATAGTTCAGTATTGAAGACTTATTTATACAGTAGATTCTGTTTTTGCTTTCAAAAGTAGAATCGATCGTTATTCAATATTTTGGAATAAATACACAGTTTAGAAAAATAAAAAAAATACAAGTCCAAAATATATTAATAATGTTATTTTTAAATTATGAATGTATTAAATCATATTTTTTCATCGAACTTGACACGAGTAAATATTTAAAACTAATTTACAATGTAATTAAAATTTATTATTATCAAATTTATTAACTTCCATCATACTTTCTTACTATTGTCATCAATAAGTCATTTGTTATTTACATTGAAAAATTTTCTTTAGAGTGCAAATATTATTATATTACAATTGCTTTTTAACTTAATGATAATTTACCAGTAATTAAATATTTATAATGACTTTTTGACCTATAACTAAATATGATCTAATTTATAATTAACATAAATTGTTAAACTTACCTAAGATCGAATATTTTGTGCCTATTCATAGAATAGACAGATATTGGTTTACATAGTTTTCATTATATAATATTTTATAATATGCTTATGTTATATTCAAGAAAATTTATATGAAATACGGTGTATACGTATAAAAATCATATACTCTAATAGCATCAAGGTTAGAGAATCAGGAAAGGATAACCTCATCGCCTAATCGCAACTATCACAAAATATCCAGCAATGTGATACGAGAGATTAGCGATAAGGTCATCCGCTCTTGTCAGCAGAGGAATACTGTGAAACGGCATCACGAGGGTGGGAGGAAGGAATGCGTCCGACGTCCTCGAAACTGATCTTACGACATTCGTCGTCTAATCGGTGAAGGTGTACTTCGGTCGTGTGTGTCGAAGTACTGACAGCAACTCCAAGGGTGACGCGGTTCAACGAATGGTAAGGAGCCTAGGAGGTACGACTTTCTCAAGCTTGATTTTATAACGACTCCCACTGACGCTGTCCACACTTATGCGAATCATTAACTATGTAGTTGCCTCGACGCAGATACGTTAAGTAAAATAAATGATCAGCGAGTTGATTATACTTGCGTGCGCAGCCATTTTCAATATGTGCTACGCAGATGAATTTGCTTCTGTTGCAATTTTATAACGATTTTTTTTTCTTTTCTTTTTTTGATAAAAGGGCTTTGAAGACATTTTTCGCAATTTTTTGCAAGAATATTAAACAAAAATTTCTTAAAAATAAGTCTAATTTCGTTTAACATATTTCTTTTACGCAAATGATCAAACATTCATCATGGAATAACTTTATCAATAAATTGAAAGCTTAATTTTTAACATCATTTTTTTAATTCTACAAACAATTTTAATAATAAATTCAAAAATTATATTAATGCTAAATTTAAACCAAGTAAAATAGCAAAAAATGTTCATTAATTAAATTATTAAATCTAAAATTTAAAGCCTAAAAATAAATTATATAAATGAAAAAATGTCGAAGCAAAATTGTTTTATCATAGAATTATTTTTTTTTAAACCAAAAATAACATATTTAAAACTTTATGTTATATAAAAATAATAATAATGTAATAAATTAAAAAAATTTGGTAATTTCAAACTATATTGATTAAGACAAATTATTATTATTTTATTGTGATTAGTTTGTTTTTTTTAAAATGAAAAAAATCGATTCTGTACTAAAAACTCTCTCTTTGGCATACCAGCTTCCTCATTTTTAGAGATCAATCTGTTTTTTGCACTGTAAAATAAATTTCAATATAGCCAGAGCTGATATATAGAGATATTCCATTTTTTATTCTATCATATGCAACAGAAAAATGTTGAAAAAAATTGAAAGAATTGAAGAGATAGTTGTGTAGATCTGTAGAAATAGTTATCAATGCCAAAACAATGAAAATGTTTATATTACATACTGAATAAATTCATACGCATAGAGAAATAAAATGTTTGAATAATGAACTGAGAAAGCTCATTATATTAAGTTATTTCATATACAATATTTTTAAATTAATTAAATTATTCTCTATATCATTTATATGTTCAAATTTGAAAATTTTTACGTCAACTACTTCTTTTTAATACCTTATGTTTTTGCTCTATCCTGGCACCCGGTGTTTGGCTCCAATATTCAATAAAAATACTTACTGAATGTATAAATAGTTAAGATCATACTTTAGTAGTTATTTCTGTTCACCTCAACTATAGTAGTATCTTCCATTTCGAATTTTTTTTTAAATACCCAATATTTCATCCGACGACAACAAGACAAGAGGTGATGCTACTTTCTTATAAAATGAAGCTGTGTATTATATCTTAATCAAATTCTACTATTATATCGAACATCGTTACTTGTTTATAGACGAGATTAATTAGACCCGCTAATCATTAGTTTTCTGTTATCGGCATAGGTCTATCGTATTCTTAGTCAGCCGTGATTTTGTTAGACACATTTTCTCCGACACTCGCCAAGTTTTATCTACAACCTTATTACTCCGTTCTTTATTATTATTGTTGCAGTAAGAAGTAGCTTTAGTTTTTTACAGAACATGATTCTTTAACATGAACAACCGATTAAAAAAGGTGAATATGAAAAATTAAAAAAAATTCTTGTTTTTGCATCGTACATTAAACAAATATCGAGCATTGTATATAATAATAACTAAGAATAATTTATAAGACAATATGTATTGTCAAAAAAACTGAAATCTTTCTCATTATGTTAGGTGTTTTTTTATATTTGTTTTATTATTGCACAGTTTGAAAATATTTAGATATGATATAATATTTGGTGTCTTTGATGCTAGTTTTATGATGTTGAAAAGTGATATCAATACAGTGGGTTTCGAAATAACATCTTTAATTTAAACTAATGGATTAGTCATAATTTTAACTTATTCGATCATTACTTCGCGAGCGAAGGAAATTATGGATAAGAAACTAGGATTCCAGTATTAATAAATCTTATTTAGAAGTCCTAAAAAGCTAATTCTACAAGAAAAAAGATTGACTGAATTATCTTCGCTACAAATAATGTGTTAATGATATATATATATAGGTTTTTTAATCTGAGTCTTTGGCAAAGTCTTGTCTCGAGTCATTGTTGTATTCGATCACAGATGACAAGAAAATATTTTCACAGCTTCAAGATATTTTTATACTAATTTAAATCTTTTCATAATATTTTATTCAGGGAAACAGGTTTATAAAAAACAGAGTTACTTCAGAGTATCTAAAAAACTCAGAGAATTCAAAAAAAGGAATTTTAAAGGTATGCCCGAATGTTAATTTATACGTAATTATTTATTTAATTGATAAATTATAAAACTTATAATTTTTTATTAAAGATCCAACACATTAAAATACTTAATAATTGAGTGATTTCTCGGTTATTGACGGAAACAATCATTGATTGAAAGTATTTGCAGACATATTCTCATAAAATTGCATAAGATATTTGGATATTTAAAGTATTTAAACACGTATAATTGTACAGTTTAAACAGAATAATAAGTATTAAGTAAAATAGAATCTAAAACCTAAAAAAAGTTTGCTTTGAACTTTTATAATAAAAAAAAATTATCAAATAAAGAAGTTTTAAAAAAATTTGTATATAGAAAAAATCATCTTAGGCCATTAGCTTAAAAACAATGATTTTTTATATAATGTACTAAGATCTTGTAATTAACAAAAAAATACATCTGCAAGAAGTGACTTCCAGATCAGGTAAATTATATCCTGGATCGAGAAAATTTTTTATTTATACATAATAACGTCTTAAAACTTATTGATTTGCTACATTCAAATTTTTGGAATAAAATAGACAAAGAATAGTGTATTTCTTATTGTTGTTGCTCTATCTACACCAAAATTTCAAAAGCAGTGACAGGAGTACAAATTGTAAAAATAAAATTTTTTTATAAGAACTTTTTAACAAAATCTTGAAACTTTGTATTTTTTTATTATAAAATGTATCTATAAAAACAAATGTGTGGTAAAAATAAATATTTTTATACATTTTATTTTAACAATTAAATCATTTACCAAAACTTTGATGACTTCTAAATAAGTTTCCGTAACTGTCCCCTATTTCTATTTATGATAAATTAATTTTGTTGTTTTAAATAGATTGCAACTAAACTGTCTTAAAATTATTGATATTGTTCTAAAATATAATTAAATTTTTTGCAAAATATACCTCATTCTGAAAATACTGTTTCTGAAAAAATTTTTAATTTAAGAAAAATTCTTTATTTACGGGAATTCTACCTCGTGCGATTCTATTACAGCAAAAAATTTATCCATGACAGTAAGAATTTTTAATATTTAACAATATACGAGCAATTGATATAAAAAGTGTTTAGATTGATAACTGCAATTTGTAGTCTATGAAAGAGTATAAATAGTTTTATAAAAATAATCTTTATAATTTGTGTATATAAATTTTTGCATCGGCAAGCTGCTCATGTTAGTATTATATAAAGTTACGGTTATCATTATACAATTTTTACAATATAGATGGTTGATTATATCTAGGACTGTCCAGATGCAAATTTGTAACATTACTATGACAAATATTTCTCTTTTACTTATTTTATAGCTGGAGCCCTTCTTAATCTTTTCAGGTAGCTTGTTATTTAGTTTGCATATGAATAGGTAACTAAGATGACAAATGACCGAGAATGACTTATTTTAAAGGATGGAAGTGCAGATTATGATGCGCTATCAAATAATTTTTTCTGGTTTTATATTCTCTTAATATATTAAAGATTTTATGCTTACCTCAATCTTTGAGTGCATATTAATGATCTACTGTTAATGAAATATATTCGATTATTAATCGATTCTAATGTGAATTAAAAAAAAATATATAAATATTTTCAAAGAAAAATAAATTTAATTTATTGTAGAAAGCTCTTTAAATCATAAAGTGTTCGATACGTAGCAAGATAATTATATAATTTTCATATAATTTTAAAACATAAGAAATTGTTATTATTATTGTAAATAATCAATTATTTCAAAACTCAATATTCCTGGATATTCTCATCTTTATTAATATTTTTGATATATCAGTAAGATTTTTTTATATAATGATTAATATTAATGATAATTTTTTAACAATTATTAACTCCTCAGATCTATCTGAAAGGGATTCCACATTTTGATTATTTATTGTTGCAACGTATTTTTTTTTAACCAAATGAAATTGAAATCATTTAATATATTCAAACAAATATTGCAAGCGTTTTAATGTAGTAATTTCTCTTTAATTTTATCAAAACTTTTTAATAAATATTATTTAGTACTTATTATATCGATGGTGCATGGCAATGAGTGGTTAAACATTTTATCATTTGTTACTGCGTATAAATGAAAGGAAATCACGTTTGAATGGACAAGAAATAAGTTATTAGATATTTTTATCAGTATTTATTGGATATCTATCTAGTAAATTTAGACAAATCATATCAACTAATTTGAAAACAATAACTAAAAACAATAACCTTGGATTTGCAGCGATATATTTTGTCGAGCGCTCGGAAGAATAAATTGGCTAGGAAATCTATAAGTGAAGGAAATATATAATATCGTTCACTCAATAGCTACTAAAAATTAGGCCTTTGAGTTTCTTATCTATTTGGCCCTGATAAACCAAAGCAGTTGAGATACGTTAAGTTCATCTTAGTCTCCTTCTACGGCCCCATATCACACGGTCAGTATTTCGATGCTTTATCAGCCGTAGGGCTGTTGGGGACTAAATCTAGATTCTCTTGCTTCCCAACGCCTTCTTTATTTGGTCGTAAAGCAAGAACAAAGTCATGTGTTGGTTATTTGTTTTATCTTTGCATTTCTGACTCCATGGTTTCGTTAAATTCAAGCGTTAGAATATTCATGGTAATCTTTAAAGAAAATAGTGATCTTTTCTAGCGAGAATTCTTATCTGAAATCATTTATTTATAGTGTACCATATTTAATGAAATATATTTATATTTTGTTATCACGACATTAAAAGAAATATCTATATTAAAGATAAAATATACACCATAAGCTTAGTATTCTTATATACATACCTTTTTATTATGTTTTAAACTTTTACTGACAATTTGTTTTAAAAGATTTGGTAATTTTATTTCTTATTATTGAAAAATGCATTGTTATACTTCAAAAGCGTTTAAAGAATGTACATGTGATATTCTTTACGAGTGTGGATAAAATTTTTTTTCCAAAATTATGTAAAACCGACTTTTAGGTATTTCGTATTTGAAATAATCTCTTTTATATTAAAAGGCTTGTATCACAAACTTTACGCAAATGTGCAAAACTAAGAATGTTTATAATTTCAGTTACATTGTGCATTTGCTAATAAGTTATGTTAAGTTCATTTTGGAACAATTCTGTAATTTTGTGGAACAATCTCCCTTAGCTTCACGAATAAAAATTAAATTTAAAATGGAACAACAAGAACAGGATATAGATAGATATATTTCATGAAAGTAAAAACGGTATTCATGAATATTTTAATAAATAATTATAATAATATGCTTTTACCAAAAATATTTTTATAGATTACCATTGTTGATATCTAAGTAATATGTTATTATTATTCAAACCTTATCGTTGATTTTATAATATTATTTTTTTAATTCCGAATGAATGTTAAAACTAGTTGTAATATTTAATCAAATGAATACATATTGTAACAATAAATATTCTATATTCTATCCCGAAACAAACCGTTTGATTTCTTTGGAATAACTAACTCAATGTTTACCCACAATTCACCAATAATTCTCCAATAATTAAACCATTAAAATTATTATTTTCCTAATGTCGACACATGGCAACATTTACAACAACGAGTTAACGCACTGTAGTAATGTTAAACTGTAATCGAATGATGGCATTAGGGTGTCTCACAAACTTAAGATTGGAGCTTATAAGAAAGATCGCTCTTATGCATCGGTCAAAGAACATAATACGTTTAATCATCGTTTTCGTTTATAAAGTCTCTGCGGGACCTTTATTGACACAGGAACAAAGGCACTCGAGTCAACCGCAAAATTGTGTGTGTGGGCGGATGAGGTCTGATGCCACAAGTGCGGAAGTGCGACCGCCGCTGCGGAATTCACGTCATTATCAGGTTCGGAACCTCCTGCTGGGTTAGACTCGGACTCACATGAAGGACGAGTCCCGAAACGCGTCTGACAGTAGGTGCCCGTTTTAAAATCCCGCTACTCTGCGTGTATTTGACAAAGTTCATTAACTAAATATATAGACGCGATAGATAAATTAATGCCAATTTACTTTTGCCGTATTTCAAGACAAGCTTCCATACTCGATCTCTCACTGAATTTTCGTTTTATTAGTTGTAACTTACTAGTAGTCAATATGCACTTATTTAAGATGATTTATTTATGAGTACTCTTGTTCCCTCGAAACAAAATTGTTTTTTTTTTAATTTTAGATTACGTTAAAATAACGAAATCACGAAAGTGTTTAATCATGAAATGACAGGAAAAATTTAAAATTTTTAAAAATTAAAATTGTTGCAAGAATAAACAATTTCTTGCTTGTCTGTTTGATTATGAATTTAATAAACTTGTTTTATGTTTTTTTTTATATATAAAAAAACATTTATGACCGAACTTTTATGCGTAAACAAATACTAATATTTAACCTTTATATAGTAATTATCTTATTTTTAATTTTTGCGTATTTTACATTTAAATAAAGAAGAAACTTAGGAAATTTAAATAGTTTGAAAAAAAAAATTACATAATGCACATTGAAAATCCTTTACAATTTCGAAAAAAGAACCTTCATTCCTTATGTATATATTGCATACATAAACCGAGCATTTTTATTTGTGCTAAGAGATTTAATATTTTTGTTAAATTTAAATATGTAAATGAGATTTAATAATTTCAATTTATAAGTAATAATTCAGTTTGAAGATGTCACAGAAATTTTACATTGTGAAAAAAGACCATTTTGGTTTATTTACGATATGGGTTAAATGTCTATTCTTTTATTTACGTAATATAACAGTAAAGTATGAAATACTTTCTTTAATTTATACGTAAAAATAGTTCAGGGACTTTTTAAAAAAACCCATATAAATACTTACAAAAGTTTAGGAATCCTAATTAAATAGTACATTAGTTATATACTAAATATAATTAAATATAATACTAAATAAGCGAATTATTCCTCATATAGAGACACTAGAAACTATTTAAACAGATTTTTTTTATGAATTAAATTAATTCAATATATAGTAAATTGATGTGCTACTTTGTTTAAACGTATCTAAATATATAGTTGGAGCAGATAATTACTGATACATTTTTTATTTAAGCATTAAAATTTGAATTTAGGTCTATCTACCATTTCTTTCTGTAAGATTATTGTTTTTATAGTCCTGTTTATAAAAATATGTGAGAATCAAATATTTAAAAATTTATTATTTTTTAATTTATGGTTTCTAAGATAACTAATATTTCATCAGTTTATACGGTAAACTGGCAATTCTATGATATTATATATATATATATATAACATTTGCGTTAATGTTCAGATTAAGACCTAATGTTATTAATAATAAACATTATTGTATTAGTGTATTATAGAAGTAACAAAACTTTTAAATCGAATTACTAAATATATGATTATACTCAATGTAATGTTACTTAAAGTATATAAGAATAGATAGTAATACGTTATAAGTTAAAGATTATACAGTATAAATTATTAGCACAACAGAATTTTCTATTTTTTCGCAGAAAATTTAAAATATTTTTTTTTCATTTTTGTTAATTTATATTTGTTAACTGTTATAGGTATTGTATTATTTTTAAGTTAAATCGAAATATTAAAGGAAATTAAGTGTATTAAATAATAAGTTTTCTTCCATAATGTGTGTACATATGCATATAAAGGTACATTTTTATTTAGAATTAAACATATTATTGCATGTTGCTAATAAAACTGATTTTAATTGTCCAATGTAAAATAATTACAACTTTTTTAGTTGATTTAATATTCAGTTGAATGCAAGAATTAATATATGTAAGTGGTATTCTTGTTCAGCAATACATGTAGAATAAATTTAAAACCTACAGATATAAACTATCATAGAGTAAGGGGAAAGTAAATAAAATTTTGTAGTTGCTGCATTTTAATAATCGCGGGAATATTCGTATTTGGTAGGTGGTGTATTGGTGGAGAGAGAAGAAAATGAAAAGCTCAGCATTTCAATCTGCAGCAAAATACGCGATCGATATTAACGTGCCACCAGAATTCAGTCTCTTCGAGTGTACTACGTGTTTATAAAATAACAAAATATTACTGGAAATAAGTTCTGAATAACGATTTTTGGTAAAACGATTGAATTTAAATATTTTTTGAAATAACTATTTGTTAATGTTGCATCAAGAAATAATTTTACTCTACAAACTTTTTGTGTAAATAAATGTATAAATTTACTAAAAATCAGTCTGTAGTCACACATTTGTTATATATTAATAAAGCCGTACAGGGGGGGATGATTTATTCATCTAAAGAGAAAACCGTGTCAATAAAAAATTTATATTAAATCCATTTATTTCAAAATTTATCTTTTAAATTTCTAAAAATAGATTTCACATTTTATCTATTCAATAACCATACAAATTAACTGTAGACTTACTTTTACCATAACTTTTTAGTAGAGACAAGAATTTTTTCACGATGGTTGCCAGAAAAGCTTGATATTCATAAAGTCATTCGTATCTCTACACTTTTTGATATTCGTCTAATTTTAAGAGATTATCTAAATCCTAGTAGTTCCCACTAATCCTGAATTTTATTCTTGGGTTGCAATATATATTATGAATGTCCGTTGCTATAACAGAGATTGTTTTCATTTTTTCTCTACTATGTTGGAAGTCTGTACTCCCTTTATGCGTCAATAATTTTGCTTAGATTATACTTAATATTGATTTTTAAATCAATTATTTTACGTAGTTCTAGAAAATGTTGATGCTGGATCACTCTTTCGTATTTTTAATTATCATTATAAAACATCCGTTTAACTAAAATGTACGAATTACTTTCTTATTCTTTATATATGATTGATATTGATAGAAGCACAATATTATGTAAAATTTTTAAAATCCTCCGATCGAAACACATATATTATAAAACTTATTTCTTTTCTGTAAATCCTGATAATTTGCAATTCTTTTTTTTTATTAGGATTCTGACATTTTCAGAGATTTTAGCAGATTTTTTTTAAGTTCGTAGAAGAGTATACAATACATTCTTAAATAAATATATTTTCATAAGTTACTTTAGTAATTTTCTTTAGAAAATCTATATTTTCACCATGAAATTAAAAACTGAATGAAGATAAAAGTATTCCGAGTCTTGATCATTAATCATACTGTTTGACCTGTAGTATAGTCAACCTTGTATCATTTTGTAAAGCTACTATGTATCTACTTGTAGTTACTGCTTCAGTTTTTCGTGTCTTTTGTAAGATTAATATATACATAATCCATAAATGTGTATATTTAAGCCAATAGGAAACCTCATATTGGTTTTCGATTACTGTTATCGATTGGCATCATATTTTTCCACTCATTTCTCACATATTTCTACTTTATAATAAGATTGCAATGATTTGTATTTATACTCGTTATATCTTAATAGCTCTGTTGACTTATAATTTTCTTTTCACTTTGTTAATTATAAAGTTTGATATAACAATAGACTATCTACGCATATCTCAATAAAGAAAAAAATGAATTACTTTTGTAATTGTAAGTAGAAATTTATAACTGTCATACACTTATGAATTATTTAACCAATAATGTTTATAAGTCAAATTTAAGTTTATCCATAACTGACTATTTTAGGTTTATTATTCCGCTTTCTTTGCGTGCGTGCGTGCATGAGGGAGTTCGTATGTGTGTGTGTGTGTGTGTGTGTGTGCGTGGAGGTGTATCGACAATTCGCTATAGCTCCAGGCAATTCATTGGGGATATTTGCTTAATTCTCTATTCCTCGTTTGCTTCTACATGTATTCCGTAGTGGATAACTTCGCCCTCGTTCGTCACCACTTGTGGATTAAAACCTGACCTGGGCCACTAAAATCTTCCCCTAGCCATCGTCTCAACAACTCTTCTTTCAACAAGCCTTTTTTCTATTTTTTTTTTATTTCGATATTTAGATGTTAATTTTGGTTTATTAGTTACGAAGGAACTTATTTTCTGACAATCGGAGTATACTTTGACAAAAACAACAAATTATTGTTACTTTCTTTTTATTTCATTTCATTTCCTTTTTCCTATATTTTTTAAATATCGCTTTTTGTTTTATAATCTCATAATTATATAACATACTCACACATGGTATTTTGAATTATGTATTTATTTACTTATATTTTGTAAATATCTAGTTGCCCGATGAATTTAATATATATGAGCAGAAATAAAGTTGATTAACAAAATGATTTGTTGATAAAATTTATATCATAATTTATCTTCTATGTAAATTATCCTATCAATCAACTAAATTGAAAGGTATTTACACTCAACATGAATTTAATGATTAATTCAATGAACATATCTTTTAAATAAAATTAACAGGAAATTCATATTGAAAATTTAAAATTAATTATTAATCTTTATTATTTCGATTTTAAATTAAAATTTATATACCACTAGCTATGGAAAATATTCCTAATAAAGAAAACTTTTTTTTTAATCCTTGTAATTAATTTTATACATGAAAATATATGCATATCTTAAACATTGATTAATAAATATTATTTACATTTATCACTTATCTTTATTACATAAATCAGAAAATTATTATCATTGTTATAATTTTTAATTAAAACTTGAAAAATCATACTTACTGGTGTACTTTTAAAAAAAAGTTTCCCAATTTCAAAAATGCTTTTACACAAGGGACAAATTTTCAGAGACTTTATTTCAGAAACTATGTGGAAGTTTGTATGTTTTCAAAAAGTTAAGTTTAGTTAGCAACTTTTGGCAAAATGCAAACGAACGACAGGATATATGTCAATTATCAATATATAATATAATTTATTAATTTATGGCTATACATAGTATGCAAATAAATTATTTTTGGACTTTCAATATTTAAATTGCAAAAATATTTTATTCAATCATGACATTCATTTAGTGTATATTTTATTAATACCCATCTTTTGGTTTTATTAAAGAAAACCTGTTTGCCAAAAATATTTTTTCTTCATGTATCAATATTTTGATTTTGATTTGATTTTTTAATGCTCTTTTACAACATTAGTTAGTAATCTTATTAGTTAGTTATGTAAGATATAGTATAAACTATAAATGCATATTTTATTCTTTTGCTGTTTTGAGAAGTTTAATTAGTAAATCCATAATTATGTCTAAACAAATTAAAATTAAAATTTGAAATAACTTAAAAATAATATGTTTTTAATACATAAGTTACTTATTTATAAAAATATCTTGATATAAGCATACAATCATAAACTATAATATAGGAAGTTATTCCAGCGGAAGAATAGTATCCAATATTTTTAATGAAAATTATGAAAGATTAAAAAATTATCTCATTACTGTAATTAATAAACTTTTATTTTATTTTTAAAACTCCTATATTATTGATCGTTCTAAAGAACTGAAATATTCATTTTATTTTATATTTACTGAGTTATAATTCAAATATTTTTAATTCATGCATGGGAATGTGTAATTTAAATGTTCTGAAAGTTCTATTATTTTAGGTAAAATTTTGATTTGTTATATTCGCTGAATATTTTGTTCCATACATCAGAACATTAGTTATAAAACGTAAAAATTAAATAAAATATTAAGTTACTTTACGTAATCAATAAAATTTAGTGTTAGTTTTTATAATAATTAATAAACAACACGTTGGTGTATTTATACAATACAGCAGATTTTTTTAAAATAAAGGAGTACTATGACAAATGACAATAGCAATGAAAAAATCTTTTATTAAGCTTAAAAATTTTTTTTTTAATTTTGTCTTTATATATATGTTTGTGTGTGTTTGTGTGTGTGTGCGTGTGTGTGCGTGTGTGTACGTGTGCGCGCGCGCGTTTGTGTGTTGGTTGGAAAAATAGAGAAATAAAGAAAATGAAAGAGAAAAAGAGAGAGAGGATATTGAAAACGCTGCAGGGGAATACAACTCTAACATATTCGAATATGGATGATACTCGTTAGGGCTGAATTTTCGAGTGAAATGACGTGATAGAAAGAGAAATATATAGTTTTTTGCATAAAGTAATATTGTACCCGCGTGCGTGTGCATTCGAGAGATAGAGAAATATAGTGAGATAGAGAGATGGAGGGATAAAGAGAGAGGTAGAGAGAGATAGAGGGAGAAATAGAGAGAGTGAGAGGGCAATGAAAACGCTGTTAACATATTCGAATGGTTGATACTAGTTAGGGCGGAATTTTCGAGTGAAATGACTGATAGAAAGAGAAAGAAATAGATTTATGTATGAAACAATAATGTACGCGCGTGCGCGTGTGTGTATGAGAGAAAGAGAGAGAGAGAAAGAGAGAGAGAGAGAGAGAGAGAGCGAGCGAGCGAGATACCAATGACGAAAGCATAATTAATGCAGTGTATAGTCAAAGTATTGATTATCATATGTACGAGGGCGTACGCGTGGTATCCTATGCTGAAAATACAGAGGTACGCTGGTATATGCGTTCGTGTGCGTATATGCGCATTCATGCAGGCCTCGTTAATTGGATTACGATTCTCTTGTGCGGTGCTTACCGCGAAGGTGGAGCTTTAGAGCTCGAGGAGCTGGAACGAGTTGGTGCGCAGCGAGAGGAAGTGGCAGCAGCCGGATTTTGACGAATATTGTGCATCTGCCGGCAATCGAGCATTTCCTCAATTTGCCGTGTCGCCCTTACACGGCCCAGACTTTAACCTACCTTCAGCCCTCGGCTGCTTTTGTTTACTCAGCGTTGGAGTGACCAGGAGACGGTCCGTAGATAGCCCAGACCATCGCTCCGGGCACTGTGAATATATTTTGATATACTTACAACGGGTGCTGACAAATTTATTGAGCAGGGGAAGCGTGGCACTAATAAACCATAGTTATTTCTAATAACCTTACCGTTAATTGCTTTTTTTGAACAATTAGCGTTACACGATTTAAATAAAAATCAACTGCAGGCTGCCCGATCCATTGTTCGTTCACGATAAAATCGCAATACCTTTAGCTTCGCTCTCATGTTCATTTAAGGAAGCACCGATGACGATCTAACAATTTTACTGCAATCGATTAAATCTTGAATTATATTTCGTAAGATCTTAATAAGAAGTTATGAAATGCATTATAAATATTGATACCACTACTTTTAAACACCTTGTTTTCTCCCATTAACTCTGTTCTTTACGTCAGAGCTAACAGCATCAAAAAAAAAAAATATATTATTTAAAACATCTAACACGATTTTACAATTTTTTTTTTGTCATAGTTGAGTTCTCGTGATAAACTACAAATAGTATTTATTAATATAATCAGCCATAGGAGCACACGATTGTGTTAAGAATTTATAACTGTTCTAATTTCTATTTGAATCCAAAAAATAAATTTCATTTGTTATTTGAATTTTACTATATAAAAATCTTTAAATTTTAAAGCCGCCTTAAAGCTAGGCCTAACCTAATTTAACGATATTGGCACATTAATGTCCTATTATAAGTAGAAATTGAGTGCATTAATCCAGGCTACACAGGTACATATTGCATACACTTTGCATAACTCTTAAAAACTGTAACGGAATTTTAAATGCTAATTTTCCAAAGAAAGTTTATGTATTAATGGACTTGTATTTATATGAATACTCTTGTGCAGTAACATCGTTATTAATTTTGTAACTTAGAAAGAAGTTTAGACTAGCTTCAATATATTACATATTTATATAATATTTTAAACATCATTAAAGTTATTTACGAAATTAATTTGTATCAAAATTATACTACTATACATGTTTTACTTAAAACTCATCTGATGATAAAGTATCTGGAATTGCAATTAGTAACCAAATGATTTCGAAAAAATTTAAAAAGAATAAAAAGCATAAAAATATTTATGTGAAATCATACAATTCGGTGTTTTCTTATTAAATATTAATTTCATATCTATTCTCATTTAATAAAAGCAATCGGATCTAATTCACTATTATTTAAGAAAATCGTATTTTAATTAATAAAAATATTTTTATTCATTTATATTCATGAATAAAAATATTTTATTTTTGAAATTATCTATCAAAAATAATTTTTTGTTAGGATATATTTTTAATTCATTATAATTAAAGTTTACATATCAGATGTTATACAAGTTAAGTAATACCATTTTAATAAAAAATGAATGTTTAAAATAAAATCTTGATCATTTACGTTATTGTAAAATAAACGTTTACATAATTATTTAGACAAAAGTCTTATATTTTATAATTAATAATTTTTAATTATCACTGTTTTAAAAAATTAAAATATATATATATATATATATATATTTTATGAAGTTTTTCAATCTTGTTTTTTAATGAAATAAAGTATTTCGAATACTTTACAATTATAATAATTACGTTTATAAAAGAGTTTTATTAATAAATTAAAGGGTTTTAATATTTTCTTACAGTTAAATAAAAAAACAACTAATAATGTCACTAATTTGTGCTAAAATATATCTTTACAATATTATAGAAATTAAATGATTGGTGTAGCGATAAGTTATTCAAATATATTATTCTCTGTGTTAAAAAAAATTTTTGGAATTTCATATGAAACTTTAATTTTATACTTTTTAGAACGATTTATTAACTTCACTATTTGAAATTCTGTATTTTTACTTATAAATTGAAATAAGTGACTTTTAAAGAATTTCATTACATTACTTTGAATAATATGTATACGAAACGAATAAATTACATTAAAAAAATTGTAAATTGCGGTAAACTTTTTTCAAGTTTGATTTAATTTGGAGATTATAATTTTACTCATTTTTAATTTCATTAATAAAAATGAAATGAACATAATACATAAAAAAATAACAAATCTTATGCTTTAAAATATAATAATAAACAGAAGTGATTCGTTTTTTCAGTTCTTCAAAGAGTTTATTAATATTTTATTAATTCTCAAAAATAATATTATGTATTGTATATTATAGTTATTAAATATTTACCTTTTAGCCTCTAATAAAAATAGTTATATTTAAGATAATTAACCATTAAAAAAAATTATATATTAAAATTTTGATAACAATCAAATTCAATAGAATATCAAAATAAGCATCACTCAAGTAATTTTCAAAACAAAATTTCATATTTATAAAAAGCATCAAACTGCATTTCCGATTTATTAATTTATATATATATATAAATGTATAAAATATATTTAATATATATATGTATATCATCAGAAAGCTCTTGATTATGGTAATTCTTAATCTGATTAATTGTTTTAAATAATAATGATATTTTACAAAATGCATATATTAAACAGTTATTACCGTTAAGCTTGTATACTAAATATCACAGTATTATAAAATTTCTTTAAAAATATATTACTAAAATTTAATTTAATCAAATAATAACTAACATTTCGATATTCTATGATTTATTTAAAAGTATTTTCATATTATAAAAAATTAAATAGTGAATATTCATATAGAAATATACTTTTATAGAAACATGTTTTTTTTGTTTCGATTAGCATCAAGCCCTTAAATATCTTAAATATCTTGTTACATGAGAAATTTTGAATTTGTTGCACATATTATACTTAGGAATGATACCAGAAGCTTTACCATTGTAATAAGATATAAAATATAAGTTAACATAAATTTTGATGCAAACGCATTTTGTAAAAAAAGTTCGTGAAATATTTTTTTTTATAAAAGCCAAATGTTTAGTCGAAGAAAAATGTATCAGATACTAGTGATTTAAAAAACATAACAGTCATCGTAATGGCTACTGTTCCTGGTATCATAAGTAAGATTTCATGGAAGAATGCAAGCGAAGTCCATTTCATGTGTCATATGAAATATTATGTGACACTATGAGTAGGATTTAAAATAGATTTCGTGTGAATTCTATAAAAAAATTCTTAAGAAACTTTAAATACTATAAACATTGAATCTGTCGTTAAGAGGTAATTTTTAATTAAAATCTATTGTGAATATATTTATTATTATAATATTTTATAATACAATATTTTTATAACTGTGCAATAGAATTTTAAGAAAATTTCTAATTTTTTATAATTTAATTAATATAAAGTTTTGATTCTGTATTATTTTTTTGTTAATGTATACTTTACGGTTATTCTTACATTAATATCAATTTGTATTAAAGATCTTTCAAATGAAAGAAAAACCTTATTTGACCATATTTGACTAAAAAATAATTTAATACAATTTTATATTACACTGCGATAAGTACATAAAAAAATTGTGGAATATTATGTATAATATATCGTGAGCTTAATTTTAAACATTTTTTACTTTGTCTTAAATTTGATGTATAAAATAATATATTTTTATTTTTACTTATATAAATTTGAAATATAATGATTCAACAGAAATTTGGAATTGTTATTATGTACACAAAAAGTTATGAGATAGAAGGCTATGAACAAATAGGTCTCGAACAAGTAACGTCTCTTATATTCTGAATTTATATAATAGTGAAAGAAATATACTTTGAATTACATCTAAACATAAATCTTAATATTAAATTTGTTCTTTCCGCATTTTTTCGCTCATGACTTTTTCGTTAATTTTTGTCTTCATCTACATTCTTGACTACTTGTAATCGGACTCTCTTCCTTTCTCCAAAATTATTTATGCCTGCAGCTCTTATTTGCCTCTCTCTCTCTCTCTCTCTCTCTCTTTCTCTCTCTCTCTCTCTGTCTTGCTCTCTTAAATTATTTTTCTCTATCTTCAAACTCACTCTGCCCTTCGCACTTTCTTTCCTATTTCTCCGCACCCTTTTTTTAACACACGCCTTCTTCTCGTCCACACAACAAATCCATTTCATGACCGTCCCATTCTCTTGCCTCGCGGCGAGGAAAGACGGAGCCACATTGGGTTCCGTGCAAACTGCCAACTTGTTTTCCTTCAATTGCCAGGTTTTAGCGTATGGCTTCTCACATACTCAGTCTGTTTGAACAGTGGCTTTCCTAGCCACCGCCGTTCTTCTGACCCTCTATCACCCGTGACTTTCACCTCTCATGTAGCACGTGCAAATGACCACCGCCAATATTACCTCGTGATCGCTATCGTCTCGACCTTTTTACTCTGCCAATTTTTAATTATTTTCCCTTTGATTGAAAGTGAAGAATAACGTCTTATCTTCTTTCTCAAAATAAGTTTTAATCTCATATTTTTATTTGGAATTGCTTGTTGTCATGTGGATTAGTTGTCAATCGAGGTCTGCCTTGATTCTGGCAGCATTTTAATTGTATTGATAGATCGCAAAAATTACCCAGCACGTGCTTGAGCCATGTAATCCGAAATTAAACCACAAAGAGTACTAAGTACTAGGATTCTTTCGCTTACAAATTTTCAAACACTCGAACCCATTTTTATCTTTAAGAATTACGGAGACCAAAATTTAATTTCATCTCTAAGAAAATACCAGCTTCTAAACTAAAATTAAAAAATATTTGTTGACAAATATAATAGTTTCAAGTTTTTATAAGTACAATTTAAATTTTATCCTATTAATAATACAATTTTTAAAAATTGATAAAAAATACATAGGACGCGTAAATAATCAATACCACTTTTTTTTTTCTTATTTCGATAATGGCTAATGTATAATTCTTTAAGAATAAAATTTTTAGGGAATAAAAGTTATAAATTATATTACAATAAAAAATTAAAAAATTGTTCATGTTTTTTTACTATATTAAACAGAATTGAATGAAGCTGTCTGTATAAATATAAAATCTGCCTATATAATTAATTTAATTATATTTTAAATATAAATAAAATATAAATTAAGCAAAAATAATATAAATTGTTTTTGTACTTATTATTTATCATGCTAGTATCTTATTACATACGATACAAATGTAGCATTTATTTTGTGCTTTTTTATTATATTTCTTTCTATAACTTCTACTCGACACTTATCGAACGATAAGAAATTTTTGCCACTGCAATATATACAAGTATTTGTGTACCACACCGTAGCTAATGCCATAAATTTATTGTTGAAAAAATCGAGAAAAAAGTTAAGTTAAAGATGATAATAATGCATTGATTTTTTATTGAAAATTTCAACAAATTTATTTACTGACATAAAAATAAATTCAAATACCAAAAAAGTATAATAAAAAGTACTAGAACTATGAAGAAGTAGTAAAATAAGTATATTTACAAATATAAAAAAATTTTTTTTAAGATAATTCATTGAGTACAAACAAATAACAATTAAGAAAAATCAACCATACGATATTCGAAAATAATACTTAAGATCTTTTCTTTTTTTTTGGTAAATTTATGTTATAAAAATATTTAAACAATAAATACTACAGAAGAAAAAATTTTAAATTTGTAATAATACTTTTGAATTATGTTCAGTATCATGAATATACTAGAAAAAGTTAATGTAATACTCTTCCATGTTCTTACGAGTGGATTACAAGTAACATAATAATAAATTGCCCTTACTTCGTTTTAGTTCTACAAGCTCAGCTTTACTTATTTATAATTCGAGCATGCCTCTTTTATCGTTAAAATCAAAGGTGACTATCGCATATTATTCTACTTAAAAAGTTTTACCTACATCATTCATTGTGTCTTGCCTTATTCTTGCATTTACCTCATGTAATCCCTTTTGCTATAAAATTTTCATCAATTTTTTATCATACCAAATAACTCGTCATTTAATCAATTTCTAGAAAAATTATTAATTAAGTCACCAATAGGAATTGTAAAAATAAAGTAAATTTCAATTATGTAATCGACTGAACTTGTATATATTTCAATAATTTTGTATGATAAGTTTAAAACACAATTTTTTATAATTTTTTATTTTTAATTTTTTGCATTTTTAGTGTGATTATCTATCAAAAACGTTCCGTTTTTTAATCAGGCCATATTTAATATTGAGGCATTTTTTACATTTATAATCTTGTATTCACAAAGCAAATTTGTAAGAGGTACTATAAATTGTAAATAAATTTTCCAATCTGAAATACAATGATACTTGTTTTACAAATACAAACTTTAGTAATAATTTAATACTATAATGCTATTTTTGTTATATTTTATCGATATAATAGATTTATGTAAAGCTGTAGTTAGTTGAGAAATTAGTTACATAAATAACTGATAGAATTTTGTTACAACATTACTGAATTGTTATTGATACTCAGTTTCAATGACCTCCTGACTTTATGTACTTGGTATTGAAAATTTGTCATTATTGATATTCATTTGTTACAAGATTCTACGTTATTATGTTGATTATAAAATTGATATTTCTTTGTTAATAATAGCTCTTCAGTTTTAACTTATTTTCATACTATACGTAATCTATTACAAATGCCTTTATCACATCACATATTTATGAACTGAAAACTTATTTTCGTAAAAGCCGAATGGAGTAAATAAAAAATGAATGAGGTAATAGAATAAGTAACAATTAATGTTGTAAGAAAAATTATTTATTTATATAATTAAATCCAGTAACATTTTTTATCCGTTAGGACTACCTCCATAATTTCTATTAAACTATAATTTGTATCTGACTCCTTATCAAACCTGAAACGTGGAAGTAAACTAAAATCGAAAAAAATATTAGTTACCCTTTTTAATTTAAAGTTTATTCCCAGACTAGTAGACCAAACTCACGAATCTCAAGAATTCTATTTTTTTTTTCGTTAAGATTACTCGGTGGTACCTAAACACTCTGGAACTCTCAATCCTATAATAATAGACTTTGACCAGATATCTTGTTTTGGATTTCCTTCGACAGTTTTTGTCTGATGTTATGGAAAAGGATGCGGGCGAAGCAAGACAATGCAGTCGTGCGGAATTACGGTTTCGCTTCTTTTCTTTTTCTTTGTCAAATCTTTTTGTAGATATGACTTAAATTGAAACGAAATGTGTAACATACACTTTTGAACACCTATGCTTCCTTTTTTACAACTATTTTATCAAGTAATTATTATTCAAGTAATTATTATTCAATTATTATTCAATTAATTTTTTTTATTTTAACTATATTACATTAATAATTAATAAATTTTAAATTTCTTTCACAGTTATTAATAGAAAATTTATAAAATATTTTTATATGTAAAAACTTTTGATAATATAATAAGAAAATTCTTAAAAACAATAAAAATTTACACAAGTATATATCATTAAAAAAATATTCATTGCAAACTTTTATTGTCAATTTATGCTATGCAGGGTTTTATTTTGTATATGTTCTTTTTATATTCAAAAATATATTGATATGATATTATTCGCTATATGTAATTATTTATAAAACAGTTGTTTAATGTCTATTAAAATTATTAGGACTCACGATACAAACATAAACGCCATTTACGTTATGTTTACAAATTCAATAAATGAACGAAATTCAATAGAATAATGGGATGTCTTGTATTTATTTAGTAGCTATATCGTTTTTTATAAAATAATACTTACTGATATAGTAAGTTTAACTCTTTTATATGTAAATATATAGTTATTTTAATATATAGATATATTATATGTTATTAATAAATCGTGAAACTTTATTAATACATTAATATTTTATAAACGAGTCACTGCAGAAATATGTATATAAGTATTGTATTAAATTTTTTGTAGTAATAGAAATTTAATAATTTTATTTCCTCGGATGCTCCTTTAGAGATAATAGTTTATGAATAAAGTGCATAATAGCCATACTCTAACAAATCGATGATTGATTTTAGTGGACGTATCCATTACTGATAAGAAATTTAGTTTCTAAATTTGCTGTTCCTGTAGAAGTGCCATCGCATGTCTGACTGTCAAGTTTGACAAAATAGGTTTATTTCAAACAATTAAATATCAGATATATAAATATTTTTTAATTTGCTTTTCATGCTTCAGTGTACAGAAGTTCTCCATAAAAAAATGTACGGTTATCTATCGCTAAGAATTTTAAAATTAATTAATTGTGCAACTGCTTTTTTGAAAAATGATACTTGCAGAATGATAGATGCTGCTTTTTATTAGTCCCTTTTTACCTCTTGAGGTTGATATGTAATACAGAATTTTTTGCCTAGGTTTGATAAATTGATAGATAACCATAGAATATACGTAATAATAAAGTTTCTGTAACCAAACGCACAGAAGCTTCTGTTGATTTTTATTAAGCGTAGATTTGAAAAAAGGCATTGTATTGTCTTGAAAAAGATGATTGAATAAAATTTAATTAATGTAATTGGATTTTGAAACATTTACTACATTTTGTTAATGCAGTGTATATAAATATATAACAAAAAATTAAAAGTAATGAAGTTAAAAATAATCGAGATCTATATTTTATAATAAAAAACAATGACTATTATGTAACAGTTTTAATATTTATTCTATGAAGGGAAAATCTTAAAACATATTCAAACATTGTTGGTGGGTCCGTTTAAACCATGTAAAAAACTCTTCGAGTTTGAAATTATAAAAGTATAGAAGTTGATCTTGCGCAGCTGTAGCCTTGATGTCTAGGCGTTTCTAGGAGGATCACAATTAATGGGCAAGCTTAAGTTGACGGGGTTTTCAACACCGCGAGTTTCTGAGGCGCCATGGCAACAGAAACTGGCGCCGAAACTTATGTTCGTCTGGCGTCGTGCTCGAACCAGAACCCCCTGTATTCTCACTAGGAGTGGACCCTGTTGCTTTGCAACATATTCGCATGAAAAAAGCGTCGAACATTTTATTCTAGAATGGCAATCGGTGTGAGCCTCCTATCATCATCAATGATACTTATATTTACTAGAAGAGTTTCGAATACCAAGAAAGTAGTTGTTAAACATCATTGGAAAATTGAATTTTATAGGAATAATCGCATAGTAGCTTGTAGGAAATGCTATAACAACTACTTTTCTTTAACAAGTTTTCCTTAATGAACACTTTCTTTACATTTAATGAGATTTACATTCAGATTTAACATCAATTAAAGCATTAGAAATCTACTGACATGAAAATAAAATTTCAATTAAGCACTGTTAATTATGAATTCAATAAAAAATATATTAAATTTAAATTTTTTGAAAAATCGATTATTTTGAAAATAATTCATTCTTCGAAATATTGATGATTTGACGTACATCCTAATAAATGTAAAGATCATCTTATAGCAGGATACCCTCTTATACAATAAATTAATCGGTCAGTTAATATTTTAACTATTTAACTATAAATTTTATAATAACATGAATAATTTTACTTTCATCTAAGATTCTTTTCCTATATAACAAATGTAATACATTTATTAAAAATTCGTTGTTGCCTATTATTTGTTTAATACTAACGATTCTGTCTAAAAATATTAAACGAATATTTTGATGTATGCGTATAATATTACAAATCATAATATTGCTATCTAATTTATAAAATTTTTATTAATTGTTTGTATATTTAAAGCCGAGCATTATATATTTATAAATATTTTACGAAATTGATTTACTTTCCAGAAATTTATAAAATCAAAGAGCTTTAGTAGACGATATCAGCGATGTTAATAATTCAAAGAGTATTAGTTATG
Organism: Kradibia gibbosae; assembly: GCA_018907135.1. NCBI lineage: Eukaryota > Metazoa > Arthropoda > Insecta > Hymenoptera > Agaonidae > Kradibia > Kradibia gibbosae. The sequence continues at coordinate 12,245,582 of JACCHX010000002.1, read as the reverse complement.
TTAACAATCCTATATTTGAACGTCAACGCATTTTTTATTAACAAAAATTATAATTCGACGACAGAATGGTCAATTATAAGGCATATTTACATGTCGACACCCATTGTTATTAAAACGAATAGCAGTTTAATTCATGTACTAGATTCAAGAAATCCCAATTATCCTGTACAACTTATATCAACCAATTTTGGAGTATGCAAAATTCCTTTACAACTTAAATATCCTTCTCGAAGTCCTAGGTGTGCAATAAGTTTGGGCAATGGGAAACTCATCATTTGGCTTTCGAATTATCTGTACAGACGTTATAAGCACGTAGGATCGTGGATATTCATAATCGTTGATCCTGAAAAATGTACTTCCCATACATTTGAAATAAAAGACGTAGATCCTGCACCTGTTGACATCATTGATGTCGTTCCTTATAATAATACATTTGACGTATTCGTCACTAATCTGAACACGCATAACGAATCTAGGAATATATATGTTTATAGATATGATGATATGGGTGAAATAGTTTCATCAGTTCTCAATTCTGTTATCCCAGGTAAAAGAATTATTTCCTTGTTTTAAATAATAAAAATATTAATAATTTAGCTTTTAGTTTCAAATCTACTTTTGTATATTTAAATACTTGATCGGGCGTAGGCTAAGGACATGCTCAGAAATGAATAGTCTTACACAATCAATATTTTTAGCTTTTTTTTTAAATGTGTAAACGAACTTTTTTTTAATATATATTTGTTTAAGGAAATTTATTTATATAAAATAAATTTAATTAATCATAATTGTTAAAGCATTTCAGTTCAAAAGACAAACATTATTGTTTAAATCCCTTATTTCTATTAATTTTTTCAAGCTATATAAAATTTATGCACTTTTCTTAGTTAAGTTTTAATTATTTAGTAAGTTACGACACTTTAAAACCTCTTCTTCTCGATATGTCTGGTTATAGCACGTGTGTGGGCTTCATTATTAAATATTTTCCAAATCAATCTACGCTTTTCTCGGAACCGTCTAGATTTAAATGTACTTCTCTGATCAAAGAAAGAAATTGAAAAAACTTTATTTAAAAAGTTGCTTGGCTAAAAAAATATTGTTAAATTAAATTAACTTTTTATATTATTAAATAATATTAATTATTATTTATACTCAATTTATTTTCCATGTCAATGCAATATATATATATATTAAATATATAATATTATTGTTGTTGCAGATGTTGATTCGCATCCATTTTACAGGCTGAATACAATAAAAATACACGCCATAAAAAAATACGATCCTATAGACGGATTTTTTTTCATACAGATAAGACCAAATACTGAAACTTCAGTCATTAAATGTTTGGATTCAAATTTCAAAGTGATAAAGAGTATCATATTAAAATACTTTGAATACGATGGACTGAATTATGGTATGTATTCAGCAGATAATGGAAATTTCAATATGTGCCGTCTTCAAACAGAACTTCATCTTCAATGTTCGCTATTTGATACATTATTACAACAAAAGTTAAACATATCATTGTGTTATAAAAATTTCGAAGAATATTTGACAAGAATAATACATATAAATGTACAAAACATGGACGATGGTAGTATCATCTTAGTTTTTGCATTAAAAATTAACTATCGTATTGGAATACCAATTTATCTACAACATATTGGCGTGGATGGTAAGTTGAGTGAGTCGAAAATATTTGGACGAATTTATTGTGAGATTTACGACGTGTATAATTTTCACGTTCAGGATAAAATGTATTGTGTTGTTATTACATGCGATGAAATGGTTTACACAAGATGTATAGAAATAAAATAAGCATTTACAAAATTATTTTACTGAAATTAATTTATTACATATACGTATAATAAATTTTTCAAATTATGCTTTTGAAATTATATCGATTTTTTGCTTAGATTTGTCAATGTATATTAAGGCTCGAAATTTTTTAATTTATCTATTTCTTACAAACTACTATTGAAAATTACGTTAACTTATAAAAAAATTTGTCTTCTGTTGACTGAACAATTCATTAGAATGGTTAAATAGCTATTAATATAGAATAACCATTCAGGTTATTTTTTATAAATTACTAAATAAATAATATATTACAGAATTAATGAATTTAGTTAGAAAATTGATATCGTCCTAAGAACTTACAGACTCGTGTAAATTAATAATAATTTTTAGAAGTACATTAAAATAAATTAAAAAAATAATTTTTTAATGAATTATGGTTATATTATATAATTATATTATAAAGAAAATAGTTTATTTAAAAAAAATCCTATAATGCAATTTTAAATTAAGTGGGTAAATATTTTGCTTATCTTAAATTAAACGAAGCAATCTTTCGAAGCAACATTTTGAATTACAAAATAATAAATTGCTAATGCAATCAGTTTATTCTTTTTAATGATTGTATTAAACTGTTCAATTTAATTTACAGTTTTCATATAAAAAAAAAGAATATTAATGTTATCCACAGACTTTAATATATCTCTATTTTGTAATCAAATAATTGTATTAAATCTGAGTGTATTCACTTCGTATAAGATATTTTAATTTTGTTTATGGCTTTAAATACAATTTTCTAGATTTATTGTTAAGATATTAGCATTTTCTTATTTAAGGCACATTTTAAAAGTATACATAAATATCTTATTATTATAAAAATCATATCAACTATTCATATTTAATTGATACTGAATTCCATGGTTAATTTCTCCTATAGAGATTGAACTAATGTTGTGCATTGATAAATGATAAACGTGCAGAGTGCGTGTAGAAAAAAATTTCTTAGAATTAATTCTTATACATTTTGGACAGTTGTTTTAACTTTGATGCGTATATTAAATACCTTTTAACGTTTACATGAACTGATATGGGCATGTTCACAAGTACATTACACCATAAGCACATTCGTGTTGATACCCTTCTTGGGTTTCCCGAACAAACAGTAAGTATGAATATAATCGTTATTGTTTTTGTTTCTTCCTGTTATCATGTAATACTTTATCTTATATTTATCCATTCACTTTCTTCATCTACATCTATTTACTTCTCTAAAAGTTTATTTATCATATGAATAACATGACACAACTGATTATATTTTTATGAATGAACTGGATACAGAAACGAACTCTGCATTGATGCTTTTGCAGTCAACTGCAAAGAGATATCGGAGAAAGAGAAATAAATATTTATACACTTGTTGAAATTCATATTAAAATTCTGAAATCTGCAAGTGAAATATCGAAATAATCTAAACATAAACCATTATTATTTATTGATCCGAAATCCGAAGTAAATTAAAATTATCTTTAACGAGTAGTTATGAACATATACCTCTTTAGTGACGGTTCGAACAATTCACATTGTCTCTTAAGTCTAATTCATTTCTTTAAACTTAAGTACCTCTTTAATTTTAACTTTAGCAATCAAACTAATTTAAAAGTAGCTCGATCTCGAAAGAAATATTAATTTATCCTCTTTTTTTATTATTTGTATCATTGAAAGCGTAATCGATAATTGTCGTATCAACAATTATACTTCGAATCTTATGCATAAAATGAGCGGATGCATTTCTACAAAATACAAAAAGATACGTTAAGACCAAATAGTATTGTGGATACAAAACACGTCAAACCAAGATAACACCATTTTAAACATTAGTGTGTCTCGAGTCGAATAATTTCAACATAATTATAGATTTATCAAAACAAATTTCCTTTTCAAAAGAAGGCGATGAGTAAGTTAGATATTGTTATTTTGTAGTGTGAGCAATATCTTGTATTAAAGATCTACCAATAATAACGAGTTTTTATAAAGAGAATTTATAAAATAGCATAGTAAAAACAATTAAATCTGCATTTATTGTAAATGATATTTTTATTTTACACCTAAATTTCTAAACACTCGAGGAAATTATTCAAGCAAAATTATTTTTGATTGCGAAATGCATTGGAAATGCAGCTTCGTAAAAAGAAAAAACAGGTGCTCATACCGGGACGGACAGGTAGGAGTACCAATAGAAAGGAAATATTCACGTTCGATTTAGTAAATATCGGTGAGGTATGCACCGTGGCATAATCTCCGAATTTGCTGTTTTCTTCTAAGGCAAGTGAGACCGATTCTTTCTTTTAGTCTCCTAACCGTCTTCATACTACTGCTACCGCAGAACATGGATTTATTTTCACATGCGTGAAAAATGTATAATCGCTCTCGAGTGCGTAGCTGATAACGTGTCCTCGCCTTTGAATCATATTCACAAAGCCTTAACGAATATCCCGAAGCAAGGGTTTAACGAGAAAACGCATTACTCACTTTTTCATCGCATCGCTCGCTATCTTTCTCATTCGCAAACGCAGTTTACCAGTCTTCATAATTGTTTTGTTACGGCCGAAGCGACGGCCTGCACGGAAATTGTTTTCTCTCTCTCTTTCTCTCTCCTTTTCTCCTATCTTTATATCGTGATTCGAGTGTCCATTTCAAATCGTCTTTTGGGTACAAAAATTAGCAAATGCTAGGCGCGATTGCAGCCGAGCTAGGCAGACACGGGGACAATTAAAATAGGCAAACGCATAGCGAGGTGATAAAATTCGAAACGAATAGTCATTCCGGAAAATCTCCCGGGTCCAAGCTGTACAAGTCCGATACCCACGTTTCTTATGCCTCATAAATCAATCATGCGCAATCTGTAGGCCTCGGAAGTTAAGACTAGTTCGAGACAAGATTTTCCCAATACGCCTCATTGAGCATGTACCGATCCAATATCGAGTATTATCGAAGGAATTTTTTTATTATTAGTTACATGCGACGAAACTTTACAGAGATTTACAGGCACCCTTTTCATTGAAAGAAAGAAATCTTTTAGCAAACACGGCACGCATCTGCTTTCGATAAGTACTTCCTCTACGCGTATTTACATGAAGCAAGAGAACCTCGAAATCTTTATCATAAAATATTAGCATGGTAGGAATGAGTTAGAGTTTTTCCGAGGTGACCATGGTATAAAAGGCTGGAAAAACATAAAAAAAAGACTCTGGGTCGAACAATTTTATCGTGTAGTTCAATATTTAAAATTCATTACAAGACTTGTGTGACATTAGTTATGGAGGAAATAAAAGTTTTCAAGAAGAACAGATTTGCCTAATTCAAATAGAGGATATACCATAAAGATTTCTAAGGCATTTTAATAAATCAAACGAAGGACGTTGTTCAATTACATTATAAAACTTTTGAGGCCATATCAGGAAAAAGCTATACCTAGTGAAAACAACAAATGCATACGATTATGCATATTCTTTTATTTTTGGACCCAATACTACTACACAAGTATTTACTTATTATATGTTTTAATTAGCAGTTGTAGAACCTTTTTATCTTTCTCTCTTTCTTTCTCTCTTAACATCTCTCACAAATAGCTATTTCAAGCGCAGTAATATATTTAGGCAAAAGTTTGTAACAGCAACTTAATATATATTTGTTTCTTTTTTTGCTTTTATATACAAAATTATATTGATTACTTTTGCCTCAATCTAATGCTCGCTGCATAAGAATTTCGCATAATAATTATAATTATTACATTAATAAATTATAATTTCTTAAAATTTATATAAATTTAATTAAATTCACATCCTAATTTGAGGTAGTTATTAACAGTAATTTGTAAAGTAATTTCTAAATTATTAGTTTTTCTATTTATTTCAATTTTAGACGTTTGCTTATTTCAAAAGCAAGTTATCTACAGATTTTCGTAATTTGTTGTTAACAATAATCAAAAAGGGAAACCAATGGTGATGGTAAGTTCTTTTGTTTAAATTCCCAATTTATTCAAATTTCCTGTAGAATTCATATTAAACAAATATTCGTGCAGCATGCGAAGCTTAGAACCTTTTTCATGAATACTCGATCTCCATCACTCCGGCCCGTGCTATTGCACTTAAGGGTGTAGGCACAAAAAGGAGACTGCTGAGTACTAGAGTTAAAATTGATAAAGGTGCGTACCCATTAAGGGAATTATATTCAGGGGTAAATTTGCGGAGTATATCTGTAGTTTAGCTACAGACTTGAGACCCTGGACGTAACAATTTACTTCGAAAATTTTCGCCGAATAAAATAATTAACTGCAAATTATTGGATATAGTAACAGAAATTGAAAACTTTTTTAAAAAAGAGAATAGATAATAAAATAAAACTGAAAAAGAACTAATGGATTCGAACATAATTCTCTGTTTGTTTACGTGGTATTTTTATCTCAGTTACGAAATCGTTTTCGGTTATAATGGTATATAAAATGTATTATTGAACTTTTTCATTTTCATAAGCTTACATTCTTATACGTTTTATTTTTCCTTTACTTTTTGGTATTTCTTGATCATTTTTCGTTGGCATACCATTAAACTACAAATCAGCTGTATTGGTTCAATTGATTATTTAAATAAATTAAATGGTATTAGTGTTACTGCACGCTATTATCGTTACCGATTCAAAATAAGTATCAGTATCGAAAAAATCAACTATCGATAATTAAGTTTAAAGTCAATTAATTTATTAGCAAGAGGATTTTTTAATTAACGAGTACATTGTATTATTATTGTTCTTGTAATAAATGCAGATTGTCTTAAAAATTTTAACGCAGAAAGATGCATTTCTCATTTTTGATTTACAGTATATTAAACCACTGAATAAAGTAGCAAGGACTGTTATCATGTTATCATCAATTGATCAAGTTTTATTACCGAAATAATCAACAGTATATATCTAAAAAAAATTTTAGACCTGTCACTATTCATAGATTCGCTAAGCTCGTACTGTCTTAAAAATTTTTAAATCATTAATAGACTAAAAAAAAATCAATTAACAGTTTATTATTTACATTTTTATAAACCATGAAATCATATAATTCCATAAAAAACTAACCCTATTTAAAAACAAATCTAAGATATTTCAACATAAATCTTGTTATTTCAACCCAATAACAGATTTGAAATAATAACTATTTAATTGCTGCAGAAGATATGATTTAAAATACTTGAAAATATTAAAGCATTAATTTAAGGTATAATATCAATAATATATGTTATTAGTTAATTAATCCAGGATAAAATTTGTATATATATAGAGTATTTGTATTTATATTTTTATTGGGTTATATGTATAGTATGAAATATAATAGACACATTCTTTTGTAATGTATAAAAATAAAAAGATTTTATAGATAAATTTTTTAAAAGAATTTTTATATTTATTTTATATAATATTAAAGCATAATATAATGTTTATCTTTAATATTTTTTAAATGCTTCCTCAGCTTTTCAATATAGCCTTAACATTTTAAAACAATAATAATATACTTTTTAGAACTGTCATCAATTAACATGATTATAGGCTAACAAAAATTTGAAGAAAATATCAGTAAAAATATTTTTGTTATGATGAGTTATCGATAAAAATACAACATTATAAATATTATTCTTAGAAATTATTTACTATTTTAAAATAACTTCGTTTATGTTTAAAGAAAAATCAATTTTAATATTATTAATAAATTTATTGTAATTAAAAATGCAGTAATGTATAGTTGGTAAATTATTGTTAAATTTTCTGTTGATTCAATTTAAAAATTTGATATATCAAATTTCATAAGCTTTACATATAAGCAAGATCTAATACTAATCTAATTTCTTACAAAAATCAATTTATATTAAAAAAGATTTAAAAAAAAACTAATGTTTTATGAGAGGTTTATAATATGAAATACATAGAACAATTTTCTATTTAGTTTTTATTACGAAAATTCTCCAGAGGTTGTTTCATTAAATAATTACAAATTCTGCATTAAATGTATGTAACATTAAATTTATAAGTACAAAAGTATGTTTTCTTTTAATAAATATATAACGATTCAATTTAATTATTTATACATAAATATGAATTATGAAATTCATTTGCGTATTCCACAGATAAAATCACAATACGTAATTTTTCGACTTTAATCTAACACATTTCTAATTTTACTGTTAAATTATAGACTTCATAACACACTTAATGCTTGTTGATATCGAGCATTTTAAAATTCAAAATACTGAATATTTTAATGTGTGATAAAATAAAATAGTTAGGTCATTTTTCTTTATTTACTGATTCAATATCATTTGACAATAAGTTTATAAATAATCTTGCAGCTAATTTTTTTTTAAAACACTATAACTATTTGTAATTACATAAATATTTTACAACTTTTGTCAATATTTATTTGTACAAATCTTATTTGATTATTTTTTTATAAAAAGCGTATTTCCATAAGCTTGCTCCACTCATTAATTTACTAAAAAGCACCATTTAACACAAGATTCGGAATAATGTGAAATACTTTTTAATCAAATTCAAATAAGGTCTAAATATATTTTTAGGTACTAATCTATAAGGAATCCTAATGTAAATACATGTACTTTATAGAGTCGTAAAACACTTATATCAAGTATTTAAAGGCTCATAGGATCATTCCTTCTACCAACTACGTTTGCTCTCTAACTTCAGAAAATCCGACTAAAAAGAACTTACTCAGAATAACATTTACTTCTCACAATTCTCAGTAGCATACGAAAGAAATTGCTACGGTTTTTCGTAAGTTTTATTAGTTACTATAAAGTAATGTATTTCATTTCCAAACAGATAAAAAATAAGTAATGAGTGCGCATAATAGTTATATTCTTTAAGTTTATACTTTTTTTTTTTTAAATACGTTCTAGGAAGTTATCCGTAAATAGTTTTATGTATTTTACTAAAAATTTTAAAAGATTAATTTATAAAAGAATATTTTTCTACTACATTTATTTACAAATAACAAAATAATTTTTAATAACTTTTAATTTTTGCAATAGGATATTACTTTGTTATTATTTTATACAGCTTTTAAAATCAAACTCTTTACAAAAGTTTTTTAAAAGTAAGAAGCGTAGCCGAAATTTTCGAACGTAGAACTGTAGAAATGTATTTATTTATTCTTATATCAATTGCGTCACTTAATTTTTTTCCCGCCTTTGTACCTTCGAAATACTTAAGTTTTATTAGAATGATATTATAGAGTTCAAATGTTTATGTAGTAATCTTATGATATTATTTATCAATAATCTTGAGTTCGTAACAAAATCAAATGAATTTATAGTTATTTAATTTTTCACAATGCAAAGCTTTCATTTTATATATTCATAGCAAAAAGGTAAGAAGTATACATTTTGAAGCCGCGCATTTTAAAGTGATAAAAAAAATTAGTATTAAAACTGCGTCGTAGCACTTGAGAAACAGCAAAGCCTCTTTAGTTTTAATATTATAGAGTATTATCTTAATACTTAATGTATAAAAAAGCTTAAATTTTATCACAATGTTCAGAGAATTTACAATATGTTATTACAATTATTTCAAAATAAAAATTTATAATAAATTTAGCTTTACAAGGTTATGCTAAATGCAATTGAAATTATATTTCAAATCCATTTTTGACATCTACATAAAATAGAATAACTATTTTATTTATGTTGAATTTATATTTCATTTTGAAGACTATAAAATATGTTTCGTTTCCTTTAAAACAAAGCTTATCAAGTTACACATTTATAAGGGCTTTGTACTTATACTAACGTCGGCCTTATAATTTTTAATTACGTACATTGACAGAAAACGTTCCTATAAAAGTTAAATAAAGTTAAAGTATTAATAAAAAATGCGCATAATAAAGATTCAGAGTTCTATATACCCAAATATAAGTTTGTTGTCAAATACTTTTGCTTTGGAATTCTCAGAGTATTTCAACTTTGCGCACCTGATTTAAAATCCAAGCATTTATATCCGAGCATTAGTATACGCTAATTTACTTAACCTTGCAAAAGTTGAGGAAGGGGAATACGTTATAAATAGGAGTGCCTGCATGGGCCGATTAAATGAAGAGAGCTCGAGCTTTTTCATAATTTACCGTACTGCTAGCTTTGCTTTTGGTGTATGCACATCGCTATTCGGGTTCTCTCAATCGCCTGAGGCTGACAAGACTTTTCATCCCCCTCTTTTCCTCCCTTTAACTCTCTCCTCGTACTTTTAACCTTTTCTTTCTCGAAAATATGGTTTCTATTATCTCGATACCTTCTCTTGTGTTTGAAATAAAATAGAGCAATATTCATTTTTATACAAAATAACAATTTGAATTTCTTTTCTGACTGAAGAGGGAATTTCAAGAAACTATTTAAAAAAAAAAAGATTTTTACACAAAATTGCTTTCTATTTATTATTATTAATTAAAACGGGGCTTTAATATTTGAATTATAAGATAACTTCCTTTTAAAAAAAATTTGTTTAATCGAAAAACATTTATTACGGTTAATTTCCAGTATATTAATACATATAATCAGTACAAGATACCTTACTTACAATCATAAAAAAATTTTAACCAGCAATTTTTATAAATAGTTCTAAACATTTATATACAATAACTTAATGCTGGAGAAAGAAACGAAGCTTTTATATGTTAATTACACGCTTTTATAAATGCACTAACTTTTTATTCGACAGCCAGTCAGATCACTCTTAATCCACTGCATTTGTAAAACCCGTCTTTCCTTTGTTAATTTTTTGTTTATTAGTTTTACGTATGCAGAATAATTTTATCTGGAAAATCTTCATAGTTTTTAAAAGTTTATACTTTGAACTTATTATGAGTCATCTTAATAAATAATTAAAAATGACTTAAAAAGAATGTTAGACGAACTTTTAAGTTTCCATTTGTCGGAGATATACGTTCAATTTCAAACTTTTAAAAGCTATTTATAAAATCTTTCTAATTTAATAGTTTTAATTATCAACTATATTATGTAAAAAATATTATCGTTTTAACTAAATATTTAAAAAAAATATATCAAAGCAAAGGAAAATATTTCATTGCGAAATAAATGAATTTTTTTGCTTTTGACTTAAAACATCTTTAGAATTTATTTTAAAGTTAATGCAAGCCTTACCATTTGAAATTCATCACGGCCAAAATTTTATTAAAATTAACTTTTTTAGTCGATTTTTTTATCAGCTATAAAACTTCTATCTTTACGGGCCTCTCTTTTCATACTTAGACGTCAATATAAGTCATTTGTATTATTTATGTCTTGTTATTTTTTTAATCCAAATATTTACACAGCAATATCTTTACGTAAACTATGCACTTACGCAATGTAACAAAGAAACTTTCTAAAGAGTGACTACAATCACATTATAAATATTTTTAATTTACAGAAATTCATAAAACATTTCTCCTAATACTATAGAAATAAAAATCTAATAAAATAAAACTTTCAATGTACATATATATATATATATATATATATATATATATATATATTTGGAAAGTTTAAAGAAAATTTAATAATAATTTAATAAGAAAAAAACGTAGCATCAAAAAATAGGAATGTTAATAACTCAAAGTAGTTGCAGTTTTTATTTTGCAAAAACTTTAAAAAATTGCAAGTTACGACTTGAAAATTATTTAAAATGATGATATATAAAAATAATGCTTACAAAAAAAGCATCATGACATTAAGTATTTAAATTTAATTACTATATATTGATTCATGATGCGTTCTTTTAAAATTAAATGATGAATTTAAAATTATATATTTTATGATGTAAAAATATTTAATTTAATAATATTTCTAGTCATTATTTGCATCGTCAAATTTTCAATATTTTTACACAAATTAAATTATTTAAAGGAAAGAAAAAATTAATAAGAAATAAATAGAAAAGTTATTGAACGAGAATAGCAAAGTAAATTTTGTTTAAACTATTGATGAGATTTTAAAGGTATTCTTAGATCAAGAAAGAGTTAAAAATCTATCTGAAAATACTGTATTTAAATTAATTTAAGCTTAAAAATGTTTTTAAGACCATATTTAAGCTTTTAAACTAAATTATAAACTAAGTAAACCCTCCGTAACAATATGTCAGTTAAGTTTATAATATAATATGTAAGAAAATATAAGATGCTTTTCAAGTGTACTTGAATAAATACAACGAAAATAATCATTTGCTTACGTAAACATTAGCTTACTATTAGTTTACAATTTAAGAAAAGTCAAGGTACTCATTCCTATATCAATACATATCCTTAGCAATCTTTGCAATGCAGGAACCTCATATTGTAGAGGCAGAAAAAAACTTCCTCTTTACCTTTCTTTTATTTTCTTTCTTGTTACTTATCTACTAACATGACAGATGAAAACTCAACTTTCATGATCTAAGGGGTGAGTTAAAAGTATTTTCTTTTTGCTCTAGTGTAAATCTCTCACTGGTAAGACTTTAGTTGCCCTGTGCTTTGGAGGGTTTGCATCCGATAAGTAATCGTATCACTGTACATATATTGATAAGCACGGTGAAGCGGCTTTTTGTATGTACTTGTGGTGGATTACAGTTTCAGCATTAGATATTATAAGTTAAAGATATTTCGATATTTCTAGCCCATTGTTAATGAGATTTAATACTGCGGAGTTCTCGATAAAAAATATTGCCAAGTCATATGCATAATTATCAATGCTTTTAATTAAATACGTATTCTTAAATTATAAGTATTCGGAAACTAAAGATATGATCATAGCGTGTTTATGAAAAATATAAATAATTACAACTTTAAGAATTGCAAACAGTAATAATTCAAAGTTACGAGTTTGCTATTTTTTCACGTGAAAAATTATAGAGATAATATTCTATGTCATACGTTAACATTTTAGTGAGGAATGGAAAAAGTTATCGAGCTTGACGGAATTATATACGAAGTAAATATTTTAGAAAAACTTCATGGCGACATTTCCTTTTCACTTAATATTTCTTACTATGCTTACAATTTTGTGAAATCGAAACTCACGGTTTTAAGTCGAGTGCAATTCTCAAAGACATGACACGCAGGGAGAACTTTTTACTTTCTACAATGTGCTTAGTATTGTATGATATTTCTCGTGGCAAATGCAATAGTTTGTATGCTTATCTTAAACACATAATCTCACTAACGGATCAGATAGAAGCAACAACTAATGTATAACTAGTTAATCGGATATTATTTTGAGCAAATTCATTTTTCGCAATACAAAGGTTCTCAGAGTACAAAATTTTTTTAACACATACCATCTTACACTATTTGTATATAAATAACTAACTATTTGTAAAAAATACGATCTAATTATCTTCAGAAATTATGTACTTATAATTCAAAGTAGAGTTTTAAATATACTGGTTAATATGAAATAAAATAAGAACTAATACAGGAATACATTAAGAATAAGTAAAGCATGATTGTACGTTTTTATACATTTTATTCGACAAATATTTATACAATTTTTCTTATAGTGTCCATGAATATGTATTTATTATATTGTCATTACATCTGGTCCGATTTTGTTGTATCAAATGTTATTTATTGATAATTTTTAATTGAATATTATTGCCTTTTTTATGATTTCGTATTTAAGTTTTGAATACATTTCATTCAATTAAATCTTAAAATACTATAATTGAAGTAAATCTGAAATCTATAATGCATGTTCCAAATATTGCACTTGATTATGAATATCATACTGGTAAATTAATGGACAAGGAAACGAATAATTTCATCCAAATACCAATAGTAATAGAAGCATATTATCAATATCTACGAGAATTTCATGAAAAATCTTATACTTCGTATTTTATTTATATCTTTACCCATACGTGCAGCGTTACAGCTTTGCAAAAACGGTCAGTTACGAATTTCGTAACTTGCATACTTCAGAAGCAAACAATATTTTATAATCCGAATTACGAAATTGAAAAAAAGTAAAGAGAAAAATTATCGAGAAGAAAAGAAAGTGTATAATGGAAAATGTATCATAATGTACGATCATTCCGGTACTCCGGTTTAACAATGACAATTAAGGCAATAGTTCTCGTAACTTGCATGGTAATCCACTTGAAGTCCTGGCCCGCAATCATCGTTTTTACAGCGCATTGTCACCTCCAACTTTCCATTGAGATAACTAATCCGCAGATCCGCGATCTAATGCCGGAAATTCATCATAGACTTTGCTATCTTCCCGTCGATTGCTCAATCAGTTTTTGCCGATAGAATCATATTTTAAGTTCAATTAGAAATTTTGGACTTTGATATTTAGGCGACTGTGGAAGGGATTGCGATTCCCAAGTGTGAGGAAAATCCTGATCGATTGCTCATGCTCCCGGAAGTGCAATGTTACAAGTGCGCGACAAGCATCCTACTGTGCTATTTTATTGTAATTGACCCTAGAACGGGTGTTTGAACAGGGGACGACGCGTTCAAAATTAGCTATTAATGCAATTCATTCGAGAGGCTATGTTCATCACCCCTTGCATTCGTTTAACGGGCTTGACGTCATACTGGCACGTCATATTTTAAATGACCCTAGGCTACTCGAATGCTACGTAAAGCTATCCCTCAGCTAAATTTTGTTTCACAAAGTCTCTTGGAGTTTTTAATATCGAGACGATTCTATAATAATCTCAACTAGCAGGTTTCAAAGCAATTCGTATTTATTTAAAAAATGCTAAATATCTTAATATTCACGATTACATGAAGAATTTATTTCAAACTTTAATCAAAGCTTTTATCACTTGATTGTATATTCAACAATATAAGAAATGTAGTTTATAATTATCCTTATTCAATAAAACTTTAGGTATTAATTAACTTTTTTCATTTTCCTTCCACGTACTATGTAATAGTTATTGCTATTGCACACATATTTAATAATTTATTTAATATTATATTCTTTGAAGTTAATTAAATTATTGGATTCTATTAAATTAAAATTAACATTTTTTAATATTGTTTATAATTTAATACTACTACCTACGTGATTCTTCTCATTTTTTTAAATTTCTTAAAGTATTAATGCATCTGACTTTAACATTAATTTTAGAATATAATTTCAAACAAAAATGTAAATACATCGAAAATAATTAATGAAAAAATCAGATATAAATGGCATTACGTTTACTAAATCAATTACCACTTTACTTTTAGATTTTACTAATAAATAAAATATATATTATAGCTTATATATAAAAAAAATACGCCTTTATAAAATTACAGAATATTTTCTTATCAGCTAACAGGAAATAGGATTAACATTTATACAGACAAGTTATTTTTATGACCTTAAATTTTAACTGAATTAAATACACCGTATATACATTTGCTACAAAGAAATTTTATAAAGTATTTCTCTATTAAATTATATTTAAAATTTTTATATATATTTAGGTTTAAATATTTAAGAATATTCAATATATAGATTTAAAACAATATTATAAATCATTAGTAATTCCCTTTTGTAAATTATCTTAAAAAAAAAACATCATAAAATATCTTATTTATAGATTAATATTTCATTGAAAGAAATGCATTGTCAAATTTAGTACAAACTTACACTCAGAACTTGGTACTTTAGTGCTATTGAATATTTGATACCTTGGTGACATTAATTACTGGATACTTTATTCTAATGAAATAATAAAGTAGGTAGTACTTTAAAGTTCATTTAAATTTTATTTTAAAATATGAAAGATTTTTATAATTACTTTAAAATTACTTAGCATTTCCTGGAAACTTTCATTACTGCATTACTTAAAATTATAAAATTGCAAAATGTGTTTAAATTACATGACATTAAAATACAGTGTATCACTTGAAAATGCTCTTGTGTTGCAACTAATTATTACAAATATATAGTTAATTAAAATTTCATAAAGTAATTTACAGTAAATTTACATTTAACATTGGTATAGAACATGAATATTGAAATCTATGGGATTTCTTTTGGAAGCTTAGTTAGGTCAATACTGAGCACAGTCTGACTATATCCTGTCATACTACTGATTTTCCAAATTTGTCATAAAAATATTAGTCGCAATTGTCATAAGTTAAGTGTCGATAATGTAAAAAGAATTTAAATCATTGTAAAGCATGAATGCGATTGAAATTATTGCGAAGTAGGAATAAATTTAATTTTTTAAATATTGCATTAGTAAAACACGATGTTGCGATGAATCGTTAATAAAAAAAAAAGTCGTTGAATAATTTTCTTTCTGAAATTGAGCACTAGCGTAAAATAGTGCGAGTGCTTGGGTGAAGTAAGAATAAAGAAAAAAATCGATTTCTAAAGTTTGGCCGAAGTGAAAGTTAAAAAGTTGGGTTGAAAACTCAAAGCGCAAAGGTTGGAGCAACCAGCAATGCAACGGATCGATAGCACAGCGCTTAAAATCAAATGAGCCGCATCGGCAGTCGGGACAGGGGGTGAAAAAGGTATAGGAAGAAAGCTCAGAGGCGGGGTTCGTTGCGTGCAGATCGCAGGACTAAGCATGGACCGTGTGCCAAGGAATCGCTAGTGGCCGCGGCCGAGGGGGCCGCGGGGCTCACCCCGGCTGCCCTTTAGTGACGCGGATCCGCGGCGTAGCTACATCGGAGCCTCGACCGTGGCCCCTCTCCTCATCGGCCCCTTATCGCCCTACCCCTACCAGGATTCCGCGGGCATCGCCACCCGCGACGGTCGGCCCCTACCCGGGCATCCTCGACCTCCCTGCGGCTTAGCCTCGCGCCACGAAGCGATTGGTCGCCGAAACGCAACGCTCGCGGTTCGCGACACGGTGGGAGGGCGTCGGACGACCGCGGCTGCGCGCCCGGGTGAATCGAGGGCGGCCGACATAAAATCCCTCGCACATGCCTGCCGCGCTCATTACGGGGGCATGTTCCCGTACGTGGACGGCACCGAACCGCATCGCTGCATCCCGCGCCATCCCGCAGTTATTGCAGTTGTCATGCACGACCCACTACCACAGTCGAGCTGAACTCGGCTCCGGCGCCCCTACCCTACAGCCGCGCGCACGCACCGGCCAACGGAGCCCCCGTCGATCTCCCTGTCGTCGTCCTCCTCCTCCTCCGGCTGCAACCCCTACCGACGCCCTCGCAGCGCTCAGGCTCTCCGCAGGGAGGACTCTCGACCCTCTCCTTCTCGCGCGCGCTCCAGCCCCTCCAGCCCACCCCCCCCCTCCCCCCGCTCGCGCTGCCGCGCCTGCTGCTCTCCGGACGAGGAGTCGAACTCCCACCTGCCAGACGTCGCCTACCCTCGCACGGCGCCGCTACTTCGCCCTCCAGCTGTGGGCGCTGCCCTCTTGTGCGATTAAGCGCGAGTAGAGATTCTCCCAGGCTGGAAAGACTGACTCTCGTTTCACGCTTCCGGGTCGACGACATTCGTGCTCTCGAAATTTCTTGTTCTTCCGTGTTAGTTTTTTTTCAGTGCTTGCGTCGTTCTCATCTCTCGTTACCTAAGTGACTGTTTTCTTAATTGCAGCTTGCGAGCGCTGGACAATAAGGTTGCATCATTGGTTGACACGAGTCGCATTAGCCGTGAGAGAGAGAGATATAGAGAGAGAGAGAGAGAGGGAGAGAGAGAGCGAGCGAGAGAGCGAGAGAGAGAGAGAGAGAGAGAGAGGACGATAATTTTTGTCCAGGAATCAGCTGGGTAGCCATTTCACGAAGAAGGGAAAAAGATTCGGAAAAGGGCATCTCACGATTCGCGGAGAATATAGCCCCTGTTAATGTGAGCTGGCTAATTTGCCGGGGCGATTCGATAAATTCGGTGTCGCGTCGCGGGACTATAGTGCGAGGCGTGTGAAAGCTGCCTAAGGGCCCAAGGGCTGAAGAGAGCCTCGAAAGGCTTCGCAAGTTGTCCGTCGAGGTGCGTCATCCCTCAGCATAAAAGAAGAAAGATCAGCCTCCGAGCAGCCCGGAAGATTGGCGCCAGGCGCGGCGGATATTGAGGCCTGCGGCGCCGGGAGCGGGGCCGCCGTCGGGATTTCATGTTCACGAATTTCCGTAAACCAGGTAACGATGCGCTCGCCAGAATCATGTGGACGTGGCGCGTCGATTAGATAAATTACAGCCGCGAGCTCTTGGTTCATAGGGGTCACAAAGGTGGGAAATCGGGACACCAGGAACGCGGAATTATGCAGCCATCGATAAGTAAATTTTAACGATGTCCACGATCGGCGCTGCCCATATGTATTATTGCCTCGAGACGAGCACTACTGGATGCGAATCGTAGCTTAGACTCACGTTACTTCTGGGTCGTTGACCTCTCACGCTTTCCCATGCTTTCACCGCCCGACGTTATCTAGCCCGTTTCGATAATGATTCCTTAGGCTCTTCGCTTTATAAAACAGTCGATCTCGAAATAAGTGTCCTAATATATATTACACCGTTCGAGATGCATTCTTAATTTATTGTTGATCAAGACATATTTATATCTCATGCGCAGGGTCTATTGTAGCTTCTCATTTTTCACGTCGCTTTATAAATAACTTAGTTTATATCACTGAACGGACTAAAATTCGTTTAATACCTTAGGCGTCCATAGATGCAATTAATTATACTACATTTCGTTCAATACAATGCACAAAAATAATTTTTGGAATATAGCCCATCGTTTTTAAACAATTTTAATGCAATACTAATAAAGAAATTAAAAATATGTTTTACTGTCATCAAATAAACTCATCCATTCGGTCTTCTGAAATTACAATATTATATTCGGATATATTTCTTCAAAACACATGAGATTGTTGAATTTTAAATCTATATAAATTATTGTAATAATAAGGTTAATATAGATTAACAAAGTTACAAGCAATAATAGTCAAGATTTTTCTTTGTTTTTGCAATAAAATAATAATAAAAAAAACTACTAATCAAGCTTTTATATTTTTTAGTAATGCATATTTCCATATTATTTATTTTACAAATGAAATATAAATCTACATGTTCCTGTTTTATTATTAACTTATAAGCTACATATTTAACTGTTCATGATAAATTTCAATCTAAAAGAAAAGTCCTAATGATTTTTTTAGAAAAGGGGGGGGGGGGGGAACAAAAAAAAAAAAAAGAAAAAAAAAAAAGAAAAAAAAAAAGAAAAAAAAGAAAAAAAAAAAAAAAAAAATTGTGTTTGTGTGTGGTTGTTTTGGTTAATAATAGAATGCATTATTTTAAAGTGAAATATATGTTAGGTTTTATTGTTTTTTTTAGGATTTTTTGGTTTATTGTGTTTTTTTAGCTTCTTTTAGAATTATTGTGTTATTTTAGGTTTTTTTACGTTTTTTAGATTTTTGTTTTTTTTTTAGGACTTTAGTTTTATTGGGATTAAAAAAAAAAAAAAAAAAAAAAAAAAAAAAAAAAAAAAAAAAAAAAAAAAAAAAAAAAAAAAAAAAAAAAAAAAAAAAAAAAAAAAAAAAAAAAAAAAAAAAAAAAAAAAAAAAAAAAAAAAAAAAAAGAAGAGGGGGGGGGGGGGGGGGGGGGGGGGGGGGGGGGGGGGGGGGAATATATAATAGAATGCATTATTTTAAAGTGAAATATATTGAAATTTTTGTATTGACGAATAATCTTGGCCTTCAGAATCGTAGTTATCGAAGGCACGTCCCGCGCTTTTTAAAATGACGCTAGTGATACAATTAGAGTCGCGACAATTTAACATGGCAAGGTCTAAGCTTTTAAACGTTTGATCGATGCTAAGATAAAAGCAAATAAATAAATAAATTTTTAAACAGTTTAATATTATGCAATAGATGTGTTCTAAAACACAATGAAAACTTTCCAATGATCTCCGTTTGTGATATTTGGGACAATTAACGCATTTCTTACTCGATGTGGTCTAATTGTAAAGTTTATATGTCTTCCGATAAGCTCTTTGATTCGATTTGCTTTTTTCAAAATTTTTAACTTACTAAATGGAGTCCGGAAAATTTTTCAACATGATTTACAATGCCAAAATGATGCACTATTTACAGTTGCAGCTGTCAGGTTACTTATAAAGCTACAATCACATCTAAAATAACTTTCAAATTAATAAGGTTGGCCTGAGTTCAACGATGAAATATTCACTTACAGGGTAAAATAATCTCACTACTGAATTCAATAAAGACGAATCTCAGGTTACGCGAAAAAAAGTTTCACTCCTCATAATGCAACGAGTTTAATTAAAATGGAGCGCAATTTCGTGGGCTAAAGCTTTCTTAAAGAATCATTTGTCTCGGCTCGGGAGTAAAAACCATCCGAAAAACAAGCGCGCTCCTGGGGGCGCGCACGTAGACGCAGTGCGTGTGCTGCCGGGTACGCAGGTTCAAGGGGTTAGAGCGTCGTCGAGGCTGGCGAAGGGGGGCGTGCGGAGAGCTTTCCCCCCGCGTAGCGAAAAGTCGCGAGGAGAAAAAAAAAGAGGAGGAGGAAGAAGCCGTCCAGCGCTAAGGCGATCTATTCAGGATCGATCCGGTTGTCGCGCGGCGCCAGTTCATCCGGCACCGACCTCCGGATCCATTGTAACGGAGAAATGCATAGCGCAAGCTCGGTGGCTCGCGTGCACCTCGTCGGCCGGCTGGCCTTTGCGGGCCAACCGCAGCCGCTGCCATCGTCGACCCCGAGCCTCGAGCACTGGCCAGGGATCGGGGAAGGGTGACTGGCAACGGCCACGAGACGCCACGAGCCAGAGGTCGATAAACCTTATCGCGTCCTGCGCGCCACTGCCCCGGCCCAAGGGCTACGACCTTCCGGTGCTCGGTCTCTCGGTCCGCGTCACCCGCCTCTCCGCCTCCTCCTGACCCCCCCCCCCCCGACCCTTAATCCCATTCTACTACGACGGATAGCCTAGGACTGCGAGCCGCCCTCCCGCGAGCGGGCGCACGCGACCCCTGCGGTCTCTGCTTTTTGCGAGCTGGGCGACACCTTCGTCTCGCCGCGGTCAGTTGCATCGTGGACATTGATGTTCGGCTGGCGTGGCTGCGCGCGAACGTTGCCCCGGTGATGAGCGTGGGGCGGAAGGACCGAGGGTGGGGCGGTGCACGGGGAGCTGGTCGCACGCGTCGTAGAGCCGCGCTCTCGTATCGCCCGGAGCGGAGTTCTCCCTCTATAATTAAGTAAAGCGCGCGGCGAAGGGAAACCAACGCGCTGCAAAAATGCGCACTACCTTTATTTAAATTTCCCTGGACTGGATGATTGCTGCATACGCGATATTTTCAACTGCAATTTACGAAACTCTCTTTCAACTTTGGAATAATACATTTTTGCATTCTTATTAAGGCTGTACCGGGATTATTTCTACGCTGATTGACGAGAACAATGTTTTTTTTTATCTAGAAAATCGTGACAAACCATCCCCTTACTCTACTTATTTCACTTATATTTTTGGTAGACTGTTTCAACGAAGAATTTATGCCCTGATAATGGCTCTAATATTTGACAAAGTCGAAAAAGATGAAAATAAAGGCGGAATTAACACGTTTCAAATTTTGATCTTAGCTTAATACTTCGGATGCGCATTTGCCCACGTAGACGATTTTCTAGTTGAGTCAGATATATTCGATTATCGGTGACTTCTATACGGATATGCTAGTTAAAGTACTCGTATTTATGGTACATCGACTTTAAGTGCTGGATTCGGTCAGAATTCGTGTCTGAGTTAACGCGGTATGCAACTACGTACAAACTGAGATACGCCATTTATATTATGTCAGAACTCTTAACTGTACTTTTCTTAACTTCGCTAAAACTTTCAGTTAGCCTAAAGTTTTTCCTAAACAGTATAATAATTTTGTAATGTCCATAATAACATACATTTCAAAAGTTCAACTTACGAAGATGTGCAATTCCGAGTACTTTTTACTTAAGGCTTTACTGTATTTATACTTTTAAAGCGAATAAAAAATTTAGTGCACAATTCAAATAATTAAATGATTATATCAGATTTTCAAAAAATTTTATCTTAAATTTTGAAAAGTAATAATTACTACTTATATGGAGTTACTAAGTCTGTCAATTACTTCATTTTATTCTTATTTTTACTTAGATATTACATTACAGTTTTAAAAACATTTACAAAATAAAAATAAATAAATTGATTAATGCATTACAAATTAAAACAAAAAGTACAAAATCATTGTTAATTGATGAACGTTGCATCGACATTGACGTTTCATGAAGTGAACTGATCATACGATATTAATTAAAGTACATGTTTTTACAGTTAAAAATAATTTCATTAAGTATAGTAAAAAGCCTATTTTAAGATCGTGACTAAGTTCAAGACAGAGATATTGCATAATAGTATCATCTATATTGATGTAATTCTGAAGTTATTTGAGTGAGATCTACTGCCGAAAATTAATTACTCAGTTTGCGTTAAGTACTGCATACGGGCAATAACTATAAAGATAGAATACATTTGAATTATGGTATAAACTTTGAAAATAGTCAAGTATATGTTTATATTATTTTTGAATAAACGTTACTTAAATTGGAGTAACGTTACTAAATAATTTCCTGCAAAAAATAGCTATGTTGATAGCTATATATTGATAATGTTTAAAAGCTATAAACTAAATTTTTCTAAATTTTATAAGTTTCTCTTGAACACAGGTAAATTATTATTTCGAAAATAATTATTTAAAAATATCATAAACGTTAACATTATAACATTATATTAATTCAACTTTATATAAAAATTTATTTCTTAATTCATAAAGTTAAAGTATTTAATGAATTAAATTTAAACTAGGCTTAATTCTCTTTTATGATGTATTAATATAAGATAAATTCGATCACTAGTAATGATAATATTAATATAATAACAAAAATTTGTGAAAATTATACAAAATTATTATTTCTTAAATTAAACAGTATCTATTCACTTGTTTATGAATTATTTTGATATTTCTTAAACGTTAAATATTTCGATACCGCTGCTCAATAAAAACATTATGGCTGTACCTTTTTTCGGCATAGTGTCAATTCTCTTAAATGACTCTTACTGCATCCATATAATTCTGACAAATAAATATCAAGAAATTTCCCCTCTCATCAAGAATCTTTACTTTATATTGAAACTCGCTTTCAACGTCTCATCTGCATGAACGTCAGATTGAATATTTCTATGTTATTTACAACGATACGCCAAAGTATAGCTAATTATATGAAATTAGCCACATATTTATAACATTTCATCGGTTACATACTTAACATGAACTATAAACACAATCTTTTTTCTTAACAAAAAAATTAACCTAAAACAAAATGATAATGTTTTGCAGATAATATTGGTGTCAATTTTTCTAAAATATTGTATTATTATATGTAGCAGAAATCCAGTGTAGGCAATAAATGCGGCCCAATGTTTTTTCATTAGACGTTTAGCCGCGTTCGTGTAAACGCAGTTCAAATGCTTCAATCTTCAATTTGCCAAATCAAGCGACCAGCGCCTACGCGCTTTTTCTCACTTTGTCAATTTTAGCGAACTCAATATAGATTAGTTAAAAATTCGTATTTTCCAGCTTTACTTAATTTGCTATTGGTTAGCTTCAATGATAGAGAGCACGATCAAAGTCTAAGGCTTAAAATACTTCTCGATTTACCTTAATGGGCGATAATCAAATAAAAAGGGTCTTCATAAGAAGTATTTTAAGAACAGCTCAATATCATCAATCGATATACCGAATATTCTTGTAGTTACTATATGCTTTTTTATTATTTCTTATTTAACAAGAGCCAAATTACATTAATTATACATAATCAGATACATTTTTCAATATTTATTTGAGAATCGATAATTTTTATATAAAATGCCTACCATGTACATTGTCCCAATATATAAATAATGACTGTGCCCAAAGAAATAAAATTTCGAAAAAAAAGCTAAATCAATTCCTCGTTAAGTCTGTGCCCGTGACTTAGCACGATAAGTTTACAATTTGAGCGAATCGAACGTATTTCCTTGAGCACGTCAATCCCGCACCTCTCGAGCCCGAATAAGCGCTCGAGGCTGAGCAGTGCAGAGAATTCGCTCCTGCTGTTACCCTCCACGATCAAGAGCTGTCATCAAATGGATGACGGACGCCCCTGACATCAAACCTTTGACGCAGCATCTGATTGGTTGGGCAATCGCGAGCGGTGAACTCGCGAAGCTTTGACGCAACACTAATTATGCGCACGCGTCCACGTACGTACTTAGCCGGAGGCGCGAGTACCTGCGCGCCCAGGCTTGCGCGGACAAAAATTGTCAGGAGCTCCAGTCCGTAGCGGTGACCTTCCGGTAGGTAAGCCGAACGGAGCTGTAAGCGAAAAAATGCCGAGGAACGAGTGGCCGGCGATATGGAGCGACTTGGCGGCTGCAGTCGAGCCGCCATCGGCACCCGAAGATCACCTCGGAAGATACTCCGGATCGACCGACGCGAAATTCGCCACAGATGCTGGGTCGCGCTGGCGAGTAGCGTACGCGGCGTGTGGGTACGTGGGTGGGTGGACGGGTGGTCTTCCGTATCGACCGGAAGCTCTCGTCGCGAAACAAGGTCGGGAGGAGGCGCGCGCCGGTTTTTGGCACGGCTTTTGCCCCTTTCATGCTTCAGCAGAAGATTTCCCGATGAGCTCAGCTGGCTGCAATGTCAGCCATACGAGGTATATACCAAATAAATGATATCTTAATATGCGCACGGGATGTTCCCTAGCACCTAAGAATTCAGGCCCTCTATTTTTGAGCCTGCGTTCGAGAGGCGCGCGCAGCTGCATCGCGATCCTCGAGACTTAGTCGCTTTCCTCGCTAGAGAAAATGCCTACGTTGCGAGATTGCGCATGCATGTGCGCGTCTGGCCGATTTTTATTCCACACTTTACGTACCTTTATTATGGGCCCAATACATTTAGGATTCTCCTGGCAGATTATTTAAATGGTACATTGACCTCAAACTCACGAACACTTGAATACAACGATATATCAGATTGACTCTTATGCCAAAATGAGACATATTAATGAAGGAATAATTTGAGTACACCGCGTCTGAGGGGACTTAAAAACATTACCCTTCATTGCGGTTATACTTACTAACTCGAATACCAGTTGTGATTGCTTTGGGGTGTTCTCTCTCTCAGTAATACGTAAATATATGTATCTATTCGTATGTACAAATAGGCTGACCCTACAATCAACGATATATGGAAGCAATAGAAACTACTCCATATTAATATTAATAATTAATAATATATTACTGTTTTAGAATTTTATGTTGTCATTCCTTACTATAACCTTTTAGTTACTGAAATAAGAGATTAGTGAAATCCTATTTCCAATTTTATTTTGCTTTTTTGTAGAAACCTCGTCAAAACTTTGTCTTAAATTTTTTATAAACCTGTATTTAATAAAATATTATTACATTTTCTTATTCTTTTGTAAAATTTAAATAACTGGTAAGTATGAATATACTACTAAATTATAAATACTATCTTTATAGAATTATATGCTTAAGAAAAACTATTTTTAAAATCCAAATGACTTATACTAGTGTAGGCATTAATGGTTGACTGACTTAAAAATTAATACAGGATCGAATAGACGTTTTTATAAATATTTTGCTGAAAACTTACGAATCGATTCACATACTATGACTTATGAATTTTAATCTTCCATATCTTATACGTACGAACGGATTCTTAGCACTGGCAGAATTTGCAAAAAGTATCAGAAAAAAGAAAAATTTGTCTACCCGTACGTGCCCTATCGATTTAGTGGCAAGTCATTTGCTACCCGGATTAGTTATCCACGGCAGCTACAATTGACTTGTACATTTGCATCCTTATACATTTGTACATATACACATTTACCTCTTCCTATTCCCTCGATTTTTTATGATTTTTTAATGACAATTTATTCTTCAGACTATTTTTAATTGTCATAATCTTTACTAATATCACATTCTCTCATGATTCCAAACAATTTTATCCTATTCTATTTATACATTAAAACGTCTTTATTATTAAATTTGAATGTGTTATAATGCAATTGATTAAATGCACACTGAATAATGTTATTGATGTACGAAAATCGTACTTACTTTATTAAGCAATTTAAATTTAATTTCTTTATTATTTTCAATATTTTAATAATTATAGATTCAATGAAAAAAGATCTAACTTAATGTACTAAAGGTACTGTAAAAATATTTACAAAAAGTAATATAAACAATACTTAAATAAAATTAAGAAATTATTTTTCACCATATGTATTCTTAAGCTTCTTTATAATTTCTTATCGGGTCGAGTATTAATTTTAATGTGAAAAATTTAGCCTCGACTATGTAAGCTTTTATATTCTTGCTCTTACATCGGGTTTCATTTTATCTTAATTTCGCATATATGCTAATCTAAGTTAGAGTCTTGCATTATTTAATTAAATGGTTGTAAAATTTTCTTAGAAAGTCTTCATTTAGGGCAAAAGCAAAATCAATAAAGCAGTTTACAGGCCTCTTTGGTTTTTGCGCTTCTTCGCTACAAATAATCAAAGAACAGCCATCACTATAGTGCGGCATCATTTTCATATGCGATAACTCACAGGCTTATAATTACTCTAAAATATCTATAAAGTAACTTCATCAACACAATCACTAATTTTAATGTATGTACATGACTTCTAATCGCATACCGAACCAAACCCACACCATACTTTACTATGCAGAGCTTTCTTTAATAAAAAAAAAAATTAAAATGTGAGAATTCATAGTAAATTACACTATGTACCCTTTTGTAATTACTTTTTTTTATATTGATAGAGTACGGAAAAAAAAATTTCCCAAGACAACATTTTCATCTTAGAATTTAATACAAGCTTTTAATCTTGGTGGTCTCGTAACATCAATTTTATTGTACTATTAAGAAATCGGTATGATAAATGCTGAAGATGTTACTTTACAGTTGATTGTAAACAATAGTAAGCTATAAAAAAGTCAAAATAGTATGCAGGTAAATTTTTTTCAACAGAAGTTGCAAAAATTACTTGATGAACTTCTTTAAAAAATTTATCTTTATGCTTGGTGAATAAGTCTTTATCATATTATGTAATTCTCGACCTATTAAGAATAATATAAAGTGAAATTGAAGGATAAAATTATTACTTTAATAAATTTTTAGCTGTGATATAGATAAATTATAATTATTATACAAGTTATATAAATATGTTATTAAGATGTTATAATAATGAATATGACTTTTAAAGTAAGTTTATATAGCATACATTTATTAATAATTTCATAATAGTAATCCAATCGACAAATATTTAAATATTAAAATGGTATTATTATTGTCATTATTATTAACAAGTTATTTAAATAAATATTATTAATAAAAATATACATCACATTCTTTGCATAGAAACGTATTTTAAAAAAATTGATTTAAACACTTTGTGAAATTTAAATTTCAGCTACATTTAAAAGTTTAGTGTTAATACAATTTAGATTATACTAACAAAATATTAAGTTTTTTCACTTTTAATAATATTACTCATCTGTTTATGTCAAAATAACTATGTTATATAAATAATATTTACGATAATTACGATAATATATAAACTATTATTCAACGTTTATATAAAAAATACACTTTTTCTCGCATTAATTTTTGTGTGAAAATGTAACCGAACTTATATTAGAAAAATTATTTAATTTTACTATGTATACTTAAACAAGTATAGAAATATTTTGTTTTTTGAAATTTTTAAAATTTGTAAAACGTATAAAAATTTAGTAATTTTATACTCTCATAAGTTTTTTAATTAAAAGACACAATTTAATGAAAGAAAAATTAAGAAACTATATTAGAAGGCAATGTAGAAAAAATGCTTTTCTTAAATTTAATGTTTTTATAAACTAAATTTTTTATGCATTTATAAATATTAATAATTACGTTTTAATAAATGCATTTTTCATAATAAAATTCAATTAAGACGTATTCCATTCATTTAAGTCTCAATGAACGAAATAAAATAAAGATTTTTGGGTATTAATTATTAAATCTGTATTCATTTAAATGCACATAAGAAAATGTTTACTTAATACTTATTATAATACACTTTTACTTTATACTTTATAAAATTTCAAATGTTTACTTTATATAAAATATTTGCACTTTTATAATATTTTTAATAAAATTCTAATTAATTAAATTTTGAGAGACCAAGAACAAATATTTAATTCATATTTTCTGTAATTATTATTTGAAAAAAAACTTGTGAGTGACTAGTCATGAGCATTTATAACATTTAACCTTTTTCAGTTCTCCTAAGTTTAATAATGTATTATCATTTTTTTTTATTGAAATGAGATCTTTAAAATTTTTGTTTGTAGCATTCTTGTGTAAAAATGATTTTTTCTAATAATCAATATTTGCCTTCTTAATCTAAAAATCATGATATTAAAATTTAATAAACTATTTTTAGTTTTTTACAATGTATGTCTCAGGAATAAAAAATTTAACTCATTCAAGAATTTTTTTCTTCACCGATTTAACATACAGTATTTATATAATGTATAATCACTTTAAAGATAAAATTATTACAATTAATAATTCGTTTAAAAAATGTAAAAAGTATATAATAGTTTTATACTAAGACTTTTCAGCAATACTTACTATTGTAAATAATAAAAAGTTTTATAAATTTCGACTACTTTAATCGAACTAAAGTTATATATGTACGTTCATACCAATAGGTGAGCTTTTTCAAATAAAGCATAGCGTTTGCCATTTATTATTTCTAGAACTTCAATATTTGTAATTTTTTACTTATGTAAGTAATTCGATATTTTTCTATTCTTTTTAAAATCATACACTTTTCATAATGATACACATTTACTCTTTTTAAATAATTTGCAAATAATTTTAATATAGCCTATCTTTTATATTTAAATTTTTATTGTATTATAAAGTTATTATATCATATAATTATCGGTAAGTCAATAATCCTTTCAATTTTTCAGCATTTTGTGCTGTATATATTAATACTAATTATAATAATACTAATTTTTTTTTATTAGTCACATTGCAAAATAATCTATTTAGATTATGAATATATATGTATCTTTTTTTAATTTATTTGTACAAAAAGTATAATTTAAAAGTGTGCTGAATATCAAATTATCTAAAATACATACAAATATTTATTACTCATTATTGTGTTTTAATAGGTTTTGAAAATATTAATGGATATTATTACGATCACCAATTTAACAGAAAATTCGTATCATGCTTAAAAAACTAAAAACTAAAAAAAATAAAATTAGAATCATTTTGAGAAATTCTGTGTAATATATATAACGTGATTCTTTCAAGCCCTTTATTGCACCAATTTTTATTTAAAATATCATTTATTTTCTTAACACAACGTCATTTTCAAAAAGTTAAAATAAATTATAACTGCGTAATGTGATAGATAAAATTACTTTAAGTTATAAACGTATTAAATAGAGTAGTGAATTTGAATACTGAAAATAGTTGACTATTGAAACTCGCAATTTTTTATAATTATATTAAATTCATGTTTTTAATAATATTACTTATTTTTATAGTAGAATATGCAAATTGTACAAAACAAAATGAAGCTTTTCAATATGAAAATATTTCATTCAAGGGGCGTAAACACTAGTTTTAAAGTACGGTAGCTATAAAATTTTATGGAACAAGATACATGTACTGTAATGACATCATTATTATAAAAAAATTACGTCTTACTATAAAAACAGAATAAGCTTAAATCTTCTCAATAGTTTTTAGTTTTGTATTATTTACCGCGTTTAAATCATAACGAAAAAAGGAGAAAGTGATCGAATAGCAGAGGATGTTGCACGAGCATTTTAGTTGTAATGTTGTTGTGTTCACATCGTCGACCATTAAATTCACCGCAATTTAATGCGATTACCCTTAGACTAATCCAGGCCACTAATAATTAAAACCCGTAACCTGGTGCAAAATTAGAATGAATTATCGCTTGGAGCATCAATTAAGCGAACTTTGGGTCTCAAGTCGACTAAACGTATTCTTACCTTACCCGCACTTTTATTCATATTAATGGCAAGAAGCTATAACCGTATAATATCTATGCGCGCAATCGCCTGTGCATTCATTCAACTTGCTCCGGGAAAATTCAACAGCTATTAGTTGGGCGTAAGAGTTCTATGGGGGGCCTTTTACACGCCGTTAAAAACTTGGCTATCATTCTAAGAAAATTTATCAGCGCTACCTTTTTCTTGAGGTTAATCATTTATGTAATTATCACTCTTTCAAATTCTACAAATTTCGTTTTAACTGTATGCTTCAACTGTATTTTGTATCTAATACATTTTATCACGAACAATGTTATAATAATCTATTGTTACCATGGGATAATATTTGGGCTTATATTTTATTAATCCAATTGATTCGTCTCTATTGACCTATAATGAACTTAAAAGATACATATTCGAATAGAAGTACCAATATTCGATTACATAAGTCAACACGTATTATAAAGAATCATTATAATATTAATAAAAATAAATTTTCTTTGAAAGAATTAAAAATCAATACATTGAATCATCTCAGTAAAAAATGAAATTTGTAGAATACTTCAATTTTCTATTACAAAAATACTTTTCTTAATATTTGCAAGAATGTTAATAGTTTTTTTTTTAAATATCACTAGTTACTTATTCTTAAGTTAAGATTCTTCTAATTAAAACTATAAAAATATTCACATATGTATGCATTACTACTTTAGGAAAAATTTGATTGTAATTCATTCCACGAATGTGCAGTAAATTACCATTACTTACGTATATTTATAAATTATAAGATTAAGAAATAATTTAATAAACTTTTATTATTATTTTCGAGTCAATATTAACATTATTTGTGTATATGTTACATAATTTTTTTTTGATTCGTAATATAGAAAAGAATTAAACTTAAATTATTGATACTGTTATTAGAGATTGTGGCATTTATTAATAGGAGATTAAAAGGCAAACATTTTTTATTCAATTGAAAGTCTTAGGTATTCAGTTTTTATTTTTTAGGAATGAAACATAATTTTTTTAATTCAGTTCTTATTTACCTTTAAAAAAATTTTTTTTAATTTCTTTTAACGACTTTGTTAATGTTTTTTATCAATATTTATTAATATTCTGATTATTAAAATTCTGATAAAAAAAACCTTTATAAAACAAAGTTAATACCATTATTACATAGATATAATTTCAACACGACGTACCTTAAAGTTCAATTTATGTTAGTTATATTAGGTTAATTGATTTATGAAATTCACTAATATAATATTTTAAAGTACCGAAATTCTTCTAAAATTAAAAATTGTTTTTCTAATAATTTACGCAGTAGTTCATAAAAAGTATATTATAAAGACTTATACAAATTTATTTATAAATATATTATTATTGTATATATATTGTTTTAACTTATGTAGTAAAAGATTTGTTTTAAATTATCAATAAATACTTTGTTATCGTATAAATAAAAACTTTGAGAAGACTAAATTTAACATTATATATTGAATATATTATATTTAATATTTAGTTGAATATATAATTAAAAATAATATTAAGAATAATATTTAGTTAAAATAATTGTAGTTTAATGAAATATACTTTAACTATTATTCATACATAAATTTGTACAAATTCTTACTTCTTACAAATTCTTTTCAGTAGATGTTAGATAAAAAATTTTTTGATGGAAATAAAAAATATTGATTAACTTTTATAGATAATTAAGAAAAAATAAGAATGGCTGAAGTTGAAATAAAAATCAGCAGTGATTTATGTTGACGTCATCAAAATGACACAACATAATATTACAAAGTATTATATTAACGACAATTAATCATTTCAATGCCTCTCGTTATTTTGAATACACTTTAACTTAAGTTCATATTTTTATTTTCTAGATTCTTTAGAATTTTGATACGATTCATCTTACTATTTGGTATGACGACTATTTCGATGCAATATAAATAAATCCATATAACTTAGTCCATGTCATATATAATGTCGATTTCAAGAAATATAGTTATTTTGACTGTTGTAGTCAATTAAAAAATTCGATGCAAAAGTCATTGCATTCTAATTTAAAATATATAGTTTTACTTAATTGAGATTAATTATTATCAAAACTGACTGGGCGGAATCGATACGCTACATCCGAAATTTAATTAGTATTTATCTGAGTAAAATAAGATTGGAAGAAAAATTTTTTTAATTATAGAATACACGATTCTTTAAATAATTTGACACTTCGATTTTTTAAATAAGTTGAAATCTAATTGATTCTTTAGTATCCCTAAAAAAATCCCTTAATTTTCCCTTAAATTATATAACTTTTCTATCAAATAACTTTATATATGCATTATTTTTTTTCATACTAATTTTGATATATTATAATAAGAAACGTATGTAAAAAATAAGTAAGAGATACATTTTAAATATTTTTTTTTTACATAAAAATTAATATTCTCTTTTTTACAAGTTTTTTTTTAATTTAATTAATATTTTATAAACATCATTATGAAATATATATAATGACATAATTATATAATATAAAAACAGTTTAACTTTTTATCATTTCTTAATTAATTATAGTAAAAAAATTATCTCTATTAATAAATCAGACTAAATTAAATAAGAAAGAATGTGTCATCGTCATGATAATTCGAACCTTACAGCAATAAATCGACATTCAGTTTAAACAGATGTTGTTTTGCTAATTCAGCAAATTAAAAAAATTAACAGTCATACTTATAATGATGAAAGCATAAATTTAATTTGTATATATTTATATTACAATAAATATTTAATTTATTAAAAAATTATTATTTGTCAAATAAAAGTTGAATAACAACTAGATAAGAGAATAAATTGAATAAGAATAAAAAATCCTCTTCGCCATTTCGTTTAATGTATACGTATATTAATTTATTAGATAAAATACATAAAAAATCAATACATTATTTGATGATATAAGAATTTTTCAATATTAATATTATATTAAAATTAAAATATTAAGATAAATTTTCTATTATGTATAATGTTATTTACAACAATGAAATCTTATTTATAACAATAAAATTGATTTTTTTTAATGTACAGGAATAAATAATTATTAATTAACAATAGTTCTGATTTATACAATTCAAAAAGATCTTAATCTCACATTATAACATTAATTTTATTAATATGCGTTAATATATCTAATACTTAAATTACTTAGAAAAAAATATAAACACAATGTTCGAAATTATATAAAGTTTAATATAATCGTTAATTAATAGACATTTGAAACGGAAATAACAGTAAATTTAATTTTAATAAAATCAGTAAATGCATAATATAGGAGGTATTTAATATTCCTTCTAATTTTGTTTCCTATAAACTTTATTGTCAAAATGATATAATAGTATACGTTAGCGAGAGATGTATATCTTATACATTTATGACTATTCTATCCTTAACGATACGATACATCCTAAATTGATGTGGTAAAACAAGTTTCGTCTCTTCGGCTGAAATTCCTGTGACCTTCAGAATAGCAAAGTGATTTTTTCATTTCCGAAGTACGGTATAATAACATTCAAAATGCTTTTGAAAGCGTAGGCGAACGAGTGAGAGACCAAGTAGAATAATAAAGAAATAAATGAACTGTGAGACCAGATGAAATACTCCTTTTTGTGTCGCCTATGATGTATTAACTGTTTAGTGAATACTTTTATTTTATTCAAAAATCGTAAATGCAAAGAAGAAAGTTGATTTGAAAATACATTTAACATAATAATTACGTAAATAGAGTTTTATTATTTCAATCTTAATATTTTAATTGTGTGATTATACTTGTGTGAATTTCTTAATTACTTTGTAAATAAAAATTAATTATCGTATATAATAAGCAGTATCTTATATTATATACAAATAATATTCTATATTACAAATTATTCTATATGACATAAAATTGTGTGATTAAATCATAAATTTCCATTTTGATACGAAGAGTTATATATATATATATATATATATATATATGTATATATATATTATTTATTTATTTCAATGAAACAAAAGAAGAATATATTCCTACGTTGTAATGAAACTCTTAATGCATCATATTCATCGAATATTAAATGAAATACGCGAGAGAATCATAAAGTAGGTTTCATATAAGACTTTTTTTATCAAAAAAGGTTTATAATAACTGAATGCTTACTGCAATCTCCAAACTAATTTGTTTTGAGTTTTATATACTAACTTTTTAGAGCAATGCTCAAAACAATACCTTTACAACCTACACCGTTTTTATAGGAACGTAACAGCAAAGATAATGATTGCAGTCAACCGATCGTAATGAATGAAGTTAAAAAATGTTTCGCTGGCCGAAGCAGCAAAAAGGATTCTTCCAACCGATCGTAATGACTAAAGTCGCCTTAATTACTAATTAAAAATATTAAATATTATATTTTCAACTGGGTTTGCCTTCGCCTACGAGCTTATTTTAAGCGAATGCATTTCACAAGAAAAATACATTATCCAAAGAAAAACCAGAGATTGAAAACAAAATGAAGAGAGGGATAGAAATAGTAAGAGGATGAAAGAGAGAATGAGAGGTGCCCGATACGAAATTGTAAACGTGACTTGCAAGATGAAGACGATGTCGCAGCCCGTGCAATCGCAAGTGGGCGGTGACTCCGCGGCGTCAGGTTAGGTTCCTACGCAGTATGGGTGTGAATGTCCAGGGAATAAGCGGAAAGTCGGGAAAATGATCTGACATATACGTTAGCCAAGTTTCTACCGCTTGGATCGCTCCATCTTTATTGTATAGATAGGCTTATTAGTTCCATGGTATCGTGAAGTGAGCGATATGTTCGCTGTATCTAGGCTCAGATTAAAGACAATTAGTTTCTAGTATTTATATTGATTTTTACCATGAATATATTATTATATATTTAAATATTTATTTACACAAATGATAATGCCAATGTACGGGGAGATTGAATTTAATTAGGCAAAGGAATCAACTTCGATTCTTTACATTCTTACTTTATTACGGATTTTTGCCTTATGTACAAATTTCAACATTCGAATTATGATAAAGTAATTTATAGATCGATTTTATGTCTACTATGAAATAGGTTGATTCTTTTTCTTTGAAACATACGTTTTACTTTCATCGATAGTCACAGTCGTCAATTAGATTACCACGTAGGAAAAGATGGTGGTCTCACTTGCACAGCTCTCAACTGTGAAGCATTTAAAAATATTTAAAGAAAAATAAATTGAGCGAAGGCTTTACCAAACTTTAGAATCTTTGTTAAATATCTGACCAGAGGTTACCAAACTTTCGCAAAATTCGCAAAAACTTTCTTCTACTAGGCTACAATTACTTGCGCTGAAACGGATCGTTTAAAAAAATTTTTAACATGGATGCAAGGATTAAACGTATAAAAAGAATGTGTGAATAATTATATTTGCACAATGAATTCTAATGTATTTTCACAAAAAGCTCTAATCGTATTATATTCCAAATATTTGATAAATTTATATGAATGCTACAAATCATTTTTCTAAAATTTAGCAGATTTCGTAGAACTTTATTAAACTTTTAATTAGCGACACAAGCTTTGTTAAAAGTCCTCAATGAGCATGGTTTAGCATAATTTGATAAGATTTTATAAAGTTTGATAAAATTACATAAAGTTTTGTGAACTTTTAGAAGGTATGAGAAAGTTTCGTTCACTGGATATACGATTCATTTCCGTTAAAGCAGTAAAAAAGTATATTGTAGTATAGGCACCTTATCTTTTTTTAAATATTTTGACATCCTGGTAACTCCAATTTCAAATTAAATACTTAGAAAAGGACATACATCATAATATTACTGCATAAATAAAAATATATTTTACATAGTCTTTGAGAAAAAGGGAAGTTTTTGATAGTTTTTTTTTTAATAATTATTATTACATTAAATAATATGAAAATAATACAAATATAAATATATACTCCATAAAATTTATAGAATAAAGTTAGTTTTAATATATAATAAAAAAGATTGAGTTGTGTGAAAATTATTTTGAACTTGATAATAGTTTTTTTTAAGAGGCTGATAATAAGCGGTTATCATATATTACAGATACTGGTGAAATATTAATAAATAAATTTTAAATATGATTTCAAAATATAAATTTGGTAAAAAAATAACTTGAAATAAATAAGCTGAATCTGAATAATTGTATTGTATTATTAATTATAATTTCATAAACTTTCTTGTAATTTTAAATATTTAATGATAGAAAAAGGCGAAGTAATTGTCTACAGGTTGTTTTTAAATTTCTATGTATGTATATAAAGAAAGATATTGATAAAAACTTAGTGAAAAATAAGCAAAAATTTATAAAACGAATTAAAAAATCCATGCCGCATCTGTATTAATATAATTATAGTGAAATATTTATATTCATTACATATTTGTAAGAATAATAAAAATACACAATTTGTAGATTTCAAAGTATTTGTATTTAAAGAATTTACTTTACCTGGATGAAAAAATTTCCAAATTAGGTAAAATATCTAAATTTTTCTAAAAGGATTTGTTAAATCATAAATGTTTAATTTAATTATACTTTAAACTTTATAATTAATAATATTAACATAAGTATGTTTATTACAATGATTTTTTTTAATTTTACTAGTATTATAAAGCCTTTTATTATATGGATATTTCAATAGAATAGAATTATTATTTTAAAATAGTATATAAATACTATTTCTCTTTATTATATTAAAGATATATATTTTAGACAATTTTAAATAAATTAAACAACATCTATTAAGAATTGCAGTCTGAAAAAAAGATCCAACAAAATTAATATTGTTTTCGGAAATTGCAAATTATACATTTAAAAAGAAGAGCAATTAAAAAATATAATATAATAAATATAAGATATATCATATAATTATTACTAGTCGTTAGTGTTTTTTAAATATAGGATTTATTTATTATTTATTATAGTACTAGACAAGTTCATTGCGAATGCCTAGATTTTTTATGATAGTTTTCACTAAAAAATAATTAAATTAATTAGTATTTAAAGTAGAATTATAATACAATAGTTTCTTATTTTAAATGGATGAAAAAAAGGAATGGAAATTGTTGAAGCGTGACGGGCAAATAAAATAAAGTATTAAAAAACGACTGTAACAATTTTATAATTTTATTGTACGTAAGTTTATTAAGGACTTGTAGTGGAACTTCCGTTACTATAATTGTAATATCGAGTTAAATTACACAATCTTATACTCTTAATAAAAAATGTGAATAATACTGAATCATTTTTCAAATGAAAAATATTTTACATAATGATGATACAGTTTTCATGACAACATATTGTTAGTAATTATAATGTGGTCATTAGTAATTATTAAATACCTTTCTAACATATTTCGTTAAATTGTTTTTCAAAGAAAAATCAAGAATTGTATAGATCCACTGCAAAAAATCGACTTCGTATATTTTTCATTGAAATCAGTTTTTCCAACTGCCTTACTACCAACACAAGTGTGAAAGGAAAGAGAGAACGGGAAGCCGATAAGAAACAACTGTGAAAGGCTTGAGACCGCGAGTAGGGAAGTGCAATATAGTTGTTCTGCGTTTAAAGCTAATATATTAGATGGAACTTTATATTTGCTTACTATATATAACGGATAATGTTACAATTTTTAAATATCCTTACCATTTTAAATAATATTAAAAATCAGCAAATCTCACAGATCATAAATTTGCCTCGATGCAATATTTATAAAATCAAAGAACGTAAACAACAGTCAGAATGTTTTTAAATCTCTCTCTCTCTCTCTCTCTCTCTCTCTCTCCCTCAGTTTGTCTCTCTATCTCTCACTCCCTCGCTCTGTCTCTGTCTCTCTACACATTCCAACTATGAAAACCACTTATTGACAAGAGGTTCACAGTATAATTATTAAAAAAAAATACAGTTATACACCTAACCATTAAAAGCAGTCATAACGAATGTCTTTATTATTGGAGAGTTAAGAAACTTCAAATTTTCAACAAAGCGCTGATAATTTTAATTCAAAATTTATACTAATCACCCAGTTTTTTTTATATTCCAAAGAAAGTAATTTTATTCGATTAATTTTACGGCAAGAAGTTGGATGACGCTGCCAACGAGGAATGAGAAGAAAGTTGGGTAGGGGTGGGAGAACGTGTTGGGCAATTAGGTGAACCCGCGGTGAGGTCGATCCACACCTGTTACAAGGACACGCACTGGGGCTTGCGCGTGTTAGACAGAATTTATCGACTCCAGGAAACAGCGGCCACAGCGGCTGTGGTGACATACGATTATCTCTAGGAATGTGCACCAGGCGATATTTTTTCCGCTTCTGTCATTATTCGTCACAGAATAACTGAATACATGACATTGCCCATAACTCGCGACCGACGCCTATTAATTACGGATGGCCGGCTAAGGAATGCATACATACTGCTGATGTACTTTGCAAAAAAATTTGCGACCCTTAAATTGCAGCTATTTGTCACACTCATTTATATTTTAAACTATTGTTCTTCGAAACATTAATTGATAATAAAGTCAACGAATAGAATAGCAAAATTCAAATAAACAAACAACGAAAGGAAATACATAATATGGACCGAATAGTTGTTACGTATTGAAATAAAACGACAGAGTATAATTTATCAGATTTAGAAACATTAAATAAATGCCTAGGCTATTGATTTGTATATCCGTGCTACATTAAGCGTCTAATTTATATAACTGCTTTAAATATTTTTAAACTTTAGAATAAAAATCTTCTCTTCTATATATTCTATTTGACATACTAGTATAAATTATTAAAGAATCACAAAAAAAATTAATTTTTTTATTATTTAACGATTTATTATTATATTATTAGTTTTATTAATTGCCTATACCAAGATTTATATACCACAGGGCAATTCTTTTTATTTGTGTACATTTGATAAAATACAAATTGAATAATGCTAATATTCTTATTTTAATTGCAAATTATTTGTTAAGTGTTCAAAGAGCGACTCTAAAGGATCACCTGCATTATTCTTTCACACAGCTGCCCACCCACATACACCCACGTAATAGCAACTCTACGATCGCTCTGGGATGTCCGTAGCGTAGATTTGGGTTACTTATTTTGTTCCCTCGGTACGCTAACACTTTATTTCCTTTTTGTTTAGAATTATCTAAGTTACTTCTACATCTCTCGTGTTTTTCTCCAAGGTTCTTTTTTGTTTCCTTTTCACTAATCTGAAAACTCGACTTTTATATTTTAAAGTTTTCTCTCTGACTCTAAAGGCGCTATGTTTAAAATTTATAAACATTGAAATACATTAGATTTTGCACTTTTAGAAATGATATATTAAGCTAACAAAACAATTAACGGATTTTTGAGATACTAAAAATGTGTATTGATAAATTAAGGATAAAAAAAACATATTGCACTTTTTAACGATTACATGTATACAAATAAAAAGTAATTTCTATATTATAAAAGAAAATTTTATAATAACAAACATGTTATACATACTATCTATAAAAATTTTTATTTCTTTAGAAATAAGTTATTTCATTTATATAATATCATATATATATATATAAATAAATAAATCATATTGCTTGATAGATGACATCAAAAACATTTTGAATCTATGATATATATAAAGAAAAACAATATTTAGATTAGTAAAGTGTAAATTTTTCTATTATAAAAATTTATCAAAATTATGAAATATTTTCAGTTTCTGTAAGAATATCAATGATACAAAATTGCGTCTATTATTTTTTTCTTTAGTATAAATACGAGTGTTAATTAACTTTATTGAAACTAATGATAATAGGAAACAACTATTGATAACGATAAACATAAGCATTTTTAGTAGCGAGATAATATATATAACTTACAGCATAGTTAGAATCGATTACATATTTAACTAACCACCAAATGTAATGGTAATTAACGCTTGAATTTTTCTCTTTCTAAGTAAATAGAAATGAAAAGTTGGAAGAATGCCATGAAATATACATATTCATGATATGTAAATTCGTATTTTGAATTACATAATGCGTGAAATATATCGATTTTAATATGAAATATTTATAGACTAGGTGTTACGCAAACATTTTATATTCCAATTGATTACATTATTCCTGGGTCGGTAAATTCACGGCTTTTCAATACCCCAAACGAAATAAATTCAGAATAAAGTTGTAAAATATAAATAAAAAGGAACGACATTGTCAGTTATTAAAATATTTTATATTAAAATTCACTTTTAAGACTTTTAAAATTTAGCATCTACATGAGAAATGGAAGGAAAATATGCTTATGCCTGACTAAAAAAAGACGCAGAGTAAAAAGTGCTTGGAATATCGGTGCTAAGTCTAGAGAGTTGATAAAATTAAGCGCATTTAAGGCTTAGAAGGCAGGGACGAGGGCAAAAACTCGGATGGCTATTGTAAGCGATCGTTATATTCCCATTAAGGAATTCCCGACGACGGGATACACGTTAACGTCGCGTTTTCTCCGGCGATCAATGCCGAATAGAAATCACTCTGGTTTTGAGCGGCACTCGGGGTTTTGAAATTAGCGCCACTTGAAATCCGCGACGCCCTGGACGGCCTAGTCAGCGGCGTTCGAGCGAAGGCCGCTCGCTCGAAAGCAACGCACGGCGAGGCGACGAGGACGGAAGCGTCGGTCTACGGGAGAGCCGCGGCCCTCGATCATCATCCGGTGAAGGGCCGTCGAAGGCCATTGCGGTAACGCGGACGCGGCGCTATAGCGAAGAACCGATTGGCTTCGCGGCCCAGGACTTCTTGGGCTCCCTCCGGTGCTGCCTCCGGGCGAAGTCGGCTCGAGGCTCGGCCCGAGTCGCAGCTGGCGGGCGAGCCAGCGAGTGACGCGAGTGACGGCTGCTCGCGTGACCGACGGCACACTTACCGTATTGTGCTCCCGGGACCGTCAGCCGACCGGCCACGGCCGAGTCCCTAGGAGCCCGCGCTCCCGTACTAACCTCGCGGAAAACATGGGGCCGCGGACGCGCCGTGCGCTCCCGACACTTTTCGGCTAATCTACGGTGCAGCTGCAGCTGCTGATCTCGGCGACTCCACGGCCCCTCCCGGCCGACCTCGAGGGTTACCAGCGGCTTCGGAGCTGCTGGGGCTGCTGCGCGTCAAAGAGCCTCGACGGGGGCGGTCGCGGGGCCGGGGGGAGCCGACGGGTGGGGCGGCGAGGCGCAGGGGGTGGCTGGCGCGTGGAAAAAGAGGATGCAACGGCACGGAGGGGTTCGTAGGAGTTGCCTTCGTAGCTAGGGGGGCTGGTGGCCGCGGCGGGATTGTCGGCGGGGGGGGGCGAGAGGAAACCGGCCTCCCCGTTCCCTTTTCCGCGCCTAGTCGGTAACTCCATTCGCCACGGGGTCGTCCGAACAGTTAAGGACGACTTGGCGCTACGACGAGCGGGACTAGCGATGCCTCCGCGGCGGCCCTCGGCGTTGCCTATCGCTGATTTCTTAGCTGCCTCCCATAGCCAGCCTCTCGGGAGAAATAGCGCGACGCGCAATGGCCGTTATCGCGCGATTAGGACTTTAGCCGTTGGCTTTCGCAATTATGGAGCGCGCGAGGATATTTTTGCGTCTTCTTGACGAAGTCCGCGGTACCGAGAGACCAAAGAGGGAGGGGCAGCAGTGACGGGTCTCTCCACCCGCAGCTGAGCTGCGGCAATCGTTCCAACGCTTTCTGATGAAGTGGTCGTATTTTCGGCCCTCCCTCCTCCTCCTCCTCCCCCCCCCCTCCCCGACCGCCCCTCCCCCATTTCCCTCGCAAGTTTTGTCATTCCGCGATGACGATCGACCGCAACAATCGTTTTGCGCCCGCTGCAAGTTTAGAATGACCGCTGCCTCGCGTTACTATTCTAAATTTGCCTGCTTTTGACAGCAGTCGGTCATTGTTGCACGGAAACCTGGTTTTCGT
The DNA here is from genome assembly GCA_018907135.1 of Kradibia gibbosae. Taxonomy (NCBI): domain Eukaryota; kingdom Metazoa; phylum Arthropoda; class Insecta; order Hymenoptera; family Agaonidae; genus Kradibia; species Kradibia gibbosae. Next base: position 12,203,632 of record JACCHX010000002.1, on the reverse strand, counting down.
TATTGAGCAACGCGTGTTTTACATCGATAAGGCTTTGCCCTCTTGAACCATTCACGATCTGTACATTTTCTTTTCCTCCTACCGCTTACTCTTCTTATTTAAATTTACTTCATATTATTACTCGCGTTATTAGCGTTATTATTAATTCCATTACTACTGTTATGATTGGCCTAAGACAATTCTCCAATACTTCTAGTAAATCAATCTTACCCAAGAAAATTTACTCTGCCTATTAATGACCTGACAGAGTGATGACGCTTGAGACAATTAGCGTTCGAAAACATTTAGCGTTATATGCTTATCGTAAACTTTAAATCAATTGAACATATATTATTAATTTATTGAGTACCGTTTATTAAGAACATCGTACGCGATTATTACGATTTCTGTTGATCATTATTTTATAACTATAAATGAATCGATACATTTGATCATTAACATATTATACGATTACTAATTGTTATCAATTGTTGACTCAGAAATTAGATTAATTTAAACCGATAAATTTGCAATTACAGTCAATGGCTGCCTTTGGTTTATTCGTTCTGTTTATATATCAACGTACTTATATATCAACTACCAATATTGAAATGAAACGTATACCAAGTTTATACCTAATCGAAGCGCAAATTTATATCGTTAATCATTGAAATTATTAGTAAACTTCAAATTTTACTATTTTCTCCTTCATTGACAGTTTACTGTATTTTTTACAAATTCTAGATAAAAATCACAAAAAATCAATCTAGAATAGTATTTTTTATTAATGCTTAATTAATAATTTAATTTAACATTATATAAATGTAAAAAAACATGAATTAATAGATATTTATTCTTATCAATTTACTAAAATACATTAAATTCATTAAGCAATGCTTAGCTTCTCATAAAATTTTAGTATTTATAAATTTATCAAAAATATTAAAAAGTTTTTGATGAAATTCCATCAATATGAGTTAGAACACGGAAATTCGTATTCATTCTAAAAATTTCAACATTTTTAATCTTAGTTCCTATAAAACAAAATTCAGTTGTGTACAATATTCAAATTACAAAAACTATGATAATCAAAACAGACTAGTATTAATATGATATTGTTTTTATTAGTCAATGCTCGTATTGAAATTTAATATCTACTTGATTCACATCTTTTATATATTATTTTCTTGTCGATTACTTTTATAACGTTTATTTTATAACTTTTATATATTTTTTCTATTTTATAAAAGAATTTTTAAATATTTAGAAAAACATTTAAATAACATTTAACGTCAAAATAATTTGCAAGAATCTTTATAGTTATAACAATAACAATAAGTTAGTTGAGACCAGTTTAGTTAAATGAAAACTTTTTGTCAATGTAATAATTATGAATTAAAAATACTTTTTTATTAATAAATAACTTTAATTATTTGAATTACTATTTGTATTTGTACAAAATTTTAAATTAAAATTACATTAGTTTACGTTTTTTTTCGCAAATAATATTCATTTTATGAAATGGTTACCATAAAGAAAAGTTTTTTAACACTTATAAAATTTACAGTTTGAACAATGCATAAAAAGAAAGTATTAAAGATTTTTACAATAATGACTTGTTTCGAAAGCGTACAAAATATACAATCAAACATTTTGTTGATTATATCGTGAATAAATAGTGAAACAGCATTTGATACCTTATATAGAATCATAATTTTTTTGTAAAATATACTATAATACGTAAATAAAAAATACGAACTCCTATAAATAAACTTAATCTTCGATAAATTAGTAAAAAAAATTAGTAAATTATAATTTTTATTAATAAAATTTAAAAAACAAAAAAAGCGAGTTTTTACTTATCTATATAAAAAAGGAAGAGTACTGTTATATGCTACGCAATATACAATAAGAAATTATACTTTAAGCTTCTTATTATTACCAATATGCTTATAATTTTATTACAATTTACGAATTTTATATTTTGTTTAAATTTTATCTTACAACTTTCTTGTCGAATATTGTTATATTAACTCGAATATAAGTGAAAAAACGTAGTTTAGGTTAGACATATGAATCGGGGACATAGAGTTTGGGACATAGGCAAAATAATTGAGGACACATAAATACATTCAGTATAAGGGACTGGATAACTGATGTGAACTTTTAGCATCTTCAAATATTAATATTTAGTGGTAACCAAAAATTTTTTATTTAATGCTCATTTCTTAAAAAAGTCAAAATAACTACAAATATTTATTTAATTGAATTTAATACAATAAAGTATTTCCTAAATACAATATTTGTCGATATTTTTGAAATTCAAATAATACCTAATTATTAAATATGTCTAGATCATAACATTATGAAATAACCTAAAGTAATCGTTAACTAATATTTCTAAATGGTTTTAAATACATCTTAAAAAGAACTAATAATTTTTTGTGAAACTTTTTATTTGGATATACATTTCAATTAGTTATATAATCACTTAAATATATAACCAATAAATGATTCATATTAATCTTATTTAATATTTATATATAATAAAATTAAATGTGTTACATCGTATTTCTAGTTCGATATTTTATTTAAGAATATATTCGTATGCATAGATAAATCCAGAAAAAACTTAATTTTTGTTTAGCTAATACATTTTTTTATAATTTAATGAATATTTCTAAGATTATATATAGAAAAAAAGTTTGTAATAATTATTCGACTAGATTAATCACGATTAGTACTCAAATAGATTAGTAATTGGATTAGTAATTGTGTTTGCAATTTTATTTTAATTTTTGATATGAAGTCATTGATTAGAGTGTAAAACTCTAATAGGTTAAGGAAAATTTTTTAAATATTAAAAGTTTGAAGTTCAGATAACGATGCAGGAATGTTTTTTACGTTTTTATCCAGTTAAGAAAATGTATGTTAGTTTACAATTTTCAAATTTCTTTTTGTATATGCAGTGTAATATGAACTTTAATTATATAATTGATATGAAAATATTGTAAAAGCAATAGAGATAATTAATATTAATAGTTTTAATAATAGATTTAAGATATTTTTAATAAGTATATTTGTTCAATACAAAAACATACAAGAACTATGTCTAGTGGGTTTATTGTATTTATTAACATTTAATACTAATATTAAAGGTCTAAAACGAGAAATATAAAAAAAATCACGATTTGGTCTTTAAAAGGGGATTATAATTTAATTTTTAATTTGTGTTAATTTTTTTTAAGATGAAAACGTTTTTAAAATCATATTTCTAATTAACTATTTCTGAATTAATTATAATCATTTTTAGTTTATTTTTAATTTTTTTCACTTTATATTATTAATTGTTTGTAACTTCCTTAAAAGAGCTATAAATTAATTGCAGTATATTAAATAAGTATATGCTGGAATGAAATTCAAGTTGATGTAAGCAAAACAGATTTGTCTGAAAAAACCGTTACAGGACGTATCTAAATATTGCTACTTAAGCTACTGAATAACACTTTACGAATACATGTTTTTAAATACCTGCAACGTAAAATACGTCATTTAAAACTTCCGTTTTCACGGTACTAACATTTTTTGTTTACATTTTTTAATTTCGTGATATTATATTCGAAAAATATTAAAAGCATATGAAGACGTTTAGTCAATTCAAATGTCAATTCTGTCACGAGTTTTACTATTTACATTAGTTTTATGTACTCAATTTTATGAGTAAAATTTATAGTCATTTTTTTATTTATAAAACCTCTTTCAATAAATATTATTTAAAAAATTGTGTTGTATAGGCCTTATTGTTTTCATTGATGAATATAGGATTAGAAATTCATATTTTTAAATATTATAAATATACAAGCCTTAGTAAAAATTTCAACATTATTTCCTTATTGCTATTGTTATTTTGAAATACAATATAAGGCGGCTATTGTATATTGCAACATAAAAGTTGAACGAATAATGGTAATCAATATAAAATAGAATAACAAATATTAAATATTTAGAAAGATCGACATCAGCAGCTCACAAAATACTATAAAGAAGTACAATTGTTTCTAAATTAAAAGAAGCTAGTAATATTTATATATGATTATATAAAACTTTTGTCTTTTACAAAAATAAGTTAATGTTATTCATTATTAATATACCGTTATAGGAATTAGAAATTTAAGATTTTAGGCTGTTATTGTAGAAGTCTTAAAATAATTTTGTTATCGAAAACGTGTTTAGAAAGCGAATCTGTGATTCAAAACGATTTAATCCATGTTACTGAAACCATGTAATTCTAATTGTCTTTAACATTTATCATTAACTTTATAAATAGGTTTTGAATTTTATTTGTTTCATTTTCCTCGCCGTCTTTTTTATAATATTTTTTTCTTTTTTCACAAAACCTGGTTTCCTTCTTTTCCTAAAAAAGCGGGCCTTAAGATAAATAACGTTTAAATGTCGTATAACGTCAACAAGTATCATTGTGCTAAGAAAAATTGCCAGGTTTGAAAAGGCTAAGAATCAGATTAACGTATAAAAGATTACGGAAATTTGATATACAGAATACAGAACTCAAAACGCACATCTTTATCGGATATAATGACGATGCGATAAGAGCATGTCGATATCGTGTATCCGAAAAAAAGAGGAATATTGGTACATATTTATCCCAATTTCCATTTCCTCGTCTACTCTACACTCTCGCATTTAGTAGTAGTTGGATAAAGTATATGTGGATCTGCCACTGCATGGTATAGTCGCCTACGAATGTACCCCACCAGAGAGAATGAGAAAGAATGACAAAAGAATGAGAAAGAGAGAGAAAGAGAGAGAGAAAGAGAGAGAGAGAGAGAGAGAGAGGGAGAGGGAGAGGGAGAGGGAGTGAGAAGTGCAGGATTCACGTATGGGAGGAAAAGGTAGAAGCGAGTGCGCGTGATGTTGACGGTCGGCTTACGGTCTGGTTTGTCCGACGTCACCTTACGTTGCACGTGACGTGTTGTCCCATCTGCCCATCTCTAACTTGCTGGAAGCAGCAGCTTGTATTAAAAAGAGACAGCCGGTCGAGCAAGAGAGGGAGGCGGGATCGAGCTGGATTTAGGGGGAGAGAAGAAGATGGAGCGAGATAGAACGATATATAGTATAAGTGTGCGCGCGCGCTTTTGAAAGGTGTGAGCACGGGCCTGTATGTGTGCACAGGCGCGCGCGCGCGCGCGCGTGCGTGTGCATCCGAGCGTGTGTGCGTGGATATGCGCGCGCTTTAGAAAAGAGACGGAGAGAAATTGATTAGGAGCACGAGTGCGAGAGGGACCAAGGCTTATTCGCGGCCATAGAAGAGAGAGAGATAGAGTGAGAAAAGGAGAGTAACCGTGAGTGTTGGTGTTGCTGCGTATTTTGTGAAAAGGGGACGCCGGAGGGTAAAGGGGACGAACGAAGGCGAACGACGGGGAGGTTAGAAGAGAGGGGCCGGAGACGACGCGCTGCTGCTGCTGCTGCTGCTGTTACGAGGTTATGCGAAAAAATGTTTTCGGTTCGCATAGTAGCGTGCTGTGAACCCTGAAGGGTTTTACAGTTATACTGCAATGTGGCACATTTGCAGAAGCGCGGAGGACGTGTAGTTATAGTCTCGCGGGACTTAGAGAGAGTGGCGAGGAGTGGCGCGGTAAAGGAGAGGAGTGGAGAGGACAGAACAGGAGAGAAGAGAAAGCAATAGAGAGAGAGAGAGAGAGAGAGGAGCGAGCGAGCGAGAGCGTACGAACGAGGGAGAGAGGAGCGGAGTTGCAGGAAAATTCCTAAGGCTGAAGAGAGCCAACGACGACGACGACGACGACGATCACAACGACGACGACGTACCTGTGTTTGTATATGTGTGTACATACATATATATATGCATACATACATACATACATACATACATACATACATACATACATACATACATACATACATTCAATACATGCATCCATACATATACGCGTACATTACATACATACATACAGATAGATAGATAGATAGATATAAATATATATATATGTATATGTGTATATGTATATATATATATATATATATATATTATGTGTAGGTGTGTGTATGCCTAAGTCGTTTATATTCATAGTGCGTGCCTCCGTTTTTCTTCCGTTTATTTTCTTTTCTCTCGTTTATCCGCCTCTCTTTCTCTCCTTTCTGTATCTCTCTTGTTCACCCGTTGTCTTTTTATGCGCATGCAACTAGAAAGAGACGGAACGAACGAAAAAATCACACGCAAAAGAGAAAGAGAAAGAGAATGCGTGCGAGCCTACGTACTCGGTCGCGCGCGCGCTCTTTGTGTATGTATGCGATATGGCGAGCGTGAGCCTGAGTAAGAAGGAGAGAGAGAGAGCGAGCGAGAGAGAGAGAGAGAGAGAAAGAGTAAGTTAGTGTGATAGAGAGAGAGATACTTAGTCGAGGTATATCGCGCCCTTCGCACAACACGCGTGAGTTTCGCGTCTCCGCGAGCTTCCTGTATATTATTTATTTTTCGTTATTTTTTTAGTTGTACGCGCGCGCTAATACTTAATACATCCCACGGGGGTAGGTAACATTTAATTTCAATATAACTAGAATCCGCGATTCAAAAAAGTACTGTATAAACGCGTATAGAACTGTAAGGCCTCGCTTCTTCTGTTTTTATGGATGTGTGGCTGTATACTAGAAAACGAATAGAGATAGACGAGTTTTTCAGCAATTTTAAAATATCTTCAGTGTACGTATTATCATCTTGACTGCACGTCCTTGAATAATTTAGATGACTGACACGAGAGATGTGAATTTTTTAACCAATTTTCATTTTTTTTCCTTACGTTCCTTGAGAATAAGGGGATTACTTAACTAGTTTTACACAAGGCCTACACTTCTATAAGCATTTATCTATGAGTTATCTTGGGAATTACTAATACATCCACATAGTTTGCTCTGATTCTTAAATAAAATTTACAGTTACAGTTTGTAAGAAGCATTTTGTACTAATCCAGTATCTTAAAATTTAACAAAACATTTTTATGTTTTTATATTTGATAAAGCTTTATTTTAAAAATCAATATTGTAAACAATAAAGTAGAAGCTTGTTTACTTTAATTGAACTAAAAACAATTTAGAAAGAAAAGAGAGGGGAAGAGAGAGAGAGAGAGATAGAAAGATAGAGCAATCACACTGGCTTATAGCTGTAGGGACAAGAAAATAGCTAGTTTGGTTGTAGGGTTGGGATTGGAGATAAACAAGATGGACCAGCAGTATTGTCTTCGCTGGAACAATCATCCGGCCAATCTCACGGATGTCTTGAGTTCTCTTTTGGCACGAGAAGCACTGTGCGATGTTACCCTAGCCTGCGTCGGTGAGACTTTCAAGGCCCATCAAACAATATTGTCAGCTTGCAGTCCATACTTCGAGAACATCTTTCTGCAGAATACCCATCCACACCCAATTATCTTCCTTAAAGATGTCAATGACACAGAGATGAAGGCTCTTTTACATTTTATGTACAAGGGCGAGGTTAATGTGAGCCAGCATCTTCTGCCCATGTTCCTAAAGACAGCTGAAGCATTACAAATAAGAGGACTCACGGATAACAGTGTAAATAATAAGGGTGATGACAAAAGTCCAAGTCCAGAACCTGAAGTACAGGCTGGAGTGAGGCACTCAGATTCTCCAAGTATACAGAGTCATCCAGAAAAGAGGAAACGAAAGGTTTCTGGAAACTATGATGTATCACTAACTGGACCACCAAGTGAAAGATTCCTGTCAGATTCTCAGGTACACTTCTTACTGTCACTTACAACTATTTTAAATGTTAAATGCAGTAAAAAATTCTATTTTAAAAGCTTTTTAACTTTTTTATTAATAAATTAATTAACCGCAACTCATTTTAACATTCAAAATCTTAAACTAAAAAACATCATCATTCACAATTCAGTTTTGTTAATTAAATAAGTTTTACAATTTTTTATTACGTTTCAAAATCAACGTACTTTTTTACTGTTTGCGTGTAAAAAATATATGTCCAATTAAATAGTACATTCTCTGTAAATGAAATAATCGATTATTATAAAAAAAATATTTTTGTGTTCTAACACATTTTGCTGTTCATTTGTAATGAATCCAATTTTTTTTATGTATTTTATAACTATGTATACACACATATGCTTTAAATTTTTAATATAAATTGAACATCTCTACAAATCTTTCATGTATTTAGTCACAATAATTTGATTAATGATTCCGTAATACATATATAGGATTCTTTAAATTATTATTTATATATGAATGTTGAAAAGCTTTTAATGGCAATTATTTGTTTTTATTTATACAAATCTATTTTATAAATTTATAAATTTTAAAAAAATCTCAAAAATAATTTTTTTTTCTAGTTTTGAATTACATTTTTTCTTTTCCAATATATATAAAAGTGCTATATCTTGTATTAGTCCTAGAAATTTTGAAACTTTCACCCATAAGCTATGTGTATTTAATTTGACCCAATTTTCTATGTCTTTCTAAGTCTTCATTTTTGGAATGCCTTTTAATTTGCCTGCACAATTTATAATGCACATTTTTTATGCAAAACTTTTTGTAATAATGGTAGATACAATGAATTGTGCAAACTTTATTCAGCATTTGTCAAGCCACTTGTAATAATAAAACAGTTATTAATTTCAATGACAAAATTTATTTTTCTTGTACAAAAATGATACATAAATTAATATAGTGTAAAGTATCCACATTTAATAAAGCATTGAAAAGAGTAATATTGACTAAAGAAAGGTTAGGTAATCAGCATAATGATTCTGCAAGTATTTTAAGCATTTCATGTATACAATAGATTCAAAAAATATAATATAATTTCTTTTAATTATTAACATTTACATCTTTTACATCATAATTGATATAAACAAATTTTAAGTATTTTATAAATTCAAGTTATAAGAATGTTTGGATAATGCATTTAATATTTTTTTTTTAATATATTAATATTATAAAATTTAAGGTATATAAATATTATAGCAATGAATAAATGAATATTATTTTATTTTTTAGGCATCCTCTCAATGTAGCTACAAATCAAGCCCTACAGTTCCAAAATCAAATAATGCATTGGGAGGTGATTTAGAAGATGGTGGTCGATCTATTTCTCCATCGTCTCAACCACAAGCTCCAATAAAACAGGAGCTTGACCATCACATGTCTGACTTTCATGATAATATTTCTCTCCCAGTAAGTAATGCTTGCTTATTATTAAACATATTTTTACATTATTGTGTTTGCATGTGTTTTGTTATTGTTATAATTGGTTAAATAAATACTCAACTATAAAATAAATTCTTGATACAAAAACGCCATGAAATCTGGTTAACTAGATAAATTTTATTAAAATAAAACTTTCAATAAAAATTAAAATACACAATTAGTAACATAAATGTCATTTAATGTGTTCTCATATTTGGATACAATTTTGAGATAAGTTTATAATTTGCTTAATTAAATAATAAAAGTTATATGAAATTCATTTTTAAAGGGATATAAAAATAAAACTATGATTTGTAATTCCTATTTTTTATGGAAATTATATTTTTAGTATGTATATTAATGCAATAAAACTTCCATTATGGAATTTACCAAAATAAAATATAAAAAATAATTATTTATATTAATAAATAATATTTAAGTATATCTACCAATTTAATAAGCCTTATAAATCGAAGATGTTATTTATTATTTATAAAAATAATTTATAATGATCACAAACTTATTGATTTTAATATAGATTAATTCAAATGTCATAAAACTGGGTTTCATTATTTTGATTTTTGAATACAGTCCATCTGTACATTTGAATATCTGTACTTAAAAATTAAATTATATCAAATGATATAACAAGGAATTTTAAGAATAGTAAAAAATTAAATTTTTTTTTACATTACTCATTTAAATATATGTCACATAATAAAAAATTTTTATTTAAATTTTATTTGATAAAAAAAGTATTACAGTGAAAACGAGCCTTTAAATTTGTTTTAATTAAGGAATTAAAATATCATATATTTCATTAAAAAATAGAGACTTTTAATGGTGTATCATAATGTTATATTATATAATATATTATTATATGAGTTTGCAAATTAAGTAAAAGAATATTTCTTTCTAAATAGTAGCTTTTTATAAATTTATGAATTTTTAATATTAATAATTCAAATGGATTTCATATTGTTTATATTCTTGAAAAGACTTTTTTCTTCAAATTGTTAGTTTAAACAGAAAATAATAAAGAACAAATTTCTACAGTATAAGCTATGAATACGATTAAACTCCTTACACCAGAATTAACCATTAATTATTTTATACAATTTTTTAAAATATTTTATCTGACTATAGGTATAACATAAAATAAAAAAAATATGATTTAAATCTTTTCAATTTCTGTTTTAATTTTTTTAATGATTAATGAAATTAATTAAGCAATTTTACCCTTTTTTCATAATGAATAAATCGAAATAGTAGTTTTACTTTATGAAAATAAACTTTATCTTGCTATATCAAATAGCTATAGAACAACTTGGTAGAATAAGTTTATTAGTTAACTATGCTTTGAATTTAAAATGTATATATTTCCTTATTCCCATTGTTAAAAAAATATTAAAAAACTAAAAAAAAACGGCAAAGTAAACTGTTAATTTATCTTAAACTTATACTCTACTAATCAAAATAATAATTTAAAGATAGAGAAACAAAGTTATAATAAAAGTACTTCTAATTTTTTTTATCGTGAAATCAATAATAAAGGAACGATATTTATTTTTTACAAAAATTGTAATATAATAATGATGAAAAAAATGAGTGGAGTTATTTATTGTTTAACAATACATATTATATAATTTGCTTACAGCATTTTCAAATATTATTAAGGAAGACTTCATGGAACATTTATATTCAAATAATAATAGTTAATATAATGTATAAAATATTTATAGTATTACCTTATTAGTAAGTCGTAATTGGTTAAGAATTAAAAATTCAATTCGATTACCTTATAATTAAAATGATTGATTTCTATGCTAAAATTATAATTTGTGTTTAACCGAGGCTAAATTATTAACTTAATTATTTATTTTTTATTAAAAATGTGAAATATTAAAATTCCATAATTAGTTAAAGATTATAAATGTAATTTAGTTTATAAGTATCTTGTACGCATGTGTTTATAACGATTTTTTTCACGTATATAACGAAAATTAAAAAAAATACATCAGTAATAAGATATAAGTACACATTATTATATTAAAACAAGTCTTATTCATTTGTACAAATACAACAAAAAAATGATTTTGTCTAATTTAAAAATATTTAGATGTTCATGATGACATCGTAAAGTTATGTAATATTTAAGAATTTTATGATTAACCAAAAACTAGGGATACTATTTAGGAATCTGATATAAAATAACAGACGCTGCTTTTTCACTTCTTTTGAAAAAATATAGTAGAATACTTTCTGCAAAATTACTCCAAAATAGCGACTTTGATATCCTGCTTTTATGCATTTGTAGAAACGGCCAGGTCTATTTCAATATAAAGTACGCGATAAAAAATATGTCCTATATTTTAATACGGCGATGATAATTAGCTTTTTTATTTGACTGTTGCCTAATTTCAAAATGTTTCAACTCACTAGCTCTATTTTTAGTTGCGCAAAATAATTTTGCTATTATAATTGTAATATGTTAACATTTAAAACGTTTATTTTTGTATAAAATGAATCAATGAGCGTCGACAGAGAAAAGTCGACACATTAAATAAATTAACGAAACTTAAGAATGTATTAATATTTCTCATAGGGGCATGCAGTCAGTTTACTAAGCGAAGATAGTGGTCCAACGACAGGAACTCTTAATGACAATGTATCAGGAATTGAATCTTCTGAACATCACAATCCACCAGAAATGCTTGATGGACTTGATGGTAAGGCTCTTAAGATCTAACGTCTTATTTCTCTAGTTTTATTTAGATTTCACGCACTTTTTATATTATGTTCGAAATTACAAACTATTTCGTTTTTATAAAAAGTTGTCTTCTTTTCCTCATCTATGTTCTGTTACATTGTTGAAAGTATAAATTGCTGTAATATACAATGAATAAAAAATGCGTGAATTTGTAGAAATCGAGGGAGATTGTTGATTCTCATGCATGCATGTTTGTTTAAATCATCGCAGTAACACAATAAAATTAATTTAAAGAAAAAAGAGAAAAAAGAGTGTCGTACATAGTCTTATGGACATTCCTCTATTTCCAAGACTGGCAAGAGTAATCAAGTTTAAAAGAATCTGAAGAGCAGATAATTCGTATTTTGATTTATCTACTTTTTTTCTTCCATATATGTATATTATACCCTATTTATTAAGCCCTTATTGTTTTCTTGGTGATGGTGTATCGTGCATTTGCTATGTCATTGTGTGGTAGTTTTAATGATAATCGTGAGTGTGTTTTTTGTTTCTTTTTACTGTATATATATATTTTTTTTTATTTTCTTCCTCTTCCAACGTGGGAGCACTTTTTAACAGGCATTTGGTCTTTTTTTCTTCCTGGGGTTAAATGGTACAAGCAAATGGACCGTACAGAAATAATAAATATTATACAATGTTATGTTTACACATTTTACTAATTGAACCCGTTTGCGTTTGAAAAAATTAGCGTGTGGGTTTTATCGATGCGCCTGCGATTATACGTTGTTTTAATGTTCATCGTACGAAAGAATGTGAGGGTGCGTAAATGTGCACGTGTATGACTACATTAACGACATGTCGGGTGTGCATTTAAGTTCTTTTTGTTCGCCCGAACGTCACCCTTCATTTGCATGCTGCATTGAGCTGCAATCTATATGCCTCCCCGGCTTTTTACTATTTACTTATATTTTTTGGGGGAGAATTATTTTAAATATCTGTGCGAATAAACAATTATATACGTCAGCAAAGGCAATGATTTGGTCGCGAAGTGAAGGCATCGATTACTTATAAGCCTTAATGAGAATGGTTCTGGGTATCAGAGGAGAGCCATTGAGTCAATTAACGTATACCGTAGGTATTATAAAAGTAATTTCATATTGCTTTGAATGTTTTGAAACTTGTGGTTGTAACACGTTGTTTCGTCCAGCGACCTTCGATGCACTCTAATTTTCAGTTGACTTTTGCTAAATTATAATATTCGACTGAAGATAAAATTTACATATTTGATTTGCAGTGTTCCCATTTCAATTGACACTTTGTATATAAAAAAGAATTAAAATTTATTTTGTTAGAACATTTCTTATATACATCTAACATATAAAATTGCATACAAATGTAATATTACTTGAAATTAAAATTATATTGCAATAATACTAAAGCCATTAATTTTAATAAACAAATTTAGATATTTAAAAAAAAAGTTTCTTCAAAAAAATTCTTCAACTAATAGAGGAATAACGGTTATTTTATTATACCTATTTAAATTGATAATATTTACTAAGATAATTATCTTTTTTTTATAATTATACGTAGGCAATTTATGTAAGCGAACACTTATATAGACAAATAATATTTATACCAGACGTATTTTCACCGTAATTAAGCAGAGTCATGCAATTTTAATGTAATAAAATGCAATATATTGAATTTTAAATAGTTAATTGTATGTAAAAATTAATTATTATTTACAAAATAACTACTCGATTTCATATATTTAAAAATAAAGTGAAAATAATGATCTTAATAAAATTTTGAAATAGTTTTTAAATGTATAAAAGTATTACAGTCTGTTGAACATTTTTTCCTATATATATATTGAATTTTATATACAGACATTTATATGAAGCTCTAAAACATATAGTGGAAAATAGAAAAATTTTGATATGGAATAATTATAAAAAACAATAATAACCTAGAGGAATATAAATATGAGATTAGGAATAAATATCAACAAACTTTTGACTTACTATGTTGTATTTTCGTGCTCCTATTCTTGTTCTTTATTTCTTTTCTCTCGAAGGTCGCTGAATCAAGGGTTGCGAGAAATTATTTTCACTTTCCGCTATCATTAACTAATTTATAAGCGGATGTAATAAACGAAATATATTTTTACTCTCCTTTTGTAAACGCTAACATTTCAAAGTATATGCGATTTACACGGCTAATATATTTAGAAAAAGAAAGCATCATATATGAAAAAGTGTTAGTTATGAAAAAATAGAAATGGGTTTTATAAAAGGCAGAGCTCAAATTTAAAGTCTTAATTTGCCTTTAATAAGTACTTTGTCTTAGATTGCATGTAAATAATAATAATGTCTAAGTATCGAATGTGTTTTCTAGTCGTATCTACTTGAAACATAATTACAACAATTCAATCCATTTCAATAAATATGTTGATAACATTTTTACAAAGATATAATAGTATTTTTTAATGCATATTTCAAAATAAAAAATTTTCTAATTAAAAGTCAAAGTAAATTAAGGCACGATAAGACAATACTTATTAATATAATTAATCAAGAAACCAGTATAGTTTTTTTTTAATAAATGCTAATTAATACTAACATGTAATAAACGTTAATAAAACTTATTATGTGAAAACAATTTTCCAATTCACAATAATATGAAAATTTTAAATAACGAAACATAATTTTTTTTATGATGAACAATATTTTACATATAAACATAATACATTTATCAAACTCATTAAATGTATATGAAAATTAATCACTGACATATGTTTCGTTTAGAAATGAATATAATAATAGAATTAAATACCTCTTATTGTTTAATGATTACCTGATTATACGACTAACTACAAATTTAACTAATAATTTATTTTCGATAGATAAGAAATTACAAAATATTAGATGAGAAAATATTTTAAATAATATTATTTATCATGCAAGTTTATTTCTGCACACAATTTGCAAAACTCCTATGTACAATAGATGCACTCATATATGTAGTTTTATTAATTAGATTAATATTTGAAATTTTTATACTGATAGTAAAAAATATATACATACGTTTTCTAATGAAATAAAAATAATATATTATCGTATGTTATAATGTGGATAATTAAATACGTACAAACAACGTATATTTGTACAGATACAAAACAAATTATTTGTTTGAAACATTATGTCGTAAAAACTTATTTGTTAATTCTTTTGCAATGCATTAAATTTATCCAGATAAATATAATTATTAATTATTTATTATATATATATCTAATCTTTAAAAATAAATTTAAAAAATGAATGAAGCTTTTATAAATTACCTCCAAAAGTAAAACAATTTACTGAAAATCATAAAATGAATCTACTGCATTTCAATAATATAGATAATTTTGTCACCTTTATAACAAAAATATCCTGTTATTAATGAAAGTAAATCAGTACTAAAAAAGATAGTTACAAATAATTTAAAATATTTCGTATAATCCTGCATACGAGGTGTTTATGTATCTATAGATTCATAGAGTAAACTTGATTTTACTTTTTATCTTTGATGTCGAAACGTACGTACATATTTAGAAATTCTTATTAATTGTATCCATTACCTTTATTTATTACATCAATATATATATTTTTTTTCGTGTACATAATAATTATCGTTAATCTTATTACATTAAATCAAATTAAGCTGTATAATAAATACTGAGTTATATAATTTTGTTGTATTTATCTAAGTGTAACTTATTTCCGGAAATATTACATAGTCCTGTGAAATAAATTGAGGCAATATTTATAATTTTTATTGTTTTTTATTCCACAATATAGAATTTTCTATTTGTACAATCAGTTTTTTAACCAGATACTTAGTATTTTACGATTATTACTTTTATGGTCGTTATTAATAATGTAATTCGTTTTCGTTAAGAAAAATGTTAATGTTAAGAAAAAGGAGTGGAAGGAATTATAGTGTTATATTTAAGACTATAGTTTTAAATATTATCCAAACATATTTTACTAACAAAAATTATATAATTTGTTTAAATATTATTGAAAATTGTACATGTAAATTTAGTCTGTTAAAATTTGAACGACAATTTTATTATTTGATTTAATGATTTAATTGAAAAAATTTAATCAATAATTTTTAATGCGTTTCTTGTACTATAAGCTTTTATTGCATAATAGAAGAAATGTTTTTAATAAATTAAACTAGTAGTACAAACATTTTTTTAACTTTTGGTTGATAAGTATGATTATGTTTGATTATTACGTTAATCGAATATCATTAATAAATGATCCATAATTTGTCGAAAATTAAAATACGTTCGTATGTATAGTGGAGAAACCATTACAAATATTAATATTTTTGATCAACAACATATGTATACACCGTGCAATCAATATGCCAAATGGACACTTCTGACTACTGACTGACTTTTATATGGCACAAGACAACAATCTTTCATTTCATCTTATCTTAAGAAACATAAGTAAATAATGTTTTGAAAATGAAAGGTTGATTGTTAATGCATCCGCGTAAAATCAGCGAGAATGTTTCAATTCGAGGGAATTATTATTCACCAATGCAATCGATCGCATAAGTGCTTCACGCTTATATGTTTTAAGCGTGACAGTTTCTTCAAGGGTTATTTTTATTTTTTCTCTTTTCTGGCCTTTTTCCGAACCTGAAAATAGTGAGCGAAAATTTCATCGATGTGATTGGTCATGATACTGGTTAGGTCTGCTTCAGGAGGCCGAGAAGAGGGGCATCGACAAAGGCTGAAGCTTCAAAGTGTAAAACAGTTGTATGAAATTTGTAGGCCTTATTATTAATTATCGTTTGACTATGTACCATGATTCCCATTTTGGAGATGAAAAGAAAATAGACCTAGGCTTGTTTCTTTTCTGCATACATATGGCTATCGTTACATTAAGATATCGAGTAGGTATACATAATCGAGTAGGTATACGCAATAGTATTTACGAGTGTGGTAATTTACACGATACATAGTTTTTTTTTTATGTTAATTGAACATGTGTTCCATATATCTTACGGAAAACCGTCTTCTGTGCAGCCTTGACTCATATTTATATGTTTATTTACGTAGTGTGCATTATTTTCTAAAATATTTACCTTTTTTTTTAAACAATTGTCCTTCTTGTATTTCTCGAGTATACTCATTTTATTATATTTTGTACTTTGTTGTAATAGTTAAAAAAGTTAAGTTATTTTTTTTGTGTTGTTTCTCTTTTCTCTGAGTGACGAGCAACAGTAGACATTGGTTTTTTATTTCTTTGAATTTTTATTTTGTTTTCTACATAATTACTTTTATCTTTGATTTGTTTGCTAGAACGTTGATTTTTAGCAATGGTAAAGCCTTCGTAATGAAAATTAACAAGAATGATGCCGAAGTGTCCTGTTTTATCAACTGTTAAATGATTGAACTTATGACTCTCGTTTTGTAAAATAATTGTAATATCGAATGGCTTTTTCGAACATTTTTATAGTAGATACATATCTAAAAAATGTGCATGTACATTTATTATTATAAATAAATAAATTTTTCTCTTGCAGGTTTGTATAATTTTCGTATTTGTTCATTATTTAAAAGTGAATGCTTTTGCACAATAATTATTTAATTTATTTTAAAAGAAATTTTAATATAAAAAAAAATAAATATAAAATTCTAAAATTCTTACAAAAAACTATTTAGAATCTTATTATGCTTAATATGTACGATTTCAGAAAAATATAGAGCATTTTACAACTTGAAAATTTCAACTACATTTTCAATTAATATTGGCAAAGAACGCTTGAAAAGAGTTTGATCTTATGATTATAAGAAGTTCTTATGTATTCATTTTTTAAATACTAGTCAACATTTAAATTGATAGCTATTGAAAGAATATGTAAAAGAATCTACTACGTTTAGAAATGGAATTAATGAAAATTATGCAAATCTTCGAAAAATTTTTTATATATATAAAAACTGTATCTACATTAGATCATAAGCAATAAAAAAAAATTTTTTTGAATCGGATTTAAAAGTAGGCAATAAATGAATTTTTAAATATATTGCAAAGGCAATTTACAAAATTGTTTAAAGTTTATAAAAATTTACAAATAACTGAAAATTCAATTTGATAATGCAAAGAGAAAGTAAATTTTATCAGTTAAGAAAAAAAAAATTAAATATTAGACATGGATACTGGATAATTAAATAAAGTAACGTATTATCGGCAATATACATTTTTCTAGTATAACTGTAGGATATAGAACAGTATCTACAGTAGTAAAAGTTGCCGAGAGAAAACTTAGAATGAGAATGTTGAAACGGTTATGGGCATATTTCGTTAATGATACGCGATACGGATTCTAGATATTGTACAAAAGCTGTCATTGTTTAAATTTCGTGTAAAGTCAATGAGAAACACTTGCTATGCCTATATAATAGCGCGAGTGACGTTTGAGATACGTGAAAGAAGCTCGATGTAAAAGTATTAGTTAGTATGGTAGTATGGAGATAATAAGAATGCCTAGCCTTACTTTTTCCTATCATTGAACGTAGCATAAGAGGTAAGGTTGTCAAATAGCTGTTAAGTAGGAATAGTAGATAATTCAAAGAAAGGAGTAAGTGCCAGGTAAAGTAAGGAACAAAGGCAGTTGGTAACGTAGCAACGAGCAGTTGATAAATAATAAGGGAAAAAAGCGAGTGAGAAAAAACGGAACGCTTCGGTATGACTTGTAATAGTAAAGAGTAAAGAAGCCAGTAAACAAATTGCATCCAGAAAACAAAAATAAAAATAGAAAAGAATTAATCTGAAATGTGGATACGCTTGCATTCCAGGAGGAAACACAGTACTTCAGGGGACACTGAACAAAAAAGACCCGAAGGATAAAGACGGTATAAGTAAAGAGAGTCATTTAAATTTAGAGCTCGGTGGTGGCGGCGGCGGCGGTGGTAACGGCTCTAATCAGTCTCTAGTTGTCACTGAGAGCTGCAGGCTCTGCGGCAAGAGCGTGGCCAACATTAAAAAGCACATGAAATCCCACTTCCCCGACAAATATCAATGCCACATATGTATGATATCACTTACTAGATCCGACAATCTTAAAAGGCATATTAAGCTGAAGCACGGCATTAGGGAGGGCTCCTCCTCGTCTGCTTCATTACTCGGCTCATCCTATATGCGCTTAGAGGCCAAGCATTTCCTTGACAAATCCGAACCTCCCTACCTCACTTAAGCATTCCCGCACTCATATGTGTATGTACTTATATATACGCATGTACACGAACGTTTGTGCGCGAGGGTGCGCGCGCGCGTATACGTATACCGCGTACATACATATATGGGTGTGCGTGCGAGTGCTGGCGTGGGTATACGCGTGTGTGTACTCACGTGCAGATATGACACATCGGCATTGCTATTCAATAATAGCGCCATTGAAGAAGAAAGAAGTTAATAGGATTGTTAAACCTCGAAAATATTTTGCAGAGGAATCGCACGACGAAATTATTATTTATACATCTATCTATCAATTTATTTATTTATTTATTCACCTATATTGACATTTATTATTAACTATTATTAAGGTATTCGTTAATGGCATTTGTAACTTGTCGTTCCTACGTAAAACAGTATATAGGTTGCGCATATATATTGGTTCATTCCATGAATCAACTTACAATAATTAACGGTCATTCATTAATTTATTTATTATTTATTTATTTATTTATTTATTTTTTTATTTATTAACGTCATTATTTATGGTAGTGTAAGGTAGTTTCGTTTTCTACATAAGAGAAGTACGATCGAGTGCAACTTTTTTTAAAATAAATAATTTATTCGTAAATGTAGATTAGCAATACTATTTACGTCGACTGGTACACGTGAATTTACAAATACCCAATGATAAGGAGAATGAAAGCTCGTTCTCAATTTTTAGTACAAAATGACAGAATTTATCTCGAGCATACTTTAATGCTTGCTGCTGACATGGGCCTCGTTAAAACATTAATTTTTTGCATATTACTGCGGATATTCTCGTGATGTTCGTCCTCGAACTGCTTTGAATATTAAAAATCTTTAATCTTTCTTTGCTACGTATCTATATTTTTTTGTTTTGTATTTAATACAACTTTAACTAGTTAATTCTTATTATTTACAATTGAACTGTCGTTTCATTATTTATTGTCGATATTTTCGACATTCAATTTCATTCAAAATTCCCACTTCGGTTAACAATCATCAATGCGCATATAAACTTATAAGACTTGTTTAGTAAAATTTTTATTCTTATTTGCATTATTCGAATATTATATGTAAAAAATTGTCCTTTAATTGTATAAAAATGCTTGAAACTGAAAATAACCGCACAATCATTTGTTATAAGGCCGTGTTATAATGCTTTAATTTTTTTTCTCTATATTGAATGCTTTGATTGTCCTCTGAATTTTCAAGCAGCTGAAATACCTTACTAAAATAATCACTAACGTGTTTAAATCTACATACTATGATTTCTCTGGAATTCAAGCTAATATTGTTTAGATTTGGAACTTCATTTATGCTCGTTTCATCAAAAATAGTTCGAGGACATATTTTATGTAAAAGTTTCTTAATTTGACTTGATGCTCACTAATAACTTACAATTAAACTACAAATTACTGTAATAATAAATTATGACTATTATTAAAGTTAATTGTAAAGTAACTTAAGTATTTTCCATGCAATACAAAACTGTTAGTAACTGTTACACACATGAAGAACTTTCTGCATTAATGCAATGGAAAATAAAAATTGCAATTTGATAGCCAAATCAATATAAGTTAAAATGATGTATTTTTTATAATGACAAAAGATTAGTATTGTAAATATTGATTCGTTGTAAGTACAGATTCAATTCAGAACACAAAATAAAAGTAACGAGGCCTTTATCTGTAAGAAAACAGTATCTTACATTATTGTGTGGTGGATATTGTAAATTTTTTTTTAAATACACGTAAAAGAAGTTTTATTATTTATGAGATTTTACATAGAATATTTATCATCATGATCCAGACAATCGCGGTTGAATTGCATATCACATTTAAGATTGTATTTTATGAACAGTTTATGATATAGAGTAAGATGAATAAGATTTTAATTACCTTGAAAACTATTTTAATACAAATATAGTTATTTAACGGTGTTATCGACATTGCGTACTGTCTTCTGAAATAAATGAGTCAACTAATATTGAAATGGTGTGCATTTGCTTTACCGAATCTATTTTTTTCTCTATTTATATTTGACTCGTCTTATTTACATGATATGAATAGATAGATTCTAAGATGCTCGAGTAATTTTAAAAATTAGAAGTTTAAAAGTATCGGCGGGGTACTTATTCTTACATCCTTCAATAATTTTTGACAAATTCTATTCTACTTTTAGTAAATAAGATTTAAGATATCAGAAGTTGAGTCTGAAATATTATAGTTTTAGGATAAAATTGTCTTAGAAGTAACAATATGTGCTTATATTATGGACGCATACTGATCTGATTTAAAGATCAAAGCTGCAAAGACTACAAATACGAACAAAAGTATTTTAACTTGAATTCCTATATTTCAGATTTCTAACATAAAATTAATCTTTTATCTGTTACCAGTACATAGAGTTATATGTAGGTACATTTTGTTACTTCAAATAAAAAATAATCTATTTTCGGTGTTCAAAGATTTTTTTATGTTTATTTATAAGAGTATTTTAAGACAATGAAGGTTTTCGTACAAAAATATGTATAGGTATAATAATAGGCGCTCATTAAATATGATAAACGCGAAAGGTTATCAAGATCAATTTTTATTTTATATTTATGAATATAATAACTTCAACTGTGGGTACTAATTTAATATCCGCAAATTTAACTTCGAATACAGTACTCGATTTTTTTTAAATAACCGGTGCCAAATGAGTCGTCGAGACTAAAAAATAAATAAAACATGACATACTTAATTCTTTTTTGTAAACGAAGGTGAGAGAGAAAATCTTAGAAAAAATTTTATTATTAATAAAAAAATGCTTTTTAATTACTTTATCAAGAAATGTTTATAAACAGTACTAATAATTTTTACTTTGGTATAGTTCACATGTTAATTAACGCCGTATTTTCCATTAAAAATAAGATATTTAAAATTTTAATTTTTAGATTCATAAAAATCTAATACAAAACGATCTAATAAGATAGATTTTAAACTTTTTTGAGTAGCTTTTGTTATTATACACTAAAATATTTATTTATTTCATATTATACGTAGATATAAGTATTTTGTTACCTTAAAAGGTTAAGAATGAGACTGTGTTTAATAAGTTTACTTTTAATTATTTCACCCTTAAATAACACTAATGAATTTTTATTGAAAATAATTAAATTTGTCACTATATCAGTTATATTCTACAAGTAAATGTATTGGAAAAGTGTTGATTGTGCTTGAACAATTTGTTAATATTTTCGTTATTTTCTTCTCCTAAATAACTAATATATATATCTTCACCCCGCGTTTATTTATAATTAAGTTCTAGCGGAATTATAAAAATTATTTTAAATTAATAAATTATTTTAGATTTATCAATGTTTTTGATAGTTCGATTGAAAAAAAATGGAAAGAAAATTAATATACATAGTACAATACCAAAGTAAAAATATAAAATGTTTTCTCATTTTTTATACGTAACCCATTTCTAGAGGGTATTGCTAAATGGGAACTTATTTATTAAAAAAAAAAAAACAATAATTTTCTCTCTCAGAGCTTGAATGACATGCCAGTATTATAATATAAATTGTGCTTTTAATGGTTCTAAGATTTCAAATTGAACATGTTACAAAAACGAAAAATAAGATAAAAAATGAATGAAAGAATTACACGCCGAAGACTGATTGTGAATTTCGGGTCAGGGAGCGTCGACTCGGGAATTAGTCATACGAAACTAGTCCGAAAGCCCACAGGTAGACACAGTGACTTGCGCGGGTTTTAGTGACAAAAAGGCCTCTTGTGGTGCCTTTTCTCTTACCTTAAAGTACAAGATACTAATCAGTAGATCAGAGATTGATAAAAACAAAATGAAAATACGGATGCGGTTTACGATAATTATTAATACTAGAATGCAATAAGTCTAAATCACTTTCCTTTTTTATATTTTGTATCAATGTTCGTTTAACTTTTTCATTTTATTAGCATTGGTTTTTAAGCGTATTTTAAAAATGACCTGTTTTAATAATGTTTGAATATATTTGATAATTTGATATGTAATTAATTAATGATAAACACGCAAATTAATGATGTCCAGAGCCAATTTAATGAGTTTATAGATTTAAAAAATATAAGTTATAATTTCAAATGCATACGCGATTATAAATTAAAGCTTAAGGTCTTCATATGTGGTTCAGCTCTTTGAGGAATTGAGTAAGAATAAAGTTATAATAATGATTTTCGATACATGAATGTTAGCAGCAAATTTATTTCGGTCTTTACCTGTCATTAGGTAATGGACAAAAGTCACATTTATTAACCGATTTATTACTTTAAAAACTTTAATTTTAATTCATACGTTTAGAGTACGCAAAATTTGAATAAATGATTTTTTAATTCATAGTTTCTTTAGAAAAATTTCATTTATTAAAAATGAAAATTATTTTCTTATGAAAATTCCAATAGTGCTGAACAATACATATTGAAAATTTTATTATATTAATACAGTAACAAAAACATTATGATTTTATAATTATTTTTTTAGAAGTTGGTTCTAAACATATTATGTTTCTTCTGTTTTTATTATCATTATTTCTGCCTCTATAATTATAATTATGATTATTTTTATTATTATTTTTTTATAATTATTATTATAATCATCATCATTATTATAATTATTGTACAACGAACGTAAATTTACTTTCCACTCATTTTTTTGGTGCTTATTATCGTTGTTTGCGGCAAATGTCTTACATATATATATATAATATCATGGGTTTATTTAATATTATGAAATAATTAATATTGAAAATATAAATTTTGTAATTAATAATAATTCGATAATATTAAAAAAAAAAAATTTATCCCTTAATTTCTTTTGTAAATTTTATATACTAGTTTTTGTGTTACCATTAAAAATTTTAATTTTTAATTATAATTAATTTAATTTTAGATACAAATTTATGTATAATAATTTTATTCAATATTTTATTAATTAACGTTAAACAAGATATCAATATTCATATTATAATGATTGACAGTTGGAAATCTGATGAATCTACATAAAGTTAAAAAAATATGATTATACTAAGATTTTAAATATAAACTAAGTTTGGTTCAAAATTAGTCTAAATAATCTGATACAGACGATAAGTATATTTCTTTTCATATGTATGTAATTACTGATCTCGTGTAAAAGCGTTCCTTGTGTAGAATTAGAATATGAGAAATATTAGACTTTTCTTACTTTCTTTCGCAATTTTTTATTTTTTTAAGATTGTGGTGTGAATTTCAATTTCCTATTTCGAAAATTATATACGTACATACATATATTTATATACATATATGTATATACATATATATTTTATCTCATCGTTTCTTTTACGGCTAAGCATATTTAGTTTAAGATTTGTATAAATAAATTGGATTAATTTTAATTCGGTTTGGCAAGTTTGTAATTGTTTTATTAAATAGACAGCAAAAATCTAGATAAGATTAAAGAATAAAATAAGTTCCGCCTTCGAGAAATCCCACTTGCATGAAGGAATTATATGATAATAAAATGATTGTATAAACCTTTGCGATTGCTAATAATAAATATATTTTTAAAAATAAAAAATATTCAAGTTCCATATTTATCCTTACTTGTTTTATTTTTGCTTTTGCTAATGTATCAAGAAATCGACTATTATATTATTATTTATATTTTGTTAACGTATCATAAGAATAACTCCGATAAAAATGTTGTTTTCATTATTTATTTCAGATTTTTTAATATTAATGTATTTTTTTATTTGACTACAGTAACCGAATAATTGTAATTAATAATAAATGAAGAACCACAAGTTTGATAAAATGATAAATTGGGAGATATTATTTTAAGGATTTTGTGCGATTAACAGGTTAGTTACATCAAGCAGTTGTAGCCGAAATTTATGTAAGATTTTGGTTAAACAAAAAAAGTTTTCAGCTCGTATGAGCCAGTAATTCTTTGTCCACACGCTATGTAACATAATTAATCGAATGCAAAGAAATTGTGCTTAAGGTAGAACGCAAAAGAAATTCGTACAGATTATAAAGTCATTCTAATAAAAAACAATAATGCTTGCTCTCTTTTAGGAGAGTTTACAATATAGTTTCTTTTTATGGATATATTTAGAAAGCTTCGTTATGGCTGCTTTTTGTTAAGTTATTTATTTGAAAAACGTTAAATAACTTCTTCAATTACTCAATTAGTTGTCTGGTTTGTTTAAAAAGTACTACTAGTGTAAAATTCAGCTTTAAAGGAATTTTTTAGACGATCAACCCTCAATATTGAGAAATTGTAGTTTAAATTGACCTTTATAAAGATAAAGGAATTGCCGTAACATGGCGCCAGCCTTCACCACTATAAAATCATGATTTATTTTTGGCAATTGTCCTTTGTTACGCTGCGACAGCACAGCACCTCTTGTACTCTAGTATCATATTCTTCGATTTTACGAAGACGTCAAAGGAAAAGCTGCGGAAACATATCAACCATACAGGCTGAGGGTTGCAATGGCGTTAAGAGGTTAGGTGGGTGGGTGGGGGTGAATTGAATGTCACAGGACGAAGGCCCGAGTTGCAATAGAGCTTACCGCTCGTTTCGTAGCTCTAAGGAAAGCGGAAAAAGCAATCTTCTTGGTACAACTCTTTTAAAGGGAAATGTCGAGGACAGAATGGTATACTCGCGCTGCGCGGCGTTGCGAGGGTGGGATGAAACTGAAGATGACGAGGAAGATTGTGTGGCAGCCGGAGGGGAGTGGCGTTCCCCTCCAGTATGCCGCTACGGCGTTGGGGGCTGCTCGGTCTTTTCTCTTCCTCTGAAGCCCCTTTCGCCTACCTTCGAGCTCGTCAGCCCTCCGCTCCCGACTCCCCTTCTCGTGGCCCCCTCGCTGCGGGACGCTCGACGCATGCGCCAAGTCGAAGTGCAATGCTCTCCTAGTCTTGCATGGCCCTCATTGTCTTCCACGGGCGCCTGCATTGAGGGAAATTCTGTCCTCGTCAGGACAATGAACGTTTCCACTTTGGCCGGATTCCCCTTCTTCTGTTATTGTCGCTGTGGTGACTTCATGCTTGGAAGAATTTTTTTGTCGTTTATCTTCTGGAGGAATTCTCATTCGGATAATAATCGAAACGTAATCATTACTTTTCGCCCGTTTTTAAAATCAAAACGCAGTTTTTACATACCATTTACGGTCATATATTATGCGGATTTTTAGGCTTGCCAATGATTAATCGTATCTACTAGTTTTACGAAAAAATCGCAATAACGATTTTTTGGTTCAACACTTCTAACTTTGATCCGCTCTGTATACAGTGACTAATGTAACTTTTTATAATTATATACTCACTATTTTCACAACAAATGCTTTCTTTTGGCTATTAAAAAAGGCGCAAAACAAATAATAATTAATGATAAATATATGATAAATATATCGATTCGCCCTATTAATTAATTATTATTAATATTTTTCAGTTTAAAAATTCCTCAAAGCCTTATAAATATCCTACCTTTTACAAGAATTTCACTTAAAATATTCAACATCTATAGTTATATTGTATTCTGCGCATAAAATATTCACACCGAATTACTCTAGAACATTCCGTCAAGTTGAATGTTCAGTATTTGAATTTCTCCAATTATTTCAATAGCATAAAATGAAAAGTTATTAACCAAGAAAATATTTTACAGAGAATTTCATTTTTAGTAAATTTTTTTAAATTTATAATATATTTAATTTCATTTTAATGTAAAAAATAAATACTCGATAACTAAGTTGTTTTTAACTTTTATAAGTTGTATTATTTGAAACATAAATTTTGTATTAATGTTTATATATTTACTCTAAAATAATTTTAAGGTTTATATTTAAAAATCGGTTATAAATTAAAAAAAAATTTAAATACAAGGCTTACTCATGATAGTTCAGATTTTTCCAACAGTAAACCTTTTAGTGTGTCGCATTCAACCCTAATATAAAGTGCTACATTTTCTTTGGCCCTTCACTCGAGACAGAGTCCCACAGATTCACCTTTTACTATAACGGCAAAGATCATCAGCCGGTACCTGTTAACGTATAATTCATTTGCTTTACGTATTCATCATTATATATATACTGTAAAAAAGCTTTTGAAGCTCTTCTACTTGTTCGCCGTCTGTCTTTAAATTTAATAGTTTATTCATCCGAAAGATAATATAAGAGCAAAGTAGAAAAATAGTGTTGTAAAACTATTTAAAGAGAATATAGAAGAGGGATGAATTAAAAAAAATATTGTTACTAGAAGATACAAAGGGGGTAACTAAGTGAGAACCCTGTAACTGATGAGATCGCCGTAAGGGAGGGTTTGAGAGGGGGAGAAAGCGTATGAAAGAACGTGAGAGAGAAAAAAGAACGAGTGAAAAGGACAGATGGAGACAAAAAGTTTTCAAAGTGAAGCATCGATCGATTGTCGTTTCATTTCTTACTACAGACGCGCTTTGCGATCTGCTGTTGCTGCAAACGATATTATTACATGCTTCGTAGGCTCTTTTGTAATCTTGATTCTTATATCTGACGTTTTAGCTTTTAGTTGTCTTTTTTTAATTTTAGAAGCTACACTTGTGAATATATGTACGAGAGTCATCGTGCAATTTCGTATAATAGTATTAGCAGTTACAATGAAAATTCCTTTACAAATGTTTTTTAAGTTATTAGAAGGTTACAAATTATTAAGTACAATCTAATATACTTATTTTAATGGTTATATTTCAAACCTTATTCATACGATTTATCGTCTTTACTCGCAAATTTTAATTTTATGATTATTATTGTCGACTTAAAAACATTATTACCATTATTTCAATTTTGTAAATAAGTTAAGTAATGCTTTAAAAATTTATAATTTCGAAAATCTCCAAGTTCTCTTTGATTAGCCCCTTAAAATTATTACAGAAAAACCAAATTGAATAGAGCAATATAAATTTAATAATTATTTTGATTAGATTTGCATTAAGAAGAAAATCTTTTTTCGTATCTCATAAGAAATATATACTTAAAATAAAACTAAAATTTTAACTTCGTCAGATATCGACTTTTCATCAAATTTGCATTTCGCTGAGATAATTACGAACGGCACATTGTCCCATTTTCTCTCCTTCTATTCGCTATAATATTTCTCTTGCTTAGAGAGTATTGAACCCTGATTATATACTTTATAATAATCACCTGTTACGATTTTAAAGGTTTAACATATTAATGAACTATCCAATTAAAGAATCTGAATTATTGATAATAAAAGAAAATTGTTAGAAAAGTTTTAATTATTTAGTAACAAATGATCAATATGCTACTAAAAAACTAAAATGGAAATTTAATTGTAATTATATGCTAATAGTGTACGAATTATTCGTAAATATTATATGTAAGATTTTTTGTACTTTTTTTGTATACATATAACTATTATAAGGTGCAATTAAACTTCGATAAAAATACAGCTCAGCTGAGAATATATGAGATGTAAAAATAAAATATCAAAAATCATTATTCATAAGTAAATTTCAACATATTTTAATAAATATTCAATTTTATGAATTTTCGAGAGTTACAAATGCATCTACCGACACTGTTTGTCGATAATTTCTCCTCCCTTCGTTTCGATTCCGGTCCATGAACTAACAGTAGGAGGAAACAAAAGAACGAAAGAGGGTGAGAGAAAGAGAACGAGAGTGAGTGAGTCTGATTATAAGTCTCAATATTATACGCGTCCTTTCTACTCTTTTTCTTCCTCTATTCAACCCCAATGCATTTGTCGGAGTAGGAGTTACAGCAAGGCAGAAAGAGAGGGACCGTGTGATACACGTGCATTGGTAGTGATCGATGGCAATAAATGTGAATGCTCTGCACGTTTGCCAGAAAGAGAGAGAGACAGAGAGAGAGGGATGGAGATGCGTGTTATATTACTCGAATGCGCTAGGGGAGGAGAGAGAAACACGTTTGAAATGCACATTGATCCTTATAGAGTCGATCGCATAGTATATGGTACATGAGAAACTCTGAGGGGACGTTCAAAAGGGAGGAGGACACATGGCATTCTGTTTAATACCGTTTTATATGGACCAACTGTTTAAAGATTGTAATTTTTCAAATTTTTTGTTTCCAATCCATGATTAGCTAACGCTTCTCCAAAATTATATCTACACACGTGATTAAAATAGCTTTCATTCATTGATGATAATTATTCGATCCAGTGTCATCGTAATATTTTTACACTCCTTTTAATCTACGTGTCAATCTATAGTTATAATTTTTAATTTTATTTACTTATTTGAAAATTTAATGCAAATGCAAACCTTTTTATATTATACTATTATTCATATACGGTTGATTCAATAAAGTCTTACATTATATCAATAAATCGGTGAAATATGAAAAGCATGATTTGTATACATCTATAGTAATCAATTTTCCCGTAACATTATATAATTTTATTACATAAATTTAAATAATAACAATACATATATTATTACTATATTTTTGCCTTCTATTAAAAAAGGCAAGTTTTTTTTTAAATTAATTTTTTTTTTATTATTTACATTTACATTTATTATAATTGAGCAGAAAAAAGAATATTACTATATATTTAAATTGTATTTATAGTTTGCTAATATAATGAACATTATTTATTACCGTTGGGCTGCTTTTATCTATAAATTATTAAAAACAATGCTTAAGTACGAAAAAAAATTACAAAGAACTTTCAAGTAATTAAAAGGATCAATTTTAATATTTCAGATTTGTTAAAGTATTAATTTAAAATAATAATATTATAAATTGTTTCTGTGTTGATAACATTCTTCTTATTTCTCTTAAATATTTAAAACATATCTTTTTAACTTGTTTTGCAAAAATATTATATTTGCATGATCGGAAATAAAATTGACCTTTCATATTTAGTTTTCATCTAATTTTGTTAAAAATATAATTCATAATAGAAAAAGTTTTCTCTCAAAACAAATCTCGCGTGTGTCGATGTATTCGCATTTGGATGCTACAAGACTGTCTTGTGGCATGGAATCGAGAGAAAATGTAAGAGGGAGAGTTAGAGAAAGAGAGAGAGAGAGAGAGAATTAGTCATCAATTTGAAGGGGGGCTCACCCTCTGTGAATTCTCTGTTTATCTCCCTCCCCCTTCTCAATCTCTCTCTCTCTCTCTCTCTCTCTCTCTCACTCACTCTATCTCTTTATCTCGTTCTCTGTGTCCCTGTTAATCATCCCTCCTCCCCCTATAGTAAATTCACTCCAACGGACAAAAAAAAAATTGAAAATGAAACGCGTGCTTTCGTTTGCCTGTCTGTCTCTGTCTCTCTCGCTCCTTCTCTCTCTGTTACAGTGTTGGCCAGTGGTGTCTCACTGAAGAGAGAGGGGGTTGTTGTTGTGCCCGGCAATGATGAAGGTCAGGCGAGGCAAAATCAGCCACAGCAGCCCCGCGATGATCCTCGTAGTCAGCAGCAGCAGCTGGCCTGCAACTGTCAGAGCATCGCGGCGATACCGACGACGATGACGACGATGACGACGATGACGATCACGACCACGACGACGACGACGACAACGACGACGACAACGACGATGACAACGACGATGACAACGACGACAACGGCCACAGCCATGATGGTGCTACCCCAAATCGTCGACATCGAGTTATTGGCGGCTCGAGACGATGATGACGATTACCAAGACGATCGAAATCGGCAACATCGCCACAGGAACCACCAATACGACATGATGTTCATCTGTCTTGGACATGATACAGCGTCATTATCGTCGTCGTCGTCGTTGTCGTCCTCGGTAGCGACAAAGCCCGGGAACAGACTGTACAGCTGCCTACGCTGTGGCAAATCTGTCAGCAATAGGTGGCACCACATGAGATCTCATCGCTCTCAGAATTGTCGTTGCCCCTACTGCAGCAACGTCTTCACGCGCAGTGACAATCTAAAGGCTCACATTAGGAGCAAACATCAGGACCAGACGAACCTCACCGACCTCTGACTTTTTCAATTATCAATGACGATGTTCGCGGCTTGGATGTCGAAATTAGGGATCCCATGCATTAACTAACCATTTAACCTTGTCGAACTTTATCTCGAAATTCAATCCCGAATCATTTTAATGCATTACTAGTCAATAGCTACCGATAATCTTGCTGACAATCGCTGATTTCATTAATTGGCTCCTAAATTATTTTATCAAATCCAACCTTTTTCAATGTAATGGATAAGAAAGGATGATTATTCATTGACACTTCAATCTTTAGGTTTGATATTTTTAGAAACTTATCTTGAGGAAATTTAGGCACGATTCATAGAAAAAATTAGAAATTCAATCGTATAGGAGTAATATATTTGCCATTACAAATTAAATTGCGTTTAGAATTGAAACAAGCTTTTCTATTGGTAGATTATTTATCAATACTTCGAGTTTATAAAAAATATATGCTTATAATGTTTTTTTTTAATGCACGAAACTTAAGAAGAAATATGATCTCCCAATTATTCATTAATGTTTATACGATTATATCAGTACAATTATAAGTTGATATTTAACCTCCATTATAAAAGATACACTTTAAATATAGCCTTATGAAGTTAGACAACACGAGTCAGGAAGCATATTTTGTGCACTCCGAGATCTCGCATTTGATAAGTAAGTCTGAAAAATAGTTGTTTCGAGTCACTAATGTCTAAATAATAGCCTTTAAAAACTTGAAAATAACTGAAATTGCTTAGCATTTTAGCCGATACTTAATGAGCAACGAATAAGAGATCTAGAAGACTTGGTAATTTATTTTTATTTAAAAAAAAAAAATTAAGGCTGATTTTTCTTTGTAAATAATTGTAATTTATACATTATTCATGGTCTTTTAACGATAAAAACAAAACAAAACATAAGATATATATTTATTTATGTATATCTTACATATATATAACTAAAAGAATGAACAATAACAAAATATAATCATTAAGTATTTTCACATTTGTAAGTTAATATTAAATACCTTTTATTATCACGATTTAATTATAGTAATTACACAGTTGTTTGTTTTTAATTTCATCAATATTCTATTATAAAGTTACACATTTTGATAAAAAACAAATTTGTTTTTTAAACTATGAACAGTATACATATAATACATTTTTATTTACAAAATATGAGTATTTAATATGTTTAATTGCATTTACCATTAATATACCGTAATTAATATATTTTATAAACAGATAAAATATTTGATAGAAGACTCATTTTTAATGAAATAAATAATCATTTTATAATTTTTTTTTATTAATCCAGAAATTTTGATTAATGTTTTAATTATATTTAGATTCATGCATCGGATATTTTTGTTATATTATAAAAAATTTTACATTGATTTACACATAACATTTGTACAA
The DNA here is from genome assembly GCA_018907135.1 of Kradibia gibbosae. NCBI lineage: Eukaryota > Metazoa > Arthropoda > Insecta > Hymenoptera > Agaonidae > Kradibia > Kradibia gibbosae. Next base: position 12,170,996 of record JACCHX010000002.1, on the reverse strand, counting down.
AAAATTGATATTTGTATGACAAATAGATAAGTTTTATTTGTTATATTTATAAAAAAAAATTTAGCCGATTGATAATTAATGTTAGAATTTATTAATATTCAAGCTAGTAAAATTGTATAAAATTTATATTATTAAGACTGTTGTTTAGGCATCTTAAATAAATCTTTTTTATAAACAAAACTAACATATTTTTTAACATTTTTATTTTATAATGTTTTTTAGAATTGACAAATAAATATTTAAAATTCTTTTTTTTTTTAGAATTATTAATCGTTCATTAAAAAACGAAAAAAAAATTTAAAATAGTTTTTTCTATGGAATACTTACTCTAGTAGACTATAAGAAAACAAGATTATATTATATTTTAAGAAGTTTAAAAAAAATAGAATTAAAAATTTCTAGTTATAAAATTGCTCATTTTTGATTCTAGATTAATTCAGATAGTTATTCTTCTATTATAAAAGTCATTTCATTAGTAACTTCTCGCTAACCAAATTTCTACTTCAATAAGTTACTTTACTCAATAAAATCTAAAAACTTCAATAAGTTTTAATTGAAAAAATATTGGTCTGAATGATTCAAACACATTTTTTTAGTATACCTTTTTCCATGGGCTAAAAAAGGATGAATTTAAGTAAATTTAAATTAATACATGTGAACTTAGTTTTTGAGTTCAAATATGTGCGAATCAAAGCGAATTCCAAATTAATTCAAGTTCTTGAGTCTTGATGTTTCTGTTGATTAAAGCAATAATAATATATCCAGACTACAAGGACGTAACGTAATGACTTTTAAAAACAATAGATCCAGTAGGATTAATATAGGATGGTGATTCAGATTGTGACATAATTAAGAAACTTCTGAGAAGTATAATCGTACAGAATTATATTTTTCTTCTACTTTTTTACAAGAAATGAAGAACTTTCATAAAATAAGAAACTCTTCGTTACCGCTTCTATGCATATTTACAAAGTTAACGCACTAGCGTTTTTTTTTTAATAAATTCCTTTTTCTGCAAATCCTTGAGTGGGTGGCATTCCTTTCTTTATTTTGTTGTCTTTCTTCTTGTCACATGAAAAATTCTTTTTAATAAGTGTTAAAATTGAAATACGCCGATGGAAAGATTGATTAAAAATTTTAGTTCGTTATTGAATGATATTTTTTTACGAAAGTTTTGTTCAGATACGCCAAGTGTTTAATATTTTATGCGTAAATACTACTTTAAAAATCCGTAAATATAACATTTTATTGCTTGTGTATCTCTCAAAAACTTTTATATTTTTCTATCATTCGTTCTAAGTCTAAGTTCGTTAGCTTAAACGTTTCAAATTATCCTAAAACTTTTACACATCTATAGCTTCTGTCGAATTTTCGCTTACTTTTCATACATATTCTCTTTCCTAGTAATTACAAACCTCAGGTTACGAAAAGTCAAATATTTTTGTAACTTCAGGCAACTCCTAATTAATTCATTAAAGGTATTATTCAAGCCGCCAATTACAAAATCAAATAATTATAAATTTTTATGTTATTTATACAAAATAAATAAAATTCAATGAAAAGGCATTTTATGATTTAAATATTTTCAAATAAAACTCTAGGCAATGCCGATATTAATGTTAACTTTTTTTGTTGAGCGATCGATTATTCAAATTAGTTTTATGCCGAAGATAATTATACTTTGCGAAAGTAATCTCGAACTTTTAATTAGTTACCCTGATAATTATTCCTTTAGACTCGTTGTGACTTTGCTCATCCGTTATAATTATAGTGAACTGGAGCATCGACAGTATTTTTATAAGATGTGTCATTATTTTACGTAATAAGAATAAGCGTGTGAAATAAAATATCAGTTAGATATTTTTTAAGATACTTTAAAATACCTTTTGTAATAAAGGAAAAATAGGTATATTGCATAAGTTGACTAGGTATTTTAGTATCACATCAGGATTAAAATATTATATTTTTGATGATTGAAATTGCATAATTTTTATCATATGGACAATTAGGAAAAATTATTAGGATTATACAAAAGTCTGAATATAATTAGTTTGTTTGATATTTGTAATTTTTAAATAGATTAAGCTGGAAAATTATTGATTTATGTGAAAAGCAACGCAAATTTTTCATGCTAAAATCAAAATGAGCGTTAACAATAATCTGACTGTTATTTTGCTATGTACCTTATATTAAGGAATCGCGTGGAATAAGTTTCGTTTCGTCACTAATAATAATTTTGCAAAAGCTCTCCTCTGGTAAACCATTTTTTTTCCTAATTAATGTTAAAAAGCGTTGATATTACAGCATCTATTGCATACATGTGCGTTGACACGATTGAGGGTAGGTAAGGGAAAAAATTAAGCCGAGCACATATTTATGGTGTTCATTACAATATATATCTGGTGAAGTTAAAAACTTCCTCGAAGACGCTCTGCGTTAAAGCAATATCGTGCAATTCGTAACACAGTACTCGAAACATAACGTTTTATTACATCGATAATGATTAAGTGTTAATTCCACGCTTCTTAAGCTTGCAACGTCGCGTATTGCCCTTGTGCGATACGCCATCATGAAGCTGACCTAAATGAGGACGTACTGGCGACCCATCAAGGTCATACTCATACACTTACACAGCCTATGCAATTACTTTTCACACTCAACGTACAGGCAATCTATCTCTTTTTATGCTTTTCTTTCCTCTAAGCGGGAAATAAACGACGACTGTATAAAATAAACCGTAAATAAACTAACGCTCAGTGTGCGTGTGTGTGTGTGAGAGCGTGTGTTCTTGGATTTGTTTGGTTGATTATTATTTTCTTGTGTACTTCTCTTTCGCTTACGTGCATACTTTGGGAGGTTTAGACAGTATATAATAAACGATAGGAGGGAAGTGTGTGTCGTTTACAGAATGACAGGAGCCGTATAAAAATTCGCAAAAAAAAGTTATATTTTATAAAAAGCGAGGTAACTCTCAAACTGCCTTTGTCCATATAATTGCGCATTCATTGCCCTCAGCGGATTATGCCTAACGCTCTTTGCCTCTCTCTCACTCACTCATTCATTGTCTATTTACCTCTCTCTTACTCTCTCTCTCTCTCTCTCTCTCTCTTTCTCTACACACACGCGCGCACTCTTCTATACATACATATACAAATTTTTGCATTTCCATATTATCATATCGCTCCTTTATTTCCTCATATCCCAGTTTATCGTACTTGTTCTTTATCTCTTTCTCCGTATCATAATTCATAATGCCTTATTTACACAGACAAATGCATAAAACTACACATGTGCACGAAACTCAATCTTTCGCCACTCATTTTCTATCTTTATTTCTATCTAAAAGCTATGTTTATTGACGTAGAGAAAATTGTTTCATTATTAATACAAATAGTGTACATTTGATTAATTTAAAAATATAAATCAAATTAACAAAAAATTAATAATTCTACTCCAACAAAGTTTTCTATCACATTCATCTGTATAAAAATTGCATATAAGTATCGAGTCATATATATATATATATATATCTAGATTTTTATAAGAAAGAAAGATATATTGTGAAGAAGACAGGAAAGGGTGATTATTAAAATAAAAAGTATAGTTACGCATTTGTGAATGTTTCATTTTAAAATGTTGATCACTCTGTCATTAAATTGAGAAGAATTTATTGTATAATTTAAGTTGGATTCATGGTCGCAAAGTGTATCTCAACGCCCTCTAGTGCAATACCATATAACTATTCAAAGTAATAATTTGATTTAGCTCAAGGAACAAGGAGTTAAACATACACAACTTTGTTTTAAAATACCTTAATATTACATCTTGTTTTATAAAAATTTGCAAAAGATTTTTTAGTGATTGATTAATGATGGCAAATATTGTATGTAAAATTTATAATTGTTCCACACATTGAATGAAGCATGCTTTAAGTTTGAAAGATATTATACAGTTTAAATCTATTTCATTAAATAGTCAGTTATTTTAAACGAAGTAGTAATTAAGAAAACATTCAATTCATAGTACACTTAATGGACTCAATTTTCAAAACACTATTTGTCTTATTATAACACGTCATCATCCGCAGATACTTAGCAACATTCGGTGAATTGTTCATTATTTGTAATAAATTTAAAAAATCATAGGTGTGCTTGAGATACAAATACAGTCAAAATTCCGCGTACAAGTGTTGTGCAATCAATGAATAACGGAATGAAAAATTAATAAGGGAAATCGCTATTCCCGACCTGCGGTTTATTGAAAATACGCTCATACGCGCACTCGCTCATTCTCTCACTCGCACTCACGTTCACACAAGAGAAATTCATAAACCTGTAGGAGCAGAGAATACAAAAGGACCAATTCTATTCTGCTCTTGCTTATATTTATGGGAAGCGTCAGGATCGATTGAATGACTTGGATAATCATGTTTAAGGACAATCGACAATTTACTGTCAGCTTAAAGCGCGCAAACACTCATCGATGCACAAATTCTTTCATGCTCCAGTGACTTGTAGTTAAGTACTTTAATGTAGTAGCACATAAATAAATTTGGCACACCTATGAAAAAAATTATTAGGCGGACTCAAATAAAAAAAATTAATTTGGAATCAATGAACGTATTCTTTCTCGCTCACTTAATCTTTTCCCTTCTAGCATTCTGTATCTCCTTCTTTCTTTTCCTCTAAAACTTATACTTATACAAATTTTTATCCTTCTTTTTGTTTATATTTATATTTTCAACATTGAGAGAAATGATATCTACATGTGCGTGTTTATGAGTATTCCATTTTTTTAATACGTAAAAATATTTTTTATAAACGGTTGATTACTTTTATACAATCATTATGTTATTTATTTGTTAATTTTTAAATTCAATTTATTCAACCAAAAACGTATTATTACACAATATTAAAATGAAAATACATTCATTACCGGAAATAATTTACAATAAATTGATAAAATACTGATATTTATTAAACAAATTTGTATGTCATTACTAATTTACAATATTTAAAAAAATACTTTTATAGATAGAAAACAAACGATATTTGAATATTTACTGTACTTTATATTGAAAACTTGATTTTTTTAAAAACAATTTTTTTTACATACTAATTATAATTCATAAACCACAATAAAGATATTTACAATGAAATTTCTATTGTATAATGGCAAGAATGACTGGCATTATATTAAAAGCTTCTAAAAATTCGAATTATTAACTAACTAACTAACAGACTAACTAACTAACTGATATTTAAAATTTTAATTTAATAATAATACTGTAATTATAAAAAAAATATTGTAAAAAGATTATAACTAAAAAAATTGCTTACTACTGGTTCACATGATTGTATAGATGAAAAAATAGTTATATATACTATTTTTAAATACATATCAAACTACTCGTTAAAAAAACAGTATCCTCTAAATATTTTTTTTCTTTTTTTTAAACTACATTTAATAAAATTCGATCATTTTTGGTATTTAAAGATCGAAGTAGCTGCAGGTACAGAATATTTGAGCATTTTGATTTTTTATATTTTATTTTTAAATACAACTTCAAAAGGTTGATATAAACATTACATTTTAAGAAATATATTTTACAATAACTAGCTTTATACTTAATAATAAGTTCATTTTAAGAAATAGGATTTTTTTCTAAATATTTAAAAAAATCTTTATTGATAAATAGTTAAATCATAGAATCATAGATTTATTACGATTTTTAAATTTTTAATAATATTCGTGAAAGAAAATGTAATCAATTATGCCTGTAGTAATCTAAAAATTAAAAAAAAACTCTAGTTAATATTATTAGTTAATTTTAGTGGTAACTAATAATTATATTTTTGTTTATTTTTGACGTATCTTTATTAATAGTTATGAACTATTCAATTGCGTTGAAATAATAGATTGTTGTTTTTAAAGTACTTGATAAAAATCTTAAATAAACCCTTTAATATTTTAAAATTTATAAATTTATACATATTTCTATCTATAATTTTGTTTTTTTGTATTCTGTAAAAGAATTAGTTTTAGGTAAAATTGATTTATCATTTTCTACAGTAATAAAAAAATTTAAAACTTTTATAAATTAAAAATTGAAGCATAATCCATCATTTTTTTATATTCATTTGTTAGTAAACAGTTTACTAAATGTTCTTTATACTAATTATTTATGTTGAACCTCAACTTAATGTAAAAATGTAGATTACGCTTGATTCTTATCTTCGAGGGGAGGGGCTAAGCTAGTTTTATTAACCAAAAATGAATTTTAAAAAGAGATAAAAAAGGGAATGTTAACAAATATATAAATGCAAAGATATAGACGAGGATTTTCTCTCGATGTAATTTTTCCGTTGACTTTATAAATAGATATATAGATCATATTAACTGATGTCCCGTCATTTTATCTTCCCCCTATGCTCACTTTATATCTGAACTTTAATATTATTTTACACACAGTCCGTAAATATATTGCCTCACTCTCTTTCTCTCAGCAAGTACTCTAATGTCTTGAAACGAGTTGTACATGCCAAGAAAAATGAAATATTAAAAAAAAAAAACAAAAAAATAATTAAATAAATAAATAAATGCGAGAAAAGTGTAATGGACGTGAAGCTGAGCCCAAGAATCGTGTATAAGAATCTGCGGGCTCTGCTCCAGAACCAATTAGTATAAGAAATTGAGAGAGAGAGAGAGAGAGAGAGAGAGAGAGAGAGAGAGAGAGAGCGAGAGAGTGAGAGAGAGAAAGTGTGTAAGATAGAGAGAGAGGGAGAGAGAGAGAGTGAGTGAGAGAAGGGAAAAAAACGTGATGGTACGCGACTGTGAGTTAGGCAACAATGATTGAGTGACTTGTCTTGTGTTGATGTTGCAGGTTCAAAAGCCTGGCACATGCGGCTGACCTTTGACCGGGTGCCAGGCGGCTGCAACCTACACAGGTGCAAGCTGTGCGGCAAGGTCGTGACGCACATCAGGAACCACTACCACGTCCACTTCCCCGGCAGGTTTGAGTGTCCTCTCTGTCGTGCGACGTACACGCGCAGCGACAATCTGCGCACGCATTTTAAATTCAAACATCCCGAATCAAGAAAGATCGATCTTAACGATTACATGGCCGGCTCACTGGCCCTGTCCGCGACGAATAACGACACCATGAATACGCTCTCCTAAGGCCTGCGCCAAAGCCCAACAGGCACTTCACGCTGCCACCTCTCCGGTGCGTAAGCAAGACGATCGCGACGATGGTTTATGATGGTGCCGCTGACAGCGACGATGACGACGATTGAGTCCAGATTATTTGGCCCAGCCAACTCTTACCGCTACTCTTACCGTCTTAGAGAATGTCATGGGTCGATTGGCGATCGACTTGTGTAAGAGTTAACCCCGTAGAGAGATAAGAATGAGAGAGAGTGAGAGAGAGAGAGAGAGAGAGAGAGAGAGAGAGAGAGAGAGAGAGAGAGAGAGTTTGCGTGTATAATCGTGTGATCGATGGCGGTTAGGGGAGAAAGGGGTCGTACGAAAAAACGTTGAAATTGTGTATCGAAAAACCTCGTCGTCATCGTCACTGCCATCGTCACCAACAGCTTTCGTCTTCGTTATCATCATCTTTGTCGTCGTTGTCTTCGTTATCTTCGCTTCGACGTCCCTGTTCTTTTTTTGGGCAAGCCGCGTCGCGAATTCATCATCCCGAAGATCTTAAGAACCTGGAAGATTGTCGAGAGCCTCAACAATTTATCACAAGTCTTGTCGATGAGAGAGAAGGATAGCGAATCAGTCGAGGGAATCGATATATACATGCGCGTGACGAGTGGCACTGTAGCCAAAGACAGATGCATAAATAGCAACGAGGAGAATTTTTTATTTTGTTTTTCTTTGCTTCTTAAGCGCGTTCGCCAAACACCAGATTACGGTGTCGTAGACTCTTAATGATTCGTTTTGAGGTGAAACTTAAACGCTGGGCTAGTGATGGCTAAGTAATTTTCTTTTTTCAGAAATTTGAGAATGTTTTGTGACAGGCCGATATCAGTGACGATACGGATAATTATTAAGGTGTTATTTAATAAACGAAAGACAGCAGAGCGTCGCATAATGATGCTTTGGAGCGGATTCCACTGTTTAAATAGCGAGGCGCTATTAAACGCCAAACGCCTATATTGAATTCAGGATGGATAAGAATGTTATTGGTTTAAAGCCTCATTATTTTCCATTAAAAAAAAAAAAATAAATAACGATGGCGATTTATAATCAAGCGCTGCGCCGAAATCGACAGAGAGTACAAGAACTAATGCAATTGCGCGGGTCATGAACATTTTCATGATCACTGTGAAGGCGACGGAAAGGTAGATAAATACAAAGTCGTCGTACTCGCGTGAGCCACGACTCGAGCGATTAATAGTGTGTAAATAACGATTCAGTTTTAGGGAGAGGGGAGAGCGAATCTTTGAATCGCCGAAGGTGGAAAGTGGGATTAGGAGTAACGCATAACATAGTTACAGGCGATTACGGTGCGTATTACAGAATTGTGTATAGGAAGGCGTTGCGCTAAGCGCACACGCTGTTGTAAACGTATATACAATAAATGGGAGCAAATATGGTGCCAATTCCTCCCGTAGTTGCAGTTCTTTAAATATGCAAAATAACAAAAAACAAAACAAAGTTTAAAAAGAATAATGGGAATCTTAAATAAACGTAGGGAAACGAGTAAAGTTTGAAACATTATTAATAATTAAAGCGTTAATTTGGCAAACCAAGTTCACAATGATGTAAAACACTAATTAACTATTAACAATCTTAATTATAATCATTAGTAATTTTCATTTGATACGCAGGTTGGGTATATAGTTATTGAAAAGTTTATAGTTGGACTTCATATTAGATAACTGAAAAAGAGAATCGTCACATTTCACGCACTGGGATCAAGGCAGCAATATAAACAATGTCTTGCATATAGAATAAAATTAATATATTACGAATATTAAGCTCATGATAATGTAAATATTTAAATGAAAGGTACAGTAGCAAAGGGAATGTATACTTTGCAAGAGAAGTTTAAGTAACGAGTGTATGTGAAAAAGTGACTAATTTTAGGGTTACGTCGATTAACAACGAAACATCTCTGTCCCATGCATTAGTTTTTTTTTTATTTTCCTTAATACATATACGTGTATCTGTGTGGGTGTGGGGGTGTGTGATTCTATAAACACACACACACACACACACACATATATATATATCTATATATACGTGGGTGGATGCGTGCGTGCTGTGTGAGTGTCTGTATGCGTGCGTGCGTGTAATCTTTTCTTGTTTTAAATATTTGATGAAAAATGCAGCTCTAATATGAACTTTGACTATAAAGTTACAGTACTTCTTATATAAACAATTATAAACTACACATCGCAAAATAATGCAGCAAATAGTGGAAATCATGAAGACATTCCACAATCGGGACTTAAGTGCATAGGCAACAAATAATAAGAATTTATTGTGTATTGGATGATTTATAGTACTATATTTTATATTTTATATAATCTACCGTTATTGATAACTATATTGGTTGATAATAGTTATGTTAAAAGTACGATTTTGTCGAAGGGGTGGTTAACTGATAGTCACAACACGTCATTGTACGTTGATATTTTTTTTCATATTTTTTGTTCAACTTTCATCGGTTGGGGTGCAATTCATTGTTTTTGTTTATATATATAAATATATGTGTGTGTGTATATATATATATAAATATATATATATATATATATATATATATATATATCCCCTATAATAATAGTCATACAATCTCATTGTAACTTCTTCAGTTATAGCATAAACACAATTCAGCGATTTCGCGATTAGATAGTTTCTCATTTAGTAGGGACTAAAGATCAATAATGATGAATATTTAAAAACACTTACGTTAAGAACATGCTTAAATATTGAAAGCACTAAAATATTTATTTAAATTTTTATATGCCTGTTGATCAATTTGAACATAAACAGCATTTTAATTATCTTTCATGCAAACATTTTATAAGGATTCCATAAAGTTAGCATATTTTTATTCAAATTTTATTTTAATTAACAAACGTTTTTAATGTTAATTTGATCAAAAAATTGTGCATCTCTGTTTTTTTTACTCCATTAAAATATTCAAGCTAATGTTTTGATGAATTGAGCACTTCCTATTCATTTTAATATAAGAACATTATTTGATATGAATATACGTACATATTTTTGTAGCATTTATTCGACAATCGTAATTATTATTATAACTCTAAAATGAAACGACAATATTTTGATGGGCATAAAAGATGCCAAATGGATATAAATTATGGACTGATAATTCAGTTCTTGCTCTTCAATGATGAAGAGGTGAGTAATATATACATTAAAGGCGCTTTATCGAATTTAAGATATTAGCTGAATCTGGAAAATATATTACGCAGATAATTGATTTGCTGCATAGCTTTAGCATGATCTTAACGTAAACGATTGCATGAAAAAAAACCAAATGTTGGTTGAGTCGCGATTCTGTAATCGTGAAGTAAAAATGCTGCTAAACATAAATGAGAGGAGGTTAAACGAGTTCGACGAATTATGGGCACATTCGCACATTTTTTACACCTAGCCAAACAGAGCACGCATATACCGAAATAATTTAAAATAATATATTAACAGTAACCAGATTTTATTAATATATTATGCAGATTCTTATTCTTATTCGCTGAAGTATTATATATATATATATATATATACATATATATATATATATATATATATATTTATATATGTGTGTATGTATGTATATATGTGTATATATGTATATATATATATATATATGTATGTATGTATGTATATATATATATATATGTATATGTATATATTGGATAATTTATTTTATTTTGTTTTACCGTTTTAATGATTTTATATACACTGTTGTTACTGGTTGATGAGAAATATAAAGAGCAATTATAATAGTACAGCGATTCCGCCTGAGTATGCACGGATTTATTTATTTTTACACGATCTGTATGCATTATATAATTATATATAAAGAAGCAGGGATATGCAGAGACACGTTATTAAGAATAAACATATGCATACATTTATACACATTAAGACATAAATTATAATTAATACGAGACAATTTACTACGAAAGAAAATGAAAGAGATGGAGAGTGGAAACGGAGGGTGGCAGGGAGGAAGGGATGAGGGATAGAGCGAGAGAGAGATGTGGAGAAGACGAAGGATAAAAAACCTTCATATGATGCACACAGTAGGATTACCCCTGATAGCTAATTATAAAAACAGGTTTACTTTTGATCTATTCATTCGTTTTAACAACTCTTATTTATTTTTTTTATTACATGCTTTGCCTTTTTTCTTTGGCGATTTATAAAAAAAGAACTATTTAATTAGACACTGTAGGCATTATTATAGATGTGCATTACTCCATCAGCTTACCAAATATGTGTAGTATGCCGAGTGTTTTTTTTCTAATAAGAATTTGGACGCTTCGTTGTGTACTGCAGCCCTTACGATGAAAACTTATGTTTAATTATATTTATATGTAGTGTGTATATATATATATATATATATATATATATATATATATATTTGATTATGTTTCCATTTTTGTTCTTATAAACAATTAAAAATCATTCTGGGGTCGCTGAGCGACTCCTCTATAGGCGAAAATAAACTGCATGCATTCGTAAGCTATGAGCTCATTCATTTACTTAAAGAGACATAAAATTATAGAAGGATTGTGTTTAATTATGAACGTGTTGTCACAGTAAACGGACTCAAACGTTTATATTATACGCTTGTAAGGGCAGCAGTACTTTTATAATTACGTTTCCACCGAGCGGCTATCACAATAGAAATTTGCCAATGCGCACACAAGCAGTATAGAATACTTTAACGTCTTTAGTAGTCCGAGCTTACATTGATCTCGACTACTTGACATGCACGCCTAGTGATATCGCAAAACACATTACATGCATGCAGTCATTAGAAGCGAGCGAATAGAAAACAAACGTTGCGAACAATAAAAAAAACGTTTTTTTGTTTTTCCAGATTATAATTTTCGAGTTTATTATTATTATTATTATTATTATTATTATTATTATTATTATTATTATTATTATTATTATTGTACATCGTCATTTATATAACTTTCTCCAATTGTCAGTGACACTTCCGCATGTGACACGATTTATATAGTTGTAAATGGAAAAAAGATACATGTGGGTATGTGCGTATATCCACTTTTCTTTTTCGGAATTTTAACACATACGACATTGTCTTAATTTTTATTTTGTAAGAAGCGTTTGATTATAACAAATTTTGTGTAAGTTACTGTTTTTCTGAATATTTTATAATTTATTGTTTTAATGGCTTATCTTCTTTATTTCTTCTACTCTTTATGATATAATTTGTAAATTATGCTTTGTACAAGGGTTCGCGTAGTACGGTGGAAACGTAGAGAGCGTATTTTTTATTTTTTTTTATTTTCCATTGTTAGATTAGTTATCTGCGGTGCGTCTGAAGTCATTAGATTAAACAATTTTTAACATTCAAAGGGCACATTGCTCATCCAAATGGGATCAGTCTTTAATTTCATAAGAAGAAAAGAAGCTCAAAGATTTATGATTCGACTTTTATTATACTATATCAAAAGTATAAATCAAGTAATTTATAGTGCTTCTAAATATCATAAGTGACATTTCTTATAATAAATTTTTAGATTCATATATTTTCAAAATAAAAGTATCAATTACGGAATATATATATATATATATATATATATATATATATATAATATAATGTTTGTACATTTTTATTTAACATAAATTATATTTATGTAAAATTAATATTCGTATTACTGTAGAAAACTGTTGAACAGTACCAAGAGTCAATAATATAACTCTTGAAAGATTGTATAGTTTGCCAGTAAAATTTTTTCGAATACTTAATAGATATTATTTTTCTTTAAATAATTGATTCATAAAATTCTTCAATTCCGACTTTTGCCACTTGTTGGAATTACGTAGGAATAAATTCTTTAATAAAAACAATTTACAAGAATTTTAAATTACTTTATATATAACTGCTTCAGACATAAGAATTTGAATTACGAGCTATAGTAAAGTACAATAGATAAAACACATTTTTTAATTAATGAATTTTATAATATAAGAAAATTTGTATTATAATCGAATTATTTTATTAATGATTCGTTAATGGAATCTAATGACTTTGGACGCAAATGAGAGATCCGTCTTCGATTCCGCAAGATACTACAGGGAAGCAAACAAAGAGTCCAAAAAAAAACAAAAAAAATAAAGTGGAGAAGGAACAAAAGTGTATGTAAAGGTGTGTGCAAGTTTATGTGGCTGGACATGTAAGGTATTGTGAGTGAAAGAAAACGTGAAAAAGAAAAGTCGGATTGATTCTCCTCACATGAATTTTACATGGTGGAATAAAAGAAACGAAGATCCGAATTTTACGGGTCATCAGGCTGTTACATCTGAAACTTTTTTGTTGATTAAAAAAAGAAAAAAGAGAGAAATTATCTACTACTACCACTATATATAACTACACAACTACAACAGCTACTATTATTACTACAACAACTACAACTACATTATTATACTACTACTACTAACTGCTGCTGCTACTACTACCACTACTACTTCTACTACTACTACTACTTTTACTACTACTACTTTTACTACTACTACCATTACTACTACTACTACTACTACTACTACTATTACTACTGCTGCTGCTGCTGCTGCTGCTACTGCTACTATTACTACTGCTACTACTACTACTACTGCTACTACTACTACTACTACTACAACTACTGCTACTACTACTACTACTGATACTAATACTACTACCACCACCACTATACCACTACTATTACCACCACTATGCCACTATTACTACTATTATTACTACATCAACAAGAACTACTGCTACTAAACATGAAAAAAACAATTGCTATTACTTTTACGTATAGGTATTTATACATTTATATTTGCGTGGTGTGGAGTGGAACATTGTGATATAATAGATTGGTGCTAACACCTTATTGAAATTGAAGATGAATTTAAGGAATTAAAAAAATGACTCGTGCAATATTGCGATACTAAGACAAAGTATAGGGCGAGGCGTTATCACCCAAGGGGGAAGAAGTATATGAAGTAAAGGTCAGAGATAAATATGAAAAAGAAAAGAAAATGTTTTTTTCCTTCTTTGGTAATTGTCTTTTTTAATCGTGTTATCGTTGTTTTTATTCTATCGTCAATAAAATGCAATTATACACGCAGTGACTGCAATGCCAAACCTTAGAAAAAAAAATTGGTCCGCGTGAGAGACAATGTCAAGAGAGGGAGAGTGATATATTATATAACGGAATAGGTACGGATTATTATTTTATAATAAATTGATACTGTATTTTACTGTTGATTAACCTGCAAAATGTTTTTTCTTGCAAAATAAAATTTATATTGAAAATCTTATTATTTTATTCGGATCCTGCAAAATAAAAAACTTTACTAACAATAAATAATATTCGCATTCAACTGAACATTAGTCGCTCAAAACTACTTTACAATATCTAGTATTAATATGTTATTTTTCTCTAATATATATATACATTCGATTTATATATATATAAAAAAAGAGAGCGAATTATTGATCTTTTGCATCAGAAAATTGGTTTTCTAATAAAACAAAACTTTGATTTTTTTTTAATAGGTAATAAATAGAAAATTAAATAAATTAAATGCAAATTAACAGTGAAAAATTTTTTTGATTGTACAAAACCACAATTTTACTGTACGTGACGCATTTTCAAATGCTCTGAATAGAAGATAAATAAAGGAATAATTCAAAGGATTATTAATTTTTGCAATTAATACTCTAAATATTTGACAAAAAATTAATTATATCTCGTCCATTTGCTTTGTGTAATTATGAATATAAAATTTATTTATTGACTGACAGAAGTGCCCAAAAAAAAACATTGTCTCTTGTATATTTTTGTAAATATTCAAAAAGGACATTTATTAGAAAATTTCACCTTTTAAAAAGAATTTTTTTTTAAATGTTAACTATAAATGTTTGCAATAGCATTAGTAATTATAGACTCCTTTTTATAAAAAATTTATTGAATTGTGTAAGAGCCCTGGTTCTTATCATTAAAAATAAACAGTTTAATAAATCCGTTTTTAAATTTTTAATGCTTCTTTTGAATTAGAAATTTTAAAACATTTCAATTAATTGAAGATTGTTAGATAGCTTATGTTATAGCTAAAATCAGCAATGAAGATCTGAATGTTTTATTCAGAAAACTTTTACTCTATCAAAATTGATTTTTAAAATTTCTTCGTGCTCAAATGAAATATAGAAATCGTTCGTCTGTTGAAGATAGAAGATATGCATCCAACTGAACGGTAACAACCTGGAGTGTTGTTAAAAAAAAATCAATTTTTAATATTGCAAGATTAATATCTGTTTTTAAAGTTATATACGTAAATTGTAGTCAACCTACAAATGTATACGTATACACATTTTGTAATTTTTTTTGTCGTGAAAAAATAAAGTTTACTTGAATGACAAAATAAATGAAATTAAAAATTATATCTGCAAATTTTCAATCAGATTATATCCAAATAATGTTTTTGTTATTTTTGTTACTATTATTATTATGTTATTATTATTGTTATTATTATTATATCATCATCATCATTACTATTCTTTTGTACATAATATCTGAGTAGTTGATAATATAAAATTATAAGTACTAATCCAAAAAATAAAATAAAAAAAGTTTCTAAAGACTTTAGTTCGGAAAAATTTGATAAAAAATTAATTTTCATTTGTTATAATTAATTTAATTTGAGATTATTAAAAAAAAATTGGAGATGCTAAAGTTGTAAGTTAATAGTAAAAAATATGCTATAGATAAGGAAACTAATTACTATAGTAACGCAACCGAATAATTAATAAAAAGCTTCTTTAGATTGTATAAAAGAAAAGGAATGCTTTTTTTAAAAAAGCAGTATTTAAAATACGATAATTTTTACAAAACATCGCATTTATACATTAATTTGGTTCGCACATTTTAACCATACCTATTTTAACTTCTTTTTATCCTAAATTATTTCTTCATTTTTCTGTGTTTTTTTTTGAGCTCAAATATTCACAACAACACGTACACACAGTCATCCATTGTGTATAAATTTACTCATTACTTAGTTTGCAAACAATGTTATTAATCGTCTGGTACCAAGAAAGTGGAAAGATAAAATGCTGTAAAGGCTACAATTTTGAAACTTTTATATATATATTTTCCAATGGAGTATTTTAATATAATACTGGCTGAAATGAACCCTTTCAAGCATAGAAATTTTCATCGACACGTTCTCATTTGGCTTATTAACATTGAAAAATAATTTTTCTAACTTAAATATTGAATTAAACTAAAATTCATACTTTTAAACAAAATTTTATTTTAACAATATATTTATACTATATACTATATTATTTAATTAGTTGAATACAAAATTCTATTAGAAATTATTTTGTTAGCTCTTGTAGTAAACCAAGCCAAGTTCTTATTTACTAACAGCATATGTTTCTTAGTATTCCTAAGATTTGATATACATTGCTAGTTTCAAAGATATAGTGATTTATTCTCCATTATTATATTTAATTTTAACTCTTTGAAATATTTTCGTCATACTGTTGCATAATAATATTGTGTTAAGCTGTAAAACATCGCTTTGAAATATCGTATAAAATATAATGCTATCTATAACTTACACATTGTATTAAAATACCTTTAAAATAAAAGTGGGGTATATTCTTATGGTAATGATAGCATGAATTACTTTTATTTCTTCCTGATATACAAATACAAAAAGACATAATTGCACAAAACAGATAATTTCAAATGTCGTCAATGAATGAAAAAATGTTTTTGTAGAGAATAAAGTTCGTCATATTTTGTGTGCGTATGTATATGTGTATATATATATATATATATATAGATAGATATATGTCGTATGTATATATATATATATACATATATATATACATATACACACACAAATATGTATATACTAAATATATTTATAATAAAATAAAAACAACAGAATCATTTATAATAAACACAAATTTCTTAGACTTCAATTTTGCAAATCGATGAGTTTCCTCAAATCATTCGAAACTTTTATGCACGAATTAAACTGTAGATGTTCTTGGCTGTTATAATTGCCCACGCATGTAAATGCGCATAAGCATTTTTACTTTTTCTAAGTGTGTATTCTATTATTGTTGATTTTTTTACTATTTTACAGAGGAAGATAAACTGTGTGTGCGTGTGAAGGAAAAAATTGGGAACGGGTGAAGTACAAAAAGATTATTCATTCATTTCAATTAATGTTTAAAAACTTTAATTTTTTAAAACTATTAAAAGTTGTAGTTGCATTCTTAAATGTACGCCTTTAGTAATTGTGCAGTTATATGAATTTATAAAAATCAATTATGACTGAAATGAAAAAAAGCAAGGATGGATTTGTGAATTTAATGTATTTCACACTAAATTTTTTATTCTACATCATCATGTGTTAACTACATAGTTTTACTTTTTTGTCCGAATTTCTTATTTATTTAGTTCATATTTTATCTTTTTTGCTACCTCTATTCTGGATAGGTAACTAAATATTAGTAAATTTATCGTTTCAGGTATAAATAAATAATTTTGAAGTTCAGATAGATTTTCCTTTTGTGAACAATATCAACGAACATAATATTGTCAATGTATTTCACTACGTTACTATCAAAATTCCGAATAATTGTCTATTTTAATAGGTTATATTACAATTTTTAAAACATTATATAAAAACTTGCCTATAGATAATATTTTTCATATTATTAAAACGTTAATTATCTTTATTATTTCTTAAAGAAGAAAATATTGCTTCTATATTACGTAAATGAGACTGATTTTTAATTTTCAACTTCTGATACAAAATGAATACTTAAAAGTAAAATTGATTGTCTTAAAATAAGTTTAATGATGTAATAAAAAAAAACTAGTACATTAATTTATATAAATAAAATGTCTTTTATAGTATCTATATAAGTTATTTTCAATCTTGCATCTAATATTTATTATAAACGAGTAAAAGTTATACAAATTGTTGCTAATGGATATCATGATAAAATGAAATTGTCTGAAACTTTTTACAATATTTATAATTATCAGCTTTAATTTATTATTTACAACTGTAATATATTTCAACTCTATTTATATTTCAAATTTACTTTATCTTTGTTATTCAGAAGTATTTAATTAAAAAATAGGTACAATACTTTAGTCTTTTTTATAGATTAATTAATTTAAAGTTCTCTTTTTTCTCTTTTATATACTGTTTCTACAAGATAATGAGATTCGTTAACAAATGTTAAAGTAAATCATAACTTAAATTCTAAAAAGTGGCTATTAACTAAGCAGTACTACATTTCATTAGTTGGTATATCCTTCATTTTTACATGAAAAGGGAGTACAGCTTATTGTTACAGAATTAAAATTAATGCAAGTTTTTCCAGAAATTCAAAAAAAAAATTTTTAAGGATTTGCACTTGTAGTACATATCTTTAAGAATAATAATTGACTGTTTCTTTTAAAGTTCTTTTTTAAAACGATGACACGAAGTATTCAAGAAAAATGTATTTAATCCTATTTGTTTTTATCTTTCTTCAATTCAAGTATTACTCTACTATTAGAATGGGTTCTATACAATGGTTATGACTGCTCCTTATTTATTAAAAACTTGTAAGATTTTGATTACATATTGATCTTAATGTAGATGAATAAGAGAGTGACTAATAACTAATGATGCAAATTTGCTTTTCAATAGAGATGTATATGTATATATGTTAAAATAGTATAGGATCTCCACATATAATACAAATATATAATATCAATAATATTTATGGACCTACTATTTATAACTCATAAATTATTTTCTTGTCGTAAATTTTCGAATACTTAAAAATGTTTTATGCAGTTATACTCAACTGTCTATAAGGATATTTTGAATAAGGATCCTTGTTAACTTATTGATCGACTTCTTTTTGATATATTTACATTTTCTATCGCAATAATCATTAAAAGACAATATCTATAAAGTACAGCCAAAAATCATAGCAGAAAAAATCTCGACTAATAATTCTCATCAGTTAAAGTGTAGTATGGGCAAGAAGGTTGAGAAATAAATAAACAGGAGATTGTAAATTTTATTCCATTCGTCTCTCCTTTACCCTAGCATATCTATATTCATTTTGAAAATAACATATATGTGAATGTGTAATTAAATTATGAGCATAATGTGCGAGACGAAAATTTAGGTAGTTCAATTTTATTAATTTATTTCAAACTTTTTAATCTTTTGAAAAAATGTATTCGATTATTATAAAACGGTAATAGATTCACTGGCACTATAGTTGATAAAACTTTTTTTCTTTTCGTTGTTTTTTTTTGTTTCGTAATGTGAAAGTAATCAATTGAAAACAAATTAAATTTTGTCATTTGTCGTTATATTAAGAAATAATTTCGTCCATTTAAAATATATTTATTATATTTATTAAATATATAATATTATATTACATTTGCATACTTACGTACACACACACATATATACGTGTGTATATAATCATATATTAAGACTTGATGGGATCTTGTTATTAAAAATATAAATTAATTGACAGTTAAAACTAGTAGATTAGTCATTTAAAAAAATTAGAATTTATCCATCGGTAATCGGTATTTTTTTATCATGGAAATCTGATTATCATAATTTATAAACGTGAATGCAGTAACTATACGTATTATGAATATTAAATTAACAGTAACAAAACTTAACAAATTAATACTTGATATACGTTAATTAATGGTCATCATCGAATTTCATACGTTTTTGTATTAAGAAAACAAATTTGCCATTATAATAAAAAATTGAATAAAAAAATTCAACTATTTGTTTTGGTAATTGTTAATATAGCCGTCCTCGAATTGTATTTAATGTTAAATATTTGTAACGTTGGAATTTTTATTTCTATTAATACTTTTTAAATTTCAATCAATTACATAAATGTTGAAGCCATTCTTACGAGATTTATTAAGAAAAATCAGAATCATTATCAGATTATCAGAATAAGTATTCCAATTATGTGTTGACTTGGTGCTTTAGAATTCATTGACTCATTCAAATGAATAACACTTAAAAAAATGACCAATAATATATTAATTTCCTCGATAATTATTTATTCTTTTCAGAAGGCTATGCAATGAAATAAAATTTGTAAGCTTCAGATGACAGACATGATCTTTTGCTACATAGACTATAATGGCGTATAATGTGGTATACGTTAAAAGAGTTTTAAAGAGAGAGAGAGAGAGAGAGAGAGAGAGAGAGAGAGAGAGAGAGAGAGACAGAGAGAATGAACAAAAACTGCTACAAAAACTAAAAGCAATATGTTTAAGCATTAAGTAAATAAGTAAGAATAAATAAAAAAAAAAAAAAAAAAAAAAAAAAAAAAAAAAGAAAAGAAAAAGCAGACACTCCCTAGAGTTAGGTGAAAGAGCTGTGCCATCCTGACTGTGATCGTTTCTGTTGTTGCAGAGCTGAAAAATTGGCGGATATCACAGATATTTGAGAGACAGAGTAACACGGACGAGAGGAGACGGTGTTCGTTGTGCGGTAAGGTCGTAACCAATGTGCGCAATCACTATTACGTGCACTTCCCCGGGAAGTACGCCTGTCCGCTCTGCCCGGCCGTGTACACGCGCAGCGATACGCTGCTCACGCACACGCGCATGAAGCACGCGAACGTCCAGTAAATGCGGCCGCGTCGCGTGCGCCGCCATCTTGTTGTGTGATAACGGCGACCGCGTCTAATGGCGGCTCAATCACGCGTCATACATTTCATGGCTCGAGAGACAGAGATTTGATGGTCGTCATCGAGTTTACTTGATGAGTATTGACGATTGAACGCGGCACGAACGGCACTCATGAAGATTATGTTATGGTTTGAAAGATTATTGTTTTTCTTTTTCTAAGACATTTTTTATAAGGGGGATGTGAAGTTCGTAGCGTAGA
The DNA here is from genome assembly GCA_018907135.1 of Kradibia gibbosae. Classification (NCBI taxonomy): domain Eukaryota; kingdom Metazoa; phylum Arthropoda; class Insecta; order Hymenoptera; family Agaonidae; genus Kradibia; species Kradibia gibbosae. The sequence continues at coordinate 12,149,807 of JACCHX010000002.1, read as the reverse complement.
GATTTTATTAAAACATACGAAAAAACTTTATACTTTACTTTAATTCTGTTTGCTTTCGTTTATTTGAACTCTTCGGAAATCACTGTTAGAGAATTTGAATCACTTTTTATTAATATAACCTTAACTAATTAATCAGCGCATATCAGAAAGGCATTGATTACATTACTTGCATTGCTTAATCGTATAACTCTACTATAAAATCTAGATTATAAGACATTAATTTTTTTAACGGTGAAACAGGGTAACGCAGAGAATTGTATATTAATACTTCACATTCCTTAATAAATTATTATTTTCACAATAATAATTTTTATTTTGTTTTGATATTATTCAATTATTGTTTTGTTAAGTTTAAGACAAATAATACGTTTTTTTTTTTACTATTATTATTATTATTTCAACCAAGCCTCTTTTAACCTTTGGAGTTAAAAATATCTGTCAGTGGAACAAATTGCGACAAGAATATTACTACACGCCGATGATTAATTTTAAAGTAAAAGGAATTTCAATACAATGACTTTACTGCTATACTATGCTACAATAATTAATATACTCATAAACATGTTCATAACTTCTAAATTGAAAATGCTGCGAATTGTAAAGATAAGAATTATGTAAAATCACAAATATTTAATTGTGTCAATATATTTCAATGCTCGCAACTTTTTAAAATTGAAATAATTAAATTCACAGTAAATCGTAATTGAAGGAAAAACCTTACTCTAAGTTTAAGTAAAGAATTATTACTAATGAGACAAGTTTTAGATTGCCAAATATGTACTTTTTTAAACAACAATGTTTGTATAGATAATCTTTTATTTTTTACTTAGAAATTATTCAATCAGCAAAATTTTCATTCTTGCATAATTTTATAAGATCTTATCTTAAAATTCATTGAATAAATAAATGGCCTTTTTAAAACTTATTAAATGCTATTTTTCAAATGATTAATTTTATGCTATCAATGTATTTAAAACTATTAGACGTTCGATTAAGTAAATATTAAAAATTTCTTGGCAATATCATTATCATGAATGCTGATACACATTTAGCGCACTGACAAAATTGTTATTTGGTTTGATTTTTTTTTAAAATTAATTATCATTTATTTTATAATGATGCATTAAGTAAATTTGTGACGACTAGTGAAATTTCTTAATATCTCCGAAATAAATCGGTTTTTATTACAAAGCTTATTAATGCTATTATAATTAAAAAAACATGATCATGTGATGAAAATAAGTACCGCGTTAGATCACTAATGAATATCTTTAAAACTTCGGACACCGTCTACTTCGATCTTTTGTATATAATTGTTTAATGTGTTTATTAATAAAACAGTATGTGTATGATAACATTTCACAGTAAATCAAACAAATTTATGAGGATTTAGAGTACAAAACAATGAAAGTGAACTTATATTCCAAAAAATAAAACAATTTTATTAAACTATTTTAACATTGAATTGCAAAACTAAATCAAAATAATATATAGATCAATTGAAATGTTTTATATGTTATTTGTATTTTATGTAATTATGGATTATTCTGTCGATAGTTTATAATTATTGCCAATTTATTATTAGATAAAAAGAAAACTTAAATTATATTCATATTTGCAAGATTTCATTTATTAAATTTTTACAGATACTCTCATTTACGATAAATTATGATTTTCAAAATGAAAAGTACAGAACTTCGTTTTATAGGAGTTTTTCTATTTTGGACTTGAAATACCTAATTATATTGAGTAGATTAAATTATAAATTAAACTCGAAAGGTGCAGTTTTTAATATTTTCAAAATCATAATAATTCATAATTAAATATAAAATTGATGTAAATGAAATATTTAATAAAACAAAACCAAGATATGAAAGCCAATAAGGAAATTAAAGCAGTCTTATTGATTGAAACAAATGATGAGTACAATTCGTTTCTATATACATATATCTGTATATAACTATACATACACAGTGTGTGTGTGTATATGTGTATGTATGTATATATATATATATATATATATATATATATATATATATTATAGACATGCCAAAGAATATCGTTCTTCCATTTGACGTGATCTAGCACTGTAATGTAATTTACATTCTTATCCTGAAGATTATACAAAATATGAAATTTTCGCCTAGTTGTTTGCGCAAGATCCCTAGGATCCTAAAATAATTAAAAAAAATTGCAGCAAAATGTTGTAACAGGGGACGTAAGCAGATTAACTTTTATTTTTAATGATAATTCGATCGTTTTGATAAAACATTTTACACTTTCAATACTATGTATTTGTTAATGTTTTCAAATGACAATTTAGAGAATTGTGAGCTTTTTTATTTTTCTAAGAATTACCTTTAATTCTTTAAAAAAGTTTTAATTAATTACTACTTAGTACTTGTAATTATTTGTTCTTGGTTTTTTTCATAGATCAAATAGCGAAACAAATAAATATTAACACTTCAACCACATTTGTATAAAATATAATTATGATAGTGGCTCTCAGAATAAAAATGCTTATCTTTTTACATAATTTTACATTATGTATTAAATTAATTAAATAATTTATTATCTTTAACTACAGTAAATGTAGAATTGTAGAAGTAATACAATCACAACAATTTAAAAGTAAATCTATAGTTTAGTTTTCAAAAAAGTTTCGTTTCATTCATATATAATTAATAATCAAATATAGATATATTTAATTGAAAAAAAACTTAAAAAAAGACAGAGTTATAATCGATACGTTTTTCACTAAAATATGTTTTTTTAATAATAACATGAAATTAAGTAATCCAAAATATACTGTTAATCTTCATAACAATTGAAAAACTAGAATTTTTTTGGACATGAGTATGCAAGAAAGAAGATTTATCACTTGGCTAAGATATTTTATATTAAAATTACGATAATGTATCGAAAAAAATGTGAAAGTTTCATAACTTTTTTAATATGTTATAATTGAATTTGCAAGTACTGTTGCTTCTACACTTTAAAATTATTATTAGTATTAAAGTATCTACAGTTCTCTAAATTATTATTTTATAAGGTGTCAACTACACATATAAGAAAAAAAATTATAATTAAAAACTTGAATGTCTGGTTAGTGATGAAGTAGATTTAAATTACATTCCATCAATAGGAAAGTCGCAAAAGCGAAGAATCAGAAAAGTAGTATTTTTACAACTGAGGTGCTTATTCATTTTATATATATATATATATATATATATGTGTGTGTGTGTGTACATATATATATATATATATATATATATATATATATTGTTTTTAAGAAAATATTATTATTTACCAATACCGTTTACTTTTTGATACTATATAATAATTATTATTAGTTGATAAAACGGTATAGGTTAGAATAAAATTATGACTTAATTATTAAGAAAAACTTTCGGTAAAAGTTATGGATTGAAAATTTGAATTATTGTCGAAAATATATTGTAAAAAGAGTTGTATGAAATAGGTAAAATTACTAAAGCAATAAACGATTTCTTAATACGTTCTTATTATAATGAAATAGTAATTAATTAATAATTCTTATTGTAATTAAATTTTATGTTTAAATTATATCATACTTAAATATATATGTTAAATTGTTTAATTACATGATACTTAAGGCGAAAATAGGCCTTGAGCACTACTTTCAACGTGTAATTACTTTTTACACATGTAATATATTAATAAATATTGTTAGTTGATGAATACTAATTAATTTATTTTTTTTAATTTAATACGAGACAATATAAGCACTAAATTATTAGTAAACAAATGTGAATTGAATAATGATTTTGTTCCATCTTTGAAATATTTTCTATAACGAATAGACGTTCATATAGTACTACAGGTAAAAAGAATTTTAAATAAAATTTTACATGTAAAGAGAAAACAGTTGATAATAGATTATAAATTTAAGAAAAATTGTATGTAAAATATTTGTTACTTGGATTTCCCTTGATAATGTAAATTTTTCTCGAGCATTTATAGAACAGTTTCTTTGCAAAGTAATTTTTCATTAATATTTTTAATGTATTGTGAAGTTAATTTTATCTTTCAAACATCAAAAGCCATTGATATCTTTCGAATTAGCCATCAAGGTGAGTTTCCTTTACATTTTCAGTTTCACATTACACTAGCAGCATCTAATGTACAATAAAATATAATTCAAGTAAATTTTAAAATATGCCTGAACGTAAACTAAATGATAATTATAGTAAGTATTCAAATAAAACGTCAAAAACTAGCACTCTCGACTTTCATCTGAATATCCATTGTCATGGATCGGGATTTGTACGTAGGAACAAGTAAGTTCAAAAAGTTTCAGTACATAACGATAACATATGTGTATGAATAATCAAATCTTTTAACTCATTCAAATAATTCTATCGGCTTTTTATATATACGGAAAAGTATATAAGTTAAATTTGTTTACAAATTTTTATAAAAATATTATTTCTATTTCACATTCTTCAGATTTATCAAACTATTTTTTATATTAAGCTTTTTATTAAACTTTTTATATACGTATACATATGTTGATTTATAATTTTCATCGATGCTCCTTTCCTAACTTAAAATACATGCATCAACTTTTAAATATATTAATCGAGTTATTTTAAAGGTTAAAATAAAATAGGTGTTGATGTATTATTACATTCTATAAGTTGTGTAATAAATTCATTAATTTATTTTAAGAGTAACTTTATTTGTCTAAGTTTTACATATTTTAAAGACGAAAAGTTAAAAGAATTTTTAAACAAGTCTGAATCAAAATGGTTGATCAAAATTTTTAATTAACGATTACTTTAAGTATTAAATGGTTGCTTAGGCCATACGAAATATAAATAGCGCAAGTTATCAAAAATCTAATATTCCATGAGTATAATGCATACTGACTTGGAAAAGTCGTTGCTAAAAAAACTGGTCAGCATATGCATACATATAAACTTTGTCCCTTGATACAACAAAACATTTCGAGCGGCTCATTATTCGTCAAATTAGTCATTGAACATTGACCATGCAGTTTCAGTGATCTGAATGTCGGTAATTTTAAGCCCAAAACTATAAATGGGGCTCACGTATCTCACAAAACTAAATGGAAAAAAGTTTATTCTGATAAAGGGACATGCCTGAGCTGCAGGCATGCCTGAAACTACCACCTCTTTTAAGAAAACAGGACGTGTAAATTCTACATAGCAAACGAGGGATTGCTACCTACTCAAATGTCATGAGCTCGTTGCTAAAGGCCGCCGGAAAAATCAAGATCATCCATCAACCTGACGTTGTGCGCAGGGAGCCGCCGAGGCTATGCAAATATTCCGGCAGGACCTGGGGCTCGCACGCGATCTGAAGCGAATTGCACGGATTGCGCGGCTGGTCTTCCAGCAAAGCTCTCGAAAGGAGGAGACTATCGATTTTTCCTCGCAACCGTGTCTAATTCTGCTCTCTGTGGATCAAGGATTCATTTTCAGACTGGCATTTAAGAGGCGGGAAGTAAGAGGGAGTATGTTAGCGTGGGCAGGGACAAATAATGCACGGCACTTCCTGCTGCGATTCATCGAAGAACAGCTTCGAAGGACCAACGTAGATTTTACGAATTTTCAATCAATAGGATCTTCTAATTGAGACTTACATCCATCCTTGCTCACTCTCTGTCTATATTAATGTATAAATTTTTTAATAACGCCTTTATAGTTACAGGGAAGAAATTCAAAAACAGAAGTACGTAAGAATAATGTGAAAATATTACGAATTTTCTTACTGGAGCATCCCATAATACACAAATTTGCAATTATTTTGCGAGTACCTAAAAAGGAGCCTCAGGCTTTATTCTAATACTAGAAAGAAAAAAATTATTCTACCTTTGTTAGAGTTTGTTTTATTGAGTCAATTTATTTATTAGTCCACATACTATTTTTACGTTAATATTTGAATGAAATGGGTATTCGTCTTTAGCGTGGACTCGATAGAAATTAATAACTGTAGCAACAATACCAATGACATTTTACGTATGAGCCGATAATCGTTGATGATTTTTCATTTAAGTTATTATATCATGAAAATGTTCTCATTTATGGGTTTAAACTTAGATAATAGAGCCAATGAAAATGGTCTAAGAAGATTGATTTCTTCCCCAAGCACCAAAGTGAACGACCGTGATATTATTCGAACAAATAACAATTCGTTAACGTATGGCAGGTGCAATTTAAGCCTAATGAAACGCACAATGTCTGTATCGAGCTCAAGCTGTCGACTTTCCCGGCACAATCATTCTACCGTAATACTTCCCAGGATGGGCGCGAATGTGTGTCTCCAGCTGTGTGCATTAGTATTCGTTATCAAAGAGCCAATAAGGACCGAACGGATTTTGATCAGATAGAATCTGTTCGGATGAATGGGAATGGTATGTTACTACAAAGTTCTGGCTCGCAAAATGAAAAAAGTAGCTTATAGTTTTACACCGTACTCCGATAAGTTTGAGCTGCACATATTGGTGCTATTGCATCACTTACCTCCTTTCCTTCTCCCTTCCATCCCTTTTTACAGTGTGCCGTACGTTCTGGAGTCGGCATTTGATATCGACAAACATCTAAACGAATCCATGTCTCAATCAGACTCTTTTGTACTAGCTCCCTCGAATATAAATCTCGAATGTTATTGGCATGCTGTCATTATGCGAGCTTCGATGTTTCTCTTTTTTTCTATCTATACTAAACAAGTTTTTCAATTTTTTCCTACTGGGAAAAGTCGTATTACGGTAATGAAACTCGTAAATGTTAGTTGCTGCATCATTTTACTGTTGACGAGAGTCGAAATTAATTCTTTAAAGCGCTCAGTGAGCAATCGTGGATTTCACATAAAGCGAATGTGCGTTTGCAAGTTTCTTTTAAACAAAAAGTAATAAGTTTACTTGTGATCTTAGATTTATTTGTGAAAGTCCAAAAATTGCGGCAAAATACAAGTTTTGCATTTCGAAGACTGGTTACCCTATCAGAATATCAAGAAATAATAAAAATTACAAGCAATATTATATCTACCTAATTATTGTAAAAATTAAGTACGTTCACGATTTCATGCGACAACAAGCTGACACGTAAGTAAAAAATAAATTGGTGTTGAAATTTATCTCCTAACGACTGTACAGCGGAGACAGCTTTTGCTACCACGAAAAATTTTTTTATAATGAAAGTTATCAGGCGTATTGGTCGTACTTTGCTTCGACTCGTCGCAAAAGCAGCTACGTAATTTTTAATCGAAAGCTTCTTAAAGGAATAGGTAAATACATCGGTATCGTTTGTATATTTAACCAGAGTTAGGCAATTAACGGGAGGTTCTTTGAGCTTCCAGACTCGACCCGATAATCGACGTATGGAAAATTGCTTTTTCAATGATATTTGACGAGTAAACGACAAAATACTCGCTCCCTGCTTACGATTATTGTCTCGTCACTCACTCACGGTACGAACAAGGAGAATACAAGTTGCACCCGAGTCCTAAGCTACTCGGCTGACGAAAGTCTATCCAGACGAGGATGACGCGGCCAGTGCACCTCAGTCCCTCCGAGCATTGTTCAAGCAGCTTGAGCCAGCCCCATTCTTCCCCCCCCCCGTCCCAAAAACTCACTGTCCGCTTGTCTGTGTGCCTGTCTGGCTGTCTATCCGCCTGCCTGTCTCTGTGTATATCTGTCAGTCACCAGCCTAAAGCATTACCCGAGCAAGACGTCACTCTTATGAGTGAGCCAGCGTTGCATGCATTGAGAAAAGGAAAAGAATAAACGAGCTCGCAACGCGGCGGGCGGTATTCGGGCCGGCCAAGCCCTTTCGGCCAGGGTAGTCCGAATCCCAGGGGCCTCGGAGCCCCGCGTCCACCTGATATACGCAACGTGAGGTATGTGTTGTTGGGTTGTGTTCGCAGGTACGATGCCGAGCGTCCCGGTGGGTCTGTCGTACCACGAGATGTTCGCCGTCTCCCTCGGGAGCCCAGCCCTGTGGAGGTGTCGAGCCTGCGGCAAGCAGGTGACCAACCGATGGCACCACTTCCACATACACACGGCTCAGAGGTCGCTCTGCCCTTACTGTCCCGCCACCTACAGTCGCATCGACACGCTGCGCTCGCACATACGCTCCAAGCACCGGGAGCTGCTTTTCGCTAAAGGATCATTATAGACCCTGGGGTTCCCAGGCAGAAGGCGACGACGACTCCAAATCGCCATCTAAAAAGGCTCGTGCTTAAGCCAGCACGAACCTTGCGATTACACGCCGCGATTATTGTACAAGCCTACTTGTCCCTCTGTTCGTCCTTCTCCCGTCGCGATGCCCGACGGCCGGCATCCCGAGGTCGTCCGCGCGTACGGACCCTTCTTAACCCCCCCCCGCTCCGCTCCACTTTTATTTTACAATGCGCTTCCTGCGGTTCCAGGCACCGGCTCCCGAACTGCCGATTTACTGCGACCGACCCGAGGCTCCACTACTACCATCATAAATACACGATTATCGTGCCCGGTTGGGCAGCTAACGCCGGTTGGTCTGCCCTTAACCCGCTGCTAGCGATTAGAATTCTAATTATTCTAAACAAAATTACGCGCACTCCTTGTTAAGCCATCGCAGTTGTTTGGCCGGGCGATGAAGACGGTCTGGGAAACGCTAGACAATGATCTCCGCGACATTTTATAGTCGATTAAATGCCCCTTGCTCGATGCATGGAGAAGCCGCATTGTTTCTATTAGTTTCGATCTGACTTCTTAAGACATTTTTGTTAGTTTTCTAAGCGACGTGAACTCGTTGAAGCTGTCCTCCCGACAGCCTTTACTTTTAAACCCGATAGCAAAGGATCAAGCTCTCCTGCTAAGAAGAAACTTCATACGAAGAGTGATTCTTTGTACCGCTGTAGAAAGTAGTTTATATGGTGAACTTTTTAACCTCCAAACCTCTCCGACGCTCGTTCGGCGGAAGCGCTTGATATACTTGTATATTGCGTTTTAATTCATCCCTAGCTCATATAGCTAAAGTAAATATAGATAGTATCTAGTGCACAACAGAGTTTTTTTTCACGCGGACTCATATAACAAAAGTTGATTAATGATCGTTCTTGCGCTTTCTTTAACGAGTCTCGACTTCGGGATTAGTGAGTTGTTTTTATTGGACGACTGAACATTGTCAAAATTATTAAATTTGTTAAAACACACATAAGAAAACCCGAGCGTTCTGCATAAATAAGTATTAATTCGATATATGAAAAGAGATCTCGGATTCGTGACGATCTAAAACGATGTAATTAATTTATAGACTGAAGTGGGCGCTGTGATTTTCGGAATGCCGAACATCGATGGTACTACAAAACTGTAAAAATATTTAGATGTCTCTTCATTATTTCATCGTGCCATAAATTATGTATAATGGTCTAAGCGTAATCGTATTTGTAACAGAGAACTAAAAAAGAACAAGACTTATGATCTAACGAAGTAACGAGTTTTAATCAAGTATTGCATTGAATTACTTTAGACTAATCTCACATTACGTAGATTTTCAATTAACGATCGATTTATCTATTCATTATCAAATAGTAAGGGTAACATTTTACCTCATTTGATATGGAAATATTCCCTGTTCAAAATTCAGTTGTAAACTCTCAATTGAAATTTTCGTTTTTTTTTCATACTGTGTAACAGAAAAGCTTCTATTATTATAATTAAAAACAAAAAAAAAATTTTTCAATTTTCTATAATCAATTATATTATAACATTAAGCTGTATAAAATAATTTATTAATTGAGTTATTCTTTTCACTTACATACAATATAACCGGTAAATATCTGTGATTATTAACTAAAGTTTTTATTCAATACTTAAAATACTTAAAATTATGTACATCTGATTAAGCATCATTATCAATAATTATTTTTGCTTTTTTTAAATATATTAGCAAATCTCAATTCAATATAAATTTGATGTACATAAAAGTTCGTATCTTCGTTTTATTGGCGTATATTAGTAATGAAAGCGCAAAGTTGAAGATTTAAATTTTATGGTTCTTGTATAATTTAATGAATATAATAATTCGCCCAATGATTCGCGTTACCGATTGAGCAGTATCTCTTCTATAAAACCATTTTACTCAATAGTTAATACCAAAGAGTTACGTTTTTAATAGATTCTTAATTTCTATAGAATTTTTTAACTCCATATGGCTCCATATATTAAAACAGATGCTGCGTATCACATTAAAAAATTAATGAATACTCTTGAAATAAATTATTTTATAATGTGGTTAAGCCCATTTTTATTGAAATGAAATATAAATAATACATTCAGAAATAAGTTTTTAAAAAATTATAGACATAGTGACAAACTTAATAGAAAATCCATTTAACATAAATATTTGCTAGTTGTCATTTAATATATAAATATAAAATATGCATATGATATTATGTATAAATTAAAAAAAAAGCATTGCTCAGTTGGTAAAAAATAACTTTCATATAATCTTATAAGAAATATCTACTTTTTCTTTAGACTGAAATTTGTACATATACATTAAATTTTGCACTTCATCTGCTTTATTCCTTGTAAATCGATAAAAAATATATAAGACGTATGAATGTTTAGCATAAAGAAAAGATGGACACGATACAAATAGGAAAATTACAAAAATTTGCATTCAAAACACAAAATCAGTTAAAGTGAGAGAGACATTTTCCATGTCATATAAAACCAGGATAACTGTTTTTAATCTATTTGGACCAATGCTAATTAACTGATTTGCTTTTATGTAATAAAAAAAATACAAAAAATAGTAAATACTATTTAAAATAGTGCACGCATCTCGCACAGCACAATTTTATAAATGTGGGGTTCCTAATGAAAATGTAATCGTATCAAGGCTCTCGAGAAATGTATGTGCGATACATTTGTGGAATATGAATAATTATTTCTAATTTGCCAATACACTTGAAATTAAGAGTGAAGGTATGACTAATGACTTGGTTATACATTATTTTATTTAAACTACATGAATCAATACGAAAACAGTTACCGATAGAGATTTTGATTTTTAACATGAATAACAAGTTTAAGATCCCAATTTCATAGGTGGAATACAAAACTGATTTTAAATCGTTATAAAAATCATTTCAATGATTAACAAAGATCCGAAGTTAAATAATAATACAAATATCCATAAAGTTGTACATTCACGATTGATATTTTGATTTTACTTTAACAATTCTATCTTTCTGCCATGTTTCTCCACTTCTAATAAGTAAAAGAACCAATTATAATTTTACTGAGATTGAAGATATAGTAGAATTTTTTTTAATACGACAGTTTGTTAATTTATTTTAATAAGAAATTGAACATTAAATAAAATGTGACAGTTTCACAAGTACTTTAGCAGGGAAAACAGAGTCATTCTCATTATCATTATTAACCATATAATTCAATCACATCAGGAATTTTTTTTTTAAATACATGATTACTTGAATTTATCTATTATTCACATTAAATGTAGAACGCACTCAATGTGCGCTACATGCATTTTTAAAATCAAATAAATTAAAGTTATCATAACGAGCTATGATTTTTCACATTTTATTTATTATTTATTTAGCATAAAACAAAAATGAAATTGAAGCACTTAAATAAATATAATTTGAACGTGATAATTTAAAAGTCATTGTTACAACTTTAAAACTACACGCATATTTTATTTTTTACATTACGACTTATTTATGAGTATAAATATTTATAATTAACCTATAAACGGTTTTTTTACCAAAAAATATTACGCATTAAAAATGCAAATAGGATCGATTAAATTTTAAATAACTAGTAATGATAATTTTTTTTTTATAATGTGTATAAATTAACTTCATTGATATGATATATATAAAAAAATTTATGTTTAATGATTTGAAAATTGACTTTAGAGAAAAAAAAATGCTATAATAATATAGTTGCAATTATAAAATAAACGAAATTCATAGTTTAAATGTATAATATATTGAGAAAATATAATTATTATTAAAAATTATTATATAGAAAAAAAAGTAGATAAGAATTTAAAAAATGTGTTACCTGTGTTTTTAATAGATTTGAATTGTAGCTTAGTATTTTCGAAATATTAATTATATATAGGTCCTTTTTTGCTTGATATTAGAAACACATTTAGCAACGTATTACTTTCAAAGTAATAAGTATGAATAATTTATTTAAAGCCATTATATATATTAATATATATATATATTTAAAAATATAATAGTCTTCCGATTTTTATTACACGTATTTAAAACTAAATCTGTAATATATTTTTTCTATATTATGTATCTAATTCTTCCGTATGTGCGTCTAAATTGAATGCAATATTTTGATGACTAATTTATATATAAGGATTTTAAATACTTTTAGTCAAAGTTTTCTCCGCAGTGATTTTAATAAACAAGATATATTTACAAATAATAAAATTATTTAATTTGCAACAATCGGGTAGAAATTAATGTTGATTTGGCTTTAAAAAAGAGTCGAATATATTAAAATTTAGCGGGTTCATCTGGCTTTATCGCATTGGGCTGAGTGTCCATTAATTATCCTCGTCAAAAAGCTCGCCATAAATTTTTAATTAAAAAGTCCTATATACATTAATAATGCAGAGATGATAAAAAAGAATCTCCAAACTGTTTGGGAAAGTGCAGGATTAAACGAAGGTCTTCGGAGTAATAACTTTTTGATGCGAAATGGAGAATACGGAAATGCATACATATAGTAACGGACTTAAAATTTAAACGGACACTACATTGTGAACTAGCGAGTCTTACGACGCGTAGGCGCACTCTAAAGAACATAAGCCCGCAGCTTGATTATTTTATCTTAGAAATTTTATCCTGATAATAACTTGCGAATTATTTACGATTTTCATTTCTTTTTCATCTCTTGCGATCAAAACAGAATTCTTACCTTACGAAACAATACTTCTTACAACGGAACGACTGTTTTTTTATTTCATTTTTCACGAAGTAAATTATTTCATACCTTGAGGCATTGTACAGAGAAGTAAAATGTGTGTGGCTATCGGTAAAACAGGAATATTGAATATTCATTTGACGGCATCTTCAAATGAATAATTCATTAGTTTTTATTATTTATGTCGACCTGCCTTCTAAGATTTAGTTAATCAAAGTGTCTTTTTTCTAGTACGACTACTAATTAATTATTGAGTTTTTACTTGTTGGAATTTTGGCTGTATAAGCCAATTATCTTTCACAATTAAATTAACGGCGTCATATTTATAATTTATAATACATTTAGCGATCATTTCATTCAAAAACAATGTTTTAATATTAAATGGACTGAACCATTCACTGCTTGTTCTTGATTCAAAAAGTGTTAAATAAGGTTAATTAACGAATTAATATTTTAAAAAAATGTTTATCTATTTATTATTAATAGTGAACGTGTATGTATCGTCTGAATAGTCTATGAATTTTAATATATGTATTAAACTAATACCGTCTACGAATGAAGAGACTTTGTAAGATAAAATTTTTCTACGAATTAAAAAAAAAATTCGAGAAAACGTGATTACTTCGTTCATCCTTTAAAAGATAACAATTATTACATGTGACTCGTGCACAGAATCCTCTATAATCAAATTATAAAGATGTTCGAAAACGAATTTATATAATTGCATGGGCTTCTTCCAGTTCGAATTATTAAATAAAGCCTCATATAATCGTTGTCGACAATCCTCGAATCATCGACTACACGTTAGTATATTATATATGTAAAAAACAAATCTAGTGAAACTACAATGTGAAAAACAAATACCGGTTGTATAACAATCCCACTCAACAAAAATGATGTTTGAATGCATCCACAATGCACGATTATGGACTAAAAATAATAAATATACAGGTATGCATGTATACCTGTACGTCTACAGGCAAGCGCGCTCGCGCAATAAATGCACCCACACACAGACACACACGCACATGCTCATAGACCAAAGCATGTATTTGTGTATGCGATTGTGCATGTGTGATGACATATAAAAACAAATTGTAAAAGCAACCTCACATCGAAAACTGTCGAGATGCAACTATTTACACTAATGCTTTTTCGAAAACATAATAATGCAAGAGTAAGCTTTAAAAAGACCATTAAAAACCGAGAGGAAAAAGGGCGATCGCCATTATTGGTAAATTGAAGTGTAAATAAATTGTATTGTTGATTTTGGAAAAACCAATCGCTTTCACATTCTCTCGTGGAGATGTTATATAATAATGTGTAAATACTAAAGGTAATTTATTATTATGTATATTTAAATTACAGTTATCGAAAAAGAAAAAGAAAATAATGAACGATGCAAAGCATGATAAAAATAAGTTGCTGATGTAAATCGTTGTGTTGTTGAATTTTCATTGCTACTTTTATATTTTTACTATTGAGATGTATCTTCGAATACGATTTCGAGTATTTTAAAAAAAAATTTTCTCAAAATTTTGAAAGTCTTTCGACTATAAATGAAACGAGAGACTGATAATTAGATAATATTGAATCTTTAAATCAAATATGGAATGCAATTCGACTGAGATAGATTCGTGAGTTGTCAATTTTTTAACAATGAATTTTGAATTAGATTGTGTGTCGTATAAGGGACAAAAATGGCGAGTTTAGATTCGCGAATCGTATTACAAGTCCTCTATATAGTATTTAAAATAATAATAACAATAACAACAACAACAACAGCAACAACAACAACAACAACAATAACAAAAGTGTAAAACTAACAATAAAATCAATAAATTTGCGCTGCAGTCACTCGTTTATGTGTTTGCGTAAGCGCGAAACTACCGAATTAAGTGTTTTAAAAAAATATTAAATAAATACCAAAGTAAACACGAAATGTGTTCTAACATAACTGTTCTCCGCACACTCCATATAACCATACAGAAAAAATAAATTTAACAAAATATCGATATCAAGAATGTCAATCTCGTGTCTATTGATGGTACTTAACGCCCATTGCACTATGTTAAAGCACGCAAATCCCATGCGTGTGCGTCTATAAAGGAAAATAAAAACAGTCAGTGAGACCGGGGCGAATAATTTGATAGTTTGAAATATTCAGTATAGTCAGGCATTTTTTGAAAAAAAAAAGCAAACCGAACAAATCATATTTGAAAACTTTGAATCTCCTGATTAATGTTCGATCGCTGCTCTCGTTTGTTTACTTTAGATTTTAGTGCAACAAATTATAAGAGGCCACGAGATTAAGGCGAGAAAATCTTTATTTAAATATTTATCTCCGTCAAACGTGAATCCATTTTTATGACGAACAATTTTTAGTATAAGCGTTTCAATAAATGGCGAAGTTATTGAACGTACGCATACAGGGTTACCTTAAATATGAATATTTATGAAAGTGATTTAAAATTATTAAGAAAAGCCTTACAAAAATAATAAAAATTTTCGTTGTTAAATGTGAATTTATATTCAATATGTAGATTTTATTTAAAAACTGAAGATAAGTTTAGTAGTGATTAAATAATAATTCGTGTACCCATATTTTATATGCATCGCAAAGTATGCACAATTTGTATTGCATTATACTATTACAATAAAGAGTAAAATTAACCATCTACGTTACTCTTCTTGAAATAAGTACTTACGGAAACGATATATATTTTATTATGTATACAATGAATATACATAATATAATCGCAACAATAAACAACGTTAAAATTATAATTACTGAAAGTAATAATAGTTACATTAAATTACACATAAATTGTACTATATCAACATTAGTATCGCAAACTTATTTTCATGCGAAGTAATTGACGTTTTCATAAAATCTTCATGATAGTTCAAGTAAAAAAAAAGAGGTTAAGTATTGACATAAATAACAAATATTTAATGCCCAAGAGCTCGTATCGTGTACATATAGAGGAATTAAATAATTAAATACTCAAATAAATTATTAGCGACTCGGCAAGCGACGATCGTGTACGCTGATCAACGTAATGTCGTATATTTTTTCAAACTAAATCAGTGAGGTTAAGGGTAATGTGCAGAATTATAAAGCTAGTCAAATCAATTGAAATCATTAATTAATAACAGGAGGAGCGTCTGGTATACGATGTTACCAAGATTACGCCCCTTATAATCGCCCCGGCCTCCGACTTTTCAATATTGCATCTTAGCATTTTTCCTTTTCACTTTCCCGACGCCTGATATATCGTGAATAAGATGTAACGCGCTGTAAAGAGTGAAAACTGAATTATCGTATTGAACAGAAGAAAAAAAAATCACAAAATGAACAAAAATGATAAAAAAAAAGAATAAATAAATAAACAAACAAACAAACAAACAAAATATAATAAAAGTCAGCAACACATTCAATGTAGCGTGTCCTTTTCTGATCCCATGATCCTTGCATAACCCGCAGATTTTTCTTATATTCAACCCTACCGAGTACACGACTATTCATTCATATACAATGTATTTTTGTGAGCAGTATTGAATAAAAGAAATATTAAAAATGCTAATGTTGTACAGTTATTACAGTTAATGTACTATGATGTACCTATATTGTATATAGATATATTTAATTAAAGTAATTATGAAATTAAGCATTATATCTATATTGTTTTTTATATCCTTACCATTCATTCGCATTATTATTCAATTTATTCGGTTTTTAAAAATATTTACGGCTTAAATTTTCCTATACAAATTACACATTGTATTATATTTACTCGTGAGAAAAAATATCTCACTTGTTTTTTTACGATAAGCTTATAATTCAACCACAGATAAGATCTAGAAATATTTTATTAATGTTTTAAGTACGACTAAAGACTATAATTAAAGCAATTTAATATAATATGCAGCTAACTAATGTTTTAAAGAAAAGTTTTTTATCGAACCATTAAGTCATATTTATCTCAAATTCTTGTATATTATTATTCATCATCGATGTTAAGTATTTTTAATCTAATTCAAATTTCATAATAATCGAACTTCAAACAAATAATGAAAATGCTCATATAATAACATCGAATTAAAAATACTGAAAAATTAAGGTAATTAAATAAATCTCAGCCGTCATATTTTATGACAAAAACAAGTATCTAATCTAATGGTTCCCATTAAGGAATTTATAGGGGTTGAATGCGAATTGTAAAAGTGAGCAGCCAAAAACTTGAGACTCAACCAAATTACCCTGGCAGTCAACATTATGGAGATACTGCAAGAGACACTAGCAGCTGTTTGTCCTATGATTTATAAATTGTTCTTGAGAACAGAGAATTTAAAACTGATCATGAATGAGTTATGCCTTGTCAAGCTGCTGCAAAAAAGAAAATACAATCCTTAATCTTAGATATTGTACAGAGTATTTTTACCAATCAATCCGAGGAGCATTTTTAGGATCAATATTTAAATAAAAAAAAATCAGTCTAAATAAAAAAAGATTTTTATAAAAGAACGATATGGTAGTTTTCATAAAAATAGAAGAACGATCCCAATCTTTTTAGGTCGCCAAGAATCACATTTAACTTGCTGTAAAGTTGCTCTATTAATACGTATAAAGGTTGTGGAATACGATATTAAGGCATTTGTATTATGAAACTTAAAATAGTAAATTTGAATATTCTGCTGTTAGATGTTTCAATATTCTTATAAATTTATAAGATATTTGTATAAGTATTTAATTTTTATAAGTACCATGTAACAAAGTAAAATATAATTTATCAGTTAAAATCTTATTTTAATTAATTTTAAGATATTTAAAAACTATAGAATTTCACGTGACTTATATGCTCAATTATATAGAGTTGATAATTTTCTTTGATTTGAATTTCAAAAATATTCATTACATGCTTTAATTTTTATTAAAAGAATCTATGATAAGATATGAAACCTAATTTCATGCGGAATAAATTTATTTCAGCGTTTTTGAGGAATATTAACTCCACAGTCTGCAAAAATCGTGTAGAGAACAATTAAAAAAAAACAAGTGACTTTAATCGACTTTAATCGACTAACAACTTCACCTAGAACCTTAAAATTTTTTGTTTAATATTTTTAAAGTAAATTTACCAATGCCTATGCTTGTTTGTCCTCATAACGTAATTTACACACCGACACTGTATCACGTATCGTCGTAATGAATCTTAGAAAATTTTTACATTAATTTGTACTGGTTACATTTTTGTCATGAAAAATATTTTATTTATAAGTTAATATAAAACTTTTGTTTATAATAATGTAAAAAATTATTTTATCGTGATACTTTTACCAATATAAATTATTATTATTATGAAACTTATTCGATTTTTTTAATTAAGAAATATATTTACATTTAGTATAACTTAAAATAATACAGTGTATGTGTTGTTCATAATAAAAATATTACAAGCTAAATTGTAGTATAAGATAATGTAAGTGTGTATGATTAAGCAGCAATTACTGGCGTAAATATTGAGTTGCTATTAAAACAGCATACCAATTTTAAAGTAGAAGAAAGATGGCGCCAATTCAATTATAATTGCTTCACTATTATTCATAAAATAAAAGAATAAACTATTAACTTATTACCTATGCTATATCAGATATAAGAAATGTAATGTAGCTTCCAAAAGTTTCAACTTTACGTAAACAATTTTTAACAAATGTGCTGTTCCATTACAATGTACTATTACATTTAAAATCAATAGGAAGATTAAAATTTCGATCGTTATTTAATAAATGGGAAAATAAAAAAAAGCCAGTGAGACAGAATGAATTAAAGGGAGAGAATGAGAGAGATAACGTAGATACGCATTTAAATATTAGGATTCGTATCCCTAAACAAAACTCGTTGTCCGTTAAATCATATGTCATTATGATTTAATGTTTTTCTGATCTAATAACAAACAGTACAGTACTATATTACGAAAAATGAAATCACTCTTCATAAACTAAGGCTTACGAGAAGGTCAAAGCACAACTGCAGCTTAATGAATGCATCATATGTAGCTGTACACGATAATATTAGCTGAATTTCCGGGTAGACTTATAAACGAATGCAATCTCCGAGAAGAAAATCAGCAAGAAAAGCTCACAGACGATGAGCTTTAGTCTTTAGGGTTCGTTCGGTTTCCTTGTGAACGATAGCAAGTCCATACTGGAGGAATTGAGGGTTTACTTTTGTAGCTCTGTTGAGCTAACAAAAACCGGCGACGAAGAAAGAATTGGCACTAATCCATGATCCCAACGTCGCCGACGGCAAAATTCCAAGTAATTACGAGAGCTTCGGGTCATTATTATCAATTCAAGCTCTAACAATGTCGTACGCGAAAGGAAATTTATTGACCGAGAACCTTGTTCCTTCCTAGTTCTTGGAATCCTTGAAACCTTCTGACTAAAAAATTTTCATGGAGCAGTACAGACACTTTATTTATTTTTTATACATTTGTAAACGTATGCGCTTTACGCGCTTAACATTACGATAAATTACGATGTAAGTAATTATATATTATAATATCGCATTGAGTGTTTGATTTTATTTTAACGTAATTGCGGAAATTCAAAACATTTGATGTTCAAGTTAAATTATGAAATAACACGTTTTTATTGTTCTCATATCTTTTAAAATAATTTTTTTTCTTTTTTAAGTGCTTCATTACAATTTCGATTTTTTATTTTATTAATACCTTTCTTGTAGTTTAAAATTAATTAAACGCTTGTTAACAATCACTATACGAGCCTGGTTTTGATCTTTTGTGTAATTTTAAATTTCAAACATTCGAATTTTTAAAGAATGGGGGCGTCAATTTTAGTCTAAGATTGACGTCAAAATGGCGTCAAATACTTGCTAATGATATTTTGACCCCTTACAGATGTTTTATCTTTGTGTGCCACCGTCAAGTTTGATCAAAACAAAATCTAATGATGAATTAATTGAATAGTTTTATCTAAATATCGACTACTCAAATATTAACTCAAATACTATCTGTGATTTTATTGCCAAAATTTAAAATAATTTCATACGCTTAAGAAACAAATGTTCGTAAGATAAAAATGACCAGCTTTTATCAATATTCGTCATATTATAATTTAGATGAGAATGAACTACATGTAAAAACTGAAATAAATGTACTATTCTAGTTGACGAATTTTTTTCCTTTTATTTATCAAAAAAATGACTTTGCAATCGATTAAATGGGAAAATGGCAAACTCGAAATACTCAATCAACTTTTATTGCCGGCCGAATCAAAATATATTGAAATTACAGGTGTGAAAGATGGTTGGAATGCAATTCATACAATGCAGGTTCGTAACTTAATTAAAAACATCGTTTATAAATGTTTTAGTATTTTCCGATACATTATTGTTTTTATTTCATTTTTTTTTTTACTTTGTTGCTAATACATACATATATACAACTCATTGTAAATTATTTAGATTAGAAAGTACGTAATTCATTTTTTTGTCTACCAAATTGAAAGAATAGTAATTAACAATAAATTTTAATAAATAAATGAATATCGATAAAATATTATCTGTTTAATTGTATTTTTTATATTATTTATACTATAAAACTATCACAATTGTAACATTTTACATTTTACCTGTTTTAAAATATAGTTGTTTTCAGTTCTATTTACTTATTTTACTTTTTTTGGCATTATTGAAATTATTGATAAGTTGTTTTATTGTTTGAAAAAAATTAAATTTTTTTTAAGTACTGTAAAAAAATTTTATAATATTCAAATGAATAATGTTTACTATTAGACTCTTTGATTGATTTTTTTCAATCACAATATGAACCATTGTAAAAGTATATTTTAAACATAATTATTTTATAACTAACAATTATAATCAACTTTTATTAAAATCAAATTTCTAACAGGTTCGTGGTGCTCCAGCTATTGCAATTGTAGGGAGTCTAAGTTTAGCTGTTGAAATACAATCCAAAATATATGAAAACAATGAAGCGCTTATTGAAGATATTGAAGAAAAATTAGATTATCTTGTTTCTGCACGACCCACAGCTGTAAATATAAAGCTTGCAAGCAATGAAATTAAAGAATTAGCAAGAAAATTAAATAATCATAATACAACATCTGCTGATTTGAAGAAAAAGTAATTAATTTATTTTATTTCCTTTTTCAAAATATGATCAATACTATTATTAATGCATTAATTAATTAAATACATAAGCTTTCACTCATTGTTTTTTCTGTAATTGGTAGTTAAATTTAGTTTTTTTTAATGAAATCATTAGAATTTAATATTAAATTAATAATTATTAATTTCTTAATATTAATATTTATAATTTTAGGATCATTTCAAGAATAACATCAATGTTAGAGGATGATATTGCAGATAATAAAGCAATAGGTGAATATGGTGCAGCACATATTTTAAAAAATCATCTAAATCATAAGCATATCACAATTCTGACTCATTGCAATACTGGAAGTTTGGCTACAGCTGGATATGGTACAGCTTTAGGAGTTATTCGTTCACTTTATAGAAGTGGGAAATTAGGTAAATAACTGTTAAATGTTGCTTTACAAACAACATCTTTTAATTCAAATTATTTATAAGTAGCTAAAGCATTTAAGAAATAATATATGTTTATTAAAGCTTATAAAAGATTCTGTATTATCAAATTTGTAGTTATTAAAACTCATACATTAATTTATAAAAAATATAAAAAACTTGACTGTCAATTCGAATGAATCATTAACAATATTTTAAATTGTTTCAGAAAAAGTTTTAATCGTAGCATTATAATTTTGTTTTAAAATATTTATTTATTAAAGTATTAAATTTTCATGATATTTAACTTTTTGTAAATTGCAAATGATTTTTATTTTCAGATATATATCTGACAGTTTTTAATGAATTCTACTATTCTAATCAAGTGTTTTAATTTAGAACATGTATACTTTACGGAAACAAGACCATATAATCAAGGAGCTAGATTGACTGCCTATGAACTGGTACACGAAAAAATACCCAGTACTCTCATTTGTGATAATATGGTGGCATCGCTTATGAAAATTAAGCAGATTTCAGCTGTTGTTGTTGGAGCAGATAGAGTAGTCGCTAATGGAGATACTGCTAATAAGATTGGAACTTACCAGGTTTTATGTTTCTTTATGAATAATCTATTATACTACTAAAAATAATTATTACTCATTCTTTCAATAGAATAGGTTATATAACAAAAATTCTATTGATTTTTCTAATTTTAACGTTTAAGTTTACTGATTTATTCAAATCCAAAACGTTTATTAGTAATGGCAATATAAAATTTTAAATTTTGAAATGAAGTATTGGAATTTAATCTAAATACTCTTATAAGATGAAACTATTATTACATTTTTAAATATATGATTATGTATTTTAAAAAATAAATCCTTAAATTTAATTTTTTTTAAGTGTACTATTTTTAAAAAAACATAAAAATTGTTATTTATCTAAAAAAAATAAAAATTTATATGAAAAAATTTATTAATTGTTTTAGATTGCAATTTTGGCTAAACACCATAATGTTCCATTTTATGTTGCTACTCCTTTTACTACAGTAGACTTTTCATTGAGCAATGGTACCGAAATAAGGATAGAAGAAAGATCTCCAAATGAAGTTACACAAATAAATGGTATAAGAATTGCAGCTGAAGAGACAAAATGTTGGAATCCAGCATTTGATGTCACAACAGCTGATCTTATTTCAAGATTTATTACAGAAAAAGGGATATACAAGCCTCATGAACTTGCTGCTTTTAAAAAATAATATATTATTTATAAAGCATACGAGAATAATAAATAGAATTTATAAATTTGTTTAAAAAAAAAAACAATAATAAAACAAAAATATGACTGCATTAGTGTAGATTACTAAAAATATTTGAGCTATTTTTAAAAAAGAATAAGAGCATTAAAAAGTTTATAACATTTTTTAAAGCCTTGACATATAAATACATTATTGTTGTATAAAAAATATATGAAATATTAAATTGAGAGTAGCTGCCTTTGTTTATTTGAGAAAAATGTGTTTCTTGCTTAAATTTGGGTATTAAGTGTACATGTAAAGCTGAATTACGACTAAAGTTATGTTTTCTCTTTTAATATTAAGAAGCCTTTTGATCTAACATATATTTATTATTAACGTTCACTTGGAACATTTACTGCTAGGATAACTTCGGCTCGTCCAAGCAAGTAATATTCATTATGATTTTTTCCTTAGGCGTTAATACGATCATGATTCATATCATGGTTGAATTAACATGTTCGAAAAAGGCTGTGTTCTCAAACCATATCTTCCAATAAAGAAAGGACCTCTTCATCCTTCCTCGGTTACATAATAATAATAGATGCAGATTCCTCTATCTCTCGCCTTCTGCGTAGGGTGTAAGTATAGTGGCATACATAAAATATCACAACGCTACTGCCGGAGCGTTCGGCCGGTAAGCGAACTACCTACAGTGCCACGTCCAGCCACTAGGGTTTCGGCGTGACCATGGTAAAACACATAGATTCGTCAGAATGTACCTCGAAGATAAGGAGCACAGTCCCTCAGCGTGAGTCAAAATTAAATAAGAACGATCCGCTAAAAAATATATGTAGAAAAAATAGTACCTTTACCGTTTGGCGCTGAGCAAAATCACTAGATACGGCCAACAAAAGGACCTTACTACATAACAAATCGGCATTTTTTAGTTTAAGCGCGGCGCATATTCGCGCATATTGGCGCATTTACTAATAGAGCGCATCGGACGAAGACGGAAAACTCGGGTGGTCGATGTTTTGACACCTGTATAATAGCCGAGGCCCTTGAGTCACAAATGCACAAGGAATCATCCTCAGTGTCGACATACGCATCTGGTTCCAGGTTGCGAAGTTGAACCTGCACTATGATCAGTCCTTTTGACTCTCCACCTTCTGTGGTGTCCCAAGCTAGAAGGACTAGACCAATGTTCTTTGGGGGAAACTTCTTTCCGACAAATACTCCCATAAAGCGAGTGCTCCGATTTGGTTTTGAACCACCCTCGACTCCGGCATGTGGACTGACCTTACCCTTAATAAAGTGTTTTTATTGCAGTGCTTTTTGCATCTGCGTTCGACATTTTCTTCAAGGATCTGTGCCGTGTCCGTTGCCCCAAAATGACAATTAAGAATAAATAATAAATCTTGAGTAAAAAGAGTAAGATTTATTTATTTTTTTTTCTTATTATTATGATAAATCTAGTGCTTCACCTTACTTGATGATCAATTATTTTTATATAAGGTTGTCGACGAGTTAGTTGGCTCTATTTAGTATATATATATATATATATATATATATATATATATATATTATTCCCCAAAATGCATATTACAAGACTATTATCGAAGATACCAATAATACGAGCATTACTTAATCTATTATTTAAAAATGATTGATTACTTGCATGTTATTTTTTGCTATTCAAGTATTTCCTAGCAATTTTTTTTGCATTAGTCCTGCCTGATTTCCGCGATGACATTAACTGGCAGTTTCTTTACGATATCTCTGTTTTATTACACCGTAACAACATACGTAATAATATGTATAATAATAGTCGCTGCATCGTTAATTATCATTGGTTGCATTATTGGCGATTAAAATTAATTTAAAATATTTTAAATAATCAAAATGTAAATTTTATACGATTTTTACAATGCTTTATGTTTACAACATATTATCGTGAATATTCATTTATATAAGCATCTGAAATTTCTAATATGCAATAGAATTTTTTACAATTGATGAAAATGCTTTTATTAGCGTATCTTATTGAATAAAAAATGAATATAATGAGATTATTTTATTTTATATATTATCACAATATTTCAAAATAAATTCAAATTGCATTATACTATAATACAACTAAAAATCCTTCTAGTTTATTAGAAGCTGTAAAATAATACAACTTTATTAAATATAAATTCATTTCAACTATATTATATTCAACGTTATTACATTCAACAATATGTTATATAATTCAAGATAAACGAAGATAAAACGTCAAAAATAATCAAAAATAAATAATAATTAAATTGTACATGCTTCATTGTTACAAAACAACTTTTTGTCGAAAATATATTTAATACCGCGAAGTAAAGCTTTAATTTCCACGTCATAAACCGGCGTGAACAAAAGTATTAATATCAAACAACCTTCTTTAATATTAAAAAAAAAGCTAATAGTTTTAGTGTTACATGCACATTATTTTGGCACGCAATTAATCACAAATAAATAAATTTGTAATTACTATTTGACATACATTATTTTTGTTTACATCTTATGGAATAATCTTTATTTACATCACAAACATTTCAATTTATTTAATAAAAAACTGCAGAACAAATAATTTACCTAAGAAATCTTTGACATGAATTAAGGACTAAAAGAAAAAAACTAATTGAAAAAGGTAAAAATATTGAATTAGACATTTTTATACAAAAGATGCTATTTCTTATCAATGGCTTGGTAAAAGTTTCTTATAGACAATATGCCATGCATATTGTAATTTCAAACCAAACATCTTTACTCAAATCGATAAAAAAAAATAGTTAAATTAAATTTATATTAATAGGGAAACATTGAACATAAATTGTTAAAGTTTTGTTTTACGAATAAAAATTATTTTTCTAAAAATTCATTACCTTTTTCATTATATTTTACAAACGATTAGATGGTTTTTTTCTTAAAATTTATGGAAAATATTATAATACTGCGTTCAACGCATCAGAAAATAAAGAGAGTCGAGATTAAATTAGTGTGAAAAAAGACACACGGACGGAAAAAAGTTACGTATCAAAATAGAAAAGTATATTTACGATGTTTTATCAATATAATTGATAATATTGTCTAATATTTTTATCATTAAGTATATTTAAAGAATAATAATTTTTTCGGTTAATTTAGCAAAAAATTAATAATTACGCTAGAATAAGTAAGTATCATTTCAAATTGTTTAGAAATAATTTGCTAGAGTGTAAAATTACTAATAATATTATCATTTGTAATTAATAATATTACTCTTTGGAATGCTATCACATTATAAAATATTTTGAATTTTATAGTAAATATTTCATGTAAAAATTCACGAGCAAGCACAAAAAAGTGATTTCGCAGCTTTTAAAGTGCTAATGGTAAAACCTATGACTTAATAATAACTAATACATAGTTTGTATCGTTATAAGGAAAAATGTGCCTCCCTTAAAGAAAATAAATTATTTACACTATTCTGCTTGTGTTAATCGATACTCGTAACGGTATGGATGTATTTTATTCGACTAGCGACAGTATCCGCCTAATTTCAGCAGAGCGATAAAAAAATTTTTACAGGGATATCGTAAGAACTAAATTTGAAATATTCTTACGAAGGATTAGCTTAAGAGAAAGAGGGCCGACCGAGACAGGACTCTTGTTGGGCGCCCTGGGGAAAATTCTCGAGGGTGCGACCGGGCGCGCCCCTACAGAGTACAGAGTACCTACAGCTGCCCCTCAAAAGTCTCCCTCGGTCGAAATAGCTGCTCGTAGAACGAAGCCTCTTCCCAGTCTTCCTCCTGCTCGGTCATCGTCGGGCATCGGCTCCATCGAGGAAGCCCTCCACGCCGGGGTCAAGGGCCTGGAGGGGCGATAGGGGCGCGACTCAGGCGTAATAACGGTCCCAGTCGGTCATCCTCTACCTGGGAGGAGGCTCGCCGCATCAGGATGAGCGGATGGTCCCGTGGCCCTCGTGGAGATTCGTGCTCGAGGGTATCCTGGCCGTCGAGCGGCTGGGCTTGAGGTTCGCCTGGCTCCCGTAGAACGAAGTGAAGGCCGTGTCGGAGCTCACGCTCAGGGGCAGCGAGGTCGCGTCCATAGTCTCGCGCTCGCTCCCGAGGGTGGAGGCGCGCATGTCCAGCGTCCCGCTCATGCCCGACATCCCCGAGCTCGTCGCCATCTCGACCTCGCCGATATCGGGGTGTGCCATGTGTCTTAAAATAATGTCACTTTATAACGTCGTTAATAACGTGGATTAAATTTTGAGCCTTTATTGTCGTTTTAGCATGCACGAGTAGCCGGTTGCGGCTTAAACAACATCTAATTATCTATTATGTACCTTAAACGAAAGATCTTGCGAGTACCGACAATTTTCCATTGTTAATTGACCTACCGCTGTTTATGGTTATCGCTGATGAATTTGCTGGCTTGCTTTTCTTTATTCGTTAATTTATTTTTTTTATTTTATTTATTTTTTTTATTTTATTTATTTAATTTTTTTTTTAATGGATCGCATCGAGTCAATGAGACTTGTTGTTGATTTTAAACTAAATGAAATATACTTTATGATACATAATATAAATTGTGTTCAATAAAGACAAGACCCTTCGTGCAATGTCTCATCCGTTTAAGTTACTGTTGTTCGGGTGAAATACAAAAAAAAAGCCTCAAAATAACATACGATCATTTCATTCACTAATACACAATTTACTACAACAATAATATTCACAAATTTGTAATGTAGCATAGTAAAAAATTCTTTAATATATCAATAACTACTGCTTAAATTAATTATTAACTTAGATTCTTTATCGAAAATTTAAAAAATTTTCATTAACTATGTAACTTTAGATAAAAATTTAAGAGTAGATCGATTTATGCTTATGTCTAAATATCATGCATTTATTATAGCAATAACTTCATTTTTATTCACTTTACTCAAAAACTGCATATTTTATTATAATTTTTTTTTTTTAATTTCTCGTCACATCTGCGACAAAATCTTAGAAAAAAATATTAAAAATCAGTAAAGCACCATTAATTATGCATGTTTTACTTTATTATTAATTAATTCTATTTTCAGCGTTTATTGATTTGATTAGTTTCAAGCAATAACCATTTTTATAATTATCATTTCTAATAGTAAAATAGAAGAAATACCTGTAATCAGGAGCCGAAGGCTCTATGTGATGTCTTTGAGCGCCTGACATTGGAGTCCTTTTGATAGCGTAGATGTAAATACCAGTCATGGTAAGAAGATACGAAAGGAAATACAATGCGTGAAACTGAAATGCATTAAAAACTCAGTTTAATTAAATCGTGTCAACTTTTTATACTTTATATAGTAAAACGCTTGTATTGACTTGATTATTGTAATGACATCTAAAAATATTCAAGGCTCACGTTTATTCTTAAGAATTTTTTTGCTATTAATTTACATTTTGTACAGCTAATTCAATGGTAACACTATTTTTTATAACAAATATGATAATGTTTTATTAATAAAATCATATATTATTACCTTGTACTGATGTATCAACATGCCAAAAAGAATATTGAAAAAATCGGCCGTTAATAATGCCAACTGGAGTGAAGTAGCACCAGTCTCATATAAGACAACTGGTACAAGAGAATAGAAGACAAATTGTATTATGCAGTAAATTATTAAGCACGTCACAACGATTACGTTGTTAAATTGAAAGTTCTCAATCTGTACTCTCTCCAAAATGGCTCTATAAAATAAAGTTATTTCTTATAAAGTACAGCATTGCTAGAATTTAATGCACATTAGACAATAAAATTAATTGTAAATTTTATATTTTAATATTTATTTTTTATTTCTTATTAATGTTTTAATAATTTAAAGACTTTGGCTTATTAAAGGAAAAAACTTTGTTATCGTGAAAAATTTTGTGTAACGAAAAAATATTTTCACAGTGAAATTTCACCTGAAAAAGAGGAAAAAATAATGCAACTAAACAATAAAACTTACAGCTGTAATTTCATAATAATAATTTTGAATTATAATTCTAATTTATGTAATATTTTAGCAACCTTATTAAAAATATCTAAAATAACTCACATTTGGGAACCACACAATATGGTTCCGAAAAATCCCATCATTCCAAGATATTCAATAATATCGATAGATTTCACAGCCAATTCTTGTAAAACAGTGATAATAGAAAATAATACAGCACCGCCGAGGCAAAGCATATCACCTACTAGCTGATTTTTACCTAGGTACAAATAAAAAAAAAGTCACGTGAAATATAAATAAAATTAAAACTTTATTAAATATTATATTTATTCCTAAATGCTTCATACTATTAATCTATCTTATAACAAGTATTGTGACAATTCATTTTCAACCAATACCATTTAAATGTGTATGGATAATACAAGTTGAAAATTCAAGTATACACTATGAACAAAAATTATCAACCTACTTCGTGAATACAAACAAATTCCAATTCAAATGAAACTATTTTATGTTTGCTAACTTTTCTTTCTTTTGAAGTAATAGATCAATAGTAAAAAAGACATTTAGTATCTTCAAAAGACCGATTAAACATACCAGTCGATGCTGGATCCTTATTGTCCTCAATACCAGCCCAAACTAGGCAACCGACTCCCATCAAGCAAACAGAAACCCCAACAATGTGGACCATGCGGTATCTCACGCCTAATACTAAGCAAGATAGCGCTAGAGCCACAGGAATGGCTACACAATCCAATAACTGAAAAAAATTATTATTCTAATTATTGCTTATGAAACAGTACTGACTGCTGCTGAGCCTTAATTAAGTTACAAACTTAATGATTCAACAATTTTTTTTATGTTTAGAAGCGTCGTTTGTTATGAGTATAGAATATATGTCCTTCTAGATAAAATATGTAAGAGTAACTGTTGATAAATAATTCAAATATATATTATTATGCGAATTACTTTTTTTTATTCTAGCTTAATAATATATAATTTAACTTTGTATAGACTTGTTATAATTGCAAAATGTGATTAAATTTTATTTTACCTATAATGCTCAAAGATGCTATGTAAATTGAATATCGAGGTCAAGCTTGTTTCCAAATTTTAATCCAAACGTGTGTACGTGTACGGATTTGAGCAGCTTTAGCGAAAAAAATAATAATCGTGGGTATTTATGCCTTACACGTAATAATACGACCTATAGAGAAAGATAGAAAGATGAAGAAAAAAAAATTTAACGCATAGACATAGAAAATCTAAAGAAATCAAGGTAAAGTGGCTGTAGGGAGTGACGGAGTGTACTCGTGTTCAATTCAGAGCATATGTAAGCATAGAGATTAAACTCCTCTGACCTAAATTAAAGCTGCACTTCCCTACGAATCGCGAAAATTATTATAAGAATTTTTTCATATTAATCGCGTAAAATGTTTCGGACTCTAGTGAGAAAAATTATTTTCTTCTCATTTCTTTTTTTCTTTCATTCTCTCAATTTTTTATGTGCATAGCTTAATAAAAGCAGCATTTTTCAAGTATATAATTTTATTGGCTTATTCATAATTCGATTTGGTAATTATTTTTTTTCATATGAGACGATGCACGTATAAATAAAGCTATTACAATTTATAAAATGTTATACATGTTTAATTAATCAGCAATATTGTTTAACTAATGTAAGAATAATTAGCAATTTATGTGGTTATTATTAGCTATTACTTAAAAGTTATTAAATTCAAATTTCTCCTAAATTATAGAAGTGTCATTAAATTATAATGTAGGCCATTTATAAAAACAGTAATTTAGAAATAAAATAGCTTTTAATATATTTATAAAATTGTCAACTATATAGAGTATGTAAACTTTTTGTATATTAGATAATTAAATTCAAATAAAAAAGGGTGGGCTAAGTAAAATTATAAAAATGCATGAAACTGTAGGTAAATTTTTTAGGTACATTTCTGAATTATATATAAAACTGCGTGAACATCCACTTTACATTTATTTAAGGAACGTCAAAACTTAGTTGGTGAATCAATTTTCGGCTGCATTTTAGAATGCTTTGATTTCGAGAAGCCAATATAAAAAGTAGTTTTTGAATCTGTTTATGATATTTGTGTAATATAATATTAATACTAACTACTAATAATATGTTTATTTAAAAATTTTTTTAATCAGTACAATAAAAAATAAAGTGGCAAAAAATATAACATAAAATCAAATGAATAAAAAAGAATTACATCATAGTCATTTGAATTTTAGTTGGAACTTTAAAAACAATAAGAATAAAAAATTGGCTTATAAATAAAGATCCAATTATAATGAAAATAATATAAAATTTTTGTAATTTTTATAACTATTAAGCGTAGGGAAGAACATTGTAATTGCAATTGAATAGTCGTTTTCCTGTTACAATTGTGCAAAACAGTTAAAATTCAGCAAACAATTAGATTAAGTCACGAGATCGACAAATCTATTTACCTGTATACTAGCTAGACTAGTAAATTGGTGAGAAGACGTTATTAACGTATTGGCCTCTACGTCTATTAAAGCCAAGAGTAGGTATCGCCATCCTCGCGCCCTGATGACAGAGAAGAGACCATTGCCGGGGCCTCGGCACGACATCCACGTTGTGTATACCAGGAGCATCATCGCATAGTGCGGTAAGTTTTGGGCTAAAACGAGGGATGAGGTTGGCGAGGCACGCAGTTAAAGTTGGGCTTTGCTTTATTATTGTCGAATATTAGGTAAAACAATGGAAGAGTGGCGTTAGAAAAATATCTTACTAATATTTTTAAACAAATTAACATCGCTTTAATAATCGATTATTAACGCCTTGCGTATAATCGATTATTATCGACCATACAATGTTTCCGCTTAAATATTAAAGTTTTACAAAATGTTTGCAATTTAGTATAATTCAGATACACGAAGGAAAATTAAAAAGGAAAATTTAATAAGAAAATAAATATTTTACCTGTCGGAAGATTGATGTAATATGCCGTGTTAACGTGATGATTGAGTAATGTCATAAAGCATAGCACCAGAGATAAGAATTGTCCCATTATTATGGCTCTCCATACTGTCCTGCAAACAATGTAAAATATTCGTTAATAGCTCCAGGTTTATTTGCTCATAACAATTTTTAAGCTGTATTTGTTTGAGATTTATCACGTTAATTTTAAATTCGTTAGTAATTTAAAACTGAATGCTTTCATTTAGAATTTATATTTAATAATAATAATATAAAGAAAGTTTTCCATGGAATAAGCAAGTATATTTTATAAACATTTTAATGCGAAGTTCATTGGATTAAATTTCAACAAAGTTTACTCTATTTATAATTATGTTCAGAAAATCCAAAAATGATTTTATAGAGAAGGCAGCAAATGTAATAATCTTAATTCACCACTGGTGCATGTAGTGTCGCTATTTTACGAACATAATGCTTAAAAATCATCACTGAAAATTAAAAAAAATTTTTTTATATATTTTTAACCGAAACACAGACTGATAACGATACTTCCGATAATAAAATCTGATCGATCTGATTTTTCTTATGTTTTGTTTTTTATACGATAAATTTTCAACATTTAATTTGAAAAAATTTTAAATCTTAAACATACATAAAGATAAACTAATTCATGCTTAAGCATTTTGTATCTAAAAAATTCAATACACTCGAATCATACAGTACTTAAGTTTTAAAAAAGAATCGACTGCGTATTATAATCTTAATTCTTTTTTAATGTTCAAACTTTATTATTTTTCAATTTAATTAGTAATTTTCTTGATAATTTATTAAACAAGATAAATTTTATTTTTATTACAAAACAGCAAAATAAAAAATATAAATACTAAATCATTTCATTACGACAACGTAATGAGATTTCATAATAATTCTAAAACTATTCCTTAACTGATCTGATTATACCTTTAAGAGCTATTTAGAATTAAATATAATAACTTTTTTTTTTAATAATTGATAAAGAATAGAAAAAAGAATGAATGAAAATAATATATAAACCTGTTAATACGGATCGTAATTATAAAATATCTTGATTAAATCATTATAAAGGCTAAATGCTTCATTAAAATTATATATGGATTAACTTTACAGAAGTTTACATTATCAAAGTGCTGCCTATGTATTTTAGCATTACGAAAACTTGTTTCTTTGTGTTTCTTTAGATTTAAATTCATGTTTATCGAAGGCTTTGTAAGGCGTTGCTTCTAATTTATATTTCGTGCAAAAATCTTTCGATTTAATTGTTAGAATTATATAAGACGCTTTTAAAATTTTCGAATATTTTAATTATTCAAAATTAAAGAACATTTTATCGAATATGAGAATGCTTAAAACAGAGGAACTCGGTTCTGTTTACAAAGTGTGAATCAGAGGAGCTTGAGTCGCTGTGTTATTGTGCAAGAGGAGCATCTTATAAAATTAAAGGCAGAGAGGTAGTCGACTTCATAGGAGAAAATTGTTCTTAAAGAGAAATGTTCCGGTAATCGAACGGGCGATCGAAAGCTTTATTCATAAATAGCCTCGCGAGGTGTAAACAAAAGCTGAGCTTCGGCTCGGCGAGACTTCTCCGGGAGTTTCGGCCACCGCTCTAATAAGATCTCGCCATTGATGCAGCCTCTGCCCCCCAGCCGCAAACTCGAGCAGAGGGGGAGAGAGCGAAGCGCGACCAAGACCGTCGGCAGCCTCGGCTCAGGACTGACGGGGGCAGCCGCGTCCTCGCGCCGCTCCAGGGGCTGCTCGACGGGCGGGAGTCGGGAGGAGAGGGGCGGCGGCGCAGCTCTACGGCAGGGCAGTGCCTCGACAAGGGGGAGGCAGGAGGAGTCCGGGGAGACTCGGACGCGCGCGAGACTCACCACTGGCCGAGCTCCGAGACGTAGTGCTCGATCTTGTTGCAGAGGCCGGCGCGCTCCTCCGGCCCGCGGCGATGCTGTCGCTGGTGGGCGAAGTGGATCCCCGGGTTGGCGACCATGCCCGCGGTGTGCTGCATCCCGGCCGGAGGGCTGAGCTCGACTGCGCCCTGGCGGACGCCCCGCCCGTCGCCCGTTCAATAGCCGCGCCGCGCCTGCGTCGCCTCCAACGAGTCCGCCGACGACGCGCAGCAGCCCCCGTCGCTGGTCTAGGGGCCCTGGCTACTCCGCGACCCCCCCCCACCCACCCGCTCGCCCCAAAGCCACTGGCCTCGCACCCCTCGCTACCCTCCAGAGATCTCGCGCGACCTCGCCTCCGCACCGGGAGTTCGCCCGAGCCTGCGGACGAGCTCTCCCTGGAACGCCTTTCTTTGGACGAATTCTTTTACGCGCTTTTAGATCCTTCTAGATTGAATGCACGATGCGGTATGTTGATCTATACCGTACTTCACATAAGGGAAGATCTTAAGGTCTTGTAATGGAGAAGGAAAAAATTTTTATTATGATTGTTATCCTCGAGAACTCAATTGAGTCCAAGTGCTTACAGCCCCAATCTTTTATATAAACGTGCTCTTATACTATTGAACATTTGATTACCAGGTGCAAAATACTTGAAAACTTTTTAACTCTTGAGCAGAGCCTACAAGCCAAATTGTCACGTACTCTTTGATCCGCTCTGATTTTCTCTTAACAAACTGACGTACTCGAATGCTTCTTATCAATGTCATTTTAATTTACTTGCATTCAATTTGCGACTAAGTACGAGACCAGTAACTGATAGAAAACTTTCAATCCGAAAAAAACACGAAAATGTTATATTATGCACGGAAAAATTTTAAAATTCACTATTGTAATAATTTGTTTTAAGGTTGAATTCTTAGTCTCGTTCTTCTTCTCTTTCTTTGCGTTTCTTTCTCTTTTTCTTTGCATATGTGCGTATAAATGTCTTTCTCTTTCTTTGCCTGTAACTACAAGCTTTATTGCACGTTTCTTCTTTTATAAAATTAAAAATACGTAAAAAAATTATTGGTAAAGCTATAAAATATTGCTAAGTCAGTCTGGAAATTTCTCCTTAGTAGCCAATTGCAATCACTACACTTAAGCTCTACTCTTACTTACTTAAGCTCTATATTCTGTTTTGTTTCTGAAAGTCTCCTAATACCATTGATATTATTTTGTCATAACAATATTTTCCACTAGTGTAACATTAGCGCTTCTCGCTAATGCTTAAAGATCTTTAAAATTCACGCTTAATGCCTGCAATTAATAGTTTTCTTCCAAAATTAAGAAGTCTTATAGCAGTCGTATGCAATTTACTGAAATAATAACGTAATTAATACAAATAGTATGAAATAAACCTAATTATGATTATAAAATTTTCTTTTTTTAAGAAATAGTCAAAATATATCTATATTAAATCTTTTCTGCAAATTAATAATAATGCACCTTTTATTATATTATTATATTACTATAATATTCATTTGAAGCAATTTGTTAAAATTGATGATTCGGACACTCAGTAAGTAAAAATCAATTATTATGTTTGCACTTAAATTATTTTCCAAATACTAGATATTTTAATTGAATTGAAAAAAATATTAATTCAACTTACATCACGATATAAATGAATTATAGAGGGTATGAAAAATAGTTCAAAATGCTTAAATTAAATTTTATAACACTTACACAATTCTATTAGATTTATCTTGTATTGTGCAATTTCATAGAAATTTGAATTATTCAGAATACTATAAAAAACTCGATATAATAAAACATTTTATTAAATACAAAAATGATAAATACAAACGAACAAACATGAAAAAAATAGAAGGTTTATATAAATTTAGTGACGAGTGGAGTACAGAAGACAGGAGATAACAAGCTTCCATATATAATTTTAGATAAAAAACATTCTTGAAAACGATATTAATATTAATAATAACAGTCACGCGTCTTCGAATACTACTGTGAAAAAATAAAATTAATTCTCTGATATAAATTTATCTTGGTAACATGCAATATTTTAAAGTATTAATGAAAAGTTTTAATAAAAATTAATGAATATTTTTAAATATTATTATGAAACTATTAATTTCCTCTAACTATTGAAATAAGTTTATATGTAATTATAAATTTTACTACAAAGTTTTTTTTGTTCCTAAAAGCTTCAGTAAATACAAAAAAAACATTTTTTCGAAATCTTTTCGAACATACTACGCATTTATTTTTATCATTATAATTCTAAATATTAGCTAAATGATGCACAATAAATTACAAATATTATAATTCCTTTAAAAAAACTGAAAATGTAAATACTATGATTTATATAATAACTTAGTTTAGTAATTAATAATATGCAAAACATGATAAAAATTTCATTATGGTATTTTCCATATACCTCTAAGTTATTATTTTGTTTTTGCATTTACATTTTTCAGTAAAAATACTTTATACACATCACTACAACGTAAAAAGAACTTTTGAAGAAAGTTTTATAATTTGAGATTTTGCAATTTCAAAGATTAAGATTCATTATGAAATTCCTCGGTTTAATGTTTTTGCTTGGAATAGTTTAGAAGTTATGCAGTCTCAAGCTGCTGGCATAATCTTTAACATCAATATCATTAAATTTTTTAATAACTAACAGTCATAATCAATATATGAAAACAATTTTTGAATATTGTAATTTTAATACAATTATTTTTTAGAATTTCGAGCTTTGTTTTTTAAATTATAATTAAATAAAAAAGTTAAATATATTTGTGATATTATACTGATGTTATAAAATAAAAATTATAACACAAAGTCTAGTGAACTCACGATTTTAAATAATTTTACTTTTAATTCAAGGAAGTTATAATAGTGTAGCTACATAAAGTCTTCAAATCGGAACAATAGATTCATGTATTCAGGTGATCGTATTATTCAAGTGTTTATATTAACATTAACTTAACATTCATTCCTTAATAACTTAGCTCTATTTAACATTCTTTTTAATAATATATTGTACCAGTAGTAACAGTTATCACTACTAAAGTAAACATAATAAATTAATGGTATATAATTTAAATCACAACTGCTTGTGCAAAAAACTAACAGAATAATTTTAATTATTGAAATAGAACAAAATTTAATGTAATAGAAAAATATTAATAACATAAAATACATATTTTATTATGTTGTTATATATTTACAAAAATACAAACTCCGTGCAATTGATTTCTTTCTTTTGGCTGCATACAATTATCAGTAAGAACAGTCATAAGTACAAATAGATAAACAAAATTCCATGAAATAAACTATTCTGTTACTTAATTAATTAAACGTCATGTAAATGTGTAAGTATAAGTACCATAACCATAATTTCACAATTAATCTTGTTTACCAGATAACTCTCTCCCTCTCTCTCTCTCTCTCTGCTTCACTCTTTTTATTTCTCTTTGTACAGACCCCTGTTCGTATACTCCTATTTCCTTTTTTTATGAGCATCAAACATGTCGGAAAATAAAATATACGTTAAAAGAAACACACTCGATGTTCGGTAAATCGACGAGAAATGAAGAGACTGTGACCGGATCGAATCAAAATGTCATTTGGCAAGCGATCTTAAAGAACATAAGCGTCACGAATAAGTTATGACTGACAGGTTTGGTTTCTCTCTAAAAATTACACAACCTTTAAGCATTATCAATTTTTTGAAATACTTACATTACGTAGTTAGACGTTCAGCAGACTTGTGAAAACGAAAGTAAACAATGTGTCCAGACTCATGATAAGAAGAAGAAGATATATTAATTGAAAAGCTCCTTTTCCAAAATAATTAACAAAACATTTTGAGAAAGGAGAAATTGTAACAGAATCGATTTCATTAATGATGCATTTATATGAGTGCTAATTTAACGCTACTCTCAAAAGTTTTAATTGCTTCAAATAGATAAACAAAAAAAACTTCTTCGTCGTTCTTGCAGACAAGTGCATAACACCATTGGTACCACTTCGATTCGCACATGGAATTTCCTCGATTTTCCGATGATTTAAGATAACCTCCTTCCTCTTACTGTAGCAGTAAATCCAAATCCGTTATTTTGTCTACTTTTAAAAAATTACGATCCATTAGACCTAGTCGAAAAGATCAGGAACCAGCTAAGAGTAGAAAGCAACTTCAAATGTTTACTTTATCACTAAAACTGTTCCATGTACTTTTATTGTCAATGTTAATATTTTAAATTATCAATAAATATAAGGTCAAAGAAGAAGATTTTTTTTATATTTTTAGCTATGATCAAATTGGTCAAAGGAATTAAAGACACTTTATATAAATTAAAAAATGAATGCATTGTAAATTCATATAAATAATTCCAATATTATTAATACCTTTAATATCCTGATTTTCAAGTACGTTGAAAATAACTAAAACTTTAAAAGTAATTTATTATCATTACAGTATGAGTTTTTTCCGATTTACTAAGTTTCTAAAAAATAATAAAGTGCTCATTGAACATTGAAAAATATTGAAAATATGCTTCGGCATTAAATTATTAAATATAGCTTTGATGGAAATAGGATTAATGACAATAGAAGTTATAAAAAAAACCCAAGGTCAATTTTTGCAGCAGATAACTGGAGTATATCTGTGAAAGTAATATTTTTTTTTTAAATTCACAAAAATTGATAATACACGTAGAAAAGTCTTTACACTCCGTGTAAATCTAATAATATTGAGAATTTTATTATCAGTTTATTTAACACATTTGCATTAAAGAGCAGTTAGTACGATTATCGAGTAGCTAATGTGTGCGAATATAGTAAAACTCGATGACTAAAACAAATATAATAATAAACCAAGCACGCGGTCAAGTCGACGAGGATTCAACAATGCCCGAGCCGAAAGGCAGGCAGCCGTGATAAAGAAGCTTGAAATTTTATTTTTAACCACCGAAAAAGCCGCGTTATTGAAATGGAAAATCCGGAGAAGTGAAGTGTGCAAAAAAGTCACTGATTGTCTGAATCGAATGAGCGGGAGATCAGCCGCTCCTCGGCACGCGATACGCGCGTAATGACAAATACACACTTATTACAAGATAATGTGCGACCGGACTGGGTAACATTAGGAAATAATCGATTCCCAGGAGTAAGTGCGCCCACTGACTCGCTTAAGTTATGCGCGCGTGGTCGAAAAAAGCGAGGCACAGGGACACGCTCGCCTTCTGCCCGAGAGGTGAAATTGCGTTGCTCGCCACGCGTAATCGACGACGTAGGCACAAAAAGTGAAAGCATCCAGCTGAGCACATGATAGGCGCCAGGTCCTACCCGCTGCTATTCGTGGAGATGCTAAATCTCGGTGAGTGACGCTCTTGATAATAGCGCAAAATGTTGCGCGGGACTTGCGCCGATTGGATGAGGGGAGTAAGTCACTTTGACGCTTCAAGGCTCCAGACGAATTCATTGTAATTTTACAAGCGGGCATTTACGAGTGCATTTGCCTTGTAATACGAAGCTTGCTCGAGCTCGCGTTTGCCACCGCTAAAATCGAGCCTTTGACCACCGAAACTTTTTTCCAATGCACTTCGAGACTCCCGGCTTCACTGTGCAAGTCTGTTTACATAATCGATCTACACTTATATTTTTACAAGCCACTAATAACACTCGATACATCAATCTTTCTAACATAATTATTTGGAAGCTGCTTTTCTCTTAAAGCAATCGTTTTCAACATTGTAATTAAGTAATTCACTACCAATTCTTGAAATGTTTTTCTTTTCAAT
Organism: Kradibia gibbosae; assembly: GCA_018907135.1. Lineage (NCBI taxonomy): Eukaryota > Metazoa > Arthropoda > Insecta > Hymenoptera > Agaonidae > Kradibia > Kradibia gibbosae. The sequence goes on along the minus strand of JACCHX010000002.1, from coordinate 12,110,324 downwards.
CTAAATATATTGACTTTAGAATATCATAAATTAACAACACATTTTTTAACCATTTAGAATACCATTTATTTTTAAATTCATTTTTATTTATACGTTGCTTTTCAAAATACTTAATAATGAAAATCGACAAATGCCAAAGTGATCGGTTATTAAGCTTTTTTTGTGCATCGGTTAAAAATATATAAAATTTTCTCTTACTCACAATTATTTTCAAATATTTTATATACATTTCTTAATTAACTTGTAGACTGACTAAATCCTACACTTCGGAAGAAATTAATAAATCTGAGTTAAATATGAAAAAAGTGTTTATCTTCATATTGTGGATCACATTTGTAGTTATACCAAGTACGTTATCAAGTATTTTTAATTAATATTGTACTTTATATAAACAAAAGCTCTATGCTAAATAAATTGAAATTTATAAAATAATTACTTCTTTTTTAGCTTTTTCAGAAAAAATGCTATTTGATTATAGTCAAGAAGGTACGTATCTAAAATATTTTTATATTAAATATTATGACTTTAATTTCTTTAAACTCTTCCATATTTCTGTGATCAAACATATTTGTTTATTAATGCATTGTCTAATTAAACAACTCTATTCTCATTAAAAAAATAACTCATACATTTAAGAAAAAATTTTGACTTTTTAGCGTAAGTCTAATAAAAAATTAGTTATTGATCAATCTTTGTAAACTAACAAATGAATAAATACGAAGAGAAATTTGTTTACCTTTCAGTTCGTTCATTTATTTATTTCTCAAATTAATTAAAAAATTTTTTTACAAGGATAAAAAGTTTTCAATACGTACTATATATACAATATATATCCATTGACAATTAAAAATATTATATTACATTTATTGTACTTAAATTTAGATTTAGAAATTTTTAAGAATCTACGGAATTAAATTGGAGGCAATATTATTCATTTCATAGTTTTTATGGAAAAAATTATGCAATTTTAGTGTCACGGCTAATAGAAATAATATTATACTAATAATCAAGCCTTGGAGTACTCCATTATTAATAGCACCTGCTTTAGAGGACATCTATTATCTACTCTTACTTAGATAAACTAATTATTATGAATACCCGTAACAATATAAAACGATATATATATCTGATTAAAACTTGTGGTTTAAAAAAAATTTTCGAAAACTTTTTCTATCAGTTAAAAGATTTCTAAATTTGTATAAATCTCGTCTTTTGCATTTAAAATTATTTACTATATTATTACTTCAAACTAAACGTAAAAATACAATTGTTTGAATCTGTTAACAAGTGACTTATTTTTAAATTGTTAGTAAAATATACTACACTTTCGAAATTTGAACAATTATTTTATATTATACACTGTAACAAATGTTTTAGTTTAATCAATTTTCTAATCTTTAAGTTTTTTTTTATTACAAATTTTTTAAGAACAACGTACAAAATATCAATAATGATGATCATTGATATTCAAATACATTTTTACTTGGCTATCATTATAAATAAGCTTTTTGAATTTCATCTACAAATACAAATCTACAAATTTAAAAATTAATGGTTATGTAAATAAATGGTATGTAAGCTTTTATTGAAAACATATTTGTAAAATTTATTTATGACATCAACATACTATTTTTGTAAAATTATGAAATCTAAACAATAATTGAAAATACTACAACCTTCTAAAATTTATTTTAAGAAATTCCTTTAGAGCATTGAAATTTTTATTCATAAAATTAATTGCTATTGACTATTTGTTAGTAAATCAAAATTTAAAAAAAAAAATCAAAATTGAAAATAGTAATTTACAAGCGTTTTAAATATTGAATACATATATTGTTCACTTCTACTAATTTCAAAAAATCTGATTATTAAAAAGCCGGATATAAGTATTGCAGTTGATAAAAATAAGTAATAAGTAATTGTAAGTAAAATAAGTCATAAGTGAATTAAATAGGTACTATATGGACATGGTCATGATTCAGGAAACAAGATAATCAGAGAAGCTCAATGTAACTATACTTTTCTTTACAATGGAGTACGTTTTAAAATAGGCTTTAAATGCAATTTAAAAATAAGCATATTAATGTATTTGATATGAGAAGGAAATAAGGAAATATAGAAAATGAATTAAACGATGGAAAAATATAGTGGTAAATTTTAATATTAAGCATTAAAGGTAAACCTATTATTATTATATAAATTAGCGTCAGTGTGGAAAATATAAAAAAAAACAGGATTTCAGATATAAAGACATGTTTGCATTAAGCATGACATGCAGAAAATTAATACTTTGTTACTTATACATTATAAACTTATTACATTTCAGGGCAAAATAAGTGGGCCAAGAATTTTCCTAAATGCGGCGGATATTGGCAGTCTCCCATCATTTTAGCAGCCAGTAGATCAGTGGCCCTACCACTTCCGGCTTTAGAAATGATCGGTTATCGCAATTTGCTTGCACCGTCTCTGATATTTACCAATAACGGCCACACTGGTAAGGAAATTTACTTGCATTTTATTTCATTTTGGTTTTGATTTCAACTCATTTATAACTTTCGAACAGCTGAGGTTATGGAATAAAATTTATTTCAATAACTTAAGCTATGAAACGTATTGATGTTTTTACGAATTCATAGAAGTTATTCTTAAACTTAATGGCTTTCAGTCTCTTTGAAAGTAAAAAATGAATTTTCTAAGGATCGAATCCCCTATGTATTCGGTGCAATGCTTAGTAAAAATCAAGAATACGAACTCGAGAGTTTTCATTTTCATTGGGGTATCAAAAATGGCAAAGGCTCGGAGCATATACTTCATGGTATCAGGTAAGTGAATAACATTGTTAATTTAATATGAACAAATTTGTCTTTTCAATAATCATTTATATATAATTACGTACATTTTTAGATATCCTATGGAGATGCATTTAATTCATCGTAATATGAAATATAATAATTTAAGTACTGCATTACAATATGAAGATGGGCTTGCTGTATTAGGAATATTTTTTCAAGTAAGTGAAGAATTAATTAAGGAATCAATTAAAAACTATTATTATTAAAGAAATCCCTTTGCCTCTGTCACGTGAAAATACAACCTACATATACAGTGATTTTTATGATCTTATTTTAGATTATACGATCTTCGATAGGAAGTCGTATGTAGATTAAGATTTTTTATCAGCAACGGAAAATATCTTTAATATAAACACTTAAAAATTAATTTAAAGAATTTGTTATAAACAAAATTTACTATACAAAATCTTATTCGTAACATTGAAATTATAATCACCTGACTTTTTTAAATTCATTGTTTTTATTTTAAACATTAAATCCTATTGGAGAAATCATAGCTTTTATTTACATAATATTCTTTATTGAGTTTTTTCAAAGTTGTAAATTGTTTATAGTGTCCGCTATTACAATGAAATAACATTTTAATAAAATTAATTTATTTAATAATGAAACCTCAATTAGAAAAATAATTATAGAGCTTTGGCAATGCATTAAAACAACACACATATCGCAGAAAAATAAAAAAAGATATTAAAATTCTTTGAGAAGGTAACCGGAAGTACAGTTTTTCAAACTTTATTTAATGCACGTTTCGTTAAGATTGTCGAAATCAGACTGCACTTACTTATGCAGATGTACAAATATAGCGTTATATTAAAAGGAACTTTTAAACAACTCGAAAATGGTACAATTCGACAAGCATCGTCGGAGAGCTCCATTTATCTATAAAGCTTTATCACAGTTGCAAGAAGAGGACAACGTAATGCTGAGGCCCCTCATAGCTCATCTGCCGGACATCCAGGATGCGAACACGGAAACGCGACTAAATACTACGATCACTCTTGCTTCGCTTCTACCTCCGCAGTTGGACACCTACTACACGTATAAGGGCTCGCTAACAACCCCACCCTGCAATGAAGTCGTCACTTGGATCGTCTTCACCTCCATGGTCCCTATTTCATACAAGCAGGTACGTCAATTTACCATACTATCCATAAATTTACCTATACTCACGGTGCATTCTCGTGCGCGAATATTAGCACCAAATAGTGCAAAATGCACCAAAGAGTGCATTTGGTAGATTCGTTAATTAATTACTTTTAATTAGTCCGCTTTACTTAATTTCTTATTTTACTTTAATGAACGTCGTACAAGTTTTTGGCCAAGAGCATGATCATTATCACTTCGGATTTCAATTCGAAAGCTTAAATGCAGCAGTTTCGAACTCCAGCCAGTGAAATTATAATTAAAACTTGCTCGGGAAATTGAATTTCTTCTTATTGAATTTAGCCATTTAATTGAATTAAATATTATATTAGATCAACATGTTTATCGCAAAAAGGATTTTCATTTTTCTTTGACTTTTTTTATTTACTGATTGTTAAATTTTTTTAGATGAGTAAATTCAGAGTATTGTCAAATGGAAAAGGAATACTCGCTGATAACTACAGAAATCTACAGGTTCTTGGTAATAGAAAAGTTTATGTTCGCAGAATTCAGTCGGTTGCTCGAAGTAAAAATGATATGCTTGATTTTGACGTATCAACTTTAAAATGGTTCTGGTCATAAACGACAAAAAGTGTATTTTATTAAATACATATTTTTAATATAACATTAATAATAAGAGAATTCGAATGATTATTTATTATATAAGATACTTCGTATAATAATATTTTAATATATAAATAGTATTTATTTAATAAGTGATAACGAGAATGAACTTAAAATAGCTTATACATATTAATATACTAATTTCGGACTTAATAAATTAATATTTACAATTGTTAATAATTATATAATGGCAAACTAATTTTTGTTAGCAGGATAAAATAATAAACTAAAATATTTTATAATAAAAAACAATAGAAGGACAAATATTAACAGATTTACTAAATAAGTATTGTATCTTCCGTAACCATTTTACGTAACCATTTTATGTTTATTAAAATATTAAACGCGTACTAAATAGTACTTCCAAAAAACATTTTTTGCGAAAACCAAGTATGCAATTATCATAAATATAATAAAACTCTATAATAAATGTTGAATAAAATATTATTTATTGCATTGTATGCCTTACAGGCACTGTCACCGTTATTCATGTTCAACAAGTCTGATAGTCCTAATTTATGCCTTTACTATATTAAACTTGTTTTACATTGTTAAATAAAGATATAAAACATAAAACTATTCACAATCTTTTTCTTAAAATAATAATGTAGTTAGTAAAGGTCAAACATGTAATTACTAAAACGTAAATTATGCTACATCATTACATGAATTGATTTTATTATAATGTACTTGTATTGCATTTTAATAAGAAAAGTTTTTCCCGATAAAAACTATTTCTTCATTTTTAGAAATATGAATATTTTGTTAAAACGAAGACATTTAAAGGCTAAAACATTCTTTTCCATTTAACTAAGATGAATTGATTTGTGTTTTTGCTTACATATATATAATGTAATACGTTGTATTTGTTTATATATGAGTTACTGTTTGATTAAACTAATAAATTTTTTATTAGTTAATGAATTTTTTAATAATACAAAATCTAAAAACGAGTATTTTTGAAAATTTTCAAATGTTAATAAATCTGATTATCATTGTAAAAATTATTTTATTTTTAAAAATTTTTATTAAATAAGAATGTTATTATTTTATAATGTATATATATATATATATATATATATTAAAAACTTTTATTATTATTGAAGATATTTTTGTAGAAAATTATTATTTATTTAAAAGATAAAAATAAATAGTTTGATCCTTATTAAAATTTTACTGAATAAGTAATTATCTTAAAAAATACTTTAAAATATTCAATAGTTATAAATTATATAAATTACAATATAAATAAATTATTGCAATATCAATCATTTATTTATTTATTTTTAATACAAAAATGTTTTGCATACGTGTAGAACCACTTATAATGAATAATGATATTATTAGTATTTAAGAATTACCAATAAATTATATATCTTTGTTTAGTGGTACAGTCTTTCAGATAATGAAAATAGTTATAATTATTAACTAAATGTCACTAGATAAAAATATTTTAGGTTCTATTCCTAATTTATAACAAATTTAGATTAAAAATTATATTACAAATAACTAATATTTTTTTATAGATTTACGAATTAAAGCTAATCTCTGTTTATGGGCTTCTGTTACTGTCGCTCGCTTGTATGGACGAATTTCGTCTGTACCAAAACCAGGTATCCACATATTCCAATTTTTCTCTAAAAAGGAAGCCATTTTTCAATGTAATCAAGTTCTACAGTAAAAAATTTATTAATTTTTGTTTAAGTATAGCTTACCTAAGTGCAATTGTACATCTTTTACTTCTACTGTATTTGCGTGACGGTGTTTGGCTAATAAACATGCAGCATTAACTGTAGTTTCTACAAAATCATCCGCTAATTGCAGCAGCATTTCTTCAACTTCCTCATCAAGTTGTTCCGTTGGATCAACTTCCTTTACTAAATCTTGCAATCTTGTTTTTGTTAAGAACTAAAAACATTTTTAATTAAGAACTAAAAACATTTTTAATTTATGAAAATCTATATTTAAAGAACATAATTTTAAGTAAGATATTGAATTTTTTTAATAGTATAAAAAAATTATTCAAATTTAAAACATTACATTGCAAGAGATTATTATTATTGAAATGAATATGAATTTTATGAAAATATTATTATTATAGTATTGTGTATGTAATGGTCACATAATTTCATGCAAACAAATATAATATAGATTTATCATATAAATTATTAATAAGAATTATACCTCGTGTCAGACACAACAATTTATTTTACCTGTGGATAATCCAGCAATGCATTTTGAGTAGGTTGATTTAGTTGTGGTTGAGACTTTATTGTCTGAGAGGAAAACTGGGTCTGATGAGGCTGTGTTTGCGGTTGAGATTGCATTGCCGATGTTGTTACATTCGTTTGTGAAACAGTATTCATAGGTGTATTTTGGTTTACTGATCCAATCGATGGAAGAACTCCTAATGACGATGTTATATCTGAACCTAGACCTGTATTTTGTGTGCCAGATATTTCTTGAGACATTGCTGAAATTACAATTGTTGTTTTAATTGGTGACATTTGTTAAAATACACATACAACTTTTAACAAAATTAATATGCAGAAATTTAAAATGATTTAATAAATTATAATGTGAATAAAAATAAGTATTAACTCACTGTATTTTTGCTTGCAATATTTTATACAGAACTAAATTAAATTAATATAATTTTTAAATATTAATGGCACAAAATATATATTTATTCTTTTTTTTCATGTATAACCTCAAATCGTACTTAAGTCATGAGCTTAACATAATGTGGTAAATAAAGTTTGTAATTTTCTAAGTTGCCAACTGTATTCTGAAAGAAGTATGCAATGCGCATGCGACGCTTATTTTGAAAATGTACTCTAGCCGACATTTCAATGTAATACAACATAAGTTACTCATTAGTATATTTGCAACCTCTGACGACCCTGACTTCAAGATAAATGCATAAAATGAAATGCAGTTGTTAATAACGGAATTCAACTGTAAACATCAAGAATTATTGAATAATAAAATTACAACTTAAGGAATAAATATTATGTATTAATCTGATATATATAATATTCATTTATATAGATATATCTGCTTATTCTGCAATTAAATTATATCAACTGTAAAAAGCGGTAAAGTCAAGTGTACTAACAAATTTTTTATTATAATTATATATAATTTTATTCATAATACAACATAATTTTTTCTTTAAAAAATTAAAATAAAAATATTCTTTATATTCGTAGTAGGTGTATTATAATAAATTTTTTAAAAAATATAATTAATAAGTATGTAAGTACAACAAAGTATTACTAGTAAGTACTAATTTTTATTTATACATATTTAACATATATTTTTATAATTTTTCAAAATTTGCCTCAATCATCTAGGGCAATTGTTAAAATATATAATTATAAATTTGTAACGTAGGTTTTTCTTTTTGCGCGAGACAGCTCGTCGATTTCCAGGATTCTTTTTATTTTTTATATATTGCTTGCCTGATTTGCCTTTTTCGAATCTTTATACTACCGGTCTGTTGGTACTCTATTTTACCAACAGAGCTTTATGAATACAAGTTCTTTTTTCTTTTAGCCTACAGCCAAATTCAATAATCTTAAGATAGTGAAATTATTATGAAAATGTAATTTGAAAGTTTGGTAAAAATGTTTATTCATAATCTAAACACAAATTAACGCTATAATTTTTATGAAATAAAAATTTGATTTTCTTTTGTAAAACCTAATAAATATTCAAATTTAGGCCTATTTAATATTTACAATGATATTTACTGATTATTGATATAAATTTTTTCCCTATGACCGGTACTTGAAGTTTTCTTAAAAATGATTTTATTAAAATATTTTGTACGATGCCTGTCGGGGCCTATTCTTGCTTACTAACTTTGCAATCCGTTTAATCGATGTTTGTGTTTAATATGGGACAGTCTCTTTTTTCTGGCTACTCTATTGGCTATTGTATCGCGAGAAATGCCTTGCGCATTTTTAAAGTAATTACCTTTTTTCTCGCGAGTGTGGTACGCAACAATAAATAACAATAATGTATCCTTGTTACGTACTGATCTCTTTAAATTAAGTAAAGAGATCCACGTTTTAAAAGTAATGAAAAGTGTTCGCGCGATTGTATTTCGGAGATCGCGAGTATTGGATAGGGAAGCGGGGTCGGGTTGCAAATAACATACACACAATTGGGTTGAATCACGGAAAACATTTATTGCCCAAGATGCATACACTATCGGCATAAAAAAACCCCTCGGTTGGGGGAAAAAGCCTTTCACGCCGCGCGCCGTTTACACTCTAGCGCTCGCACTACACACTTATTCCTCGCTCGCAACAGTTCGCCGCTCTTAGACTACCTGGTCTTGCCGTCTTCTTTCTTCTCCTCCCGCGACTCGCTGTGGCCGACTGCGTCGGATCGCCACACGCCGAGCGGTCCGCTTGCCGTGGCGAGACGTCGGCGTCCCCACGCGCCAAGCCGATGTCCAGGCCTTATACACTCTCTTTCAAGTGTGCCTGGGTGCGTTGATCACGGGGATCAACGGCTTTTAGTCGTCGATTGAATATTCCTCTGGCCCTAACTTCTCCACCTTCTTCCTCCGGCAGGCTCTTCTTTGAATCCTTCACTTGGCTGAAATTCACGGCACCTGTTATTCACTAGCTCCTTGATTATCGCTCACGTCACGCTCCAAAAACTTCCGTGTGCTTCACTTCCGCGATGCTTTCGCACTCACTTCCGATCTCGCCCTTCCCTTCTTCCGTCTCCTCCCACGCACTGTCCTTTCGTTGGGACGCCTTTTCTCCCTGTCCCTTTCCCCCCGCCATTCGCGCTTCCTCTTCCGGACCCTTCGACGCGCGGCCGCCCGCCGTTCCGACGGCAGTCGGGCCTTTGGCCCGAACAAAAAGGGATACTCGGGAATCGTGTCGATATGATGTTTATTTCGTGGCTTTGATGGAACTAATTATCGGAAAGTCGGTGTCCATCTTATCCTCCTCCCGCGCATCATCGGCGTAAGTGGCCGTAAAAAGTTTCCGCAGCTCTCCATAGCTTGGATAGCGGGAGTAGTTTGCGGGGTCCCTCGCGACTTCCTCCGCGACTGCTCTTTCCTTCGGTCCCTGCCTGGCTTCCCAGTTACTTTTGCTAACGGGATCCAGGCGCTGAATCAAGTGGTGTGTCATAAAGACATCACCACGATCCTTTGCAACATTAAACTGTCCAATACTCGCCTGATCTCCTCTACCTCATCCAGAAACTCCTGCATGATACCCGCGGATTCCCGGCTCATGTGAGGCAGCTCCGCATACCTTTTGAGATACCCGTTGAACAGTGCGTGCGGGTTGAGGAAGCGCGCCTCCAGCGCCCTCCACGATGTATTTTCTCGTAATTTGCTCCGGTTAGTGGCGTGTTCCTGATGATCCCTTCAGCGGTACCAGTCAGACAGGTTTTCAAGTACTGAAACTTGGTCACCCTGTCGAGCTACTTTGAGTTGTGAACCAGCGAGTGGAATAGGTCACGGAACCCCAGCTTCGATGGACCTGAGTGTACGCTCCCTGAGCCCACAGAGGAGGTATCACTGCTTCCTACGTCCTCAAAGACCCGCAACAGTGTCCAGATACGGTCGCGTATTGCGTTATGCCTCTTCTGTAACAGGGTCATGAGGCCTACTCTTAAATAGGATTCCGAATCCGGGGTTTCGGTCTCGGTTATTTCTCTATCGTTAACGCGTATGCCACTCCAAATCTCCTGCATATATGCCAGCCTGGCCTTGAGGCACACTGCATTCATCGTATTAGCCTCGGGTTCGTCGAGTTCTTCTTGAAGTCGGTCTACTTCCCTCTTATAGCTCCTCTGCGGGCTTATGAGGCTCGATATTGAGATATTGCTCATGGTGATTGTTTGCGCGTTTTCTGCCTCATCAGGCCGCGAGTTCGCGAATGGGTGAAAGATCGGGTTCGAAATGAGTTACTCAGGCAATTTGGGCTTATTAATAAGTATTTTATTGGCTCACGCGATTTACAAAATATAGCATAATAAACCCCCTCGATTTAGGTGGAAAAAGCCTCGCTTGTTAGACATAATCGCGCGCTCATTCGCACACTCTCATTCCCGCGGAGTATTCGACGCCACCCTACCTTTTAGATGGCCAACTGCGCTCGTCAGCCGTTCGCCGTGATAAATCGCTGGGGATCGCCACCGGCCGAACTTCTTGCACTGTTGCTCGTCGCGATCCGATCGCGGAGATCGCCACGCACCGAGTGTTTGTTGCTGGGTCTCTTGGCGGTATCGCACGCACCCAGGGGGTGGTTGGATCGTCTTGTTCCAACCACGGCTCACCTACACGCACGTCTCGAGTGCTCGCGGTATCACACGCGTTAAGGGGTGGTTGGATCGTCGCGATCCCGCCACGCTTCTCACTCTCTCTTTTTTCTCTCTAGCACTGGCTGTTCACTCGACTCTCTGCTCATTGGCTGCAGTCCCGTCACAATTTTCACACATCGAACGCGTTGTTACTACAAGGTCGTTACTCGTCCTCCCTGTCGGGCCCGGTGGTGCAAGGCTGCCCTCCCACGCATCCTACCGGGCCCTTCCTCCTTCCGTCTTCTCCCTCTTACTTCCCTTCCAGCGGCGCTTTCCCTTGCGCCGCAGCCGCCCGCCGTTGAGGCGTATCCCGGACCATTTTGGTCCGAACAGATGGCACGAATTGCAACTCACGGATCAAATAAAATACCTAGAAGTCATTTTGGATAGTAAGATAACCTGGAAACGACACCTAGACTACATTGGCGGGAGGATCTTGGCTAACCTGTGGCAGCTGAAAATGGTCATAGAGCGAAACTGGGGTCTTAGCCCGGCCACAATGAAGTGGATGTATGAAGCGGTTTTCAAACCCAGACTGACCTATGGGTCTATAGCTTGGTAGAGATAACGGCCTTTGCCACTTCTTTAGCAACCTTGGAGAGGATCAGAAGCCTTGCGGTTAGAAGCATCTCAAGCGCCATCAGATCGACTCTGATGGTGGCGCTGGGGGTGATCCTGGGCATCGAACCTTTCAAGGTGACTGTTAGGTAAAAAATGGTCTGTGGTAATAAAACTCACTGACAAGGGTTTTGAATGACGCGTTCATCTCGTGTTCAGAAATATTTTGTTTTACTGAAAATTAATACTAAAGAGAACCTATTGTGTTCGTGAAAAATATAAGCTTTTCACGAACATGCGGGCACGTGGGACCGATCGTTAGAATAAGATTAATGCGTAGAAAACATCCGTAAACATAAAGTAATGTTCCTTGAAGAAAAATAAGTTTCGCTAATGAGTCAATTCATTATTAGAGATGCGTTGTTTAGGGTGTCCCCGACCGTTGAAACCTTATTATATTGTCGGGCTTACGAGAACAAAACGGCAATCACATTCGGGAAAAGACCCTTTTTTCCGATCATGCAGGCCGCGCGGGACCAACCGCTCGAAGGAAAGTGTCGCGACAAATAAATGACGATTGTGGCAGACTTTTTCCGATGAACAATCCATTGTAGTGACCACTTCAGGTTACTGTTCGAAAGGGCTTTATTTCGCTAATCCGAAAATATGACGACACGTGAGACCAACTGGGTTTTTACTTAAAACGTCGCAAGAAAGTTGCAAACCACGGTTCGACTATTCGACAATTTTACAATCCGACTGTGTCTTGAAAGAAAAATTTTCAGCCCCGCCTTCGATGCTCTCGATAAATGACAAATATCATAATCCATAGTTCTTCATTGTTATTTAACCCCTCTTCGAAGTGCACCCACGCGTAGGGCCTCCTACCATGTAAACAACGAAAGTTATAACCAAGCTACGGAGTCTTTATAAAGAGGAAATTTTGTAAAACTCACCAGTTTCACCAAAACGATCAATAAAGATTTTAAACTTGACCACTATCGAGTCCGCTTTTTTATCCCTAATAGTGAACCTCCCTGCCTACAGCACAGAGGTTAATACGCGACGAATACACAGTGTCTGTGTTATTTTGTTGTGTATCAGCCGCGACCGTAAGAAGATTTTTCTTACCGTGCAACCCGCACCTATTCGCGACGAAACAGTGGCGTTAGAGAGCGGGAAACATGAATGATACATACGGGTACCAGAAACCACCCCTAAAGGCTACCAATGAAGTCCTCTAGGTAATGAGGATGGCTTCGGATAATGAGGGATCCTGGTAAGATGTCCCGGTAAGCGAATCGAATAAAGTTGGTCAAATACTCTTTGTCAGTTTAGCATATCTGCCTTCTGGCAGTTTGAGGTTGCCAAGGATGGACTCAGGGTTCTTTGCAAGAATCCTGTTCATCCTGGCCGCCTCCCTACCTTTTAGACTGCCCTCACAGAACCTCTTCCAGCTCTCGCTCTTGGCCACCTTGATGTTCTTGCAGTACAGGTCCCTAGTGGTCCTATAACGGTTCCGCAGTACATCTCTACCATACTTCCTGACACTCTTGAACCGGAACGGATTGTCCCGCCACAACCCGTCCAGACCCGACCAGGGACTAACCAAGCCCCTCTGTAGAATTGCAAAGGCGCTTTTGCTATGATGCAAGTTTATTTGGAAAATTGAGAGTGTCGACGGAGCCATATTAGCTATCCTCATTCTTCTCATAATTAGCCCCCCAGCCTCTTTAGGGCTCTTATTAACTACCTTAGGTACATTCTTTGTCACCCAAAGTACAGTTTTTCCCCAAGAGCCATTAAGGCGCCAACGTGCGACTCAGGGACGATCAGCACAAAGAGATTTTGGTCTCCCGCGCTGGTCATCCCCTCCGCACCCTCCCGGGCTCCAACAACTCACCATGCACTAGCTTTTGCTTTAAGAGCAGAGTGATAGTACTCCAAGCCCCAGAGAAAGGATGCCGGGGTACCTTAAAAATCGGCCACCCTTACAATCACCTTGACTCTGGTCTGGAGCAACTCCATCCATCCGATTCTTACCCCATTTATCCATGAAACATCTAGTAAGGGCACAGCCTCCAACAGCCAGTCCCTTGCTCTCTGGTAGGCGGGAACCACAATGATAGCTCCCTCCTTCCCATATGTCGCCTCGAAACATGGGGGTGGAGCCATATTACTCTCCATGGCCAATGCTGCTCCTGTCAGGCGCTTCCGGAAAAGGTGTAGCATTTCCGTGCTGATCGCTTCCTCATGGTAATTCCCCCTTATGATGACCGTAGTCAAGGGGTTTACCCTGTCTGCATCAGACACTTTACCACCCCTAGTCTGTCCCGTCCTGTTAGGGGCGGTCCTGCTAGCGGCTGTCCTCGCGTCGACAGGGCCTTTTGGACTTTTTAACTCGCGAGGGTCAGTCGGAGGAGCTCTCTCCTCTCCCACCCTCCTCTTCTGACCCTGCGTTACCGGTGTCACCACCGTTCCTGCAGGGGTCTCCGGGACTCCCGAAGTGCCGACTAGTAGAGCTTTCCGCTTCCTAGTCAGCTTCCTCCGGGCAGCCCCACTCCAACGTTGAGCCTTCCACTCCCCTTCGGTCAACGCGGCTCCCTCAGCTGTCGTTGGGGTTCCAGCTCCCGTTCCCTCAGGGGTAATATCATTTCCTCTTTCAGGTTCCACGTGGTTCTGGGTCGTTGGGGCTTCCGCTCCCTTTGCCCACAGTGCTCAACATGTCTCCTCTCCTTCTTCCATTCCAGTTTTTTTTTATTATCAGGTTCCATTTTGGTCCCACGAGCAGCTAGGGAAGTATTTGGTCCACCACCACAGAGCCCCGCATGTGGTGGTAAGGCTAAGTACTCGAAGGTTTCGCCCGGTCCCTTCGAGGCACCGTTTGAGACCACTGGTACCCAGTGGCCAACCAGTCCCCTGGGCACGGTTGCACACACCTTGGGATTGGGGGTCGGATAAGTTAGCCATTGTGCCTCCTCCCAAGCGCAATGGTGAGTTGCTTTTTAGTTGCGAGAGGAAGAAGCTGACTTAGCCTCTCCAACAGCACCGTCGGGCTACTCGGAGGGGCCGGGTGAGTGGGCCGGGTTCCGGTTCACCTGTAAATGGCGTTCCATCGCCCTTCATTCATACTTCATCGATACTTCTATTCATACGAGCGCCCCCACTTAAGGAAGTTCGCAGTATTCAAGGGGAGACCCGTTTATAGGGCACTCCTCCATTCGCCATCATTCAAACGGCGCACTCATCGCAATACCCATTCTTACTTGCGCGTAAGCCCCCCCCCCCACCATCGACACGGTCATGCAACCCATAGGGGGAGGACATATGCATTACAAATATTTATAAAAAATAATCAAGTTTTAAGTAAAAATATATTATTATTAATGTTAGAAACATTATACAGTATCTTTGAAATTATATTAAAAGTCAATTTTAAAAACAAATTGATTTTATTGTTTTGAAAATGTATTTCCAGAGCCATCTTTAGAGTCATAATAATTGAAAATACTGACTTCAAAAAAAGTCTTCTATAAAATTACATTATTTATTAAGAAATTCAGTATATGCACACACACATCTTTATCTATTTTTGTTTAAACACTCTTCACTGCAAAAGATGTTGACCATTTTTTTAGGCTTTAACAGGCAAAAACATTAGCCAGTAACCGTAATTTGAACTGATCCTTAGATATAAATTTAATGATGTTTCTTAAAAACATAATTTTAAGATATTACTATCTTATACTACATAATTTTAACATATTCGTATGTGTTTTTATGAAAAGGTGGCCAATTAGTTCATGATTTATTATGCTCTCATTTTCTTAGTGAACAATTATATATGTTAAGAAAAAACATGCCATTTCCCCGAACTATAAACTCCGATCATTTGAACGTTCGCGTTCTTTTAATTTACAAAATATATTAGGCGTAGACCAGGGTAAGTATCGTTGCATTCGGAAAGGTATCAGTTTCCGAAGATAAGGGAGCCGCGCGTGGCCGAGTGTTCGCATCTTGTTTAGCCCTGAGCCGCTCTTCTCTCATGTCGAGTCGCGCGACTCGACACTTATTTTCAATACGTGCGGTCATTTTCCGAAGCCGAAAATGCCGCCGCACGAGCCAATGTAACTCGAGAATAAGCACTCGGTCGACGCTCAGATTTTTCTCTATTGTTTTCCCTCCCTCTAGAGTTCATTTACGCCTAGGAGGAAATTTTGTTATTATACGATAAGACGAAAGTGCCGCCGAGCCCTTACAGCGCACAAAATTGTAAAACTCGAACAGTTCCATCACGACTTTCAAATAAAAAACTTGTACAAACCAACCTTGTAGTCCGCTTAATTTATCCCTAATACTGAACCTCCCTGCCTACAGCACAGAGGTTAATACGCAACGAGTATACAGCTTCTGTCTACTTTGTTACGTATCACTCGCGATCGTAAGAATAATTTCTTACAGTGCAAACTGCACCTACGCGAAGAAACAATATAACATAATTTAAAATTGCTCGACTATTACATTTCTACTGAGTTTATTGAATTCAGGCTATTGAGTAATGAAGTAAACAGTACTGATTAAACTAGATTTTAATATTAACTTCTTAGTGCTTTTACATCGAGGACAAAGATTACTGTGATATTACTTTCGTAATTTTACTATTGATGATCATTTTCACTATCAAATATTACAAATCCTTGTTATTCATTAACAGCTCAATAATACATTATATTTCCAATGCATGCAATTCTGCTAGATCACATGCATCCTAACCTTATTGTTAATATTCAGAGCATAATTTTGAAATTATATTAGTGTATTTCATTTCAACATTTTACCAATTTATCTAAATGGTATAAACCTTAATATTTAATATTATGAAATGCTTCTTTTTTGCCCAACTTGTGGTAATGTCTTGCACATAGAGGAAGGCAACATATCTTTACGTTTTGCTTGTAACACTTGTCCTTATATTTGTAATATTAATCGTCGTGTGAGCAGTAGAACGTATCCGAAACTCAAGGAAGTTGACGATGTACTTGGGGGTGCTGCTGCTTGGGAAAATGTAGATTCCACAGATGAACGCTGTCCAAAATGCTCGCATCCAAGAGCATTTTTTATGCAAATTCAAACCAGATCTGCCGATGAACCTATGACAACTTTTTACAAATGCTGCAGTCCTCAATGTGGTCATAACTGGCGGGAATAGGGTATAAATTTGTATTATTTAAAAAACAAAGTAAGCATAGAATTGTTTATTCACGTTAAGCAGCAAGAGCGTGCAATAGTAAAAAGCTATATTTGTAATTATAATAATATTTTTGCAATTTTTGCATACATTTTAGCAAAGATTTTCTGGATATGAAATTGAATTTTGTATTAAACTCGTTGAATCCAAGAACAATGGGCCCAATAAAGCAACAATTGAATGTAGCTGATCAAGTAATAGATAAATTTCCAAATGAAAAACATTGGATGTGCGGAGGTTATCGTAGTGCAGCAGTAGCAGCTCGAATGCTACTTGACCAAAATATAATAGCTGTACCAACGGATACTATTTATGGCTTAGCAGGATTAGCTCAGTCTACAAATGCAATCTCCAAACTCTACGATATCAAAAAGAGAAATTTAGCAAAGCCGCTTTCTATTTGGTATTGTAAACACTAAATAATATTGATTCGTTACAGTGTATTTTATTTCAGCTCTTATACCATATTTATAAAAACTTAAATCTTATATATTTTGTTTAAAATAATAGAATAATAATAGAATTTTAAAGGAACAGCTATGATAGTAAATTTTTTATTTATAGCCTAGGGGATGTCAATGATATTAATAAATGGGCTGAAGTTGCAGACTTACCCAGTGGACTCATTGAAAGTTTATTACCTGGACCTACCACAGTTGTGTTAAAACGAAAAGAAGTATTAAATCCTTTACTAAATAATGGAATATCAAATATTGGTATTAGGATTCCAAAGATGAACTTTATACTTTGTGTAATGAAAATGGTCAATCAACCTATAGCCTTAACCAGTGCAAACATGAGTCAAGAAATAAGTACGCTGCATCCAACAGAATTTGAACACTTATGGCCTAGCCTTAGCGGCATATTTTATGAAACACAAAATCCGAAAAAAACAAAGAGCATTAACAGAAGTGGATCGACGGTAGTTGATTTGTCTGTTAAAGGAGAATATAGAATATTAAGGAAGGGAAAGGGATCTAGTAATACTGAAAGAATTTTAAAGAACTTCAATTTACAGAAGCGCAAAGAAGAGGAACCAGTTAAGGATGTTAAAAATTGTACAAATTAGATAAGCCATTGTTCTTAATATTAAATAAAATAAATTTTTGTTAAATTTACATTATAAAAGTTTTTCAATCTATACATAATAAAAATAGAAAATTTTAATTGATTTCTTTATATTTTTTAAAATTAAACTTAGGATTAGACAATAATTCAATATCAAAATCTATCTGTATGGTAAAAAAAAAATTATAAATTTTTAATAATTATATAAAATTAATACGTGAATTATATTGTAATATTATTGTTAAAATGCAGCTAATACAATGAGTTATTGCTATCGTGAATACAATTAAAAGACACGTTTGCCATTTTTAAAATTTAATCATCTATAATTTAAATAAAAAAACACTTCTAATCCATATGTAACTAAAATAATTTTCAAAAACAGAACCAACAATTTAATAAATTAAAACAATATAAATTTTAATTAGGATCATATGAAATGGGGGAAAAAAACAATTTAAAATAAAATTTAATCTCAGTACTATGGATAGACATCGGTTTTTATTGATGAATCTATTATTGTAAAGTGCACTTACTAAAAGTATTGTCTGCTTGACAAGATAATATATCACATAAAATTATTGAAAAATATTAAAACAGACTTAAATGTATGAACGCTTTATTTTACAAATTTTTTCAAGGTTTTACGATCCTACAAATTTTAGAAAAGCAGAAAGCCACATCTGAAAAATTATATTTTTATTTAGTATTCTAAAGTCGGTTAATTAGTAACTTCCTGATTTCCAAACCATTAATAAATTAATTTTAAAATGTAAAAAATGGAATTTTTATATTCATGAAAATATAAAAAGACGTCATACCAAATGTCATTAAATTTCCGAATTTTAATACAATTTATATAATGTTTATATAATTTTTTAAAAATAATTCGAAATTGATTATACAAAAGTAATTTATAAAGTTATAAATATCGCAAAATCCTTTAAGCTGTTAATGTGTTGTAAAAAATGACACACAATTCAATTATATTTTTTTGTTTCAATATTGACTAAAAAATGAATAATATTTCTAATATATATTACAATTTGCGTAATGTAAATAACTTATGATAAAAAATTTTCTAACGCAATATACATTTAACAATCACTTATTGTCTAATTTTTTTTATCCCAATATTGAGATTCATTTATGCATTATGGTTGTCATTTTATTTTACATAAATAATTCTTAAAATAGTACTTATAATATATATATATATAGTTTCTTGTCTTATAGATTTTTAAAATAATAATTTAATCAATTATGCTAAATTTATTGGTTAAAATATTTTTTTTCATTTTTAGTCATTGATTGCTTATTAATTTCTCGCTATGTTAAATGATATATATTTAAAGATTCACATTTTTCTAAATTGAAAACTAAAAATAACCAGATTACACACATTAAATATAATTTGAACATAGTTGATGGCAGTCATTGATTTTTATGTCAAGGCAATTTTACAATGTTCTTAGCTTTTTAGTTATTTACCTCTATATATATATATATATATATATATATAAATGCATCAAATTTCAGTAATTAAAAATTTATTTAAAAGTTATTTAAAGGTTAACTAATCATTATGAATGAATAACAAATTATTTTTAAAATAAGGTCAAATTACTTATCGCAATTAATAAATAAACTACACTTTCATCTAAAAAATAAAATAATTTAAATACTTGACTATAAATAATTGTTAGTACATAAAAAATGTTTTTTTTTAAACATTCTTGTTTTCTTGGAATAAATTTAATAATTAAATTTTATATTTTATTGCAATAATAAATCATTAAACGTGTATGAAAAACAATCATCAACAAATTTCTTTTAAACTTTATTGATTTTGACTTTTTTAATAAATTGTAGCCTACAGTAACTATGAATGTGTTCAAGTTTACAGATTAATTTGTGCAAAGTTCATTTGTTAATTTGAAAAAAATTTCTAAATTCACTAATATTTCAAAAAGACATTACGTTATTAATTAAAAAATAATCATAATATTTCATTTTCTAATAACGTAATTGTTATTGTAGCTGAACACTATATCTTGAAAGAATACCGTATAAATATCACAATATCTTTATTATTAAATAATAATTAACGTTAAATAATAAAAATAATTCAAAATAATTATAATTTATTTATTTACAAAATTGGAGTATTGTGGAATTTTATTAGTAAAGATTTTAATGTATACTCAAAATTATTTTATTATTAATATTTTACTTTTATTAAAATGTCATTTTTAAATAGATAAATTTTCAGGGATGGTTTTTACAGCTTTTCGCAAAATGATTTTAAAGCAGACAATGGTAATGTTTTAATAAAAATACAAATGTTTTAGAAATAATACACACTTTTTCAACTGTATGGGATTATATTATTAATAAAAATATTAATAAATAATTACAAGGTAATATCCAAATATTTATAGAAAGTTGATTTTCAATCCTTTTTTCATTTACATTGTAGTATTAAAATGTACCTACCTCTAACAAAAAAATGAGACGTCGATAGTTGATTTTTATGCTACTGAAATTTGTGTTTAAAATAATAATTTTTTCTCGAACTTAACTTTCTTATTACTTGCTATTATTTTATCTGCATATTGTTTGAAAATAAATTATATAGTAAAATATAAATTATATAGTAAAAATACTTGCGTACTACTACTAAAATACTCTTCATAATTTTAATTATTTATAGTTATTTCATTATTTCGTTTTTTTTAAACATCAAACTCTCCCGCTTCATTCGGATTTAAAAATTTTATTCAATAATTAGATACATGTAAAATTAAATTATACGTGTTTACCATATGTACCACCATTTATCATTATTAAATATTCCAAGTGTTTAACTAAAACTTTTATACTTAATAACAAAATATGTAGATTTGTAATTAAAATTTTTTATTTAATAATAACTTAAGTTATAAATTATGTAATAAGAACCGTCAATTTTTCAATGTATTCTAAATTTGAAGGCGAGTTAAGCATAAGATTAGTTAAAAACTGTGTGTATAAAAACATTTTGTACTACATGTATGTGTGTGATCCAGGGTAGGGACTGTTTTAATAAATTATACCATGAAATAGCAATGTAAATAATAATATTTCTCAATATATCGTTGATAAGAACGGGATAATTAAGAAACCTTTAAAAATGATTATTTGATTAAACTATAGAAACATGTAGCGTAGACGAGTACGTGGGTAGATCGGTATGAATATATGCATTAATATATGTGTATGCGGATAATATGGAAGGGGAGTGACGGCGGAAAGAATTTTCGTCTATACAGGCCATTAAAATTTATGCGAACGTTAATGCTGCGAACTTGGGTGTGATCGATCAAACTTTCATCTAGGTCGGGGTAAGAAAAAAAAAAAAAAAAATGAAAGTGTCGACGTGTTCACGTGGCCGATCACAGGTCGTAGGTTGGTGTCAATATAATTTGTAACTCAGTCGTTCCTGCTATCCGATTATCGACAGCACACCGCAAGAAGGGAAGCAAGAGAAAACAAATACACGAGCGTTCGCACATGTAGGCGCGCAACAATCAGTCTATTCGTCCTTAGATATTAAATTAGCAGCTAGGGCGCCCCGCATCGCGTCCCTCCTAAAGATACCGAGGACGCTGCTGCGCAGCCTCGCGTATATCTCCTTGCGCACAGTGGCGGTGAACTTGGTGGCGAGGCATCCGATTGCAGCTGCGGCAAAAATGAGATTGTAGAGGAACACCAGCTTGAAGTTGCCAAGCCACTCGATGCTTCCAAAGTCACCGAGCAGGTCAAAATTTGTCATGCCTGAAAATCAGTGGGCATATCGTCATTGTCGATGGTCGAATTAGCGATAAAGTTGCCTTCCACTTAGAGAGCAAAATCTTATTGCCGGGGGAGGCTTACGGAGCAGCCAAACTATTGGTAGAAGGGCTGCAGCGTATCAAGTGGAGGAGGAACGCGAATTGCCGGACAATTTTACCTAAAATGCGAGAAAGGAGGGGCAGAGCCGAACTGAGTACGAGCAGTAGGGCGCAGTTTGCGATTATGTGGGTGAGCGGAGTCGAATGAAGTCGTGGTCGAACCCTTTTGACGCCCGGCAGCGTGTAAAGTCCTACGGCACTCGTGACCGCGAGGTAAAGAATAACGGCCACTTCAATCGTCGCCCCGATTGGTCCGAGCTTAGACAGTGAGCTAATGCCAAGTGTGAATTGCTGCAACATAAGAGATCGAGAGATGTTTTAATTACACTCGTAACGCCATAAAAAATTAGCATGAAATTTCCACCTCGCTATTTAAAATCTTACAAATAAAAATTCAACAAATTCAAAGTATCATGTTTAACTGTGCTTTTCACATATTAATATAGCAGCGTATTAATAAATTATGCGAGACCCGTGTCAGTTAAATTTAACGATTAAAAATAACCTTTTTTTACCTTTTATGAATTCCTAATCGATGTTTCAAATACTTATGTTCATTTAATCGTACTATAATTTGGATTTTATTATTAAACTATAAATATCGTATAATTTTATCTAGGGAATAACTCTCAATTAATTTGTCAATAAAGAAACAATGAAGATGTCAAATCCTAAATAATTCAAAAAAGCGAAGCATCTTATAGAAACGCATGAATAATATTTGAAGGCTAAACTTAATGCTTCCTTGTGGTTAAATGCGTTTTCATTTTCATTTATGTTTACTTTGCCCAATAAAACAATGGAGGTATTTTACAGATCCTGGCATTGCGATCGAAATGACAACAGCCTACAAAAGCCGTCATCCTTTACTACCGATCGAAGCTCCAAAAATCAGCAGCAGCAGTGGCAGCTCCCGCCTGAGACTTACCCTTGTGCTGAGGGGCAACGAGGTTATCCCGACGAGGAGTTGCAGGGTATTCTGCACCGCGAGGAGAGCCGTGGCCGTGGATAAGACGAGGAGGGCGAGCATCGCCGTCGGGTAGAAGAGAGTTCTCCGGACCCACCAGGTGCGCCGCTGCTCATCGAGAGTGTGGCGCCGCCTTTTGATGTCCTCGAGCCGCTGAGCGAGTCCTCGCTGCAGTGCCCCGTTGCGCAAGCACATGAGACCGGGATTAGGGCAGAGGGGCTCCTCGCTCTCTTCCCCGTTGGGCGCGATGTTGCCGCAGCCCGGAGGCGACATCGGCACCGGCGACACGTACGACTTGCCCGTCGCCTTGGCATGATCCAATCTATTGAGAATATCATCGTTATCATCATCACCATTGTTGTGGATTTTATTCCTGTTGCTTCAGTAATTTTTCCCTTATGCACTTCTGTCCGTATATTTCTGTTGCGTTTTTTAGAAAGCAATTTCATTAAGTTACTTATCCCGTTAACAAAGTAAATTGAATGATGCACCTACCTCTACCTTGATCTAATTACCTTGATCTTTAATAAAAAATGGCATAAACAACACATTTGTGTTAATATACGTATTGTGTAGAATATTGTTAATTTTAACAAGTACTAATATCCAAATAGCTTCCAAAGTTTTAAATATAAATATTATAAAATATTCTAAATTCTTTAATCAAACATCATAAATACTATTCTTTACCAGGAAGAAGTATCAAAGCTGTTAAAGAAATTATAAATAAAAAGCTCAAGCACTAACCTTCGTTGGATACAATCCTCTTCTAATCTATATGCGAAAAATTCCTCGTCCAAATTTTTGAGAAACTGAGGTTTAACGAGGAATGAACCAACAACGCCAAATAGCCTAACAAATCCTACTGGTGTACAAACTAAAAGAAGAATGGTGAAGATTCAATTATGAAGACGCAAGTCGTTATTTTTAAAAGTGTTAAAATTTGTACAAGTTTGGTACTTTATTAGAAGTTTAAAATAATAAAATTATAGAAGTTAACAAATTTATATTAAAAACTGTATATAACTTACGTAGGAGCATAACAACACCGACGAATGATACACAAGAATATAAAAAAGGTAAATAGTAACTCCACAGATCTGAAAAGTGTAAAATATTGAACTTTTTGAATAACATAATAAGTAGTAAAACTTAAATTAAGTGTTTATTTTTATAAATATGTTTTAACAATAACAAGCATAATCGATTTATTAATTGTTTTTATCAAAAAAAAAATTCCTTTAAAAATAAATATTAAAATGAAAAGTTATAGAATGGTTCAAATTACTTACTTAGTAGCGTATGAAGACTTGATTTCTGACGATCCAGAATAGCTGATAATATGTAAGTCATGCCCAAAACCATCACTCCTAACAAGCACAATACTGTAACGGTTTCGTAGACTCTGGCCATCACTCCCTTGAATATAAATTTAAGCCTTGTATGAGCATATAATTCTTAATATGCACGAAAAATTTATAACCATTAAATTTAATGAATTTCTATTCAAGAAGTATATTCCACTCAATTTATTTTGGAATGCTTTTAAATAATAAAATTTACATATAAATACTTGAATCCTTCGCTGAAGAGTTAATCACACTTGATTACAGTTAATAAAGTATTGTGTAAATTAATAAGAGGGAAAAAATAATAAAATGAATGATGTAAAAAAGGTTATCTTAATAGCTAAAAATGTTCACTGTTTTTAATCCTGTTAACGTTAAGAACTAAAAAAAATTAATTTTCTAATTATATAATTGTACTCACTTTCCTGTATCCAACAAATCCTTCAGATTCGGTAAAAAGGTAAGCGAATGGCAAGAACACGAACAGCGAAAGATTTGAGAAAAGAAATACGAGATTCCATAATCCTGAAAGTAAAAAAGATTTAAATTAAAAAAAAAAAAAAATGCTTTAAAAACATGGCTTACATTAATTAATTTAAAGTTAGATTCAAGCATCGGTTTCATTATGGGTTTGAAATCGTCAAAATTTACATTATATAACATAATGTATAAAAAATAAACTCTAATAAATTAAGCATTCTTCGGCAATTAAAGTGAACTAAGAGTCTGCTATATAAATAATTGATTCAAATAGCCAACGAGTCTCGGAGCCCGTCTTTGCAATGCAGTTTTAAGGCTTTGAAATGCAGAGCATTTGAAAAAATACACCGAGCGGAAGCTTGCGACAGTTCATTTTTAGCAGATCGGAGACAACGAACGCGGAGGATGAAGTTTGGCTTACCTTGTATGAGAGAGCTATTGAGCCACTTAACGTAAAAGCTGTTGGGATACAGGATAAGGACCTCGTTGCTGGCAATGGACACCGGCAGCAGGAGGGTAGCCCCAATGGAAACGGCCAGGGCGACGGCGCAGAGCCAGAGGCTGATTCTGTAGACCGTGGCCTCGTCCTCGTCGGTCGTCAGGTAGTCTTCCCCGCCCCTCCATCGGAAGCGCGCTATCAGGGCGTAGCTCGATATGTAGAGGATGAGGAAGAGAAGAAGAAAAATCTGGAAGAATGCAATTGTTTGCGGTGAGCCTCGGCCGTCCTCGTGCCTTCGCAATAAAAGGGCATCCGCTCTACTCTCATCACTTGGCTATGAATTTTTAAATTTAGTGCGGCAGCTTTAAAATCATTCGTTGCTTTTTTTTCTGGGAACGCATACGTGCTTCGAGCAACTCAACTCGAGTAACTGTACTAAAAGCATCTGTAATGAGAAGCTGTAATCTCAGGCATTAGTTTCAGCGAATTATAATGCAAATTAGAGATGCTCGCAAAGTGAAGTATTTCCTGCCAACTTTATATTCATGCGCAATATACGTTGGAAATAATGTATAAAAAGGACAAAATTTATTTAAAATTATTTTAATGAGTTGCTTTCGCAAAATACAATAATTAAGAAATAAGTAGTAAATAAATAGGTTATACCTGCATAGACTGTATTTACCACATCGCTAAAAATGCTTCTAGCGCTTTAGCGAAAGAAAGAAAAGAAATAAAAGATAAAAGTAAGGAGTCCCGTAGTCCGGTAAAAAAAAAGAAATCCAACGCAGCCGTCGAGCATCGGATTGGCATGATTTATAAGAAAAGAAAAATGCCAGGCAACCTACATCGTCCTACTATTATCCTTCAAACGGATCAAGCATACTGATTTTCTTTATATGCCTTTTAAGAAAAAGAAGATGTAAGCACAGTGATTCGGCATAGAACAATGGTCTTAGCTCAATTGATAATTTAAAAGCTTTTAATTATTAACTTAATTTGGGGTTCAAGAACCTTTTTAAAAATATCTCCTCGTTGTAATTTCTAACTCTAATTTCATGAATGTTTATTATTGAGATCTAATACGGTAATCAGAAGCATTAAAACATGCCTCGTCTAAATAATAAAATGCTTCAAGTATAGAAAAATGAAAAAACGCACAAATAAAGAATGAGAATGCAATTATTTATTAGAAATGATTCTTTGTTCAGATAATTCGTCATAGAATATTTAAAATTATATATAATTATAAAATATCATTATATAATATGTAGCATTGATATTTTATAATAGCTATCAGATATCTTATCTGTAATGGAAAATGTTTAACTGTTGTTTCTGGATAAATTTTTTTTTAAGTAATGACAATCTTTTTATGAAATTTTTATGTAATCATAGTAATATTACTTCAGTAATCAAGACATAAATAACGGTTAATAACACGTTTATTTCTGTTTATAATAATTAAAATTGAGAAATTACTACATCGTACGTTTCTCATTGTATTAGTTAAAGCACTAATTGGTAAAAAAAGCCTAGCTATGAAATTGAAGAATTTCATAAGAATAATAATTAGTAGTGTTTGCGTATCTTTAATAGCATGACTTTAAATGTAAGATTAATCATTAGATAATTTAAATGAGATTATTTTTATATTCATCAAAACCTACATTGCTGGATATACTCTATTCCATGTGATTTTGATGTTTTACATTTTATTTTTCAATACTTTTTAAAAACAAATCGTCGCTTAAATAATAATTTAATCAAAATGACTTGTTTTGTCCATTATTACTATCTTTTATAATAATAATAATACTCTTATATTTAAATGACTCGCCATCATATTACGTGTTCCAATAAATGAAGATAATTTTCAAACTAAATAAAAATCTCCATAGAGGAGTAAAAATATTCGATTCTTAAAACAGCAAGTAATGGTTGTAATTTATCGGCCGTGACGCTATCAATGGTCGATATTATTAAAAGTGGGAATTATATATAATATAGCATGGGATAAGAATCGGAAGTCAGTTCAAAATGCGACAATTCTGAAAATTTTAATTAACTACATCCTGTTTTGAACCAGAAATTGTCTACTTTATACTGTATTTTATTCTCTACTATAGATGATTTTGAGTATGTTTAATTTTTTTGATGATTCACTTAAAATATAATGTTTTAAAAAGATTAAACTACAAATAATATTTATCTTTTTATTAAAATTCTTTTAGCAGTCTATGCAATTTTTAAAAATGCGGGAAAATCGTATTTGAAAATTTTTTTTAATAAAATCAAAAACAATTTCAAGTGTGTATGTAATATGTACGTGTAATATAATAAATTCCATAAGAGCTGAAACAACTCCAAATAATTTATATTCCCGTTACAAAAGCGCTTCTAAACTTAATAGTTTGTTACAATTATGAGCAATAGAAATAAATTCTTTATATATTTATCTATGACGATGTATTAAATAATATTACAAGCTTTAATAATAAAAGATCGAAATAGATAAGTAAGGTTGTAGTAAAATCTTCGAAGTCATTTATGGTGGCTTCCTAAAACTTTTTTTCACGGCGTTTTTATACTATTGATTTATAGTTTATTAAGTAGGTTACTGTGCAGATGACCGGTTTAATATATATATATATATATATTGTGTTTATTGTGCGTTTTATCTTTAATTCTGAATTCTTCAGACAAGTTTTTCATTTTAGTTTCACCATGAAGCTTCAACATTCTAAAAACACATACCAAATTTATTAAGATTAAAGAAATCGGTTTTTGAAAAATAAAAACCAAATAAAAAAAATCAAGTAAAATTAAAGAAATAAATAAATAAAAATACATAACAAATTCGAAATATTCCATTGTAATAGTATATTCTATTGTATTTATTAATGTAGAACGTTGATTAGGTTATTGAAGTTTATGCTAATTGTATTTTAATTATCATTAGTTTCTAGGTCAATACAATCAACATCAGCACAAGTAACAAGGTTACAATTACAACACTAAATAACTCATAGTAGTTAATTATTATTATTTTAACCTGCAATTATTATCTAATGTTTCACTTCAAATTCTTATTTTAACGCATGTTATTCATATTACTACATTTAATTTTAATTCAAATTACATCAAATGATATAAAATATTAATAAACTTATATTAATTAATTATACAATAGTAAAAATAAAAATTTCTTATCAAGATCTAAAGTTTGTTTATTTTCTATTAAACTTAGATCAATCACTATAATCCCACATTTTCTCTTACATTTATTTATCATCAATGTAAAAAAGAAAACCTATTTTATTAAAAAAAATAAAAAAAACAATGTTATCAAATTTAATACAAATGTTCACATTCAATTTCAGAAAAAAAAACTTAACTAATTAGCCAATAATGACTTATTGGATACTGTTTAACATTTAAACGCCATACTACACATAATATTTGTAAATATTGGCTAGTATCAAAGGAAGGCATAATCATTATTTGTTTTTTATGCACAGTTTTTAATTGTTTTTAATTATGTCGTTATGATTAATGAAAAACTAATTGTGACATTTATATTATATTGGATTGATAGATTATATTATTTTTTAATTACAAGGAGTGGGTATATTTCTTTATTTTTGCGTACAATGTAAAATTTTGTACAACAGTTTGTAAAATTACATCTTTCACACAGTTTCGTTATTATAAGTTATTATAAAAATTAAATTTAAAAGGTACTGAATAGTTTTTCATTTCGTAATTTAATAAAAGTTCTAAAATTTTTTATTTTTTTAATATACAGTGTCTGAATAAAAGTTTGTTTTTTTTTTAAATAAAAATGCTTACACAACGCACATAACTTAATTATATGTATATACACTTACATGTATATTATTATACAATAATGTCAATGTTTTTTTCAAAATCATAGTATTTTTTAAAAAATAAGCATGTAACGCAAAGGTTTTATTTGTGCTTAATCATATTAAAAAACACTTCAATTTAATAATATGTTTAATTAATTTTAATGAAACATTTTTTACGCGAGAAACTATAATTTCAATAGTAAGTCATTATATATATAATAATATTTTTTGAATATTTTGAATTACATTTAATCAAATTTTGATTACTTATTCGGTTCAGAATATTTTTGTATTTAAAACATTACCGTAAAAATGTTTAAAAATCTAGGCTTAAGAACATTTTTAAGTTATTAGGTTGATTTTTAGATAAGTATAAATTTATTTATACAATATTAAAATTGAAAATTTTTTGTTTAATAGAATGAATTAAAAATTATATTTAGATTAGCATTTTCATTTTTATAATTTCTATCAATACGATGACATTATTGAATAATACATTGTACGTTAAAACATAAGATTTTTTTTAAGAATACAAATCTGAAGGCTACAGATCAATTTGTATTTATTAAACAATCATAACTGTCTATCTGAAAATAATTTATGTTTTTATTTCAAGCAATTATTGCTTTACTTTCTTCATACATCTAAAAATAATATCATCAATAATTATCATTGCATTTAATTTTCCATGAATTCATTTCGTTACAATTAATTTTGCAAGTATTTAATAAAAAAGCCTTATATCAAAATAATGTATTTTATTAATTTTAAATCATTTAATAAATTCATATCAATTTAATAATGTATTTGTATTTAAATTAGTTGCAGCAATAAATATATAATTATTTAAACTATAAATACATAAAAAAAATTAATTATACGATAAAACTACTCAAAAAATAAATACTAAAAATGCTTCTTTTATTTTTTCAAGGATTATAAAATAATATGTTAATTTTTATTTACATAAAATAAGTTTAATTTCGCCTTTAAACATATGTATACATAATAAGCAGAAATGGGTTAGTATAATTTTTTTACCTTATTATATTTATGTCTCATTACGAAGAACAAATAGTATTCTTTAATAATTTTATCATAAAATCATATTTAGCATTAAACGTTAAGCTGTAACTTAATAAATACTAATAAATCTTAAATACATCCATCAGTCATTATAAGACATTTTAAAAAAATACTTTATTAAAAACTGCTGATCTCTTCTTCATGATTCAACTAAAGCACATCAGAAATAATATTCAGCTTTTCACTTTGCGGACGATGAAATGGGATCTATGCTATTCTGTACGAGATAACAATACAAGCATGACGCCTAATTACAGAAACTCAATATTTATTTCGTTTGACATTACACCAGTGCATTGCACCCACGAAGTGCAGTGCCTCTTAATATTATCAAGCAGAGTAATCGAATGTCGTTTGGAAAAACTTAATCAAATTATTTATTGGTAGTTAATTATAAAAAATGTTATCAAATTGCTACAAATAAGTTTTTCGAATAATTATTGCAGGTTTAAAAATTTATATTGTTTTTAAAAATGAATGACTTTAACTATCAGCTATAACTGCGAGACTGCTCAAGGTAATCGAATTTCAATTAAATAATGAAGGTAAAAAGGCAATTTATTAAACAGCTTGAGAAATGTAAATAAAAATTTGTAATGAATTTTTTAAACTTAAGTAAATGAGACTAATAATTTCACTTTTATTGTCCGGCAAATTTGCTATTGTTGATTACAAGTAATTACTTTTCATTCAATAAAATACTAAAAGAGCGGCGAGAAGGAGGGGAGAGAGAGAGAGAGAGAGAGACTAAAGGAACAATGCAATTGAATACAAATTGCTTTATTACGTATTACGCTTCGCTCTAAATATTTTAGTGTACTGAAATCAGGTCGCCATAGTTTATCTATTGCTTAGGCTTTATAAAATGACATATTATTCTTTTTCCCTCAAGGGTTGCACTTTAAAACGATGTTGTTTGATGATTCATACCTCCAATTATCCAAATACCTATTAAGCCAAGATATAAAACACTATTTTTCCAACTTTGCAACTGATACTTATTTGTGTTATAAAATGCTATTTCTTATCCAGAAAATAAGTTAATAGTAAATTAAAATTAGTTCGCATTTATTCACAATAGAAAAATAATTAATTTTTTTAATGATTTCTTTTTACACGCCGTTTTACTTGTCTATATAAAATAAAATAAAATAAAAAGAAATGCATCACGAGCAGGCAATATCAACGTATAAACAAGTTTTCTGTGGTTCGATGTGTTTGTTCAAACGTGTGCGAAAGTGATTGGCGCTAAATGAGTGCCTATATTAAGTATAGTGTTGCCTTTCGAGTTAAAAAATATCACTTGTTGGGCTGCTCTCGGGAAGTTTCTCGTCTCTTTTTTGCATACTCGTATGTGTGGGCAATGCTACGGACACGCGAAAACCCTACCCGCTATAATATTTTCCCCAAGCACTCATCTTGCCTGCTCAATTATCCTTACATAAATCGGGGAAATATTCACTGTGTAGCTTCAGGCTGAAAAAATTCTTCATCAATTTTAAGGAAATGTTTCTGTAATTTATTGTACTCGCACTCGTTAAATTTCTTAATGTCTGAACTTCAATGTTTGTTATTAAAAGAATCGTCGATATCTGCTTTTAATATCATAACTTTTTATTTTCTTGTCTAAGCTATTCCACATAAATTATGTAAAGTGAAGTATTTTTTAAATAAATATTATCAACGTTTATTCTCAAATATTAACGATTTAATTATTTGTATATAAAAGCTATTATTGCATTATCATTCAAATTTGTCTAAAATTTTTAGACAAACTTGACTGTTTTTTTAAAAACAGAAGATTTTTTTAACTCTACAAACGTGTTCACATGTATACATAAAAAAGCCATAAATTCTTTTCAAATTACAATATTCTATAGGCAATTTAACAATGTTATAAAATTATTTAAAATCCTTTCATATGATGTACTCTACATTTTAATTAACAAATTTTTAAAATAATTATATCATATTTCAAGGAAAAAAATGTGCAAGATTTCTATTTAAGCGACCTTTCTTGAGTTACCTAACCTAACCTTTCCTGATACATGGCAATCCTTAAGAAGTACGTAATGTTTCTTTTTTCATATCGCAAATTATCATTATTATGATTGCTTGGGTGTTTTATAGATCGATTTTATTGTTTACATCGAATTAGAAAATTAATGCACTAAAACTAATGATTGATCGATCGGCAAAAATGAAAGTAAATTTAATGAAAAAATTAACAAATTTTTATATGTTTCGTCTTATAAATCGTTTTGAAAAGCTTAAAATACAAAAAGGTATTACATATAGTTTAAGTAAAGATATATTTACAATCGTACATTAGAAAGATCAAAAAATATATTTAGTTTTATTTCATTCATTTTATTAAATTTTAACCATTTTTATTATACTGAATGTATTAAGTACAGTTTTTTAAAAAATATTTATGTATCCAATTCTAAACTGAGCAATTTTTTATTATAATGCTCAATTCATAAAGTGTTTATCATATATGTACACATTTTTTTATAATGCTGCAATTTTATAAGATATCAAATCTTTGAATTTGAAATAAAACTATCATTATAACAACTAATTAACAGCAATTAAATTTTGATTTATGCAATTTATATTATTTTGGATACATTTATAAACACAATGGATATATTTAAAAAGAAAAAAAGGTGACATAAACGTAAAGAGATTTAATAAAATTCAATGGCAATCAAAAATTTTTTTTATAAAAATTAAAAAAATTACCTTTTATTTACATTATTTAATAAGAAGTATTTTAATTTTTAAAGAAAAGCTAAAGTTATCAGGTTC
Source organism: Kradibia gibbosae (assembly GCA_018907135.1). Lineage (NCBI taxonomy): Eukaryota > Metazoa > Arthropoda > Insecta > Hymenoptera > Agaonidae > Kradibia > Kradibia gibbosae. Next base: position 12,077,547 of record JACCHX010000002.1, on the reverse strand, counting down.
AAAAGGATCAAAATTAGAGGAAATTATCTCGAGCTTGCAATGCAATTATTTTAAAAATTTTAATTTTTATATTTGATATTATGCTATGGTTATAGAAAATAATTTTAAATGTTGCCTTTCTATGGCTTAATATTAAAAATACATGCATTATTCCAATCATAATTTGTTTACGTAATATAATATCACGTGCTCGATATGCCCACACACAAGCGTAACGATTGCGCCATCCTTCTGTAATTGATACGTGGATGTTTGTTTGAAATTCTTTATTTAAGTTAAAAAAAAGGTTTATTTTCAGCTCATCATTGTTACAGATACTTGAAATAGTATTTATTCGTTAAGAGTAGAAAACTTAAGGCTCTTTTTAATTGATGAAAGTATAATATTTAACTTCTCTCAGGCGCGTGCACAAACATACGTGTATATATAAATCAAATTATGCAACGGAATGTGGTTAACGTGTTTTCTTCGAAAACGATTGAAGATTTTTAAAGTGTATCAATAATAACAAAAAAAAATTAGCAATACTTTTTATTAATATACTTAACTCACTTATATAATAAATTGTTAGTAAATTATAATACACAATTATACATTAAAATGTATATTTGAATAATAATATATTTTAAATAAATGGTTTTTTGAAAAATGTCTTTCTATAGCTAATAATAAAAGTAATAATATGATTTTATATGCTTCTGATTTGTTATATATACTGAAATGGTTTATAAATATTATAGGTATTGTAGATTATGAGGAAAATCACAATTGCGAAGGATTAGGGGAATACCCATCGTTGTCCAGGTACCATAAGAATGCATTGTTCCTAATTTACTAGATCTTACTCAGAATGTTCATTATATTATTTCCTGTTCGTGAAAGCAATTGAGCTGCAATAAAAAGCTTTTGCTGTTTTCTAATGACCCCCTGTGTTTTCATTTGCTTAATGATATCTCCATGATGATAATAAAAATGCACTTGTATATATGTATTTACAAATTAATTCTAAGGTCCTACTCGAATACAACAATTGTAGGACAAATAAATGATAATAAAGCTTTTCATACATTTTCCGTAGTAATTGCCAATAAATTCATTGAAATCTACTCCTGCCACAAGGCACATCCAATAACAAAATAAATATAAAAATAAAAGTGACAGTTCCGTTAAATATATACGTAAGCTTATGTTTATTATGCTCCCACCCACGTGCACGTAAGAAAAACACAGAACGACGAATATAATATATCCTAATTACTATTTCCGGGCGACGCAATTCACTAATGCTTCTTTGAAATTACGATATCGTCATCGATGCTTAAACAAAATTCACGAATAATTAATATTTTGTCAGTATAATAATTTTTTTGTAAATTCTTAAAATTTGAACTTTTATTGTTTATTTAACAGGTTTTCAACAGGAAAAAAAAGTCAAAATATTTTTGCCAATTAGTGGAACAATAACATTGATAACGAATTATTTCTGTTTAAAAACTTCTCTTTTTATTGACAATGTCTTTGTAATAACTAATACTTTTTTCTCATTTTTTAAATTTTAAGCGAAATCGGTTATTAAATCCTATCTGCATATAATTAATTGATAAAAGTTTTTGAATCTTCTTTAAACTACTCAAACGCAGTTTTTTTCAAACTGGTTTTCATTAGAACTTTTCATTAGAATTGTCATTATAATTGTAATGATATAAAAATAAAAATATTATTACTTTACCAATGGTATTAAAAGAGCGAGTGAAAATCGTAGTTATACATACGATAAGTATCAGATAAATAATGAATACTACATAAAAACATTGCTAACAAAATAATTCAAGTTATTAAATATATTATGAATTTTGTGTGAAAGAGTTTCAGAAAGTACCCGCAGTAATAATTTTTGTTACAAACATAAATATTTCTGTTTTTTTTTTTTAATTACACAACATTATAACGCATATTCGCACGATTTGTTTTTTTAATAAATTTATGTTTTGAAGAAAATATTCTTAAAAAAATTAGATCACAAAAATTTCAGAGATTATTCTTTTCTTATGATTAAAAGGTAATATATAGATATTATCTAAAATGGAAAGTAGATAAATCTTAACACTCATGAAATTGATAATACAATTAATTAATAATACAATTAATACAATTAATTATAATTAATAAAAAATGAACAATTAGATATACGCATTTTACAAATACATTAATTACATTTTTGGAACATCTTAAAATAAAAAGTCTCATTGTAAATGTCTTTCACTTTTATTAATTTAAATATAAGTAATTAACAAACTACTTCTTTATTGATTTAAATGGCTAAGTATCAATATATATGGGGAAAAGGTGTAAAGCTAAAGGTAGAAATAAATTTTTTTTTTGAGGGAGAATATCTGGAAGTTGTTCAACAAAATATTTAAAACTGCTTACAAATTTAAATATTTTAAATTTAATTTAATTGTTATCGTTATTTTAATGTAGTCTTTAATGACCCACTTTTTAATATTTCTGTTTGAGCCATTAGAAAAAAGCAAAGAGGTATTTTTTTTTTCAATTTAAAAGTATAAACGAACATTTCTTATTCTTTCAATATCTGCTTAAAATCATAAAAATTAAAAAAACTTTGATTGTAAAACGTTCTTTTGAACCACTATCTCACTATGTAATTCGAATAGATTCGAATTTTATTTTTGTTGATCGATAAAATCAGCCATCTCTTTTCATAAAATCAAAACTTTAGAGTCCAGTAAGTAATCAACTCAGCATTATGAGCAATTAAGCATACATTCGATCACATCTCCATTGTTTAATATATCTTTGTTCTTAAAAGTTATCCAGAGCGCTCGTATCTTTGTCTACTAAAATAATTGTACCTTAGAAACAGTACAGCGATAAAATATTGCAATAGTATTTCTTGTGTAATTTTCAGTGTAGCACTTTTAATTTTATATAAAAAATAGAAAATACTTTCGGAGCCCTATTAATTAGAACAACAGCGCATATAATATGTATGGCATAATACGTAAAGTGTTCGACATAAGCGAAGTATCAATTATACTTTAAAATTCATTCTTTGTTTGATAAAGTATACGGAAGCACCAGTCTGGATTGAAAAATTACGCAACCATACGTAGATCGAACACATTCCTCTTCTTCTTTTTTATATACATGTGACGTACAATTATTTGAACGAATGCCACGTAGTAAGAAGAAAACAGGGATTGAGCTTCTTAGCGATCAATAGCGATAAGCCGATGCGTATTGTCAATGATTATTCGGATTATTGATTTCAATGGTTACGACTTCACATTCTGTGACGTCGAAAAACTTTAATAGTTGTATTTCTAAGACCACAACTTGTTAAACAAGTTACGTGTATTTGAGATACATTAAAAATTAAAAAAACATGATTTCATGTTATAAAAGAGTCTTGAATTTTTATTAATTATCCGTTTGAAAGAAACATAAATTTGCTTTATTGCAGAAAAACGTCATTAATAAAAGTTATCTATCGGCAAATGTAACGACTAATCAGTAAAGTAAAATGTATTGCAGTAATAAATATATGTTCAGTACTAATAGAATATTAACGCAGAATAATTTTTATCTTAAGAGTAATTACAAACTCAACATTGAAAATCATTTCTTTTTTGAATAGAAAAAGGCATAGTCAATGAGCTGAAATACTGTGCAATAAAATAGAAATTCCCACAATTAAAAAAAAAAAAAAATTCTTTGCATATTTTAATTTTCTCGATACAATTAAATGTTTTCGTAAAAATAATTTATTTATTACGTTATTAGTAATTTAGTTTTTGATTTGTCTTTAATTGAAAATAAAATAAACCAAACAACACACTCCTATTTTTAAATGAATTTTTTCTAGGGCAAGTATGCAGTTCAAGTTTATTTATAAATTTTAGAATAATGACCGATACGTAAATAAGACCTATTTTTAAATTAACAGTTATTAGTAAAAAAATTTACAGTTAAGCAATTAAAATTAAAATTCAAAACAACAGAAAGGTATTTCAGAGAAAAAAATACTCGATAAAATTCAAAAGATTTTTTAAAAGAAGGTAGAATATAACTGAGAAATTACGAATAGAATGTATTTCCGTGGAGTATATCTTTTTTAATCATGCTTTATGTACCTATGCATCCTTTTTTGTGCTGGCCGAATCACAACTTGTATTATTATTAAAAAATTTTATTCTCTTAGAAAAATTATTTCCTTTAGTAAAAGTGTAAATTTTTAAACTGTATTTGTTATCCCTGAATTTCATCAATTGTTAATAATTCCTACGATTATTATCGATTACAAACGTAAAGAACTGTTAAATTTTATTTTTATCCATGAGTACATAACTACGTGTTGACATTATTTAATTTATAAAAGAATATTAAAATAAATTTTTCTGATGTTCGAATCATAATTTTTTTAATAAGTAAGTTTTATATGCTTGTATTTTCAAAGTAACAATATCAACATAGTAATAAATTATTTACAACTTACGATGAATATTCATGCACATAATATAATATTACCAATATACGTTTTCTGAAAGACACTGCATTGTAGATAAAATTAATTTTCTTTGCAAAGTTGTTTATAATGTGCATCTATTAAAATAAAAGTACTAATTTTCATTACCTTATTTTACAATTTAAAATAATAAAATGCATTTAAAACGAATTTAAAATTTAAGTGAGAAATTGGACATAATATATCAAAATTATGAAACTTCGTGTGGTATAATAAATTATATTATATATTTAACAATATTTGTACTTTAATTAAATATTTTTGAAACATATTTTTTCAAACTGTTCCACATTTAATACTTTCAAATAATTATATTATAATTTTGTTTTTTTATTTTCCCTAATTTTTTAAATTCTATACAGTTAATATAATAAGTACAAACGAAAATCTACGTTTCTTTGAATTGCAAACTTGGCTCTAAATATATATTAAACGTACAGGAATTCCTTGCGTTGCTTTTATAATAAATATGGAGATCAGGAGTCAATTCGATGACATGTCGTACTATATATTTATGGAAGGTTTGAACGAAAGTCTCATTCGAAGGTGTTTTGTCGCTTGTAAAAGGAAATTCCAATCGTTTTTAAGATGAATGAAAAATGAAAAATGAATATCCCATTTATTTAAAGGAAAATTGATTTATACATAACAGATGATTTGTAATGGGGTTTTTGTTACGTCGTAAAATATCCAAATTATGATTCGGATGATCATCTATGGGAAATAATAATGTTATTCCAGGAACTTTCTAAAATACTAACATTTGTCTCTTTAAGGAAGTAAAAGTTAACGAACCTGCGATTTGTTTGTTTGTTGCGAATATTTAATGAGGAGTTGAGATTAATTGAAAAAAGAAAACGCATAATAAAGTAAAGTAAATTGTTGTCGACGATGCCTCTTAAATATAAAAAGAGGTTCTGTCATTTTATTGATATGAAGTAATCAATTAAAATAAACCTGTCTATCAGATTTGTATAATTTTGAAAAATATCAAAAGAATTTATATTTTCAATTATTATTAAAATTATTTACTAATAATTACTCGAATTCTTAAAATAAATTTGGTTCAAGATTACGAAGATAAACAATGAAATACTTCAAATATCGTAATAAATAGCATTATATAAATAAGTATATAATATATTATTTAAACAAATATTGTACATATTGATTTTATATCAAAAAGACTAATTTTAAATCATGATAAATGATCAGGTAAATGTATTTTTATCAAATATTAAACAATGGAATAAAAAAAATTTTTAATGCATAAACAAGTGAAAAGAGCTATGTTATTATTGATAAAATATACAAATTACATTTACCACCTTATATTATTTTATTTTATTAAAATTTAATAAAGTAAATTGAACAATTTTCAATTTAGGAGCTTTCAAATACTAAAGATTATAGTTACGTGTAATTTATATCTAAATTATATTTTAGATATAAACTACAATAGTGAAAAATTTAACGACTTTTTTTTAATAAAATTAAAATTCATTTAACAAAAAACTATTTGTACGGGTACGCAAGCTTATAAACAATTTTTTCTAAAAAAATTAGAATCCGCTCCTGTTGATAAAAAGCTAAATGATTTTATTAGTTATTTAGAAATAAATTAGAATTTTAAGTAAACTGTTTATATTTACAAATAATCAGTAGTGGTGCAAATTCCAATTTACGGATCTGTATAATAAGCGAAAATATTAGAGTACAGCTTCTCGTAAATGTGACGAAAACCATTACTTAATTTTACAAAAAATAATGAGTAGGTTCACCTTGATGAAGACAAGCTTCCCAATTAACAAATAATAAATGATATAAAAAGAAGACTCCAAGTTTTGTAGACTAACGGGTAGGTGATCTGTTTTCAGACAAAATCTAAGCTTCAACAGAAGATTTATTCAAGTTTTGAAATGAAAAGAAAAAAACAAATGCAAATCGCGACACTAATAATATACTTATAATTCTCAGTCCTCAATTATCTATCTATGGCAATCAAATTTTCACTTTTTCGTTGTTATTAGTTATTTTAGATGATATCGTCAAATTATATCAACATTGATTTTACTTTAAGTAAGGCCTTAGTAAAGAGCGAATTTTTTAAATTTAAGTTCGCTCTACAATCCGCTCTTCATTTTTTCTTTACGAATTGGTTGATGCCTTTAACCAAATTTTTCATTACAAGTAAATTGAAAAGTGACTTATGAGCTACTATTAAATAATACGATTATAACAGCCTTTGTATAATAATGTGCACATCTTAATCACATAATACTAAATCATAGTTCGTATAATTTTAAAAGTCAATTAACTTGACTTAATTTTAAAAATTTAATAATTGAAACCATTTAAAATATAAAGATAAATATTTTTCCCCTTTATTTTACAATTAAAAATCTTCTAAGTGTCCCAAAAGAATTTCAATTGCATTCAATTGCAAAAATTCAATATTGGATAAACAATTGCCTAATACTTTCACTAATAATTATTTTGAATAAAAATTGTGAGAGTCTTTTATTACAAACTTACACAAATTCGTAAAAATGGTGCGATAATTTTAATGCTGATTGTGTTAATTAAAAATTATCTAAAGGCTATAGAGTTGATTATCAATTGATATTTTAATGAAATTCCGACAATAAATTATCAATATAAAAACCCTCTTCATTTTCATACGTGTCCTTTTAAATGTTTTATACATCTTAATTTATATTTATAGTTAGTTGATATCTACGATAGAATAATAACAATGATTAAAGCAGTAATCAACGAATAAACAAGTAAATAAGAACAAAAATAAAAATTTTTATTAAATGTAAACACCATGATACCAATTGTAAATAATTAAAAACTTTTGCTACTACTTTTTTATACAAAAAAAACTTAAATCTAGTTGTTCGTATTTTGTAGATATTATTCATAAAAACAGCAATGTTGTTTAGAAAAATGAAATTTATATTAATACAGCGTCAAGGTGCCGAAATATATTTTACATTGTAAACATAATTATATTGACTATTGACATTATTTTGTTTCTGAAAATTCAATGCAAAAGCAATGAAAAAGTTTTAAATTTATTTAACTCACTGATTGTTGCAACTATCAAAAGTTATTTGGAATTATTTATACCACAAAATATATAAGTATATTGAATATATTTGCAATATGATACATAGGCATTTTGAATTATCTTCAACTTCGTTTGAAAATAATTATTTGTTTTAGAAAATAGCGCTATGAGTAGGTAACGGAAAAAGTAAGTTAGTTGTAAGTAGTAAGTTGTAAGTTTATTTACGTTGTCGACTATATCAAACGGAATTAATCTCTCGTGAATTTAAATTAATCTAACATACAATCAAGGCATTTTGAACTTACACTATTTTATACTATTAGGTCTTATAATCAAATGCTCTTGTGTAATTATAATAGACTTATTAAAGAGCGCGTGATCAATTATGATAGATAAAAAAAATATTTTATTCAATTTATGAAATATTGAATTGTCTTATTTTTCATTCATAATCTAACACTATATATTGAGTACATTTTTGCAATTGTAATATTTACAGCTGGTACAATCATTAATATAAATCGCTAGAAACATCCAATAATTTCATAATTTTCACGGAATCTTTTTTTTTTAAGAATTGAATATTTTGTAGAAAATGCATTCCAATATAAAAATATATACAAGTTCTTATCTTTTAGATATTTGATCATTGACCTTTTAACAGAAATCATGTAAATTTGGTGCAAATTCAAAAACATGTACGAGCTGTAACTACCTGCTGTGTTTTAATCATTTATAGCGAATTCGATCTTTCAGTGGTTACATTAAATTTTCCAATGAATATCAATAAAATCGATTGCAAAATAATATATTAGACATAATGTAATAAAAGTAAAAAATACATTAATACATTCTTTTTCCCTGTTAACGATTGTTAAACTCAAAATTTTGTAAATGTATTGTGAACTTACCCATAAATACAAGTATGTAAAACATATAAAAAAGTGGTTCCATTTATTATCTCTCATAAATTGTGTCACAATAATAAAACAATAATTCCATAATCATTTATCTTCTCTTAAAGAATCCATTAGTCACATCGAGTGTTTCGATGATTTATTCAATACGATTTGAAACTACGTCTCTTGCTTTCCTGATTCTAACAGACAATATTTGAAATAGCTTGAAAATCTTTTAACTTTTACACGCTACGTACTAGCTGATAAATTTTTAGTTTTCACTAAATAAGCGCCCATTAAATGTTCCACTTAGAACAAGCAATATTAAATAAATCAAACCGGGGCATCTATAATCCCACCCTATCACATCTACAGATATATTATGACCTGGATTTTTAATTTTTGCACTTATAGCAGATTATAAGTATGACTTGGTAAATAATGCGACAATGTTTAACGACTTTTTCAAGGATTTACGTTAAACTCTGTTTTACCTACTACTGATCATTATAATGCCAATGTCATTTATTCATGCTTGAAAGTTCATGAAATGACGCATTGTACATTCAGCTCTTTAACATTGTAAATCTTTGCCTTAGTTAATAACATTGTTCTAATCTCAATTATAAACAGCTGCTGTGGAATAATTATACATTTTTATTATATCAATTATATTTGTTACCTGTCACATTAGAGAGTTAAAAACTGTTTATTGCTATTTTAATTAAAAATAAAATTTATGTGTATTTCAAGTTTAGTTTACAAATTTATAAAATTGGTTATCATGTATATTTGGTAACCAAATATTTTTACAAGGTAGAAAATATTGTCGGATTACACGAACAATCAAGATCGGAAGAAAAAAATCACGTGCGTGATAGCCCCCCATTATCAGACTTTTAATGTCAAAAAGAAATGAATAGAAAACATCAACAGATTTCCATACGATATATCCTAAAAAATAGTTTCAAACTTATATGTGTAGTCTATATTATTTTAAAAACACGCACTAATGTAGTTATTCTATTCAGTTAAGGACTACATTAAATCGTCTTTATGGATTTTATTTCGATAAATGAGGAGTAAAACGTTAAAACGGTAGAAAAACAGATGAAACCTAGTAAATTCAAAGGTAAATATGCCATTGTTGTACCATAAAAATATGTCATAATTTTGTGATTATTTACACAACATAATCAGAAATGGGATTTAATTAAAAATGACCGCTCATCATATTTTTATAAAAATTTTTTTTTGTATTTTATTTATTTTTCCCAGAATAAATATTTCTATTTAATTTTATTACTTCAAGTTTAATCGAACATAATAGCTGAGCATCTGCGGTGTAAATAAAAAATTTTGTTTAAAGATATTTGAATTCTTATAAGTTTGATTATCTAATGATATATAAAGGTAAACATCGTAAAAATAAATAAAATTAATGAAACCAATTTCAATTAATTTTAAACAAAACATATGAAAGAAATTGTTTACAGAAATAAATAAAGTAAACGTTGACGAAAATCAAAGGAATGAATATTCTTATAATGATAATAACTTTATGCAGGCAGGAGTTATAATAGTAAAAACGTTTGGGCGTATTATTGATTTTAAGCAGCTTTCCAAATATTTCTTTAAGTCACTTGACAGCTTCAAGCTTTGTGAAATGGAGTTGTAAGCTAAAATCAATAAAGACTTCGTGTAACTTGTGTGCACTCCATGTGCTAAGTTTTACGGATATGTGATTAATAAATTGGCCAAATTGGCCGTTTAGTTATGTTAGAGCGCGTAAACACAAGACATTAGGGGGTAAATAACCTCGATCGCTAAAGCCAAGTGAATAGGAACAATTATTATTACAGCAATAAGTGTTAGGTCAGAAAACGCTTAACAATAATGAAAAGTTATCTTGATTTTGAAGTGGAGGGAGGGATGTAAGGAGACAACGCAAGCACGTCGCAAGTGCGGTGAACTCGCAAAATCATAGCCTTGGAGGTGAAAAACTAAGGTATTCAACAAAAGGAGGATAATCAATAGTAAATGGAACGACGTGATGTCGTTTCGGGGGTAGTGAATGGGGAGGTAGAGGAGAGAGAGAGAGAGAGAGAGAGTAAAACTCACAATATATTCGCGCACGGTGTTGTGGAATATCTGCTCCCTGATATCCGCCTCATCTTCCATCTTTCGGCTTGTCGGTACCTTTGGCAGGACACAGGTCTTGTAGCTCGGGGCCACGCGACATATTAGTCCTTACTAAGTGGGTTCGACGAGCACCTCCGCGATCTCGAGGTGCATCTAAATTTTCGCTATTATTATCCGTCGACGAGCAACAAGAGAATCGAAGGCCGCCCGATCTTTGACTGAGCGACGTTTCTCACAGAGGACTCACAAGCTTAGCATCCAGCCGAGCTTTTAAAGTGCGGCTCTCGCGATATCGAGGCGCCTCGAATTAACGCACACTGGAAGACGAGCACAGAAAAGCCACAGTCGCACCACGCATCAATTGCATTGCTCTTCGCATCGCACCTCGCGCGCGCTTAGAGACCGACGAAATTTCCCGGCCCCACCCCCCTGGACCCCCTCGGGCCCCTTCCGCAGGCACTGGCACTTAACCCTATCGGGAGCTTATTTATCGGTCCGCGGGGAGTGAAGACGGACGGGAAGGCAGCGACGCTCCTCGTTTCGTTAAACTCACATGCGCCTGGCTGGGGACCGCGGGAGAAGCAGCCGCCGTGACGACTCTACCTCGAAGCTCGCGTCAAGGCACTGCGAAATTATATTTTCATTCTTCCCCGTGCGACCCAGGCGTCGCAGCAGTTGTGACGTGTCTGTTGTCTTTGCCCGTGCCTGCATTCTCCGAGATACTGGGAATGCGAGTCTGCGCAGTGACCCACGCCCCCACCCCGGGCCCGGCCCTGACGACGCTCGTGACGACTCTGACCGAGCCTTTTACCGTCCAGCCCCTCCAGCCAGGACTACCGGGAATGACGATCGGCCGTACCTCGTCCCGCCCCGCCACCCCCCGCCACGGCAACGCACGATTTTCAAAAGCGACCTTACCTTCGGTTGACCGTTGACCGCCAGCCGTTAATTCCGCTCCACGACTCGAAACCCATTCCACTAAGGACGAAAGCACCCCTCTTCTATTATCTTTTTTTTATCTAATGTGTTATTGGGTCTTGTTGGAATTATAAATTATAATCAATCCTTGAATTTGCACAATTAGCAGCCTTCAAATTATGAGCAAATTATTATAATCGCCCATATGACAGATTATCTGACTATAGCATTAGCTCCATCTCATGAAGCACCAATTTATAATACTTTTAAAAAAGAATGCTTGATTTTCTGTAATTTTAATTAATATCGTATTTATAGTACATTGTTCATGCCTCGTTTAACTGATTTTATTTAATAAACTGACATTATTTAATTAATTATATTAACGATTTCATTAAAGATAAGAAATATAAAATTTGAATGGCACAGTAATTAAAGGTTTCTAATATACACAAGGAAATATAAGTTTTAAATTCGGTCGGTAGAAAGTCATCAAAATTATATATACAAAAAGAAACTTGATTACAAAAGCTTTTTATTAATAATAGAAATCAATTCATTAAATGAATAAAAATTATTCTATTTTTTATAAAACTATTACAAAAACAAATTTACATAATTGTGTATATCATGCAGTGAAACATAATAAATGTTTTACATAAAACATACAAATATAATTTATAATTTTTGCCCTAGCCTGTAGGGACAGTCCTCCAAAAAAATCTGTTTTAATCGTTTGTTAAAACAGATTCTTCTGCTAATAATATTGCTCTATTTTAATTCTTCAGAGAATTTCTAAAAAATAAAATTTTTTAATTTACAATAATAAATATTTAAATGAAATATACTTTCAGAATACTCACTTCTTTTGAAAACCAAACATATTTAACAAACTTTGTTGACCTTGCATCGTTGAATTCTTTTTTCTATTATTTTTTACACTTCTTCGAGACAAATTGTTACTCTATTTTTGCAAAAATGAACTATTATTATATACATAATAAACGTCTTTAAATGAGAAAAAATAAGAAAAAAATAATCTACTTTCATAAAAATTAAAATTAATCAAAATTAATTTAAAGATTCAGTAATCTTAATCTGATATAACATCTAATAATAATAAAAAATTTTACAATATTTTTAACGCTTATACACATTAAATAAATATTTATTTGAAAAATAAAAAAAATTAATTTTTAATTGTAAATGAATTTTGTTTACAAATAAATTTATTACCGAAGATTGAATACTTCTTGAAATACTTCGAGATAAATTATCATCCCTGTGCAGTCTTTCGTGTATTTTTGGACTTTTATGTTGAAACATGCTTGATTTAAGTTCTGAAAAACTCTCTTGAGAAATAGAAAATTCCATATCTTCTTGTTCATCACTTATATTACAATAATCGTTTTTTACATTTCTTATTTCATTGCAAAATTCTGCCTTATCTTCTATATTTATGTCTAATGAATTATTAACTGTATGAAGTGGTTGCTTTCCAAGAGAAACATTATTACTACTTATTATTAAATCATCGTTTTCTCTTTCGTCACTAAATCCTTTATAACCACTATCCTTATTAGTAAATATTTGTTCATATGAAAGCTAAAAATGAGTAGGTGAATTTATTTTATATTTGATTATAAATTGAACATGAATGACGAATAAATAAAATTAAAAAAACTACTACAAACAAAGTATACAGAAATCACTAAAAACATTGAAACTTACTACTTCATTATCATGAGCTTCATTTGCTGTAGATATAATTTTGTTATTCCTAGAAATCGCATTCTCTTTACAATCTTCTTCGGTTGAATGATTTACCATGGATTTATTAACATTCTGAGATTCTTCTTCCCTCGTATCAACATTAGATTTCGCGAGAAAAAATTCACTTTGAGGGATGGCTGTATCATCTATTACAGTGAACTTTAATCGACTTTTTACTGGGAGTCGCCTCCTTACCCTCTGTAATAAACTTGGTGACGTTACGTCGGCATCAGTTAATTTTATAAATGGATTTGACCTTCTCACGAGTATCGGTGATTTTATTTCTTTGATTGGTGAACAATCACTTGGTTTCTCTTCTGTTGCTGTTGATTCTTCTGATTCTTCTGATTCTTTAGGTGGTATTAATTCATGTTGACTATAAATTTTTATTATATCTTCTATTGCTTCTTCAGATTCTGAAATTAAAAATACAGTTCGTTATTTAATAGCAATTACGTAATACAAAGAAAAATTAATTTAAGATTCATTTTTATTAATGTACCTAAAGTGAATAAAAAGTTTTGATAAATGAATTATATTATATTAATTATTTTCACGTCTGATTTTCTTAAATTATTAATAAAGTAGTCAAATTATAATTTAATATTCAAGAAAAAATGTAAATATTGTACTTCATATGAATTAAATTAAATTAAATTATCGAAATCATAGTGAATTAACAATTTTTTAAATTTCCTATTGACATCCATTCTATACTTTGATAAGGAATGCATTTTCTTATGCATATATCGAGAAATTTAATAATTAATTTCATATGAAAATCCAATTACTATACACAGGAGGCAAAACCAAAATTTGTGTAATTTGTTTTATTATTGAAATTTAGAAAAAAGCTTAGTTAATCAATATGAATAATCTGCATGTTAATACAAGTTATAATTTATCACCACGACAGGGACTTATAAAAGAAAGCAAAGAAAATGGTAACTAAAATAGCAGTAATTTATGAGTCGTAACAGTAAGATAAAATACGTGATAAACATTTATTTAATTGGGAAAATAAAATAAATATATTAGTATTTGCTAATTGATTAGCTGTTTGAGAATAAAAGCTGTTGATTTTATAGGCTAAGTAATTAATGGCAAAATAAAGATGATTAATTATAATATAACTTTGCGTATTATTCGACAGACATAGTTTTTTCTTAGCTACAAATTTTCGCATTACATTTCCAAAAAATGTCATTCAAAAATTCAAATGTAATTATGCAAAATGCAAACGACCTTTCAATTCTTATTTACGCGCTAAATCTTAGAATGTACAATTATACAATTATTCATATTAGAAAATATTTTTATAAAAGATCTCGTTGCTTGATAATGCCATCATCGTATTTCACGGAGTACTGTCGGAAACAAGAATTTGAACATTCGAATTTTTTCCTGTACAAGTGTGCAGAATCAATTTAATTTTATTCAACTGTATCACATTGTTAAAGTGACGTAAGACAAATACTTCGCACTTCGAATGATAATAGTTTATTGTATTTTTAATTAGCATATTAAGCTCTGTAAATAAACTTGTCATATAAATAATTGTATTTCTGTATTTTCATAAGAATTATAATATTAAACTTAATTAGTAATTAAGTGAAAGAAGTCTGCATCTTCTATAAATCCCTTGGAATTCACATTATGAGAAAAACTCTACAGCCCTACATCCTACATATCCCATATTCATATTGAGCGCATTTTTGAGCTCCAATTGTCTCGGGTTTTTAGCTTACTGCGAGTACGTCTGTGTCCTAGATCTCTTGTATAATTAAAGTAGTTGAATTCGATGCAATATGGCGTTACCCAAAAGAAAGTTACTCAAAACGAATTTAATTTGAAATTTATCACTGCACAAAATTTTGTACTCCCTTTCATCTCTCCTTTCCTCCTTTTCTTCCGCACGCATATCAGATATCATCAAAAGGTGTCATTAATCTATGTTGCGATAAAAAGAAGGTATTAGCCGACAGAGGTGTTTCTAGTATGGGCACAAGAAAAAAAAGCAACAAATTGACTGTACAATGTATAAAAAAGAATGAAAACTGAAATATAGTTTAAAATATAGATAATGAATTAATTATAGATACGTGATGATTGCTGTCAGGTAAATCATAAATTGCTAATTTAAATAAAATTTTTGTTTTTAATAACGCAACGATCTAAAAAACGTTTACTTAAGCCTTTAATAAGTGCTCATTTTCATATTTTAAATTTCATAATTTATGTTGTATATTCGAATCAGTATAAGGATCATTTTGGTAATCTATCATAACAGTAAAAGAAATAATGTTAAAATATGAAATAGCTTATCATATAATTAGTAAGAATATTATTAATGCAAATTCCATGGGTACAAGATTATTAAAAATACAGTTT
The DNA here is from genome assembly GCA_018907135.1 of Kradibia gibbosae. Lineage (NCBI taxonomy): Eukaryota > Metazoa > Arthropoda > Insecta > Hymenoptera > Agaonidae > Kradibia > Kradibia gibbosae. Next base: position 12,061,802 of record JACCHX010000002.1, on the reverse strand, counting down.
AATGTAATTTTTCTTTAAACGACATTTGTAATCTAAATAATGTATTTTATTAGATAATAGATGGAATTTATCATGAAGATGAAGATAATAATCAGAATTAAAAAATGACCCTGATGAGGTATCGTGCCTATCCGTAAATGACAAAGAATCAAATTCAGACTTCATAGATACGAACAATAATAAAATTACATTAAAAACTGTATGGCAGGGTATTTCAACTCTGAAAGCTCTCTGTTTTATTCAATGATAATTAAATAAACGATATTTGGCAAATTAATTTTTTCAAAGTCTTATAAAACTTTTTTTAAAAATACATTTAATTAAGTAATTAGATATGAAATAGTAAATCACTTTACATACTGATTTACTATGTAAATATTTTTCAATTGTAAAAGTTTTCAATATGCACATTTAAAAAGTAGTTATAAATGTACAATAAAAATATTTTTGTACATTTTATTTGAAAATTATTAAAAAAAATTAAGAGTGGTTACATTTATTTAAACTAATTTAACTAATTTAACACGGAATCACTCTTTCGTAAAACTTTAAAATCTGGACTCGTATATTGAATTTATTTAATTGAATAAATGAATTAAATGTTAAAATTTGAAAACAATAAAACCATAACCATACAACTATTTACAATTCATTTATTACGAAATAAATTATTATTATTATCTTCCGTTAAAGTAAAATTTTATTTATTAAGCATGCAGAAAAAGCTAATAAACGTACCTTGGAAATTTCTTTTTCTCGGCGTCGCTTCTTGTTTCAGAGATTTCGTCACCACTGCTACTTGACCACGAGTAGTCGATGTCTTTACTAATACAGGCTTTTCTTTTTTTAAATTTACACATGACTTTTCGCCCTTTGTATCCTTTGTTTCTTTAATCTTGAAATTTTTCGACCAAATGCTCGTATATTTTGATCCGTTTTTTCCATTCCAAGCATTTGTATGTCTTGACTGAACCTGAATCAGAATTATTCAAAGGGTACGTTTATATTTTTATTCAGTACGAATTGATTTTTTTTTAGGTATTAAGTACTTTGCGAATAATGTTTCTCTGTATTGTATTATAGTTTATCAAGATCAATTTTGTATTTATTTAATAACAAAAGTTTTAAAAATGTTTGTAAGTTTATAAATATTTAATTCTACGATCTCTGCTTTTTATACCATTTCAATTAATTGCAAGATGCAATGAAAATACTAAACAAAAAAGTACATAGCTCCGAATTAAATGCTCTGCAACCCAATCGGTATGCATAAACAAAATACTACGTCTATTAAAATTAATGAATTTTAATATTAAAATATACCATGAATATAAGTAGTATTAATTTCAACGATTAAAGTTTTTTCTTAAAACTTATAATAGCAATTCCATCAATGTCAATCTGCAAAATTGAAAAATGTCATAAATAACTCAGTAAAGTGAAGTTACTTGAAAATGTGTTTTTAATGTTATCAGTGTTGAGCATCCAACGACTTTTCATAGCCAAGTTCATTACAAAATAAAATTAATTAAACGAAAAAAAAATTATACTTCTTTGTAGGCCACCCTTAACAAGGATTAAGAATCCATTATTTTTTTAATTCACTAGAAGTCGTAATTTTTACTTCTTTATACATTTTCGACAACAAAACAATTATTAGCTACAGTAAAGTAATATGTTTTTAACAAGTTCAAACCTATCAGTTTTTAATTATTTATATAATGTACTTAGATCACGTGCAACTAGGGAAATGTATAGTAAAATTTTATTAAAATAATACACACTATTATAAAATTAATTAAATTAATATACATATAAATATATAGATAAAATAATAAATGCAATAACAAAATAATAAAATACTAAAAAATATACTCTTTTTAGCAATTTAAACTTCATGAGCACTAATTTGTTTTAACAAAACCACTTTAATACTCACAGTCGCATAATAGTCACATAATAGTATAATTATTAAAAAAAATTCATTGACAAGGAGATTCGTCATAATGTTTTATATGGATTTTAGAATCAGATAATAATAAACATATGATATTAAGCAAATGAAAAATTTTTGTATTCTGAATTTTGTTTCGTTAATGATTTTTAAAAACGTTTTACATATTTTTGATTTCATACTTAGCTATATATCAGCTTGCTTGTTAATAATAAATACTCACTCAGGAGAAAATTCATTATGATGTTAAACCATGGCCAATACCTATACAATGCTTTTATATGTATATATAAATGTAAATTAAAAAACGTTTGAAAACGTTTGCATTTTAAAATATTATAAAGCTATTTTGCAGTCTTTTTCAGTATTTAATATATATTTTTTCCATTCATCTGCCTGACTTCTGCAGTTTTCTTTCAGGCTGTTAAAACTCTTTCATTGTTTAAAATGACTTTTCATGAGCATCTTATCCTTTCCCTTGTTCGTCCCAATAAAGAAAAGATGGATGTACTTTTTTTCCATCAGAACATATATCCGAAACATGAAATATAAAAATGATATAACTGTTACGAATAAGCCTTCTATAGTATGAAAAAATGGCCAAACAACACTCGCATTGTGTCATGTCTGAATTTTAAAGAGCCATTTATTTAACAAACTGTTGTAAACGATTGCTTTGTAACCACACTCGCATAATTTTAAAGATTACGAAATTACACGTAAGTTTTTCATTTAAAAAAACCGCGAAAAGATATTTGACAGCCGAAAAGAATATTTAGTAATAAAAAAAAAGAAATGATAAAAGAAGTATAAAATTTGTTAGTACCTAGAGAATCATCGATTCAAAGTTATTACAGACTACCAATCAATAAAATGAAATCTCAGATTTGTTATTCAGAAAATTCGTTAATTTGTTTTTATTATCTTGACTGTTAATCCGTTAAAAGGATTGTGATAAATCTATTGTGTATTACTTGTTTTATAAGTAATACACTTGTACGTTAAAGACGATCAAGAACACAATAAAATTGTAATTTTAAATTGTAAAATTGTTAAAAAAAAAAAAAAAAAAAAGTTAAAAAAGGCCATGTTTAGAATTTTAGATTTTTAGGATCATTTTTCACTTACCCGGTCAGGATCAAAATCGTGTAGTCGCTCGTTGGTGAAGGGGTCGCAATTACCTAGTGCAAGCTGCCACGCGAGATGCGAGTCTTTAAGTATCGTTCCGGCGTACACGAGTTGATCCGCGGTGACGTTGTCTGTCGGTTCGTTCAATCGCACCTGCATACGACGAAGGGGGCAGTAGACAAGCTGATGCTTGAACGTGACGAGAGCCCGCATGAAACCTTCCCTGTATTCGTCTGTCATTGTAATTGTCTTCATGTTTAGGCTTGACGGCATACGTATCAGCGCCTGGGTACATTAATTTTTTTCTTATTTTTCCTCCCTCCCTTCGTTACAATTTATTTTTTTTTTGTTTCTTTTTTTTACGCCTTGGCTTTCATTTTTGTATCGCGAGCCCGACTTGGCCAAGCCGACGACTTTGATCGGCAATCAGATTTTCCCGATTAGGATCGATAAAAATAATCTCTTGTCGATCCTTCTTGCCTCGATATATTTTTTAAGCGCAGTAAGAGATTTCGCAGACTTAACAAAATCTGCCAATTTATCAAATGTATTTAATAGTAATGGATTCACAAGATCTACGCCTCCATCGTGAAGGAAAGGTTTGAGAAGAAGCTTGAGCATAAGCTGGGAGAGAACCAATTTGGATTTAGAAAAGGAAGAGAAGTAATGGACGCCGTATACATCGTGAACCACGTGGTGGACAAGGAATTGTGGGTCAAGAGAGGGAAATTCTACGCGTGTTCGTGAATCTGAATTGGGCATATGGTATAGTTGATAGGGATAAGAAGTAGGAAGTGATGATAAAATTTTGAGGGGGGGGGGTGAATGTTGACTGAAAAGGGCAATTATAGCAAATGATGAAGAGACGATTACGTTGTGAAATATAAAGGCGCGGGACAAGAAAGGGGCTAAGGCAAGGATGACCCTTGAGCTCAGTTACGTTCAATATATTTATGGCGGAGTTGGAAGAGTAGCTGGAAAAAGGATAGTCAAGAGTTAAATTTTAAAAAAATAGTAATACTGTAAATAATCAAAATTGATATCTAATGCTTAAACTCGAACGTCAGCTCTCATCTCAATTACTGTTGATAAAACATTTTGTAAAAAGTATAAGCCATCGCTTTAAATCGAAAACTAATCACATATTACCTCATTTTTTTAAATATTAAATTATTTGTAAGTCAAGAATACAAAGCAATATTTATCTGATTCACAATTAGTAATTTATATAATATATCAGATGAAAATTTTTTTCTTGATCATAAAGTATGTTGTTGAATACAAAAAAATAGTGTCTACATTATTGAAATCAACTTTGTCTGAAAATATTATATTGTAAAACTACTAAATGCATTTAAATATGTAAAAAAAAAATTATCTTAAAAATGATAATAAATAACATAAAAATGTTGAACTTTAAATAAATATAGTAACTTGCATTATAGATGTTATCATCTGTATTTTTAGTTATAAACTTTAGTGCTTTCATTAATCCAATCCCAGGTAAAGATGCTAAATAATCACAGCCAGAAAGAATGCACATATATCGAAATTTATCAATATGAAAATTGGCTTCTGTCAATCCCATTGCCAAATGTAATTGATTTTGCTCCACTAAAACTCCGTGTCCATACAAATCCATTTTAAATATTATCTAAAAAGTTACATATTCATGTTATAAAAATCAATTATGTTTAAAGTGTACCATTCGTACCACAATTGCAACAAGGCAAAACATATATTTAATAGAAAATAATAAGTAGAGTTTAAATTTTAATGAAATTATCGATATTAATAATATAATTTTTACAACATACAAAACCTCTCTCAACAAAGAGTTCTTAAATTTTATTGTGTTTACATTCTTATCCAAATTTTTTAATTATTTCTTCACTATTATTTTATACTTTTATACTCTTTATTTACGCTTTATTGAAATCATATTTTAAATAAATTATTGTATGATTTTATAAAGTAAAAAATTAAAGTATATAAATTATTTGGCAAGTATTGCATAATTGTATTATGCAACAAATTTTAATTAGTACCTTTCTACATCCAAATAATGTGAGATCACTGTCTTCTGTGACTACAACATCAGCAATTCCAGAAATATTCAGGTAAGCAAGTTGAGCATCTGCTTCATAAGGAGCTACAATACAATCAACATTACTCTTTTGGCATTGCTTAATTACTTCTAACGCCATATTATGCGTAACATTTAAAGATCTTCTTAAAAGATTTTTTCCTTCATAAATTTTACCCATTTGTATTAAATCTACTGCTCTTTTACGATTAGCATCTCGTAATCTAAAGTATGACAAAAAAAAATTTAATTAATATATTAAAATAAATAAATAAAAAATATGAATGCATTCAAAGATTAGATGTCTGGCTTTAGATTAACTACATATTAGCTAATTAAATGTGACAATTAAAAACATAAAATTAACTAAACTATAAGTTAATAAATTTATCCGATAAAAATTATTTATTAGTTTTAATAAAATCAGTATAAATATATCAAAAAACATACTGTCCTCTTTTTGATTCTGTTTCTGCTTTAGCTGGAAGATGCCTTCCATCAAAGACTAAAATTGGCTTTATATTGTGACTAAGTAGCATATTTACAAACTTCATACAGTATTTTACATATCTGTAAAATATAAACATAACTTTATTGCAAAAATAATTTTAATATAGAAAATATATAAAAGCATAAAGCTAATAGAAAAAAAAATAATATTAAAACTAAATATATGTATAGTATATATAATATAACTAAATATATGTAGTATATATATAGTAAAATAAATTTTAATATAAAGCTTAAAACATACAGATCTGTATCTTGTCCCATTATTATTTTTTCAGCACAAGAAAAAGCCCCTTTATGCAACCAACAATAAGTGTCAATAGCAACAGTTCCACCAGAAAATTCTGAAATATTTGTTTTTCTTGATGATTTTTCCAAAAATGGAAGAAGACCTGTAATTCCCATCTAGAAAACATAGAAAGTAAAACAAAAAAAAGTAGTAAAGAAGAAGCAACAATGAATGAAGAATGATAATAACACACCAAAAGCATTTGTTTATTTACTTACCTTTAAAAATTAAAGCTAGTATGACGTGTGACTGTAAAATAACCTCAAACAGTAAAAACCATGTAAATCATGACATAAATTTGAAAATCATGCAAATCTGACGGACGATCCCACATAAAACATCAGCATCAAAATTATTTAAAGTATTTTAGCATATTGCTCCGAGATAATTAGAATGTTTCAACAGTGAAAACACTGAACTGAACTACTTAAGCCGCAGCCTTGGTAAAAAGCGCGCGAACCATTAGACTCGCATTCGCATGCACGCATCAACGATTTATGGAAGTTGGTGGCTGAAATTAAAGTATCAACGATAACTGCAAAAACTACCTATCACTAGCAATTTTTTCATGTAAATTTTCGTTACTCGAACTTTATAACAAAATTCATCTTCATAAAAATGTATCGTATTCACTTTCAATAGTGATCTTTCTTTCGCTATCTTAGAATAAAGTATATCACTATTTATACACTATTTATATATTATTAAAATATTTTTTTACAATATAAAAGTAATTCAGTAAAAATATTTTCGTTATAAATTTCATTCAATTTTCTTATGACTATTGAATATTACATTTCATTCACTTAGCACATTACTTTTATATTACACAGGAAAATAATCTATATTATTGATAAATACAAAGCTACATACTTTTGTCTATTTTTTAAGCAATAGTATATTTTCGTAACAAAAAGTTTAATGTTTTCATATTTTTAACCATGTACATATTTTATAATCTCTTAATTAAACAAAAAAGTAAAATTTTAATTTTTGGTCGATTTAATATGTTCACAGTATCAATAAGCGGCACAAGTATATGATTACAATTACATGATGACTAGTGGAAAAAACTGCATCGATAGCAAACTCGGATTTTGCATCAGTAGCACGAGTGAAATGAAAACAAAATGCTGCCCGCTCAATTTCTAGACTTGCATTACGGTTTTTCAGTCAAACTTCATTGAGACTTTTGTGATCGTTGATTTATAAGACTGAGAGTAAGAATTAGAAGCAACTATTTAAAGGATATTTTAAAATGGACTAAGCATTTGTATAAAATGAATAAGCATGTAAAATTCAAATTTATAAGAAAGTTAGATAAGAAATGTTAAAAGGATAACGCGATAATGCGTTTGATTGTATCGTAGTTACAGCAACAATTTAAAACATAGTGACTCAAATGCTTTCTTATCAAATGTTTCTATTTCTATTTATATTTACATTATTTATACAGATGACTAATAATCACTTAGATTTAGTAGTTTTCTCCTGTGTAAATTGATTTTGTATTTTTTTTAAAGAAGAGCTCTAGAGTTCTAATACAGAAACACGAAATAAAATAAAAAATTGCTGCTCAACAACTTCCAATACATTCTCTCGTGTTTTTGCACACCAGTGGATGAATGTAACGAATATTGGCGCTTGTCGTACAGTAAAATGCGAGCTGGCGTACCTGTCTTTTCGTGTCATACATTTCTTGAAACAATAAAAATCTCACCGACAAATGTTTTCAGTTATAACTGTAATGCACATGCAATTAAAGAGGTGGTTTATAAGGCGCAAAATACAGACAATTATTTTTTCAAATCCATTGTTAGTACGATGAATTGGTTTACTTCTATAGCCACCAATGATGATCATTTTTACAATATTTTTGGTTAAAAAGCATTTTTTAAATATGCATAAGACTTTTATTTAAAGACGTCTATTAATACACTGATGGCATAATTAATATACTGGAACAAATGATCAAATCAATTATCTATTTAAAATTAAATTCATTTATATTGATTTATACATTATTAAATTATAAAAAATTTTTTTTTTTAATATTATATAAATAAATAGATTGAAATACGCAGTTTTGATATTTACAAATCTTAGAACCTACATCTAATAATTTATAATATTTAGCACAAAAAAACATTATTTTAAACTAAAAATGTTCATTTGACTGTTATTAATTAATTAATTAAACACTGTAGGTTGCTTTATTTTTCGATCTATATGACTTGAATTATAGAATTAAAAATAAAAAGAATATAATAAGAATAAAAAAAAACAAAAAAGAACTTTAAAGAGAAAAATTAATAGAATTTGACAGAAATGTATTAACGATTGAAAAAAACAATTAAAAAACCAAAATGAAAGTCTGCGCTAGCGTGCAAATGATCTTTTAAAGTCTTATAAATAATTTATAACTTAAAAACATATACTGAATGCCAAATTGACAAATATAATAAATATAAGAATTCAATTATTTTATTTATAAGTATGATGCTAAACATCACAACGTTGTCCAGTTTATTAAGGCAAGCTAATAAATTATAACCTTATTGCTGATTATTTAATTTTTGTGAGATTTTATAATGAATTTACGTAATTTTCTCATAGTCGTCCATTCGAATTTATGTTTAATATTTTAGCTTGAAAAATGAATAACATTTGTTAAATTTAATAATATTCTATGAAATTTGGCCTACAAATTCATTAGTAACAATTTGGAAGAAACAAATTTATCGTACCTCCTATTTAATAGTACAAAAAATATATTCTTACCAGATGAGGAGCATGAATACTTTAAAAATTCGATGCTCATCTGAAATCGCAGTTTCGTTTAAAATCCGTGTCATGCCGGGTTTTCAATTTCCACGTGATCATTCAATGTAACTATATAACTATATAACTAAACAGAGCATTCATTACTCATTTGAAGAGGTGACAATGATGTGATTGTGTTTTGTTTGTATACTGTGAAATTGAGTTTTGCAATCTTTGATAAAAAAAAATGTCTAATAATATTGAAGTGGCGATCAAAGTGCGGCCTTTATTGAAAAAAGAAAAAGAGGACAATTTGAAAGTTCAATGGGATGTACGAAATTACGTTGTTACTCGTACATCTATGCAAAGTTTGAAGCGGAAACGCTCAGAATCTGAAAAATTTTACTTTGGTTAGTTTTCGTACTATTCTTTAATTATCTATTTTGGCAAAATATATTTAATGTTACCATTAGTTACTATTTTGAAAATACCTGACTCTTCATAATTACAATATTTGATCAAAGGCAAAATTTAGGTTATTCTGATGGTACAAATTTAATTATGAATTTCATAATACAAAACTTTTCTTTGCAGATCACATTTTTGACACTGAAAATACTAATCGTGATGTTTTTGAAAGAATTGTAAAGAAAATAGTCAGCTCTGCAGTTGATGGTTACAATGGCACAGTTATTGCCTATGGCCAGAGCAATTCTGGGAAAACTCACACTATGTTAGGAACAGCAAATGATCACGGAATTATTTTACAAAGTGTGAGATATATGTTTAGCTTTGCTGAAAAAATGCAAGATCGAAACATAACTTTTAGAGTTTCTTATTTTGAAATATATAATGAAACTGTGAATGACTTAATAGACATTGATAATACAAATCTCAAGCTCAGACAAAGTATAAGCAATTTTGTACAAGTGGTTGGTTGCAAAGAAGAGCTAGTAAGTGATTCACAAACTGTTTTTAATATTCTGGCTAAGGGTGAACAGAATCGTAGGATACGTGAAGGTCCAATTAATAACAGAAATGACAAAAGTCATACTATATTAAGGTAAATTGGTAAATTAAATTTCATTGTAATTATTTTAAGTTTAAATATGAATCATCTTGAGTGAAAAATTTTTTGTTCTAATAAATAGGATAAATATTGAAAATAAAAACAAAAATGGCAATTGTCACTTGCACAATCGATTTTCTCAGTTGAATTTAATAGATCTTGCTGGTCACAAGAGTCTGAATAGTTACCAATCAAAAGATGATTTCCATATAAACATATCATTGTCGATGCTCAGCATTATAATTGTGCAATTAAATAGATTTTCAGATACTGAAAAATACATTAATTTTAAAGAAAATAAACTAATTCAGTGCTTACGCACCTCCTTAGGAGGAAATGCTCAAACTGTTTTTATTTGTACAATTTCTCCAGTAGCAATAGAAGAAACGCAAACAACATTATGGTTTGCATTTCGAGCAGCTAATGTAAGAAACAAGCCAAAGTTGAATATAATATTATTTTATAAACTGGAACTTGTAACAAAAATATGTAATTTCCATCGTTTTTTGAAATTAAAAATGAAAAGATTGCTAGACAAACTCATTCAAATACAAGAAGAAAACAAATTGGCTTGTCAAAATAATCCATCAAACTGCCGCATATCACGGGTGGTAAGGTTTTTTTTATTTACTTAATATTTATTATTACTTACGATGAATTAATTTTGTATAAATAATTTCTTCTTTCAGATGAAAATAATTAGAAATAATAGAAGTAAGTTTTCTCTAGATTTGATTGTACCTGTAATAAATGAAGATGATGTGTTTTCTGCGTTGCAACAATTTAAACAAGATCTAGAAAAACTTCATGATAAACTTGCCTTTCTAGCTGATTTTATTGCCAATGAAAACATATTGAGTTTATTAGAGAGTATTGAAAATGATTTTGATCATCTTGAACCAAAAGCCGTATTATTGGAAACATTTATCAATATTTTGATTATGGACTGATTATAATTTTCTAGAATATTTGCATTCCTATTTTAATAATGATAGAAGCAAAAAAGAAAACTTTTGTTTAATTATTTATAATTTATGAAAATATTAGATTTTAGATTTTTTGTATAGTTAGTTATAGAATCATAGCTCACAGTTTTTTAAACTATGTAGATAAAAATAAAGTTTATTTTTAAGTTTTTCTAAACATATTTGTATGGAAGAGATGTTTTTATACTATCTTAACTAAATAGAAGTGCATTGTATGGATTTTTATGGCAAATATTGTTCGAAGCCTATACGATAAGTAGAAGATTGAATTCTGGTTAAAAACTATCATCAATGCACAAACATAATAATAATTAATATCTCATTTTCTAATTTTATTGTCAACAAAGGAGCTAGCTCGTTAAAAGGTACAATAAACGAAATGCAAATAAAAAAAGCCTGCTTTACGATTGTAGATTTGTAATATTTATATTTAAAAGTTCGCGCTTGGCACAAGGCCTGGCAACGTTGCCCATATTTTTTAAAATTGTCCTTCCCCTCCCTGCTGCCGACTGCCAGTCCAACGCCTTTACGCGTCGAGATGACGTTTACCACCTTTTCTAAATTCTGACACGACACGTTCGGTAAAACGCGACCAGAGCCTTTTCATTTCCCCTTTTCTTTTCTCCTTAACTATTTAGAGTCAGAATAATTTATTAAATCGGGCATTTTAGATCGCACTGGATGAGAATTAGAAAAATAATTGACACCGCCACCTCAAATTATCCTGCAATCTTAAACGCAGAGATATCCGGGAGATCAACGGTCTGACAGAGGAAGAAGGTAGTTTTCGACGTGCTTGGTCAGTTGTACTTTGTACTTCGTCTCACCATTCGCTTGGATAAACAAAGGAAAGATAAGCAAGTTCGCGGAATAAAGGAAAAGGCAATAAGGTGGAGTCACTGTCTGCCGAGATTAAAGGAAGGCTGCAAGTTAAAGCACTACGACACCGTATCCTACTGCGTAAGGGGGAAATTCGCTTTTTTCTATTAGCTTTCCACGATTATGAGCATTATTGACTACTGACTCATTCAATGTCGACACTTGACCTTCGCACCGGATTGTAATAACGTTTTTTACTGCTTTCACCCTAGCTACACCCTTTTATAGGTTATGTTGTTGAGCAACTGTAGCCGTTAAAATGTTACACTTAGTATTTCTAGTTAGGAGCACCGTTGTGAATTTTTATGCGTTTTAACATTGCCCTAAAAATGAACAACTACATTTAAGGAAGATTTCGGAGTGGACGCACTGTCAAATTTCACTCCGGCATCGCAATACCAAATTTTTTTGCACCATGAATTCAAAATAATACTTATCAACAGTGTTGAATTACGATTTAACTTTAAAATTAGCATTTGAGACGAATATGTTTTACAGTTCTTATATTTTTTAATTAACTCACTTTATCAAAGTGCCGAATAAGCACACATTAAATTCAACGATCATTTGTTATCAAAATTAGCAGTCTGAAATTATAAAATATTGCTTTTATAAATCATTTATCGTAAATATTTACCATAAATTAATTCTGCACAAATTTTTAACTAGAATCTCTAAGCTATTCAATTGAAAGATATATATATATATATGTGTGTGTGTCTATATCTACAAATAAATAGTTTTATTGACCATATGCTTGCATTCTTAATACGCTTATCATCATCAACAGTATTATAAATGCTTTAATTTAATATATTTAATGTTAGATATTTTTTTGACATGGTTTCCATACATGTTTATCTTAAATTATAAAATTTATAAATTATAGCTATTTTATAAGATTGAAGGTATTATGAACTTAGAAATGTATGGTAATTGAGCTAATATTAAGATAAGACAGAAAATTCAATCAATAGTATGAATTAACAAGTAATTGAAGATGGTGTGCAAAGGGAGAAAACAAAAAATAATCTACGTCTTTTTTCAGAGCAAAAGATATAGAAGAAAGATGGGCTTGACAATCAGTGGCATGCTAACGCGGCTGTTTGGAAAGAAGCAAGTTCGCATCCTGATGGTGGGTCTAGACGCGGCGGGTAAAACAACGATATTATACAAGCTTAAGCTCGGGGAGATCGTGACGACCATACCGACAATCGGCTTCAACGTGGAGACCGTAGAGTACAAGAATATATGCTTCACGGTATGGGACGTTGGTGGCCAAGACAAGATCAGGCCGCTGTGGAGGCACTATTTTCAGAATACTCAGGGCCTGATATTCGTGGTGGACAGTAACGATCGAGAGCGCATCGCTGAGGCCGAGCGCGAGCTCGCCAATATGTTGAAGGAGGACGAGCTGAGAGACGCGGTACTACTGGTGTTCGCCAATAAGCAGGACTTGCCTAATGCCATGTCAGCTGCGGAGCTCACAGACAAGTTGGGCCTTAACTCTTTGCGTGGACGTCACTGGTATATTCAGAATGCCTGCGCTACTCAGGGTCACGGATTATACGAAGGCCTCGATTGGCTTAGCAATGAACTTGCTAAGAAGTGATATAGCTGACCCTCGATTTTGCTCATCTTGTGTGTGTATAATTTTCAAGATCATCCCCTGGCTCTAGGGACAACACTTTCTCTTAATAACGTATGAAAAGTGCATTGTGCGATTATCGCATTCGTTTTTTAAAGGGCTGCATGGGAAAAATCATTTTGAACTTGAACTATTTAAACACCTTTGCAACTTTTTTATAAACAAGTGGTTAATTTGGCATGCATAATGAATCCCTTATCGATGTGAGTTTATTAGTAACTTTCAATAATTAATATTTTAACATCATTTTTAATTAAGTAACTGCTGTTCTCAATTTGAATTTTGTAATTATACAATCGTACGTGCCTGAAGAATGAAATTTTATTGTAGCTTTTATAATAAGAAGCTACGAAATCAATTTTAGTTCACTTATATTTATTTAATTTTTTCTGTAGTGTTTTACTATATAATTAAGGCACAACATTCTATACAATTTATCTATGCTATGCTGCTTTAATTTTCTCTATTTATAAACACAATTGTTTCTTGATTAATTTCAATAAAGAATTATTTATAACCTGATTATTCGTATAGAGATGTGCTTTTTTACAGATAATACAAAATTTAATGTGAAAAATAAAAAATATTTTAAATATTACAGCATTTTTTTTTAATTTCAATACTTGAATATTATCCATTAAAAAGATTTTTGTTTCAGAATTAGTACATAAATTCATTTTTATAAAATATTACAGTAAAAGGGAAAAAAGTGCTGGCCAATATTATTTAAATGTTAAAAGAGCATATATAAAAATTCTATAGTATCTACAAATAAACTGAAGTCATACCTATATACCAAATGTATTTTAAAAATTACAAAAACTTTTGTAAAACGAAATTTTATTTCTGAATAATTTTTAATATAAATTCTATATAATAATGAATTTAAACATAATTTCTTTATCTACAGAAAATATTGTGGAACATTTTCATTTTTTACCGAAGGTATATTTCATATTTTAATGAAGGTCAAATCAACAAAAATCTCATTTAAATAAAAGTGTATGTTTATTCTTTTTTTTCTTATAAGTTTTTGTTTAATAGGGAAATTATAGATACATACATAAATGTATTTCTTTTGTATATTAAGAAAATCTAGCTTATAAGTCAAATGTATTGATAATAAAAAAACTGACAGATAGTACTGTCAAATGTATCTTCATACACTATTTTACCTTTGAGGTGAATATATGGATTTATGAATTCTTATTTACTTTTCCTATTGTTAATATCATAAATTTAATACAATGAAAATAGTTTTGAATAAAAGAAATTCTAAAGTTCTACATACGAATTAAGATTGTTTCTCTAATATTTAGATAATAAATTGTTATTCGTTATATTAATCTTGTCACAAGTACAAGACAAATGGAAAAAAATTTTAATTTGAATATTTTTATATGATTTGTATGAAACATTTTTTTTTAATTTGAATAAAAATTTGGAAATCTATCTGTCATATCTATTCTTTTAATAAATATTATTAAAGTTCTATTTTTATGTTTTAATAAAAAACGAATATGAAACATAATTAGAATATTTTTGTGTATTCAATTTTAATAAAATTTTAACAGCTGTATACTTGACAAGATTAATTTTTTTTTTTTATATTCAAAAACATTTGCGAAATGAAAAGTATTGTATTTATCGGAAAAAATTTTTTTATTTTCTATAGATTTTAATTTAAAAAATTATAAAATATAGCCATTTGTTATTCTCAAGTATTATCTAAAAGGTTATATTTATATCATATATTTATTAATGATACTTCAAATTCAATGTATAAATGTACACATTTTTAATATAATTTTTCATCTATCTTGCATACAGAAAAATACG
Organism: Kradibia gibbosae; assembly: GCA_018907135.1. Classification (NCBI taxonomy): domain Eukaryota; kingdom Metazoa; phylum Arthropoda; class Insecta; order Hymenoptera; family Agaonidae; genus Kradibia; species Kradibia gibbosae. Next base: position 12,046,651 of record JACCHX010000002.1, on the reverse strand, counting down.
GTTCCAATTATACATAACATGGTGAGAGATGATATAATTAAATGCATTCCTTTAAAGTAAGAATTTTATACAATATCCGTTGTAAATAAAAAAACGACATTAATATAAGTCAATTTTTATATAATAATACTTGAAGAAGGATCACTTTATTATCATTTTATTACATGAACAAGAGAGAGAAACATTCTATTGTTGAACACTGGAAATACTTTTTGTACAAAATGATTGATCTTGTGCTCTCATACTCTAAATGGCAATATATTTTTTACTAATTAGGTGGATTTTAGCAATCCATGATACTACCATTACGGAGCTTTGAACCCTATAGGTACTAAATTTCCAATAGACAATTAGACTGCTTTAATTGAATTTTTTTAATTCGTTTTCTACACGACTGTCTGCAATATTCAAAAAATCGTTTCGACAATAATTTCTCAGAATAAAATAAAATTTACTTACTTTCTTATGATTGTTTGAAACGCTTCACAATATTATGATATTTTGTTATACAAAAAGTCTCGTATATGTCGCTATCGAAATTTTTTATAAATTATTTGACAGCGGAAACTTGCTTTGAAGAAGCAAAGATAAGAGTACGAATGCTTTTTTCACTTTTTGTAACATGTTCCAAGTTACAGCATAAAACTACATGTCCTTTACTAAACAAACGTATTTCTTTTAAGTTTTTTTTATTTTCTCTAATAGCTGTATGAGTTATTTTCATATCGCATTATTGGACGCGCTGTCCTCGTTTTTTCGTATTAATGTATTCAAAATAACTTTTTTTTAGTCAAGACACAATTTACTTCTTGTGAAAATATATTGACAATTTTTTCTTTATGTCAATTTATATATAAAATTGCGGTTTTTTAATAAATATTCCCCTATTGATTAAATTTAAAAATTCAATACGATATGTCGATAAAAATTTAATTAAAAAAAATATATAACATTGGTCATATTTTGTATTATATATATAATTGTATTGCAATGTCCAAAATATAAAATAATAAAAAAAGTTTGCACCTTTTTTAATAATTTACAAATAATAATTTAATATCATTTGTAAACAATGTTCTTAACATTTAATATAAAAAATTAAGGAAATATTTTTCCAGTTGGTTTAATTAATTTAAAATATTGCAATCAATTATAATTGATACGTATTTTCATTGTATTTGAATAATGAAAAAGAAAATGGTTAAAAAATATGAAATTCTTTGTTCCCCTTAAGTAATTAGTATATTAAGTAACGATTTTTTTTAATATTATAATATAACTTTTTGTAAAACGTTATAACATTTTTGTATAATGTTTCTTAATAATTAAAATTATTGTAGGTAAATTGTGATTTTTAAAATGAGAGCATATTTCGCATCAATAACTTGAAATGAGCTGCCCATGCTTCAACATCTTTCTACGATTTATTAATATATTCTTAAATTCCATCAATAAATCTTAGCCGATCCAAATAAGAACCAAGAATGGAAAATGTACATTATATAATATCAATTTTGTTCAATATTAGTTTAAAAGTATTTTAATATGTATTTACTATATCAATACACAAGTGCATATCATTTTCATTGAAATTAAAAAAAACAATATAGTCATTAGAATATTAACATTTTTAAGGTACAGAGGTATCATTTTATAAAATGTAAATTTGAAGTAACAATTATTAAGAAGCAGTTATTGATATTTTTCAGTTAATTCATAAGCCGCTTAAACATCTAAGAGTTAATTAAAATTAAATTAATCACGGATACAATATTACTTAAGAAAGAAACAATATTCTAATTTTATTGAAAAATTACATATAGTATTTCCCTTAAAATATACGTTTGGTATCAACTCGCAGCAGCAAACATTGGTAAAGTAGTAATCTGACATACACTCAATATACACTTCATTTAATATTACAAAAGAATCTTGAAATAGTTGAACAATCTTTTTAATAAAAAATTAAATAATTCCTTAAAGTTGAGATGATCCTGTAGAAGAGAAATACAGAAAAATTGGTAAAATTTTTTCTGACGACCATATTATGAATCAAAATTAGTTAAAAAAATATCGCTATTTTAAAAATAGAATTTCAGATACAAATTCAATTTTCAAAATGTTTTATGAATCATCTACAGTACAAGCGAGGCATAAAAGAAACAATTTAATAAATTGCGAAACGGTACTTTTTGTATACTTATTGCTTTACTTTATGTACTACGTGACGTTGTTTAGAAAATTTTACGTATTTTACATTTTAAGTCAATATTAAAAGTATAGTACAATTTCAGCAATAGTAAGTATAATAATTTTCGTATTAATAGTTAAAAATTTTATTAAAAAAAAACTCATTACTTTCTAGGCGCATTAATTCTTTTTTCCTCTCTCCTTACGTGTACAGTGTACACATATGTCGCTTATTCTTCCTCCATAAAATCTTTAAATGTATGTATGAAAATTTAGATGTATGAATTTTGGTTTCTATTTGCAAATTTTATTTAAAAGTTTGGCGACACCTAATATTTATTATAATATAATATATAACAACGATAGTATTAATTACAAGATGTTAAAGAAATTTATCCGATCTATATATTTTAAACCAATTAATTTCCAGGAGTAGTACACAGTTTGCTTTTATTTATAGAGTAATTTCATCCTTAATACAATTACATAGACCGAAGTAAGAATTTAATGTATAAAAATTTAAATAGCAGTTTTGCATGTTAATAAATAGCAAACTTTACTATTATAAGCGTCAAGGCAGTAACGCAGAATATAGACGGATGAAAATAATATTCAATGTATTTACTGAACAATCAAGAACATGTGAGCAATAGTGGGAGGTAAAGCACATTTCACCTTAAAGTTAAAAAAAGATAACAAGGGTAAGTCCATATTAACAAAGAAAGTCTTGAGAATAGAAGCGCACTCAATACTCATTACAGTCATTACGTGCATAATAGCAGAGCTTAAGATCATCTTAGAACGATTGAGTAATACATATGTCAAAGTTCAAGTAAAATGTCGATTGAGGAGAGAAATTTTTCAGGTCTTCGATCAAAGTGAGAGAGGAAAATTTTATTTCCATACCGTTTTCGAAAATATGAAAAAAAATAAACGCTTACCAGTCAAATTGAGATACAAACAATTTGCACGTCTAATGGAAATCACTAATAAAATTACAAACTCAAATACTGAGAATTATTTAAGGTGCATTGATAAAACTTGAATGGAAATTCTTGTAAAAAGGGGACGACTGCTCCTTTGCTCTTCAACTCGATCATCTCATTGGTAAAATATATGCATTACACAGTCTCGTGACATTTACGTTATTGTCAATTCTAGATCTCAGCTTTAATTATTACTGTCAATTTTTTCAACGAAACTTCCTTAATTTTGAGGTAATGCAAGATTATATCACACCTCACAAATCAATGCCATGTATAAAAAAAAAAAATTAAATAAGATAATAAAGTTCCTACAGCATTTTCTCAATCACTGTCTTAACACGAGAAAAAAATTAAGTATTTTTTTAATAAAATTTTGTAAAAATTAAAATAATTTTTTATTTTGAAAAGTAGTGTAAATAATAATTTAGAAATTATGAAAATTCTTCATAAAAATTTTCCTTCGGTATATTAAAGTAAATGAAATTGTTTACATTCTGCGTATTATACAAAGTTTTCTGTCAATGGTTAAATTAGGCTGTTTAAATTACAATTGTATAAAAACTTTGAATTTGATCAATGTTACCATAAATAAACAATATTCTTAATTAAAATATTTTTACACTTTATTATTGTTTCTTTATTCACCGTATAATTATAAATTAATAATCCCAAATACATTAAAAACATTCATTTTATTGGTCCAATTACAAATAAAGCATCTTGTCAAAATACTCAATTTATTCAACCTAATTATATGTAAATAGGTATAAAAGGTAATAACATAACTTGATGCCTACGTTTTATTAATAGAAGTTAATAAATCATAGCATAATTTTAAAAAATGTTTACAAATATCCGATGAAATCTATAAATAAGATTTAAAAAACACAAACAATTTTAATATTTTTAAATTAAAATTTAAATTTAAATGAAATTCTAAAACTATTTTAATAACAAATGTATAACAGAATATACAACTAAATAATATAAACCAATATAGTAGAATTGTATTATTATATTTATATGATTTTAAATTATATAATAATATTTGTACAATTCAAAGGAAACTCGAAAGAAGTCATTTTGAAGGACTTAAATCGTTTGATAATTAATTAAAATGAACTTACATATGTATTAATAAATTTCTATTTAGCAATTAAAACCCTATCGTCAATTTTGCAAAAATTGGTAATTAAGAAATGATTTTATATTTAATAGTAAATATGAATATATCAAATATATCCAAATCTCACCTAAATTATAAAAACTGTGGAACTATTATAGAATTCAACTATTAATTACACTTCGGTATTCTAATATAATTATAATTATAATATAAAGATTTTTTAAAATAGAATGTTTGATACTGTAGTAATCCAGTACACTTAAACAATAATGAACCTAATAGACTTAACATATATTTTACACGAAATAGTTAGACTCCAATTCCAACGTAAAGGAAACTTTTATTCAAGTTAAAATAAAGTATCTATACTAATTTACATATAATTAAGCCTATTGTTTCATAAAAATAATTCTTAATAACTTCGCAGAATTGAAATCTCATATTTTTTTTAATAATATTAAATTTAATATTTAGTATAATAAAAAATATTTAAAAAAGAAATTTCTTTTTAAAAATGGAAACGTGTATTTCCTGTAACTGCTCATATTAATCAATTTTTAAAATTTATTTCAATAATTTGGCAACGCTATTTATATAATTTGAAAAATAACATAAATTTAAAAATTCTATTTACATAATTGTTTTGAAAATAAATTTACAAACGGATTGAAATATGAGCTTTGCATACATAAAATTAAAATTTTAGTTTACTTTCATAAATATACATATGATTCAAACTTATACACATGCACAAATATTTTACACTTTATTATTCATACGTTTACAATATGTATTTGTGTTTAATGGAAGACACGTGTATGAATAATTGCTTTTGGTTCAATTGATCGAGATTGAGATACAGTTTTCATAGTCACACATCTCATACAGTGTTCATAATTCCTCAAAAGTGCCTTCAATACTCTCAGTTGAAACAAAATGCAAAAAAATTTTTCTCGATTCTCCTTGTAAGGCAATACACGATGAATTGTAAAATAGCAAACTATGCGTAGTAACACTGAACTCTTGCACACGTTATTTTTATAAGAATCTATATTACGTGTATATGCATATGTGCTTATATATACATATGTATATAAATAGATGAGGGCCGTTTGATTTTGATTCGACGCACAATCGACGTATTCAATGCTGCCAGCCTTTTATCATTCGATGGAGGCTTGAACCCATAAGTGACTCACACCATGAATTGCAGACAACCTTGGCACGTATTAGCTCCTCCTCAAGGCTCTCCTCGGTCGTTGATGGGATCGATCTGGTCACAATGTGGCTACCTTGGCTAATGCTTCCTGGGCGAGGGGCTGTTCTTATTGAGTGCCGGAAAGTGGTTCTCGAGGGTGTGACTAGTAACGTGAGACTTAAGGTCGGCGTGGAGGAGTATCTGCCCGCAGTTGGCGCACTCGGTAAGACCGGACAAATGAGATTCATCCGTAGAGGCTTCTAGCCTGTGGAGCTCGTACAGCTCGCGTTGCTTATCGATATCCGGAAGTAGTGCCAGGAGCTCCGGGAATAGCTGCTTGAATGACTCTGGGTCCATCGCTCGGCATTGCCTGGCGCACATAAATATCAAAGGATATTTGCGCTGAATTTAAATAATATTTTGTAATAATTCGTGAAAACAAATTTACCTATTCGTAAAGATTTGTGCGCGTTCACATAAAATGCGACAAAGAAATAATGTACGTTTTTTTATTTAACGTAAGATCTCTATTAGTAACGACTTACTCGTAATAAATGGAAGCGTCGCACATGCCAGAACGAAAAAGTTGGCTCAAGTAACGAAAGGCCTTAAAATCATCGCTAGTTTCGGGTCCAAAGCAGTCGTTGAATTTGGCAATAAGGCTCTGATTACGCCGCTGGAAGTTTTCGGGAGGCTGGAAAGTGTGGTCCTGCTGCTTCCGCTGCTGGCTGCATACTTCTTCGTGCAAAATTAGGCTGTTAGGGTGAGAGAGGAAACCTGGGGGTGGCGATGTCGGAGCCGCCGTCGGGCTTCTGAATCCTGGAGGTGGGCTTGTGAAGCCCGGAGGTCGACTGCCCGTGGGTTCCAACGCTGGGAAACCTGCATCTTGAATCTTATTGCTGTCGATTTTACTCTCGATACTGAAATTTTGCATCGACAATTAAATATTTCATCCGATTCCCCTATAAAAATTCATCAGCTTTCGATTTGCCACTGGCTAATGTCAATGAATTGTAAGAATCAGGTCTTTCAATAATATAATTAGGCTGAACAACTAAATCGTTAAAAATGAAATTCAACGGTACACCTTTTTAAGAAAATATTAAATATTAATTCAAAATTGAATCATAATAATTGAAGAAATAACCTTAAGTTGTTGTTTTTCGTATTGAGACTCTCAATCTTGAGTTCAGAACGCTTTCCTTGTGTGTTCGAGGGTTGGGCATTGCTCGTTTGTTCCGTATTCTTAGGCTTTGTCTTCTGCTCTGGCTTCTTGATTGGCTTTTGTGTCGTCGATCCATTGCTCATAAAGCTTGGCTGCTGCTGCTGCTGTTGTTGTTTCATTTTTTTCTTCTTTGCTTTACCCTTCGTCGCGTCCGCCGCTAAAGCCGAAAGTCCGTCGTTTGTATCAGTCGTGTGTATCTGCTTAGGAATTTTCGTTAAATTATCATCAAAAATCATAATGCATCATCGGTTAATAAAAAAAATGTTAACGTATTACACTTAATAAATGGAATTACAGCCAAATCGGTTGGTCAATCGTTGTAAAATTAATGTTACAAATACGCTGATTCAAAGTAAAAAATCTTGGATGCCTATTGAAATATTCTATTGGTATCACGCGCCTCTTCTTATGAATTCGAAAAGTAAAAAAGACACTCGTAGCCAAAAGCAAAGCGGACAAATCAATGAAGAGGAAAGCTATCCAAAACTGACCTGTGGCCAGGCCGAGGATAGCCCGGGATTGGTCGCGCTCTGGCCTTTTCCGGCTTTCGCCGTCTTCGCCAAACTGGGGAAGTTGTGGCCGGAGCTTAGGGGCGGTGGCGAGGACGCCAGTGGCGGGGGCGCGACTTTTTTATCCCGCGGCTCCGTCGACTTTACGCACGTGACCTTGGTCCAGGATTGAGTCGAAGGGCCCGGGAGCGACTCGGCGGAGGCCCGACCCAGGGCCGGGAAGTCCTTGTCCCGGGAAACACCCGAGTTTAAGCGGAGGTTCGCGCTGCTGCTAAGCCGCGTCATCACCATACCATTGGGCCTGGAAAATTCCTCCTGGTTCACTCTTTGATTTCGCTAAATATTCGACAGGTAGAGGTCCAACATACGCAATTACATCATTGCAACTGTTTTGCCGTTTTAAAAGCCGCCTACAAATCAGGAAGTATAAACGAGTCTAGGTGGAATCGGCCTCGCTCACCTGTGATTGACGTTCGTGGAGGCGTTGGGGCCGACTTGGCTCTGCTTTGCAGAGCTCGGCTTCACTCCCTTCATCTTACTAGAGACGCTGAAGTTGAGGATCTTGGAGAGGCTGGGAGGCGGGGGGGCCGCGGACTCGGGCCCGAGCGCGGGAAAGTTCTCGTCGTAATTGTCCTTGCGCAGGCTGCCACCGATGGCGTAATTACTCCTTGTCTTGGATTGCCCGAGATTCATTATCGGTTGGGGCGAGGATGCGGCATTACCCAGACGCGGGAACTCCTGGGTCGACTGCACGTCCACGAGCGGTTGACGGGCGAAGACGGGCTCCTCCGGTGGCTCGGGCTCTACGTACTGATTTGACTGCGGATGGTGATGATGGTGGTGCTGTTGTCCATTACCGCGGCTCCCACCTGACGGTCGATAAGCACGAGTGACAACCCGAGTTGGGTAAAGATTAATGCACGATGACGCGAAGGTCAAGCGCTCGGATACCTGGTGGTCCTCTCCTGAGTCTTAAATCGCCACGTGGCGCGAGGGTGAACTCGAGCTCGAGAGTTCGCGCCTGCTTGGCCGCCGCTTTTCCGAGATGCTTCCCGTGGACACTGGCCTTGTGGGCCTTCAGGTCGATATCCGTCCGGAAGACGCTGGTGAACTGCTCCTCGGCGCACTCGGCCTCTTCGCACAGATAGTGATCTTTCTGGAAGTGCTTGCGCAGATAGTTGTAAGAATCGTAGTATTGGTGGAGGCCGTCGGCGTCGCAAAAGTGGCAGAATAGGTGATCGCGTCTTAGGTGTCGGTAAAGCTCGTCGATATCCATGTAGCGCTTGTCGCAGAACTTGCATAGGGGATGTCCCTTGTGGCTCTTGTCATCCAGATCACCCTTGCACTGGTGCTGCAGCAGCTCCGATACCGTATAACTACGGCGCTCCATTGAGAATATCTATGCAAAAAGAGAAAGAGGGAGAGAGAGAGTAAGAGAGAGAGAAATTCGATTGTTTAACGTGCACTTATTGACCTGACGATCGTGAAAATGATCAATTTTTAAAATCTCATGCATGTACGAGCAGCTATCTGAGAATTTTCCTCGCCATTCAAATCGATTAAAATTCTTGCCAGAAATCATTTAGGTGATTACAATAATCATTGAAAACAAAGTTTTTTTTTAAATATATGCAGCATATTATAGTGTTTATCGCAATTACTATGAAGTCATGATTTAAAAATTTTTTTCAAAATTATTAGGAATTTTTAAATAATGAATGTCAAATATTAAAAATAAATTATCCAATAATTATGATGTTTTCTGAACAAGTACCCATATTTTTAAATATTAACGTAATACTCTTTTCGTAAGTTATTTCTTTATTTGTAAGGATTTTTCAATTTAATTTGTAATTCTATTAAATTAATTTATTAATTATTGTAGATCGGTGTATAAAATTTTTTAATATGCGATAAAAAAAACAAACAACAGATGAATAAAATTCTAATGTTTAGATTACTCGCTTACTCATTCGTTCACATTAAAAAAAAATCAAAGATAATCAGAGATATTATTAATAAAATTTATATAAGTTTACACGAAACTTGCTAAATAGGCTTATAATTACTTTGAGATTTTCGACACAGAGTTCACAATAATGTAGGTCATGCTTCCTTTTCATATGATCCTTAAGTGTGTTGAATGAGTTGAAGATCTGTTTTTCATGGCAAACTGTGCAAGTGTGTGCCAACAATTTGAGAAACATTTCTTGAATTTCCTCACTGTCAAAGTATATATTGTACTTTGTATCCAATAAATTTCCCTTTTTTAAGAAACGAAAAGGTTTGATTTCTTTTGTAAACACAACTTTCGGCATATCTTGCCTACATATTGGACACTCATTTTGTAGACATAATACTCTCATTCTTGTACTGCATTCATAGCATACTGGATGTTCACACATACCAATGCTATAGTAGCTAACATTTCTATAGCAGACAATACAAGCATTACTACAATTGTTGACATTATCATTGGATACTGACATTTTTAAAAATTTCAATTTATTGATACTGTTGAACACTCGATTGTATCCTACAATAAAAAGAAAAAATTAAGTAAAATTAATCAAATATAGACTAGTGAATAGATATATCATTGAATAAATAAAAAATATGGAAACTTTAATTGCTATTTTAATAAAAAAAGCAGTTCATTCCTTCAATTAATTAAATAAGAATATTGAAGTTTCAATAGATATCAAATGTATTTTTTTATTTAGAAACTAATAACATATCGACATTTAAAAATAAGATTTCACCATAACAAAATATATTAAGTTTTGTTTTGAAATAAACATATGACGCTTTACCATGATTTTAAATTAAAAATAAATGTTATAATAACAAACAAAAATAGCATGAGTAGTTTTCAAGATGTCTTGCCTTTTGGTCTTACTCTATTATTCCATCAGGTGCTTGTGTATATTTTAACTGTCGAAGACAACTTTTAAAGAAGGTTTTTAAATTCAATGTTTATCTAGAACAAGTCACTAGTTATAAAGTGAAGGAATTGTCGGTATCTAAGAAAATAAAATAAGCATAAAATGAACGTAGAATTTGCAATAACAAATGCACAAGAAAAAGATGAATATAATAAAAAAGTATAGATACAAGGCAATATTAGTTGGCGGAGTATTGGTTGGCGAAGTAGATGAACGGAGAGAGAGAGAGAGAGTTTGAGAGGCGGGAGAGAGGATGAGAGAGCGAAAGAGAGAGAGAGAAGGAGAGTTAGTATGCAAAGAAAAAAAAAGAGAAAGAGATAGGGAGAAGATAGGGAGATATAGAGAGAATGAGAAATAGAGGTTACCGATTCTGTAGAAATGAGTGAGTGGCAGCTGTTTGTCGGGAAGTTTTACCAAAGCACTCGACACTCCTCACTTGGCTAATTCCAAAGTACATCTGTCACTTGCCTCAAGATTATACTAAATGGCTCGGGTTGTCCGGGACACCGGGACCTTGACAATATTTGGCGATGATGGGAAAAAACGAAAGCGCGATTAACGTGCGCGTGGATGTGAAGAGGATTTGTCCTCAAACATATATTATCGACGGAAACACTTACCCTCTGGTGCTGGTAAAATAGATCACCAATCGTCGGGGTAAGGAGCTGCCTTGGGGTCTGCGTGTTTAGATTTTGGATCAATCGATTCGTAAATATAGACGCTGTAAGTACACATAAGAGATGAATATTGTGAGGCTTAGAAATGAAGTACATGCTGGTAATGCACCGACAATTCTTATAATTTTAATGTAATTTCTTACATTGTTACAAGTTGAAGCCGTAATGTAATCCCTCCTAATGCAGAAAGTATTACAAGCAACCGATCGCTCGATATTCCTAATGCCGCTAGAATTGTCTTATTCCGTGACCTGTTGCAGAAGGTAAGTTTCATCATATTATACGGCTTAAAACATGTTACTGGGTATTAAATCCTGTCGGTTAAGTCGCTCGTTACCCAGTTTTTTGTTTTGCGGGCCGCAATAAATTTGCATGAAAGCGATAGAGCAGACGTGCTTGATAAATGTGGGCGAAGAAGAACATTGGAGGTGAGAGCCTAAGGCTAACCTCAAAAAAACGCCACATTGACGATGCATCGCGGCATCGGTGGCGTCGGCGTCAACCAAAATTTTCTAAACCTACCTGTACGTCACGACGCCATCTTTTGTAATCTAGTCAAGTACGTGATCGTGTACGTGTATGCGAGAGTGTGCGTTGATTGGCTCATCCTCGGAAAAAAGGGACGTTGTCGTCGAGTTTTGCTCTTGTCGTATCCAAGTGCAAAGCCGACGGCGGTGGTCTTTCCTCCGCTTCCACTGCGCCATTTTCCCGCGGGAAAGCGGACGAGATCAGCTCAACTGCTAGAACTCTTTCGGGGAGCATCAATATTCGGGATCCATTGTCTCCTCTTTACGCTTGAGGTCTCGCACCGCTCCTGTAGGCTCTGTTGTGTGTATAACATGCAACGAGGCTTCCGTGGAGATCGTCCGAAGAAAACATAATCATCGATGAGCATTTCGAGCCCAATGTGTAGCGTGAGTCCCATTCATTTACCCCGTTCGACTTCATCCTAAATGACTATCGGAGTCGTTAATATATATTAGGCGTGCCTGAAAAATGGTCGACCGATTTTGTAATCTATTTCTAGTTTGTTCGCCTTTTGTACGGCTTATATGATTTCACGTTGAATAGTAGTGGCTTCTGATAAAGTAGTTCATGTATATTTTGTTCATGAGAAATCCTAAATGAATATTTTGCACTTTTGTGTCCATTGATATTCACTATTCATATAACAAGAATTTTAATACATTTAATCACATGATTTTACATTATCCTGTTTACATTATAATGCATTCATTTATGATAGGGTAAAAACTTACCCAAAATTATTTAACTTGGACAATCATTATTCCACTCTTCAAATATATTGTAAAACTATGATAAACATAACTAAATGCAGCAGATATTCTTACAATTCACCTTTTATCTACACATTTGTCGATACAGTATACATGTATATAATATAGACATACGTGTGTATTGTTTTTACAAAACATTTTTTTTTATCAAAGTTTTTTAAAATAAACATATTTAATTAACTTATTTATGTAAATTTATCATATGTACAAATATGTTTTATTACTAAAATATGTGCAAATATTGTAATTAAAAGCAAATATTTTTGTAAAATTAGCATTTCACTTTCAATAATGCAAAGTTAATTACTAATTCACTGAAGATAAATTCCACGATTAGCCAATAATAAAAAAATATTTTTTATTTTTCTACTTCTTGCTAAAAAATGATATATTTTTTTAATAATATTTTATCAATTAGACTTATAACTGTTAATTATGTATAAGTAATTTGTATAAGATTTTTGTTACATTAAGTGTAAGTATAACAATGTCATTTTATTTTACAATTATAATTTTAATAAAAATATTTAAAAAATTTATTACTATTAAATTTATTCAGTCTGTATTTTTGTTCCTTAGTATTTGAATTTTATTTTACTGTGCAAGTAATAAATAAATCTTTTATATTCTTTTTTATGCAAACCTGATTGCTAAATCCATTAATTTTATATAAATACTTATAAAGTTTCATTCATGATATAGAAAACATGGTTTTCATTTAACATAGATGATTTTTAAAAATGCTTGTCTATATCAATTCTATTAACGTACAAATTCATTGATATTCACATTTATCAATTTTAAAAGTTTTCTTTACAGATAATGTTTTTCTATTTATCAAAAAAATCATCAAGTTATTAAAAAAGTTTAAAAGATTTTATAATCTAATAGTGAGTTAAATTACTTTTTAATATAATGTACGCGAATAACTTTTTAATAAGACTAGAATATATTAAAACTGTACACATGTATTTGTATTGTGTATTTGTAATTTATATAATTGAAATAAAATTTTATTTATACATATATATACATACTATAGATAGATTGCAAAATATTGTTATGTCTATATGTATAATATAAGATAATTTGAATGTCAGTACTTTGACGACATTAACTGAAAACATAAATTTCTCGGATTTTTACCTTTGTAACTAAGCAGAACAGAATAGAATAACGAAACCATTCTTTATTTGAGGCAGAATTTTAAAAAACGTAGTTAAATTATTTTGTGCACAATATCTCGAAACCCAATTTATTTACTTTAAAAATGTTTTAAAATATGTTAACATACTTAAAATTTGAACATACAAGTAATAATTTTCGATAAAACACTTTAACTGAGTTGCATCGAACTAGGATATTCATAAATTGAATTTGGTCTATATCCATCATATACAGGTAATAACTGGGCATTTTTACTATAGCTGTCCCAAACTCAAATTGAAAACTTTCAATGAATTTATCATTTGAAATGACTGTAATAACGCGAAATAATCCTGAGAATTTCTTCTTTATTGGTTCAAGATTACATGTGTGAATAACTAAATTGATTAATTGTCGACTTGCTGCTGACTGAATGTCATGATTGTATAAGAGCTTCTACTTTATTTACATACAAATTATCTCATTTAAGAAGTCATCTTATATAGCTTTACATCTCCTTGGAAGTCCTTATACCAAAGTATTGCTTAAAATATTCCCATTATTGATTTCGTTTTATCGTGCTAAATGCTTTTGAAACACTGGTTTCCAATAGATTTTTGTAGTTAGTTTGAAATTTCTCACCATTTGTTCTCAGTGACATATTTGAGGTCTTTACATATGATTATTTAAATAGATTAATCAAAGAGAGAGAAATTTATTAATTCTTGAATTCCAGTAATAATTCTTCAATGGTCTTTGCTTTTGATAATCGTCAATGAAATAATAGCCATTTTCATTACTAAAGTCAGGTATATGTAAACCATCGTTGGAGTCTTTATAAACTTTTATGTTTACTTATGAATGTTTAACTGTTTTTGTGCCTATTTGTTTCATTTTCTCCTTAATCAATTAGTTTTTAATGTTTTTTACATTATTTATGAAACTGTCATAGCATTAAATTTGATTCTCCAGATTAGTCTATTATATTGTAATTGTATTTGGATAATTCAAACTAACATTTTTAAATTTTACTGCTACACAAAACTTGGTTTTGCTGTATAAAACATCTAATAATTAGCAAAGCTTAAGAATTACCTAAGATTTCCTTTATTTTTTATTCCAGAAGGGTTTTATCTGAGTAAGGTTTAAATTTATGTTTGCTGGATCAGGATTACGTCCTTCTTAGCTCAGCATATCACCTAAATGTTTTACTCATTTTTAGAAATTCCTACTATCAAACGAAATTTCTTCTCGTGTTTTTGTTGTTACAATTCATGACATGTATTGTCCATAAGATGTTAGAACGTAACAGAAAAAATTTTCAGGCTAAAAAGGATGATTTTGGTAATGTCAACATCGCTTACCAAAACCGTCTCATAAGCATCTTATTCAACGATTTTCGTTTGTTGGAATCTGATTGCTAAATCTATCATTATAGAAAAAAATTTCTATTACATTAATAACCGTTCTTCTATAAGACTTAAAAAATGTAATATCAATCTTCGCCTCTAGTTATTTGAGACATCTATCTTTTTCCGTACAATCCATTTTGTAGAGTTTTGAATAATAATGTTTTTCCTATATTATTTTGAATGTGTTAACAAGTCAGTAAGCCCTACCTAGCCTGAAATATTAAAAAAAAACTTATCTTTGAAACTGTTTTAAATATTTCTTTTGCGTTTGGTGCTATAATTGAAAGTATTCAGTGTTTATTAAATAAGTTATATTTATTGCCCTTGTATGTTTTTACCAGGAGAAATCTCCTATTAGCCATATTCAAATTTATTAATTGGTTATTTAAAAAAAAGAATCTTAACTTTTATAAAAAGGTGTTTGGTATTTCCACGTTATTATTTATGGAGATCATTTGAAATTTAAGATTTTTTACACAAATATTTTTTTTTAATAAAAAGCCTTTTTATTATTTGATAATTTGAAATTATTCTTAATGTTTAGGATTTATTTTATACGAAATAAAAATTTTCTTAAATAATATAAATATCAGTTATACTGAAATTTTACATTGTAGTAATTTCAGATTTTTCTTTTTTTCTTAAATTTATAGAAAAGCATTGTGCCCCAGATATGTCAGTACATTATAAGTTTAAGTCCACATTGGACTTCGATACTGTTTCTTTTGATGGATTACATATTTCTGTAGCTGATTTAAAGAAGGCTATTTTTCATCAGAAACGTATTGGCAAGAACACAGACTTTGATTTGCAGATTACAAATGCTCAAACAAAAGAAGGTTAGCACATGTATAAGCATTTTATAAATTGAAAAATTATAGTCACAAACTCTTTTATGTAAGAGTATAAAGTGGTCAAAAGTATTTTTTAGTTAATAGCCTGGTCTTTCACAGATTATATAGATGACAATGCTTTAATAGCTAAGAATACTAGTTTAATCATTGCTAGAGTGCCATTGACAGTTCAACAGAAGCGTACTTGGGATCGAACTGAAGCACCAGCATTTAGTAATTCCAAAGATGAAAGTAATCTTGGGAGATCTGTTGATCTCACCAGATTAGATGGATCAGAGGAAGACAAAATCCGTGCTATGATAACACAATCGACACAAGATTACGATCCTTCAAAGTGAGTTTAATATTCAAATTTAGTTGTTTTGATTAATAGCAGTTTGATTTTAAAGTACATTTAAAACTATAAATATATAGTAGTAAAATTATTTTAATTTTTCTTATGATGTTTATAGTTATATGAAAATTCGTGGCTCCAACCAAACTGGTGAAGTCCCTCCAAATTATCGTTGCTATAAATGTCATCAGCCTGGACATTGGATTAAAAATTGTCCCCTTGGTATTAATCAAGAGCCTATTGAAATTAAAAAAAGTACTGGAATTCCAAGAAGTTTTATGGTTCCTGTTGAGGGACCATCAGTTCCTGGTGCAATGATGACCCCTGGTGGAACGTACGCTGTACCTGCTATCGATCAGTAAGTAGTAAAAAGAAAAAATTTGAAACTAATTAAACAAAAAGTTTCGAAAAAATAAAGTCTAATCAAAGCCTATATTTATTAAAACCACCTTCAATTGTTATCGTAACATTAATGTTTTTGTTCTAGCCAAGCTTATAAAGAAGGAAAAAAAGAAAAGCCTCCATTTGCTCAAGATCCTGAACCTGCTGTAGAAAAACCTGAAATACCCGAAGACTTGCTTTGTAATATTTGTAAAGACCTTTTGACCGATGCTGTTATGATTCCTTGCTGTGGAAATTCATTTTGCGATGAATGTAAGTGCTTTACTGTTTTTAAAGAAAATATGATAAAGCTTAGTGGAAGGTATGGTCAATAATAATGTTAATAAATCCTAGCTTAACTTTTGTGATTATTAAGAAATAGAGGAAAAAACGACAATTTTCTTATGATAAAAAAAAGACTATAGCCCTAGATTTTATAGATAATTTTAAAAGAAGCAATTCTATTATATCATATATCTTGAGAGCATTGACAATTTAATATGGACAAATCTGCGCATTGCGTTCATTTTATCCAGGTATTCGTACATTCCTGCTAGAGTCGGAGGAACACGAGTGCCCGGATTGTAGCGAGAAGGACGTCTCACCCGAGTCTTTGATACCGAATCGCTACTTGCGTAATGCCGTACTCAACTTTAAGAATGAAACGGGATACGCCAAGCGGCCGGCGTATAAGCCGCCGGCGGTTCAAAAGATGCCGGTCACTCTCGTATTGAGCAGCGAATCTTCTATATCTGAAAAACTGACGGCATCCCCGACGATGTCGGCGGCAACGCCTTCTCAGGCCGGACCCATCGCCGCCTCCGTGCGCAACTCTAGTCAGGGCGTGACGAATACCGAAGCCGAGGTCAAGGAAGCTGACAAGCCCATCGACAAAGCCTCGCCCTCCTACGAGAAGGCCACGTTAAATGCCGGTCGGTTGGCGCGTTGATTCACTTTGTTTATTAACTTGCTTCTTCTGTATAGTTGTTTCGGCGAAAATGTGATGCATTTCCCTGAAATTAGATTATTCGAATGCTTTGTGCCATAGAGCACTTACTTCACATTTAGTGAATTAAGAATAACGCTTTGAACCATCAATAAAATTATTTGTCACAATATTAAATTATCATAATTTTAGCTTAAGATACGATCTTGCACGATTAAATCAAATGTAGCGGATTTATTGTTACATTTGCTTCATTGTCATCTGATTCTTCTATAGCTTTAACAGATTCTGTTATGGAGTCAGATGTACACAGCGATATTGTGACGAAGCTGATGACCGATGACGAAACGGAGGTGCCACCACCTCCTGGTACGGAACCATCCCTCTTATCTAAACGTTTATCCGACCAGTCGTGGAGAGACAGAGACTCTGGTAGCGAAATCAGAGATGAAGAATACTCCAAGGATAGATTTTCGAGAGAGAGACGAAGAAGTTTCAGCAGGGATAATCATCGTGAAAGGTATTTACGATCGCTTGAAATACAAATTATGTTTATACTAACTCTACAATTCAATGTGTTAAGTAGCACACTTAACATCAATATTTATACGTACTTATTATTTAATCGATAATGATTATCTACAATAATTCATCACTTTTCAGTAGAAACACGTCCTATCACAATCGTATAGAGAACAACATACGACCGCCGAGTCGTCGAAGGTCGTTATCACCGAGAAATTCTCAGCATCCAGATTATTCGATGCACCAAGCTCAAGGCCATAATAAAAATTACCAGGGCCACATGAGTGGCGATAGTCGATATCATCCACCACCCATGCATTACGATCCAAACTTACGTAGGTCGACAGAGGACAGAGCCGGTACTCCCACTGTAAGTATTATTAAAGTGTGATAACATAAATAAACAGTGAAGCACTTGCTTAAAATATTGTGCAAAATTGATATTTTTCTATTCCTTTTTATTTGAACTTTTAATTTGAAAAACGAGAGAGAGAGAGAGAGAGAGAGTTCGCAATTTGCGATAATTTTTATTACGCAAAAGAGCTAGTCTTGCAAAAGAATGGAATAAAATATAGATCAAATTATAAGAGGTAAATTTGCGGTCGATTGCAACAAGAATTATCATTTATTTGTTTATCGTATGAGAAGAGACAAAAGAACAAGTTTTGAAAAAGCATTTGAAGAAAGCTTCCGCACCACGTTGGTAGATGTAAAGGAAGAGGCTCAGTCCGAGTTTTGGCCTGTTGCAGGTCGACGAGCCCCATTTGCACGGGTCCGGCCACGGGCAGCCGGCCTTACTGCCGTATCCACCGGGGGAGGATCGCGTGCCGCCCTCGGGTTACTCGAGCCAGGCCCCACCGCCCCAGCCGCCGCCGCCCGCCAGCCACAATCCTCCCCTGCTTCCGGACCCCTACATGGCGCCGCCCCGCATGCCCATGTACCCGCCGCACCAGCAGGCTCCGACGGCCCACGGCTACGGCCCGCCCCCGCCCCCGCCGCCCCAGCGCTACGACAGCCGGCCCCCCTACCAGCAGCAGACGGGCTACAGGCCGGCGCAGCCGCCCAGGAGCTACAGCGGGGGTCCGCCTCGGCCGATGCGCGGAATGCATAGCAGTGAGTCGGCTCGCGATGGCGCTTTATACCAACGCTCCTTTATCTTATCTGCGCTTGGTCGTTGCTAATCTCCTCTTATCGCCCGCCCACCCACTTGTCGATCCATTTGCCATCCGCTCCTCGTCCCACGGCCATCCCTTGCCCCCCGACGCCCACCATTCGGGATTGAGGCAACTCGTCGGCATCCTCTGGACCCCGGTATGCAACGTACCCACAACCAGGCCTTGACTTGCTCTTACATTTTGAGCTACGGACTACGGAAAACTTTTCTTTAACGTCTACTCTTTGATTTCTTTTATCTTCTTTTCTTTTTTTTTTCTTTTTTTTTTTTTTGGCATTATTAGCATTGTTTAATTATTTATGCTTAAATAATTCTTGCTTATTGTTTAATATCTATCTAATGTTTATAAATCACAGGCTTTTGTCCATTGAGCAAATTATAGTTTAAAATTACCAAACCAATGTACTTTGTAATTGTCTGTATAGTGAGTAACTGGACGCATACGTTCATTACTAACAGAACAATATTTAGATACAAATTATGAAATGGGATGCTTGTTATAAATCATTCCATAATTAGGTCGATAAATCTCTCCAGTTAAATTACGAAATTAAATGAAAAAGTATATTGCCACCTTTTAAATTTATATTTCAAATCACAATTAATTTTAATATTTGATTATCGCGAGTTCGCGTAAAATTTTAAAGGCGATTTAGGCTTTCAAGAATTTCAAGTACAGTTAGGTTTATTAATCTGAATGGTAGACATATCAAACATTCGATATCTGCCATTGAAGGTAATTATTTCTTCTGCTAGGTATTTAATAACGCATTGAATTAAAATTAGGTATTGATAAAACAACAACAAAATTTGGACGTTTTAAGCTTAATTCTTGTTGTTGAATAAAAAGCAAATCACATAAATTTTATATGTTAAAAATTTTGTTTGACACGTTATGTTAACGTTTCGTTATTAAATTTAAATCGCGTTGTACGATATAAAACCCTTTTTTTGAAGGAATTAATATAGGAATATAAGGATATGTTTTACCTCAGGATTTTGTAATCTTATAAATCAATGTATAATATTTCAATATATATTTCAATCAATATTTCAATATTATATTAATTGGCATTTTTATTAATTATAATTTCATTTTTAAATATAGTTTCAAAATTAAAGACTAAACTAAAAATATCTAAAAAACCGAATTTATTGAAATTTTTTATACTTTTGCAAAGAACAAATAATCCACGCAGCTATAAAGATTTGATTTGAATATGCAATGTATTAAATAAATTGTCGTTCAAAACATAATATACTGTAAATAAATATATAAAATTATAGTATGTCATTAGTACAATGCTAATTTCCACAAATGAAGTAATTCCTTGTTCAAATATGAATACTCTGTTTCTTATTTCAAATACATAAAAAGTTTATGCAAATCAATTAAATTCAACATTGTATTTCTTTTTTTTTTATTATAAATTTAAAAATATATCATTGCTTTTGCATAATAAAATCTACAAATGCAAATTTTAAATAAATTTATATTTTGTATTTCAAATAAATACATTGATCACCGTGAAGCATAATTGAAATTAAGAGAAGTACTCAATATTTAAATTTTCATAAATGCTTATAAATAAAATATTGATTATTGTATGATCTAGCATGATCACATTTATTTTTATTAGAATGTGAACATTTTTAAGAGTCATATCTAGTAAATAGGAACTGTTCGTTAAAAATCTTTATTTCATCATTAATCGTGCCCAGAAAAATAGCGTCCATCTTAGCCAAATGGATTTAAATAGCTGATTTTTAAATTTTTTTCTTTTGAAACATTTTTTTTTATATTTCAAGTTATTTTTTAAACAGCTCATTTTTTTTTAAAGCAAAGTAAAATAAAAATATAAACAAATATTTAGCCTAATAACAAGTTTTTATAACTAAACCTATTTTTCATAATAATTCACATTCGGGATCAATATTATCAATAATGATCAATGATCAATATTAAATTATATTCATTCAATAATTCTTATAATTGTTAAGACATCGTGGAATTAAGTATTAATTATTTATTTTTCAAAGTGTTTTCATATTTTATGTTCTTTACAAAAATTACGTAAAATAAATTCTTATCTAAATATCGATTTTTAAACTAATTAAATTTAACTAGATATGACTTTTTAAGGACTTTTTTTACTTATTCCGTGCCTTCTTTTCTTATCTACACTAAGAAAAAAAATGAATAAACAATATTAAAAATTTATTATGCATGTAAAATTATGATACGTATAGAAAAAAGAAATTTTTCTCAGTGTAGAAATTAAAACATATACTCGCTTAAATGATTACCAAGGAATTATATTTATTTATTTTCAATACGATATTTATCATATTAAAAAAGCTCACCGACTTATTATTAATTATAAAAAAATAAACTCAATGGTGAATCTTTTATTAGAACTTAATATTATATAAATATTGTATTTCCTTTTCTAATCTCCAACCCTCATTTAATTGTGATGTTTTATAATTGTTTGCTTTGGAAAAGATAATTTAGCAAAATCTTCCGAATATTCATAAAGATGATGATCTATTTTAGGAATGGATTGAGACAAAATAAAACTGTGTCATAAATAAAATCTGATATTTGTATTTATGAATCGAAAAATTCTTAATTATTCGGAAAATTTTTATCCTTGGTAGCCATATTATTAAGGTTAACCGAAAAGCTAAAAATTTTATTAGAAAATAATTTAACAAATGATGTATAGAATTAATATAGAATTATTATTATTATTATTATTATTATTATTATTATTGTAAAATTAAAATATAAAAAAAATCATTTATTATTGACTTATCGGTTGACCTGATATTTAAAATTCTATTGTAGAGTTTTAACTGTACAGTTTGAGTAAAAATATTATACTGTTTTTGCTTTTATTTGCAAATCTTGGAGTTGAAGCATTTATGTTCAATTAGATTATAAAAAATTAGCATAAATCGATTCCTGATATTAATTTTTAAAATTGTTAATATTAACGAGTGTTTTTTTTCTTTTTTTTACACATGATGAACAGGGTACAGGTCACAGATTCGAAGCAAATGGGACTTACAAGGTTTTTATTTCTATAAAATTATATTTTTTTGTAATTTCAATTAAAAAATGTTTTTAAAAGTATGTTTTTACTGCACACAAGGTATTTGTTTGTAAAAAACGCACATGTATTTTCTAATATATTAAGGTCGGGTTTGATTACATTTTAATTAATACTTGGAATACGAATAGAATGTTTTTAATATTAACATTTTCGCGTATTTTCCCTTGTGTGTGAATGCAGAAAAATCAGTACAAAATCAACAAATTAAATTTAGTGTAATAAAATTACACTCCTGATACTCGGACCAAGAAACGGCATATTTTATAAAAAAAATTCGATATTTTAAAAATTGATAAATCTTCGAAGTCCATGAGATATTTATTGAACTTACGTGTATATATGTGTGTGTCGCCGTCATAGAATATCACGAGATAAATATCTAAATATAGTAAAAAAAAATTGTATGCTATTCAATTTTTGAAATGTCGAAATCGTTATTTTACTCTAGCTGTACAGCTCAAATAGTGTTGTTGAGTTAAAAAATTTAAACATACTTTTTAACATACTTTCAAATTTGTTAATTTTTAAAGAATGCAAAAAACAAGGAAATTCTTCAGCAGCTACTAACATTATATACGTACACACGTAAATGTAAGGATGTGTACATATATATATATATAACCTTAACTAGATATTTGCTTATTTACAGAAATGAATTTTTATTAATATTTTTGTTCAATAAGCATTTATTAGTCATAGAAATAAGACAATAATTATATATAATAAAACCTATAAACATAATAAAGTATTACATAACTGCCATGTTTTTTATTGAATGCGATGTAAAAATTGTATATACACATGAAAAGAAATTTTCTTTTAATAAATTTATGTCTGAAGCAAAGACTTTCTGCAATTAAAAAACAGTGAAATTTTAAAAATAATTTTTAAATATATAATGTCACCTATCAGAGTTTCGTATCTAATTATTGTTTTTTTTTATTTTCAGTAAGCTATAGAGGGATGCAACCTCCACCTCCAGGAATGGGTCGGAGCTTGCATAACGGCACACCTGGGTAAATACAATTTGAATATGAAATCTACATTCGTTGCATCAACTTCCTTCCCTTCTTGCATTATTTCTTTTTCAAATAACTTTAATACTTCCTTAATACGAGTTTTATTATACCATTCATTCAATACAAATCATAATTTGCATTTCAAAAAAGAACGTAACCTATTACAAATCTTAGTAAAAAAAATTTTTTTTTGTAAATTATTAGACCTACAGGACTGAATGAATTTGTAACTATTATCGTACTGTCTTAGGACGAATAATTAAGTAATCGTCTTCAGACAAATTTTTGTACACTTTAAAGTACTATTGTAAATTATAGTGTGCATTAAGCATCGCATTGCTTTTTGATGTATTTGTAATATTATGCCAATAGTGATAAATTTCAGTTTGAAGTGAGTCGAAAGTCGGCTTACTAACAATTGAATCAAAGTGTCTAAACAAAGTTTTCATGCTAACTTTAGGAATAACAGGTCTTGAATGTGTATATTTATATTCAAAAATATTTATTCTAACTTTGTGCGTATATCTACCTTTCACTGTTCAATAAAATATCCAAAAAAATTCAAATTTTGTAAATTTACATAGGTATATATATATATATTTAATTATACAGTTGTTAATGCAGGTTATTTTCGTAGATTATGTGACTAATATTACTATATCTAATGCAAATAAAAAGTAGATTCAGAAACAATTTTTTTTTTAAATTGAATATGATTAAATATGAAATGTTATATTCTATTAATTTTAATTTGTCTATACATTGCCAATACATTTTCGTTTTGTTTAAATGTAGCGTTTTTATATCACTGTGGGTAATAGCTTTAAAAAAACTGAGCAGTTGTAAATGTGTGTGATTACATTGAAACATGCTTAAAGGAAATTCGTAAAATACTTATTTCAATCGTAGACAAAGAGATCTTTTCAATAATTAAATGCAAACAAGTGAAACAATGAATAAAATTAATAGAACTTTACAATCGCTGCACCAATTGCCTCATTGCATACTCAACTGATGGTTCTCTCATTTCTCCAATTCCAGTATAATCGACGACCCGCTGGAGGCCTTTCAAAGGATGCTGAGAGAAAAGGACGAACGGGACCGTCGCATGGGCAAACACCGAAGGCGCTCGAGGTCACGCTCTCGATCGCGAAGCTACTCGCGATCCCGTTCCCGCTCATTCGGCAGGCGGGGCTCGCCATCGCGGGTCAGCAGGTCCCGATCTCCACCGTCTAAGAGGCGGAGCTCGAGATCGCCTCTGCTCTTGCATAGGGCTAGAAGCCGAACGCCTAAGAAAAGACGCTCGAGGAGCGGTAGCTTCTCCATCAGCAGGTGAATGCGACAGCTTTAGATTCAGAACCGAGATCTTTGAAAGAGAGGCAAAAGTTGTCCATCAAATGCTTTTTGGGCTAATTGCTTTTTACGCGGGCGACCCATCAGGCAAATGAAATAAAAGAATTGATAGCCTTTTTATATCTCAAACAATTGTGTTGAAAAATTGTACTGTAATTGAATCAAGCAGCCGCTAACGCAATAATATTTACAATAATAATAAACAATAATAAACAGCAATGATATTTAACGATACTTTTTTAAATAAACAAAATGTAGAATAACAGTCTAGCCATGCGGCACATATCGTGACACGCTTACTGATTTCTATAATGTACATTATAGAACCAGATGTGATATTTGCTGGAAATCGTGACAGAAAAAAAACATAAATCCCAATTTGTGACATTGAGGCTGATAAAATAAATATTTAATAATATTTATTGCTTGTTGATTTGCTAAATTTTTACAATACTGAAGTAGACGGCAATTAAAATATAGCAATTAGAATAAGCAACAATTATTCGATTAAACGATCATTTAAAAATCTTTTTACATTATACACATAAATAATCATTGGATAAGCAAAAACAAAATCTGACCTTTTATTGAAGTATACCTTGTTTCGATCGTAACGCTGGAGTTTTATGAGCCATGAAATCATTAAAAGTTTCATTTTTTATGAAATGCGTATAGATTTATATTTTTTTAAAAAAAGCCTATTTATGTTGGTAAACGAATATAACTGAAAAAAAAAATGCTATTGTTCGCATAGTCTTTCTTATCACAATACGATTAGAATTTTAAAGTATATATTTACTGCATCGCGATAAGTCTTGACTTACTGTTGCGAATTTTTCGTCATAAATAATGAATCTAATAATTTTATGTATTTACTTTTAGATCTCGATCGTATTCTCGGAGTCAGTCGCCAAGAGGATCTCTTCCACGCGAAAGAGATCGCGATCGCAAAGGCAAACGAACTCGAGATGCGCCAGCTCCCTATAGATCCCCACCACGATCACCGCCGAGGTACGTTGCCAACAGTTTTTATCGACTGGTTAAAAGCATCTGTTTGGAGTTTTAACGGAAATTGAAAGGTTATACCAACGAAAACGATCGGTAACAATCGCGATTTAGTCAGAATAGTATTGGAACATGGTACTTATGAATTCACACCTTATTACCATGCCGAAATAACGAGACGGCGACAATTGTTAAAGAGATCGCATAAAAATAGTCGAAGAACAGGCAGAACAGGCATAATTCTAGTGCGCCCGCTCCACATTGTAATCGGCCGATCGCACGAGCGACAGAACGAAAGGAGGAATCGCCTACGGGAAAATCGACACGTTCGCGCATCGCGGCCGTGTGCCGCGTTTGTTAAAGATAAATTTAATCGTCCATTAAAAGTCTCCAGTGGCGTTCGTCACTCCGGCATTAAGCCATTAAGGCAGCAATGAAGCGGGGACCTTCCGACCGAGCTCACTTTTACGGCAATGCTCTTCTCACCATTTGCTACGCCTTTCAGTTTCAGGTATCACAAAGAGCGCGATCGCGAACGGGAGCGTCCGCGCTCCCGCGAGCCTTACGGCAGCTACTACGGGGACTCGGTGACGCCGTCGTCCATCGCCCCCCACGACTATCCGCCCCGGGGCGAGCGACCGCCGCGCTACGTAACTCGGGGCCCGAGCATCCAGCAGCAGCAGCAGCAGCAGCAACAGCAGCAACAGCAGCAGCAGCAGCAGCAGCAGCAGCAGCAGCAGTCCGGACCCGGGCCCGGGCCCGCTCCCGGCCACCAGCATCAGTCCCAGCAGCAGCCTCTGAGCACCTCGTCCGCGTCCTCCGCGTCGTCGTCGCTGCTCCCGCCGCCGCTGCCCGGCCTCATGGTCGGGTCCGTAGGCCCCCAAGTGCCGGGCTCCCAGCAGTCGCTGGCCACGGCCGGGCCTCAGCCCCAGATACCGGGACACCACCTGCCCCCACTGGACAGGAAAGACTATTATGATTCCTACAACAGGTATTTTCGCCACAATTGTACTTTCATTTGCGTAGAACAGCCGATAGTTGACGAGGGCGCGCCCCGAGCCCCGTGCGCGGCCTGATGGGGCCTCGCTACCTTTTGCCTACCTTCGTACACGGTGCTCGAGATTTCGAGAGACAAGTCCGCGGGGGCCCTTTGGCGCGCCAAGGCGCTTTCACGCGCCATTTTACGACTACGGACTATTATTAGTACGGGATCGTAGATGAACCGCTTGGGGAGAGCCGAGCACCGCCTTGAGGGAAGCCTCGGTATCTGTGATAGCGAGTCTAGTGGTGCTTGTGGAGAAATTTTTCACCGACTATGACGGCAATATTTATTCGTGATCCGGTCTAGTCGACTGACTTACGCTTTCCCAGCCTATGCTACCGTTGTGAACACTCTCACAATTTTATGTCGGCCTGCACGAAATAGCTCCAACGCTCGTTTACTCTGACTCTTACCTGAAACATTGCTGCATCGGAGCATAAAAATGCCATTCTCAACGCATTATTATATATATATCGTGTAAAAAATAGTTACATGCTATTTTTGTATCAATATTATATATATATATTATTTACAAAGATATGGATCAAGATGAAAAATCACTAGCGAAACAGAATGTCGATACGAACTTTTTATTTCACTCAAACTTAATATTCGCTTAAGATGAGCTATTAGATATTAACTAATGCATAACTGTTGTTTAGCTTCGCATACGACTTTTGTACGCACTTTTATACACAAATAAAATCCAAGACAGCATTTTATGATCATTATCATTTTGTAATCAATAGATATATAAATAATATTTTCATATTTTTTTATACACTCAAAACATAATATCTGTAATTTACATTTGCGACATGTGATATTTAAATACGTATTTTAGTATGTAATTTTTTTACTTAAAATGTGTTCGAAATCGTCCTTCGAGTTTCATCTACGGTCCAGTCTAAGCACCATAAAATAAGTACTTTGTCTTTCAATATTAAATTCACAAAATATAACCATACAAATATTCCAAATACGCGTTGAAAGTGATAGTCTGCGCTGCTAACACACGCATACACACATTATTTAATATTAAGTTACTTATATAACACGTGTGCAAGTGCCTATAAGAAAAGGAAATAGGCAACGATGAACTTGTATGATTTTCTCGATGTGTTTACATTTTATTGTTACGCAATCTTTAATGGTGAAACGTTTATCGAGAATTTATTATAATTTATTAAAAACAATGGATGCGTATATCTCATACACCCTTACAAACACCCATACATATATACATATATAAAACTTTATTAACATATGTGTATATATATGTATTTAAATGTATACATACACATGAATAAACCTGTGATATTTTTAATGGCGTGATAATCGACTGAAGCTCAATGGGAGAATTTCTCTAAATGACTTTATTTTTTTATTTAGATAAATTCTAATTTGCTTAATAGCATGGGCACAAATGTCAGAAATGAATCTTTGAATGACAGAAGTTCCGTTTTGTTATTTTCCTTAAGAAAAATAAAATAATTTTTTCAGTCTTCTCAAGTGGTATAGATAATAATTATATTTTCTAAATATTCTTTATTAAAATATATGCTCAGAAATATTAACAAAAATGAAATTTTTTTAAGTAGTATCAAATTTTTTTTTTTATACATGATGAAGTATTGTATTATTGCAAAGCATTTTATAAATATATAAAATAAGTCAGTGTATTGTTTATGGAAGTGTCTGAAATCATACTTTTAAAAAATTTATTTAAAATTTTAGAGAAGTTCTGTTAGCTCAATGTCGAAGAAAATACTTCCATTGTTGTAAAAGCACAACGATAAGAATGAAAATGTTCCTTTTAATGTACTAATGCGTGTATACAAGAGAAAAAATGAAACAAAAAAAAACTTAGCTTTAATGTAACGAATGGTAGTTTTAACAAAATACTTTTTCCTAATAATCGGCGAACGCAAAAATCGCCGTCTCTTAAGAAAGGGACGATTTATTGTTTTACACTAAGATATATATACACACACAAAAAACCTTTTTTATACCCGAAGAAAGGAAAACCAAGAAAGAAAAGAAATAGAATATCCAGGACTTTGTGAGACTGAAATGAATCGTCATGTATCTTAATATAAGTGTTTAGTACCATTACAGGTACACAAGGACATAAATCTATATACATATATTTCTACCTTATGTTTGTAAGTGTTAGCATAATATTTGTTATTGTATTCATTATTATCAAAAGAAAAATGGATGATAATAAGGAAAAACTTTACCAGCGATTACAACGTTAGTGTGTCTTTTTTAAATGTCAATTTATTCAGCGCACTACTCAATACTTTTGAAAAATTGAAACAATTTTTATACAAATATTGGATAAAATGTAAAACCCATCAATGATTTTTACATTTATGGCAATATGTAAAAATATTTCAAATTTTGACTTATACAAATATTTTTTTTTTCAGTAATGTTAGATTTTATATACGTCTTTTGACAAATATTCAAAAGAAACAAATCTTTAAAATTATAATAGATTTATTTAGGGATTGTATTCATTCATCTTATTATGAAGATCAGTTCGCAGGTAAGCAAAATTGTATTGCTTATTTTTTACCTATTGACATATAGGAAGGTGATTTAATAGGAAATAATGCAATTATATATTATTATTAGTTGCAAAAACAATCCAAATTTAAGAATATTAAATTTTTTATTACTTTTCGTACACGATCAAAAAAAAATTTCGATACTATCTATGATAAAAATGTATATTACGCACGCTCACACCCATAGTATCTTTGATTCGGAGAATCAAAATTATTATGCATATATTAAATTTTATGCACTAATAGTACGTAAACTCAGTTACCAGTCAAAATATACAATTTAAGAATATTTTTATTTAAAGTAACTGAGCACGTTTTTAATGTATAAAATTCATGAAATCATCTACAAAACATAATTTTCTTTTCTTTTTTTCTTTTTTCAAAAAAATTGTCGCCACAATTCCAAAAAACACTAAAACGTATACAATAAAATACGTTCTTTTTAACAATTATATATAGAATAATTATTTGGAAGGAAATTTTCCTCTCCCTTAAGTAAACAAAATAATATTTGTTTTTACTAGATGTAAGAACGAATAATCGAAATAAAAAGTTATCAAATATATAGCATGAGTCAAAGTAATATAAAGTAAAATATAAAGCCAGATTGTTTTAAACATTGTCTTAAATTTTATAAAAATCAGCTTGTAAGGAGGCATCTCTTTTATTATTATTTTTAGCCATTATAATTTTATATCAACAACTATTGTAACTATATATTATTATTAAATTTAAACTTTAACGTCTCATATAATTCCATTATTGAAATGCAATATTCAAAATAGATTCATAAAAATAGATTTGAAATATTGCTATAGGATCAATGATAGGGAACAATAGTTTTGATCATAATTTGATCGTTTACTAGAAGAAAAAAATAATTGGCATTAATATTATTTATCATTGTAAGCTTTATTGTCATTCATAGCTTAAATATGTTTTTCGTATATAAGGTTTGCTTTTATCTAGTCTGAATATTTATAATTATTTCATAAGAATTTTCATATTTTCGAATCTAGTCTCATATATGAAAATTACTTTCAAGCTTTACTAATGATTCATTATCTTACGAGTCAATTGATATTTTAATGAAAAAAAGTACCTTTGGATTTCTGACGCACGCAAATAGGCGTATTGTTATAAATATACATTATTTCGCCTACTTTGTTAATTATTGTGTATCTTTATTAAAAGTGAAAAAATTCAGTTGCAATTAATGCTAGAGTACGCCCTAAGTACGATCAGGTAAACTGTCGCAATGAGCTTGTAACTTGTTTCATAGAAAGTTGACATCAATTGAGTAGCTCAATTATTTATTTATTTTCTAAAAGTTTTAGTGTAACCTTAAATTTTCAATACCGCGTTCTATAGAATTACGTTTTACTTTATGGGGAAATGTGATTTTACTATAATAAATGAGTACTATGTTTTCTTATATCCTAAAGGTAACAAACCATAAATCTTTTATCAATTAAAAACTTAAGGTTATAACGTCTACATATTTTGTTTTTGAACTGATACCGATCGAGAGCTAACATTTTGAATCAACGTTTTCGCGCAATTAGCTTCTCTGTGATTCTATTCGGTCACTCGTTTTTGTACCATACAAAAGACTTTTTTTTGTCTTCAGTTTTCGTTAGAATAGCTTTCAACGTAAAGCAAATTACAATTCTAAAAATATAAATATTTAACATGTTGTGTTATAATTATAGTAAAAAATATATGTATTACATATATTATGAAAGCCACGATTTTATACAAATACAATTTTGATAATTTAATACTACATTACAATACTAATCTCGTTTACCTAAGTATATTTTGCACCCTATGTGATATTACATATAAATCTATTAGGTAATGAAATAAACTATAAGCGATATAAATAGGATTTATTTATACTAGAGCTCTATAAATAAAAATGGTATTATTTTATTGACAATTATATAAGTCACTGATTTTAATGTGAACCGTGTAACTATCTTATCCCTAATAATTACAAGATACAATAGTTCCATTGAATAATTGCTTATGAATCCGATGCTGAATTATGAACGTTTTAAATGAAGTTCGTAACGTGATAGGCTCAGAAGATGAAACTATTAGATATTGATAGAATATATATTTCTCGCTACAAGTGTTATTCAATCTTATTTCATTCATTTTAATAGTTATGTGGTTGGTTTTTTAACAAAATATGTATACATAAAATTTCACATCGTCCAAGACGCTGACCATGGAATAAAGCGGCTGTAACGATCAAGACATCGGCTACGAAAAACGGTTTAATAACGATAAGGTAAAGTGACCTTAAGGCTCGTGCATACCAAATAAGAAGTATGTCGTATATATGCGTATTCTTTGAAATCACATTTTATAATGCATTTCGTAAAGTCAAAAATCTATCAAAATAGTTGGAATGGTAATTGCCATTTTTATAAATTCGGCAGCTCAAGTGTTTGAGGACGAAATAATAAGCGCACAATGATTTATTATTGCATTATAGAGGCTTAATTTAGTATCGTATCATTCGCTTTTCTTAAGGGAAGTTCAAGAAATTGGAATTTCCTTTTTTAAGTAGTACATATGTTCTTATAAAAATAAAACATCCTTTTCATGCTTAAAAATGTATAAAAAGCAAGATATATATTATATTATACATTGATAAGTAACCTATATATTTCTAAATGATAAAATCATAATTATTTTTCTATAGCTTAAATTAAAGAATAAAGATTTATAAGCATGTCTTTAGCATAAAAAAATCTTTTCTACTTTCGCAGCCATTTTTTTTTTATTAAAACGACGAAATGTATACCATATTTTTTATACTAAATAGGGAAAAATATCTGTTTACAGTCATCTTGATAATTATTATCGACCTTTAATCAACAAATCGGTTGGCCGTTTGTTTTCAAGAGCACCGTTTTTTACAGTTACTTAGTGATTTAATATTTCTTGGATAAATGGATAACAAAAAGAGCGCGAAGGTGCAAATGATAGTCCAATATTCGTTTAGATACGTACTAGCATACAGTTCTTGAAAAAAGTAATAAATTGGGCAAGGAGAAATTAAAAGCAATTTTTATTGCCTCTCGCGCAGCATCCGAATTGCCAATGCTACTTTTTTACGTTTTTCTATTATTGATAGCCTCTTCAAACTACCGAGGACGAAATTTAATGTGTAATTTGTTTAATGGCAACCATTTTTTATTAAATGAACGTTTATTAATCCCTTGGATAAATCAAGAGCACATCAATCCCAAATAATCCTTCATATTCTACTTCGTTGGCAAGACAATTTTTCCGTTAAACTTATTTACACATGCATATTTCATTTGCATTCTTCTGATATTTTAAAAATAAATTATTTACTCATTAAAACCAAAAAATTATGATAATAATGTTAGACAAACGACAGTTCGATAAATCATTTTTGCTACTTATACATTGAATGCTATCATGTACCATTCATTTTTTAATTTGCGTTTTTCCATTTTGGTTCTTATTTTTATACAGTTCCATTACAAATTTATATTGATATTAAAAAGAAAGAACCTTTCAAATCTAGCCTAAGTTTTATAATTATATATTACCATATATATCGGCGATGGGCGTGCATAGCCCAATATAGCGAGTGAAATGTTTAATTTTAGTATTTATACAAATACATATAAAAAATACTTTAATGTTTTCTAAACATACGTTAAGTAGCCAATGAAAAAGTTTTTTAAAAACAAATTTTTCTATACAAATATATATTTTAGGAATTAGAAAATGGTGGTTCCCTTGAATTATCTCATCTTCCTCGGGTACATTGAAAATTAACAAATCCAATATTGTACTATAAATCTTTATTATACGACCGCTTAAGACACCATTTATCAAGCTTTATCTGAATTTTCTTTAAGAAATCTAGCAATTAAAAGGCCAGTATGATACTTTTCACGTTTTTAGAGCGATACATTAAAAATCTTTGTAATTTTAAAAAACAAAATGTAAATTAAACTAGATAATTATTTAGCACTGCAGCAGTTGATTATTTTCTATATGAAGAGCCAATTAATGTAAAAGAAAATTTATTTAGAAGTATCATTTCTATTTCAACATTAAATGAAAAAAATGATGCAATTTTTAGTTAAACATGATTAAATTGTACAAGAATTACAATTATTTACAGAGTTGATGCAAAGTAAATTTTATTAAAAAAACTGTTAATCTATTTTCTTATATTAAATATTAATGTTGTGGTAAAATAAAGTATTGCAAAAATACTAAAAATTAAACAACCTCGACAACTGTAGATAAAATTGTGATGCTATTCACAAATTAGGCATATTAGTCTTCTAATGTGCTTAAAAAGTCATATAGTGAATGTACGTAAACTTATGTTATATATTTGAAAAATGACGAAATTTTTGCATAAGTAATAGCTCTTTTTTTCATAACATAGTTTCTTTTAAAAGAAAATAGCTTAGATAGATAGCTTTGACAAAAAAAATTTACGGTATTTTCTAGTCTTCTTGAATTTTTTCAAATTTGGCATTGGAACTATATATATATATACTGTATAAGTTTTTGATCAAGACGATTACCTACGTACTAATTTTCTCATTTTTTGGCTTTTATTACTTGAAAATGACAGTACATTTAATATGAAAATAGGTAGAGTTTTTCCCAACAGATTAACTGCTACCTTAAATTAATCAACAAAATATTCTCTGATCTTCACTAATTATCACCGACTATTACTAACTACCTCGACTCGCAAAACAGGAACAAGAACTTTTGATCCCAATGCTATATTTGTGTCAGCAGTTAACGTTAAAGTTGAATTCTTTAAAAAATTCACAATCTGATACTTTTAATATGAATACCTTTCCTTTAAAGATTTATTTGTACATTTTGTTCATTTGAGAAATACCAATCAACCCGTGGACAGTTTACAATTTTCGGAACATAATAATGGCAGCTGGGTTTTAAAAACAGAATAATAGTTTGCATGTGTGAAACAATGAAGTTGCGTCAGAGTTGTTAATTACGCTGAATTTTCCTACCACAATTGAAAAAAAAAATATGTTTGATGGTGTTTCTGACTATAAACAAATTTCTATTTGCAGTGAATCTAAAGAACCAATTTCAGAAGTGCAAGATAACAATTTTAATAAAATTAAGAAATTAATAATTATACTTATTAAAAAAAATGAAATACAAAATGAGCAGACAATTGCACGAGATATTTAATATAGCGATATATTATTGCCTACGGAAAAAATTATTTTAAAAAAACCGTCATGAATATCCTTAAGATTGATACTACTGCTTTAATAAAAACATTTTTCTTTCAGCCCGGGAATACTCTCGAATTATAAAGTTGTTTAATGCATTATCTGGCAATTTCTAGATCACCAGACTGTAGTCTGTCGGTACAGGTTAGCGATTAAATTATAGAAATTCTATAATTAATAATAAATAATATTTCTTGTGGTACATTATTTATAGAATCCTTTGATGTAACCTATAAATATTGTTACGTAAAAACACTTCATTTTTTTCTCCATTTACACTTAACCATTTGAAAAAGATTATAACTGAAAACTTCATGGATAATTACTTTACAATTATTTATTGTTTGATTCCTCTTTAATTTCTGTTTATTCTATAATGATTAATTTTTTTTTTTCGTAGATAAATTGTCATGCAATTAGCTTTCAACATTCAGCTAATATATGACAAGAATAAAATTATATTGACGAAACTGTTTTAATCATTGAAAATAGTCGCGCCAACGTTGCGAATATATATCTTATATTTATTTACACCTGAAAAACATTCTGCTGTTTAGATATTTATACAACATAAAGAAGAGAGAAAATTCCTATCTTAAGCATCATTTAATATTTAATCCAAATTTAAAGATTTTTATAAGCTTTAACTGCTTTAATTCAAATACATTTTGTCTATCAATTATGAAATCTATGAGGCATGCAAGTGAAAAATATTTTTTGTGCAAGGTGTTGTATCAAAAAAGGAATGGACCTTGACTACAATTAAATTTTAATAATAATACTTAGGGTATGTAGATGGGCATCAATGCTTTGTTTAGTATGTGGCCTCATCCTTCGTTTGCTTAAAATAATATTTTATATTTATATCGTATCTATTATTTTGAAATATATTTAAGAAAAAAATTCATTGAATATGATAATTATCTGAAATATTATAGACTTTTAATTTAGATGTAAATCTTTAATTGATAAATATAATATTTGATTAAAATTATAATTAAATTGTAGTTAAATTTTCATTGCTTTGCTTACTACACTAAAATTTGAAATTAATTCTTAATGAATTTATCAGATATTTTAGCTTAACTTTGTTAATCTTTAATCAAGCTTATTTTATTCAATCCTTTTACTTCGATTTTTTAAAAGAAAAAAAATAATTATACCTTTAATTTGTAGTAATTTTAAATTTGAAGATTATTTTATAAGCTTGCGATTTCAATTCACAAAATGAAATAAATTTTATTATTAATTTCATATAATAATTTTTGTATTCACTCGCCAACTGTTTTGCTTTTTTGTGATAAATCTATCTACAATTAATATGGCTATAAATGTCCTGTAGTTTAAAATAAAATACAATAATCACAGCAGCTGTAATGCAATCACAATAGATGATAAATAAATCAGAAATTTTTAAAAAAGAAAATTTTTTTACTACCGTGTATGTTGATTATAAAATATTTGTTAACAACATCAATAAAAAATATATGAAAAATTAATATAAACTAATTCTCCTATTTTCATATACTGAAACGAATTACACGACTTTTTTGTCTATTTGTATTTTATAGATCTTAAAAAATTTAGAATTTATGAACGGCAATAGAAAGAGAAATAGCATTTTAAATGTTACGATCATTCTATTGTATTTCAAAATTACTTTACTCAATTTCAGAAATACCTTATTAGCGACTCTCTTAATACTGCTGTAAATATTTATACTAGTTTCTTACCTCTTGTGTTTGTATAAAAATATTCAAAGTATTAAAATTTACAAAACTAACATGAAATAAAATTATAATCTTGAATATACTCTTAAAAATATAAAAGCAATACAACTGATTCATCACTAAGAATTTTTCAAATACCTATTTTTATTTTTAAAACTTTAATAGTTTTTCAACTACCAATACTACCATTAATACATTGAACTGTTTTTAAATGTTGATTGATATCATTATAAAATATTATGTATTTCTTATATATGAAGTTTTTCCAACTTCTATATTCCTAATATAATATAATATAATAATACAACATAATACGTATTAATGTTAGGAATATTAG
Source organism: Kradibia gibbosae (assembly GCA_018907135.1). Taxonomy (NCBI): domain Eukaryota; kingdom Metazoa; phylum Arthropoda; class Insecta; order Hymenoptera; family Agaonidae; genus Kradibia; species Kradibia gibbosae. The sequence goes on along the minus strand of JACCHX010000002.1, from coordinate 12,010,256 downwards.
AAAAATTTACACACATAGAAAAGTAAATAAAGGTAGTAAAATCATAGTAATATGTGACATCGTTTATGGTGGCTCACTAAATTGATTAAAAACATTAAAATTTACCAACTGATTATTTATAACTGCCGAATGACTATCATGATGATAATATACTTTCAGGTCTTATTTATTTCAGATTGACCATTAATTATATATTTTTATTCATAATAACATTTTTTGAAGTACAAAAACCTTTGGGAAGTAAAGGAATTTTGGAAAAATATTACTGATTCAAATATAAATTTTCATTTATAATTTAAAATATAAATAAATAAAATAATGTTGAATAATCCCAAAAAGTAAACTTTTTTCTTTGTTAAATCTTTATATCTTACAGATACGATTTTTTCTTGTCAATAATGTAATATGATAATTACATTATGCGTACATTGAGTAATTCCGTATGTGAATTACTAAAATAAAAAATTTTGCGTTGTTTTAAAATTAAATGTCTCTAAAAGAAGCGCATTGTGTATATTTTCACTATTTTTTATGAATCAATATACCTGTAAGCTATAATTTCAAGTGTCGTTTGATCAAATTTTACGTTATTATATAATTGCATGAGTGTTAATTTATTACAAATTGATGTGAAAAAAAATCAAATATAAAAATAACGAGACTATAACAAAAACTCTTGTAAAGCTTAAAATGCAGCAATTGTAATTTAATAAAAAAAAATATTAATGTATTCATAAAGTCCAGAAAGAAAATGCGTTTGTTAATTTGAATGTGAGTATAACAGATTGAAAATTTTTTTGACTCATTTGAAAACACTACTTTTTCACAATTTGTTTTCAATACTGTTATTTTCTGCTACCACGCGCTGCTATTAAATGTAAGTCTCTGAATAATGTGCTTTGATTTTATTTTGTAGCATTGTTATTTTGCTATTTCCGACTTTGTTCCATAATGTATTGAAAACTGTCCTAAAATGTGCTGTAAAAATATACGTTTCCTAAACAAAGTTTTGTCAAAATTCTTGATGAAGCATCCATTACCTTGCGTTTTCTAATTTCGCAGTTGTAAAATTATTATGTTTTATCGATTTATCTCTGAATTAAAATTCGAATCTACACGTAACTGATATTCCAAATTTAAGAATAGATTGTTTCGAATTCGAATTTCTCTTCAAATTTAATTAGATTATCTTTTTCAGTGTATAATAAAAGTGTATCATAAATCAGTAATTAAGTAAAATTAATACAAAAATTAAAAGTATCAATAGTATTTGAAACGGACTTATTGGAAAAAAGTATACAATAATTCTGTTTTATATTTCAATATAACCTCTTGCTATAAATTAATTTTTTAATATATTTTTTTTTTTCATTTTAAAAGGTATAACTTTTCACTTCATAAATTTATGATTCTAAACATGTATATAAGAATAGAGTTCTCATAATTTTCAAAATTTTTCTTACTCAGCGTTAAACGTTGGTTACATGGAATAACATTTTTCATGGACGAATTTTTTTATTAAGTTTTGCACCTTATTTCATAAAAAATCTATCATCTCCTACTTTAAAATAATACGGTGCTTGACTAAAAATATACAAGAAAGTGCCATTATCTTATGTACAAAAATTTTTCTGTATATCGCACGTACACAATTAAACATACATCAGTCGTTACTCTGGAATTCACATCATTTTTTAATTTCATCAGAAGAAGTTCATAAAAAAAAAAATAAAAAAAAAATGCTTCACTACCTGCCTGACTGTGATAATTTATTATGTTTCAATGAAAATCCATTTGAGCTCAAAAACAACGACTAACGATTCATTAAAATACACTTACTTATGTTCGTAGAATACTTGTATAGAAAACTTTATATTTTATCCAGTTGACATCTTATTGAATGTTGTATTTGCATGTAAATTTTTTTAAACTGAACAGAACAGATAATTCAAATAATCGAACACAAGTAATCGAGCCACAGGATTTATAAAACTTCATATGATATCAACGACACGTGTATTCAATATTTAGTGCATTGTGGAGTAGCAAAAAGTCAGGAATTCAGCATACGCATTCTCCAAAAAGACAAACTTCATACAACAGGTGATCGGAGAACGGTTCGTAATCCACAATAATTAAAAAAAAAAATGAAAAACAAAAAGTAAAAATAGCGTAAATAGATCGTGACTCATCGAAGGCAGCTATCGATTCCGCAAAGGTCTACGTGAAGGCAATTAAGACCTGCCGGGTATGGATAATGATGATGCGAGGGCCAGTCTTCCGCCTTCTTTTCTTCGAAGCTGTGAGCGCAAAGCTAAAAGAAGCAAACTCAAAGTAACGCGCACGCAAAAAACAGAGTAATAGATAGATAAAGTAGTAGTAGAGAGAGAGAGAGATTGAGAGAGTAAGAGAGAGAAAGAGAGAGGCGGAGGGTGGGAAGGGTGACGGAAGCCGTGTAACCTAACAGGAGGCGTTGCTTGTTTGTCGGCAGGTATCCAGGAGCACCGCCCCAGCAAGGACCTCGCTTCAGCAAGAGATTCGACGACGTCGCGCCGCCAGGTACCGAGGGATACTACGATGTTCCACCACCGGGGGTCGATCACCTCGAAAGACCCGGATTACAGAAAGATCACGTCGTCTCCAAAGATAAAGACGGAGACAGGTATAAGACAATCATACAAAAACAAAAACAGCAACCTCTCCGATTCCCACTCTCATTATCCCTTGCCCTCTTTGCTCGCTCTTGTTTACCTCGCGAACTACGGCACCTACGGATACTCGACGAGAGCCTCCCCGCGCATTGGGAATGCCGAATTCGCCCTCGAGGTGATTTTCAAGTAACGCACTTTCGCTACGACGGGATAAGATCGTTGGGTAAAAAACCTATTGTCTAAATAAAATTAAACGAGACTCTACATTAAAAATTATCCAATCAGTATTGCTGCAGATCCCCAACGCCTATCGCAATCGAAAATAGCCCAGACTGGCACGATTTAACCAAACCAGTATTTTCAATTCTTGTTTATTATACATTCTAGCTATTGTGTTTCTATGTGTGGTTATTACAAGAAATTTATATAAAAATGAAACTTGCTTGATATTTTCATCTATTTTCAATTTTTCAATTTCGCATTGCTTGTATTTCATTCGTGCCGGAATTAGTAAGTCATAACATAACGTTGAATATGAAATAACAAATACGATATACAAGCATAAGTATTATGAAGATCTTTATTAATCATAGAGAAAAAATCCGACGCGTTTAAAAACTTATTGTATTATCAGTACTTTTTGGTGAGTAGTGGCCGTAAAATAAATAATAAACTCTCCGTTATATAATGAATTTACTAAAATGTCAATATGCTGCACGGTCAGTATACTTATCGTCCGGTTGCGTACAAAATCTTTATGAACCATAGAATTTTTTACTAACCTTATGTGAATTTTTCATTCGCGATTAAGTTTAATTTTTTTTTATTTGAAGTTAAAATGCATGTACTTAATATACATTTAATATTAGCATGATTCCTAACGCAATTAAATTTTTCATTGTATTTATATTATAATCTCTTATATTTTATAAAATTGAAAATTTTTATTTCAATACGCATCATGATATCGATTATGATTTTTTAAGATGAGTTTAATATACCCCAAACACGTTTACCTTAATAAAAACAAAAAAATTTTTCTGCATTTAATATCTGTTTAAGCGATCGAAGAAAAATTTTTTTTTTTTTTTTTTTAATTTTTTATATGTCTAATTATTTTCAAACAAATTATTTTCATTGAATAGCATTGAAGGAAAGTCAATGATACAAAGAATAAGTCACAACAGTACCGAAATCACGAACAACATTTTTAATAGTTATTATCGGTAAGTGCTAATTAATAGTTTTTAAATAGAAAATTTATATCTTATTATTAATAAGGCAGTCGTTTATCCATCGCGTAAAGTGCTACTAATTTTTTTAAGATCTGTCGTACCCATTGTTATGTCAAAACTGTTAAAAGAGCTTTAGAAGCCAAATAAAAGCCTACTGTTATTCAAACGCAATTGTTAGGAAGACAAACTTAGAATTATCTAAGGAAGAGCTCGTTCGCATTCCGATACCAAGAATTTGAACGATTGGGGCGGCAGACGCGACCAGCGATCTTTTAATCTACAACTGAGGCTGTAGATTAAAGTAGAAAAAGCCCAAAACCACACTTTAGCTCCTTTTAAATGGGGAAAGAGAGACCCGTGGCGATTATCCCCTTGACCCGATTCTCCGATGGCCCCCTTCACTCCGATAAGCCCTAATCAATCATCTACGCAACCGCGAGTCCCGAGCCGCCTAATTCAATGTTTCTTGTGTATTTGGATCAGAGCGCAGGGGAGGGCTGATAGAGAGCGCAGAGCCGATTTGATCGATAACAGCTGCGAGAGAGAGGATTGGGAGAGGCGAGACCGGGAGGAGCGCCGGAATAGGGAGCGTAGAGACGATGAGAGGAGAGACTACAGCAAGGAACGGTGCGTCACTACGATTGTAGGCCCGAGATTTGCCGACGAGGAGTCGTCGAAAGCTTCCTCCTTCGTCTCAAAGTAATAACTCTGACTCCTCGCATACGCGCACGTGCAGCTTTTTTTAAGGAACGAACGCTTGCGCTGTAAACCTTCCAGCACTCGCTCCTGATTGTACCTCGCGCAACTGCATGTGTGCGTTTCGCTGTTGTTCGCTACATTCTGGAAAAATCCTCGAGTCCAGAAAAATTGCTGTGCGCTTCTTGTGAAGGATCTTAAAAACTTGATTTCTTAATACTGTAGAGGGCTTGAGAATGGATTCGGAATCAATCGTTTGATTCGCACTTTACGGCGATACACGGCACGACTAGAATAACGATCCTTTTTTTTTTTTTGTAGTTTTGTAGTTGTAGATGTAATTGTTGTGGTTGTGTCTCTTTCATATGCAGTAAAAATTGTACAGGCATTTTAATTATATGCTTATAATCTAGCTGCCATTGAACTGATATCGATTCAAGCTCATGAATATTATTCAATTGGTTTTTTTTTTGTTTTTCTTTTCTTTTCATAAAAACCTTTCGAGCATTCATTTTCATTCTGTTAATTACATCAAAAATTATATCTGCCTTATGTATGAAGACTGTTGTAAACCATATTTGCATGTAGACAAAAAAGCGAAAATATTTATAATCATAATATGCTTACACTTTCTACGGGTATATTAGAACCATTAGCCATACTAATCGTTAACATTTTCTATATTTTTCACAAAAGAAAACTGCATTTCACTAATATAAAGTAAATTCTTCATACTAAAATAGAGAATCGTAGTAAAATTGAATACTATTTATTTAACCAGTGCTTCTCTCTAAATATTATAGAATATATTTTTTGCCGAAAAGCATCAAAAGATTACACAATTTAAATATTCTTCTCAATACAAACATGTAAGATTCTATTTGATGCAATGCCACAAGAAGCATCGTAATATATCCTTGAATAATATATTGCATTTAACAGCTTTATTTTTTTGATAAAAAATGTTGTGAATTACAAAAAGTTAAAAATATGAATAAGGGACATTTGTACCGTAAAAATATTTTCGCAATGCATAGTACCAGCAAAAAGCATTTTAATAGCAATAATAATAATAATAATAATAATAATAATAATAATAATCAGAATGCTAAGATCGTACATTTTTTTTATTTAATATTCTAATAATTGGATGTCAAAATCCGTTAAAAATTGTATTTAGATGTAGATATATAGTGCACGTAACATATTGGTGTCTAAGCAAAAGTATAATTGTAGAATAATGTGGAAGAATCGTCAAAGTTGTACCTTAAAATGAAGTAGAGCTTAAAATACTAATGCGAATATCTGCATTTCGTATAAGAATCGGAATAACGACATAATTTTATTTCTATACACAGATACAAAGACGATAGGGACAGGCACAGAAGTGACGACAAGCTCCGAACTCGAAACGATCGAGAGAGACGGGACCGGGAATATGATTATGAAAAGGTTATCGGCGGGGGCGGTGGTGGCAGCGGAGGCGAAGGCGCCGGTGGACACCGCCACGATCGTTACGAGCGGCACTCGGTCGATCGTAAGCGAGGCAAGAGAAGCGCCAGCCCCTACTCCTCCAAATACAGGGGCGAGCTGAAGGACGCGACCCCCGAGCGACCCCGCAAGAAGGATAAGGAATACGAGGACAAGGCCGAGGATAGGAAGAAGGAGAAGAAGATAAAGGAGAAGAAGAAGAAGAAGGACAGCGACGAGAAGGAGAAGAAGAAGAAGAAGAAGAAGGAGAAGAAGGCCCTTATACAGAAGGAGGCGGCAGCCGCGGTCGCGGCCGCGGCAGCTGCAGCCGTGGTAAGCTCGACGACGCTGCCCGTGATGAAGGTGAAGGAGGAGCCCCAGTCGAGCGACGAGGCCACTTCCTCCGAGATGCCCGCCAAGTCCTTGAAGTCGACGCCCCTCATCCACCTGGGTGATGTCTGCGTCAAGCCGGAGCTCACCGACGATCAGAAGCTAACCAAGGGCGAGGAGAAGAAGCTGAGCTCCGTGGAGATGTCGATGAATCCGGAGCCCCCGGACAGCGGCGCCTCCGAGGCCTCGGCCAAGAGCGGCCTCGAGCCCGACAGCCAAGCCCCCGACGCCAAGTGCGAGCTCAAGATGGGCGAGGGCCTCTACGCCGGGCTGGTCGACGACACCGAGATAACGACGACCTCCGGGTCGCTGATGGCCAAGGCTGCCGATCGCCACGGGAGGCCGGAGGACGGGGCTGTCGACGACGGCAAGTCCGAGCCGACCCTCGGCGGCAGCTCCCCCAAGAAGGAGGAATTCCTGGCGCCCCTGCCCGAGCTGTCTAAGTGGGAGAGGGACGAGAGCGCGGAGAAGCTCGAGGACAGCTCCGAGGCCGGGGAGAGAGAACTCCCGGAGTTCGAGGACTCCAAAAGCGCCAAGGTCGTTACCACGGAGGTGCTCAAGAGGGCCGAAAACGCCATATTCCAGAAGGCCATAAACGCCATCAGGCCCATTGAAATAAAAAAAATAAGCGAGAGCAGAAAAGTCTTGTACCAGAATCCAGAGCCGAAGGTCTGCTGCCGTCCTCTCATTATATCTTGCACTCCTTTAAAGCCTTTGACTCACGTCAATTGGATAATTCGCAGGTCATCGATCCAGACTTGGAGAGGGAGACACGCAAGAGCGTGAACGTGACTCTGAACGTGGGGAAGAACGAGCGCAATGTTGAGATATCGACGGAGCCTCTGAAGAAGTCCAAGGTCGAGAGGCCGAAATTCAAGGGGGTCCAGCTCTCGCCGACGCGGCTCTCGGTCAAGGAGCGCCTCGGTGACAAGGTCGAGGACGAGTCCAAGCACGGGAGCATAAAGTGCGTCGTGGACCAGCGACGCGAGTCGAGTAAGGGCGAGTCGACGCCTAGGAGCCGCTCGCCTCGGGTGACTAACAAGGACAGGCGAGTCTCTGTGTCGCTCGAGACCCGAATCGACAATGTGTCCCTACTGCCGAATTCCGAACGTAAGGTATTCGTCGAGGAGCGGAAGAGGGAGAGGATAGAGAGGCCGAGGATCGAAGCTAGGCAGACTGAGGTAAACCTAACTTGTCTACTGCGATGCAGGCATTTTTACATTATCGTGCACGCTCCTTTTTGACATTGGTAACAGTTTTTCTATCTTTGTAGAGTAATTGGGGGCGTTTAATTCTAGAGGTAAGTAATGCCGGTGGTAAGTCTCTAGACAACATAACTAATCGTAGTTCTGATAGGAATGTCTAACCACTAACGTTCACAACCCCTGGCCATGATTGGGCGGATAGTAACGATGATATGTTGATTATTTGGTCGCGTAATTAACCATATGCAGTTGTAACACTAAGTCTAATAACGTCATTTACATCGTACATCAACTAAAAGTAGCACGACGCATGAGCTAATAATAAGACTTGTTTATGCCAAAGTATAGGTTTCAAAATTATCGACAATATTTTTTTTGGGCATTTTTGGCAATCATGAAACGAACATTAAATTGCCACTCTGATGATTCTTCATCATAACTGCTTCCAATGACGGAGAAGCACACTTGTGTTAAAGTCTTTAAATTTAAGCTTAATAATTAAAAGATAGCCAAAGGTCGATCCCTCGCTGCGTAAGTGAACAATGCAATAACGTTGACCACAGGAGCCGATGCGCATTCACGAAAGGACTGATATCCGCAAGATAGACAGGATAACGAGGACTCCGCCGCCTCAGCCCATCGTCGCCTACAAGATGCGCAAGGACGAGGAAGAGGATAAGGACGATCGAAAGAAGGACAAGAAGACGAAGGACGACAAGAAGCGCAAGAAGGATCACCGGAGCCGCAGCAAGTCACGGGAGCGCAAGCGGCGCAAGGATAAGAAGCACAAGAAGGAGCGGGAGAGGGGCGCCGACAGGAGGCAGAAGCACAGCAAGGAGAAGGAGCTCGGCCAGGAAAAGTCCCCGGACGAGGAGAAGGAGGCGGCCGAGGCCCCCGTGAGCCTCGAGGCCTGGAAGAAGCAGCGCAGGAACCCGAGGCTCGTCTCCGACCGGAAGCGAAGTGTCCTCGATGAAGCCAGCTTTGAGCCGGATTACTCCGCGACGGACTCCGAGTCCGAGGACGACGACAGGTCGACTCTAATCGCGACGAAGCGGGCCAAGGTCGACGACAGCTCCATCAGCCTCGAGTCCGAATCCAAGACCGCCAAGAAACGCTCGAAGGTGACTCGAGTCTTAGTTTTATCTATCTTTAGCGACGCTTTCTCGGCCTTTTGATATTTATTAATTGCCGTAACACCTTCTTTGCTCTTTCTCCCTCTATCCCGTATCACACGTTTGCCACCATACGCGTGCATTTGCACGCTGTAAGCTAAATACAAAATTAATGTTTAAATCGGGAACCTCGATGAAAGCAATGCGTGTTGTACCTATGCGAGATCGAAGCAATGAGACAACCGATTGACTTTTAATATTGCATGCCCATTTGAAAAATTTCAGCCAAGCAGCTCGGAGGACGAAGATACCAGTAGCACGGAGAGTTCGTCTACAGAATCGGACAGTTCAATGGAGTCCCACAGGAAAAAGAAGAAGAAGCACAAGAAGCGAAAGAAGCGTAAGGCCAGTAGAAGAGAAAGCAGCTCGGATTCTGACGCGTACAGCGACTCGTCGGACTCAAGCTCCGAGGATGAAAAGCACCGAAAGAAGAAAAAGTCTAAAAACAAAAGCAAACAATCGAAGAAGAAGAAAAAGTCGAAGCACAAATGACGCCATTAAACGGAAGAAAATGAAATAACAAAGTGATCCCCAAACAAGAAAGAATAATGAATAGTGAAAAGGCAGGGACGATAATCGAGAGTTATTACTTTGATTGTGAGCGACATTTGAACGCTTTTTCCGAGGTGGACCTTAAATTTAACGAGCGAGATTCTCTTAATTTGTACAATAATACGTTTAGTAACTGTTTCAGGCTGAAGATGAGACGAGATCGAGTGATTTATGAATTAGAACTAATATCGACGCGTAAATGCTGAGTAGTTCTGTCACAGATTCATCCTGAATGTGTATATGCATATACAAAAATTGAACTTATGTTAATGGAAATATTTGAAATGACACTTTGTATACATACATACTAGTGTACGGGAAAATAGTCATTAAATAAAACCAACTTCTTGATAAATAAAGTAGATTATCCTTATTTATTGCATCTTGCAACAATTAATATTTAATATTTTTTTCAATCCAAAATTTTTAGTATATTGTTTATTTTTAAATGTCTTTTAAAACGAAGAATTTTTTATAATTCAATTTAAACATTCTTTTTAATCATGCTCCCTTTAATTCCTTAAGTGTTTCAACCAGGCAAAACAATAATGGCACTTCTTTTGTCTTTTCTGTTTCCATAATTCCCAAATCTTTATTAATAAAAGTTCGATCCAAAGGCTGCTTTGATAATTCGCATTCTATATTGTAAACATAATATTTAATAAAGTAAATATGGATAAATTAATACTCGTCTTATTAATTACTGTTTAGTAATAAGATATAAATATTTTTCTACCTGAAATGAAGATATTTGTCGAGTATTTGTATCCCATCCAATCCAAATACTCTCTAACAAGTTCATTAACTATAAGAACCTCGTGCGGTGACCTAAGTTCCTTTGACCTACTGGATCTTTGTGTACCCTCTAATAGCTGCATTACTTTTGTTCTCATGGCAGCTTTTAACTGACCAAGTGCTCCGTCAGCTTCCAAAGATGTTCTCACTGCTAAACATGTTTTTAATTCTTATTTTCATACACAATCGACTACGCAAATGTAACTCCAAAAACATGAAACACAATGATAATACAATCCTATTTTTTAAAATTTCGTTTAAACAAATTAAAACGTACATTGCATACTTTAATTTAAAGATAATGAATATTTTTAACAAAAAACAATTAATTCTAAAAAGTTCAAAAAGCAGAGTATAAAAATTAAGATATCAAAACATCAATGTCAATAAGTTATACAATGTATTGAATAAAAAACATTATTATTATTAATCACTCACCGTCAATTAACTCCTCCCCTGTTGCCATAATTTAAAAAGTATTAATTTTGTAAAAAGTACGTCGTTATATGTAATATGTTTTGAATCAAACGTCAACACTGGTATAGCAACTACTAAACAAAACAAACATAACCTGACCCGACAACTCACCAAAGTCGGTTAATTTTGAAATTCAAGATTCAAAAAAAAAATTTTTTCAAAATTCATAACGTAATTTGAAATACATTTTATTTAAAAAAAATAATTTATTTTGGTTTTTACACTTAAACTCATCAAAAATGGTTTTCATACAAATTATTAAAAAAATTTTTTTTAATTAAGAAATTAAGACGTTAAGCTACGACTTTGATAGTAACTATACCCAAGGGACTTTATATGTAAATATATGTATTACATTTTCGTACCCTACATTATATTGGAAAAGTTACAGCAAAACACATTAATTTTGTTAAATATCATTTAGCTCAACTAAAACTTATTTTTGATATATTGCAAGCAGACAATGTTCAATAGCATTCATAATAATGTAAAATGCTTAGGTGATCCAAAAATTTATCAAAATTGAGTCCTTAATAATCCAATATTTGATTAAAAGTATTTAATCAAATCTACAAGGTTTTTCTAAATAAAATAAAGAGGACTAATCGTAAGCGGAGCGATAATAGTACGTAAATGAAACAAATGAGGATGAACATTAATTTGACGACCGAAGTAGCGTAATTTAAGAAAATTGTTTGTTCGGTCAAGAATTTATAAAAAATTCATGACAACTTCAGGCGGAAATTCGTATATTTATGGCTGAAAAAAAATTATGGCAACTTAATGAGTGTTTTAATGAAAGCAAAGATGTACGTATGTATACAATATGCATAAACAAAATAAGATGCTTGAAACAAGCTCATTCTTAGCACGTCGTCAGATTTGCTTTTGGTACATGGCAGTTGTCATTAATACAAACGCTTATAGAGGCTCACGCGTAAAGTCAGTCAGGATTGCATTTGCCACTTTTACAAGATGCCCATTACTAGCGTCAATTAGTAGCCCTTCGCTATTTCTAGAACAATTTGAATTTTAGGAATATTTCAAAACAGAATCGCCCCAGATATTGACAGAATAAAATCATAAATCCAAATACATGTATTCCTTATCTTGCCGAGTTTATTAAAAGATTTTCAGTAAATATCGGTAATCGAGTAAGTCGCTTAATTTTTATTAATAACTATTCTTATATTGAATAAAAAGCATCAGAATATTTACTGCCTTCAGTAAATACGTACATATGGAAATAATTTCACAACGTACGTATACAAAAGGTAATTATTCAATCAAATCAAATAACGGGTTGAAAGTGATCCGTCCTTAAACATATTTTTTTAAATTTCAATTTTAAATAATGAAGATAATTTTAAGCCCTATTAAATGCACAATGTTTGTAAGTAGCAAAACTAGAAAGTTGATCTTAAATACTTGAAGACTTAGTTTTTCTTAAACATTTGCATAAGATTTTTTGGTAGTGGTAATCAAATCGTGCAACAAACTGACAGTAATGTAATAATCGTCCATTTTGCTGCAGCCAAAGACGTAATCATAATCGAAGAAATCTGATACGTTGCTAATCGCGACAGTTTTCACCGATAGGATCGACGTTATGGATCCAGAATATGAATTGTACGTCATCAAGGAAAACATGAGACTACCGAGAAGTACAGTTTTTCCTGCTCGCGTTCTTGGAGTCCAAGGCGAACCTAAAAATTGAGGAAAATGCAGTTCCCTGAGATAAGCAGATCCGGTTTGGAGTTTGTTCCCAAGTATTGAGGAGAACGTATCGAGAAATTTTTTAATTAATTTATCATGTTTTATTGACTGTTAAAGCAAGGGGGAAGATGAGTGATGCGGCGATTGAGTGGGGGGGAGGGGAGAGGTTTTTAAAAGGATTTGTAAAAAAATCACAAAAAATTAAATTTTTAATTCAATTACATGTTTATTGATTTCAATTGTCGCAAGAGCATATAAAAACCTTCTCCCGCTGGAGGAGAATGAAAAGCGTGCCGTTTGGTTTAAACAAATGTAAGTAAATGCAAATGTAATCTGAAATTTTTCTTCACTTCTTCGGATCAAGGATACAATGTCATCGGTTGTGTTCTGCCACTAAAAAAAAAGATTTACGTATGTGTGTGTATAAGTACAATAAGACGTCTGAACAAAGCTTAAGTATTCTTACCATGGTGACAGTTTAAGATTTTAGACACGCACAAACGCCGTCCAAGCAGAAGCCCTTAATTGCAATTTTTGTTAGAAGGCAGTCATAATTACATTTGGCATCGTTACAGGTCGCCTGTCGCTGGCGCAACAAGTGTCCCTTCGCTGAATCTAGAACATTGCAATTTCACTTTCGTGTTGATTTAAAAACCGTATCCTCGACGGATACCGGAAAAATAAGATGAATTCAATAAAGATCAACGCGTGAGCATTTGCAAAATTTGCAATCGAATGAACAAACCTTTTGTTGGGTCTTGCGTCGGTAAGGCGAAGACGATCTGTAACACAACTACGAGAGCGAGGGCCAGGAGGAAAAACAGCTTCATGGTTCCTGTTACGGATTCAAGACCAGTTGCTTCGAGACGTATATATCGAGGCTGTAAGCTTCATCTTAATCGTTATTTGCGCTTTACTCGTTCTATTGATTTCGATAAGATTTTCTCAATATTGATAGTACGGAAGAATAAATCCAAGTGTATGCACTCCTTATCTTTCGAGCTTAGTAGAAGTTTTTCAGAAACATTAGCATTCCTAGAGCTGGTTAATTATAATTATGAAGATGCCTTGAACTACTTCATCAAAGGTATTTCTTGCATTGTTAGTTTTCTTCATATCGAAATTTTGATCTTAGCATTCTATTGTGCAAAATTTTCTACTGGAACATTACTCATTACTATAGGCGTATAAGATAAAAAATTATATAATAAAATATTGTAACGGAAAGAAGGTGATCCTCTTTAGCCATTCGTTAAAAATTAAAATTTTGAGTAGAAATTTACATTTTAACTTTAATCGTAAAGTTAATTATTCTGTAAACATTTTTTGAAATCAATTTGTGTGATGTACATTTTTTGCGTATTATACGGTGTTTGAAATTGAATATCCCCAAATATAACATTAAAAATTATTATCTTATGATATGTAAAATTATCTAATAAATTCATATTGGTTGACAAACAATAATCTGTACGAGGTATTTATTTAGGATTCTTATAAATGCTTGCATATGAATTTTACCCAAGATATTAGTTAATCCATTGTCAAATGCGCCAATGTTTTTTAAGTACAATAGTACGCCATCTGCTAAGTATTTAATAATAAAACGAAACTTTTAAAAAGCATAAGGTGACATAGGTGTTGTATAAACTTTTGTTTATTAGAGCTCTCTGGTTTTCGTCTTCATGGACAGTAAGGAAACAAGGGTGGGTTCTTATCGGGAAACTCAATGAGCTGCATTTTGTTGTTTCGCTTTTTAGGCTTGGTACGATCACCATTGAAGTCCTGAGACATAAAGGATATCCCTATGGAGTTAGTTCCGTCGTCGATCGATAACAATTGACTTCTTTTGTTGCGCTGTAAACGCTCCAAGTTCAGTACTTTCGTAGATAATCTACGGTGCAGTAACTGGTCGTCAATAAAAAAAACATACAGTATGGTAATACGGATCTTCTGTGCATTAATGATAAACGAAAAACAAAATGCTCTTTATCAAACGGTAAGGCAGGATAATGGGCTTAACGCAACGAGATACGCAATAAAGCAAATTAGTCCCCAGAATAAGTTCTTAATTCAGAATTTGAGCTTGAGTTCGCGAAAAAATATCTTTAGCGACGGCTTACGAACGGCGACTTCAATATGAGAATAAGAATGAGCATTGGTATGAGTGAGAGATTCTCAACAGAGCGAAGCTAAGAAAGCGTTATTTATACTTATTGAGCACTCGTAGTGAAAGTAAGAGGGGATGAATGAGCGTCCGCGAAAACCCTCGAAAATATACAAAACTGCTAAAAGTCGTGATGAATCGCGAGAAAACGCATTAATCTTGTAGTACAGGGGGAACTTATCGAAGAAATTGCAATGTAGATTGAAAGTGGATCATCGATGGTTAAAATATAAATTCTAAGTTTAATAAAAATAAAATTAAAGGGTCAAGGGTTAAAGCGAATTCATCCCGGCCTCTTCAACTCTAGGGATTCGCGCCAACGAAAAGAAACATTCGGTAAAAGAAAATGAACCTCGATTTAATTCAACTTCGCGAAAAGATTTAGAAATCCATTGTTTGGGAAATATACGGCATACTCGCCTCGCCGCGCGAAGGATGTCCTCCTTGGTCTGACAAGCCGGTCCCTCCTCTTCGAGCTGCTTTCTGTTGATGCGCATCTGTATGTCCTTGATTCTCTGCCTGCTCGCCCATGTGCGCTCGACGAAAAATATAACAAGGGCGCCTACGGCACCCGCCAACAGGATAACGAAGGCTCCGTACACGTCCATGAATCGCGCCTGATTGTATTTTAGAACCCCCTCGCAGTTTAGCAGCGGCGGCTTTATTTGCAGGCTGAGCTTCGGCAGGATTCCGTACTGCCAGAGTCGCAGGATGCTGGGGAAAGATCGTCTGGCTTATTGGTTTATTCAAGCAGCCGTAGTCGCGCACAGCTTGCGGTCCCCATGAAATTAGGCACCCCATAGACCAGACCAAGGCGACTTCGTTATTAATAATCCTGCTATTTTTCGCACTCCAAAGTAATTGCAGTCAATACAAGAAAGATCGTACAAACATCAAGCGATAATTTTTAGAGTTTGAATTTTAATTTGCATCGTACGCGTTCAAGTTTTAATTCTTCGCTATTGTCAAGCTACGTTAAAGAAATTCTTCTTATCAATATATTAGAAATGAATTGTTTATTTTAAGATAAATTTCACTTTCGCTTATTTATTTATATTACAATAATAATGAAAAATTCATTGATTTTATTCTACGAATATAGATTGCGATATTCGAGTAATTACTCGAGCGGACTAAATCAGGTCATAATTATCAACGTCAAAACTTCTATAAAATTGATCAAATAATATTTAAATATATTCTAAGGATTTAAATAGCTTCTTCGAATCAATATTATTTGGCGGGACAAAGCGTGTACCTGATATTAATTATTTTCTTGTAAGGGCTAACGGTGGAGATTGGCAATGCCATAATGCCTGGCGTTTTCGTTTGTAGTTCGTTAATCTCGCATCTCTTGAACATTAAAGCATTACGTAAAATACGCTTGGCCACAGTTTCCGTGACAAAAAATGCGTAACCGCCGTTGATGCTCTTTTCAAGTCCCTTTTGTTCCGAAACCTTCAATTGATCTTTCTCCAAAGCCTTTACGTAAAAGTTACGCAACTCTTCTTTGGTCTAAAAATTTTTTTTCAATTCAAATTGCATGATTTTTTAAAAGATATAAACAATCGTTAGATCAATCGACTCGAGACGATGTTTACTTTGGACAATTTTTTCTGACTTGATATTAAATGATTATGAGTAAACTTTAAAACAGAATACAATATTTTAAGGCTTAGTGTGATTTTACGTTCTTACTCTTAATCAAAACGAAAAATAAATTTTTAGTTTCTTTATATGTACGATTTACGAATATATTCATTTGTCAAATTGCTTCTTCGCGTCAAAAAAGTCCTTGGGTTTACTTCTCTCTAATACTAGGAATATTTCAAAACAGAATCGCCCCGGATATTGATAGAATAGAATCATAAATCCAAATACATGTATTCCTTATCTTGCCGAGTTTATTAAAAGATTTTCAGTAAATATCGGTAATCGAGTAAGTCGCTTAATTTTTATTAATAACTATTCTTATATTGAATAAAAAGCATCAGAATATTTACTGCCTTCAGTAAATACGTGCATATGGAAATAATTTCACAACGTACGTATACAAAAGGTAATTATTCAATCAAATCAAATAACGGGTTGAAAGTGATCCGTCCTTAAACATATTTTTTTAAATTTCAATTTTAAATAATGAAGATAATTTTAAGCCCTATTAAATGCACAATGTTTGTAAGTAGCAAAACTAGAAAGTTGATCTTAAATACTTGAAGACTTAGTTTTTCTTAAACATTTGCATAAGATTTTTTGGTAGTGGTAATCAAATCGTGCAACAAACTGACAGTAATGTAATAATCGTCCATTTTGCTGCAGCCAAAGACGTAATCATAATCGAAGAAATCTGATACGTTGCTAATCGCGACAGTTTTCACCGATAGGATCGACGTTATGGATCCAGAATATGAATTGTACGTCATCAAGGAAAACATGAGACTACCGAGAAGTACAGTTTTTCCTGCTCGCGTTCTTGGAGTCCAAGGCGAACCTAAAAATTGAGGAAAAAACGGAATATCCAATTACTATTTATCGAATTGGAATCTTGCGGTTACAATATGAGTAATATAAACGAAATTTTTAAAAACTATTTTATTCCATTCAAAGATATAGGAATCTGATTCCAGACAAATATTTTATCCCAATAAGCTGCAATTATTGAGAAATATAAAGCAATACATAGGCTTTTGAATTTTTTAAGCATTATTTTGTTAATAAAGGAAATGTATTTTAAATATAATTTCATCGTGAGTATCTCGTTAATCTAAGTGCAACCCATAGTTTTCTCTTGCAATCGTATTCTAAAAAAATGAGTTTTAATTAAATTCGTCTGCTACCTTGCATACACATAATACTGATGCACCAAAGTGTGGCTTCCCCAAGACCAAAATGCTCTCTGTCTTCCTTCCAATGAATGAACAATGTGACATAATTAATAATCTCCATTACGCCTATTATCAATACCAAGGTAGCTAGAACGCACAGTAACATTTTCTTACTGAATGGCTGCAAAAATATATTGACGGAAGTTTCAGGAGGTTTGAAATATATGCTTCTTCTGCAAGGTTGAAACAATTTATTTACCATTCTATTTAATGTTCCGCGTAAATAAATAAGCCGTGACTAACAGAAATATGATTTGAGAGGTTCTAGAAATGCTATCAATTTTTACGGCATTTCGTAAATGCCAATGTAAGCCAATTATGATTCGCCGTTAAACATTGACTTACGTGAAATGTAGAATTGGATAGGAGAACGATAACATCTCCTGACGCTGTAAGTTAGTATCAAAAAAGGCTGCTCCCAAATCGATATCTCCGCCTATTATTGCATTGACCAAATCGCTATTCGAGCTCGGCTGGGCAGTCACGTAATTCGTGATGTTTGCACTGCAATATCGGACAACTTTGTTTAGGTGTCGTCGCCGAAGGCTGCTAATTTATTAGCAATTAATGGGCAAGGAGCTAAGCACTTTGTCATTTTTATAATGCACACCGCATCGATTGATCGTCTCTTAAAGCTTTCGTATTGCGCGATCTCTTAAATATTATAATGCTTTTAAGTTTCAAGTTCAGGTTTAAGTTTAAATTCGATACCATCTGATTGTACATTTCTTACGAGGACGTTGCTTAATTAATTTATTGTATTTATACTCGATGTTTATGTCAATTTTAATTAAAAGTAGATCTATTAAAGTAAATCTATTTTTTTATATAAAAAATGAGTTTTCTATTTATAAAAGTACAGAAAAAAGCTCACCTGTATTATTAATTGAATATTTATATATTATTCAGCTTAAAAGAACATTCTCTACGAATTACCTGACATTTAGACACTTTACAAAGAGACTGATTAATTCCTCTAACGACTCGACATTACTCGCGTGATCTACTGCCTGGATTTGCGTTGGATCCTCGGTGGATTCGAAATATCTGGTGATATTTCGCAAGCCGAAATTCATAACATGAAGCCTTGAGATAAAAAAGACGATTAATATTTTTATTTGTGTTACTATACATTAATAAAAAGTCTGTAATAGTATCGAGTAAAAAAAGCTTCTCGAACAATGTCATATTTATAAAAAAAAAAAAATACGCTTTGAACTTACTTGAGGTTGGTCCTCATATTATTCACGGCTTTTTGTTTACTGATGTAACGTCGACTTGGATTCCAAAATTCCCAACTCTCTAGCTCAAGGCTATCATTACCCTCAATTCGTATTTTGTACACCGATGCTAAGTAAAACACTACAATTGACTTTGAGGTGTCGTTTAATTTCTGAATAAATGTCATCTCTGGCGGAGATATGCTTTGACTCCTTCGCAGCCTCTCGTAATTATACGCTTTACCATATACTTGCAGATGCTTACAAGTCCTGGATTATATGGGCAATAATTGCAAAAGAACGTTCAATAATAGTTAATAATGGTCAAAAAAATTAAACAACAATTTATACTAGATGGAATTGGTATGAAATGTTGATAATGAACTTGATTTATGATTTTTAAACTAACAATGGTATCAACTTACTTATTTGAGAACTGTTTCAAGACGCGAAGAATTATGTCAACGTTTAAAAAAGACATTGCTATAGAAAAGTCAGTATCGACTCCTATGGGCCAGTCTTGCACCGCATTGAGCATTTGGGTGGTATTCCATTTTGTACTAACTAGGAGCCAAGATACGTAAGGGCCAAGAAGGACTGGTCTGAATGTTTTATTGCGTGGCCTTAACTGTATAATTGTTATATTTACTAAATTTTATACTTTAAATAATTTTAAATTCAGCAAATGAATAATCTATTTTTAAATATTTTTAAATGTGTATTTATTAATGAAAGCAATACGTATTCAATATTTTGAATTGTCCTACGAGTGTCGAAAGAAAAAGAGCAACTCGATAAAGAGTATTAAATTTAATAAATTAAAATAAAAACAATAAATATACATTAGAAGAAAAAGAAGCATTATTTAAGAGACTTGATTACTGTTGCAATTGCTATAAATTTACAATAATATACATATCGTGGTCTTAAAAAAAATCACCACTGCGGAAGAAAATATTATTTATCTTATATGAGAATAGATATTAATGGCATATAATAAAAACTTCAATATAGAAAAGCTTAGAAAATTGAATACTTTAGTGAGAGAGTAATTGCTTTTTCCATTGTCTAGACTATCATTTATATAGAAGATCGATAAAAAAAATTTTACATCCTGAAATTGTGAAATATACGCGTATTGATGCAAGGATTGAGGCGCTCGTTCGCACTTTCGAACGCCTTTCGATTAATAACACAATTTACCTGATAAAACAAGTTATTGTCAGAATCTAAATTGATATCGTCAACGAATAGAACGATCCCCAAGCGACTGAGTCCCACGCTGAATATTTGCATCAAATCCGTGGTCCCACTTAATGATTTGATCGTCATGCGAATCCCGTGATCAGCAAAACAATTCATTAGCGGCCTTGCATACGTGCGGTCACAATCTATTCGGGCATTCCCAAGAAAAAATGTTACGCCGTTGTATTATAGCCGCGCTGACTTATCAATATTTTGGAAATGTCAAGGAAGCGCGTTTAATATCTTTGCTTTGCAATATAATGAGGAGGATCCGTACCATTGTTGCCAATACAATCGAAGAAAATGACTTGCTTCCAATTCTTCTCAACTACAAAATCAATGATCATCTGCAATGTGAGGATCGTCGGCGGCATAGACGACATTCCGAATTCGTTGGATTGTACTCCGCCGAGGCAGAAAAGCATAATAGATGGGATATAAAAAAACATTGTAGTGACTTGATCGATAGTCTTTGATTCCTTAAAAACTCGAAGGGCTTAATAAGAATAAGCGTAAATTGCAGAATGGCTAGAAGAAGTAGACTGTCTCGGGCTACGGCTCATACATAACTTCTGGACCATCAATATAACTAACTATTCATTCGATAATGTATTTCCTCATTGTACCAATAAATGAGTAATTTTTTTCAGCATAAGGTTCTTTCAACCTATATAAAATTTAACTTAAAATAACCAACCCCACGCACTCAACAGAAGCGCATTGGCAATACGTCTCTCCCTAAAATTACAAAAATGAGATTTTTGAAAATTGTATCTTGATAAAGGATAATTTAATTACATGCTTCAATAAGTCATCCCAAGATTCTAATGCAATATACGAGAAGATATGTGCTTATTTAATATTGTTGAGTCTTTTGATTAGTCTATTATTAAAAAACGAATTGAGCTATTGGAGTGCGCTTCAAAAACTTTACACCTTAATTTTTTCGATGAGGTTCTTATATTAAGAGCAGAATGCGTAGGCATAAGTTCATTAATGTAGATAATTTAAAGTTTTACAAGATTAAAAATTTCTATTATTATAAAATACCATTATAAACTGTCGTATGAAAATATATTATACCTTATAATGCCCGAATGTTATAGAATTAAAAGATAATTATTTTACATTATTCTAGAATAATTTTCGAATGGAGAATATTTTCACATACAGAATTACAGATTAAGCTAAAAAATATCAAAGTAGCGTGTACCTTTAAAATCGTGTGAACGTTATTTCCTTGGGCATATATAACTAATACCATCGTATAGTTTTATTAACCAACATCATTCAAATAACTTTTACTTAATTCACTTTATTAAATTTGTAATTATAGGAAAACTTTTTTTTTCAATTATGTAGCTCATAAAGGAAGCCTTTAGGGTTCCGTTGCTTTCACAAACGTAGTAATAAAAGCGAAATATCAAAGAGCGAGTAAAAGGGAAAAATAAGAGAAAGCTGTCGAGTTTATCATCACAAGATTTTGAATCAACGTGCCGACGGCTCGCTATAAAAGTCAGAACAGAGTAAAAAAGAAAATTGCGCTCTTTACCCTCGAAACGTCAATACGCTTGTAGTTTATATGAGAAAAGGCGCACGGTAAAAATGAAAGAGCCAATACATGGAATGAATTATTTATTTGTAAGTCAGCGTTTAACTATTGCAAGTGGAAGTCGATAAGTTTGCGAGCGATAAAAGGAGATTAAATATTAAAAGTAATACACGCCTATATTGCGCTATTTTAGATGCACTTAATTCATATGTACACCACAGAAAAGCGTGGCGTTGATTGCGAAAAAAGAATCTTTTACGCTTGCAATAATATCATCAATTATATATATAGTATATCTTAAATTTCTTTCTACGAGAACAATAGCTTTTGTACATCCGAGCAATAATTTCAGAAATTGTAAATGCAAGGAATTTATACACGTTTATTGAAGTCTTTATTTTAAAAATTAGACTTAAATACAAAAAACAAGGGTTCCAAAATTGTTTATTAAAATTCATTTTTTAAATTAAACAATTCGATAATGCACTTCCTACCAAAAATTTATTTGTAAATTTTAAGCGTTTAAACATGCCGTAATATTAGTCACTTATTTTAATCGTAAGAAGTAAAAGCTCTCGTTAATATGATTAATATTACAGAGCGTTTATTTATATTATAAATACAATTGTTTAATCGTAATAGAACTTGCATTTTTAAAACTGATAAGGATATCGACAGAACGGTAGCTGTATCAGTTTTAGACTGTAATTATGCTTCTAACCCTCCAGCAACTAGAACCTCGCGTAAAAATTTTTATTTATTGTACAATGCCTATTCTTTTTATGGCTAGGAAGAGCATTTTAAATTTATTAGGTTTTATAACCATATTTACCGTATGCTTCACCGCAATTCAGAGCCGAATATTGCAATAAAGCAAGATATAATTGATTCACGAAGGACTACGTAAGCGTCATTCGAAATCAAAACAACGTCTTTTGTTTCTCGTGACATGCCGCCGCTCACAAGATTTTAACGATATTTTTGTAAGTGACTTGACGCGTACAAGAATCCTGTGTTTTATAATAATAATAATAATAATAATAATAATAATAATAATATTCATATATATACAAATGTATATTTATATGTATATGTGTATGTATATATTATAAATAAATAAATATATATATATATATATATATATATATATATATATACATGCGTACATGTACACAGGCACACAAACACACAACCACACACGCATAACCACACACACACGTCCATGTATATATATATACATATATATATATATATATATATAAATAAAGATGCGCCAGAAGGTCAGAGAGGATTTGCAGAGAAGCGAAAGAACGGCTAAGGTGAAATAGATTTAAAAACGCAAGCGAGAGCCGAGAGTGCGCACACCTAACCCCGAAAGGTGCGAATCGATCGTTGCCAACGCTATTCTACCGCAAAGGACTAAAAGGGCAGCGGGCTCAGCGGAAGTACGCACACCAAATGAGCCGTCCTAAGAAGCAGCGCAGGGGCCACTCGCACACCTTGAACGACAGAAGCCCCTCGCCGGAGTTCAAGCTCGACAGTCTACCCCCGGAGGTGCTGGAGATCGTCTTGCGCTTCCTGCCCTATCGCGACATCGCCAGCTGCCTGCGGCTGGTCTCCAAGTGAGCTGAGTCGCGGCGGCAACTCTTCGAGCCCTCTTCCCCGAGGGGGAGTAGTAGACTTTGCGAGATCGGTCTACCTTGCGCGACAACCACCTCCCACGGGCATCGAGCAATAGCCAAAGCATCGCGTCGATGGCCATTGTCGGACCATTCTCGGGCCATTCTCGCTTTTGCTACCTTCGATAATATCAAGCTTGAGCAGCAGGGGCTTTTTTTGCGTGTGTGCTTTTAATCGATCGAGGGTGCCTAGGGCAACTCGGAAAAGAGGCGAGAAGCCCCGAGCGAGGCCAAACGAGAATCGGCTTGTAAGGATAAAATAGCTCAGCTAGTGAGAAATTGACGGACCCCTTGCCCTGACAGGCGATGCTGCTCGGTTTCCACCACGATCCTCAACACTTCCTTCCTGTCCATGGGCTCCAGACTACGCAGCACGATGCTCCACCTGGAGTCGGCGAGCGGTGGCGGGGCCCCGGACCTCGAGGTGGCGATCCGCACCAGGGCGCGCAACTGCCTCGAGCTGGTCAAGGCCCAGTACGAGTTGCTGCGCGCTTGCGTTTGGCGCTACACCCACCCGCCGCGGCGCCAGAGATTCGCAAGGCTCTGCTTTTACGGGGGGCAGATCCTCGACGAGATCGACGGCCTCCTCAGGATGGCGCGCACCCGTCCGGAGGCGCTCCAAGGCAAAGATGGCCCGGCCCAGTGCATAGCTGCCTTCGGCATACTCTCAAAGCGCTTTATGAACTACTTCGAGAAGGTCTCCGAGCGCAAAGTTAACAGGTGCGCGATCCGACTCGAAGAGGACCTCCCGAGCCCTCTCCCATTTTCTCCCATCTTCTCCCATCTTAAGCTCTGGAACATTCGCACCCTTCGACAGACCAGTTGCTTCTATTTTCTTTTAAAAGCAAAGATACGCGACTCTTGGTTTTCTCTCCCTGACACCACCACCCATCCCCCTCCCCGATCAATACGTTCGCCGGGACCTTGAATTACCAGTGCCGAGCTCGCGAAAGCGTTTTTCGTCCGGTAACGGAACTGACCTTAGCGGCCTAGCGAAAATCAGCCGCAGGACTCGTTCGGGTCGATCGATCGGTCGGTCGCTCTCGTAAGACTCGTATCGACATGTCCTACGCTCGCAGCAGGAACTCCTGTGTGTCGGGCTGTAAGCCGATTGACGTCCTGGATTGCCTCCTCGACGGTCGCCAGGTCCTGCACTTCCGAACGAAGAACGGCCGAAGCGGACGGGGCAGCACCGTTAACATGAGGCTCCGCTACGTCATGGAGCGCTCCTGGTTCACCTGCCTGAGCGTCCCCGGCTCCGAGGAGGAGAACTCCTGGCGCGACTGCCAGAGATTCATGTACCTGAGGCTGCGGCGCCTCGTCGGCAGCGTCAACGAGCACCGACTCGAGCAGATGCACTACGAGCGCGAGCTCAAAATCCAGACTGCGAGCCTATTGCCGGCCCTCAAGCCTCCGCCGTGCTCTACTTACTCCGGTCGACCTTTTCAGATAAATTACGCTTGGCCCCGAGCCTTCCTGTGCGGTACCGCGTGTCGATTACAGGATTCCTATCTCGGCCTCGAGCTACGCGTTTTAATAATATTTACCTTGAAATGAATCGGCTTGGACAATTGGCCGCCCGTCAAGGTTCGGGGCTGTGAACAATCTTTACGACTCGATCGAGCTCCCGGAATGTCGATCCTTTGATTGCTTTGATTTTTTTCTGGTTTTGAATTTTCATTAAATTACTTCTATATTATTGATTATAAGAAAGATTCAGCTAAATGATTATAAACTAATTGGCCTCCTGCATTGATACAAAAAAGCCGAATATTAATTATGTTAACTTAATTTAAATTGTCACCCTTGTGAGCCAAAAATTAAGAGTGGAAAAATTAAATTTCTTATTCCATGTTTGAAATAAAGGAATTGACAAATGATTGCTTTGCCCGTGATTTGATCTTGACTCGCTGAGCATAAAGCGAACGCCTAGTCGCAAATAAATAATGCTGGCTGCCTTTTTGTCTCAGGCTACGGTGAATACGGTGGTCGGTTTTTTTACTACGGCAACATGAACGAATACGCATACGACAACAAAGTAATTGACACTTGGAGGAGAAGCTCGGCACAAGATAGAATGCGCAAGAGAATCCCAGTTAATAAGCCATGCTACGATCTTGTGATCAATGTCGAGTTAAGATGCTCCCCGGAACTTGCGCCGTTGGCCGTCAGGTAACAATATCCAAAACATGCCACTACAAATTAAAATTGTTCTTTCAACAATAGTGTTTACTTTGTAAGCTGTCCATTAAAACCTATGGCTTAACACTTTGTGCATTGTTACTGCGACTTGTACGATTTTTTAACGATGCAATAGTGTAACGAAACAACCGACACGGAAAATTATACATAAATACCCCGGATAAACAGTCGCATCTGTAATAGCAATGGTCGAAGCAGTGGATTCTTATCAATCACTTTCGTCTTAATAATAGATCTATGCTAAGGTGCGACGACTTTGAAAATACATTTACGAATAATCATCGTCCGGAGCTTTATCTGAGATTGAGCATCAGCTGCGCGGCTTCCATATGTAACAAACTGCCTGGTAATTTCGTCTGGGAACTTCGGACGCCTTGATGCTACAAGTCTGATTAACAGCTTAACAAGTTTATTAGATTCTATTTATTTATTTTTTAACCAAGTTTGTACGTCGACGATTTATTTTTTTATTTTGTAACTCTACCGAAAAAGTGATATGTGGTAGACCGTTTTATTACAGCCTTATTAATCCTTATATTTATTTATAATCATTTTTAAGATGGAAGCCTATACATGAAGCAACAAATAAATTATTTCACGTTTATCAAATTTTATTTGTAATATATGTATTTAAAAAGTAAAAATATAACAAATGATTGACTATATGATGGATGATTTGTTGAAACACAAGCTTTTAACATTGTCGTATAGATCAGAGTAGTTTTTTCTTCGTTGTCAAAGAACTATATAATGCAACCACTCTACTCTCCAAGCACAATTAAGAGAATGGTATATTACTCTTGATAGATTTTTACAAGTTTCGTACGTATAAAGAACTAGGCAGGCTTTTTTAATTCCAATCACATCTCGTACGGCAAATGTTCAATTCTGTGCAATTTGGGCCATCGAAGTCGGAGAGTCTTCCGCTTCTTCAAACTGCTTGCTCGGCATCCAAACCGTCTTATTCAGCTTCCTCGCGCGCTCCTCGAGGATTCCGTAGGCGAAGTGATTCAAGAAGACGCCGCTAGGCAACGCGACTCCTTGAAAGCGATATCGGGCCTCGTCGTTCGCCTCGAACTGGTGTACCGCGGTGATGGTGGCCTTCCCCACGATCCCTGTGTGACCGACCATTGGGCCCTTGCTTATATCGATGTGCTCTCCCATTCGGTAGAGAGTAACTTTGCCCTCCTGCATTTTGGCTATATCAGGGATCTGATTGGTTTTGTAGGGGTTGTCTTGGAACATGTCAAGGGCGATATCCGCAGTTACAACGAGCCTCTCCACCGGCAGCGATTTTTGGGCTAATCTGACGAATTGAGCCGATATCGCCCGGAGCTCCGCTTCTGTCGGTTTCCAGTCCTCCAAATCGATGACTGCGTCACACAGGAAACTACCCGATCTCACGTTCGGCCATGTGAAGCTTAAAATTATCAGATCGTTAGTGATTGCAATTAAAATTGTTGCTTAATTGATTGTTTTTGCATTATTTGCAGCAGAAAATACAGATCTTATTATTTTAATTCGTAAAGTTTTTGAATAATTTTTTTTCATTAGCATTTCAAGATTACAAACCAATTTTTAAATATAGAAAATCTTTCGCTAAGGCATATTAAGTTTTAAAAGTTCTTTTTTGTAGAATTTTTTCATGATTCCTTTGAAATACAGCTAAGAGAGCTTTCGGTTAAAATTTTCAATTACACTATAGTATTAATTTCAAATTATGACGTACTCTACAATCATTCATTTTACTAAAAAGTTCAAATAATGACAAAATTTTATAACTCAAATTATATTAGAAATTCACAAAACATAAAATAATTATTACCTATGCAAATACAATGTAATATCATCTTTAAATGATGAATCAATGGTAGCACCTAAAATAAGGGAACAAGTACGCCAAAATGCAAAATTAAGAGCAGAACACTTGTTTGTCATTTGCATAGTCAAAATGTGTAATTTACAATCATTTGTTAATGGTTTATGCATATCCCATGGTACACCATCAACCAATGCCAGTGCACCAGTCTTGAAAGCAAATTCTGAATCGTGTAGAGCACAATCAGCTGGGGTAGACAAATCTTTATTCATTTGCATTTCTAATTCTTCTTCGCCTGATGGTTTGACGTATTTTACTAAAACTTTTTCAATTCTACCAACTTCAGCTTTCTGTCTTTCCAATTCAGTATTAAATATTACATTTCTTCGCCTCCTCCATTCATCTTTAACCGATACTCCATAGTATCTTGACTGTGTCTGTGCATGCACTCGTAATGCTATACAGCACATACTTTTTAACCTGAAACAATTTCAAACAAAAAAAAATCATAAATATTTTTAATCATATATTTATTATTAAATATCCTATATAAAAAATGCAAGTGATTACCCTTGAATCATTGTAGTCTGGGATGTATATATTTTTGAGGTTATATTTACAACTTTAAAATATATGCTAACTACAGTAAAACGTCGATGTAAAGAATAATTTCATTATTGATCTGACAATATGTTTTAGACCAATAAGATATTTTTTATTTTAGTTAAAAAGTTTTCCTGAATTAAAAAGTTTAAAATCAGAAAAACTTTTCTAAAAAAAAAAGAATAATCTACACTCAACAGCTCATAATCGAACTGCAGTAGAACATCTTCATTGTCGATAATATAGTTTTCTAAACAGGTAATTTCTATATAACATTAGATATTGTAGGAATCTTGAACTTTTTTACATTTGTATAAGTTTTTAAGCAAGGCAATTTGTAATAAAAGCCCACTCAATTGTTTAACTGCAATAATAAAATTTTCATGTTTGAATTATAAAATAACACATTTGAAATATAACTAAGCATAAAGAAAAATGGTAATATATTAACTATATTTTTCACCGTTACATAAGTAAATCAATTTTAATATTAATATGTAAAAAAAGGCATATTGTTAAAAATAAATATTTATTAATAAAAATAAATAATGTTTAGTCCTTAAAAAATACGAAAGTTTCAAGAATAATAATTTATCAAAATAATGTAATTTCTTTTCAAAGGTACTTATTACATTTTATTAATTTTATGAAAGAGTAAATAGATTTCGAACTACAACTGTAATTGTTTAAACAAAGTATGCCAAATAGTTATTTACTAAGAAAAATAACATTATATTAACCAACAATGTGAAATAAATAAATAATGTATTATTAATAATAATGTTGTAACACAATAATAATTATTTTATTCAGTTAATTGCTAAATACAAATAAGCAGTTTCGCATAAAATATAACACAATCATAGCTGCGTACAATATTCGTAACCAAAAGCCAAAAAAATATATAATATTATTAAGCATTTTTACAAAATTATTTTTAAAATTCACTTCGTAAATTTGAAGATATCTTTAACAATTAAAATTTAATTTATATAAAAATTTTTCGTTTACGAAAATAATTTTGTATCAAAATATTCATCGAGTAAAATTTAAAAGAAAACAATCTTTTTGGCAGTTGCCCAGTTGGCCGTATTAAAATAACATTCAACGGTGTTCTTTTGATAATAAATCGCGAGGTAAAGAAAAATTCATAAGCGATCAAAGGTCGCGCAATTAAAAACTCACTCACGAATATTCATTATATAAGGCCGTATATGATGAATATGATACAATTACAGAGGCTGCCCAGCCTCCCAATTACACAAGATTCAAAATATCCCTTTAAAAACAAGGATAATATATCGTAATATAAAGTAATTACGAGCCGAATTAATTTAATAATAGTGATCGGTTGGAAAAAATTACACCGTGTCACCGAGTCCGCGCGTGATCCTCCAGCAGGGCTCATTCTCATTACTCGATGCCGCGGATGAGCAATCATTAGTTGTTCACCCTCGTTCCGTCCGGTGGGCTCACGCAGTGGCGCGAGGAATGCGCGCATTTAAAAATGCGCGCCCCGGGGAGGATGAGCCGTCCTTGACGAGGATTCGCCAGCTAGGATAGCGACCGAAAAGAAAGATAAAGAGAGAAAGAGAGAGAGAGAGAGAGAGAGAGAGAGAGAGAGAGAGAGAGAGAGAGAGAGAGATATGATTTGGCCTCGAGGTTTTCCGAGGCATAACGGGTGATTATCTCAGGCGGTGAAGCCCCGCGGGACTTCACGCGCTCGACCGTCCCGATGACGATTTTTCCCTTTGGCGGCGTCTTTTGATATCGACACGCTTCCGTGCGATTAATCACATTGAGCCGCCAGCGCCAAGGCTTTTCCTTCTTATACGTTAACCGACTTCTCCTACGTCCCACCGATCTGCGGTGCTTTGTGCACCAGACCCAGAAAATTTACCACGGCTGTGGAATCATACGTAAACGCTTTGGTGCCGCATCGCCGATACTAAATACTTTTATAATGGCCGGCGTCCGGAGCGGCGGCTCTCGGCTTCATTTCAAAAGCGATATCATGGACTTTGATTTTCACGTGCCGCCGAGCTCGATACACATTCACCGCCGATGATCCTTGGCCGTGTCCATTTTGGAATTCGCCGCCCAACCCCTCCCTCCCGCCCCTCGATCGCACAATGGATGATGAAGGAGCGCTTCCGTGCCGTCTTTTATCATCCGCCTGCCGACGTCTACATATTCATAAATGCACTGCATTTACAAGTCAATAATACACTACCTTTCAATACTAGATGCCTTTGGAAAACTTTCATGCGATGTTGTTACACGAGCCTCTACTTGGAATTTAACGTAAATTCGAAAGTAATCGTCGGTTCTCGTACACACACGCAGGCGTACGCACTGCTTCGTTCGGCATTATCACATTAATTACACAGGCGCATTTACGTGTCCTACACATCTTCCTTAATGAGCATTCTTATTTCTTAACTTGTACTTTAAATTCCAGCAAATACAAAAGTACAAAAGGAGATTTTCACGCGCTCTTTTTTTTCCTCATTTGAGTATTCACCTAATTATTTGTTTATTCGTTGTTATTCCAAGACTCGAAATATCAAAATTTCCAACACTTTTCAAAAGCAAAGACAGTCCGATAATTAGGACAAAAATATTCAACGCAAGCAATTAGTTAATGTACTGTACTGTAGTTCTAATTATTCACTTATTTCCAGATAATAATCGCGGAATCGTATGATCCGCTCGTTTCAGCGAAATACTTTAATCTCTGTATAATCGAAAGCACTCGAATTTTTGCAAAGCGCAAAATGACGGGCTTTTCGCTGTGTACCGGCCGATCATCTTATAAGCCCTCAAGTATAATTATTAGCACCGCAAGGAGAGAAACATTATTGGAATCCGCCAATGGAGTAAGGAGTTTGCATCGGCGGCACCTCAGCCACGAAAGAACCCGAGTTAAATAATTTCTTTCGCACGGATACATCGCGATTCGCCGTAACGACGAAGCGCCGGTTAATTAAAGGCCGCTCGAATTCCCATTTGGTCAGGCACATTGGACCTCCTGCTCTCCTCCTTCCCCCCTCCCCCCACCGACCCCCTGAAGGCGCGCCTCCGCAGCCGACCGTAATTTCCCAACGCCGATCGCGGCGGCATTTCCCTTTTAATGCAGCGCCCACTTTTATTTTCTGAGCGTGCATTGGCTCGACCTCGTAGCTAACGGTTGATTCTCGCGAGCGGGATGAGCCGCGAGAAGCCGACGGCGTATGCGTGCTCTCGGCTAATAATCATCGCGAATAACGTTAACCCACTTGGTTATTTTTCACTGTCACGGCCCGGCCATACGTCACATCCCATTTGGCTTGGATTCAAGGTCACCGGGGTAGCGCTCCACTTTCTTCCGCCCGTAATAGCGAATAGAGAAGCGCTCGAACGGGTGAGGCGCAGTCGAAAACGGGGCGCCCTTGAATTTCGAGCGGGCGCGTAGCGGGACGCCGGGGGACTGGGCCGGGGGGGGAGCGGCGGGCGGGGAGGCCCGTTTCTCGAGTCTCGGTACACTTGGAGCGAGCGCTGCTCGGCGGTGCTTTCACTCTTGATTCGGCGAGATTCTTAGACAAAGGGCAGTCGCTGAGATATAAATTGCGTTGCCCGCGGCAACATGCGAGCCGTCCCCGGGAGAAGCAGTCGACGCGGGGCTCGAGTGTCAGGAAACCGGGAATCGCGGCACTCGTTCTCGGGGCTCTCGTGATTGCCAGGAGCGCATTGTCTCGGGGAAAAGGCCTCCCGGTGCATCGGCCCCTCAAAGGGACGTCGGCTTTCCACAGATCTTCTCGGGGGCCCGTCCTACCGTAACTCCAATAATGCCGGGCGCATTCACGCCGGGGCTTTTTTCGCTCGGGACACTCGTAGCCCCGTAATTACTGTTTTGAAGAAGCCTCTTCGAAATTATCCGGGCGCGCAAAAACGGGGATCGGACACATTTTAGCCGCGTGACTTCAGGTGGACGGCCCTCGTTCTCCTCGTTCTCTTCGTCCTCCTCGTCCTCCTGCCTGTCAGTCGCTTTTTCTCAGGCCAAGATACGTGCATTACCCGTGTCGCAATTTACTTCTTTCTTAGATTTCATTTATACGCACTTTTTGCCGAGGAAGGTGGGAAACTCGAGGGACTTCACCTTCATGTATACCGCCTCGGCAATTCTATCAATGCTGTTGACGTGCGCCGCTTCGGAGATAAAGGGACTTCGTACCTTTTCAAATCCGTACATACATATGGATTCGATTGGCTTTTTATTTCCTATGTAACTCAGAAGGACGATTCTTGCCCTCGCGCATGCAGTCCAAGAATCCATTCAAGGTGCGAACTAAGATTAAGATGTTCAATACAGGTGTGCATTTTGCTTCGCTCGTACAACTTTCGAATACAAGTTTTTCAAGCTGCGTCTTCTTCCTCTTCTTTCTTTTTTTCCTTTACTTACTTAGTTGAGCAAATGCGATATCATAATATTACAGCACAATGCGATTAAATTATCTGTACAGATAATAGAATGGGTAGAATCGCTTATATTCATCAAAAGTATCGTTGCAAGCGTCTGATAAGTTATCTTTTTTCTTCATTACTTTATAAATTAAAATATAGCACGATTCTGAGTAACGATTCTTTTTTACTTAGACACTTGTCGTCATAACTCTACTCTAAGTAGTTTTGTTATCAAGATAAAATAGAATTATAGCAACGACTCTTGTAATAATGTCATAATCATAAATCTAAATCCCTATTGCACAATTTTTCATTCTTTAGATTTCTTACCTTAAACAGCTCAAGCCTGTATATACAGTGGTGTAAGTTAAGTGGCTTATACAATAATACAATACAGTAATACACTCAAGTATACACTCAAGTTCTAAGAAATATACTCAAATTTTGAAAAATTTACTCCGAAAAGAAATATTTAGGAAAATTAGTACTCTCCAATACATTATTAGCACGTAGTGAGTCGTATTTGTTTTTCATTTACTTAGAAAAGTTATTTCATTCCAGGTATAACAATAGTAAATTTTAAAACATCTTTCAGAAGAAGTTTTTTTTGCCAATCGAATTTATTGACTGGTAGTGAAAAATTAAAATCTCGGTGTAATGCATGATATATGCTACGTATTTGTTAAAATTTAATATCATAAGCTTTTAAGTACAAATTACTATGAATTATAAAGCTAAGTTATTATTGTCGCAATACACTTATAAGATATTAATAATATTGTAATCGATTTTCAAATATTAGGTTACAATTGATCCAATTTAAGTTCGATGCGTGCAATTACGTATACAATCACTTTCGATTCTGCGAAAGTAAAGTCTGGAGGGATCGTATAATTGCTTTTATTTTCAAATATAACTTGCATCATACCCATGAATAATCATATATATATATATATATATATATAGGAAGCAATTTTATTTTCAGTATACATTCAGTATTCATTGTAAGCTAACCGAACGAATAAATACTCCTTTTATATTTATATGCATATTAACATCGATGGCAAACTTAAGGTATAATTAGCCGAACAACTATAACGAATTCGTTTCGGGTACCCGTGAGGATTCTTTGAGAATTTCCCACAATGAATAATTTATTTGGATTCCATATTTAGAAGGTAAAAGGTAAATTTTTAAGCAGTGCCTTTTCCTTATTCCCTATGTTCTCAAGCAAATTAATAAATAAGAGCATTTGGAAAAAATTATCCTGTTTTGTTTATTTGGAAAAGAGACCACAGATGTAAGAGTCGTTGGAGCTTTATTTCAATAAATGAGCTCTACTGAGTACTGACGTAACGAACGGCAACAAGTAAGAAAAAGCTGTGAAATGCATTGTTAAGGCTGTAAGAAGATGGAAAAATAAAGTGCTTGGTGAAGAATCACGAAAGAAGTCACATCAAAGTGTCTGGCCGTATAAACTCGATTATCCGGATGAGGAAGAAGATATACAGTGGGTAAGGGCGCGAAATTTAAATTAAAGCACGCGGCGCCTCGAGTGCCATTCAGTCAGAACAGAAGGAGAAACAAAACCGCGAGATGCGAGCGTGTCTATCAACCGACATCTTTCCTTCTCCCTATATTTTTTGCCTCTCGAGGATCGGCGAAGAGGAAGGGGACGCACACGAGTGGGAGTGCGAGTCGCGGTGGCGGGAATCGGTGACGCGACAAAGGCGCGTATGATTATTATAAGAAGAGATAACGCAGGAAATTTGTAATTCGAGCGCAGGTATTGTTGGCAATTAATAGGCCGAGTACAGTGGGGCGGGGGAAGACAATCGGCGGACGTTAAATTGAAGAGCTGGAGATATTTTCCAGCGCTCTCCTCCTTCGGAAGCGATAATTATGGGTCAATTTTTCTATAAGTGCCGAGAAAATCGTCGTAAGTCTTGACAGCGGAGACCCTTTTACAAAGCTTCACCTTCCTGTTCTTTATCGATAATTTTAAGTGTGCCCCGGCTGCCGTTCGCCAGCGAGCAGAGAGCACATGTTCATTATCGATTGATGAATTGGATCCATGGATTGGCGGGGCGTTCAGTTACCGGATACTCAAATACCACGTACGCGTCTGCCCAAGTTTGTCGAGCCGACGATAAAATCCTCGTTTAAAACGAGCCGGCATTAGATAGTGATTTTTATACGGTAACGCTCGCTCACCACGTACGAAGACGTTCTGTCCCTTCCTCCTCTCCCTCGCAGCATTTTCCTCGACGTATCCACCTCTCTCGGATTTCGGTCACATTTTAATTTTGAGGAAGACGTATGGTGCTCTTAAGTTTACGTGATGCCGAACTCGGCGCCCTTTCAAGTCTGCCGCCGTAAGAGACTCCGGGTCGCCGTAACTTTGGCGAGCCTCGGCTTAATTTCGACAAAATATTAAATCGATGTGTAAGAAGGGAAAAACGCACGTAAACTGGGGATCGTCGCCGGTACGACGGAGGACAGAAGACGCGCGATCGGTAGCCTCAGAGTATAGGTTTGAGAGTCGCGCGAGTGCGAGAGATCAAAGGCCGCAGCGACGATCAAAGAGGAGCCGCTTTTTATTTTGGGGTGCGGCATCGCCCCGCCGGGGCTCTTTCCTTTTAATCTCGCTACGCTTTACGAGCTGGCTTTATTTACACGGAGGAGCCCTTTAAGGACACGATTTTCTATTTTCCGCAGATTACTTGAATTGGACGCGATGCACACTACACTCAGTCTCCGCGTTTCTTCGTGTTTGCGCTGCTGTTTCTCCTTTGATTACATAAACTCCACTCTGTTAATTACGAATCAGGAAATTCTGTTTTTTCCCTTTTTTTCATTGGTTTCTTGTTTTCTGTTCTTTGTTTTCCCCCCTTTTACTTTTCAATAGCATCGAGTAGCTTGAGCTATATTTAATAAAAGGTTGAGAGATCGTCTCATTTCATTTTAAGTCCGAGTTCTCCGTTCCTCTTAAGCGATAGTCTCTTAAAAGAAGTTCCTTTGCGTACCAAAATTTCCGACTGAGCCTTGCTTTTGATAATTATACACATTAGTGTCTATTAATCCTTCTCCGGTAAAATTGTTAGCATTAAGGATACACACGCACATATACACATACACACACGCGCGCACACGTACGCACGCACGTACACCCACACACACACACACACACATATATATATATGTACCTATGTATGTATACAATCGTTTGTAAAGGTTTTAAGTAACCAAATCGAAGGAAGGAAAATTATTTAACTCGAGGCGAGTAAGGCATGCTCGTGTGGTTAAGAAACCACGTATCCCAACATATTTATCGCTTCATTAATATTCGAAATCACGGGCAATGAGCGGCGTCGTGCGATAACGACGTTGATCACGCTGGCGCGCTGTTGATCTCCACTAGGCTCACGATAATTGAAGCTGGCATCGGCCTCCCTAACTGGATGAATACGAGTTTTATTAGGGATCTGGATCGTGGGACGCGCGATGTGGCCATGTACGGTCAGGGGGGAAGGGGAAGGACGGGCTGAGGGCTGAGGTGGGGGGGGGGTACGGATGTGCGACGGGCTTCAAACGAGTGCCGACGCCCGGACCGAAAATAAAGGGGGCGGGCAAAGGGTGCAGGACCCACGGGCTCTCCTCCGATCGCGAGCGAGCGCTTTGAGCCCCGGGCGACGCTTTCAAGCGGCAGCTTATCTCGCCTCCCCCGCGTTCATGCGACCTCGATGTCCCGAGGCTGTTTAATCTCCCTCACAATGCGTCTTATGACACTTGGTTCTTTCCGGTACACTGGTGGGTTTCCTTCCATTGCCTGCCCTCATTAACAGTCGATCAAACATTCATGACCCGTCAAAATTCTACCGAGACCGAATCGTCCAACAGACAGGGAGCTATAATCTGACACGCAGCCGCGTATCTTGATCAAAGAATCTCTCTCTCTCTCTTTCTCTCGCTGTAAATGATTTGTTGCAGTTGTCAAATTGAATTGCGGGGAAGGGAGCCAATCTAGATATATTGAGCCAATAATACTTACGATTATTATTGTAAGATAAAGTAAATTGTCAGAAGCCATGCACTTGGCAGCACCCCATTGTTATCGCTTAGTTGAGGATTTTTAATAGAGAATAAAGGAAGACGGAGATGAAACATCGAACAAATAAACTTCTGGACTAATAAGTAAATAAAAACAGGAGAAGGGAGAGAGAGAGAGAGAGAGAGAGAGAGAGAGAGAGAGATTGAGAGAAGTAATAAAAAGAAAACAAGAGAGACTAGAGAAGAGTTCAGAGAAATAAAGAAAGAAGTGCACTCTTCGCGCTGATATTTAAGGGGTAGACGTAATTAGAAAGAGATTTGTAAATTGCAAAAGGACAAATAAAATAGAAAATAACACTCGGCTTGAAAATAAGAAAGAAGAACTGTAAGAGAAAGCGATAAATTAGAAGGACGTTGAAAGTGGAAGGAGGACAGGTAATTTTCAGTGTCCGTGCAATTACAGCGCCACCAAGCTGAGTCGAGCAAAGACATTGTCCAGGTGCAGGGGTGGGCTTGGCCTCGGTGCCGAGTGACCGTCGAGGCCTGGGCATCGCTTTGTAATTAAGGATCGAGCAGGGACCGGGCACGAGGTGCGTCCACTAGGGCCGATGAGCCGGAGATAAGCCGAGCGAGGGTCCGCGACAATCCACTCTGCCTTAATCCGTTTTGCGCCGTACCCCTACTCGACCCTCCACCCGCATTCAGCACGAGCTTGCACGCATGTACCCGGCGGCTATTCCGGAGGGAAGTTATCGAGGAGGTTCGGAGCTCCGACCGCCGGAGGTCGCAGCGTCGGCGCGCGGACGGATCCGCGGCAGGGAAACTCAGTTGGCGGTGAGGCAGCGGGTGCCGCGTGCATGCCACCGTGACAGGTGACGAGGGACTTCAACGGGGAGGGGACGAGGGCCGGCTACTTCGAGGGCTGGCCTCCGGGTCAAGGAGCGCGCGCGAGCGAATCGGGGCTTCCGGTCCCGGCGGAGTCTCCCCCGACGGCTGGGCCCTCGTCGCGCGCTTAGGGAGTCCAGTGGATCGGGCGCGAGGCCCTCGGATGTGGTCCAGGCTGGGTCCGAGTCAACGCGAGGGCGGGCCCCGCGCCAGAAGGAGGCGGTCGCGACGACCCCAAAGGGGCCCGCTCACCGCCCCGGGATGAGCGCCGAGGGTGAGTAGAGTAGTTAGACAAGCTTCCCGACGACGTAGCTCCCATATCGAGCGGCGAAGCTGGCGGGGTTTGGGGAGGGGAGGGGGCTGGCAGGCCGCGCTCATAACCTCGATGGCCTCGTTCGACCGAGTCCCCCGCCCGTTTCCTGGAATAAGCGCACTCTGGCCTCCGGCCCTGGATCGGCCGAATCACCGGAAGTTCGCGGCCCGACCCGTCGGTCGCGAAGCTTTGATCGAATCGACCAAATAACCCATTGTTCTCTCCTCCTATGGTCTGCCAACCCTCCGGATCCCTTCCCCGCCCTCGCCCGTGCCCCGCCCCGCCCCGCCCCGCAAAGCCACCCCCTTCGTGGACTTGGCGAGCCCGCCACGCGCGCTACCGCGACACCCTCCAGCACATGCGCTCCGGTCGGCTTGGCGCCTTTTAATAATCCTACCCCGCAGAAGCGTCCGAAATCTGCCCAACCTTAGGCCAATCGGCGCTCGGCTAACCGCCTCGTTCCTGACCTCAGCCTCCGCTCCGACTGCGACGCGACCGAGGGGACGCGCTAATTATCGAGGGAGCCCGTAGCCTCGATCGGCAATAATTAAGGCGTTAGAGACGCTTCGGGTCGAAGCGAAAGTCGAGCCGAGGCTCGAGCCACTCGGCTCTCCGGGGGCGGTGGCAGCATTTGGTCGCGATGCTGCTTTAACAGCAGCCGCCAGCGAGTCCGCAGCTCAATAACCCAGACTTAACACGTATACACCGCTCCTACCCAACGAGCCCGCCTCCTATCAATGGAGCCCGGCCCGCTCCGACCCTGGCAGGCGGAGACGCGCACAGCGAGGGCGAGATAAGCGTCCCGAGCTCGAGTCGATGGCCCGTTGAGCCTGGTGTCGGCCACGGGGGCGACGCGGCCGGAAGGGTGAGGCCCATTGTACAGCAACCCCCCGGCTAATGGTAATGGAGCCGGCTGCAGCCCCCGCGACCTCTGCAATCGAACTTAATAACTATGCGTGCTCGGGGCACTCCTTTTTCTCTTTCCCGGAGGCGCTTCAATCCCGCGCTGGCACGTAGGCGCGTGTGCGGGAGTGTGGGCGGACGAGTCGTGAATTGCACGGCGGTCGGTCTGATTTCGAGGTCTGCTGCCGAATCGGCGGGCCCCAGAGGGGAGGAGGGAGCCTTAGCCCGTCTCCCCGTCGTTTGCATAAGCAAACACACGGCGAGGCTTTTCTTTAAGGTGAGGCGCCGAGGAGCACGATTGTATCACTGTTTTAATTTATCGCCTTAGGAGGGGCAAAAAAAAAAAAAAAAGAATTCAAAAGCCATCGCGTCACCGTTTTCCACGAGCATTCATACGATTCGACGCTCCTGCCGCCGTACGCGTCTTTCTATACCTCGTGCTTTTACTCGCTTCTTTATCCTCTCCGTTCGTCCTCCCGGCCTCCTCTCCTGCCGCGCCACGGTTTCAGGTCCGTCCTGCCTTTTTTGCGTTCTTCTCGTGCCGCCGCTCTCGCTGATGCCTTCGCCCCTTTCGTTCCTTCATTCGTTCTGCTTTTCGGCTCGCATCACTCGCGACCGCTTCAAAACCAAACAATCCGCAGGCGCGCCCCTTGCCGTCGCTCCCGCGGACCGATCGCCCCGACGAAGAGACCCGAGGTATGCCCGACAAAAACGAAAAACCGATCTCGAAGCGCTCGATTGGCCGAACGAGATGGAACCGATAGAGAACTGCGCGTGTCCCGTCAGATTATCATCGTCTCGACCTGACGGTGTGCGGCTAAGGCTCAGCCACGGGGGAACCGAAAACGAACGATAGCTCGTTCCTTAATCGCTGTCGCGACGTTTTCTCCCCCCCCCCTTTCTCTCTCTCTCGCACTACCCATCTCTCTGTACACGTACATCTACAGGCATCCGAAAAGCTCGGTAAGCGATATTGTTCGCATTGAAGAGAAGCCGCTTAAAAATAACCATGACAAATAATAGATGGCCGTAGCCTCTGTGCGTCGATTCAATTAAGAACCATCTCGTTTAAAAAGTAAAATTCCAACATACCCGGATAAGTATGTTTTGGCGTTTGCGACACTATGATTACCGCAAAATCCCTGCAGCAAACGAGAAATCCTGGGGAGACTGATAAGCAGTATAATTCCTTCTAAGGGAAGGACTCGCCACTCCCGCGTTCTCGCTCCTCGCGTAGTCCTCGCGCAAAGTCGGGGCGAATAACGGATGCCTGGGAAACATCCGGAAACCCCTTCGATCCAATCTTAATGAAAGGGAGAAGGCGGCTATGGCTGTACGCGCACAGGGGCTCTTCCCCCTTGGCGCTGGAATTCAAGGAGGAAAAGCCGGAAGCCGAGATCGATAGCTCGGCCTTAACGAGACACTCGCGATGTGTCGCGGCTGTACCGGCAGCTCGGCTACGGTGGGAGGAGGGGGGGAGGCAGGGACGAGAGAGAGAAGCTTAGCCGATGGTTTCCGCATTGGCTTAGAATGCGCCCACCGAGGAAAAAGATACCGTGGCCCCGGTGGAAAAAAAAGCGGCATGAGGTTAACAAACGCGAGGAGGGGAGCTGGAAAAAAAATTAAGCCCAAGACGACAAGTGAAATGTCGGTTCGCGGCCGTGATGGGGCTGGCGGCGGCTGCGGAGGGGAGAGCACTGCTGGGCAAAGAGCGAGGGGCGGAGATGCGGCTGCGCTTGGGCGGCGGTGGCCTTTGATGTAGACACGCTCCGCGACTCCTTCACGCCAATAAACTAACGGTTACGTTAAGGTCTCTTTAAGCCTTAATAGCATTACATCCAGTCTCACCCTCGATCTTCCGCTGCTCCCTCCCCCCTAGGTGCCGGTGACCTACGGTCCATTTTCCACTCAACCCTCCATCACCCCCCCCTCACCACAATCCATCCTAGCAAAACGGTAACCCGCCCTATCAAGCGACCGTCCGGCCGGTCGGGCCTTTGAGGCCCCGCTCCGCGGAAAAACTAACCGAAACTGCGCGATTTTCACGCCACGGGGAAAAGCCCCGCTTTCTTAGGATAAGTCGGGCCTTTTAAGGCGGAGAATCAACGGTAAGTGTAACACCGGCGAGCACTGAGCCCCCGGGGAATTAGCAGCTGCAAGATAAACTGCACTGGCCGACGGGCCTCGCTCGTAAACACGTTTGAAGTTTGCACCGCGCGCTGAGTGCCACAAAAAGAAAGAAAACATCTATATCCCTTTGCCTCTCCTCCTTCTGCTCCTCCTACCTTCGCCCCTCATCACGGCCTGATTGCTACGCTTTTTTCACGGACGAAGGAAAAAATACATTATTGTTAATAAGCGGCTTTCCTATTCACCAAAATAGCCGATGAGATATCGTTGCCAGTACCTCCATGGAAATTCGCAAGCCATGGCATTGGCCTCCTCAATTATGGGCTTACGTTTATAAGTGCAAGCACACAAGTTAATCGAGATGAACCCCACGGCAAAAGACCATCCATATTTAAACGTGACTCCAATTCCGTAAACATACGGCCGTGTCTCCGAATAGGGTTTTTATTTTTTAACAATCAATTTATCACGCCGCTAATAATAGAACGTTTGTGTTTCCAGCATAAGATCTGATTTTCGATAAGGTGGAGCTCAAAAAACCATCGATCATTCGTGGCTATATGCATTATAATGGAATAACTTGTCGAATTTACATTCTACGACTATTCTGAAGCTTCCTCTAAATTATAAGTGCAAGAACTCTAGTAAAAATGTTCTTGTATCAAATAACATTAATAATCCGAATTCTGATAACAAGTAATTATAATACTTAGGTCTAGTAAACTATTTACTTCATAATAATACCGTTATTATGGAAATTGTTAGAAGTAGGCAGATTTATTTTTCAGAATCCTTTACTCGAAAAATGAGAATGTTGAAATAAAATTTTATAAGTATTTGAGATGTACCAAAAGTAGTACTATTCAAATTATTGTTTTCTAGTTTAATAAATACACTAAAATAAATAGATTGTGTTATATTTGTATGAATGCAAAAAATTTACTAGAACAAAAAATAAAAACAAATTCGAGAATCAAACGAAGTGTCAACACTATTTATAATTCCTATAAAATACTTATTGATTTGTTATTATTTAATTTAAAAAAAATATTTCCTTCGTTAACAGCATTATTCAAATCGAAATTACGTGAATAATTAGTTAAAAAATTTAAAAAGTTCGTGAAGTAATATAGTAAGTGCACAGAAGGATCAATTGTTTGCTTTTGTACGCAATCATTGGAATTGGTAGCATCAGCCGTCATCTCGTTTGTGTTCTGTCCTCCAATGAAATTAATTAAAAGTGACAATAATAAAATCTCACGAGGCAAAGAGTATATAGAGCCCTGAAGAAAATAAGCTCAAAATAAAGAGAGCATATTTTGAAAACTATTTTATCGCCTCAGAAAATCAACTCAATTGTTAGCTATTCAGAGAGATCAAAAAGAGAGCAAGCCTCGTCCGCTTAAGCAAAAGGGCATGAAAGTAGAAAGTTTTCCAGGCCGAGAGATAGAGACAGATAGAAGAGAAAGATATACACATATATACATATATATATATATATATATATATATATATAGATAGATAGATAGATAGATAGATAGAGAGAGAGAGAGAGAGAGAGAGAGAGAGAGAGAGAGAGAGAGTGAGTGAGAGAAAGGTAGAGATATATTATGCGTGCACGTTTGTTTACGATTGTGAGGGAGCAACAGGAGGGGAGGGGAAGCAAAAAACACGCAAAAAACATGTAAGAAAAACGAGCGTTGCGAGTTTAAAAGGACGCGGGGAGAGCGTAGCCTTTACCTAGGGTAGAGTCGGGGGGAGGGAGGAGGAAAGAGAGGAGATACAGCAATGAGGGAAGGCAGGAAAAGAAACGTACATAAGTGAATCGACGAGAGGAACCTCGGAGCAAAGAAGTACGCTTTAGCGTGACCGGCGAAGGGGGGAGTCGAATAAATCTCCCAAGCGCGTCGGGTGGCTTTGATATCACAATGAAAGGATGATGCGAAAGCGGCATCGGGCGAGTATAAGCGAAATATATATGTATGCATTTTTATATGTGTGTATATGGAGAGGGTTGGAGTGGGGTACAATGAAAAGTGGGAGAGAGAAAGGAAGAACGAGTGAGATAGGCTCCCCCTCTGTGCCACTCCGGGAGCACGTGGTATCAAACGGTGCGTCCCCTGGAGCGACTCCATTATTGGTCTACTTTGGTGTCCCCGTGTCCCGGAGCGCGGCTAAGCGCTCTTGGCAATAATCGCCGTGGTTAATTGCGCGCGCACAATATCGAGAGAGTCTCTCCTCCTCATCCGCCGCCGCCGCGGCTCCCCTCGCCTCATTACTGTTCTTCTGTTGATTCTGACCCCCCCCCCCACACATTGCTGCCCTGCCCCAAGCTTCGTCGCTGTCGCGCCGAGCCATCCCACGCGCCATCGGCCGCTTTTTCCGAGGCTTTGTTTTTATTAGTTTTTACCGCTCGTAAATCTATGTACGTTTGCAAGGCCAATTTTAAAGGGCGAGAAGTCGCGCGCAATCAAGCGACCAAATGCGCCGAGTGCGACTGACAGTACCGGAGTGATTTTTCGGATAGGGTCGAGGGACGAGGGAAAGCCTGCCATAGCCGATTTCTTTTATCAACGCAATGTGGTCACGGGCCCTTAATTAAACGCCCCTCCGTGCTTGGCGACGGTCATATCTGTGGAGGGGAAAAAAGTGGAAGTCGTAGGCCCTATCTTGAGCGCAGATACTCGCGAGATACTATTTATCATTGAAGAACCGAATCGACGAGGCAGCATTAAGATTGTGCGATTGTCCCCATTATTTTTAAGTTTCTTTGGCAGAATGTAGTTGTACGTCGATGGTTTCTTCCTTGATTACCTTACTAGCAAAGAATTTCCTATTAACCCGATTGAGGTTTATTTGCCGCACTTAAACCTTATTTACTCCGGTCGAAATTGGTAGTCAATTATTGCTGTACACGATTTAGCATAAATAATAAATCGTCGAGGGAAGAAAATAATTGTATTTAAATTGTCCATGAATAAAAATTAACCCAATCCAATTTGATTATCGAAAGTACGCTCAAAATCACATTTACTATATGTAGATAATGTTTCAATTTGAAAAGAAATGAACATTTTGCAGAGATTTTAACGAAAAAATTTACAACATAGCCGGGCTATAGCCGAACATGTCTAAGTTTATCGATTTCTTATGGGCGATGAATTTTATACTCGTTTATTAA
This sequence comes from Kradibia gibbosae, assembly GCA_018907135.1. Classification (NCBI taxonomy): domain Eukaryota; kingdom Metazoa; phylum Arthropoda; class Insecta; order Hymenoptera; family Agaonidae; genus Kradibia; species Kradibia gibbosae. The sequence goes on along the minus strand of JACCHX010000002.1, from coordinate 11,966,620 downwards.
AACGAAAAATATTAAGATAGAGGAAAATTTCTCATTAGATGTTAGTAATAATGATAAAAAAGCACAATAGTTGCATTGCCAACCAGTATTAATAGATACAAAAAAACAACATATCATTTTTTAATACTCTTAAGAGAATATAAATTTATATAAAAGAAAATAAGCCGCTAAAGAATTCTTCGCGTCAAAGAAAAGACGGACATCTAGAGAGAGGAGACAGAGAAAGTCTTAAAGCTCCATTAGCGCTTAAAAACGTTATCTTTACATCGTTTATACAGTCGTCAGATTTGAATACGAAATGAGTAGTCCTCCGATTAATGACTGCCGGCTTGATTTGCACGACAGCCTTGGCTTGGTCTTCGGTCATCGCATAATCCGCTCGAGTCAACCATTGTGTCATCCGCCTGACAGGGTTGAACGCTCTTGAGGTAAGACTGCGAAGCCCCGTCGATCATCGAGCGTCTCCAACTAAGAGTCGAGCCCTATTTTTAAGAGAATTCGGACCAGCGGTGGTCGCGCGCCCACGCGACTCCGACTCGGGCGTTCTTGACGACTGCCTTCCTCGCCCCTCCCCCTGTCCTCCTCACCGTGGACCAAAGCTCCATTGTTTCGAGCGCCGCTCGTGCTTTGATTATCAGCCATCCATATTGCGCGGCTTTCCCTTTAGCAATCGTCGCTCTTTGTCGCCGCAGCGGATGCATCTGTTTCGCCGATGGCTGTCGGCCCCTTTAACCCAAGTACTCCGGCCTCTAAGTGCCTGGAAACTGTTGAGTGCACTTTATGAGCGGATTCGCGGCATTGCCCTTTGCCTATATATCCCCTTAGCCCCCCCTCCCAACCCAAAACCCTAACCCCGACCCCGACCCCGACCCTTCGCCCCCCTTGAATCATGTCGTTCCGTTTATCTGACTCCTTTATGATTTTTCCGCCGACTCCTTTGACGATTAGAGCTTACGGGGATTGCGCGGGAGTTTATTCCTCGCTCTCTCATCCGCCCGCCCCCATGCCCCGTCCTAGCCTTACCCTTAACTTCCTCCTTGGCATCCACCGTACCAATCTTTGTCTCCGTTCCCGACGCCGTATTCGACGTTGCTCCCCTGCCCCCGCCGCGTGCACGTCTATGTCGTTCGCAAAGGCGTTCGTCTGCTTTATTTGGACGGAATCCAACTTTTGTTTTTGGCTTTAGCCGAAGCAGGCGTCGGTCGGGATTTCAAGGAGTTCTCTCCCCGCCAACCCTTCTGAGCTGCTTCTCGTCGCTGCGACACCAGTTACCGCCTGTGAATGAAACTCGACTGTTGATAACCTTTCAACTTTTGTAGATTAGTCGGGGGGGGGGGGAATACGGGACCCGTAAGTCCGTACTCTTTAAGCTGCCTTTTAAAGCTTTGCCAGAACATAAAATACGCGCGCGAATAAATGCTAATCATATTTCTAACGTAGCCGCTAATCCGGCTTATTTCCATCGCCGAACGAAATATTGTTATCACGCTCTTATTCATCCTTATTTAAAAAATAAATTATATATATTGCACTGGGCTCAATGTAACATTCAACGTAAAAGTATTTCAAAACTGTCATCCAAACGAGAGCAGCCTAATCAAATATTTATAGCTCATTACCATAAATAACGGTTAAGTGCTAAATTGGAATAGGACACTTACGCGCCGGCAATAATCTACAGGATCTGCCTAGGCAGTTCTCCTGGTTAAACGTTACGATCGCAAGTTCATTGAACCAATGTAGATCAGCGATTCGGATCTCTTTGCAACCGCAAGCAGACTGTAGCATTTTGCGAGGCCGAAGATAGAGGAGTGACGGGTAATAAAACCCTGACGGAAGTCTTTACCTGGGCTAAGCGTTACCTTTATCAGGGCACGTCCGTGCAAGTGCCAAATGGGTACAGATGAGACGTCCTTCGCCCTTCATAATTAAAAACTGTCTCTATGAGATCAGCCTAGCCATGAATCACTGAAACTGCAAGTGGTTCATGACCTTAACGCAAACAATTTACTTACTACTCTTTTAATCATACTTGATAAATACTCTGATTTAAAAAATTGCTTTGGTATTCATATCCAAGCCAAATATAATACTGTGTAATTTATAACAATTTTTTTTATATTTTAATGCTAACAATTTTATCAACTCGACATTTATTTTAATGTAATATATTACATATAGATCATCTTCGTTTACTACATTGAAAAAAAGTTGATCCTAATTTTTCAGACTGATTTACAATTTCAGAATTAATAAATTTATATTTTTAAGCAAAAAACTTACATCAGTCACCCATGCAATCTAAATTAATTTCATTGAATTTTAGAAATAATGATAGGAATAGATAATATGAATAGTAGCCGCTGATAAATTTAAACGAAAAGTGAATTTGAATTTTTTTTCGGAACGAAAAGTAATAAGTGAAATATTTTAAAAGAAGTAAAAGCCCTTTTCAAAAATTACAACTGATACATTAATATAATTATTTCCATTAAGCTGTTCTAATGTAATGAATTCTGACGATATATTCTCAGCTTTATAATATCTCCTTGATGAAATTAACATTAACATGTAAATATTCAATTTTAAAAGTGTAAATGTTCCAGAATTTTTATTAGCTAATGTTCGTTACACTTATGATATATCTAATAATAAATTATGCTAAAAATTTTCAATACTTCTAAAACTAAACATCAGAAATTTAAGATAGATTCAATAATTTTTTCTATTTACGTAAATCTTTTAATCCAATACAATTATAATTTTTATTTTTATTTTTATTTTGATCTTTATCGTATGCTAGATGAACTTGTTAAAATCAAAAGACTTAAATGAATGCTAAATTAGCTAGAATCGTATGTTGATTATTTGAAGTGTAAAAAATATAGTACATTTGTTTTGCAATAATAAAATTGTTCATTCATCGGAAATATCGAACGAATTGGTCATTATATCCATACTTTTTTAAATATATAAAATAATTAGTTAAAATGTAAAATGTAAATGTTTGAATTGCGGTCCTAAAACATTGATCGCTTTTTTAATAATTATATAATTTATAAAACATATTTTACTAATTTTTCAGTATTTTATAACTAATAAAACATACTCACATATAAACGCATACGCAGGTACAAATCTTTTTTATTTTGATATTTAAAAATATAAAAATTTTCCATTAAGAAAAATACTACATTTTATAATAAAATGATTTAAATTGCATATCACCTTCGGTTAGTCGTGCAGCACATCTCCCACCTTTCATATCACAGAGAAAAGCAGGATACTCTAATAAAAAAGCGTACGAAATGTTCGCATAACCTTTTCATAGCATAATTTATATTATATTTTTCAAAACGGTTATAACGGTCACTATAATATACCACAAAGATTTTTTAAATAAATTATAGATTTAAAAACGAAGCTTCAGCCAATCGATTTTATTGTATACAATATTAATAATCATTTACTGCCTTCATATGTTAATGTAATTGCTACATATTTAATTGAAGTTTCACGAAATATGAGCAATAGAACTATACTCCAAATTATATCTAGGCTTTTAGCACCAATTTGTTAATTTGACTACTGTGAAAAAAAACGACTGTGTTATATGTATATAAACATGTATTAAAAGTGATTATTCACTGAAGTCAGAGAATTATGATACAAAGTATAATTTACGTCACGGATTCTCATGGCAGCTTTGTATAATTATGCCAGCAGGATCACGCGCGCACACAAACGCGCGTGCGCGCTCGCCCATAGTTATTCATAATTGTAATGAATAGTCATTGGTTGTCACCAAAGTCTGAAATACACGCACAGACGCGAAGAAAGGATTTATTCAATAAAAGCCTTTTGAAGTCCGTCGACATTCTGGCTCCTGCACAAATCGTTATGATATAGAGGCAGACTTCCTAGAGTCAACTGGAAACGCGTAAGCTTTTGAAAAAGCGAGAACGTCGCGTATGAAGCGTCGAAAACAAAAGAGGATCAGAGTGAATCATAGATTTTATATTTACGAGAATTTATAGTAATTATTCCTCGTTATCTTACCGTTACTTATGATTGGTCCTTATCAAACAGGTTCCTTTGAAGTAACTCCCGCCGGCGGTGTGTTTTCTATCTGCGACAGGTTTCCAGTTGTTTTTTCCATCGTCGAATTATCTGCCCGTGCATCAACTCAAACTTTCCTTTTAAGGGCTCGGAAAAAATCAACCGTAATCAAGTCAATTCATGAAGGTATACAAAGATAATTGAATAAAAGAACGGACGACCCTCGGACACTTATCGAATATGAAAAAGCTGTCAAACTCACTTTCTCCTTTTATTTTAGCGAGTGTTTCAATATTGCTTTATCTGCTGGACAAGCTTAAAACTCATGTAACAAAAGATGTCCTGTTAGATAAAAGGACCTACCAAACACAACGAGTCTCGAGTGTACGAGTGTTCACAAACTTCTACATAGTCAAATAGAATAAAGATAAACGTTTGGAGTTCCACAGGGATGGTCGCCGATATGCCTTGATGGTAAATTTTTTCTCCTCCCCCGTCAACGTAAGGGTAGTGTCTCCACATGGGGTGTTGCCAAGGAAGCTTAGAAGAGCCTGGGACAGAACTGATATGGGCTTAAGATAATACATCTAATTCGCTGCAGGTATCTTTGGAAAAGCAGAAAGTATCAAATTTCGACATTTATCATCGATGCGCATAAAGCAGCCTTAGTGACTAAGTCAATTGACCCTTTTTTCTCAGCCGATATTTAAAAAAAATAAACGTCTCTAAAATTCTTCAGAGCGATGTCGCGGAGACATCAAAAGGGTGCCAAGGCAAGGGAGACAGCCGCAACAATTAAAAGCATTCCACTTATATGATTTTGCAAATATCAAGGGAAATCTATCTGTTCTAAGAAAGAGAAGCGGTTCATAGTTGACGATATAGAGAGCCAATTTTCACCAAAATCTGTTCATGATCTTTTAGGGAAGTACGTCTTTGAAACGCTTAAGAAGATGTAGTGCGTACTACTTTTAAGAGTTTTGGTATTTTATACGACATTTATTTAACGCGAATGATTCAAGCCATGTATCATTTCAAGAAATTATCGGAATGGCGTTTCATCTGTGTATTGTCAATTTCATCATTTACTCACACTTATAATTTCGGTGTCCAAAACTTCGAACGGAACGTAATCTACGATCTGCTAACTTATAATATCCTAAAAAAGTATTTATCTCGTCTTCTGTGCAAGAGCTGCATTGAATTTACGAGTATAAATTATTGAAGGACATCGTTTAGTTTTAAATTTTGTAACTCAGCAGTTTGAACAAGAAATACGAAATTAAAAAAAACACTCATCCTGCAAATTTATAGTTCATGATTTGATGAATTAAACGAAGCCACCGGCTTTTAATGCAATTTTTCGGGTGTCATGTTTCAGGCATTGAGTTGAATTTTACAGATATCATAACAAGTTTTAAAATTGACCGTAAGTTTGAAACAATGTCCTGTGACATTCGGCGTTTACATAGTAAAATTACACACACTTTAGTAATTTGTCGAGGCTGATCTTTAGCTCGGCCATTACTAGTCCGAGCGCCAATTTTTCTTTTCCATTTAAAATATCCTGGCGTGCCTCTTCGCGACATATTGCAAACACCCTGAAACGGAGCCTGGCAATACAATATTTATAGCTCGTACAAATATCCCGCGCGTAGAAATAACTCCAATGCCGGTCCGCTCTTAACTCCAAGGCTCGCGGACGGTCTCGGTGATAAGCAGAGGGCGTTATCGCGACCCCTGCCAAAACATCGAAGCGAGCTGCTTGAGCAAACACACCGTGCGGAGATAAAGAAAAGACCAGGATAAGCAGAGCGAGGGAGGAGCGGTGGAATGTAATCGAAGAGAGGCGAGAGTCAACGAGAGGATTTCACCGAGGACGACCTTGGTATGTGAGCAAGAAGGTAGTGAACGAGATAAAGTGTGAGAGAGAGAGAGAGAGAGAGAGAGAGAGAGAGGGAGAGAGAGGGGGGAGAGAGAGGGAGATCAGTGCTCTGGCTGTGGGTGTGTGGGTGTGTGCGTTAGTGTATTTGCACCCGCGCGCGCGCGTGCCTATGTGTTTGTGTGTTGGTGGAATTCCGGCTTTTCATTTTTATTCTCTCCGTAGTGGAAGGTGGTGGAGGAGTTGGAGGATGAAGAGGCGAAGAAGTAGGAGAGAATCGCGGCATCGGCATCTGCGCAAAACGCCGGCTCCTTCTCTCCTTTGCGGGTCCACTTGCATTTATATCGGTACAGCAGAGGAGGAAGAGAAGGAAGAGGAGGAGGACGAGGAGGAGGATTACAGGGCCGTACATTACCCTCGGAAACAGCGCCGTTGCTCACTCTTTGAATTTAGAGTGGAACGAGGGACGAGTCCCTGTGTGTTCGAGGCACCGTTCTTCCCTTCTCTCTCTCTCTCTCCCTCTCTTTTTCTCTCTATCTCCTCTCTATCTATCTATCTATCTATCTATCTATCTATCTATTCATCTACCTATCTTTATCGCTTTTTGTCTCTTTCCTTCTTTTCCTTTCTCCATCAGTTTTAATGACTCTTGGCTCAGCATCAGGGATGTCGAGGCTGCAAATCCCATTCAACATTTTCTGGGACCTAACATCTTTGAAACAAGGGTCTTTAACCTACGGCCCTGATTGTTCATATCACGTATTCTTGCCTCTTCGATTATTAGACCTAAATATTACATTTGTGAAAATTAGGATCGATTTTTCTCTTTTTAAAATTGCAACTGTTTTATCTCTTTTCTCTACTTATTAATATTTCGTGTAGAATCTAATTAAGTAAAGTATGGCATGCCATATTCAAAGAAATCCGAAAGTGTAAACATAATCCCTAAAATTTGATTTGCCGGAATTAGAAATTCGTTGAGGTAATAACACAGGCTGACCAAATAATACGGCGAGAAATATTCAAACTCTCAGGCGTGGAGTTGTGTTCTAGTCGAACGTAGTATTACACCTCTTCTGAGATCAAATTTTTGTTCGCATCTGACCGCCAGAAGACTTATTTTTCAAATTCATGACAATGAACCGCTCTACTGCCAATTTTTTGCGTTCTTTTCCTTTTGAGTCGCGTAAATAAGAATCGATACGTGAATAAGCGCAAGAGTTGAGGCGCGATAAATCACCGGATCGATAGACTCGTGCATAATTTAGTGGAGCACCGTAGGCTCGGAAATAAATAAAGGCAGCGAGAAAAGCCACAGGAAAAAAAGAATCAAATGAAAGGAAGCACAAAAGGCAGCCTTAGGTTTTTGGCGGCTACGGGATTTCGCTTTTACCCCCATTGAAAGATTTATCAGAGAAAAGGCCGAGCTCGCGGATGCGTCGTCGCTCCCTCTCGTCTTTTATTCCTCGTCCTTAATTCCCTCTTTTTTCCCTTGGGCTCGAGCATACGATGTAAAGATTCAAGTGCCACTTGCCAATGCTCCTTCATCTCGTCCATCGATCTCTTTTTGCATCGTATAATCAATTACGCTACCGCTCAATAATGCACTATCTCAGCAACTGACGAGCGTACATTTTGATATTTTGCACAAAAATTGTTGACTTTTACGGATGTTTAAGCTCAGCGATACTTGATAATAAACTCGAACTCTTATCTTTATTCCGAAAATTGCGAATATTCTTAATCTGTCTCAAGCTGATTGTAAACAATTCCAAATAATTGTTACAGATAGCATAGAACTAGATTCATCAATGATATAAATTTTTTATATCCTCGATGCTTTATTATAATTTCCGATATTAAGAAATTAGATAAGTTTCTTTATTAGAATTAAAAAGTTGTTTGTATTGACCATATATATTAAGGATGTTCCCTGTCACTTTCTAATGTACCATTATGATTTTTAATACAATGCATGGAAACCATGCTATCATAAAAAACAGGCTTTAAACACGAATATCAATTTATGTTTGCCAGTATGAAGATGTTTTAAATTTACTTTAGAAAATTATGTTAAAAATAATTTATCGAGTATTAATAAATGATTGGGGTTTTATTTCGTTAAATTTAAATTTATATTAAATTTGAAATAAATACCTATTACCCATGTCATAAATTAAGGTACTATGTGACTAAAAAGAAATTTGTTTTTTTTTTCATTTGTGCACAGTGTACTTATAGTTACTTAAATATCTTTAAGATAAGAAAAATTTAAGGGTATATTTTGTACAACATGGTCCGTAATAATTAGCTTAGACATCTATAAAATTTTAAATATTGGTTTGCCGATTAGTTATTGTTGAGATCATGTATATATATATATATATATAGTTAAAATGTATTTCTATTAATTTGAAACTGAGAGACAGGAATCTTTTATTAATCTGTAAGATGAAAGAAGTATACGAATATATCGACGATATAAAGCTCGAGAAATGTGCTGTGGCAAAATAATGTTGTGCCTCCTATAAAGCTAATGCAAAGCACTCAGTGTGTTGATAATAGTCTTGTTTTCATTCATAGCTCAATGTTAGTAGTGGCGCGATTAATAAGTGTCAGAGTGCATAGTTGCGACACATTTTTACACGCGTCGAGGTAAAATGTTAAACGTCATGATATAATCACGAAGATAAATACGAGGGCGTCAGCTTGAGTTTATATTCATTTTCAAAGTAACTCCAGAGCATTTAAAGAAATCTTACTCTCGCCCAGAATTCTCTTCAAGGCGCAAGGCAAACAATAATTTTACACTGTCTGTACTTTGAATGACGACGATGCGCGAGGTGTACAAAGGGTCGCTCAAAAGAAATACATACGCAATTAAAACGAGCAAGGTTAAAGCTCAAAAGAAATAAGGAACGCACGGAAGAAACGCAGCGTAGAAAGAGAGCTAGAAAAAACACCAAGGTCGATTCTTAAAAGGAGCGAGGAAAAGAAGGAGAACGCGAAATAGAATGAGGAATATATTGAGAGCAAGACGGGACGAGGATCGCCGTTTTGTTATTTATTTGGCGATTTTGCCGAGAACAAGTTTTGTTGAAGAAACAAATTGGTGTGGCAGAAGGATTAAGAGTGCAGCGGAGGGGGGAGGGGAAGAGAGAGAAAGAGAAAACGAAACAACGGCACAAGTGTGTGGCGTTTGTTCGGTAATCAAGCAAACTGTGTGTGCTCTATATTTGCTGGGGTTCCCTCACGGTGGCTTTGTCGCGAAGAATTTTAAATCGCGTCGTTTCGTCCAGTCGACCTGGGCCGTGATTATGTAACGACATTATCGCCGCACAAATAACAGCTAAACTACTTCGACGCCCCTCTGACACTCGTCGTCGTCCTTAAAAACCGCCCTTCGAAATTCAATCGGGACTCTCGGGATGGAGGGGGTCGTTTTAGGGAATAGTCGGGCCGCTCGAGATTGACACTCGATCGAGTGTATGATTTTATAGTCCGCGTTTGGAACGATAGCACTCGGGATTTGGCCCCGACTCGCAGCTAAAGGCTTCCGATTAAAAACACTCGTGCTCCGACCGAATCGGCACTCCATGCCCGATGGCTTCGCTTCGAAAGTTCTGCTCCTACCCTCCGATCTCACGAATAAGGAGGAAACTGTAAATTCAAAGGAAAATTAGCCACTAATGTCGATGACGGGCTCAAGATAATAACCCATTGGCAGTATCGATCGAAAGTGGCTTATAATAATGCCGTTAAGAAGCCGTAAGCTAAGCTGCAACTTTCGTTAAATGTAAAATCATAATTTAACTCGCACTTGTTGGGCTTAATTTTGCCTTCGCCGAGAAATAGGAGCATTAAGCTCCTCGTCTTAAGAAATTCAAGCTCATGCCGGTAACTGCACGCGAGACAATTGCGCCCGCAACGCTCGCTAGAAAAAAGGCTTCGTCAACGATAGTAATGGCTCTTCGTATTACCCATTTATCGCGCTCCTTGCTCCCCCCCCCTCCTTCCGGCGAGACTTCTTGGCAATTTTCGCAAGAGTACTCGGCCTAGAGTAGAGTGTCGCGTCAGCGCTCATCCTCGCTCCATTACTCGGCTCGGTACGGCTCGCACTGGGCCGGACGGAGCCGCTCGGAACACCCGCGCGACGATCGGACCAAAGGAAGCCGAGCCCGAATGCGGGGCAGCCTTCGCCCCGCGAAGGAGTTGTCAAGGAGCGCTCGATCATCGGGCCCTGCAAGGCGGCCTTTCGCTTGGTAGCCGGACACGGGATAATTCATGGGGATGGACAAACGTGCCGCAAAGGGAAGACTAAGAGGAAAGGTCTAGACTTTTGTGCGCCCTGCCACGTCATTACCGATTTGTGAAAACGGAATTTTACACTCGACTGTTTTCCAGCGGGGGGCTCGGCCTCTCGGAAGGTACGCAACGGTGGGGGTGAATTTATCGGCGCGCCTTGTCTTCTCCGGTCAAACGCCAACATTCGCGTCCTCCTCCTCTACCCTCGTCTCGTCAGCCTGCCACTTCGCCGCTTCTCCTCCTCGTCCTCCTCCTCCACCTCCAGCGTCATCCCTGCCCCTCGTCGCGCAAGTGTGGATAAGACATTAGCGCGCGATGGTTTAGCGCTTTATTACTCGAGCTGCCGGCCGCCGAGACAAAGGCGAGCGCAAAAAGGGGCACGAGTCCACCCATCCGCCCCCGTGGGCAAATAGATCCGGTACAAAGGGACAAGAGGATTGAGCGATCGCCCACATGTGTAACTTTATCGTCAGAGGTGACAGCCTGCCGCCTTGGATACGCTATTCTTCAATCGGAGATAATTAATCCGCTGTTCGGAAGCGGCGACCTAATAGATTGGCTTAATTTTTTTAGCTAATTTTTTATCCCTCGTGTCCCATTTATTACCCGCTCTGGATTTCCTTGTTTCCGTGCGACTCTCCTTCAATTTTAATACTGGCTTTCAATAGCATCGAATGCAACGCAAAGTCTTAATGCCTTTTCCCAGACGATAGGAAGAAATACCGATTTGTTAAGCTTCCCTTAATCGGCCGCCTCTGATTTGATATTCGAAATTTATTCGCGGAGAAATTATCAGGATTAAGCAGAAAAATGCTCGACGAGTTAGCTCGTTAGATTATAAACAAGGGCTCGCGTGGAGAGCTGGATTTTCTTACTCGGCCAATAAATAATTAGTAAGACAGGAAAGCCTAAGTCTACATTTTCATATCGGCGATCCTAATTAAGGATAAGACGCTGCAGGAAGAAGACAAAATTTTCTCGGTAAAGAAAGACGGACATTAGTACTTTCATTGCTCAATTGATTATTGAATGCATAGTCGAGAAACTTAAGGAAATGACGATTACGATGTACGGCATCTTCTTTTGTCGGAAATTAAACCATTCCCTATAATACTTAAGATTTTTTAAACGTCTTCATGAAAATTCTACTTCAATTTAATGTGTTCGCTTATAACCATCAGCCATCACAATAATATTTTAAAAGGTTTTATTACATATGTTGAGTCTTCGTCAATTGACTAATATCTTCTATAATTATACTTTAATGACCTATAAAGCAAGTTTTTTAATACATATTAATACATTTATTGACAAAGAAATTACATTTTAATAAACAAAATCAGACACGTATGGTAGCAGCCGATATTCTTAGCTTATTGTAAAAATTGATAATGATGATCGATCAAGGGTTTTAATGCAGTTTAGCATTTAATTTTTTATTAATGGTTTTACATATACAAAGTGAATTTTTAATTAACCCTTGCTTCGGAATTAATAAGTTTAATTTTACATAATAAATAATTCTTTTTATAATTTCAATTCATTCAATAAGTAAAATTAATTTCCAACTTTAATGAGTCATTAAAAACATTTACATAATATGAAAATTTTATAGACTAGAAATTACAATGGAATAAATGACTTAAATCGTCTTAATTATAGACTTAATTGTAAGCATAATAGGAATATTTTTATTTTGAAGTAAAAAATATCGTACAAATATAATTAATGCAATGCTTTTAATAAATTGATGTAATATCATTTTTAAATTGTGATAATTATGAATAGCGAATAATGTTTATGAGATAAAAAATATAAGTGTAATACAAGGCAGTGTAATTTTTTTGTACAATTCAATCGTTGGATTCTCTTAATTTGTAAGTAAGTTTTTATTTTACAACTAATTAACAATAGGATTTTAAGGTAGTCCTTATTAAAAATGTATGGCATTAACTCAATTCGACAATTATCAATGACTTGTTTTTAAATTAATAATACGTATTTAGTGGAAAAATTTTACATTTGGCTGGGTTTTTCAAAAATTACAGATTGCTTAAAGAGTGTCAATAAAATAAATCTTTCGATTGAAAATAACAGTCCCATGTCCTTTATAATCGGTGACTTTTCCACACATTTATCAATTATTTTATCTAATTACTAATTGAATACACCCAAATATGTTGGGATAATGAATCGATAAAGTGGAGTTACGAGCAAACAACGAAACTCGCTTGTATCTATAAATGTTTTCTATTTTCTTTTCAAGGAGCGAGACTTACATTGGTAAAATCAACTTCTTTCCACGGTTCGTTTATCCGAATCGAAAATTTTTGAGAGATCTGGCTCTTGTCCGAAAAATACAATGGAGGAAATCGGTCGTTCGTGGCGTATTAATCGAAGGGAAAAGCCCACATAAACGTTCATAACCGATAAAAAGTTGAGCGTCGTGAGAAAGGCGGTGAAAAATAAGCTTTCCACAGGAGCATCGGACGGTGCCGGTAAAATTCAAGCCCGGGGGCATCGAGGGCACGGCGCACGGCTACCGACTTTTTGAATTTTCCTAAATTAGTTCCATACTCGAGGGAGCGATTGCTTTGGCCTCGCGCGTACGGACGAAAGAAGCCCGGGCGCCGATTAATCGCGTCGGGGCGTCGTCGTCGCCTTCTTTGAGCTTCGTCGGCGACGTCACGCTCGAGCACTCCTGATTACTCCTGGAGCAGCTGTCAGGCGCTCGTATTGATAACCGGGGAGTAAGAGCGAGTACCGCTCGGCGCGGGCGTGCAATCGGACTACAATCGGCCTCTCCTTTTAAGTTTACGGCATCCCTCTCTCGCTCTCTCCTGGGCGCGGGGCCTTGACCCAAGTACATATACGTGCGCGCGGGCATGAGTGCACGTTCGCACGCAGGGGAGAGGTAGAGAGCAGAGAGAGAGAGAGAGAGAGAGAGAGAGAGAAAGCGGCATCCCCTGGTGTAAATACGCGTGAAGTGAATCAAAAAGGCGGCAGAGATGAAAGGGAGTGTCCCTCCGTCCGTCTCATTCTGTCTGTCCGGCCACCTTGACAGTGTCGTCTCTCCCATTGGCCTCATTGTTCTCCACGAGTACGAGAGTACATTATTCGCTCTCTCTCTCTCTCTGCTCTCTCTGCTCTCTCTGCTCTCTGTTGCCGAAGTTGGCTTACTTTTCCCTGGCCGGCGGAAGGACCGAGGTCCCCGGAGCCTTAGGGACTCTCGCAGCCCGTGCAATTTGTCGCTGATTACGCTACTGCTTGTGCAGTGCCGATGACGCAAGGCGAGAGCGGGCGAGAAAGAAGCCGACGACGGGATTCAATGGCCCACGGTACGAGACTTGCCCTGCGATGCCGTCATTGTCGCTTTTCTAACGGGTGAAAAGGTTTTCGCGGGAACTTTCCCGGGCGGTCGACGGGAGTGTGTGTGGCGGGGGGGGGTTGTGCAGCAGCAGCGGCGGGCACTCGTCAGTTGAAGTTTTGTGGCCGAGCGTCGAAATGAATGCACTCGTCGACAGCTGGAGGACGTTCGTTCCGGCTGCAATGCTGCTCCCTTCTCTTTTGCTTCGCGTCCCCGACGAGTCTCGTGATTATGACGATGAAGCTCTATTGAAGTAAGGGCGCTTTCAAAGCCTTTTACCCCGGAGCTGCTGGGGAACGATGTAGTTTCGGGCGTGAAAAGTTCCAACAGCTGATCGACGTTTTGGGACTTGAGAGCCACTTATCGAGGTGAGCCGCTGCATATTCGGTAATGCGCCAAGCTTTGAAAGGGCTTCCGATCGTATCCTTCGATAGGCAAGAATTAAATATACACGTATTTTCTTTATTGTCAATCGTCTACAGACCTTTTCATTCGGGCCAACAAGCGCTCATTTATTTTTCTTTTCATTATTGTACTGTAATTGCGGCAACCTTTGACAGCGTACCCCTAGAATTATGTTAATCGGTAAGTACGAGTTATGGGACAACAATTATTATACCGTAAAATCGACATTTGCTAGTTAATAATTGTTTATCTTACGACATTTTCTCTCCGATGCAGCAATTCCTTTTAATCAAAAAGCTCTTCTCATTTTTATAGTTGTCCCTCCTTCTCTTATATTCACATGTTTATTACTTCAGATTCGGTGCATTTATATACTATTCCACTTATTGATTATACAACTGATATTATGCATTAAAAATTTTTCTTTCTTTGTTTTTCTTTTTTAAAGTTATTTAATTGCATAACAATTGTATTAGTCTTATATTTTATTTATTTTTATAACCTTTTATATTTTAATTTTTTTATTTAGAATAGCAATCGTGTACAATTAAAATTTATGGTATAATAAATACTTTCGAAATAAATTACATTCGCCAATAGAAGAATATAATTTTACAAAGCTTACTACAAAAGTATTTCACTTTAATTTTCACTTGTCATATTTTACGAATACAATTTATGATCATCAGTAGTTTCAAAGTAATATTATGTTGCTTGATTTTATTGAACCGTTAAATTTAGCATGAAATCTCCACTCCGATTTTACAAATTCATGCTACAGTAACGAAATCTGGTACATCATTCAAATAAAATAAAGACTCCTGGTTTCACATCCATTTTACATTAAATTTAAGGTATTCATTGCAGGGCCGATGTCGAAATTTTTATAAAGTATAAGACATAAATCAGCCTTGCGGCATATCTCTTTGGAAATGAGTGCAGGTGCATGTGAAATAACAGGTCGGCTTTAATTGTAGCATTAGAAATACGCGATTTATAATGTCGAGTACGAGTCTAATAATCAATTAAAGAAAATGAATCATATGCTCGGCGTTTGCGGCACTTATGACAGCAGCACTGGTTGTCATGAAAGCTACTTACGGGAAGAGAACAATTACCCGCGGCACCTCCATCAAATTGCACCCACTCTCACCCAAATTCTTCAAGTATTCCCCGGGATGAAGTTTCCGGGGGGGATTTCCATCGGTGGTTAATGCATTAAATTACGTCGCGGACTCCTGGAAAAACTGGTTCTGCCCCACGGAATATACATGAAACAGAGAAATAGCACGGTGGCAAAGGTGGGGGGGTGGAAGTTCAGTATACTGGTAGTGTATAATGCCAGAGCTTATCAAGATCTCGCAGCGGCAGCCGCGCGCGGAAACCATCAAAGAGTCCTTTGAAGTTTACTCGGTGTCCTCTACTCCCCCTCGCTCCGGCCACCTCCTTCTCCACCCATTTACTTGCCAGCTCGCTCGCTTACTCACTCTCCCTCCCTCCCTCCCTCTCTCCCTTCCTCTCCCTCTCTCCCTCCCTCTCTCTCTCTCTGTCTTTTTCCCTATCTCTATCTCTCATTCTCTCAGACTTTCTGTGCTCCACCTACTTCTCTTCCTCTTCCTCGTATTTTTCTACTTCTGCTTCTCTAGTTTCTTCCGACACACTAATTTACACTTTTAAAAAAAGTGTTTTCCTTCTCGCCCCATGGCAATCTTCAATCTCTCTCTCTCTCTCTCTCTCTCTCTCTGTGTTCCTCGGATGCGCGGCATCTTTTCTTCAATTTCAATGTACGCGACAAATAATCCTTTGGGGCTACGAGCGCCCGATTTTCTTTTTTTCCGTCGCAGATAACGCGGCTGACTCTTAAGAAAAGCCGCCGCGGAACTGAGAATGACTTCCACTTCCACCTTCTATGTTCCGCTCAACATTTTTTACCGAAAAGCTGAAGAAGGAAGGCCCCATTTGTAATGGAAAGTGTCAGGATAGATCGAGCAGCAAGCCACATGTCCCTAGGCCATTATCGGGACTCGAATCATGCCAATTAAGCCACTATACGACATTTATCCCGTAACTGAGCCTCCGTCGTTCTTTAATATTTATGTGTCCGTGAGCCATCGGCCGTGAATCCTCGACTTATCTCTACGATAAATTCGCGCCTTCGATTCCTCTGAAAAAACAGGTCGCGAACTCAATGCGCGCCGCGATAATTGCGGCGAAGGCATCTGATGTACAGCAAAAGGGCAGGGGCGAGGGGAAGGGGTTCGCGACGGCTACAAAATTCTTGCCGTTGTGTATCGGGACCAAGATTTCACGGTGTCGTATATCACCCGATATCTCTTACTTTCGCAAAAAATTTATTTCCAATAATCGAGAAATAATGCGCTGTGTCCCCAAGATTATTATTATTATGTCCTTTGGAAAGACATTTGGATAATCCGTTTTAGCCCAAACAAAATTTATGTATTCCAGTAGCGAATTTTAAAGTTCATAACTTGGACATCAAAGGAACAACAAAAACGAGGTGCCTCCTGATATATATCACAAAATGTAAGATATTCATTTTATTGTAAGTATTGTAAGCTCTGACGTTATTTATGCTAGTAAGGTGATTATGTGAAAACAAATTATGGTTTAGGTTATAAAGAAGTTATAATAAAAAATGATGTCATATATTGTATTGCAGAAAAAGAATTAACTCTTCTGCCTTATCAAACATGCAATATAATAATAAACAACTAAAAAATGTATCCCAACATGAAAAAATTAATAAATGAAAATTAATAAAGGAATTATTTTAGGCTCCAATTTACTATGAATAACTCAATTACTAAGACGAGAACATTTTTCGAATAACAGATTGATTCGAAATTAAACTCGATTCAAGTAATAATATTTATAATATTTATATTACAGTTTTTGAATAAAGCTTATAATATCCAGTAGTTTTACAGAATCCTTACATCAAGGTGAATTAAAAATATAAAAACATAATGGCTTTGCAAAATTTATAAACTTACAATGCATAATGCGCAGCTTATTCCTTTTATTAAACAGATGTGCAATTATAAATTTTTGTAACATTATTTATAAAAATTTCTCAATGACAATATTCGTATTAAATAGGTTTCAAGTTAATATTGTTACAATGCCAATATAAATATAAGCAGTAATTTTTTATTTCCGACCAGATGCCATTCTTTGATATGCTTCGTTTTTTAAACGAAGCCGCGGCATATTCGATAATATAAGAGGGGATGGTGAATGACTCCCAGACAAAACATCATATCATTTGCGATGTTGAAAACAACGTCATATCGTATTATTTGTTGTCTAACCGGAAGTTTTAATACATAATGGTTTTAACTAATAAATCTAATCATCTAGGACACAAGAATTATTCTCCGTTTCTAGGCAGAGAATTAAGCATAGATCGATTGATTAGTCTGTTATTACCAGCCGCTTAAATTGATCGAACTCTGACGTAAGATGACATCGAAATTAATTGAGTTTTGCATATTTATTAAGCATACACTTATAAGTACTATAAGAATTGAAAAATATACTGAAATTCGTATCTTTTATATAAGTATTAAACGTAAGAATAATTAATTTGAAATAATTTTGAACATAGTAAAACAATGTTTTGTTTAAAAGATAAATTCTTTAATACGGGGATTATTTCTTTTTTCGAATAACTTTTAAAATTGCTTAACACTTTTTAAAAGTATCAGGTAAACTTGTGGAAATAAGATATTCATGTGTTCAGTGTCGTTTATTACAAAATTTTAAGCTTCTATCTCTTTTAAACCGATTGATTTGTCACAATGTCATAATAGAATAAAAGCATTTTACAGGAGATTTTCGTTTCTACATTAGTTTCTGGACCGCTGACAAATGAATGCCCATGAGTCGTTAACTTTGTCAAATTTTTGCGCATACACGCTGTAAATATAGATACGCCGTACCACCTTCAAGATCTCCGTTGCAATCCGTAGGATAATTCACGCAGTACAGGCAGAAACATAAAGCGAGTATTTTTCAATTTCGGTTATCGTGGAGTGCTTTCGAGGACGCAGCAGGCCAATTTGCAGTTGCATTTTTCGAAAACTTCAATAGCCCGACGCCAACGATGGTATGCGTCACTCGTATGTTTACACAGCTTTGCTGGATCGGTAAATCCGCAGTATAATAAAAATATTAAATTTCCACCGTGGATGAGGCTCTTTGAAAATATATAAGCAAACACCTGCAATACTGAAAAGGCACACCGGCATCTCTCGGTAAACATAAGAAATAAAAGATTTCACCGTAGGTTTGAGATAACAAAGAAAACAGCAATTTTTCTGCATACTTGACACGAATAAAAAATAGAATGCCCGACGAAATGCATTTGTAATCGGAATCAAAGTAAAAGCTAGGAGTTTGACTCGAGTTGCTAAAGCGACTACTCTTCGGTGGTCCAAAGACTATACAATCAATTGCTTGTCTAATTTATTTTCTCAGCAAAACATCTTTAAAATCTACAGCATTTTACTTCGGCTTTTATTATTACGACCAGTATTATTATTAGAAATGTGTAAACTATAGTATCCGAGCTATTAAATTGCAAGCAGGTTTTGTTTTTCGTTGGCAAATACCATTTGCCGGCGCATCGCAAAAATGTAAATACTTTTGAACGCATTCTCGGCTTTATTTTAAATATGAGCCTTGTCAATGGATACTGCTCATGTAACTATTAATTATCGCGTGAAAGCATTGACAAGCCTCTGGAAAGCCGCCACCCATCGAGACCGACATCATTTCCATAGTTTCATTTTTCAATTAAATCAAAGCTCGCTCATTGCCATCAAGCATTAAAACCTTTCATTTTCAATTAATTATAGTATCCCCCAATCTTCTCCCTCGAGGGTATCCGTGCCTGCGCGTTCTAAACCAAACAAACCCCCGCTCAATATAATACAGGCTCCATCGCAATGCGACTTTTTTAAATCGCACCTCCAGGACTGCAGGACCCTCGGACCGGTTCCGTCCTCCGCCTTAAGGCCTTCGCCACCGTAATCGCGAATCCGGGAGATATCGAGAAGGTGACAAAAGTGAGGTACACCGCGTCCTCGTGACCCCTGGGTCCCGTTGAAAAACAACGCCATTACCCTCATCCTGCGTTCGCATTAACATACAATTTTACGCGGGTGAAATTATAGGCGAGTTAGCGCACCGCCGTTGTTTATTATACGGGCCGAGACGGCCATTAAATCGCGGGAGATGCCGACGGGGGGACTTGCGTTGCGTGTTCCCGCCGTACGCACGGATGGTGTGCGAACACCAGGCCCAGGACAAGCATTCTCTTCTCTCTCTCTCTCTCTCTCTCCCTCTCTATCTATCTATCTTTATATCTATCTATACATCTATCTACCTATCTAGCTATCTATCATCTCTCTCTCTCTCTCTCTCTCTCTCTCTCTCTCTCTCTTCTTTCCTTTATTTCCCCCCCCCCACACGTGTGTGTGCGTGTTTGTGTATGCGATCGCGTGCGGCGGCGAGATCAAAGGCTCTTACAGCTTGCTGCCAACTCCCTTCCGCCGTACCCCCTCGGCTCCTTCCTGACCAGCAATCCGCCGCGCACTCGTAGACGTTATGGTTTTTTTTCTCGCTCGTCGCACACTACCTCCTCTCGCTCTAATTTCTTAGTTTCTTTCTCACGCGTTTGCTACGTTCCACACTACTGCATCTCCTCCTCCCCTCCGCCGCCCAATTTCTCTCTGATCCAGGCTGCGTTTTGCGACGTCCCGCGCGTGCCTCTCTGTCTTACTCTCTTAAGCGGCGCTCCGCGCGTTTTTGCCGCTCGTCTTTCCCGCCTATTCCCGTGCTACTTTCATCCTTGCCCTCCGCGCCTTCATTATCTCCCTCTCTACTTACTACTCATCTCTAGTCTCTTTAATTGCTCCGTCTCTCGCACTCTTCCTCGCTTTCTCTATCTCGCTCATTGTTTTCCGTACTGTCTCTAAGCCTTTATGTCAGCCCCTCTTGTACTGTTATTCTCACTGCTCGCGTTGTTATTATTACACTTATTGTCCCTTCCCTCTCGTCGCCCCGGTCGAAACGTTCTACCAGAGAAAGTCGCAATGCCGTTCGCCTCCTGTGATCTCTTGCACTCTCTCTCTCTCTCCCTCTCTCCCTCTCTCCCTCTCTCTCTCTCTCTCTCTCTCTCTCTCTCTCTCTCTCTCTCTGTCTCTAAACGTGAATATATGCACTCGACACCGACGACTCAATATGCAACGACAGACCAACAGTTAGACAGACAAAGAGAGAGAGAGAGAGAGAATGGGGGATTGAAAGAGTGAGAAAGGAAAAGAGAAAGAGAGAGGCAAGTGTTGCGCCTGACAATAGCCTCTAGAGAGCGCGCGCGGCTTCTCTTTGATGTCCCGACAACTGCGACGATGTCTCAAGAAGAGCGAGAGGGAAGAGGGCACGTTCACGCCACTACGCCAACATCCGGAATATTCACCAAAGCTAATTATTAACGGATTATCCGTCGGTAGCCTTAACGCTGCACGTCCGATTGAAATCCTCTGAGTTGCCTGGGGAATTGAGATCGGTTCGCATACTTTTCCTCTCCTTTAACCTACGGTACGTCACTCAACCTGATTAACCACTGTCAACTCGAGCGGCCACTGATAATTGCATTTCTTGCGATGCAGTAATAGTTGCGTACACGCTGCCGAGCCAACAAAACAGCCGGTAGAAAATTGTTTCGCCGATTTCGTCGGCCGGGGAGGGGAGGCGTCATTTATTATACGCGCGGCTAAAGACACATGGAAATGATGCTGTGTTACGCAATGTTTTCATCGTGGCGTTATTACGAAGGAGAGATGAAAAAAGTGCCACGTAAGAGCTGAGCCGGGTCATTATAGTTTTCCACTTTTCCCCGTTCAATCGGCGGTGTTTTAATGGCCGAGTCTTATCCCCGCATCAAAGAGAATTATGATTCGCCTAATAGTTTTTGTGCTTTGCCGCATAATTTTAATGCGTCGTTATGATGATGCGAGTGCCATACTTTAATTTAATATGAAATAAAAACTGGTTTATCTCCCCTCTTTCCTCTCTCTCTCTCTCTCTCTCTCTCTCTGAATTTTATTACGTCTAGATATGTGTTGCAGAACTTGATGGCGTACAAAAATACACGCTCTAAGGAAATCAGTGTCGAATTAATTTAAAAACTGTTTAATTTGATTCTGGACTTTCGTTTCGGTTATCAATGATGACTGCGCTTCTGTTATACAAAATAAATAAGCAAATAAATAAATATGATTTAATCCTCGTGCTCGTATATTTATTACCTGATTTTAAGAAGCTTTTAACCATCTAACCTGATTTTTGTCTTTTTACAGGTGAGTTACAGCAATTATCGACTGATTGTATGTTCTTTGACACGTAAGTTGATGTATCATTCTTTACAATGAATATATACTCATTCGGACAAAAGGCAAATAAGTATTTTAATATTGCTGCAGATAATTGCCAGTTGTGTACGTTCATTATGGAGGGTCGCTAATAGATCACTCGCAATTTGTAATAATCTAATATTTAAATTTCGGAAAGACTACAGCAAAAACTACAGCATGAGTAAACATTCGGAAATATTATTACCCATGCTTGTAATTTTTCCGACAACAAAATCCTTAATTGATTCAGACGATATGTAACTTAAGAATGCATGATTCATTTAACGTCTATAAAGTATTTTTATTCGAGGAAGAATAAAAAAATATTCCTTATACCTGATTTACACGTTTGTTCTCCTATTTATCTGTTATTTTCACGTTTGAATTCAAGAGAACAAAATTAAAAATTATGGGAATTGCCCCATTAACGAAGTGTATTGCAGTTAAAGACTTAATTTACAAATCTTTGAGGCGAGCCGCTTAAAAAGCTCAGGATAGCGTAGAAACTACGAGATCCGTGGAAGAACTTTGTCAGGAATGTTGGGCTTCGGACGTAATTAAATTTTTTAAGCCTATGACAAATATTCGCAAATCGTCGCAGCGAAAATGCAATTCGTTAAAAAAATATTGAAATAATTTGACCCGAGCTCGTCACACTAGAATAACCGCTGATTTTTCCTTTTCGTGCGTTTCCACTCTCTAGATTCGTGGTGCCAGCAATCCCCATTAAGCCCGCGTTCGCTTTCGAGTCGCGGATTTAAAGGATCCTCCGAGTCACTCATCGGGTTCGCTCGACTCGATGGAATTTAATTTGAAAAACATTGCGATGCGATACAAACTTTTCCCCGTGGTGCTCAATCATTATTTCCTCCCGTCGAATAATAGCGCACTTTCGGGGTTAGCTCTCGTCTCATTAATGCCGCCATTAGTACTCGCCGAGCTCGGTGCCGAGGCGAAATCAAGAGGGAGAAATTGGCGATAAGCGCCGTTTCATCTCGCGGCCCTTGCGATTATTCAGGGATAACGACGAGGCTCGTGGGTGGCTCGATCGTATTCCCGAGGAGAGATTTTAGCGACGGTGCGCCCGAGAGGGGCCTCTGCTCACCTGAAGCGCCCCGGGGACACCAGGTGCGCCCGATCGACTGTCTCCAACAGGGGATTGCCCTCCTTTTACCACCGCGATCTCTCTTCGCCCGAGTTTGATTATCGTCTTTCCGTCCTCCTCTTGAATTATCTACAGCCGCTTCGTGCGAGCCCCATTCATTTTTTGCTTTGTTTCTTGTTTCTCTGTTTATTTCGTCCTCCTTCCTTCATTCTTTCTTCCCTTCTTCTCTTCGCCCTCGTCATCGTCGTTTCTTCAGCCGCTTTTTTAACCGAGCGAAGATGTCGATCTCCCTGCTATTGATCCCCTTGGCTTTTCCCAGAATTCTGCTTTCCTCCTTGCGAGTGAAAGCGCAGTTAAGTCGCAAATTATTTTCTCCGGGGAATGTGGAATTACGTGGTTATTGTGCTTGACGTGGGCGAAAGATAGCGCGACTTGCTGTTGGCAGAACTTGATTTTTACAAATTAACTGCAGACGGCATTTAGTCGGTATCCCGATGTCCGATACTTTGGGAAGAATTATGGAAATGTATTCCGGGAGTAATCTAAAAAGGGGATCGTTACGTAAAATCTGATAAAATACCAGTGAATGTATCGCTCGTTGACGGCTCGGCTTTTGAATTTTATGCAAAAATATCTATCTACCTGATTCGGATCGATTATCATCGATCCTGTCATTCAGCCGTAAAAAACGTCTTTTTCCCGAATACTCGCTGTCGTAAGCAATTTCCTGTCGCATCGATTAAAAGCCTTATTCACTCGTATACGTTGTAAATTTTGTTGACAATATTTATACAATATCCGTACTGTAATTATAATCGAAATATTATTGACCAGACATTGATAGCGCCTCAAAATAGTCTGCAATTTCGCTCGACTTTATCCAATTATTTTTAATTCGCAGCTAATAATTCCTTGTCACCGAGGTCGAATTTGAGCATTCATTATTTACATAAATTACAAATCAATACAAATGCGAATGCACTGCCAACATTTTATTGCACGTCAATTATTCTTAATTGTACCACGGTGGGCGTGATTTTTACATTACAGGTTTCCTTATACGCTTTCGTAGCACGAATAAAAATTCGTAATAACATCGAATGATTTCGTTGTGTATTTTCTAAGAAACAGCTTGTATTCGTCAAAATGATCGAGAAGCATAAAATACTTGTAGAAATAGAGACTGATCACAAGTTCTTAAATAGGAAAATAAGAATTATTGAAGAGTACCGTGAAACCGTATCAGTTAAAAATGTCTATTGACTCTGGGATGAGCAATTATTGTTTTGGAGACGAGTTAGCCCGAGGTCCAGCGAGTCGAGGACTTTCGAAGCGTACAAAAGAGCGAGCGAGGCTCCGTGGTGTAAATGAAGAAATGATTTATCGGGATGAGTGAGGAGGGACACTTTTGACTGACGGGCGGCTCCATTCGAGATTGCCGATCGCCAACATGAGGAGCCTCTAATGATTCAGTACTGAGGACGAGACCGACGAACGTCCGGAATTCCCTGTCGAGCTTTCCGGTACGTGCCAATGACGATTTTTCCGGTAGTCCCCGGGGCTCGCTGCTTCCACCTGTGGCGCCTGAACAAAGGCCGTGGAGTCACACGCGCTTTTAAAAACTCCCTCGAAAAGAGATAGATAGAGATGAGAAAGCCCATAAACTGCGGGAGCGTTGCGGGATGAGAGGCGGGGGGGTGGTGGTGGTGGTGGTGGTGGGTTAGGTTGCCACGCTACAGAAGGAACCGAAGGAAGGAAAGGAGGCGCGGCGAAAAGGGAAGAGCGAAGTCGACGGAGGAGGTCGAGGAGCAGGAGAGGAGAGCGACAGCTGGTTTTCTCCTAGCTCACTTATGGTGACTGGTTGTGCTGCTCCTTGTGG
The DNA here is from genome assembly GCA_018907135.1 of Kradibia gibbosae. NCBI lineage: Eukaryota > Metazoa > Arthropoda > Insecta > Hymenoptera > Agaonidae > Kradibia > Kradibia gibbosae. Next base: position 11,942,179 of record JACCHX010000002.1, on the reverse strand, counting down.
ACTCGGTCGCGACGCGATCCTAGAGTAGGGCGTTTACGCGTTCTCCTTCCTTCTCAGTCCCACTCTCTTACTCGCGCGCGCACACGCACGCACACGCGCGCACACGCACTTGCCGTCTTTCTCGCTCGTACACTTTTTCTCTCTGTTTGCTGCGTCGGATTGAGCGAGCGAATGAGAGAGAGAGAGAGAGAGAGACTGAGAGAGGAGTGAGAGAGGAAGTGAGAAGGCGAGCCTTTCTTCTCGATCCCCTCCGGGCTCTGGCTTCGCGCCTCTTCGAGGAATCGTAAATCGCGCGGAGCACGGAGGGTCGCCTTTGAACGCGCCGCCGTGTCTGCCTCTAGCTCCCCGCTCCCTCGCCCCCCCCCCATCGCGCCGAGTCTCCGCAGCGGCCCCTCACAACACCGAGGCCTTCCCTTCACCACGTCGTCGCTCGGCCGTCGGGCCCCTTGCCACCCTTTGCCCCCCACAGCCCCCCTGTGCCGACCACCGTCCCCCCGTTGGTGCACTCCCTACTGCGCGGAGCACCGTTTTTCGGGAAAAGCCGATGCTGTCGCTGCCTCCGCCGCCGCCACCGCCGCCGCCGCCGCCGCCGCCGCCGCCGTCGCCGTTGTTGCTGCTCTGGTGGTGTGATGCGAGCGCCACGGCCGCCAGTTGTCTCGTAGTCCTCGGCCGTGATGCGCGTGTCGATCGCGACTTCGGCGCATGAGGCTTCTTGAGTCCCGTCGTCGTTCCGCCGTCGAAGCCGTGCTCCGGACGTTGCCATCGCGCGTTGTTGTTCGCTGTTTTGCGCGTAGAGCCGAGCGAGTGTTGAGTGAGCTGAGGCGCAGGAGAAAGTGACACGTGCCTGTGGGATTGTTCATTCGGAGTTATTCCCGAGCGGCGCTACATCGTCGACAAGGAGAGGAGTAGCGCCGAGCAAGGAGAAAGTGAGGTTAGGACGAGCGACCGCGGCACTCGATTATGAGACAGCCGACGTCCTGAGCCATCGATCGGACAAAATGTTTTCCCTGAGTCCCCACCGGATGCGAGCTTCCAACCGACGCACTTGGCCCCCGATACGCATGCACTAGGGCCCATCCATGTTTCGATCATGCGACCGCTAGCCTGTCATGGATCAAGAGACGGAAATGAGGTATAGATATTTCATCCACCTTTGTCGGGCCTGCTCTAGCCGGCTCCCGGAGAATTCGAATTTACGGATAAGCCGCTATCGAAGGGCGCCTCGGGATGCCGAGACCAACCTCCGCTGTTGCATAAGTACACCTTGCCGTTTGCGTTTGCCATTTTCCGTTTCGGTCTCTTCTTACCACCTTCGACCACGACAACGGCAACACCATAAGCATGTCCGATCGATCCTTCTCTACCCTCCAGCTCCGCAAACCCTTGCCTTCTTAACGACTCTAAAGAGCGACCACTTGAAATACCGATGGCTCCTTAGCGACGGGGTTGCGAACTTGGGCAATGCCTTCGACCTCCCGATGATTAACGCTACGATCTCCTGAGCGATCCGATTTTTTCACCCCTGGCTTACAACGCTCGTTGAGAGGATCGTTCTCGGAATACTCGCTGGTTAACGGGATCGATGGGTCCCGAAAGGTCTCTCGTCACATTCTTTACTCTTTCAGCTACGCTCCTCGGAATCGCGTGTCACTTGCAACGGACAACACACAGCGTGTAACAGGCACTCGCGCACAAATTCCCTCTATCTCTCTGCCTCTATGTCTCCACCCCTCTCTCTAAGCCCCTATTTATCCGTCAACGTATATTTGAAGTTACGTAGGTACGTATTTACGAATCTCTCCTGCAAGTCTCCTTCTAAGCGATCGCCGAGCGATATGAGCTGTGCGTGCGAGCTCCTTTTTTCCTTTGAGGTTAAGCAGCGGCATTATTTGCGAAAGTCCCGCGAAAGGTGTGATTAATAATAGTGGCCCCGATCGCGAACCCTCCGCGAAATGCTTTTTGTACTCGAGGATCGCCGCCGGGGTGCTCGTAAATTTGCCCCGGCTTCAGAAGAGCCCTCCGTGAAATATGACTTGATCCTAGTCCAAAGGATGCGCTTACGGGCGATAAAGTAAATCATGCTCCGGAAGGGTCGCGCCTGTGCTTGCACAATCCGTTACACGCATCTTTCATCTCTTATCCTTCCCTGCTCCCTATGTTATTGTCAAGGCGCAAAGGCTCCCGGTGCCAAAACCATACAGCAATTATTAAAAAATTTCCAAACGCCCGAATGACAGTTGTCGCTTCGCGTATCGGCTGCTAATACTTGCGAGCACTAGGCCGTCTTTGCAGATGATAAACAATAACAATAAGACGATAGTAAAGAGGGTAGTAGGTCAGTCGATGGAACGATATCGCCACCAATGTTTGAACGAGCGCGACGTTTAAAAATGCAAACGAAGGGAGTACCTGGATACCCCGACGAAGCTTAACTTCGATGCGCGTCTCTTCTCTCCTTCTTTCTTTCCTTCGCGCTCAAGCTTGCGTCAAAAGGTACTCACACGGGGCAAAGGGCAGAGGGCACACGGAGTATCTCTAGGTGGCGGCGGCGACGATGGCGAGCCGTTCGCGCGGGAGGGGGAGGGGCGAGAGGCGGCGGTGGCTGTCGACGGGGTCGGAAGGGGAGGGGAGGGGTAACAAAGCGGGTCCCTTAGATGTTTCTTTGAAAGATTCGCTCTCCTGGACAGCGGCGTTGGATGCGTGTGGGCTCTAACCCCCATGTGCATAAGTCAGCGGCCGCTGCCGGACACGCGATAACGGGGCCCCCCGTTAAAAACGCCTTTGATGTCAGTCGCGCCTCTCCCTTTCCCCTCCTACGGCGATTCTATCTAGCGCAAGAGATTCGCGTCGTCGATGGGGCCCGCACCGGAATTATTATCCATCGCTTGAGTACAATAATAATGCTCTTGAGTGGAGCAAAGAAGGAGAATAAGAGAGAGAGAGACGAGATTGTTCTATGGAAATAACTCGTTCGATTCGCGGAAGTTGTCCCCTCGAGATGGCATATTATGTTTGTGAGGGTACCCTACGTAAGAAAGGAGAGAGAGAGAGAGAGAGAGAGAGAAAGAGAGAGAATGAGAGACGATCGAACGAGCGAGTAATCCTCGTCTCACTCACCCGTGTGCTCCTCTCATGAGCGTTCATTTACTTCCGTTCCTATGGGGAGCCTAAACTAATACACCGAAAAATAGACGGTTCGTTTAGGGCCGCATAAATTTGTATATCAGCGTTCGATGCCGCGCTTCCTTCCATTTGACACGTGCTTTTATCATTGCGAATAACACTTGCTCTCGTTAATTACAACTCCCTCAACTGCCGATCAAAGAATTTTTGTATCTTTTTTAAGACTCACTCGATGCATAAATCACACTCGACATTTGTAAAGCGCTTATAATTCGGGCTTACGATCGTGCAATATTTTTCGTTGCGTCTCGTATGTGCCTCTATAAATAGTATTCCATAAAACGTTTATCGGTATTATTGCCAGTAGCACGAAAATTTTGTTGCCGGTGCCTGAAAGGAGTTTCCAATCTTATTAATGTTTTGACAGCCTTACGTATCCTCCTGATCTCTTTTACTCTCCCTGCCACGACCGACTTTGATAAGACCCTCATTTAGCTCGCGATTTCCAAATCCGGACCCCGTGCTGAATAATTCCAGCGCAACGCTGGCCAAAAAACCGTCCTTCGAATACCCGAGATCATCGAGATTACCACTGGTCCTGATATTTACTACTTTCCCTCCGTCCTTCTCCCTTTCACATCCTCCTTACCGAAAATAGAGCGGTGAAAAACGAGGATCCGGTCTCACCACTGGCTATTCATTTTTGTTCTGGCAGCGGTGCATTAGTTCTTTATCGCGCTTGCGACACTTTTAAGTCTAGCGCGTTCTTACTCGCCCAGGCGACGCGTGAAATAGCGAAAGCTTATCTCGCTTTTCGAACCGGTGAGATCTCGTTGAGGTCTCGATGGCTTTTGAGATCTGCTTTTCATGACGCAGCCGCGAAGATCGTTATACTACTGTTGTCGAAAATTCACATACTCAGTCCTGACTCGGTGCCGACGCGTAGGCTTATTTCTCGTTTCGTTTCAGGTTATGCCAATCTGATTCTACCAGGTGTGCATTTGTAGTCCCGGTTAGGTCATTTCGAACCCAGTAAAAATTGGAGGGATCAAAATTAATGCTTCCTGCGTTGACATTTCCCTAGTTTAATTCCCCGCGGTTCTATGCAGCTCACGGATTGTGTCATGGGAAGATAAGCGGCACATGGGATGTCCTGTACAACAGACAGAGCGCATTTTTAAATGCAAGCCATTTAAATTATATGAAAAATCGACTTTTAATTATTCATCCGGTGGATCTTAACGATCTTGCACCTTTACCTCTTGCTATGTCTTTTGCTTACGGTGGAATTATAATAATTATTTTACACTACAGGAAGCCTCTAAGGACAGATGTAATTTTACACATCGATTTTACACTTGAAAGGTAACTAACAGTATTTATCATAAACTTGTTAAAAACTTGTTAAAAATTTAGGCTGCGAAGCAGAAGTAGGCTTGTCGAAACTCAAACCCTTCGACGGTATTTTATCATTATTATGTCACATAGTATTACTGGAATAAAGCCAAATGCACGTAAATATACGTGTCAAAATCAGTATGAATCAATATTTTATTAGAAAGAACGAAGATAGTATAAAAAAACATAATGTGCGTTCAGCTCTGTAAGCTTTTTTTATATCTCGGCCGGTATCAAAGCATATACGAGAAACAAAGAACATCCTACTTCTTTCTAATCCTATTAGCATATATCAGACAGAGAAGTTTAAACTTTATTGTCGCATTTATTGGACCGAATCCAATTCTACAGATATACGTATAGCGAAACTAATCCCGTGACTTGGTAAGATTAAAAAATCAAGTGCAATCATATTCCCAAACGTATCCTCGATTTTCAAGCGTTCATTATTATTTTCATAAATAGTACCCAGGAGCAGTTTTCGTCTCTTTCTCATCGTTAAGCACTTAAATCGTTTTTGAGAGGAGAACGTATATCCCGGAAGCTGATCAAACCACCTCACATAGAAAAAGTGATATTGACATGGTAGGGAGATCGCGCGACTGCCACGTGCGCACACTTATCTATTGCTGTCCTGCTCTAAAGCTGATTAATACTTTTTGCCTTGCAGCATCACGTGCTTATCTAAATTCAATTATTTTCTCTCCACCGTTTCAATTCTCTCTCTCTCTCTTTCTGTCTTTTTCTCACTTCCATATATATATATCTTCTATATCCCTTCTTACATATCCCTTTTGTTTATCCATTCGAGATCATTTTTTCATTGCCCTTTTAATGCGACGAAGAATTTTTATATATTAGTTTAACATTCGTAAACACTAGAGGTGTATTAAAAAAAAAATTTTTGATTGCGCGAATAAGCCGGCATTTATAATGAGAGTCATAAAACATTGTAAGACTTTATAAGCAATTTATTAGTGTATTTGCTTCACTTTATTATCAAGATAATCTTAACATTCGCAGAACGAGTAATACTTACAATTTAAATAAAAACGGTGATACACAAAATGAAATAAAAACTAAAAAACACGATGAAATAAAAAATTAATAAGTGTTTTGTGTTGATACGATTCAAAGTATAAATAAATAAAATTTACGTAGGTGTACACGCGTAAATATGAGTAAAGCATGTACACGTAACGCACTATAGAAATATTTGTTTTATCACTCTGGTACTGCGGTGTAACCAACAATTAACAGAAAGATTCTTTGTAAGTACTATGTCCCCTCGTCAATAAAATCCGTGAGTCTAACCTTTTCAAAAAAGCAGAAAAAGAATGAATAGGATGATTGTAAATAAACATTTGACTTGGCTATCCGAAGTGGCTCGAGCTTGCATTTTGGTATACTTGGCAGCGCGACAAAAGGAAGTGTACCTAGGAAAATAAAAGGTTACCCAAGTACAATTTTTTTTTCCTTTCTTTCTTTCTCTTTTTTCACGGAGTTGAGATTGCCGTATATTGTGAGGGAAACAACCGTAACGAGTGAACAGAAAAATTAAAAAAAGGAGAGACATTTTTTACGTTTCGAAGAATCGTGAGCGTACACTACTTTCCGAATCGAGTTTAATCGAGTAAAAGTGTATTTTGGCAGTAGTGGATGCTGATCTAAACGCTTACAATGTATCGTTCGTAAAAGTTTAAATACCTATGTATATGTATATAAATGCACAAAGTATTCAGAATTTCGGAGACAAATCAACTGATTTATGAGCACCCATTCACCAATACGCGTTTATAATCCTCGAAAATTAAAGGGAATCCCTTTACATCTGCGTACCGAATGGAATTTCGACGGTGTCAGAGTCAACGCGTTGCCGGACCTGCACGCTTAACCTATTTAGCACGTTTATGGGGTTGATTTCAAGTGCTTTTTCGTCGTGTTATTTGTATAGAAAATTGCGTACAGAGTCCCCCTAGCATCTATGGGGTGTGCGCGAGGGTGTGGTGAGTAGTGGATGCACAAGGGCTGGTGTTTAAAGCATGGATGGGCCGGGGGTGAGAGTGCCATGGTTTTCGAAAATAACCCGTGGCTGTTCAGTGCCGTCAGCCCGACTAGTTTCAATCCTTTGAGCATTGGGGCAGCGGGCGGGGCAGGGGCTAATAGAGAGCGAAATAGAGTGAGAGAGAGAGAGAGAGAGAGTGAAATAAGGGGAGAGGGAGGGAGTGCCAGCTGTACTATCTCGGCAATACAATGGTCGACCACACACACGCCTAACTTTGGCGTCTCCTAAGCTCGAGGGGGAGATCGGCGATATGTACGTGAGGGGGGAGGGTGGGTGTAGGTGGAATTGAAGGTGGAGGCCAGGAGCCACGGTATTCCCACGCGTGACAATGATCCCCGTTGCGTGAAGGGGTCCACGATAAAAATGCGTGCGTGCGGCTCCTGTTTCGACGAGGAGGGGCCCACGCACGCTGCCAGGTAAGACCCTCGTGATCTTTCCCGGAAATTCGACCTTCAGCCCCGTGAGTGCGGTAATTTATCGAGCCGCACAGCCCTTTGCCAGGATTCCGAGGAAGCTGTCGCGCTCGCGATACGCCCTTAAGCTCACCGGGTGGGCCGGTGGGCGTGGGGTGGCGAGGTTTCGGACACGCGGAGAAAGTCGTCAGCTATCGCGGCGAAATTGCAGGCCCAGACGAGATGCACCGATAGCCGCGGCGGCAGTACCTTTTATCTTCATCCGAGCGATATTACCTTTCGTGCCTGGTGTCGCACGGCCTTCGATTCATATTTACGCCTGATGCCAGGAATTGCGAGGTGCACATTGACGAGCGCCAGCTTGTGTATAAATTTCACTTGGCCAATCGTTGCTTTTACGCTCAGAATCCTACGCAATTCGTGCGTCTCTTTGGCTGAGGCGAGGAGCGCCTGATTCATCAAAGCGAACGTGGCTACCGCCACCGAAAGAAAATTTCTCCTTCTTGGCTGCTAAAGAAACTCGACGGTGGGCTGAGATTTAGAAAACTCGTCGTGAAAAATTGTGTTGGAAAAGCCGAACTTTCCGGCAATGATCCGTAAAATCGATACAATCAAACAACACGAACGCACTGAAAAATACACGTCAGACTTCGATAAAGACATTTGAAAGCTCGTATCAATTAGAGATAATCGCCACTTGCGTAAAGATTTTTTCCACTTTAATTAAACATCGAAATAAAAAACGCAAAGAATGCACGAATAAAAAAAGACGGAGAGAGGGTGGTGGCGGCGTGAGGAGGGGGAAAGAGCGAGCAACAGAGCGAGAAAGAAATAGGTAATGTGGGCCGGGGCGGATCATTAATGTTTTTTGAGCGTTCGCCCCGCCCTTAAGTAACGCAGTCACGTTTCGTGCTTTTCTCATTTTTATTTCTGATGCGACGGGCCTTTATTCATGCGTCTTTGCGGCTCTGAAATAAAAATAAAAAAAACACACAGAATTGATACACGCTGAGCGTGAGAGAGAGAGAGAAATCATGGCAAGGAGGAGATAGTGATGAGAAGTTAGAGAGGCCGAGAGCCAATAGGACAAAAATCTAAATTGACCAACGGGTCTTTCTTAATATCGATTTTTTCATATTATTGAATTGTAAATAATATGCTGCCTGGAATCGATTGTTTAAATATTTTAGATCCCGTGTACTTAAAAAAGAAGCTACATTCATACATATACTTTTTTTCCAAGACCTTTTTGGTATTTGTCTTAGATTGGCCTTATCTAGTCATATTTAGAGCAATGTATGTTTTACGGATAATAAAATTTCTTGTGTGGTGCATTTATTTGGTTCAACTAAGCGTAAAAAAAGTATCTACGATTCTGTAATTTGATGCAGATTAGCCAATAGATATATAGGTTCTCTCGAATTATCGTGCCTCTAAGCACGGTAGTGTGTATCTACTGCTCTAAAAGGTAAAAAGAACGAATGTTAACATGACTAGTGATAAAACAAAATTTTTTTTAGCTACTTACGTCTACATTATGTCGATCGTACATGGTAATATATAAGCGCTCGTGTGCGCCCATGTATGTATAAGGGGAATGTTAAAATAATAAAGTAAAAAATTATCTTCTTTCTGTGTTCCCCTTCTCCACTTGGCCATCGTTTTAAATTATTGACCATTCATACTTATTTTCTTTTCACAATTATCTCGTTCAAGATGTTATCGACCGGGTCTCTATGTTTTCCCGAGTTTCACGCACCATATGTAAAGGTTTTAGTGTGCTGAGCGAGATCATGGCATTTAATCTGGGAAGGACATCGTCGTTTGCTTCGTCATAAATGCCCCTAGATTTTTAAATACGACGGCAATTATTAGGACAAGAAAACCCGGAGTGGCGCTTTTGTTATTTTTAAATATCTCAAAAAATAGACGCTCGAATGTAAACCTGGAAAAATGATCTTCTCCTTCGCTCTCTCTCTCTCTCTCTCTCATACACACACACACTCGCTTTTAGTCTATCGTCGCAATTTGGCCAGGTAGTTAAAACACTTTCGCGTGTCGTAAAGTCGGCCATTTTGTACTATTCAAGGAATTTCGTGTGACGAAGGGGGGTCTCTTCAGACAGGCGGAAGAAGTCGTCGTCTAACATGTTTTATCGATTATCGGGCCCCAGATGACTGGGTCCGATACAGCCTCTTAACAAGCGAGCGAGCGCCAACTTCATGGTACACCCGTTACGTAGGCGTGAGGGAAGGACGCGTATCTCTTTCTCTAGGTCTCCGTTCCTCGTACCTTCTGCTCTCTCTCTCTCTCTCTCTCTCTCTCTCTCTCTCTCTCTTCCTTCCCCTCTTTCTCTCTCTCTCTCTCACCAAGCAAGGCGTTCCGAAAACCTGTAATTACGGACCCTGGCGCACATCAAGCGGCGCCGCCGTCCGAGCCTGTCTCTCTTTCTCCCTCTGTTTTTCTCTAACTCCCACCTCCCCGACGGTGATTCCGTTCGTCCGTCTCCACTGTTCTCTGCCGACCCATCCTGAGCGCGCGCATACACACACGAGCGCACGAGCATTTAAGTACGTACCTGTGTGCGCCTTTTTCGAGCTGAGCGAGCGTAGCTCCTCTCAACGGATTTCTTTTGCGTGCGCAACAGCAAACCAAACCAGCCAACATGATGGCGAGTGAACCTGCAAGAAAGAGAGAGAGAGAGAGAGAGAGAGAGCGAGAGCGAGCGAGTGAGTGAGAGAATGGATGAAATGCTGCGGCGCGCTTCTTCTTCGTGGCTTTCCTTCTTCTCTGCCACTTATTCTCTCTCTTCCTCCCTCCGAACTTCTTTGCTGCTCTTTCCTTCCTTTTACGTCTGTTCCGACCGACAATGCAAAGATTAGGCATGGACCCTCCATTCCCCCCTAAGGTCTTTCTCTCTCGTTCCATCACTCTCTCACTCACTCACTCGAGAGAGAGAGAGAGAGAGAGAGAGAGAGAGAGAGAGAGAGAGAGAGAGACTTGCGAAGGGTTATTGGCGTGGACTTCCTTGTGCGCGTTCCCCGAGAGACTCGGCCGCGCTCAGGGAATTTTTAAATGCCATAGATGGCGGAAAATGAGACACCCGACATATTATGGCCAATCATAGCTCGGATGATCTGCTTGTCCTTCGACCCTTTCGCCGCTGCATTAGGAAAGTCCGCAAGCCTGAGTTCTCGTAGCCTATGACTCTGCCTTCGCTACAGGGGAAACTTAGTTTTTGCAGTATCGTGCAGTCAAAGGGAGTCTCTTAAATCATCTAACCGACTTTCAGCCCTCTTGAGCTTCGCGAACTGTACGATTATTTATGAATGGACACACCGAGTGCGCCAAGACTGAATGGGAATCGAACATTGAAAGAGCTAATCTTTCAGATTTCTCGAGCGACTAAAAGAGCACGTCGTAAAAAAATATTCAGGACGTTTCAATAAAGCTAAAGCCTGTCTGAAATTTGATTTCACTTTTAATCCGTAAAGCGATAAATTCAAATTGTTTTAGTGACTAGACGGGAAGAGCCATTGGAGAAAAGCCGTAAAGCTGATGAGTCGTAATTACAAAGCGTCCGCTCGGAAATCGTAGCTTCAGAATGTTTTGCATATCATTATGCACGAAGGACTCTCTATTTAAACGAGCTGCACTTTATCATTTGCCTTTTCAGCTTTTCCGCGCGCGACCATTAAGAGCGATGAGCCGGGATACATGGAAAGGTCGCTGCGAACAAAGCGAGGCGAAAGAGCGACGTCGCGTTTTTCCGTCTCGTCTAGCACGTATAAGAATCGCAATTGCCCTCCTTTCCCTCCTTTTCGACCCGACCATCCGAGTATCGCACTACGATCGAGCGACGCTAACAATTTCAATCGAGGTCGTGGAAAAGGGCTGTGAAAATTACAATATTGTAGGCTCGAACGCACAAAAAAGTTCACCCGCGACCGTTGCTGCACAAAACTTATAGGGACCTCGACTTCGGCCCCCCCTCTATCGCTCTCTCTCTCTCTCTCTCTCTCTCTCTCTCTGTCTCTCTCTCTATTCCTACATCCCTCGTCTCTTCTTTTTATCCTTCTCGAGGCTCCGGAGCCTCGTTGTTGTGGCGGTGACGAGAGTGTGGCTGGGGGCGAAAGAGGCGGCAAGAGGGAACCCCGATGATCGTCTCTCTGTCTCTCGAGTTGATAGTCGAGCAACGGGCGGTCGGCCTTTAAGAAGACTCGACGAGTCTCTACTTTACTCTCCGCTCTCTTCTTTTTTCTCCTCGGCTTGTTTCCCGTGCTCTTATTTTTTGTCCCGCGCCTCCGGCTTCATTCTCCCTCTCTCCCTCCTCACCTTCATCACGCCCTCGCTCTTTCTCGAACAAACGTGCGCGAGCGCTCTCGTGCACACCCGCGCGCGCACACACATGCCCGCGCAAAACTTCCCCCCTCCCTCTGCCTATACCTCCCTCCCTCCCTCCCTCCCTGCCATCCCCTTCATCTTTCATCCCTCCCCCTTGATTTGTCGGCCTTTTTGTTAGCCCCACCACTGACCCCAACACCAGCGAGCGGCCGTTCATTCATTATCTCTCCCGAGCGCGTTAGGCATTCTCTACTCTCGACGGCCCAAGGGGAATAGCGTTCGTGGCGGCTAGTGGCCGCGATGTATACAACAACTCCTTTCTCGCTTTTCCCTAAAACCTTCCTAATGCAAAATCGTCAAGCCTCGGTGATCGGCGTTAAGTCGACGAATAGTTATGGATATTAAATTATGGACAAACGACTCTTGGCAAAGGAAAAAAATTAATCTGAATGTATGCATACGAGCTAAGTGGATTCGCCGAGAGTAATTAACGGCGTCTCGCGCATTAGTGAGAATTTTCCAAATGCCAATTTAAAGTCGATTCCTTCTCTTAACTCTAAACTCTTTCTTCGATAATTTACTGCCTTATAATCGATTTCTGAATCAATAAAAAAATAATGCTAATCTCATAGATTAGGGACTACCTTCAAATTCACGGTCCACTTAAAAATTTAACTCGTACCAAATTGCGTAAATAACAAGAGAAAGATCCTTTCAAAAAAAAAATTATCTTGGCGCATCCAGAAATATTTATAAGCTTCGTGAAGTAGAGGAGTAATATTAAATGAAGTACAGCTGGGGAGTTAAAAGTACATCAAGGCATTACAAATTACATTTTTTCACTAGGCTGTCGAGGCGTAATTTTTACAAGTATGGATTATGCGTATGTATCTAGTATCTACGAGCAAGGAATATGGAGCTAAATAATGAACGGGAGTTGCAAATTTCAACATAAGAAAAGCAGAAACATAAGATTGACTGACCATCTAAGGATGGAAGCTTAATTCACAACTTCCTTAGTGCTGAGCTACGTGACATTGGTTGGTCTGCGAAAAAAGTGAGATGGGTGCGACTCCCTTTTTATAAACGCGGCCTCAGATGAAAATTTCCAACATAAGCCAATACCGAACAATGGTCGAGGGCAGGAAGGAAGGAGGTTGAACTACTTCGTTCATTAAAACTACGGATTCTCGTAGGAAAGAACACGAATTTCAGGGACGATAAGAGGGAAAAAGTCGCCTACTGACAATTTCAAAAGTCCGACTGCTCGTTCGTTTGGTCGACGTTGCCGCTACTGAAAAACTCGCTGTGCAACGTAGATTTCACTGGCTGGCAGAGGATGAAACTTGAAAGCAGCAGCCACAGCGCAGCCTGGAGTTTATACAGGGTCGAAAAACCGGAGCCATTAATGCGACGTACTCACTCTCGCTCCCTCTCGTTGGCATCTCGAAAAACGCATTTACGCGGCCGCGACTCCCTTTGAGTGCGCGTGTGGCCGAAATCGTCCAATTAAAGAGAAAAAGTCATTAAAATATCACCGTCAAAGGGCAGAGACCGAATGTGTACGTACTGCCAGAAAGAGAGAACGTGCACTGCCAGAGAAGGAGAGAGAAAGAGAGAGAGAGAATAGGAAAAAGCGTGGGTTTAATTGATTAGTTTATTTGCATACGGTATATTAACGTACCTTATGTGAAATTAAAGGCTACATTAAAAAATCTGACAATGTTTTGAAGGCGTATCATAACAAAAATCAGCAAATAAGAAATCCATGCACTTATTATATTTTTAATATTTAATTCCAACATTTTAATCATTGGCAGTTGCTTCGATGGACTATGACGAGAGCTCGGTTTAATGAAATTCACAAGCTTGTATTAACCAAGTACTTTATACGTAGAGAGAGACAGACCGAGAGAGAGAGAGAGAGAGAGAGAGAGAGAGAGAGAGAGAGAGAGAGAGAGAGAGAGAGAGTAATAATAATGCAGGACAATAGTATAAAAATGAGTTTCGAAGATGAAATAGTTAGTGACATCGAGAGAGAGAAAGTGAGAGAGACAGGTAAAAGTAAAAATTTCAAGAGGATGCGCGAAGATTTTTTAAATTCTTGTAAAGTGTCAATTACACATATTTTTCAATAATAGGATAAGATGGCTTTTTTTATAACGATGTACTCTCACAATCGAAGTACTGATATATAATCGCGTTGCGCACAAAAAAACCGGAATTTTTTTACAAGTTGGTCGACCAACGTATCATTGCCCGTGAGTTAGACGGAAGAGAGCGAATTTCGAAACGCTGCGCGATTCTTGTGTCCCGTGGAAGTCCAATGAACACTACAGCTGTGGCAGCAGGGTTGCGTGTGATACGGGTGGGGGGAGGCGGAGGTGTAGGTGTAGGTAGAAACAGGGGTGCAACGAAGAAAGAAAAAAGGGTGAGGATTCGGAAAATCCGAGCGCGTTGTCCGCTACTTGGGGAGGGAAGCGTCGCTAAATCAATGGTCAATCGATTATGCACGGTTATAAAATAACCGTCTCAAATTATTCAATTATGTGGTCGTTAAACAAATATTGTTTACACACGGGCGCATTGTGTTCGCGAATCGTTTTTATTCTTTAATGGTAAGCGTCACAAGACAGCTTTACCATGCACTCGCCGCGTATTTACAGGCGACGTAATTAAAAAAACCCTCAGGCCCCTGCGTCACCGTCCCGCGCTTGGATTAATGAGTTTTTAAATTGTTTACGATTTGTCACGTACTGAGATAATTGTGATATGTTACATCGTTAATCGCCGGGGCGAGCTTACGATGATTAAAAAACCGTCGGCGAGCCGCAATTTATTATAACCGGCCAGGTTATTAAAGCGGAGGGAAAATAAATGTAAGATGACAAAAGATGAGTGTCGTAAAAAAAGCGTTTACAATAATACCATAAATGCGTATTTAGATAGAGGAAGACGGAAGTCGGGCCGTTGCCAGAAGGATACGAGAGAAGCAAACGAATGGGCAAGAGACATGGACGGTGAGAAGAGAGAGAGAGTGAGGGAGCGAGAGGGGGACGAGACGAAGAAGGAGAAGGACAGAAAGCGTGCGATGGATAAGCTGCTGCCCTGAAAAACTAGTAGCCCCATGTAAGAATGCCGCTCGACAGCTCTGCTACGCTGCAAGAATACAGTTCGCCTTCTCTCTTGCTATCCCTTCCTCTTCTGCCCTCCCTCCCTCTCGTCCTACCTCGCCAACCGTTCTCTCTCTCTCTCTCTCTCTCTCTCTCTCTCTCTCTCTCTCTCTCTCTCTCTCTCTCTCTCTCTCTTACTAGCAGAAAGAAAAAGAGTCTGTGGGGCGAGGAACTTGGATTTTTCTGTTTCTCTTTCTTTTATCCTGAGCCGACAGTCTTGAACTCAGAATGCACGAGAGAAAAAGAGATTGAGCGGCCGGAGGGTTGGGGGGGGGGAGGAGAAAGAGAGGGAGAACCGCGCGCGACTTCCTTTATGCTCCCTTATATTCTTGTACCCGCTTATGCCTCCGACTGTCGGAAATCTTTTCGCTACACCTTTACAAATTTACTTCTATAACATTACTTTATCCCATTTTTTGTTTCTTTTATATTTAAATCTGTACATGCGTATATGTGAGTGTATGTATACATATATATATATATATATATAAAGGGGGGTGGTGGTGGTGGTGTGCATACGCAAACGTACATGTATGCACAACAGACTGTAGTCCGACTACTTTGTTGATGAGCATCGCTTAATTCAGTACAGTTAATATTTGAAATAGGACTTTTTTCATTGGGTTTATTAATCGATTGTAACTTACGAGCAAAAGCGGCGATGGATCTTTGAGTATCATCGGAAATTATCGACAATGTGTCGAAAATGTGAAAACAATGGAATCAATAGGAGCAGCTTTGCTCGATCGGTCCAGTCGGTAAGGGCCGGGGATATTCGACGGTCGCTATCTCAGGTCGCGCGTTATCGAGTTGGCGGAAGAGGACGAGCGGATCACCGGTGCAGGGGCTGGCGCCCCATTAAACTGACACAAGCCATCGGCGAGGGCACGAGCGGTTTCGCGCCTCCTCCGGCTCTCGAAATGTCCCCCCCTCCTTGTGATTATACGAAGCTGAGGCAGTATCTCAATAATGCCTAATGTACTTAGCCCGGCATTTTGCTTCGCGCACCGCCGTCCTTCGATGAGTCGTCGCTCTCGGCGCTCCGCGTTTCGATACCGCGGGACTTCTTCCTTCCGATGCCGGAGAGAAGGGGTGAATAATCATTGCCACGGAGTTTTCGACCTTTGCTCGAGTGGTGGCGTAGCCAAGCTGGTACGGGGGTTCATCGAGGAGGTCCTGCCCTCGAACAATCGTTGCTCGGGATAGAGTTCCGTTATCCCGATGCATTTTGAGTTCAAAAGAAGGGAGGAGGACTGGCTATGCAAAAAGCCCGTGCATTGCCTGTCGGCCGAAGGGGGAGGACGGGGTGAGCGTTTGCAAACCTGAGCTTGAAATTCCATTCGCAGTGGCTATCATCCCGAGAAAAGTACATTGTGCAGGGGGCAATTGATTATCTCGACAATTAGCAACAAAAGTATGCGTGGGTTACCTCGGTGAGAGCATTCGCGCTCTCTACGTAACTCGCTATCTTCGTAATTACATTTTTTGCGGCTGTAGCCGTGCGATAATGCCAGGCTGAATTCGCGGGAGGGTGGGCGAGGGATAGTACAATACCGCAGGATATGCTTTGATATTCGGGTGAATGCAATGTTGCGTGATAACAGAATTCAATAAAAATTCAACCGAAATTCCGCAACTTCTCGCAAGCCGGTTGCAAAATGCCAAATGCACACAGACGCTCGGTGTCAACGCCGCGAGCGCGATTTAATATATATATATCACGCGGATTTTCGCCTCGTCTCCCCCAAGCGACCTCAGCAAATGGGCGAGAAATATTTTCGGCCGCGGCATTTTTCCTGACTCCCACTCCGCACCCCGCCCTTCGTTGCCCTTTCGCGCGGATATTCGGCCAGCACGTCCCCATCTTCCTGGCTGCTTGACTTTTCGAGTGCGCGCGTTTTCTCAATATCTTGTTTTAGCACGCTTATTCCTTGGCTACTCGTGAGATGCTGCGACACGTCTGTTGGCCGAGTGATAAAGCGCGAGGAAACGAGCGCTCCTGTGTATATATGTGTGTGTGTGTGTGTGTGTGTGTGTACGTACGTGTGCAGGCGCGCGCGTAGCGAACGAACGAGCAAAAGTGGAGAGAGAAACTATTCGAATAAAATCGGGTTTCCATGACGAAGGATTCCTTTTCAAATTTTACCAGAATTCCTGATATTTTATGCTCCTATACTGCGAATAATATTCATTTTTCCTTTTTTCCTTTTTCGTACGTCTGCCTTTCATTTTATATTGCCGACTCTCAGCCACACGCCCGGGCTGTTCGATTAAAGCATACGAAAAACAAAAAAGGCCAACGCTTGTATAATTTATAAATGAGGCGTCACCGATGAGCAAAGGGACCGACTAATTATTACTCCTTCCAAGTTCCACGCAACGATATAAAAGAGGGTTGGCGATGCCTTTGGATATTATAGCCGCCGCTATGGCTCCAGTCGGCGCTCGAATTTAAAAACAAAATCAGTTGTCAACGAGTTCCGACTCGGGAATCTTGTGTATTTCCTTATCAACGGTGCGTTGAGCACATCTGCACACCTTTAGTTATTCGAACGAATTCGGCGGCTCATTTTTTCCATTTTTACGTTGCGGAAAATAGACCTCCAGCATCCATATGCAGTGAACAAAACCAAGCGAGCGGAAAAGAACAGATAGCGAAAAGAAATGGGCTAGACTTTTGCATGGGACAACTACGCAGCAGCAACCCTTTTAATTTTCGTTTAATTTTTTTTTTTTTCATCTTTGTGTCGCACTATTTTGTCGCCTTCTTTATTCCTCGGCTCCTCGCACACGAGTCGAACTTATTATTCTTCAAATTGTTCCTTGGTTCAGGAGCGTTCGAGTATCTTTCCAAGCCTTCCTTCCCTTCGGATCGCCCCCGCCGTCGCGTTTCATTTCTCGTTGTTCGAGCCTTCGGTGATTTTTTTCGCGAATCTAAAAATATGCATCTTGCATCCAACTCCTTATTATTCGCGCGTCGTCTCTCTTCTTCATCTCGCTCGACCGCGGCCAACTTCAAAGTTTTAGTCCCGCGCGCGCCTCGTACGCTTTAGTTTTCTTTCCCTCCTGTTGTTCCTACTTTTCTTTTTATCTTTTTTTAAGTTCCCGCTTTATCCCTTTTTTGTTTTCCTCATCCGCACGCCTAAGAAATTATGCTGCCAAGGAGGCAATATTTTCGACAGCGTGCATCGTAAGTTTTTGCATATAATTCGTTCTTGTTTTCGTTATTGTCTTCTATCTCTCTTCTGACTGCACACGTGAGTTTACCAGACTTAATTTTTGAGGTTAACTTTAAAGCCATTGCCCACTCGCATTATTTATTATTCCCTGATATTTATAAAGCTCTTTTTCACCATTTAATTATTTATTCTGAAAATAATACCATCCTCCTGTCACATTTTAAATGAAAAGTTTTAGGGAAATTATCATTATTGTAGCTCTGTTCTAAGACCAGTAATCTTAATTGCAATAATTCAACTTTCTGCATAAATATAGTAGGCTCTCTTGTAGGGTTGAAAAAAGGTTCTTTAAATTTTAATTTCATCACCAGTATTCTTCAAATTACTCATAGATTGTGTCTGTCTACATTGTGAAAATAAGTGGAACCTATTGAATTCTATTCTTTGGAAAAGATCGATCGATAACTATACACAATTGTTTGAGTGAAATAGTTCTTGTTATAACATTTAATTACAATTACCTAAATGAATTTAAAGCTATCTATACAAGATATAAAATACAAGATTTTTTCTTTTATATTTTAAAATTTCATAATCATAATATTTCTTCCTTGCTTTAAATATATGAAGCTCTAATATTTTAAAGACCAAAAAATTTTTCTAAACTATTTTTAAGTGGTCTTTTTTAACATGTAATCTATATCATTGATGGCTTTTTTAACAACTGACTGTAATAATGGTATGAGACTCGTTCTAAGCACAGTGTTAGTCTTGAGTCCTGGGCGCAAGGCATATCGATCCCTTCTCCAAATGCTTCTACCCTAATGTTTAAGTGTGTGCGTATGTCTGGCACCAATCCTGGTCAGGACGCAGCCTCAGTCAGTTCAGTTTACTATCGGACGCTTCGTAGTCACTATCGTATGCAGCCAAACCATTTAATTTTTCGTTGACTATTAAATTCTTGTTCCTTTTGTAATAATAAGCTATTTAAAAACATATATCTAAAAAAAAGAATAAAAATTTCGACCCTATGGGATTGTGCATCAAAATGGTATGTATACTTATGGTTCTAGACCCTCTCATCTCAGGTATAAATGCACTCTACTGAAACAATTCATTATGACAGCTTTTCATATATGATTCTTTTCATTTTTCTTCTCAGTGTAGTTTTTCCTATAGAGGTTTTGTTTGTTAAACATGCTTTGATTAAATTTTAAAACACAACCGCACATATCATTTGTTTTTGTAATATTTATCATAATGTAGTATATTTAATAATTATGGTAGTCAATGAGAATATTAAAATATTACTTTAAAGGACAAAAGTGTATTGAATGGAACCATTTTTTTTCTAAATACCTCTTTTGAAAATTTTTTTCTTTTTTTTTCTTGTCTTATTTCCGTAACTAAATGATTATAATAATTCATTTATTTGTTAAGATTTTCATTTATAACAAGAATAACTGTCCGAAGGATAAAACAATTTTAAATTTTTAACAAATTTATGTGCTATAGTTAGGCTGTAAATAAAATGAATTATATAAGGTTAAGGTTATCATAATCATTTAAGAGTTTGTAAAATGTAGTAAGCAGTCTTTATATATTGTTTTAGGTTACATATTATAAAATAATTTAACAATAGACAATCACTTATACTGGAATCTATATATCTATTATTAAAAATATTTCTATAGGCAAAGCATAATATAATAATGGGTATCTGTTAAAAAGGATAATAGAGTTTTTGAGACTATTGGGATTGTATTCTTCATTTTATTATTTTTTTCATCTCATACCTATTTAAGAAAAATAATAGAGATCCTCAATTACGCCCAAATATGAAAACACATATTTAGTTTTTGAGGGTATATTTTTCCATTTAGAAAGTACATTTGCTCTTTAGTTTTGCTTCCGATCAATATCAACAACCACAAAAGGTTGCTGCGCAGTGAGATGCTACCGAGCCTTCCATCTGGGGGTAGGAAGCCTAGGACGATGGGATACACAGCCTTGGATTGGTCTACCTACCCTTCTTCTTCTCCTCTTTTATGATTCCAGTCAGAAAATGGGCTTTCTGGCTTCTATAATTGGCATATGAGTCACGGTGAAGTTTTTAGTCGAGCTCTATCGATCCATCTCCCAGATTTTTCTTTGTTATAGCCAGGCGCAGCAGCCATCATAAAATTTGAACTTTATAGAATCAATAAAATGAAATAGAATGCAGTGGGATAATTCAGTTTTTTCTGTTCTTTATTTTCTGATCAATTTTCTAAATTAATTCATTAAGCGAATAATTCATTAGATCCGATGACATTAATTAATTACAAAAGGTGAATAATTCCTTTGAAATTTGCAGATAATCGATAATGGACAAATATGCACCCTTCCTCAAAATTCTTTTCAAAGAATTCAACGAGTAGTTATAATTATTAATAGGATTCATATTTGATAATACAATGCTTGGTCAAATGAGTTGGGATGAGCCAATGACATCATTTGGTTAAAGTTCATCTAGCTGGCTTATAGTCGTAGGAGCAAATTAAAAAAAATTATTTAAAAATGAATATTCGATTAATAATCATAAGAGAAGAATCATCGTATACATTACTTTTCTTTTGTGTTCCAGGTTCCGACTAGTCATGTCCAGTAAGTGGCGTCGTGTATTGAAATTGAGCATAGACAGGAAATTAGTACGCGCTAGTCGCGAGAGATAGAATGAGTGCACCTCGACCATCCGAATTGCGCTGCTTCAACGAGAATTCTCCCAGGCCCCCTGTTCCTGGTAAGTTCCTCGACAAATCGAATGGAAGAATCTCTCGGAACGAGTAGGCTTCCATTCGAGTCATTAGTTTTCGGAATCTGGGAAATATTCGTATAGTTAAATGATCGAAAAGGATCAATTAATTTAGAAGCATTGTATTATTGGCTATGTACACGTGCACCGGTGCTGATTTCTCACTACCGTGAACGCTTAAAAAACTTAAAGCGAGTACTCGGTGAGAGAGGTCGCAATTATTTTAACCAGATTCGAATGTAAAATCCACTAGATAATTAGTGCGCAAGCGAAAGGAAGGCTAAGCAATGTGCGCTTGTGATTCTGCCGTGGCAGGTGAGGAAAGGGGAGGCTACGTTGGCAGGTGTCAGTCATCGAGTCCGGATCCCCATCCCCGGCGCTCGGTTTGCGATGCCACTTGCGCGCCGTTGGGCTTCGAGCCGGAGGGTCGCTGCGACCGCTCAGTCATGGAGGAGAGGAGTGACTCGGGCTCCAGGTTGGCCTGTTTGCAATGGACGAGGAGCCTTCACGCCCTGCTGGAGGACCCGAAGGGCCTCGAGCTCTTCGAGCACTACCTCCAGCAGGAGGGTCACACCTACGCGCTCTCTTTCTGGTTCGCCTGCGAGGGCCTCAAGGAGGAGCGCGACCCCAACAAGCTCACCGCCATCATCAAGGTTCTCATTAGAAGGTAAGCTCTCACCGTTGGTGCCTCGATTTTCTAAACCTGTCGCCGCTCCTCGCTTGCTTAAGGCCCCACTTGGCTACTTCGCGATAGCCTTCACCAATGGCGTCCTTTGCGCTCTGCCCCCGGTTCCATAACGATTCACAGTAGGTAAGTAGACGACAGATGCTGTTCGATTTTTTTCCCTCGACGAGCAGTGTTTGTAAGCAAAGGAAACGTATGCGCTTGTAAATTATCCTACGACATCTGAGCACTGTGTTTCGCATATGTACTGCTTACGATAAAATCGAAAGGAGTACTTTGAATACGAGCCTCCTTGAGGAAATGTCGTGTCAGTCATGTTAAAATTCAATGTTTACTTTAGAATAATAGATAAGGAGCTTTTGAAATAAAAAAAAAAACACTTGGTACAGCTGAAATTGCCAAGAATACATGTCAAACATAAGCCAAACGCAGGCCAAACGCAGGCCAAACGCAGGCCAAACGCAGACGAGCGAGATGTGAAACACGTGAAAAGTCCTTGAAAAACAGAAGAGGGTCTGCACACGCGTTTGTAGGCGTTTGTTCTCTCTCTCTCTCTCTCTCTCTGTGCCCCCTTCCTTTTTGAGCCCCCTCCTCCCGGCAACATCCGAAAGAATAAGAAAAATAAGGGCGAGCTACATATCGAGCCTTTTGCTTCTCCAGGTTCTTCCAGCGGCCGCAGCTAGCGCTCCCCGAAGACGTGCGCAAGGAGATGAGCCGGAGGGTGCGAGAGGGTCTCGCCGACAAGCGGATGTTCGACCTGGCGCAGCGAGAGGTCGAGCGGCTGATCGAGGAGACGACCTACCCGAACTTCCTGCGCTCTGACGTCTACCTGCAATACGTGCGATACTGCCAGTGTCTGGCCGAGGTCTCCCCCGGCTGCCAGAGGCGGCCGGGCAGGGACGGCCAGCAGGAGGAGACCGGCAACGAGAGTCCGAGCTCGCCCGACGAGCCCGCGATATCCTGCGCCTCGAGCCTGCTTCCCACCTTGCACGAAGACAGTGAGTTCAAACGAGGATACCGGCTAGATAAGACCGGCCACTACCGGTCAACGCTACTTTAGATTGGCCTTAGAAAATCCGTTGTTTACCTTTCGCGCGGACTCGACGTTCGAGTATCGGTATCTTTTTTTTTTTTCGAGTGCTCCGAGCTTCGACCTAGAACTTAGGTTTTACGGTCTAGCGTTATTTATTACTTAGCGAGCATCGTAAATTTAAGCCCGTGCGTGCCAACAGCGATCTCACAGGCTTGCGCGGGGGTAAAGTAAGCGTCACAGACACGCGCACATTTGTGCGATTTCATTAAGAATCGCGACTCAAGGATTTTCCTTTACCGCTAATCGTACGAGCAAAAAAGAATATCAACCGCTTTAAAAGCTGACACTCAACATCTTTTTCCTTTTAACGCTCAAAGGTGAATTCACGATGCAGCAGCAGCAGCAACAGCAGCAGGAACTACGTCAGCATCATCACCACCATCACCATCACACACATTCGCAACAGCAGTATCATCATCATCCGACGACTGAATTTAATAAGGGGGAGATGAGACTGACCAAAGACATCCTCATGGCCACGCAACAGCTTAGAGCACTCGACGTTAGACCGAAGCCAGAGGCCTTCGCTGGGTAAGCCGATGATTTAGTCGACTCCTCTGCCCGTCCTCGAGCCCCGTACTCTCCCATTTATACCATTCGCGAGGACTGTAAGATGCACGCTAATCTTGCTGTGTCGTTTAATGTGCTGTTGTCGTTATTATCGTTTTTGCTGCTGTTGTTGTTATTGTTGTGTTGTTACCATTGTTGGTCAGCGACCACCATGAAGAGAATTTTTAAATAAGCACTGGTACTGGGATAGAGGACGAGCAAAGGAAGCGCGAGGTTCTCCTAAAGGAACGGCCGATGCCGCCTCCCAGTACAAGAGAAAAAAACGTCGATCGAGCAGTGATCGTCTTCCTCCTCTCAATGGCTCAGGAATTTAAATAAATGAAAAAACCCGACAGAGCTCGAAAAGCAAACGAAAATCCCGCGCCCACTCGTATTCCTTACACACTTCCCACACCCTCAATACTTATATATTTTTTTTATTTAATCATATCGCATTTTAATTGGTCGACCTGTCGTTTTGTTTGTTTTATTATTTTACCGTTGTCCCTGCCTGCGCCTCGCTTGCATTTGAATGAGAGTAGCCTTTACCTGCAATCCGGAACTAGTCCTTACTACGCGTCGGTGCCGAGACCACGCGCACAATACTCCTCGTATAATCCGGTCTCCAGGCAAGACTCGGAGCTCCAGAGCTTGAGCAGCGATGCTCGCACCGAATCCGACAACCTCTCCCTCACCGACGCGTCTCTGTAAGTTTTATTTTAATTTTTAATTTTTAGTTCTTAATCTTTACTTTTATAGTTTTAATTTCAGTTTTATATTCATGCGACATTATGCCCCTCACCCACGTTAATCTGGGCCCATGGCTTCGATATTATGATTTATGTTTCATCAACATTTCGATACCTCTGCACCTTGTCAACGGGCCGGATCTTAGGCATATTCTGTCTTATTATACCAATCTTGTACCACTCGTTATATTCAGATTGCAAACTCTGTAAATGAAATTGAATATTGCTCAATGACTTTATGTTGGTCATTGGTTTTTCAATAAATGTTGATGAAATTAAATGTTTTACGCCTGCGAGAAACACTCCGAAAAGGTTGTTGCACACCCGCCTGTGCTCTCCTCCCCCCCCCCGGTAAAAGAGAGAGAAATCTGGTCACTCGTTAGTCAATTAGAAAAGTATTATTCTCAATCGTACAAGATAGAGATTTATTTATTGCATTAAAACCCAATGCTTACTGAAAATTTTTGATACTTAATATGCTATTATTTATTTTAAAAAAATGAAAAATCGTAGAATGTAATGCGCGTGCACGTATAACTAAATATAATATGACGACACTTTGAAGCCCATGGCAAAGTATAAAAGAGACAAAAATTTTTTGTACTTGATATCAAATATGAATTGAGCTTTTAATCACGCGATCGTTTTCTGTCACGACACGATGTTTATTTGTTTTATGTACTGCAAGGAAGTAACAAAATATTCAATAAATTAAAGGAACATTCCTAAAAAAGTTTTTATTATCCGTTGGCATTGTAAGAACATACGTTAGCCATCTTAGGATTACGCACAAAATTAGCATACAATTGAAATAACAAAGTATAGGCTTGTTCAATCTAACTTTCGTTCGCTCCAAGCCCATAAAAGCTTTGGCCCCCGCAGCATTACACATTAGCTCGAAGCTGAATATCGTGCAATTCCTAAGCCCCGGGATCGATAAAAGGGGAAAGCAAAAAAAATAAAGCTGTGCTCTTCCTGCTTATGGTATTTTTTACCCCTTCTCTTTCTCTTAATCTATAACTATTACCCTCCCCCCCTCTTTCTAGCACGCTAATCTCGCGGGCCCTATGCCATGAAAATAATAAAGAAAAAAAAATTTCAAAACTGTAAAAAAACAAAAACAAACACAACAGCGATGGAGCGTCGATGTCGAAGCGCAACACGCGGAAGCAGTACATAAGGCAGTGCCAGGCGATGAAGAAGTCGGCGATGATAAACTGCGACCCCGTCGGCCATGAGAGCATCATACCGAGGACGCAGCGGGTTTCGTGCGAGCAGACGCAGCCGATAAAGCCGGAGTCGTTTGCACGGCAGCTGATCGAGAAGCTCGAGCGCGTGAAACGCGACCGAGAGAACGAAGAGAAGCTCGAGCGGAAGCTCAAGGAGGTCGACATGTCTACAAGTCAAAGGTATAATAAACCTTCTTAGCTTTGTCGTTCAACTTTACACGCGCTGCTGCCCAATTGTACATTCGATCAGTGGAAGTTGCCCGCCGGACCTCCCCCCTCACCCCCTACCCGGCTTTTGACTGATTTCGCACATGCTGTTTCTTCATCGAGGTTTATTTTGACGGCTCGCACCCCATAGTGAGTCCTTCTCAAATCGGATTCTAAGAAAGTGGGCTCGGCCGAATGTCACTTGGTTGATATGTAGCCGTTTTACCGAGGAACGTTATTGTAAACGTGTACAGTTAGGAAAAGATTAGGTTTTTTTTAAGCCCTAGAGCTCGGCCACCCAAGAAGTCGCAATTAAAAACAAGTCCATTATCGGCGTGAAATGCACTTTTGTTGAATCAGCCCTTCGTCCTTTCCCTTTCGCGGAAACGTCGTCAACTCCGATGCCTTGAATTTAAGGGCTCCCCGAACGCCACGAGCCTTTCATTCGCATTTACCAAGGGACCCCCCCCCCCCGCGCCTCCAGCGACAATCGCTTTACCTGGTTCGATCGCGTAGAGCGTCTTGACGTTAACCCGACACCTCGTTGTTCTCCTCAGCGATGGTCTCTGCGACTCCGCGAGTGGGCCTCCAACGAGCTCAATGCCATCGTCGTCGGCGGGGGCGGGGGCGACTGCCGCCGCTACCGCCTCCTCGGGCCTCAGCTGCGGCCAACAGTCGCGAAGCCTCGCCGAGGCGCTGCGCGAGAAGCTGCAGCTCGAGGAGGACAGCGACCAGGCCATCCTCGACCAGCACGTCTCGAGGGTGTGGTCCGATCTCACGCCCTCGCGCTCGCCGAAGGTCGCCTCGCCTCGACCCCGATCGCCTGATAAGCTTCGGCGACAGCAGCAGCAGCAGCAACTGCAGCAGCAGCAGCAGCAGCAGCAGCATCATCAGCAACAGCAGCCACCACAGCAGCATCATCATCATCAACATCACAGTCAGCAGCAGCAGCAGCAGCAGTCGCAGCACCAACATCATCAGCTAACGCAGCAGATGCAGCAGCAACAGCAGATCCAACACCAGCACCAACAGCAGCAGGCGCAACTGCAGCAGCAGCAACAGCAGCAACCGCAGCAGCAGCAACAGCAACAGCTGCTGATTGTGGGGAGCGGGGGAGCCTCGAGTACCAGCAGTCATCAGTACCCCACGAGACCGTCCTCGCATCGCAGCCAGCGCAAGGAGAAGGACGTTTTCTCGACCTTCTCCGGCGACAGCGGCAACGTCCATGACTTCCCCGAGGTCGGAGAGCTTCACGGCGCCGGGAGCATGAGCTCCCTTGGCTCGCATTTGCCCAAGAGTAAATCCGTACCATCCGATTATGCGGACTCCCTCAGGAAACAGGATCTTTATCTACAAGGTGTGTTTTTAATCCTTCGTTGCTTGCGATACTTAATTGCACCGACTGAGCATTCGACGTCGCCGCTATTGATTATTGATAAGTTTATTAGGAAGAAAATGGTGGTTATTTTATACGAGTCCGTTTGTGTGCAAATTTCCATGCAATAAAATACCCGATGATTTATGCACGTTAAACGAGGACAATTGGTGCCCGGTTTTCTTTGAAAGTAAGAGAAGTACCAATACCTAACGATTCTTCGCTGGCATTGTTATCAGGTCAAGAGCCGAGGTATCGGAGGCTGGACGCGACGAGGTCCTCGGCGACGAAAAAGTCGATGACCGAGCTGACGGATAGCGGCGTGTCGGTGGTGAGCGACGTGCCGCCCACGGCGGTCAAAGACAGCCGGCTGCTCAATTGGCTGAAGGAGACCGACGGCAGCGTAGGTGGCGGATGCGGGAAGGTCGAGACCAACGTCAACGCCAAACTCAACCGGAAAAAGTTCAGCAACCTGCCGCAGCAGCCCTTCGTCGGGGATCCCGGCATGCCCTTGCTCCCGCAGCCGCACACCGTAAGTCCGGGATCTTATTTTGCCTCCGTGCCCGCCTACCCTTGGGCCCCCCCCCCTACCCTGCTCGCCTCTCGCTCCGACCAACTACTGCTAGAGCGACCCGAGCCTACAGATAACATTACCTCTTGCCTTAGGCAACGCAACTCGAGGAGGCCAAGCGCCGGCTCGAGTACGAGCAAAACCGCAATAGGCTGCGATATCCCGGCGGCGGGGGCGGTGGGACCAAGCAGCAGCAGGACTACGAGCTTATGCCACCGGTCCAGTCCTGCATGCAGTCAAACCAGTCGACGCTCAGGCGGTCCAAGCAGGAAGCCGCCGTCGACTTTACCACCGTTGTGTTCAGCTTTTGTGACGAGAAGGTGCCCTACAGGACCAAAATACCCGGATACAACGTCACCCTCAAGCAGTTTAAGGATGTTTTGCCGAAAAAGGGCAGCTACAGGTGAGAACCCTACGGAACTCGGACTGTATGGTCCCCTTACTTTTGGCCAAAATGGCAGTTCTCTTCTATTAATAATATTAAATCCCTGCGTTCTTTACGCTTTGTTAATTTTGGCCTACGCTTTGCCAAGCAAATGAGATCTTTGTACCAAATTTAAGTATTGCAAGACAAACTTGAAGCTCTATCGGTACCATTGTAGTGTATTTCAAATATTTGTGCAATAGCGAGCAGTTAGCCTTTTTTTTTTAAACAATATCATTCGGTAGTTCTGCCTTCTTCCTTTCTACGGAGATCGCTTATAGCAGCATTTGAATGCCGTACGTGTAAAAGATGCGCGGTCGACTCAGAGTGAACGAATTGATTATGGCTCGGCTTCGTTTCAGGTATTTTTTCAAAACCGAGTGCGAGGACTTGGACATGAAAGTTATACAAGAGGAGATAACCGAGGACGCCGAGATCCTACCGCTGTGGGAGGGCAAGGTCATGGCCCAAGTGAAGGCGCTCGAGTAGACGCTAATCTGGACGCTCATCGTCTTCTCGGGCGTGTATATTCGTATTCTCAATACCCCTCCATCGCCCTTTAACGCTGCACCCGGGATCCGGTACGGAAGCATCCAGTAGGCGAGTGCACGCTGATGAAAGGAGACACGAGGGCGCCGAGCGTCCACAGGACGCCTCCAATCGTTGCCTTCGACGCGAAACTGACTTCACGAATGACGAGGGCCTGTTCGCGAGATTTTTAATCGCGTATCGCGTAGTATGCTCGACGATAACAACGGGAAAACGAGAAGAGGAGGGAGACACACTTTGTTGTTATTATTTTTTTAATTACTTACTAAACGCAGTGTGTGCGAGTGCGAGTGTGTGTGTGTGTGTGTGTGAAGCGTATGCGCCGTGAGCGGGTTAGGGATGTGAGGAGGTCGCGGCAGGCACACGCGAGCCGAGTCCCCAGTGAAAATACTTTTGTATCGCATGAATTTTGTAAAATTTTATATAAGGCTATTTTCTGGTGGATCGTGTCGAGCGAATTAAGGAGGGACGTGTATCAATGCGCGTGTATATAGCAATGAGTATATGTATTAATTTTTTAACTACAAACTATAAAAGTAAAGTGATTTTACATTTATCAAAGGGATAAAGATAAAAAAATTCATTTTCTTTGTGTGACCCTAAAAAATGCTTTTACTCGCCCATTGTATCTTTTTTTAACTCACTCTTCTCTATCTCTCTATATCTCTCTTTCTCTCTCTCTCTCTTTTTCTCTCTCTTTTTCTCTCTCTCTCCCTCCCTCCCTCTCTCCCTCTCCCTCCCACTCTCTCTCTCTCTCTCTCTCTCCTCTTTTTTACTTCTCCTCTTTCCGTTCATCTATTTTTACTTATAATCTTAAACATTGACATGATTCATGTTACTTCATTGTAGAGGAATTTATTTAACGCTACTAACGCAATTGCAAAGTAAAGTATTTATTTGTGGAGAAAATTATCCAAAATGTTTTCTTCACAATTGACAAAAGTATTTTGTGCTGGGGTGTTGCGCAGTTTTGCTCGTTAATGTACATAATAACAAAAAAAAAAATTAAAAACAAATGTGAGGACAAGCCGCAAAATTTAGCGCATAATAAAATATAAAGAAGTATCAGATTTGATGTCGTAATTATTTTGTTTGTTTAAAAGACTTGATAGGTGCGGTTCATTTCTTTTTTACAACAGCAGCAGCAACAGTAATTATAACAATAACAAATATTGATGATAATCAATTATTATTATCATTACTCCTACTATTGTAATTCTTATTATTAGTAATGTATTAATATTATCATTGTCATTATCATTATTGTCATTGCTATTGTTGTTGTTGCTGATGTTGTTGTTGCTATTATTATTATTATTATTATTATATTATTATTAATAATATTAATATTATATTATTATATTATTATTAATGTTATTGTCTCCGACCGACTGTACAAAGAGCTTGCGTAGTTAATCGCCTTATCGAGGTCTGTCATGGACCCTAGATTTTACATAGGGAAAAAATTATTGTACGAACAAGATGAAAAAGGTTAGTCGATAAGGTTATAGATATTGTGTATATTATATATACATAATACTATCTAAGTTATACATATATAAACTTGCGCTCTCATTTCATGGGTGTACGCTGGTACGATTGGAAAATAAAAAATGAATGCGGAATTTCCGTGAAGTGAGAAGTCAAGGAACAAATAAAGGAAGAAACAGCACATCGAACATGGCTTGACATCGACACTGCGCCGTGTTTCAATCTGTGAAGAGTATTATACATACAAGCTGTACGCAAGAACGAAAATTGAATTGAACGATACCATTTATTTATAAAAACACAATCAATTTTTTAAAGTATGACTTTGGTATTATTTTCTCGCTAATGCTTTAAATGGAAATTGTGGGTATTTTAAAATGTTTGAGTATTCCAGATGTATAGAGGTCCAATACATTTAACATTGATAACATTGTTTTTTTACAAAGCTATGTCAAATAGTCAGAAATGCGCCTTCATTAGATTATTTACCATTACTTTTTGATTCGAAGGAATAAAGGTATTTCTTTCACAGTCAATTACAAAGTTTATAAAGAAATTTTTGAGTGAAATAAACTGATTAAGATATAATCAGTTTTCGGTATAATTAATGTTTGAAGTGCATAATTAACCATCGATGGTTTTGTATACTTGTAAGTGAAGAAATACTGCATTTTGTATTAAGCACTGTATAAAAATTAAGAAGAATAAAATAAAATTCAAGGTACCGTGAATAGTATCTATTTCGCAAAATTGAAAAAACGAATAAAAGTTATAAGAAAAATTACGAGAGTCATATTTTAATATAGATTTTTCGCATTGAAGAATTGAATTAGTCAGAAAGAAAATGTAATGTTTAGCCACTGCGCACGAAAAATTCTATGCGCCTATAAAACAAATAAATATTGATCTCTTCGTGCGAATTTTTCTTATTCGGGTGCGGAAATGAATTGTGCCTTTTTAGTGCAGTAAGCAGTGAAACGTAAGCCTAATCTACGGCTGTGCGTTTTCTTTGTTCTTTAATTTGACTACGAAAACATAATGTTTTTGTTGGCTTTGCTTGCAGCGGAGCAAATGGACATTGGTACGACCAATTGTAAAATTATATCGATTTATTTTCTACTTCTTTTGTAAATGGAGAAAATTTCGCAACCGTTTTTGTACCTGGTATTATTTAGTTGACACGTAAATGAACTCAAGGCGTTTAATTATTATTTAACAGAATTTTTAAACACATTATACGCCATATAGATAAATTTTTATCGACAGATAAATGTGACTTGTTCGCGTGTGAATGAGCTTATGCCGAGGCATTTGATTTTGTATTTTTCTTACACTTAAGAATTTTTTTAACAATTTATAACAAAGTTTACCGTCACCGTCTCCGCTGTCCAAAATAATGCAATACTTGACTATCCAAGATTTTGCAGTACACGTCAAACTATTGCGTTTATATAATAGCGTTTCATTCTTTTTCTTTATTTAACTTTTCTTTTTTTTCATAAGTGTACGACGACAATGCAATTGATCGTTATTCATATTGCAATTCGATGGCTTGGTATCACATACTGTCTCAAAAATTTTCTGCAATACTTACACAATGAAACCAGCTTCAGAGCTGCTGCTAAACTTGCAG
The DNA here is from genome assembly GCA_018907135.1 of Kradibia gibbosae. Taxonomy (NCBI): domain Eukaryota; kingdom Metazoa; phylum Arthropoda; class Insecta; order Hymenoptera; family Agaonidae; genus Kradibia; species Kradibia gibbosae. The sequence continues at coordinate 11,911,135 of JACCHX010000002.1, read as the reverse complement.
CTACATACATAATTCAATAAATAATAAATGCGACACTAAATGCAACAAAAAAGTCGAAAATTCAGGTTTTTTTGCGTGTCATTGCTAATCGAGGGGGAGAATTGTATAGAAATTGCAGGAATTCAGAGCAAGATATGTGAAAGCTAATACACCGTGCTACAATATCACAAATGATAAATTGTTCCTGTACCTAATTGATTTATAATAATTATTATTATTGTATATCGAGAGAATTGAGGATAAGAATAATAATGCGATTTTCATTGAAAGTACCGAGTATAATTGAAAAAACCTTATCCCTATTATTCCATACATTTTAAATGAAACTAAATTTTTTATATTGATACTTTTGATATTGAATGTCGATAAGCATTATTTAAGCATTCCACGAATCAGTCGAATGTATTAATCGTCAATTTCGGGCTGTTCGATTAGTAATATAAATAATCGTAAAATATAAAAAGAATACATCATAGGTATTGCTAGATGTGTAAATGTAAAGCATAACGAAACTAAAGTTGTAATAATTTCATTAAAAGGCCTTGGTATCTTTTTTTACAATCGATATTTGGCAGGAGCAGAAGCATAAACAAAAGAAAAAAAAAGTTGTGGTCGAGAGCTTAACTTGTTAGTGAGAACTCAATTAGATAACTAATTATAGCTATGCTATTGATTTGTTGAGCTATTTAAAGTGCAGGCGAATGTAGGACTTTAAAAATCTGTGAATAAAAAAAAATTGTCATTAAATGGAACCACTAATGATCGTAGATATAACAGAAATCTTACATTTAAATTGCTACCGGGACTTAAAATACTATTAACTTTATATAGATGGCGCCATAACGAACGTTGACTATTGTCAACTTCGCCTGTCAACATGATAAAAATATTTTTCTTCGTAAAGAAATATAAAAATAGAAATCGGAGTTGAATTAAGTCCAATGTAGTGACTATTATAATTATTTGTTTATCAAATAATTTTTTATATTGATTTTGCAGCAAAGACATTACTTGCATATTATTTAATTATTAATTTACTTTCTGTACATTTAACCTTTTCAGATTCATTAAAATTTTAATGCCAAATAACAAATTTAAGGGAAATATTGGCGTGTTATAAATTATGTACCTGTAAAGCCCTTTTTCAAAGGAAATTACGTTGCTTTTTACTTGACCTTTAGTAAAGTGTAACCTAAATCATATAAATAATATATTTCTAAATATACAATGACATAGGAAAATAATTAATATGTTATCGAATTATTTTACAATGTATATAAACAAAATAAAATTTCAAACTCATTCTAAAATTGTTTTTGATGTCGAAGGCCTTTAGTAAACAATGACTAAGCGTGTACTTATTCTAATATATAGTTATAAAAGACAATTTTTACAAAAAAAAAAAATAATAATATATATTATGTTGTAGATTATTAATATTATTGAAAGTATTTAATAAAAGTTCTTTTTTGTATTATAGAATCCAGTTATAGTAGATGGTTAATGTAAAGATAATTATATAAAAAATAGAAGGCAGTTTTATATTACAATTACATTCCGTAACTAAGTATTTTAGTTATTAGAGTATTTAGAATTATATATACTGTCAAATAATTAACTTTGATTATATAATATATGTGGATAAACTTGAACAATCAAATTAATGTGTAATTTACTCATTAGAATTATCTATTAATCTGGTGTGTTTCTTACGAAAAATTATAATATATATTATTTTTTAATTTACATCAATGTGTAAGTTAATATTTCTAATAGATTAGTTTTTTATGTTATAATTTTAATTTGAAAAAATTTGTATAAAAATTTTCATTATTAACGTCTAGTGTAAACAATTATTTGATCATATTTTGAATTTAGGAAATCTTTGAAAACTATTTACAATTAACTTTTCATTAAGCTATTAATGGTGGTTATGTACACATAAATGTTGTGTGTTTTTTAATAAAGTATCCATTTTTTAGGATATCTATTAAAAAATATAAAAATATAACTTAAAACCATGAGTTACTGAAAGCATTAGCCGTTCTAGATAAAGTTAATTATCTCTAAATATATACTAATGTGTCATACAATTTTAATTAGCAATAATATAATCATATTTTAACTCGTATAAGTTATACATTTTAGGACATAAAAAATAATTTATATCCAGCATTTAAGAAAAAAAATTCATTAAAATTCTATTGTATTTTTGACATGAATTTATTGTTTTTTAATTTTTTTTACTAACAAAATCAGCCGTATAAATTTTTCTGCTCTATAGTATATATACAATTAATGATTTTTGTAATTGTGATAGTTTTTCAGAAATCTTATAATTACTTTAAAAATGGTAGTTTTTATGTTACTTGATTTTATAAAAAACGTGTCCATAAATTAAATATTATATATAATTAAATCGGTTATATGAATTTGAATTCATAATACACATACAATATAAAAAAAGCTTTTTTAATAGGTGTTTGATAAATCATCGGTAACAAAATAATTTAATAATGTAGAACGTAAAGCCGTTGAATTCATAAGTTTCGGTACTTATTGTTCAAAAATTAAGAGTCGTAAAAGAACCATAAATTAATAGCGATAACGTTTGAAAAAATCATTAAAAAAATTTTATTCAATAATTATAATTGAAAATTTTTTAAAATGTCTGCGTTCCTTTTGTTTGAGCTAAGGGTGAAAAATATGAGAATTGGAATACACCATTTATGCTAATTTACATTATATATTTTTTCCAATTACACGGTTAAAAGTTTTAATGACTGTTTTTTGTTATGAAAATGAATAATAAATGCTTGTGTACTCTTTCTATGAATATTTACCTTATAAATAGATGTATTGGAAATTAATTAAAACTCAACACGATTTCGGATGTAAAAAAGGACAATTGAAAATAAACATTAATGTAGTTAACAGTTATAAGTTATGTTAATATTTCTTCAGAATTACGTGGATGTAGTAAGCGATTGTTTAAAATAAAAAAATGTCATTTATGCATAGTATTTTTGTTACGGTATTAATTTATTGTTTTTTAAGTACTAAATTTCCAACATATGATTCTAGATTATATAACGAGTTAATAATTTTGAATTATAATAGGAATATGGAATGCTTTAGCTAGCTTTTATGATCTAAATAATAACATTCAATATTAGTTTATTATGTATATTGATATTAGAGAAAGATTTATTAAAGCAAAAAGATTATATAGAGTATGTATTAATAATGAAAAAATGAGCATGTTATATTTTATTTAGAGCTTAAGGTATACAGAAATTTTTTATTTTAAAATAAGAGCAAATATGAATATTTTATTTATGTGCTAGTAATATTATTATTAATTATAACTACAGCTTTCGCTCTAATTTATTATAAAGCTTCCTTATTCGGTAAATAGCACGTGCTTCAAAGTAAATTAAATTTAACAATGTTAGATTTATAAGCATAAAATGACGGAATTTGGAGCATTTTGTGTTTTTTACCAGTTCAACAACAAACAAATATAAAAAATTGTACTTTAAATTAAAACATTTTATAATGGCATTGATCCGATGCTATTTACAATTGATAACAATATACAGCGCGAGTACTTGAAAGGTCGCTTATGTAGATCGTACCTTAGACAGCGTTAGATAAATGTATCTTAATAAAATAGCAATATTTATTTTACGCAATGCAAAATGTATTAACTAAATATTTTAATAATATACATTATTATTAAAATATAACTCAAAGATAAAACAATCATAGATTAAATAATATTGACCGAAAATGAAAACAGTAAATGCGGATGTTGATTTTAGTTCACATACGTATTGTATCTAAAATATTTACTTAAGAAATATGATAAATAAATATGATAATAGCTCAAAGAACACTTTATAATTGACAATAAGCAAAATTGTTATAATTTAATTTATAAATACTTGAGTTAGCTTTAGTTATGTAAATATAATTTTCAATGATTAAATTCAATTAGATATATAAATTAAAATTAAATTACGTAGTGCTCTTTAATTGATTAGAATTGTCCGAAATTTATATAGCCTAATTTTATAATTTTCTTTTGAATTGAATGTGTTTGTTGAATTCATGGTTGACAGAAATTGACAAAATGACACCGGACATCCATTGTAAATATAAAAAACTTGTATTTGAAATCTTTTGATATAAAAAAATGTATTTTTATTTCATAAACAACTTCTATACTATTTAAAATAATCACTAATGAATCAACAGCTGGCATTTCAACAAAAACAATATTGATGTTACCAATTAGTAAGATGTTCGTGTGCATAACGGACTTCAGATGTCAGATTGATTATTTTGAGAACAAAATTATAATAATTGCCATTTAAAGAGGAAAGAAAGAAAGACTCTTCGCAGAATAAAATTTAATTGCAAAACGTCTTTCAACAATCGATAGCAATAGTAGCATTTCATTTTTTGAGAATAATTTAGTCCCTCGTCTAGTAAATTTTCACAGCTTTTGGGATGTTGATGCGCTTTACATCTATCGTGAAGCGCTTATCTCCCTGTATTCCCGGTATCGACAACGTCTTGAATAATTTCATTTTTAGTGCCTTAAAGTATTAGCTTACTTCCCATAGCTCAACTTCTTGGCTGCAGAAGTCACCGGTGAGTATATTTCGCATGGTCGAGCAATGACCGAAACCCGTTGGATTGTACAAGCATGACGAATGTTTATTATTTTTTATGTGCTATTTGGGTACCGACAAAGGCTTTTAAAAGAACTTTTCGTGGCATAAGGTTTTATAATGTGTATTTTATTTTTTTTTTTTAAAGAATTGCAGTAAATTGTCGCCATAATTATAAGATGCATATAATTTGTGCTTAGTTAATTATAACTTGGATCCTGTGGTTATGAAGTTGCAAAAGTTTGAGGAACAAAATGCCATAAAATTTCAAATTTATAATTTACTTTGATATGTCGAATAAATTATAAAATACTAAATTAATCGGAAATCTACACTTCTTTCCATAATGTTACTAAACAAACATAGTTTTTTTAAATTTCTATTTTGTCAAAAGAACATCTTAAGATTAAATAATAAACATTAGATTTATTATTAAAATTAAAATGACATATATATTTCGTTACATAAATTTTACAGAAATTATTGATGTCGATTCAACCCTTAAGATGCGTATCATAAATTTGCTTGTATAATAATTTTTAATGCATTATTATTTTTATAAAATATTGAGGATCTATTAAAATAATTATAAAACTGTTTTTCTGTAAAACTTTATAAATCAATTATAATAAATAAATGATGCCTAATTATTCAAAACACATTTAATAGAATTAAGGGGAAAAATTTTTAAAATAAGATTCTTTATTTATATTTAAATTATTTTTTAGATGTATTTTGATCTAAAAAAAATTGTTGTCTTCAAAATATACATATTTGCAAAACAGACGAAGGTATTTTTTATTACGATGTATGATAAGGAACGATAATGTATTATTGGACACGTGAATCATGAGATGTGCTACTATATTTCATAGTATAATTTAGTTACATACTATTATAAATATTCGCAATGCAATAATTTTGTTTACACCTCATGAAACATCAATTGTAATAATAACCCATTATAATTGCATTTATAATGTACGGTACTTTTATTAGCATTAAGCATATTGAAAAAACTACTTACGTTGAAACAGTTAATGCAAATTTATAAGTTTTTAAGTATTCGAACGAATTTAAAAAATCTACATTTATCATCGAATGACTTGCAATTTTACATTTAGCTGACTTATGGATATAGAATAGAATACTTCTGAAAGCTTAAAAAGTATAAATAAATAGCTTATTTATTATTTTTAATAATGATTTTTTATATATTTAAATAATCATTTGAAATAATATGTAATGTGATTAAAAAGTGTCAACTATAGAGCTTATAAATTGGACGTATTGTTATCAAAAAACAACAAAATATTGGTTAGCTAATAGTTACACATTGAGTTTCTTGATGCTTCATAATTTAATTGCCCTTCTATATATTGTAATGTAAGTACAGGAAGAGGAAAGCCAGAGAGAGAGAGAGCATAATAATTATTTTAACGTTAAAAAATAGCAAATCTGAATAATTAAACACTAATACAAAGTATTTTTTATCAACTACAAAATTCTATGTCCATTATTTGTAAGCTTCATGCAGTGCGCATAAAAACTGCTATTACTAATTATTAACTTCCATTACGAATTAATAGATCAAAGATTTATTAAATACAGTACCATGACGATTAAACAAAATATGAGAATTTCACAAAATAATTAACTTGTTATTAGGTGACTAAAACTAGTGTGTAATTACATTACATAAAAACAATTAACATTTAGTCTTAGATGAAATTATATTGCATATCTGTTGTAAGGAATATATTGTGATGGTAATTTATAATGAGAATATATAGAAACACAATTACAATCATTCGAGGTTCCATATGTATTCAAGTGAATTAAATTCTGCAAATTATCTTACTTATGATGAACATATTCTATACATAAACACGTATTTTTATCAAACAAAAAATAAGAAAATATGCGACATTTAATACAGTAAAGCTAAAAGTAAACTTTTTTTAGAATGATTAAAATCAACGATAACAGTTATTTGTTAATGTTGATTTTTATTGTTAAAAAGTGTTTAAAAATGAAAACAACAAATTTTTATAAACGAACATCATTAACACGAGAAAATTTGCCTTGACTTTAAAAATTATTTTCCTCTTTTATATGTCATAATAAATATGATATAATAAAAGAAAAAGAAAGTACTAAAATAGTTAAAATCTTTACAATAATATTGTCCAATATATAACATTTTTTTTAATTCTCACTAATTATTGAACTTTTTACTATACAGTATAAAAAAGCTGTCGATTTATCATATAATGAGATGTATATATATATATATATATATATATATATAAGAGGTTTGTAAGAGAACCATTGCTATAAAAGTAAAACCTTTAAAAATTAACAATGAGAAGTAACGCATGCGAGCCAATAAGTGTGTTTTATCTAAGCTTTAGATAAGTACCTTAAGATGAAAGTAAAATTTAAAACAAAATCCCGAAAATGTAAGTTTGTGCGTTTAATCCAGACGAAGCCTACATACGAGTTTATAATAGCGTTAAAAAATTATCCATAGCTAGAGGTCGATCGCTAGTATAGCGTTGGGAATATGTTGGAAAATGCGTTTTCTCCCTTCCTCATCGTAATCACTCGGACAAAGATGGTGAATATGTATACTGGATGGTACAAGCTGTCAGAAGCGGATGGAAACGAGCTCCTCGAACCACGGAAAGGAAGAGATAGAATGGAAAGGGCCTGCTTGCATGGAGTTGTCAGCGAAGCGAAAAGAGCCATCGCGGACGCGTAGGCTCGCACAGGCGTTTTCGAGTCTAATCGCAACGCGTTAAGAAGTAGAAAGTCGCTAATAGAACGATCAAACAAGAGTCAACGTGCTGGCTTGCGAGGAGAGAATAGGAGCGTCGTCTGGTGTATCGGCAGATGAGAAACTACGCCGGTCGCAGCTCGTCGGCAGGAGCCTGGGCGGCGAGGCAGAGGCTCGCTAATATGCCCGAGACCGAGCGAGGAGCCCGTGCGACCGATCAAGAATACTTGGGCGGAGGGAAGCCGGGCAAAACGGGTAGGGCCGCGTGTATCCGCGGCCTCGCGCCCCAGGACACCTTGGTCTAAAAATACGCAGCCGACGCGTACTCCCAGAGCGCAGGTGATGCCCACGGGGGAGAAGGCGAAGGATCGATTGCCCCGGGGCTCTGCCTATTGTCCCCTTCGGCGCCGCCGGAACGAAAGCAAGCCAAGTCCGGGTAACCTCCGAGGACTCGAATCGCGCCTTCGCTAGAATCTCATGGGTAATTGTTTCGGCCTAAGGAGGGCTTAATTACGATGCACGGCAGCCTATGCACTTCAGCCGTTTTAATTAACTTTGCATTAGCCGAGCGAAGGCATCGCCATGCAGAAGTAATCACTTTTTCATTTTTAGCCTCTAAATACTCTTCCTTGATTATTCCGCACTAATAACCGACGAACGGGTGTGAAAGGATTTTTTTTACGCATCATTCAATTGCGCATTTCAATGGATGGGATTCTACCCCACACCCATACGCATTATAATTCAGTAAAGAAGTCGGCTCTTCGTATTCGAATTAGAATAGCTAACTCTGAGTAAGACCGATCGCGTGCGAAGCGTTGCGGCATGGCAAATAATTAATTAGATTTAAAAAAAAAAATGCACAAACGACGAGACGTAGTTAATAAGGCTTTCGTTTTACAATAATTGCTTCGGCAAATAGGTAGCAAATAACAGTTTTCGCCAACGTGATCAGCTGCACGTACTCGATTGTAGGTGAAGTAGACATTACTGGTTTGCTTGTGCTTTTAATTTTCATATTTTGTCATAGATGTTTTAAAAATTAATATAGTGAGATCTTAATTTTGATTCTCCGTGCCCCCGCGCAAAGTCGAAAAATCAATCAAAGGTTTTTTTAACAACAACGGATCAGCAGTATCGTATCGTCGGGTTCATTGTAATCTTAAGCAATTATTCATTCGTTAAAATTAATTCTAATCGCCAGTCGTAAATTTAATCTTCTTCTAACACTTTGCAAATAATATACGATAGTTTCAATATTGATTTTATCATCTGTTGATGATTTTGTTAATGGCTGAATAAATACTTTTGGGATACTATAAATATTAAGTGTAATAATAAATTAAATATTTACACGAGCTTGTTTGTGAATTGAAACTTCTCAGGCCGCGAGTAGTTGGGCCGATCTTTTCGGAAGGAAAAAATCGTAATTGCAATTATAGTACGTAAGCACGGAGCGGGCAAGCTCGAAGATGCCCCTTGGCAAAGGCTCCATCAGCGTCTCGGAAGGTGAACTTGGTCCGGTGATCGTGGGTAAGGGGCAGACGGCATGGGCGTCGAGCATCGGCGTCGAGCCGCATCCCCGGGACCGGCATCGCGAGGCTTTGGCGCCCGCTCGAAACAGAAGCGTACGCAGGAGACGCGGAGCACGAGGCGGAGGAAGAAGAAAGGCCTAGGCGAGTCATGCGTCCGCGGCGCCGGGGAGGGAACGAGTCCCGTGACCAAGTAACAGCGAAGGAGAGACGACTCGTGATCTCGGTCTCCTCCTTCCTCCGGAGGCTCCTTTTCCGGCTTCAATTGGCCGGAGCCGCGCAACACCCGAGAGCCCCGAACGATCCGCGCTCACCGTCCCGGCGGACGTGCATACTTTGCTCGTGATTATTTCCCAAAACCTTCTCCGGGCCCCGCTGCCGCCTCCTCCTCGCCGTTCTCCGATTCCCGTACGCACACAAGCGCACGGCCCAGCGTCCCCTGCCTTAATTGGCGGGGCAAACCTGTTTTTTTCTCGTGGACAGCGCGTGATTGACCCCCCTTACTGTTCTTTATTTATCGGGAGAGAGAGAGAGAGAGAGAGAGAGAGAGTGGACTTCGAGGAGGAGGGACGGGAGAGAGTGCCATCATGTGACGACGCCACGTAACGCGGATGGAAGGATTGGAAGATGAGTCAAAGCACTTTTCCGCTATCTCTCGCCGCCTCCCCCGCTGCCCGTCCAGTTGCCGTCGCGTGGGCCCCGCCAACTCCTGGACCCTCCGCACGCGGGAGCCCGATGGCTTTCGGCCCCTCCTCCGCAGATAACTCCGGACAAAGCCGACACCCTCGGAGGCCCTCGCTCCGGAGTATCCTTGTAGCCCCTTTCGGGCCTCTCTCGCCTTGGGTTTTGACTCCTCCGTCTTCTCCAGCCAAGACCGAGGCAACCGTTACCGAGCGCCGCCTTCAATTGAGCGCGCGCCTACTCGACAATTGACTGGAAAAATAGGCGATTGGCGAATTATGAAGCTCATCGCGATAGGAAATCAATTGAGATTGTCTCTAGAGATTTATGTGCCTGGCACTTAGATTTTCATTACGCTGATCATTGACAATTTGTTGACCGCCGCCGTTAAACGCTCGACTTAATAAGTTTATCGATGCTGCTAGCTTAATCGAGATACTTTTAAATACGCGTTTTTATGCCGTAATCAGTATGAATACACAGATGATTGAGGAGAACTGGCCCGATCATTTTTTGTCCCATATACTCGCAGGTCTTTACATTTTTTGGAACGCTTTCGATCACTCCTATTTCTCTTTCTTATGCAACGAAGTTCTTCTCTTCTAATCGATTCAGAATTTTTTTTGTCTTTTTACGCACATCTGTATGAAATTATATTTGAGGTGCTTCGATTTTTAAAAACTATGAATAATCGTTATTTGGCCATTACAATGGCCAATTTTTTTAATTGTGGGTATATTAGAAATATATACGAAGTAAAAAATGAATACACCCCTATTACAGATTAAAACATTTTTAAGCATGGCAAAAGTTTTGATTATCGTTCATTGTGTTATGGTACATGTTGTACTGTGATAATGTATTTTTACTATTAGAGAATGTATAATTAACCAACTCTTCGTTATTAACAATCCCTTTCTCGAAATTTGAACTTAAAAATATTTGCTGCCTTCGCAAAAAAAATATTATAATCAATGTTATACTAGTTAAACCCGTTTTTTTATTAATAAATTGACCTTACCATTTTTAAAGGTATTTTTATAATGACGTTAAAAAATCACATTTTATTTCTTACGGTATTATTAAAATTCTTAAAGTGAACATTTATGGTTGTAAACTCTTATTCGTGCCAAAAATCATAAAGATATACAGACAGTTTTTGAGTCGAAAGGGTTATTCGGAGAATTTTATTTTATAAAAGATTATTAAATAAATTTTAAGTATACGTATTCATGATAAGTTTTACATTATAAGTTCATTATAGTTTCTATTTACTAAATACAGATAAAGAGAACTATTTTTGGTGGTAATTATATTTAAAAATTTTGAATTTACTAAGGCTTATTGTACTGCTAATAATGTATTCTGAAACAAAATCGCACTAACGTTTTAATGATGATAGTTTACTATTCGCTTCGATTTTCAAGCCTTCACCCATAAACACACTTTTAAATTACAAAACTGGAAAATGAATACACAGGTGCAAGATAATTAGATTACAGCTACTGAGATAATCATAATTTTTATACGTTAGATGCGTGACGCTTTTTTGATAATAACAATTTTATAAATTAGTTACTTAGGTGAAATTAGATAATTTAAAAAATTTTATTACATACGTTAAAAATAATCAATCAAAAAATTTATAAATTATGTCAATTGATAGAAATTAATAAATTCGTTACGCTAATTATGAGCATGATTATTATTATTCTGTACATCCAACATATTTTCTTAAAATTACACATAAACTATTCTTTTACTTTTTTCTTTCTTCTGATATAAATATAATGTTATTATTTTAAAATTATGCTATAGTTAGTGGAAGTATGTACTGAATTTTAATGAATTTAATGAATACTGGAGTTACGATTTTTAATAACTGAAAAAGAACGTAAAATAACTCAGCTTCATAATTTATTTAAAAATATTAAAAAGAATATTACTTTTATACTGTATTTTTCATATTTAAAATTTTTTTTTTAATATTACAAATATAGATAAAAATGTATTTATATTTTATTTATAGATCATTCTTATACAAACATAAAATTTGCATCATTAATTGTTTATAAGTCTCTATATAATTTTATGCGCATATCGATCTGTATATATATATATATATATATATATATATATATATCAATTATTAACAGTTTTTTTCTAGAAATTAAATTTACGTAAAGGAATGAATAGAACTGCGGTTTGAATGTCTAAATCTGGACATCGAATTCAATAATTAAAGTATATCTGTTTAAACCAGGAATAAGTTTTGCCAGGACGTTACGGTTTTTTTTTAATAATTTATTGTTTTTTTTGGTTCTTAAGGAGAGCGCTTAGTTTGAATTTCATTTTATACTTCGGGGAATCGAAGAATGCTAAATTAATTATAATTATGAATCAGTTTGTTGTTAATTTATTTCAGTAAAATAACAGGCCGTTATTTTATAATCATATGCAAAATACCTAATATCCGTGAAAGTTGTCTAAATTATGCTCCCTGGAATCGTTGTTTATTGCATTAACTTCCGTTAGACATTTATCGTTATAATCCCTTTGAACTCTTTCAATACACTACAATGTCGGATACAGATGATAAGAGCATTAAAAAAAGAAATTCATAAATTAGCTTCTTATAAATAATTGTATAATCAATTAAAAAATCTGATACATTTAATGGAATACATCTAATAAAGTATAGCTTATATATACTTTAAAATATTTAAAATGTGCTTTATTATATTAAGATCTTCATTCAAGTTGAAACGATATTATTTGTTTCTAAACCAATGGTTTTTATCTTTTTTTTATCTAAAAAATGTATCTGTTATTGTAAAGGTATTGATTGATATATATCGATTAATTATCTATATATATATTGAAAAATAAATAGAGTATTCTTGAATCAGAGATAAGCAAATAAATTTTGTTCAAAACTAATTTATAAAATTAAAAAATTATTAAAAAGTATTAAAAAATTTGTAAAAAAAACTTTATAACGACCATTAAAATTCAAATAAACTTTTTAAAAAAATTTACAAATATATATTTTTTATTAAGCTGAATTAATTTTTTTGAACGCGTTAAAAGTACTCTGATTTATTAAAAAAATTATTTTGTATTATAATTAAGCATGCTGTGTCAATCCTGCGTAATGAAACATATATTATAAATATTTTAATTGAAATTCCTTAATTTAATAATTCTTTTTAAAAAAGATTGAACAGTTAAAACCACATTATGTATGTTGCATCTCAAAAGAGGTAAACAGTTTTCTATATGAAATATTAATATTTTTTTATAAGTAATAAACAGTTTAATATCAATATTTCAAAAAATGTAAATGTACATCAGTAATATTTTATAAATTTTATTTCATACTTACGCAAATTTACTATAACAAAAGTTGAGAATATATAATAACATATAAATATGGCATCATATTTTTAAGTAGATCGGCATTATTTGACTTAGAATGTTTTAAAGATTTGTTGGTTGATTTCGATAAATATAGCTAATAAAATCGCTGGAAAAGATTTGACTTATTACTCATAAGCGTGTAATATGACTAAAAATTTTAATTAAGATAAATGTAAACATGTTTTTCTTTTTAATTTTACATATTAAGTATGTATAAATTATTATTTACACAAGTATATAAATTATTTATTCTAAGGTTAATGTTTAAGCCAAGTGCATAACGTTTTTAATAAATTTCAAAAGATTTATAATTAAATTTTAAAATACAAACATGAAAAAAAAAAATAAAATTTAGAACTAGAAAATTGTTCAAATCACTTATGCGAGATAAACGTTATCTGAAAGATGTATATACACATAAATTACATTGACAAGCACATTAATGGATAGTTAGGTGTGTTCATGAACTGAAATACCTCAATAGTATTTATATTTATTTTGTTTTATTTATAATGTTAATTAATAATAATTTAATGTTTATATTTACGACACAATTTTTATTTAAGCGTTGAAGTAAATATTAATATATGGCTGTACATAAACAAATTGTACAATAATAGTATTCTACAAACTACAAGCGGAGAGAAATACCATTTACATAAATGGGTTTTGCACAATTATTTATGTAAGTTATAAACATGATTCGTAGAGAAACATTTAAGTGTACTGTAGTTCCCTTTTCCAATACATTATAAATACAACGAAAGTTAATTGATCAACCTATTTACTTTACTTTCAATAAATTCGTATGACAAACTTAGTTTTTGGTCTATAACATTTAAAATACGTATTACTGATTTTAATGGGATGGGATGGGATGTTAACTATGTTACGATTTTTTTTATATTATTTATTAGATAATTCAGCATTTACAGGCAACAACTTGCATTTTTATTTATTTTTAAACAATAAAAAAGCTTATTTATATTTTTTTTTATGCAATTCTTAGTAGATACATATGTTAATGAACAGACAAACACTTATGAATAAAGTTAATACACACATATACGTGATTGGAAAATTAATTTTTTTTATGTTAAAACTCGTGTATGCCAATGTTCAATTAATTACTGAAAAAATCGCGAATCTATTATGAATAAACATTTATTTACAAGCTTAATTTGTTAATTTCATAGTTTGATTCAAGCCATGTACTGCTTGTTTATCAATGGAGGAAAAAATTGTACCTATTTATTTGCTTTAATTAGCAAACAGAACAGAGTTTGTAAAGTTATACATCCACAGATATGAGTGTCATTTTTTGATATTGAAAATAATTATAGTAGAATTATTAAATTTGGTGTTAATCCTTTGTAATGTAAAAAGGTACAGGAACAATTTTATCTAATTAGTAAATCATCCGAAGTGTAAGCTTTCCCAACGTACGGATCAACTCGAAACCCTTATGGTGCTTTAAGTATTCAGTTCGTACATGTGTGCAATGTAGGCGACAATAAACAGGTCGTTTAAGTTAGTAAAATTTTCGTCTACATTTTCACTTTTAGAATTCTGGAATTAATTTTTAATATATGAATTCAGTATACATCAAGCATCTACGCTCGCTTTCATTTTGTCACTTTTTTTAAGTCAAAAACGAGAGTTTCGAATTGTAGGGCGAATTAAATATATTTTATTCTTTGCTTGAATTTAAAAAGGCATTTCAGTTCTTAATTGCAACAAATGCTAAAATACTAAAATTTAAGCTCATTGGTTTCATTTACCTTTCATAGTTTATAATATCCTATTTTCATATCAAAAATAGAAAAAAAAATTAAAAATCATTCGGTTTCAACATTCAAATCTTTTTTTATTTTATCATTTGGAAATTTAAAAAAATATTTTATACCATATTGGAATTTTACCTATATATATATATATATATACGTACATATAATGAGATTCAAATAAAGAAATAATATTAATCCTATTTTACTAGCAAAAGTACCATGTAAGAGTGTCGAACTGTTTTATAATGTACATGACATACAAATTTAATTAGATTATTCTGCAGTTTGTACAATAATTTTTAAGAATAAATTAGAATGGGAAAAGTCGTATTGCGCGTATTTTATTGCAAGGCTTAAAATGTTACTGTCGAAGCATTTTTTTTATTTATATGTGAATTTAGTTGCATGCATTTTTTCAAGTGTCTAGAATTGATATGCATAAGACTACGAATTGTAAAGTATAAATATAAATAGAAAGTATAAATAAATGTAAATGTTAAATAAATCTAAATTGATTATGTTTTAAGAATTGCTAATGATTCAGAACAATGAGTACTGTATATTTTACATACACTTGCTGTTGTTAAGAATATTAATTTCGTTTTATCCGGGTTTTTAAAATGTGTGGTAAATATTAAAAACAAAAAAAACTTTCTG
The DNA here is from genome assembly GCA_018907135.1 of Kradibia gibbosae. Classification (NCBI taxonomy): domain Eukaryota; kingdom Metazoa; phylum Arthropoda; class Insecta; order Hymenoptera; family Agaonidae; genus Kradibia; species Kradibia gibbosae. Next base: position 11,895,600 of record JACCHX010000002.1, on the reverse strand, counting down.
AAGTGCGTCTATTTCGTGAAGAAACCAAAAGATCACATAAAAAAATTCGGATTTACCGAATGAATTTTCAGCACTGATTTAAAGTTATCGATGCTGTGTATGTCCTTTTCATCAGGAAACGAGTCGATCCGACAGTGATGACGAGATTCTAAGGATTATAACCGAAAAATAATGTACATAAAAATGAGGCAATTTGTATAAGAGCACAAGGAGATTTTAAATTAAAAAAATATTTTAGAAGACAATAATAAGTGATTTATTTAGTAATTGGGAAATGAATAATTTTCATCTAATACTATTAGTTTGAAATTTATGTCCAATAAAACAGCATAAAATAATAATAATAAATTATTGACAGTATAAATCAATAAGCAATAAAAATAAAAATTTGTTTTATTATTAAATGTGTATTATTAATTATACTTCCTACAAAGCAGAAGATTTAATACTTTTATATGCATAAACACATACATGATATGACGTAATAAATATCCACGTGTTCTTAATAATAGATAAATATATATAATATATATAATAAGTAAATATAAAATACATGTAAAAATATTAACATGCGCAGTGCAAGTATTTTATCTGTATGAGGTGAAAATGTATCAGAATGTTTCTAAGCTATATTTGATAATTCTCATTTAACTTTGTTATTATTGACTTAAAAATCAGTTCCGTTAATTCATTTTTAGTCTTAATTTTTATTTAAGACTTTTTAATTTACATAAGGATGTAGCGTACGATTTCCAATTTCTTGTTTTAATGGTGTCTAAAATTTTGCTCATCTATTCTCCGATCAATCGCTTTTTCATTTTTAACTTCCATTTTTCATCTTTTTAAAACAATTTGTTTTTCTTTGTTGCATATTTTTAAAAACATAATTCAGTTTTCTTAATTATTCCTTAATGGGCATTGTTTTGTGTTGTATGCTTAAGATTACGTCTCGCTTTCTTTACTACACTTATTTATGTTCTTATACTTTGGTTTGCGATACTTCATCTTTTTTTGTTCGTTGAACCATAGTATTTTAGAAGTCATCAGTTCTAGACCAGTAGTAGCACATACGTCAAAGATCTCACTTAAATAAACTGAAAAGTCGAGGAACATAATTACAATGTTAAAGTTACCATCGAGGTTGGGTGAATTCAAAGACCTAAAGGGAATGCAAAACTATTGAGATGAAGAAAAAAAAGGTGAAACAAATTTGACCAAGTAGTAGTTAAAAAAGAACTAAAATACGAAGAATTTTCTACAATAATTATGAACTAATGGGAGAAATATTTTGGTAAATAAATAGAAGAAACCGGTATAATTAATTGGGTCGGGGACAGTAGGCTAAAGGAAAATTCAGAGTGCCAATGAATCGTTGTTCAAGTTAACATATATGAATAAAAGCCGTATGAATAGTAAGGATAAAAAATATAAGAAGTAAGTAAATACAAAATATTAATAAATTAGTATATAAAAAATAGGTGCGTACCTATTAAAAGAATTCGTAGATAATTCAGAACTTACTCTAACAAAGATATTCCGGAGAACAAGGCGGGAATGTATAAAAACTCGAGATCACGTCTAAGAGACGATGAAGGCAAATGTGTTGAGGATAATATACGTAAAAATAGTTGTAAATGTAAGGGGAACATAAGAGTCGGAAAATTGATCGTTCAAGGTAAATAAAAATTACATGGAATAATTTTTAAAAAACTGTTAGAGTAAAGGTGCAAGAAAAGTGTAGTATATACATTGGAGGAAAAGTGGAACAAAGGAGAAAAAAAAGAAAACGAATACCATATGTAATAGACAAAAGATGGATAAGATACAAAAATGAACAAATGTTACGAGGAAATAATGTTTAGCATGTATCATATAATACGAATGATAATATGTATGAGAAAAGAGAGTAAAAAAGGTATTGGAATGGAGGAGAAATTTTAAAATAATAACTCGTTATTAGATAATTAAAAAAATAGTTTATAAATCGTTGATACATACAAATTTATGTCTTATTAGCTCATAATATTGATAAAGTCCTGATACTTCATTAATAAATCAACAAAGCGATTTAGCGGATGCTTCGAATGATATACTTGTTCTTATTTGTATACGGAACAGGAGACTTCGCGATAAAATCTGAGGTGTAACTTTAGATTCAATAATAAAAAATTACAACCAATGCGCTCGTCCAGCTAATTAGCGAATTAAACGAATTGAGCGCAACACGGCAGTTCTTTATTACCATTATTTAGAATAAGCTTAAGAGCGACAAGTGAAAGTTTGTAGGAATCAAGTTAGCGATATTCTGATTCTAGGCATTAATAAAGTGTACGGCAATGAAGAGTATCGGGGGAAATAACTGTGCTTCTGTGATAAGCCCGCCCCTTATCCAATGCACTCGGTAGAGTACCGCGTGGGTAATTGACGCGGCGCTAAGGAGAAAGCAGTCGTATAAGAAGGATCATTCACCAATGACGTAGATTATAAGTTTTCTAGCGCGTACACATTCGCCGGGAAATCCCTCGCTCGGGGCGCGCGCGCGCGCACACACACGCGCGCGCACACGCACACGGCGGCACACACCGATGGCGTAAGCGCGAGGCCAAAACGCCAGGCGGCGGGCTCCATTGGATGCTACGGACGAAATTCAGAAGGCTCCAGCCGGGAAAATTGGACCGCAGTCGCTGGGAGAGTCGCTCGGCTTTAATTGCATTCAATAGACAATGAACTTTCACTACTTTGTTTCTCTTTCGCCTTACAGCAGGGATAGTCCTGATGCTCAGCACGTGGCTCGCCTCCTCTTCGTGAACGGAGCATTTCATTGATTAATTACCCTTTCATTAATTCGGTCTTGGTGTTCATTGGTTTCTGTACGCTCGTCTTGTAACGCACAATGGATATCTTCGATTGGCTTCTAGACTCGTCGTTTAAGCTTCCAATTTTTTCTCTACATGCGAAAACTAGACGCACGCTAAGCCTGCAAATGTCTGCTTTCAAATTTATTACACAACTCGTTGTAAACTTTATTGTCTCTGCCAATCAATGGACGAATACTTCGTCGTCTAATTTTTTTTCCTTTTCTAATAACAATATCGGATTATCTGAAAATGAAAATCTCCACTTTATTAAGCATTAATTAGTCAAGACTTACTTTTAATATAGTAACGATTCAAATTACGAATTGTTGCTTTATTAATCGTGCGCATAAAGCTCGTTTTATTTTGAAAATAAACATTAAAATTACAATTACTCTTTAAAGGTAGTTCTGTAAAATTATTTACACGCAAAAGCTTATATTAATTTTAATTTTACTTTAATAAGGAAATACCGTAGCAATTAAATGCTTCATTATATTTAACCGTTCTATTATTCTGTTAAACTTTTGGCTGATTTAAGTAATTGCAATAGATCTGAAAATAAATTTTTACATTTCATTCTCATTTCTTTAGAAGCAAAAATTATACATGAGCGTAATTCGAAAGAACGATTTAATTTGTTATGTAAGTATTATTTTATTTTGCTTCTTTTAACGGATTGATTCACCAACTCGAAGAGAAAATTTATATAAAATTTCATTATAGTGGTATAATTGCTGACTGGACTTTTCGTTTCCCAATTTCACTTACAAATATTGTACATCGCTATTTTAAAAACAATAAAGAATAAATTAAGGCAATGGAATTAAGTGAAGATTTGTCAGTACTATATTTACTTAAATTAAGCGAACGTGTTTAAACTCAATCACGTTTTTTCATTGATTTAAAATAATTAGACTCTAATTGATTATTTCATGGAAAAAATATCTTTTGTTTATGTTTTCGTCATTAAATAAAATCGAGAATATTAGTTTTTATTATGGTCGTATCAATATTGCCAGTATACCGTCTATACCGAATAATGTGTATTTTTTAAAAATTATAGTTCCTTGGAATCATTTAGCTTTTCGAAGCATTTAAAAGTTAATGTAACAAAATTAATTGTATGGGATTTTCAAGAAAAATGATTAACCTTGTCAGATCAGTTAGATATAGCAATGCGTGGCACAATAATATAATGACGTTATCTTTGGTATATAGAAAAAATGCCAGGCGAGTAACATTTGAGAGTTTTAATTTTTAAACACGGTTTTTGCATATTTATGGTATGATTAGTGACATATTGTTAATATTTTTGGTCTTAAATATTAAGGATAGGGCTTTTGGCCGCTTGGTACAATGAAAGTAATTTGAACATTATTTCGATATAACTAGTTTATAATTTATGCAAATATGATGTGTAAAAATATCAAAAACTTTTAAATTTCATAATAAAACTTTCTTGGTCAAAGTCAAATGCGGTTAGGAAGAATATTAATTTTAATTTCAAGATAAATGAATATATTTTCTTTTCTTTTTTTTTTTTTTTTCGAACGAGGCAAAAAAATTTTCCCAAAGACTTGAATCATGAGGCGCTTAAGCGCGCCTCATTCGAATTAACATCGTATTTAAATTATTCTTTATAGAATAAATTAATGTACTGAAAGAGTAAGCAAGCGAGGTTTATAATCCAGATCGATAATTAGGCTGTCGTGCTCGGCTAATTATGAATTAATTATTTAAAAGTCTGTTGAGCTGGCTTTAAAAATGGGTGACGCTGAGCAAGATAAAAGAGCCATTAAAGTCCAACTAAATCTACTAATGGTATGCGGGCGTATGAGTTAGCAGCACGCGTGTCCATTGTGGCCGTGTGCGTCTGCGTGGGTGTGCACACGGGCACGGGTGCTCAAAGCCCGAGTGTTCCGAGTCGCGTGGTGCTTAACTTATTGGAGGAAACGAGCGCGTCAATAATAATCGAGCGTAGGAAACTAATTCCTTGGGAGAATTCCCGCGTGCGCGGCGGTCCTGCGAGGTGTCTCCTGCACCTCGGGGGCATCTCCATTAGAATCGCCGATTATAGAAGAAAGACGAAGCGAGGCTCGATCGGCTTCCGTGAAAAGTCCCAGCTGTCGAAGAGCGAGCGCGTTAAAACTGTGCCGCTGTCGAAACCGATGTTTACAATTCCACAGGCGGATTCGTACTATATTCGATGCTACGCTCGCCGGCCGATAATCGCGAACGCACGCGACTCGGCGATTCCGCGGGGGAAAAGATCGGCGGTTGGTGGGGTGGGGGGGCGGGTGGGGGTGGGTGGAGCGAGAAGCTCAGAAGTGTCAGTGGCAGCGGCGGCGGCGGTAGGGAACGAGGAGCCGGTGCGGCGGGAGGCGGGCGAGGCGGGGAGGGAGTCGCTGTAGGCAGCGGCGGCGGCGGCGGCGGCGGCGGCGGCGGCGGTGGCGGAGGAGGAGGCGGCGTATTCGGCGCGGCGACGGGGGAAAGAAGAAGAAAATCGGCGGCGCTCGCACTTGTGGTCCGAGCATTTATACGACGACGTTGGCCGACCTCGTGTATTGCTCTGTTATTGGTGCGCGCTCTATCACCTCGTCCTCGTCGCCGGGACGAAGCGACCATTATTATTTTACGCACGACAATCGTTCCGGTGGTGTACCCTCGAAGATGCGGAGGCATCGATAGAAGGGATTCCTTGGACCTGACACTAGGAGTGCCGCTTTTCTACCAGGTTTGATAAGGAGGACATTACATTCCTTCCCTCTCATTATTATACGCACTCTCTTACTCTCTCTCTCTCTCTCTCTCTCTCACACACACTATGTATATCGCTTTTTTTCTCTCTTTGATTATCTTTCTTACCCGCGAGTTCTTGTGCATAAGCATTATGACACTCCGATTGTCGTGCCCTTCCCCAAAATACGAAGCATTAGCGGAGAAATCAATTATTGACGTCGTTATCGAATTCTACAGTGGCTCCGAGAATCTAAAATGTGTCGAACCGTTAGTGTAGCGTTTCATTAGGAGTCTGTGTCAATATCTAGAAAAATAAAAAAAAAACGGAGCCGGAAGTTTTTATTTTCAAGAGATATTTCTGCAGGAAAAGGATGTTTTTCTTACAAAAATAATCCTTTATCGATTTTTGAAGGATTTGAATAAAACATGTAGAGTTATTGTGATACGTATCCAATCAAATATAAATTCTAAAGTACAAAGTGCAAATATTCTCATACGTGAATGACATGAACTTTGCTTTTAGAAATTTCAATTTTAATTATCTTGATTATTAGAATGGATAAATTGCTTGGCCTTTCGGTATCATAGTTTATAAAGGGCTATCGGGTATCGATTTCCAAAATTTAAATAATATTTTATTGCGTCTTGCGAATAAATCTTGCAGTTAATGTAAAAAAAGATGACAGAGAACTTTTATCTGCAAAAATTCATTTGAATCTTCAATTGTTTCTCTGAACTTTTGAAAAAACAGTTCTATCTTACTTTACAACGGTGTGATCGTACAAATATCAACTCCGTAAAATCTTAATTCTTATTTTGTCAACGACAGAAGACAATCAAATAAGCATTCGTACGAAGCGAATGTTCTTAAAGTAATAATGTCTTTCAATTTTAATGTAAAGCATATAAATTTTAGGAGAAAAGATTACCGACTTATTAAAATATTGATTGGATCGCAATACCCAAGGACTCTTCTGTATCTCATTTACAAAACAATATTTCATTTCATGAATGAAAATTTAACATAAAACTGTTGTTTAATAATTAATATTAATAATCTATACATGTAGTACAATTTTTCTATTAATTTTTAGTTCACTTTAAAACTTGAACAGATATATATTTAGTGGACACTTCAAAATTAAAAAAGCATGTAAATTGTAATTGTAAAAATAATTAGAAATGTGTTCTAAAAAGAAATCTATAAATACGAAGCTATTTTTATAAAAGACATTAGTAACTATCATAATTAAAATACTATATAATAAATAAATAGTTGACAACCTTATTTTAAGAACGGTTAAACCACTCAAATTACCAATATAAGCATTTAATTAGTACCTATTCGACTGGATTTTCGATAAATGCTTCAATAGTATGATTTATTTAAAATTTTAAAACAGGGTTTCCTTATAAATTAATTGTTAATAATAAAAATAATTTTATCTTACGACACATTTCGATTATTGATTTACGATATTGCTTTAATATAGTTTTTCCAATGTCAACTACAATATAAATTAATGCGATACAAATAGTAATTTATTTGACAAAATGAAAAAAAGTAAAGGCTCAATATTGTATCTATATATAGTACGCAATAAAAATTTTACAGTGAAATAATTAATATTTTCTAAAACTTCAACGATAATTTTAAAATCATTTTTACTCGATATTTATAACTTTAATATCCTCATTTTCAATCAGTTTTATCCTCCGCCGAGATATACAAATGCTTCTTGATCATATTTCAATATCATAGAGAGATTTTACTCTGGCACAATTAATAAGAATTTTTCGTATAGGTTTGAAATATATTAATTTTGAATACTTGATAAATATAACATGACAATTAAAGATTTCACAGTCAACATTTAAAATTATTTTTGTACATCCATTTGGTCCCATTAGCTTGAAAATGTTAAAAATAATTATTATTAATTTGTACCCTTTACAATAAAAAGTATAGTGTTTACATTTTTTTTTATGATATATGAACACGTTCATGGGCTTATTAATGTTAAATCATCGCTTAATTGCGCTATAAAAGTAATTAAATACCACTGGGACTTATTGTATCATTTCATTTATATTCAATTTTTAATATTAACAATAAGAATAAAGACAGAGGATTTTAAAGTTTTAATGAATTCTCCATTGTTGTTTATTTCGAAAGTAAACTTTTAAATCAAATGAAAAAATACATCACATAGATAGTAAATATGTACAGCCATAAAATACACATCCTCGAGTGAGTGTACACATTCTGAATACATGTATATGGACATATAAGGCAACAAGGATGAGTAACGATTATACGAGGTGATGAACTATACAGTTAATAGCACCAATTTTATGTACATAAGAAATATACTTTTGTGCACACACGGCTGTGTAAAAAATAAAATTTAATTGAATGAACGTAAGTTAAATCATTTGTTTGCCTAGACATTTAAATTACAGAAAAATACTATAGTTTATATTATTTCTTATTTTTCATTCATTAATTTTGTATTTATAAATATACTGATCCATAATTTGAAATCAATAAATGAATGGCCTCGTTTCTGGTGTGGATTATTGTACATCGTCATACAATTTGAATTACAAAATTCATTAGTTCACTGATTAGAATATGCAAAAAAAAATCATTACGTATTTTCAAAATTTCTAATAGGTTCTAGACAATCTGTCTTCAAGCCGATTTAATGGGAATTTCATTGATAAGGAACTTTAGGCTAATCGAACAGATTTTGTAACTTAGGTATCATTTTTCTTTCAATCTTGTTTAACGCGATAAAATCTATAGTTATAAATAAACTATGAATAAAAAATTTAGAGTAAAGATTTTTCACCATTGAGAAACTTTTTACGTACGGGTTATATTGGCAGTGTGACATTTCTTAACTAACGCTTGAATTCATTAAATTTTACTAGATATCAAATTATTTTAAGATGGCGAAATACTATGAAACCAATGAAAAGTGTATTTTTTAAATGATTTTTCCGAAACTAAATTAATTAGTTCAGTTTACAACAATCTACAGTTGGTTGAATCTATTGCGCAAGTGTATAAATTAGCGTCAAGCAATGCGAGTTAATTTTTCTTGGTTCTGATATTTTCAATTATTATTTTTAAACTCTACGATTGTAACTGTTTAATAATAATTTTAGCGTGATATAAATGTTAAGTAAATCCAAGGAGTATTTAATTTACGGCAACGGTAATTCGAAATCGCCCTTAATTTAATATTGATAACAAAGTGCTTTCCACTAAAAAATATATGAATTTTTTAATTTAATTAAAAATTGCTTTAATGCGTTAAATTAAAAAAATTTAAGCGTCATTAGTTGTGTAAATGCATGAATCACGCAAAAAGTTGTCATTTCCTGGGATCGTTATTTGTGCGTAATCTTAAAGAATAAAAATTGCCAGCACGTTTCACAAAAAGAGGACCTGTTTTGTCATGATCCACTGCAGCATCGAACATCTGCCCACAAACTTGTGGAATAAAATTTTATACAATATTTGAAATGTACCTCTTTGTTTATTTAGTCAAAAAGGAGTCTGTCTCGTTACATATTAATTGAATTGAATATTTATGAGTGGTAAAGCGGACAATAAATTCATCTTTGTATTAATCACAATAATAATAGTCTGCCGATTGTATACGCATTATTTCGTTAAATACAGTGGCATACAATCGAATATTATTCGAATAGCACCTGAAATAATATTATAATCTGTTAAGAATTTTTTAAAAACAAAGCAACTCTAATTATTTACAAAAAGTTTATCATTATTATGCGAAACGTTCTATTATTATACAATGCGTGGAAAAACTGCGGTAGTACAAAAGTTACGATTGCTTGCTTTAGAATTCACGTAATATCTGAATCGCTTATAAAGTTAACAAACGATAAGATAGAAACTTCGTATACGTGTGTTTCTTGTTTTGGCATTTTATAAAAATGTAGTATAATTGATAATTGAAAAGAAACATATTTAAAGAAACTGTCAATAAGAGTTTCATCTACGTTCATTGTTTCTTTGATAAATTTAGTCCTTAATACCAACGATTTTAAATTAAGATATTATTATCGAATTATCTGTTCATCTGATTTAATAGAAATTATAGTAGTATTTTTGTTATTCTTTTTCACAAAATGTATGCATTTTTTAAAATATCTATACTCTTAAATAAATGTAAAATCGCGAATTACACGTGTAAATGAGTCGTGCTATGCTGAAAAACTTGCGCAAATTAATTATCTAAAACATAATATTAGAAAGGAATAAACTTATTATCTTTGACAGTCTAAAGGATTGGAAAGGTGCGTTAGTCTTGAAATCCAGTTCTCGGATTGCAATAATTGTTATTGGATATTATTCAAGTCGTCTTCGATCGAAGTTTGAAAAGGTATTTTATAAATTTCTATAAAAAAAAAAGATATAAACGAAGTATCTAGGGAGCGGAAGAGATTATTTATAAAAAGAAAATTTAATGATTTTCAATTTTAGAGGGACATAATTTCTCATTTCCCCTAATAAATGATATTGTCATACTGTTATATTTTTATCTTTTCGTTGTCCCGCTTTTGGAAAATCCCAGCGGAGCGTAATGCGATGAATTATAAATTGTCAGTGGTTTTCACAATCGTCTTACTTTGAATTATAAAAATGATGGATTCAATTTCTTATGATAATGTACAGAGATAGACACGAAGTCGACCGGAAATCGTTCATTTTAACTTCTTATACGAATCCTGCGGCATATCTGAATACAATAAAACAAGTGTTTTACAATATTTGATGAATTGAAATTAGCCAATACAATTGCTTTACTTTCGGCTATAAAAACGTGACAATTAGTGCCTTACTTTTCATTATTTTTAGCATCATAATTATGGCAGTTTAATGTCAGCAACTGATTATATGCACAAACTTAAGTCCACTCTTAGGTAGAATACGTGTTATATGTAAACTCTTGGTTCATAAAAGTAAAAGTAATCTTTATTACAGTACATTGAATTGATATTACAATGCCAGTTGATTTCTTATCAATCTATAATCTAGTTAGTAATTGTAAAAAATCAAGGAATAAAGCCTCAATTAAGTATAAATTATAGTCTCGGATTTTTTAATGCAAATATTAAAGTAGTACAACACTTTTAGGATGAGTTTTAAGCAATTGGATTCAAGCCACCTTGGAAATTGATTTCTTCGTTTTTTAAACGTAAATTTCAACCACTCGAAAATGATGCGAACAAGAAAAGTTGTATTTATCCAATCTTAGAAAAAGGAAAAAGTAGAATTTTCGAAAAATTTTTTCCTTATGTAAGAGTATAAAGAAATAATCGTAACAGCTAATTTTCATTAGTCATTGCAAACAAGCTGTTTTTTAAATTCCATGTTTCATGTGTAAGAGGAAAATTACAGGATAACTTATTTATTTATTTGTTTAAATATGCTATTAAATTATTCATTCATTAATATGATTAATTATTTATACATTATTTACAGTAATGTTTTTAATTAATATTAAAAATGAAAAAAAAATCTTAAATATAGTATATTTAAATATTTAATTTGTAATAGATATGTATTAACAAAACATTTTTTTTAACAAAATTTTGTATGTCAGGTTAGTTATTTATTTATAAAAAATAAAACCTTTTAAATTATAAATTATAAAAAAAATATTTCATTTAGTAAAATTTTAAATAATGCTTTGTAGATGAAATTAATGTAATTACATTTTTTGGAAAATACGCTTACAGAGTATAACATTGCGCTACACGAGCTTTTGAGATTAATATTATTGTCCTTAGCAGTGTAATTGGCTTTTACTGGTATGTTACAAGAAAAATTTTGAATTACAAAATATTTCAATGGCTACTTTGCTTTTGATTGAAAATTGAAAAAAATGTAAAAGTAGATTTTGCCACTTAACTGACATTTATCAAACAACGTGCTATCGTCGATCAGATGCATGCTTATAATTATATGAATAGAAAACAGATATTGCTCGAAATAGCAATATAAATTTGAACCAAAATCAAAAAATCGTTACAGAAGTAGCCCAGCATTTTCAAATATAATACGTGTGAAGTGAATACCAATTACTACAAAGCTCAACATTTCAAGAGATGGGCAAAATAGCATACAACGTCATAGCCATTAAAAATGACTGTACAAACTGTGCAGCGAAAGACCCGAGAGCCCATGGTGGCAGCGTGTGCCCAAGTAAATACCAGAATGCCGTTGAGTCTTAAAACGCGAAGAGGAGAGACGCCGCTGGCGTGGATCGCACGGAAAAGTCGTGAAAAATTAGTGGTCTGACCAAAGCGCGCGCCTTACTACTGGCCGCATCAATCTCCAGCCCCAAAGCCCTGCGCCGCCCTCCTTTGTTCTCGCGCCCCCCCCCCGCCCCTCCAGAGCCCTAGCTCTCACCCTGCAGCCTCTCTTCCTCTGCCCGACCAGGGCAATCTCCAGTGGCCGAGGCAGCATCGACGGAGCAATTGGAGGCACGTCCCCGAAGACCTGCGAAATTGGTACAAGTGGCCGGAATTGAGGCGCGTCACGCGGCCATCGATTGCTTTATTAATATCGGGGACACAGCCGGAGGATTCCCGTTGCGCAATTGGCGGCGCCTCCTTCGTCTCGTTTTATCGCGCCTCTCGCCTCAAGGCGGGAGGGCTGAGCGCGCGTTGCGCAATCGCTGCCCCCGGAGCAAGAGATTTGTCAAACGATGCTCGAGAAATCGACGCGCTTGGCTTCGTCGCGCAATCGAGCATCGGCCGGGACTTCCAGGTGAAGATCGAGCACTCCACCGGAAGCTCAACCTTCGGGAGTCTCTGCTTTCGGATATCTAGGTCAATAGAAGTCGTTCGGGGGATGAAACGTCGAATCGGCTTTAGAGTCAAAGCCTTAAATTGAGACTCCTTGGAGAGCTCGAGGGTAACTTTAATCTTCATTTTAATCATAGGAATTTGATTCTCTATTCTCGCAAAAATGATTTCCTCTATTCATATTACAGCATCGCTGACTCTTTATTTATGAATGACAATTTAGCGGGATTAATTGTTTTTATAAGACAATTAATACGATCGATGTAGTGCTAATTAATCAGAAGATCAGGCAGTCTCTGATAAGTCAGCATTCATGCGAAATCTAAAACTGTTCATTTTACATAAGAATAATGGAAATGCGAATGCATTTAAGAATATTTAGTATTTGTAGGAAGGAAAGGATTGGCTTACCGAGGCTTGTGGCTCAATGCGAGGGTGAAATTATTATACGCAGTATTCGTCAACGCTACCGAAATAAATTCTAGAACGCGGTCGTCTGATTTATTGCGCTCCCGACCGTCCGGAGGAAGGAATCCAGTGCGTCCTTGCCTCCAGGATTTCGCTCGATTTGCAGCGCCGAAACTCGACTACGACAGTTGGCCGATCGCCGGGGGCAGGGGTAGGGGCACGGGTGGGATTCGCGGGGGGACTAGGAAATTTATTACGGGGTTACGTGATCGGTCGGCTACGTAAACCATGTGGCCGCCGAGGCGCCTGGACACCAACGCACATGCGTACGGGCCTTGCGAGCGAGGATCGATACTCGGTGACCTTCGGGAGTCCGAATGAGGCCGAATTCCCAGATGCTGGCGAGGACGATTTTGAATCGCCTGTGCTTACTCTAAATTTACGCGGGCCTCGCAGGTGTCGAAAATAATCGTTGAATTCCGACATTTACATACATCTTAGCAGGAGAAACGCGTAATATTATGACGTAAGTCCGGATTTAATTGCATTTGTAGGAATCTCAATATTTACCGCGTCCTTCCATTATTTTAAAATCATCTAGAACGCCAAATCATGCAATGAACCCGTCAGCCGTTTGATTACGTAAGTTTGGAGTATTTATTAAGTTATCGGTGTACGCATTTATTTATTTCGGCTTATGTTTCGACTACTATTGCTGAAGTAGTTAAAAGATGTATGAATTGATGGAGGTTTCGACTTAATTAAGAAATCATAAGATTTTTAATACAAAGCAGTTGTGCAATGCCAAATAATTGTATAAACATATGTAAGTTCTTCGCTATTATTTTATAATAAAACTGAAAAATTAGTGTGCGACAATTTTATTCCAATTTTATTAAAGTAAAAAAATTTTATTCCGAGATAGCATTCGGATGATTATAAAGATTTACTAATTTGAAATAATTTGAATACTTGCTGTATAAATTCTTATAAACATAATTATTCATTAGTTACGGTTTTATAATGTAAATAAACAAAAATATCGTGAGTTTTATATTGTCTAGTATTAGTCTTATTCTATATAAACTGTGTCATGAGCATTTGAAAAACACATAAATTATTTAACGTATGCTTGTGCTATTGCGAAAGCATAATTTGCAGGTACACACCCTGTAATTTAATGAATTATACATCGTTTGCAATATCAGATGAAAATATTGAGATATTTGTTCTTAAATTATAAGTTTTATTCGTAATGAAGGTATTTGTTTTATTCCAATGGTTTTAATATATAATTGCTTACGAAGTAAGAATAGCGTTCATTTTTCTTATTTGCAGTATTTTTTCTGTATCTTTTTTTACTCTTGCGTAATCTGTTATTATATAAATTTTAAAAAAGTTCTTATTTGAAGACTTGAAATATTGTAAAAATTGTAATATTCAAAAATCTTTATTAAGGTAATTAAGACTTCGCATTGCGTTTTTATTAAAATTTTAATGAAAATTTTACATACGACTTCATTAATTATGCATATGACTAATGGCAAAATATTAAAACTACTTAAAAAAATGTTTTCTTAAAATAATAATATGAATATCTTAAAAAATAGATTAGATATGTTAATTTATATTAATTGATCCATATTTAAACCCAAGTAATCGACTCAGACATCAATTTTGATTATTTTTTTAATTTACTGTTTTGATTATTAGTAATTGAAACTTAAGTAATTTTTAAATAATTTAGTACTTATTATCTGCACATCTTATAAGAAAAGCATGTTTACAAGAACATATAAAGTATAAATGATAAAGTATAAGATATAAAAAAATATAAAAAAATGTTTGTACTGCTAATAAAATTTAAATAATGCAGATAATGTTATTAAATGTTAGTTGTCATTTTATTAATAATAGTTTTAAGTTAAACAGGCAATTTTACATAATATAAATTATTAAAATTCATGAATAAAAATTTTGTATAAAAGATTACCGACTTTTGATGACCGAAACAAGTGATTGTATGGTATTAAGCCATATAAAAAGTAAGTTGTATATAATAAAGAAAAAAAATTTTTTTAAAAAGCGTCTTTCAAACTTTTTTAAGATTCGCCCACTTCGCTGTCTATCCTTAATTTTATGAAATTTCTAATATTGAAATCCATGTATGTGGTATATACACAAGAAGTAAAGTATTTTTACAGACTATTTAAAAATGTTAAGAAATTACTGCCTAAACACATTAAATAGCTTATTATCAAAATTTAATTTCTCGTTTTTGAATCTTAATATCTTTTTTCTTTATAATTCGTATAATTAGAATTAATTTTTTCATTATTATTAATTTAAAAATACACTTGGTAATAATATACATATTTTTTTGTTAATAGCATACATAATTTATTTATTATTTTGATTTTGACTTTAGTGAGTTCAACTATACTTGTAAATTATGTAGCGAATAATTTTAATACCATGATACCCTTTGAAAAAAATATCTACGAGATATTTAGATAAAACAATACTATATGACTGTAATTAAGGATAAATAAATTAAATTTCAATGGTATGTTTAATAGTTGTACACATTTTATATTTTTATAACAAATTATACAATAATAACTTATTTATATTACCACTATATAATATAATTTTTCCATTTTTTGTTACTTGTACATATTTATATTTACCCTTTTTTATTAATTTTATATACAAGATATGTGTTTCTATAAAAAATTAATTATTCATAAGTTAATAAATAATACAATACTGGTGATATATGTATATATATATGTGCTTTTTCAGTTAAATTGTAAATTAATTACTTTTTCGTTCATATTTATATTGATTTATTAATACGAGCACATCTTTAGTTGACGTATTTAGGCTTTGTTTGTAAAAAGCTATTTTTCAAAAATATATCTATGAAAATAATAATCACAGTAATATGATGATACTTTAAATATATCATTATTTATTAAACTATGAAATGGGAAAAATTATATGCTTTTAATATTTATTATGCTAATAAAAATTGTCTTCTTATTATATTATTATAATATTTTACCACATTACTATATTGTTATTTATGTCAAAAGATTCAATTATTTTTTTAATTTACGTCTTCAATTTAACTAATAAAATACTGAGACTATGTCAAGATCAATAAATATTTGGTAAAACGTAAAATATTTGATAAAGTTAAATAGAAAAATTGTTATCGTGTACTTAATTTTAAAACGTCCTAAATGTCGGAAAAATCATTATCTATTATCAACAAAAACTTGACTATTGTGTAGTAAACTAATGTATAATAGAATTCAAGTAAATAATTATATGTTGGAAAACTCATTAAAAGAATATATAAATCGTGGGGCGTGGTTATATTTTTCTTCGAGTTTATTAAAATGTTTTCTTTTAGATATTAAATTACATCTGTATACATTGTCAACAATTGTAATAACGTCGTAAAATCGTAATAGTAAAAGTTCTTCATATAATTACGATTTTTCTTTTCAATAACATGCAACAAAAATAATCAGATGCTAATATCTACACAATGAATATATATTTTATATTTATAATATTTTATTTAAAAAAAAGGAAATTGCTAGTACTATATTTTACATTAAAAATAATAAAAAAATAAGCTATGAATTTGAAAAATTGACAATTAATTATTAAAATTATTATATATAGTATTTAATCTATAAATAAATAAAGAATTAAATTAAAAACATTGGTACTAGCAGCAACAAATTTCATATCAATATTTATTATTACACGACTCTACCCATACATTACGATACAATTAACAGGAACCATCTCTTGTAATAGTGATCTTTAAGAGTTTAAAAAATTTTTTATACATTAATTACGGAGATTTTATGCCTTAGAATCTGTTTCTAGAAAATCTTTTTATTATTTGATTCAATCGACTTAATTCAATATTCAAGAGTGTATTGGTTCCGTTATAAATTAGACATGTACTCGATAACGGGGAGATGTGAATAAAAATGTTAATGCGTTGTTTTATAGACATTCGTTGAAAAATAACTGATTAATTTATTGATGCAATTAAAATATTATACTTTGAAGAAAGTAAACACAATTTAAAGTAATTATACAGCTTGTGCATAAAAAAGATAAGGCTGTTCTCACAGATAATTTGTTTTTTCACATAATTGTAATTTTTCTTAGTTAGCTGTTAAAAGTGATCTTCAATTTTTATACTCTAAATAAAACTCATTGGTGTAATTCTGTTAGTTGATTTAAAATCTTAATTGATTGGCAATGCTTTATTAATTTATTATCTTCGTATTAAAACAAATTCATTATATTATTAAAATTTCTTTTACACTAAAAAGCATTTAGAAAGTTTTTTATCCTTTTTTTATTAAATTATGATCGTGAAACTGTATCTTATTTTAAATTAAAGAGCCTCTTTAAAGAAATCGTATCAATTTTACTTCTTAATGAAATTATGTATTTACATGACCTTCTTATAATTTTTTAATATTATATTTAAAATAATATGGAAATTACTATGCGATAAATCAATGCACTTACCAGTATTTATTCCTATTTTTATAAAACCGAAATAACTCAATTCCCGGAGCTAAGATATTCTGGTTTTGTTTAGCAGCAGAAATATATTAAGCTTTTATTTCGGTTTTGATTTGGAATAAATTTATAGTAAATTACATTAAAATGAATTTTTTAATACATTTATAAGTTTCTTGACCTTTTATATTACTACTTGTGGAAAATGTTTTTTAATTAAGTACATAATTAGATTGATAATACATATATACTCTTGTTTATTATATTGTAATCTATTTCATTTTTTAATAAAATAATTGTAGTATTCAACGCGAATTAAGTTAGTTTTTGAAAATATATTACATTACAATTTAACATTTTTTAAAAATTCACTGAAACAATACATTGATTATATCGCGTCTTCCGGTATTTCGGACACACATTGCATAATTAATGACACATCCTACTAAAAAAATGTCATTCGAGCTTATTTCATTGCGAAGAATGAACCGAAAAAGCAGTAGAGAAACATTTAACTTATAAACTTCACATTTTAAAAAAAATTGCCAATATTTCAGCAGTTTAAGATTCAAAGAATCTCATTAACAGAAATTTTTTTTATATGTAGGGATTGAGAATATAAATTATCCAAGGAAGTTACAATAATAATATTGCTATGAAAATATTAAATTGCTCAAGCAGTTTCTGAATTGAAGTATTATAATTCATAATGCATAAAATTTTGTCAAAATTTAAAAGGAATTGAAAACGACTCTGGAGTAGCATTAAATCGTCGATCCAATTGTAAATCAGTTGATTTGATGACGAATCCATAGTAATTATTAATATAAGTATACAGACACTTCGGCTTACCGTTGGAATAAAAAAAGAACGACCAATAATTAAAGGAGGTTTGAATAAAGCGACTCTCCATATCAATATCACGTAAATACTCCCTGTATTTATTTTCGTATTTCACTCGCGATTGTTTTCAGTATTAAAAATTGCGTAACACCATTTCAAGTCGAAACGAGAAGAAAGTAAGCGTCCCCAAGGCGATTATTTATCCGCCGATAAGAATTGCATAACGGCTTGTTATGGCCGAGCCGTTAAGGCGCATGCACCGATTAGAAAAAGCAGGCGACATTACGGCAGCTGGAGACCTTGATCCTCCGTGAATTTGCAATCGCGGCCGCGTCCCGATCTTCCGCGAGCGGAGGCTCCGCCAACGACTTCCGGTAGCTCCTCTCTCCGGACTGGCCGCAGGCATTGGCAGGTGACGGCGCGGCCGTCCATGTGACGAGGCTCGGGCGTGAACCAAGTGTAAACAACGGTAATGGTTCACATGGTGTCACATGGTTCGGGCGCGTGCTGCCGACCGCCGCCTCGGGTATCTCTCTCTCTCTCTCTCTCTCTCTCTCTCTCTCTCTCTCTTCCACCCACCCCGTCCCACCTGCTGCTGCTCCTGCAGCTCCGGGCCGCGGGTAAGCGCGCGGCAGTCGAGGAGGAAGATTCTCGAACGGACGTCTCTCGCGGGATCTCTCACGGGACCCGGACAGTCCTCCTCAATCCCGATCACCCAGTGGTCGCGCTTCCATGCTTGGCTTTGGTCCCCGTTGTATCCCCAGCTCCCGCCGTCGACTTGTCCCTTCGCGAGTTCGTGAGACCTTTGGCACTTAGTGGAGGAAGAACTTCGACCCTTAGCCGATCGCGTGACTCGGTCGCAGGAGACGTGGGGTATCATTACTCTCCGAAAGTACTTGGTTTATCCCCTTTCGCGACAAGGATTAATGCGAATTTGTAAAAAGAGCTTAAAGCTCTTTAATCTTGAGTCCTTCGTCTCTTGATGAACTCCCAACCTTACTCGAAGTATTCCAATCAATTCCGAAGAGATTAAGACAGATCGTCATTAACTAATTGCACGTACATTAGATCATCAAAATTAGATGAGTTCTTTTAAGAAGAATTTTTGAAAATGCTCGTAACATAATGAAAATGAGCAAATAAATTTCAATCGCCTCGTTTCAATTTGAAATGATAAAAACGCTGCCGCACTTTTCATAATTTTCGATAAAATGTTCGAATAATTTGCAAAGCATTTGCAAGACTTCTAATTGTGTTTGGAGGTCGTTTATTTAATACTTTGACTTTGACAAGAATACTTTTATCTGCTGGTCTTTAATGCGTTAGTAGGTAGGTCCGATTGATAAAACAAAAGAAACCGCAAAAAGTATACAATGTTTTCAAACTCAGTCTAAACGAGATGTGAATGCTTCACATGTATCGCCGTTACTGAGAGTTGTTATGAATTCTTTGGTGAGTCGTCGGTAGGTAAGGAATTTCTTCCTCATACTATTCGTGTATTAATAATGATGTTTCTTTTAATGGACTTGAGTAGCGATAAAGCGTTTTCTCATTCTTCTAACGGGATTGTTTTTTTGTTCGTTCCACCATTAAACTGTTTTTCGCCTCAAATTGGGATATTTTTTTCCTTCTGCGGACTTGATATCATTCTGCTTCTTCCCCCCTCTCTGTTCTCAAAATACATCGTAAACACACAAAGCCGAGCAATCGCTCCTCTCAAACGTAAATAATTTTTCACGAACAATAAATTACGATAACGCGATCTTATCATCTTACTCAACCGTTCGAAATACGACAAAAGAATTTCATTCTTTGAAGACGATCAAACTCATTAAGTGAAATTACGATAATGAATTTTGTTCACCTTGAAATTTTTTTCTTCTATTGTTCAGTGATCTTGTAAATGTTTCAGACAATTTTGATAGTTTTGTATATTGTAGTAGTATTAATAAAGTTGTTTTGGAACGAATCTACTACACGTAACTGCATTATTTATAAAATTGTGCATTCATTGGCATTTTTTCGCGCGTCTTACCGGACGAATTAGGAATATAACAATTACTATTGATACACAAATCTTGAAATACAGATGCAAACTTGATAAGATATAATTCCGTTTCGGTAATTTTCTGAAAATTTATTGTATTATAGAAGGACATTTTCTGAACATTGATACGCAAGAATTAATTTTATTTAACTATCATAATCAATACCGAAGCTAATTATAATAATTTATACGTTAATAATGGAAAATTACTCATTGCATTAATGACACATATTGAGTAAAAGTGTTCAATGTATAAAAAATTACTTTTCAATTATTAAGCCTTAAATCATAAATTTAAATGATTTATTTTTCTGTAATATATTGTGATTTTTTATTCTCAATAAATTTTATTTTTATGGACAGTAGCCTTCCCACATCATGCGCAGGGTTTATCAGAGATTTAGTAAAGGTTGAAAAAAAGGTAATAAACTGAATACTATTATTTTGCTATATTTATTAAGTGATATGAAAATGGTAAAAATAGAATTATCTTTTTACATTTGTAACTAAAATATTTAGAACGCTTGATGTATATAATAAAAAAGGTCTGTTAACAAAAATATTTTTTTATTTTTTTAATTTTTTTTATTTCTTCTTGGAAAATCTTAATTGATTATCAAAGTTGAATTCTGATACGAATCGATTAGGTTGAAAATTTTCAATTTAATCAATTTTTGCTGTGAATTTTTCAAGCTTCTATGAATCTATAAAAAAACAAAAAATATATATTTAAAACTCAAAAATGCGAATTGCTAAATAATTTTTATATTAATACTGAAAATATATTTTTTGAAAAATATATTTACAATATAAATATAACATATATAAATATAATAGAAGTGTTTAAAAAATTAAGTTGCACTTACGACAATGATATTCTATTCGTATCTAAAATTTATCATATTATTAAAAACTAATGTGTGTAAAATGTTGTTTGGATTCTAATTTTTTGTGTCAATTTGCTCAATTATGCGCAATTTGATAACATTCCCCAAGAAATAAATCACAATAAAAAATAAAAGAGTTTTGTATTGTAGCATACTGTGAAAACATGAAAAATAATTACCCATATTAAGCGCAATATTGAGATACGTATACCCAGCCACATACACACAAACACATATATACATATATATATATATATTATATTAATGCGATAGTTTTGTATGAGCTTCTTAACGAAAGCATCAAAAATCAGAATTCAATGAAATATTATTACAAAAATTACTTTTTATATATTTTTATTTTTATTAAAAAATAGTGTGAAATTTATGCTTGAATATTTACATAAGTTACTGTTAGATGCTAATTTTGTAAAAATAAATGCAAAACCAAGAAACATATTATTAGCTTCTCTGATTAAAATCATAGCACAAACATAATTAATAATATAATTTGACTAATTTTAATGAAATTTTGCATTTATGACTAATATAATTGATATGATAGCGTTGTTAAATAAAAATAATAAAAGGAAACGATATCTTTCATTCGGCCTTAAATACTCTTAAGCCTTTCGAATGAAATAGAAAAACTATAAAATCATGAAAAATTAGTATTAGCTAATAAAGCATGTGATTGTAGATATTGTAACGAAAATTTTGAGAGTAAAACACAATAATTTTTATTTCTGGTTTTTTTGCTACATGAATATTATTTTGTTACTACTATTTTGTATATAAAGATCTTTGTTAAGTTGCTTTTGTTCAATTACTTTTTTCCTTGATTCAATAATTTCCTTTTTATTTACGACGATGAGTAAAGGCGTAAATTGAGTTGTAGTAGTAAATCAAACATTTGATTTATATTTATTTCCAGTTCTGAAAGCCTGATATTTGACAAAAATATTATTGGCATATGATGACGTCATGAAAGAAGTTAATTTATAAATTATATATTGAACATGCAATTTAAGAAAGTGTGTTTTAAATGTTAACGTATATAATATTATCCGATCTTGTAATAGTACAACGCAATCATTTTATTAATGTAATAAAAAGTAAAAATAATAATGAAAAAATATATAGGTACAATGTATTGAAGATTATTGAATTGCAAATGTCAACGCATCAACAATAATATTTACAATCAAGCGACAATCAATACCATTACATAGTTGGGACAAAAAAAAACTTAGCGACATTATTCATTCATAGTCTTGATATTAAAAGATACAAATTGGTTTTCAATAAATATTATTTATGCATTCGTAATTTTACGAATCGATTTTAAACTGATGTATAAAGAAAAATCATTAAATAGAGGCAAAAAAGATAATTGTATCGATATTAAGTTCGATTGATAATCGTTAAAAAAAAAATTCAATTGAAAATTTGATTTGAATTGAAACACGCTAATAATTCTTAGTAATTTGGCATTTTAGGAATGAATTTTTTTTACGCATACCTTCTAAATGAATTTTAATTAAAGGTTTTAAATTTTTTTCATCCAATGTCGATAATTTGTTGAAATCCCAAAAATCAATTATTATGTAGTGCGTCAAATGGAGGAAAATAAATTATCCACGAGACATTGAGCAGCATTAAAAAATTAAGAAGAGCATTATTTATAAATATAAAAAATATATATATATATATATTATATATATATAAAGGGTTTTCAAAAATATAATAAATAATATAATAAACAAAAAATATAATAAGATATTAATAGCACGTGTATTGTGTATATAAGGAAGTGCATGTATTTGAGAATTGGAATCGGCGTTTTTCCCTGTTGGCTCTTCTCTCTGCCCCTCGGCTTGAATCCGCTAAAGCGACGCGCCTCATGATTTCTTTCTTGACTTTCAGAATGAAGAAGAAGAGCAGCATCAGCGAGGAGCTGAACGGCAAGAGCCTCGAGGGCGGCTACGTTAATCACGCATTGAGCGAGTCCGGGTTGGACCTCGCGCACCCGGAATCGCTCAATAGCACCAACAGCGTGTACAGGAGCGTACAACGCGATGTCCTTGGATCCTCGGACTTCGTTTGTGAGTCGCGTCACTTACGTAATAAATAAGCTTCCCGAGCGGGGGAATTAATTACGCCGTCGTCTAATTTTCTCTTTATTTTATACCGAGACGACCAGGCGCTACTGCTAGCGAATAATTTTTCCACGCGCCATAGCTAACATTTTCAGGGATACGAGCATTGAGATATTAAATATTCTTGCCCTTTCCATGACCCTGCAACACTATCACATTGTTAATACGATGTCTTTTGCATGCTGCGAGGATGCTAGAAAAGTAAGTTCACACGGCATACGAAATGTGGGCGTTTTATTATCGTCATTTACGTAAGCTTGCATTGTGCTTTTTATCCTCGAAAGAAAGAGCGGCGTTCCACTCGGCAATATTTTTTTTTATCGTTGCTCGCGATATGGGCGGCAGCTGGAAACTAATTTTCGAGTTAGCTTTCGAGTGCCAGCGCGCCTCCTTTCTCTCTCTCTCTCTCTCTCTCTCTCTCTCTCTCTCTCTCTCTCTCTCTCTCTCTCTCTCTCTCTCTCTCTCTCTCTCTCTCTCTCTCTCTCTCTCTCTCTCTCTCTCTCTCTCCCATGCACGCATAGCCATCCATCCGCGCGCACAATGACACGTGCACTATCAGTGACTATGAATTCTGGAAATTAACGCAACAGGAATAATATTAGCTATCCTCGTATCCGATTCATTGAGCTTCCGATAATGACTCGATCTTTCTTATCTAACGTATTAATAACTAATATATTAACCATTCAAAAATACGATGGAAAAACTAAGTAATTAAAGATTATAATTATTAATGTATTTCGATAAATAAAAACGATAATAACAAGAATGACAAATCGTCGCAGTTATAAAAATGAAGCAAGTTAATCCATTCAATTTAGATTGATGTAATATAAAAACAAACACTATTGATTATAAAAAAAATCTTAATAATAACTAAAAAAATTTGCAATTTTTCAAAAAATTCACTCTACTATATTAGTTTATAAAAAATATTTTACACAAAATAATATATATATATATTTATAAGGAAAATATTATTTAAACCTTGTCAATGGCTTATTTATGTATTGTTTATAAGTATTTATGCCAGAAAATTAGATAAGCATATGAGAGAAGAATTTATTTATGTGACTGTTTTAAATGAAATTGTATCTATTTTATAATGACAACGAAGAAATTGAGACGTAGAAGTATACATTTTAAATAGATCAAATATTCTTCGTCATTATATAAAAATACTTCTTTCTAGAATACATCCGGTTAATTAGTAAGCTTATAATTGTGGAATGGTTTTAGCTATGGCTTAATACAAATACCTCCAGACCAATTTTATTATTAATGTAGTTATTGCTTTTAAGACAATTTTTAATAGAGAATAAAATTTTGATTTTTTGGTAAATAACTTTTTTTAAAATAGTATAAAATAAACTACATTAATTACGCCTATATTTCACACAACAACATCCTTACCACTCCGAATACTGAGTTCGGTAATTATCGATAAAATGTAGTGGTATTGGAGTAAATGTCGTAGCCATGCAGAAGGTAAGACGAAATTTTATTCGAATTTAGATCGTGTAATTGAACGAAAGATCTGCAGCACCACAGTTGAGAAGCAAAAGCACAAGCAAATCAAAGGAAAACTTTTTGTTGGTCTTGTTAATGGCGGCTTTGTTGTTGACTAATCTATCGATGGCTCGTAATTAAAACGAGTGCCTCGACTGCAAGACGCACACGAATGGACGCAGAAACGCCCGCGCGCAAATACGCTAAGGTCGGGACAAGAACGAGGTTTCGATGAAGAATAAGCCGAGGAAAGAGCGAATACGCCGATGGGTTAGGATCTCCCACAATCCTCGAGCTCTCGCCCGTCGGTGATAGAGGCCCGAGCAAGGAAGAAGCGAGGAATGCGAGCGAGATAAGGGGGCGATGGTAAACAAGAGCAAGCCGTCAAGGAGTTATCCGGCCATCGCCGAAGCCTCGGGGACGCGAGTGGCGACAGGCGAGAGTCTCGCCTCCGGATCGGCGGGCGCGTTTCGGCTCCCCGGCCCATCGACGCCTCGGATCGATTCGCGTGTCGCGCGTTGCTTTCGCTCGCGTTCTTCTCCCTCCCCCGCCCCTCCCCGGGCCCGCTGCTCAGCGCAGTCATCGCAAAGTCGCGCACTCGGCGTCGCCTTCTCACTATGCCGAATTGCTCGTCTAAGCGCTGGAAGAGAAGAGGAGAGGAGGCGTCCATTGGATCGTCGCTGGCCGCCTTGGCGCTCGCGTCTCGATTCTTTTCGCTTCTGTGCTCCTCGTGTGACAGCCGGTGGCTACGGCTCCTGGCCCAAGAAGCATCGGAGAGGGAGGAGGGGACATTGAATCCGAGCGCGCGCTGCTGTTCTTTATCTCGGGAAATCGCTCTCGAGGATTATTTCCTCGGAACCGACGGCAGTACTCGGTTTTTTGCTCTTGAGCGTCCGGCGCGTGGTTTTCTTCCTCTATTGCGATGTCCTTTTTTCCTGCGCCTCCTCTTTTTATTCCTCTTACTCATTGCAAACCCGCGCCTCGATTCGCATTCAGTAGAATGGCCGGCCGATCTTTATTATTCAATATCCGCGCGCTACTCCCTTACTCGGCAAGAAAACTCGTATACATAATTTTTTCCTTTTATCTTTTACGAGCTTGAGGCAAGAATCGAACAATGTATGATTTATGAGCCTCGTGGCGTGCTCTTATCCACAGAATTTATGAATCGTGCATGGCCGCGTTATCAATTATCTTCAGCTAATTGTTGTCCAGCAAGCGCACGACTCGTTTAACCTAATTTTTTTTTTTTTTTTTAGCTTTTTGCACGTTTTATCGAGCTTTGAAAACGATCGACCCGCGCGGGTGCAATAATCGATACGAGCATTCGGCGCACTGGAAGGTGTAGCATTCGCAGCTTTTAACAAAAACTTTTTTCGTTGTGAAAAAAATCGAGTCGTAGCGCGCGTTAAAATGTCGCGCCCGGCAATGCTCGGGCTTACGTCACTCGCTGCGCTCCAATTCTAAATGTCCGGACAAATAAGAGAAAACGCAAGAGCGTTGCTAAACGCTCCTCGCTACTGCGTATCCCGGGCGGGAAGGCTTAAATGAATAATCCGACTGCCCGCAGTGGTCGAGGATCAGGACACTGGCGACGAGGAGAGGAAGGAGCGCCAGGGTCCCCTGAGCTCGTGCCTCTCCCAGGTGACGAGGCGCCTCAAGAGCTCCTGCACCCGGAAGACCCTCTACAAGAGGCTGCCCATCCTGAGCTGGCTGCCGCGGTACGATTGCCAGGACGCTCTGGGGGACCTCGTAGCCGGCGTCACCGTCGGCCTCACCGTCATACCCCAATCGCTGGCCTACTCTAACGTCGCAGGTCTGCCTCCCCAGGTATGTGCTTACTTTCGTTTCGCGTTCTTGCTCGCAGCTGCGGCCGCGGCCCAAGTTTTATTAATCGTCCGAGTTCTGCACGCACTAAGAAAGTCAATTGCGTGTCGGATTCGCGTTAAAATTCGTTCGGCTTTTAGATGAAAACTAGGTCAATTTGAAGTTAGGCAAGTTACGTCGCCATGGAGATGCAGAAGATGCGAGTTGGCGATCTTGACTGGCGCTCGGTCTTTTGCACTGTTTTTTTTTTTTTTTTTTTTTTTTTATATCAACGATAAAAGATTAGGATTAGTTGGCAGTATAGGAGCATAGTTTGGTTTCATAGGGAAAAAGAAGTTCCGGTCGAATGGCTTCTGTAATTATACTTGGGGAAAAAATAAAAACTTCTTTCGCTGCCATAAATTTTCAGCATCGAAGCGTAGCGATTCATAATCGTATCGATGCTTCAGTTAAGATCAAGACAGTAGGGAAACTCATAGAAAATTTTATGAAAGTTTGACATACTTGCGCTCCGATGTTTCCTCATACCTATGATATCATAAAGCATAAATAAGTGCAATGCAAGCGGTGATACCGAAATACTTTCCATCGTCAGCTAACGATGGCCAAGCTTTGATCCTTTTCGACAAAAATAAACTCCACCAATGTTTTAGAGAACTCAGTCATACGTAGTCATACGTATGGAAATTGAGCCTAATTTTTTATTTCTTTTTTTTTTATGTAATTTAATACTTTCACTTACGTGCTTACTGCATTGCCTCCTTCTCTTGCTTACTATCGCTGCGCGTTTTCTTACAAATGTTGCCTTTAATTTTGATCTTACGTTTCGAATTCTCGATCGTTACACCACCTCAGCATTGAGCGCAATTTAATTACGCGCAAGGGCATTTTATTACCGAATATAAATGAATCGATGCTTTCTAATTATGGATTTTGCTTAAGTGCCAGCTGATTGTATTTAAGTTTAGAATACTTAAAAAATTCTGCACTCGCCTGGAATTCTGTAAAACTATACCCATCATAGTTCTTAAATTAATAGTTATAAGGTACTATGTAAGGACGTTGGTTCGTCAAATCCATAATACTTAAAATCGTGTATGATTATTATAAATACAATTATAATATTTGTAGTAATTGCGAAGAAACACGCGTTTGACGAATCCCTTTTTTGTTGCTAATAAGTTTTTAATAATTTCTTAAAATTAATTTTTATTCAAATTTTTATTTATAAAATTAATACTATTGATTCTTACTACTCACGGTTGAGATGTTGCAATATTCATTAATAATCATAGAAGCTCATGAATTTGCTGCAAGAAGTCATGCCATTAATTTGAATAAAACTGAGGGTCATAACCTGATGAAATCAATCGCGATTTTTACAAATTTATAGTAAAGTGTTGGAGCTATCAATCATTAGGACGTGATTTCTATTCGCAATATACTCGAGGTGATGGTCCACCCATAATAAATCTCGGTTTCCTAGTGCGAAATGCCCTGTGAAGATAGGATAATTATTCGTAGCGGACACGTAGAAAAGTAAAATAAGCCCCCGAAGGATGCACGAGTCCATGAGAAAGGCAGAAAGAAAGAAAAGATAGTGTAAAACGTTTGCAGTTTGGACTGTACGGCAGTTTCCTCGGCTGCTTCCTCTATATATTCTTTGGCTCGTGCAAGGATGTGCCGTTCGGACCTACTGCCATAATTTCGCTGCTGACTTATCAGACGGTTGGCCAACTCCAGGACCCCGAGAAGCACGCAATTCTCCTCTGCTTCCTGGCAGGCGTCATCGAATTGCTAATGGGCATTTTCGGTCTAGGTAAGTGTTTAATAAGTTTCCCAAGCGCTACTGGCTTTTCCCCTCTTTGCTCGCGTTATTTATCGTGCCCTCGCGGTAGATGCCTTCACCTTCCATGAGAAGAATTGCGATACTAGATTTTAACGAGGAGTGCAATATCGCCGGTGCGAATCCTCTCTCGATAGCCGTACTCTAACGGCGTATCGTACGTTTATTGTTCTGTCTCGGGCTACTTTACCCTATTCCTTTTCTTTTCTTCTAGAACATTTATCAATGGCTTTTTTTGAGTGTTTCTTCTTAAATCATAATTTTTTCCCAAATCGGCCATATTATCCTATTTATTCGAAAAATGCAATCTAATAAAGATAATAGTTTGATACGAAAGCAATTTTAATGCATCGGCCGGATGTTTTTTTCCCAGCACTTGTAGTGGAAGAAATTGCATTCTTTTTATTGAAATTAATTCGTTTATCTTGTCTGATAATAATAAAGATGTATTGTGTATTAAGAACAAAAAACAATTTTTTGCAAGCATAAGCGAATTTAATTCGAATCGATTTATTTTTAGGCTTTCTGATCGACTTTGTATCCGGTCCAGTGAGCTCCGGATTCACATCGGCGGTAGCTCTAATCATCGTCACATCTCAAATTAAGGATATCTTGGGAATTCCGATCAAAGGCTCGACTTTCCTGCAAATGTGGAGAAGTATTGTCGAGCACGTACACAAGACATCAATGTACGATGCAGCTCTTGGTGTATCTTGCATTGGTTTACTTTTGCTGCTTCGAGTTAGTTCATATATATATATATATATATATCTTTTTTAACTCATTCCCTTTTGATTATTCCTCGTACGATATTAATATTATTAATATTATCGAACGTATAAATGCTCACATATTTAACGTTAAAAATTTGCCTTGGATTGGTTTTGAAATAATTTAATCGAAGCTGAATTACCGATGCACTGCTGAAATCGTTGCTTCCTTATAGGCATTAGCTGTGACCGTAATCGGAACGGAACAGCAGCAGCGTCA
Source organism: Kradibia gibbosae (assembly GCA_018907135.1). Classification (NCBI taxonomy): domain Eukaryota; kingdom Metazoa; phylum Arthropoda; class Insecta; order Hymenoptera; family Agaonidae; genus Kradibia; species Kradibia gibbosae. The sequence continues at coordinate 11,866,075 of JACCHX010000002.1, read as the reverse complement.
CAGTACAAAGCATAAATTATTAAATAAATTATTCTGGCTAACCGGCACCTCGAGAAATGCCTTGCTCGTTATTATTTGTGGCATTATAGCTTATAATTTTCCGACCGGCCAGTCTCCGTTTCATCTTATTGGTGAGCCACTCGCTACTGTGTTTAATAGAGGATTTTCTTAGTTTACAATGGTAAATAAACAAATTTCAGGGTATATTCCAAGTGGAATGCCAACGCTGCAGCTTCCTCCATTTGGATACGTAAAAGACAATAATACTACGGTGTCTTTTATTGAAATGTGCTCGAATTTGGGAAGCGGCATTATGGTGTTGCCGCTCATTTCTCTCATGGAAGATATAGCTATATGTAAAGCTTTCTGTGAGTAGGAACACAATAATAATAATCAATAGAAGCATTAGATTTTGTTTGCTAGGGTTTTTAAAGTTAATGCTCGAGACTTGGGGCATCGAGCCGGGAAATCAATCGGCCTAAATGATGAAGCCGCGAAACCGTTTTTTTCAGCAAATGGAAAATCAGTGGACGCCACTCAAGAGCTGATCGCCATCGGAATATCGAACATCGGTAATTCGCTGGTTCGAGCTTTCCCGGGCAGTGGGGCTCTCAGCAGAAGTGCCGTAAGCAACGCCTCGGGAGTGCGGACACCGATGGGAGGCATTTACACCGGTGCGTATCGCAAGTCCGTCACTCCTGCCGTACGCGGCCAAATGGAGGGCGGGGCTTCGGAAGCACGAGTTTCTCATGAGAAACGTGTGGTATTTTTCAGGCTTTCTAGTGGTGCTAGCTCTGTTATTCTTAACCCCGTACTTTTACTTTATACCAAAAGCCACACTGGCAGCCATAATAATTGCCGCTGTCATTTTCATGGTCGAGGTGAAGGTCGTTAAGCCCATGTGGAGAACGAAGAGTGAGTCTTGAATATCAGCGTCGATTGGCGCTCGACCAGCGGCCTCATTCGCTTAAACGACGATTCGCAATTTGTTTTAGAGTCTGATCTAATACCCGGAGTCGGGACCTTTCTCGCCTGCTTGGTGTTGCAGTTAGAAGTTGGAATAGCCTGCGGCGTCGGCCTGAACGTTATGTTTATATTGTACCATGCCGCTAGGCCGAAAATCAGCGTCGAGAAGCTCAAGGTAAGTGGAATCGATATAAGGATTCGAGTGAGCAGGGCCGGAGCTAAGCGGAGCCGATTAAGAATGACAAGGGCAATCCTCTTATCCAACAGAGCTGTCGCGGTGTTAACTACCTAATGCTGACACCGGATCGCTGCCTCATCTTCCCCTCCGTGGATTACGTGCGCAACCTCGTGACCAAGTACAGCCGGCGCCTGAGCAGCGAGTCGACCCCCGTCGTCATCGACTGCACTCACATCTACGGGGCAGACTTCACCGCTGCCAAGGTCATAGAGTCCCTGACCAAGGACTTCGCGGCCCGGGGCCAGCCCCTCTTCTTCTACAACCTCAAGCCATCGGTGTTCGCGGTGTTCGAGGGGGTCTCGCCCAAGGACTTCGTCGTTTACTACACGGAGGAGGTTCTCGACGATCTCCTGAAGGAGAGGGCGAGCATCGCCAAGCAGACCCTGCAGAACGTCGTCGTGCCCTAGTCCAGGGCCGCCTTCACATCCGCGAATTGGAAGCAGGTCCCGACCAAGGGCCCACACCGATCTTACTCGGAACCCTGGCTTTCGCATTTACGGTCTGTCGTACTTTCCCTCTTAAAGACTTCTTTGATAAAACTAAGCTATAACGGAAGCTTCGCGTGGTGGCGCACCTTCTGCTTACTCGGCATCGCTGCGACGATCCAGATCAGAGTCTCTGCTCGATCGTTGCATTGTTCCTTGTAAACAACAGTAATGTGCAAGCAGTTTGGCCAGCTTCTCGCTATGTCGAGGCTAAGGACTTTTCTCGGGTTCTCATCGACATTCCGATCGACATTCCAATCGACGTTTCAATGTTAACTCGAGCTTTAGTCGATCTAAACTCTTTATTATTACTTAAGATGACGACGAAGTGGATAGTAATTTGTACTTTCCACAACAATTCCGCATTCTTTTTAATAAGATAAAACATAGGTTAAAATTAGACGTTCATCTTAAATGAAGCTCTAACTCGTTCTGGTACGTGTAAAATAACCGTTACTTATACAAGTTATTTGAATTTGTTTTCTTTGTTTTATCATAGCTTTCATTCATACTTAAGATCATTCTTTTCTTCTCTCCTTCGGTGAGTATTATTTTATTAATATCCTGTGAAGCTTTGTATTATGTATCATTAATTTTACGTAAATTATTTTTTTATAATCGACGTAAATTTTATCCCAGTAAGTAACATATATAAATTATGTATTGATTATTCAATTAAAGTTGCAATAATACATACATACATTCATACATACATATATATATATATATATATATATATATATACAACATAAAGTTAGTTTATAATAAACAATAATAGATCATTGAAACTAAGTAAAACGTTTCATAACAATGCCAATAATGTATGAAGGTTCCCAATTTGATTAATATTATGGAATGACTTTTAACGATTAATCTTAAGAAAGTCAGTAGCTCGTGTGCGTATATATATATATATATATATATAATTGTGAATGTATGCATATATGTGTGTATATGTATATATATTTACACACGCACGCACACATACACACACACGCGCGCATATATATATATATATATATATATATATATATTTGTATGAAGCAATATGTAGTAATTAAAAGTACCGTAGGATTTTAAGATACTCTGTGATAATTTTGTAACAACTTGAAGAAGTATGTAGTGTGAGTGATGCTTGAAAAAAAAGACAGAGATTATTTACATAACAAATATATTACATGTACATAAATTAGTATTCAAAGTCTACAGTATTTTATGAGTTCACATGAATGTATAGATAACTTGTAAAAAAGTATTCTTCTGTTATGTAAATTTTGAAAAACGAGAGAAAAATGTGCATTTGATAATGTTATATGAATGAAATTATTATAACTTTGTTACAATTGAAGTAAAAAATATTTACAATCTGATTCCAAGACAGGATGTCAACATTGTTTATTAAGATTTAATCGACTTTTTTTTCAAATAATCGAGCAGAAATAAAATTTCAAAATATATGAACGAATTGATTTTTTGAAATAAAAATTTTATATTGTTTGCACTTGTGATCAAATATCATAAGCAGATACAAATGTATTTTACTGCTAGAGTTTACTGTTATGTAATCTATGAGCATATTACTAACTCTATGAAAATGAATAAAAATTATAGCAATCGTTTCCTTAATGCCTATTTATATAGTTAGTCAAAGTTTTTATTAGTAATTAATAAATTTATTAATAACTGTACCAGTTGTAATTGTTAAAATTAAGAACATACGACACATGTGAATTTTATCCTGCGTTCTACGGGAATTTTTATTGTTACTGTATTTGGAATTGAGCGAGTCGACAATGTATCGCTATTCTTATTGTAATTATTTCGATTTGAAGTATGAATGTACCATGTGGTATACCGTCGACCTAAAATCAAGGTTAAACAATCGTCCATTGTTAATTAGGCCAATTATATAGTTGTATAATGATTACATATTTATAAATATGATCTATTTCTTATTTAATACATTCTGTTTTGTTTAACTTTTTATTCAACGAATTTACCTGCCAATGATAAAAGCCTTGTAATTGTTGATATATTTACAAATCTACATATCTAGAATTAAGCTATTCTTAAGTATGGAAATATACTTAATTACTCTCAACAACAGCCTTTGGTAAGCTACAGATTTTGATCATACCCGATTTTCTATAATTAAAGAATATTATTATGTACTCTTTATATTAAATAAATTATGGCAAATTAAAGAAGAAGTACCCTAAATTTCGATAATAAATATGGCTTATTCTGGTTAAATTATGTTGTAATGTTGTCTAACATGGTACATCATGCAGATTTTTAAATATAAATCAATTAAATGCCCAAATTATTTAAAGAACTGATTTTTAATTTTTTTCTTTGTTTAATGATAGCCGTTAATCGAACAAGTATGTACTTACATCGTTAATTCTCTACAGTAATAAGTTATACTGTATTGATGAATTAAGTAACCTTACAATATAAAATAGGTTAATATGAAAGATATTTTTATAATATAGTATTATGACGTAGCACATTTTTCTACGTCCTGATTAATTATAAGTGCATTATAATTTTTGCCGAGCAGAAGGCGCAGTGCATTGTAGATATTTTTTAAAATTACGTATTAATGTTGCGTAAATTTTACAAAAATTTTCTTCAAATCTAAGTTACATTAATATTCTTATTACTTTTTTCGAATTAACGATTCATAGTCTCGCCAAAACGAAGTGTAAAACATTATTTTGGAAGTATCACGTGACCTCGTCGTATTTTGATATGCAAATATCTTACTTTAATATCAACTCACATTCATTTTTCATACATAACTTCATTACGTTTTACATTCTCAAAATAATGTACAACAATAAAGATTTTTTTTTTTAACAACGCAACAATATTGAACCGAAGCATTGGAAATAAATTTCCCAGCAATTGTTAATAAAAAGTTCAAAAGATGTCATTTTTAAATATCGTACAATTTAAATTCAAATTGACCAGAAACAATAAAAATTTGAATAAATAAAAACATTTACTGTACATTATGTGATATCGACGGAAACAGTAATTACGATTTAAACTTTCTACGATATGTGTGATTGAATTTTCATCCGATGTAACATTTGGAAGGACCGATTATCGTGTACAGGCACCAACATTTTTTACTTACTAATACTTTTAAAAATATCAAAAAATTGGTTGCTTCTGAGAGAATTGACTTTGTTTATCTTTTAACAGTATACATTAAGTTTGATGTGAAATTTAACTTTTTTTTTTTTTTTTTTTTTTTTTTTTTTTTTTTCATCATATTATTCTTCAAGCAAAAAGAAAGACAACTTCTGCAATGAAGATTTTTAAATGAGAATTTTCTTTGCGAGAGCTCAACGTCTAGTAATGGATAAATATTAAAAACTTCTAATGTAAGAAATTAAAAAAAAAGAGCATTTCGTAAATAAAGTATATGTAATCGTATATAATGGACTTGTAATTCGTTGTACGTGATTCATGACCAACCGAAGTCTATGCCGGTCAGCTGATAAAAGCGTCGATTAAACGGTCGATAGAAGTCTCTAAGGCGTCTGATGGCAACCGGATCAATATGAGGATGATTCCTGCCCTTGTTCTTGCCTGTTAGCGGTAGAAAATCAAATTCATAGGTAGTTTTTCGAAATTGGTAAAAAGCACATGCGATACGAAGAAAATAAAGCTCTAGCCAAATTATTGAAGCAACGAATAGGGAGGTTTCTTACAAAAACTACAGGCTTGTGAAATTACGAAATTAACGAATAAATAAAGTAAATGATAATAAATGACATTCTTGGCATATCTTTGAGCTGAATGATAATCGAGTGAAGGAGGCGTACCAAGGCAATGCGGCGTGGCGCGTTCCTCCGATTTTAGAAGGCATGGGAAACCCTTCGTAGCGTTGAAGTAAAAGTGTTTTTCAGAAATCAGTCTTTTGAGCCCTAGAAAGTCTTGAACTCTCGTTATCTCCAGCGCTGGATCGTCGATGAGTCGCTCCCCAGATACGAAGAGTATCTGTGATAGTGGAAAATAGTTGAGCCAGCGCTCAAGATGCTTTGCGTAAACGCCGATTCTCAGGGGCGCCCATGTCGTATCCACAACCTGTCGTGCAAATATTTCTTACTCGACCTATTCATTGCGGTAAAATTATCGTTATTCCTTGGCTCCGTTCAATTTCCATCGAAATACTCATTAATTACGTCACTTACTACTGTTTTTCGCTAACGCGTTAATGATCCGAAAAGTATATCTGAATTGCGCCTTTTTCAACGCCTACAGGTCAGACTTGTCAGGGGGGGGGGAAAGGCAAAAAATTGTTTGAAAAAAACTCAGACGCGTGTCTTTATTGTTCGAGCTCTTATCGTCGGCAATTGAGGGTAGCGGAGAATTTTCAAGCCCCCCCCCCCAGTGAAGGCACGTTTAAGCGTTCAAGGTAAACAAACCTACCTGAGATCCGTTTAGGAAAGCCAGCTCTTCGAATCTCGGCATCTTCGTTCGCTTGCTCTTGACCTGGGTGTAATCGGATATTGCCCTGACCACAGGATCTCTCACCACGACGATGAGCTTCGTCCCGGGGTCCATGTGTTGAACTCGCCTCGGTGCTTCGCTGGTAACAAAATACGAAGGCGTCTTTTCCATGGTGATCTGTCCATCGAGTATCGCTGGCATCCTATACCTTGAGCCGTGCAATACAGAAAGAGGAAGGTCAGGCTAGAAATTAATTTTGGCGAGCAACGCGCCCCTTGTCTTTGAGGCTTTGAGACTTGTTTGCTCCCCTACCGGGGCTCCATTTAGCAATGGTTCGTTTCATTTCCATTACCTGTACCACTGAAAGCCTTTGGCATAGTGATGGTCGAAGAAGTGTATCTCGGAACCGGCGGCGCGAATGTCCGGGTGGAGCCTCATGAACTCGAGAAGGGCCCGGGTGCCGCCCTTCTTCACGCCGATGATCAATGCACTTGGAAGTTGCCTGCTCGCGATCAAGCCTTGCCGCCGCAGGATCTTATACTTAGCTAAGGAGTCGGCAGCTTCCTAGTGAGTCAGAGCCATTTCGTTACGCTTAAGGTGCTCGTAAAATTCAAGGTATTTAAATCTATGCACAAAAAGTCACCGTCCATTTAGAAGCTCCCTAGACTTAGATACGATCGATGATTATACCTTTATCGAATCATTGCTCGTCCAGAGAGGCACTAATTGGACCTTCGTTATCTTCCTCTCCGGGCTCGAGGGCTTGTCCAGAGGGATTTCTTTGACTCTGATCTCGGCCAGGGGTCGATAAAACGCCCGGGGATTCGAGCCGGGCCCGAGTTTGACCTTGTGCAGGACGATGCGTCGCGACAGTCCTCCGAATATGCACGAGTTCTCGAGGATGAGGAGGATGAGGCCGAGTGCGAAACACGCGCCGATCACGAGTTTCTTCGGCCACGTGAGCGTTTGTAGCTCCATTTTCTTTTTGCACAGTTTCCTCCGGCGAACAATGATGGCTTGTTCCTTTTCATTGTCCGGCTCCTCGAGGTCCTCTCCAGCTATTACGATTTGCATTCGTGGCAATTTTCAAGCGGTGGTCATTATTTTTTCGAGCCAGCTGTTGTTTTTTCGTGTATGCTAATCGAATGGAAGCCCTAAACAATCGCTGATTTCTTTACTATTGCGATCATTGATTTTTTACCTTTGTGCTAACTTAAAAAGTGATTACTTGTAGTACTCAAGTGTGTGTCTCTTTGTGCATTTTATATATATATATATTATTACTTCTGTACTCTAGAGAAAGCATTACCTCACAGGCATATTTCAAATCAAGTGCTAATTGCAGCGGTAAATTATTTCCCATTTAATACGTATACCTCGTGATTGCACTGATTAAATAAGCTTACGTTTTGCATCATACGGTCTTTGATTACTTGCAATTGTTTATCGTTAATAAATAATGCATTCAAATGTATAAAAAACCTAACACTTCCACGGTTATGGTTTTAATTATTTTCACAAATGCTGTACCGACTATTTCTATAAGATTAAGTACAGAAATTTAAATCTTATTTAGTACGGTTAAGTCTTTTGGTATATAAAATGAAAAAAGCGAATGGCATGCGATAAAATCCTGCATTAATAACATGTACATATCAAACGGTAGGAATCTGACTTAGCGCACGACCACTCGATGTTTATTTTGCTTTAAAGATTGAATGAGAATTAGTTACTTACATGTCAACGAACTATCGGCTTAATAATTGAGATCCTTTGAAATATTAAATTAAAAATATTAATTTTTCCATAATAAACAATCGAAGTCTAAAATGTTGAAATCCAATTTTAAATATAAAAATTTACAAGAGTTTTTGTACACGCAATCTAAAGATAATGCTGAAAATTATTTTTAAAAACTATCTTCATTTTTACGTACACAAGTAGAGATTTTTATAATAATAAAGCACTAATAAAATACAATGAATTGTGTAGTTTTTTTAAAGCTGATTTTATTTTCATCGCGTCATAAGACTTTATATTTAAAATAAGAAGACAGATTATAACTTAGAATTACAGTATATTTATATACAATTTAGTTATATAATATACATTACATATATTTAACAGTTATTCTTACGTTAATTTAGTGATTTTTAATCATTCGTGGTTAAGTGAAATGATTGCAATTATTGCTGTTGAAAGATGTAAGTGTAGATGTAAGTGATACAACGTTACATATTAAAATAAGAAAAGAGAAAATATTCTTAGTAAATATTTTACTATCAAGCCAAACAATTGAAATGGAGACACTTTTTTACTACTGAATCAACAGAACGGCATACATTATTCACTTAATTGATAACGAGTCAAAGACTGTTTTAAATTCAATGATATTAAAAGTATAGCATGTCCCATCAGTATGTAATTATGTTCTAATTAAGTAGTCGTTGACATCGTATCGGCACTTTAATACCGAGGAGTGATAAAAATTCAGGCAGACTCCTGATTGGCAAACGACGACGCGCAAACAATAGAATAGAAATGAATCCTACGGAACCCTAGGATTGCGAGGCATCTCGAATTCGGACGATTGGATTTGCAATAGACAAAAATCAGGCATGTCCTAGAAGCAACGAACACATGCTTCTGCGAGAGTAAGCGTGGATATTGGCCCAGGTTAACTACTCAGCGGCAGGTAGAGGAAGGACTTTGACCGAGGGCGATCGCGGGGAGAACGCAGAGGTAGGCGCGGATGCACAGAGACGGAGACGGGCAGACTCACCTGGAGGGCAGCCGCCGGTGTCCTCGAGGATAACTTTACTGGTGGGCTTTTACCGGGACAACGAGTTCGCACGCGGCCTCGTTGTCCGCGGGATCGATAATAGCCGTGGCCGGGGCGACGCGCGCACCCCGGAGACTCCCCCGCCCCGAGTCCTTCGCTTCCAGGATTATCGACGGCCGCCCTGTTGGTAATTCAGGGCCTTTGCCGCGTTACTCCGCGGGCGCGGGGGCGGGAGGCTGGCGGTGGCTTCTAGGAGTGCCAGGCAGAGCATTTCAAACCCCGCGGGTGAAAGCTGGATAAACGCATAATGACACGTCGATTTAGAGCTTTGAAATTTACTTTGTATTATTATTAGCTGTTATCAAAGCCACAACCGTGGCTTCCTTACATTGTCGGGCAACTCGAGAGGATATGGCCTATCAACAGTCGGGCTCCTCTGACCTTTTGGTAACAGAGGAGACTCTTTACGATCGAGGCAGCACTGCTTCGTTCGCTCGAGCGAACGACGATCATTCAATGCCTCGAGCAGTTGAATTATTACTTGCTTTAAAGTGTCCTATACTGAATTCTCGAACATTGTTTACATTTTACAGCAATTACATTATTATTTTTTAGCTATGTTCATTTGTAATACCAACTCACGTCCACTGAATAAGAAGTCTTTATCTTTTTTGCTTCTTTTAATCGAGCGCAAAATTTTCCTCCTTCCTCAAAATGATTCGACAGTTTGGCGTGTTTGATCGACATATTTAATTTCGCAATTAAATCGACTCAAAAACTTTACAGCTACTTGTCGAGTGGTGGATATAATTCAAAATTATTTTTCAGCTCACTTATAGGGCCTGAATTAGCGTATTTGTAAAACAAGCTTATGACCTGATGCATCGATTTGTCTTTTAATGTTAATTTTAAAAAGTTTTTAGAAATTTTTACACCAATACATGCTCAGCACTTTTTTTTATAACTATTTTAATTTTTTTATGCTGAGCAGTTTCTTACAAATTTACGATAAGCTGAAAGCACTTTATTTGACTACAATTTTTAATATTTAACATAAATAACAAAAAGTTTTATATGTAAGAAGGTAAGCATTCAATTATTATAATTAATAATTTACAAATAAATATAAGGATATTATTTAAAATCAATCAAATCATAATTCTTAAATTCTTTTTTCAATATAACGATATATAAATATATAATAAAATTTTCACTATTACATAAGTAATATACATAGTATTGAAATGTCATATTTCGTATTATACATTTAGATATTGCACTAACAACAAAATCGAAGCTTAAACTAAGCTCAAAAATTCACTTTATCTTAAATTTAATTTAATCTTACATCAAAATAATATTTAATATGCGTACATCTTTGAAATGATTTAACAGCAAATAGACAATAAATGTAATGTACTAATCTAAGTGTCATTTAAAAATAATTTCGTTTGCGAAATTGGATTTTCGTAATATCGTGAGCACCGTTTTAATGCAAGATTACTTTAGTTAGATTTACCAATCGGCCTTCACAAAGTTACATCGCAATTTTAGACACTTTAACTTTGTTAATAGCTAATTTTTAATCAAAGAAATACTATCGTGTATATCGCTGCGTATTCATATAATTTTTATAGGCATATTTTTTCTTAATTACTTTTGCACGTAAATCTAGATTGATAAAATTTAATTATTTGAATTCATTCAAAATTTTTTATCGGAGAAAAACATATTATTGTATAAAAGGAAAATATGTATAATATTATTGTATCAACTAATGAAATTTACTAATAATAGTAACAATAATAATAATTTATCTATTCTTTACCTTATTAACTATTTTCAATTATACATTTTATAGTTTTTACAATATCTATACTAAATAATAATTAAAGTGAAAATGAAATTCTCGATCGCGATTAGAAAATATAAAAAATATTATTAGTAGACGCAAGACAATTAATAATCTAAGGATGAAACCGAAAAATACATGAATCTTGAGGCAATATCCAGCCATAGAAGATGTTGGTACTTATAATTGTGCATAGACCTAAGACTAATAAAATAAATATAATTAAACCCTTACATGTCCGTTGGATTATACATCGGATCAGGAACGACAGGCATACATTTGTATTAAGTGATCATGAATTTCTTATTTTCATACCAGCAGCTTCTTTGGCTTTAACTCCAATCTTATCACCCCTTAGTTTGTTATCGACCTTTAATTAAATATGAGACAATATACAAGCCTGCTGTTAACGGTAGAAGAACGGAGGTACTTTATAATCAATCAACGTTCAAGCTTGGCATAATGCGAAATTTCCAAAGTCGTATTTATAATAGAGAGTGCAGTAAGTTGTAGTTCATTTTTTACGAAGGGTAATTGTAAGAGCGCTCGTATGGTGTACGAAAGTATAGCTTGAACAAAAATGAAAAGGAATTGAATTTTCTCTAAGGGATTATAAAAAATGGTCAATACTTTAAGGAGCTCTCGTACACTTTTTTGCCATCAAAGGGAGATCATTGGTTGCGAATTGACTTGAATCGGGCAGGTTAGAAAGGCGGATTAGAGCTGCCGATATAATTAATTGCGAGCGAATTATTTTCTTAAGTCAAGCATAACGATGTATATTATTAATTCGGGGACTAGCGGTAGATTGAGTTGGAGTCAAGATGAATGGAAAGATTCCTCGTCGCCATCATTAGCATCATCGTCATAATAATAATAATAATAATACTTCGGAACAATATTATAATATCAGTGGCCAACTAAATATGGCTTCCTTAAAAAACTTCGCCTCTCGAACAATGTCGAGGAGCATCGTGCGTGGCACCGCTTCGTAGACCGCGTCCTTCCCGAAATCTAAATGTACTTCCAGAAAAGAATCCAGTAGGTGACGTTGAGACAGGCAAAGAGCAGCGGGAAGAGGAAGCGCGAGACCCTGTCGATGTTGAGGGCCCGAACCTTGGCTCGTTGGCTCTTGCTCGAGGTCGAGGGCGGCGGCGGCGGCGGCGGTGGAGGCGGTGGGGGTATCGGTGGCGGGTTCGACGATTTGTGCGAGCGACACAGCAGCATCGCATTCTCCTGCATCCGGGAAAAAGTTCGCTCGTTAAAAATAAGCCGATCGCGGAGCATCGGCAGCACCGACAAGCGCCGAGTACGAGAGCGCGACTTCCGATCGCGATTATTCGCTCGAGATGCTTTTGCCGTCAATGGCTTATTTACAATAGAGCTGGCAACCCCCGTGAGAGGAAAGCCTCTTTGCAAAGCATCCCCAACAGAAGGAAGGGGAGGATCTCGAGGCGAGGGGTCGGTGCTGTTGTTTTTCCCCTCATTACCTTGCTGGCGATGTCGAAGATCTTATCGAGCCTGGCGGTTTCGGAAGTGGCGCTCGGTGCCGGGGCCGGCGGGGCTGGATTCGGCCGCGGGTTCTTCGGTGGTAGGACCTCCCGGGACTCCCCGATGACGAGGACGATGTTCACCAGGCAGTACTCCATCAGTGCCATGAAGACGAAGACCGTGCAGACGGACATGAAGGCGTCGACGGCCTTCAAGTAGGAGACCGGGGGCAGCGAGGCCTGACTCTTCGCGTGCTGCGTCGAGAGGGTCAGCAGGGAGGTGACCCCCAGGGTGACGCGGGCCGGCGCGGCCTCCGGCTTTATCCAGAAGGACACCCACTGTCGTCCGGGCAGTAGAGACGGTTAGTCGATGGCGAGAGGACTCGCGCGACGGCACGAGCTTAACGATCGTGGCTTATGCTCGGGTCAGTCGTACTTTTTTCAATGGCCCTCTCTCTCTCTCTCTCTCTCTCTCTCTCTTTAGTTATAATCCCCAGGTGGGACAATGGCTCCTCATGCCGATCTTTACTTTTACTTTACTTTTACTTTACTTTTACTCTGGCTCCGGAATCAAAAGCAAACGAATGCATGGAAAATAGGGCTTGAAGATATACTTTCGACTTTACGGCCATGTGCCATTTTATTGTGTTTCTTTTTCATCGAGCCGGAATTCTTTTTAATGGTTACGGAAAAATTTAAACTAAAGTGTGTAGTACAAGGTATGATGAGACTTACCGACATTATTACAATCAGGCAAGTTGGTACATAAGTGTGAAACAAGTAGTAACCTAAACGTCGTTTAAGGACGAATATAACTTCGAGGCAGGTGAAATTACCTATTAGCAATAAATCACATTAGTATCAATACTTTATTATATGCCTTACTAATTATGTAAAATATCATTGAATGAGCAATCAAATAGTTTCGTAAATTTAAAAAATGAAAGATAAACGATAATTATTACTCATATCATCGATTCTTAATATTAAGCGAGTATATTCGCGTTGTAAATATATATTTATATATTATTACGCTAAAGAAGTAGCTATGAATCGAAAAATGCTTTACTTGAAAATGTTTTCTTTAAATCTAATCCATTATCTTCCTACTAAAAATTGCCTACTATTCGCTTTGATAAATGCAGGTCGGGATTATAAAATCGCGCTGCGAGCCGGCGCTGCATTGGCGGAGGCTTCGGAAAAAAATGGTCTTTTGATTTGCTCAGAGCATCCCAAAACTTGTGCTCACCGGTGGAATAAACCTGCGTGCAGTCGGCCGTGTAATTCTTCACGAGCTGCAACTGGGGTAGTTCAATGTTCTCGTCGACGACGAGTGGCACATCCGGATCCCACTGGAAGATCATCTCGTCCGTTGTGTGAGATACTGTTGACCGAGTTACAGTTGGTTAGCTTTTAATGCGCAGGGCTTCGACCTGCCTTATGTTTCTGTTTTTGATTGTTGAATGGTGCTGTTGATGAAGGGATGGGGATGGTGCCGTCATTTTTTAAACATCAATTGTTGGATTTTCCTTGCGCGACAGGCGTTTCGTATAATGAGCAATTCTTGATCACAATGAGAAATTAAATGGCGATTGAATTTCTATTATAATAATATACAATGCCACGTCGACACAAGGAATCAAATGAGAAACTAAGTGTAAAATAAACGAAACTCGCCTAGGAATTTTCATAATATAAGAGGTATTTAAAATTACAATAATTTATATTCCTATAATTGTATTAATTGAAAAGCAATTGTGACTATTATTTATTAGATCACACACACACACACACACACATACATACACATATATATGTATATTGTAAATTGTATAAGCTTCTATTTAAATACGTAGTAGTCGATGCTATTGAAAGAAAGACGTATTTAAAATATCTATTTATAATTAACATTCAACGTATTTTATATAATTAGACTTCTCCAGTAAGTTTTGTTATAGTTTAGAATTTTCGAAGAAATTAAAAAACAGGCAATTACCTTTATTAACATTAATTTTGAATCTACGACTATTAATAAATACGTATAATTTATTACTTACAGTAATTGTTTGTGTATAAGTGTATAAGTACATATACATTACATAAGTAGATTTTTAAAATACTGGATTATTAATTAGTCTATATTTTTTAATGTAACGTTTAATAACACTACATATCACATGTTTTTTATCTCAAATTATCTTGAATCTATATATCATATTTAATTACATACTAATCGAATTACCGTATAAACATAATAATTAAATATTATGTAATGTTCTGCAGGAAATTTAAAAAAACATCTCGTGATTGTATTCATTAAAGCGTTTCTCATGTAAAAAAGTAAAAAGCAATAAATGTGAATTCGTGTTATAGGTACAATGTTTTGTCATGATATAATGTTTCTAATAAAAGAATCGTTAGCTCAGAATATTTATTAACAACGATCCTTTTTTTACACATGCTATGATAATTCCAAATTCCAACGTATAATTTTCATTAACGTATTAAACGTATATTTGTTGGTTTTTCTATAAGCAGTTGGCCTTTCATATTAAAATACACGAAAATGCATGCATCTAAGATCTATGCTTATACGGGAAGCTTACCCACATTTTCCATAATATACTTATACTTACAAATATTGAAAAGTACTATAAATCTTTTATTAATTTAATATATGCATAAAAATATGTGTGTTTATAGTTTTTTTTCCTTAAATTGCTGCTTTCTTTGCTAACGCAATAGATTAAATTAAAACTTACGTAAACAAACACTTTTTGTGCAAACATTAGCTAACATGAATGATTCTAAAGCGAGGTTTTGGTTAATTCTATTGTTTAACTTCATGCGCTATATATGTTAAAAAAGTACTAATTATGCATTCTAAACCTAAAAATAGACAATGTTTTCATTAAATTAATATTTTCAAAATCAACGATTTTATAGTGTCTGAAAAGAATATTTTTTAAAAACAATTTTTTTTAGAATTTTAATTTTCAATAATACGTAAACATTCATGATATGAGTATATACTCATTATGAATTAGATTAAAGATACTTTACACATATTTTACAATAACAGTAATAATCATTAAATGCTCGTTAAAAATTTACATATTCTTCAGTAACGTAGGTTATTGAACTTTCCACAAATTTGGCAACATTAAGATTGCATCAATGAATAGTTGGAGTAAAATGTTAATTATTAAATATTTCACAAGTTACGTAAATTTATCGAAGCTCTTTAATTTTAAATTAATAATCTATTTGCATAATTTTAGAGTACACATTCAACTTACGACTTTCCATCTGTAATTTACATTCTTGCGTATCGTGAGGATATATAAGAAAATTCATTGCACAAGAT
The DNA here is from genome assembly GCA_018907135.1 of Kradibia gibbosae. Lineage (NCBI taxonomy): Eukaryota > Metazoa > Arthropoda > Insecta > Hymenoptera > Agaonidae > Kradibia > Kradibia gibbosae. The sequence goes on along the minus strand of JACCHX010000002.1, from coordinate 11,850,428 downwards.
AATTTTAACGTTAATCTGAAAGTATCAAAATATGATTTGATTAATAACATTAAAATGAGAAAATAGTAACATAGCTTATTGAAAAAATGTATAATTATCTTTTTATGGTAAATTGTGTCATATTATTAAATTGTGACTCATTAATTATCAACGTACTAAAGTTTTTTTAAAAAATTTACATTTTAGGAGTAAAATATTAGTTATTAAGCACATTCATAAATATAATGTAATTGGTATTAAAAAAGGTTGATTCTGATAATTGACGTTACGTAAAATATTTAATAAAAATAAATGTAAAAACGTACTTAACCATGTACAAAATGGTTTTGTCCTTGTAGAGCCATAAATAATGGTTGGGTATTGTCATCGTCTGAAAAGTAACGGACTTGGCATTCTTGAAAAACGAGTCAGGCCTCCACATATTTTTCAGCCAGTCTACTTCTAATAATCTTAAAAATAAAATTAATATTTCTTGATAAGGGAAGAATAACTGTAATTTACATTCTGTCTATATTTACATTATGTTAAATAATAAACATATGTTAGCTAAGGAAAAGGCGCACTAAAAACATAAAATTATTTGAATAACGATCTTGTATTTTAAAATATTTTTTACATTGTAAAAAAAAACTAATCGATCGTCTTCTACTATTTTTACATAATTTTAATATAACGTTATACCTATATTCGGACGTCATATTCTCCGGAAGTCGTAGTCTATTATCTTTCCATGTTTGTGCAAAAAAAATATCAGCAGCGTACGTCTATAATAATGTGAGTGAAATTGCACTATTAGAAAATAGCGATACTAGTTTTTTTAAATACGATATTTGAGAATAAAACATTAAGCCAATGCTCCCATTCTCCAATTCATATGTCTATGTTGTGTTAATAGGTACTGAGCATTTTGAATTTTCAATATATAATAAAGTTTAGAGTTTTTTTAATTTAAAAAAAAAAATTAATTTTTCTTGGATTTCACAAAATGAATTAAAAAAAATGTAATTCTATACTTAAAATTTATTTTAGTAGTAATAGAAGATACAACAACTTGCAAACAAATTATAAAAAAAAATTGTAATTGATTCACTTTTAAATGACTGCTTAAAAACTCTATAAAAATTCCAATTAAGTTTATTAATAGATAGATCAGTAGATTATATAAAAGCATATATTAACATTGATGAAATACCTTTTTAAAAATAACTTTAAACATTCTTATTTTACCTTTTTTAAATTATTTTCGATTAATCAATAACTTTATCAAAATTGTATTTGAAATTTTTATACATGCAAATAATTGTCCATATCTGATTGAATAATTTTTGGCTGTTTTTTAAGAAGTTTTCATTGAATGTTAGAATATAAATTAAATATTTAAATGTTCAAGTAATGATAAGTTTTTTTAAATTTTAGTCAAATTGATTTGATCTAATTATGTATGTGAATGTTCTTGTAAAGCATTCTATATTCATGAATTTATGTATTAATGAATCTAAGCCGATTTGTTTAAGTAAATTATTATGATTAAATGATACAAACACTCAAATAACATTAAACTATTAAGTATAAACTTTTTAAAAATACGGTTAATGTATAATTTGACATTTATACTTTATTAAAATAAATAATTAAGATATGTATTATATTTTGACAACTTTTAATTTCTCTTATAAAACGATGAAGATTTTTTATAAAAACTCTTTAATTAACAATTTTTTTTAATAGATTAAAATAATTATTTACTCTTTATCTACAATTACGTAAAAAAAAATTTATGTGAAATCAAACTTATTAAAGTTCTTTTTTAATAAAACTTTTAAATGATGCATAGATCTTAATTGATTTATAAAAACTAAATGTCATTCATATCGATGATGACTAGTGAATCTGCAGAAATAAAGAAAGAAAAAACCAACCATTGAGTTTTCATCAATAGAATCAAGACCCATGACTGTTACGTGGAAATAAACTACAGTAGCTTGTCCATCTTTTTTCGGGGGCCTCATCTTATCATATAACTTCGGATCTTCAGGCAGCAGATCATAAAATTCCAAACTCTTCCTGCAAACATTCAAATGTCCTTATGTACCAAATTTACGCGAACTTTAATCTTCTAACTACAATTTTAGAAATTGTTAAACATGTAATTAATATTATCGATGCGAAGTTGACGTTTTTAAACTGAACTAAGACATTAAAATAATACTGTTTTTATTTAAGCTACTTAATGCCAATATAAAAAAAAGACATGACGTTATGTATATGAAACGCATAATAACTTTTAATTGTAAAAATAATATAGCTTTGATTTCTGTTCAATAAATTTATTTTCACATAAAATTAATTATAAACGTATGATAGCACCTACATCTTATTTACATTGCTTTTGTATTCAGCTTGGATCAATTGGAATCTAACATAATGGAAAAAAAGAGCGAACTAAAACATTATATATTTAGTTTTACATATAGTTGAATGAAATCTCATTAAAGTCTCGAACCAAATTTTAATCATTTAAAATTTTACGTTATAGTGGAATATTGAAGCGAACGTCTTCAATCGTTGACTTTTTAAATTTGACATATAGAAGAATTAGAACAAAACACTTGACTTTATCGAAGTTATTAACGCATTCAAATATTCTTTCAAGTTCGTTTAAAGCAAGGTTGAAAATCTGCAAGGTGATCGTATTTACGCTAGGATAAGGATTAATCTTGACCTATTTTTCCGTGTCTCGCCAAAAATCACACGTGCTATTGGCTCAGGTTTCTATCATTTTCAAATGTACATTCGTAATAATATTATTATTTACGAATTGCGTCAAATTACTAACTTCAGAGTTCTAATTTCTACGATATTGTCTAACATTATGCCACTTAATAACTTAGCATTAATCATAATTGCTTGTCGATCAGAACAATCATATCGCGCAAAAATTTGTCCGAGTATTTCAAATTATTTAACATAAACACCGACTTAAAATAAATTGTCTTTAATTATAAAACCTGTTACCAATTTATACAAATTTTTTCCCTTGTAATATTTATTATGAATATCCATTGAATATCCATTGGTATTAAAATGATTAAAATCACACATTATGCTTTTTATTATCGTATATTTAAATTTGCAGGCATTTAAAATGAATTACGTATGCAATTTTGGAAACAATTAGTAATTACGATAATTTTTCTAAAGCAGCATAGGCGCTTGATACATCTGATCAATATTTTAACTATTAAGAAAAATTTGCATAGAAAATTACGGCATTGTAGAAGTCTTCGAATTAGCTTACAAATCACAAAAAATAGAGTAGCGATATTATTGAAAACTTTCACTGTGTAATATGCGAGATTCAATTATAAATCACACAATTATAATAAATCTATTACAATTATATATGTATAATACATTGCATCTATGAAAACGTAATAAATTTTTAAATCGAGTTTATCCGTGCAAGTTTGTCTATGAGTTTTTTTTGAAAAAAAAAAATAAATAAATAAATAAAAATTGCTATATAAAATGTTTCTCGATAAAAATAATGGTTAAATCCGACGAAGTTTCATAGACCGCACAATATACTTTCACGTTTGTATGATTATGAGTATCACTGAATTATGAAAGTGCTGATTACACTTTGTATAAAATACTTCCTTATAAGTCTTCTTGCTAATACGAACACGTATGTACCCTTGTATCAATTTCACAGAGCATTCGTTAATTTAAAATCATAAAGAGTAGGCAAGCAGCTATTAATTATCGAATGGTATCTTCCAATGTGTGTATGTTAGTATTCCATAACAAGTTCTACCGCGAAGAGGCATTAGTTATTCAAAGAAGGCGATAGCCCGAGAATAATATTCGGCTTAATTATCCCCGCGTAATTGAATCACTAGTAAAAATAACGATACGATAAATTTGAAGGTATCGATACGCCAATAAGCCAATATCTCATTAAGGTAGTAAGGTTGTTGTTATACGGCTTTCCGGATGGTGAGCATCCGTCCGATAAGGACCAAACGTCTACATCGAGTCCGGCGATTCCGGATGAAAACGCGCTTGAAAAGGAGCTTAGGCTGCCGACGGTTGGGCTTTGGCGGCGTCGGTCCCCGCGGGTCGGTCGCGCCCGGGCCCGAGGGATCGGTCGACGGCACCGAGCTCATCCCCTGTGCTTACTGCGAGTCGACGATGCCGATGGCGATGAGCATCAGGATGAGCGCGAGCGGATGAGGCAGAGGTCGCCTGGTCGTCTCCCCCATGTTGGGCGCCCTCAGCGCATCTTAGGTCAGGGCGCGCGTAACTCCAGCGGAGGATGGAGGCGAGCGAGACCCGAGCAAAGAAGACGACTGCCGCCTCTCGCTGGCCGGCCGAGGAGGCCGGATTCGCGGCGCCCCCTCCGAGAGACCTGCCAATGATGCCACTAGGGTGGGATCGCCCTCGAGGGTCTGAGGCAGTGGGGGCCGAGGGGTGGGAGCTCCGAGGCGTCCCCGTGCGTCCGGAGAGCGAAGGGGTTGGCGAACGCTCTCGGCCTGCACGGCCGCGATTTCCCGAAGCTTTCCTCTCGGCTGCTGCCCCGCACCCCTCCGCTGATCGCCCACGGCCGGGCTGGTCCTAGCCTCTCGACTCGCATCGGGCCGAACCGGGAGTCGCGGGCCTTCGGCAAAAGTCGACGTAAAAGGAATATCAGCGCATTGGGCCGAGCAGCCGAGGCTCAGAGTCTGAAGGCTTCCCTACTGCGGGTCTATAGGGGCGTGGGGGGGGGGGGAGCTTGGGCGTTGATGGAGTCGACCCCCCAGACCTCCTAGCAGTGCTTCGCGAAAGATCGGCTCCTCGAAAGTGTGCAAACAGCCTTGCCAGGAGTAATCCCTCGTGGACCCTCGAGGCGCCCTCGAGCCTCGGCTTCCCTCTAATGCGGCAGGCCCTCCCACCAAAACCAAGAGCTCCACTGCTCCTCGTCTCGGCGCCGCAGCCCCGATGCTCGCTTACTTCTTCCGGAACTCTTCGCCCTCCGGGAGCCACTCCGTCCCCTCGGCTCCTTATTACCATCGCGCGCACCCACGCCGTGCAGCTCGCATCGCTTCTCCCTCGGAGATCGAGGGCGCGCTAGATTGCGGATATCCGGCGAATCGGCTAATTGCGACGGGCGAACGCCGCATTTCGCCGGGCCAACCCCCGAGCCGGCTCCTCTCGACGACCTTCTCCCGGAGCCCCGGAGCTCGAGCTGCGTTCCAGTTTCTCTATCTTAGATTGCTGTCGAAACCGTTTTGTGTATTTATCGTTAATCGTCGATAATCACTGATAACTCAATGCGATACGACATGTATTACAAATATAATTAAGACAGAATCTTAGCTTCGCTTCACCGAAAGATAAACAATCGCTCAAAGAACTATTGGGTTTGCAAAATTATTTCTTACCAACACTGATACTTTTGAAAATCAAAAATGCGCTCTCGCATCTTTACTCGATAAATTAAAAGAGCCACTTTCCAATCCTTTCGCAATAATATTACAACGGGGAAATAACTGCTCGATAGTAAAATAGATTCAATTAACGCGTTCACCTATTACGAATATTATCATCGATCTGCAAATTTCATTTATGGATTTTATCAAGTGCCATCGACATTCAACAAAGTATAAGGATTTTAATGAACGCCTCCTATGTTGCAAATTACGTGAAATATAGGAGCCACTCGAGCTCGACTACCTATTAACAATAATAGTGCCAGTCCCTTGACTCCTCGGGGAATCTCGTTGCATTGTCAACGCTATCCCACCTACCGAGTGAGTATTGGTCAAGGTCGTTTGTTTTCGACAATGGAATCCATAGGCGGACCTCTCCTCCCTAGCCAGGAATCGGATCAGTGGGGAGAAGGCGAGTTCCTCGATTCAGGTGCGATCGTCTCGAGCCTCCCGCGCAGCTCAGCCGTCCGCGAGCTAGATTAGACGTCGACGTATCGATCATTGAGCCCCCATCCCCGGAGGCCCCGCCACCGCCGTCGCCGCCCCTCTCCCCCCGCGGCAGCCGAGGGGTGGAGCACCGCAGAGGTTGGTAATTGTGCCACGAATAGAAAGTCGCGCCCCGCGCCCGCGCCATCGACTGGCCACTCTCGGACTCGCTGGGGGCGGGGGTCAGTCGGAGTGGTCTGCCGCGGGTGGGATGCGCGACCTGACATTGAGACACTCTCGCACGCACACCCGTACACCTACGCCACGCATGTGTTTTGTAGGTCGAAGGCCGATGCAGTCTGAGCCTCTCCCTAGCATCGGCTTAGGCTTTCGCCTCGTATTTGCTCGTGCCCGAGTATTTTGCGCGCCAATGCGGCTGTTCAAGGGGTTTTTAGGATTACGCGTGGGGAGGGAAAGATTTCGCGTTAATCCAAACAAGTCCAATGTGTCGGAGGGGGGCTCCGTCTGACTCCATTGGTAATGCATCAATTTCCCAAAAGAGTTCCCACCGACAGCCGCTTCAAGGATCGTGGACAATGTGAATTTTATGCGATGAGAGTCGCGTACGTTGGTGTTAGTTCTCCAATCGCCACGTGCTTCCTACGCATTGTCGTGCTTGTCGCAAAGCGGCTCTGCCAATTTTAAATGCGATGGATATTGCAAAGTTCTTAAATAGATGACCAATAATATTAATTTCATAGCCACGATGTTAGAACATTCACTCGATTATTATAAAATTTCTGAGGCTTCGTCGTGTAAGCTCAAGCGAGCCAGAATAATCGGAACGGGTAATATTTTGCAAATTTATTATTAAGCGCAAAAATGTATTCAGGCATATTCTTTAAAAAAAAAATTTATTATCTAATTGATAAATACAAGCATGTTATATTGCTTAGTAGTATGTTATTGCTAGAGTGCCAAATAGACTCCTTAATGTTTAATGCTGAAGAAATCGATAAGCTTTTGCAAGAATTTTTAATGAATCGACGAGTGTAGGGTTTTCAAAGATGATCAAACATTATTATTTTTTCGTTTTTCTTTGAAAACGCACTTTTCATAATAGAGAAAATTGTTAAATGTAAGTCTTGCATTTAACGGTATAAAGAAGTTTCTAAAAGAGTTAGTAAAAAAACACAACCGTAACGAAATAAATTACTTTTTAATCGAAATCCATAGAAAATTAAAGGCAAGTCCCCTGAAATGGATATTCTTCGATAAAATTGCTTATACTGGCCAATATTTCGCTAATGCCACGAAGCCACCAAGTCGACGAATTCTGCGCAAAGCACAGAAGCCTCAAGCGCGTATCCCGAGTCGTGACAAGCATTTTTTTACAATAGCGACTAGACGCCGTCGCGTCGACGATGAAACGCCAGGGTTCGCTTCGTACGTTGGGTTCGCGTTAAGCGAAGCCCGTGGTAGGAGCGAATCCGATTTCAACATATCAATCCGCGTCTCCCTTCGACTATGTAATCAAGAATAGCAAGTGCTGTCTGTTCGTGTATCATTACCCGGAGAGATGAAGAGACTCGGAAGAGACTCGTCGACAATTCCGAGATCCGCTTATCACGGGCCACCAGTGCTCGAGCACTTCGCCCCGGATTTCTCTCGATGCAATTACTATCGCCGTCTTATGGGGCTCCGACGTCTAGAAGTACCTCTGAGGGGGAGGAGCCGGTAATCGTTAATCGACGCCTCGGTACAAGGGCTTTATTGCGTTAGGGCTGGATTTTAATTGTCGCCTCGTTTATATTCAATAGATGGCACATCAGTCTTGGAAACAGTTTCGCGTACGCGTGAAATTCAATTTTCAGGCCAATAATAGGTAATCGAGAAAAGTACGCTTAACATTTTATTTATTTCAGTATGGGAATAGTTTACAAGAGAGTCGATAAAAATATAAATCTCTTGTTTGCTTTTAATACCGTGGTTAAAATTATTCGCACATTGTTCTACATACTTTAAGTTGTTTCCGAACAAACTTCTATGAACAGTTTCGAAAGTATATCTTTCCGTCATGTTATTTGAGGTACTTCTTTCTCGAGTGTTCTGGTTTGCCGTGGAAAATAGTCGAACATCCCTCATTCTATTTCTCGCCCAAGAAATGCCAAGTGTTCCAATAAAAGAATAAAACAGACTCACTAATGATGTGAGAATTCGGCAAGCTATTTTGTATTAAACTAAAGAAAGTAGTAAAAGTATTCATTTAAAAGCTTTCCATCATAATTATAATAGCACAAATTGAAATGATTAAAATTACCAATGAAATCGATGACAAAATTTATTTAAGTATACAACGTTGATATATTAGCTTACATCTGCGCAATATTATAATGGAACACAAAATATAAAATCCTACGAATGCTGAAATAGATATAATGCGTAGAACATTGAAAATTAGCATTTTATGGAGTACAGTGCCTTGAGTAGCTCTTCATTAGCTTAGTCAGTGAAGAATTTTCATGGTTGCGCTTACGATCGATGGTCGCGCCGAGCTGCACCTCGAACCAGGTATTCGAGCAATTGCGAGACTGGACGCGAACTCTCGAATCCCAAACTGGTATAACGAGCCACCGTCCGACTCTCTGGCCGTAATTGATCCTCCCGCCGACTCCGGATGCCGAGATCGGGACAATGGACTTCTAATCCACGGAGGCATCCGCGGGAATTAAGGAGTAAACCAGGGCCGGCGAGGGTGCCAGGAGCACACTTAGGAAAGCACTCGACAAGGGAGGACCGATCCGGACTCGCTATGGCAACCCCCGGAATCGACGGGCGGAAGAGGAGCCGACGCCAGTGATTTCAACGCTAACTATGGAGGCAGAGCCAGGCGCTCGCACACAATGGCAACCGCGGCTCGACACTCGACAATCCCGGGGATAATACGAGGGCTTCGCTCCTCGGGACTGATCAGCTGTCCACTTCAGGGGAGGGGCGGTTAGTGTGTCAGAAGGCTTACGATGGGGAAGCTGATTTTTCTGACATTTCTCCGGTGTGTCAGGGCCACCTCGCGATATGCGCGACGAAACGAATTCTCCCCTTCGATCTCACTTTAACGGAGGTATAGTTTTTTTCGAGAATTCGTCCTCGTTAAGACTATTAAGAGGGTTGGCGAAGAGAAAAAAACGAAAATCGAGCAGGCTCGTGTTCGCCAACCAACGCCATGAGCCTGATGAAGGGAAGATCCTATGGCCGATGCCGCGCGACGAAAAATTAATTGCATTGAACTGGGAGCTATGCGAGGGTTAAAAGAAAGCCGAGTCCGCCTAAAAGGCCGCGCGTAGGACTAATGGACGCGGCCCCTGATTTGGCCATCTTCCGAGACCATTTGCCAATCTCGTCATCTCCAGCAGGAGCATTTGCATCGTGGTTAAGGAGCGACTCGAGAGGCATTGGATACGCTTGAGCGCCGGGCTCCGAGGCGAAGGCGTGGCGAAGCAGGACCGACGAGACGAGAGACTAAAGTAGGCTGCGAGGTAGGACTCCGATTGATCGTCCTCGAGTGCGCGACTGGCTCCTCCTCTCCTCTCGATCTCCGTTAATAAGCTCGCAAAGCCGGGAGCAGGATACGCATCGCCGTGGAGAACGAGCGAATCGCTCGGGCAGAGCTCGGCTCGACTCAGGCATTTCCTCGGCACCTTTTCCTCTAACTGCTCGGGCGTCGAAGCCGAGCAAAAGCCGAGAATGTCAGCCGCACAATTATAACGGCACGATGGACGTAGCGCTACGGGATAAATTTCTACGAGTGAAGGCTGCGCGAAATTAGCTCTTTTGAGAAAGCTCAAACTCATCAGTCCGACGTTTGTTCAATTCACAAAGGAATCGACGTCTCTTTGAAAATCCCTCTTTGCACGTAATTGGCGATTATATTTAGCTGCGCGCTACATTTCAGGCATTACCATTGCGGTTAAAAGTGCTCCCCCGACAAATAACATTTGGATCCTTAAAAATGTATTCTTGTATTCTACTGTATTGAATGATTTTTTACCTAGTTTAGCTTCGCTGTTCTCTACGTCTCATCAACCACTCTACGTCTGAGTAATCACAATGCCAATAAAATTATTTTCTAAAATATTTCTTTGAATGAAAACGTCGACAAAGTCTTACTTTTTTAGATGTTTTTTTTACATTTTGCCAATTCAAGTTTTTTTGCCAAGTCTAAGACGATTGAAATACATTTTTCTTTTACATTGGGAATAAAAGAGGATAATTTGAAATTCATATAAATTAGATAAGCATAAATATATTTGATGTATTTAATATTTAAGGAATGTATAAATAATCATTATAACATTTCTAATAAGAAAATAATTAGGAAATTTATGACGCTTTGAAGTAGGTAAGATCAATGTATAGTCAAACTTTCTTAGACTTTAATTAAATCTGTTTTTATCGTTTACTCTGATGCCCTGTTAGATTTCGGTTGATCTGAATTCAAAGTTGTTCCTTGAGTAAATCCAAAAGATATCATAGTTCAAATCATACACATGTGCAGTATCCATGTATTGCGTAAAGAATTAAGGCAGCCAAGTGTAAAAACATTTATTGATATGTTGTTAAATTCGATGTCTTGTTTTGATGGTCTATAAATGTCAGGAAATAGTGTGCATATTTCTTAGCATCATTATAAAATTATATAGAACCTCGGTGAAAAAGTAAAGCTTTCAATCTGCATTAAAATGATCAATTACTTAATAATTCAGTGAAATTGATTATCGTACGAGACACGATTCATTAAAATCGAGTTTTAAAGTAAGTTTGTAATTAATTTGCTTTTTTCGTGCGAAATAATAAAAACTAAGGCGGAGAACTTCTTTCGCTTTGTAATATTGAAGAACTGAATTCTCCCAGATAGAACCGAATCGACAACAAGATTATAAAACCCGCCAGACTATATAGGCCGGTACTTGCTTTACATTCGCGTCTTAAAATAGCGGTTTTGAAATTAGACATAATTACATGGTCTCTAAAGCCTTAATCAGAAGTCTGTGACATTAAGCAGATATCCGTGCACAGGCTAAAGTGTTGCGTCAACGGATAAATGACGTCACAAGCGTATATGCTCGGATAATCAGATAAAACGGGCACTCCAGATTTCAGTCTTCCAACGTGCCTCCGACTTCCCTTCCCTTTCACGAGATTTTATTCTCGTCACACGCCTCGATGCCTCCCCAGCAATATAGGAGGCGACGAGATGAGCGTAACCTTATTTTTCCAAGTATCGACCAACGAGCGATTGTTGAAATTTAACGGATAATTCGGTTCCTGCATCTGGTTTTCGTAGGATAGAATTTTATTCCTCGTCGGTAGTAATATTAAAGGGCTCGTTGCGAGCTCCATTCGCTTATGCATCGCTACAGCGAGAATAAAAATACGCATCGATGGTCGAGCCCAAACGCAACCGAAGATGGACGTGATTCGTATAAATTCAGGGAGTGCGTAAAGGCGTATTATTAACGAGGCGATAGTTCGGCTTTAAAAGCGAGCCCAATTGTTTCCGGAGGAAGCTTGGCTAAGCTTATCGTGCATTGATTTGCCGGTGTAGGCGAGACTCGAGTGCGGCCGAATTGCCCAGGACAGCCGAGCTGGAGGCCCTCGGCTAAAGGACAATCCCTCGATTCCCCCGATGGCTCGCTCGGCTCCCGCCCCTGGCAAATAGACAATGGCATCTCATCGATCCCCTCACGGGCCCTTGCAGCTGCATCAGCAAGTAGCGCGGAGTCACTCGAGTCCCCCGGAGTGAAGCACTAGCGCGGAATTAGATTGGCCGCGGTTTTTCGCGTACGTCAGCTCCCGACTATGTCAGCCGGTTTGGGAGCGGCGCTGGCTCTAGCCGCTCAAGAAAGGGTTGGAGGACGCTCGAGTGATCGCGCCGAGGCAGGAGCCAGGGGGTGACGAAGCCACTCCGCGCCGCGGCGGAGATAATGGACCGCGGGGGCGGGGCGGGGGGGAATCGAGGAGCCGATGCCCTAGCGAGTGACCGCGAACGTTCGAGGGCCCGCGATCGGCCCCCCCCCCTAATGGTTTCAATCTGGCCCCTAACTGGCTCGATTATCCGGCCCTTGGGTTTCTTTGCTTCGACCGAGTTGCTTCTCACGCGCTATGCTTTTGCGGCCTAGAGCGAACAATTACTTGTTTAGCGGCACCACGCAATAATCCTGACCGATTAATTAACAATTACTTCATCTACGGATCTGCAAAATAAATTTCATCATTGAATCGAAAGTCGCAGAATGATTATTGAGCGATTGCATTCGCTCGCTCAATCAATCCATCGAGGCACTCGATCATCAGCTTATCGGACAATAGCTTACAAACGAATTAAAATTAATTTAAATTCTATCGATACCAGAAAACACAATTACGCATTAATATCATTTGACAATGTCAATGTACGCGTATAGTTAAAACAAAAATGTACGGCAGCAGTGAACAAAAGGCTGCATTCAAAGAATCGCAATACTCAACTCTATAGCATAAATTTGAATATAACTGGTTCGCAGTGAAGAAACCGCGATCCGAGGGAGCGACAAATTAGCCGAGGCCGCAACGAAGAGCAAGTAGAACAACTGCAGTCCAATCGCCTCAATTCTCGGTTCTCATCTATCAATCAACCAATCCATCCCCCTGCCAGGGCTCGGATGCCGCGTCGGAATTTCCGACGAGCCGCAGTCCATGCATGGAGAAGAAGATTCGCGGCAAAAGTCCAGCCGAGTCCCCCGGGCGTGGATAAGAGGTCGGGGCGTTCCGAGGCTGCGGAGGGGAGACGATGAGCGATAAGCACGCTCGGGCCTCCGCTCCCCCTGGCCCGAGGAAGACCGTGATGGAAGCTGAGGGGAGGGGGGGGGGTGGACAAATAGAGGCAGGGGCAAACGCGGACGGCTCTCGTTCACGTTCCGATCCCCCCCCCGCCCGCCACGTGCACACACCTTTCAGCGCCTTATCCTCTCGACTCGCTCTCGTCCCCGTTTGAACCGCTCTCGAGCCCCGGAAGCGCGAGTCTTCGCCCGCCCCCGCGGCTCCTCTCGGACCAAGCCCTCACGACCGTCGAGTTGGACGATTGCCGAGCCTCCCCTGACACCAGCAACCTACCCCTCACCCCGACCGCTCCTCCCTCAAATCCCATGTTGCCGGCTTCGCGACGCGGTCACGCTTCCAGACTTGGCCAAGGCTTCTTTTTCCTCCTTCGAACCCAAAGCTCGCCGCGGGGTCTTCGGATGGGAGGCCAACTGGAGGAAACCGTTATTCTAGGACTGCCGCCCTTCTTTGCCTCAGCAGCAGAGCTCTCTCATCCTCGATTCTCAATTTACGCGAGGTGCAGCCTTTGTTGCGTGGCATTCATCTCGGCTCTTTTTGCAAATTCTTCTCACCATTGCTGCTCATTCACGATTAAAATTATACGAGTTCTTTACAATTTTTGTTTAACCGAATTAACGAATTTCCTCCTCGCTACCATAAATCAACCATCAAGTCTGCAGTCTCATAGTTTCATGACAGCTCATAGCTCTTACCATCTCCATACTTAATACAATATTATCTTTTTTGCGCAAATTTTTTTTAGATTTTCTCCTAAAATTGACGCCAGTTAATATTTTATCGTTTGTTATGAGTTCATCGGTTTTTTAAATAAGTAGTTTGAAATATATTTTTCATTTTTTTCAGCCTATTAATCTCATACGTTCATAGAGATCGGATAGAGATCTTAAAGGAAATTGTCCATTACATAACTTCATGAAATATATAACCGTAGTTCTGAACACAATAGATTATCTAGTAAAATTTTTAACAAAAAAAAGTGATCAGATTTTAATAAATTATTTGGTTGTGTTTTGTCAGTCACAAAAATAACATTGTAAGCAAAATTGGCTTTCTTTGATTATTTCATATTTTCATTTTACGTTGCAAAGGCACATTAAATACAGAACAAATATTTGACAGCATGATTATGTCGATTTAAAAATTTAGATTAAATTACCATCAATATTTCAAGAATTAAAAACTCTGCAAATATTCATTTGAAAATGTATTTTAAATTTTAAATCCAGAATTTAACGCGATCTTCATTATTTTTATTCTGTAATTGTAAGAGTGCGATTAGGTAAACATATCACACTCTCTGTCGTACATATTTAAATAAAATACATCATTTTTATTATTAATCTTCCAACAATTTTTTTTTTTTAATAATTAAAAGTACATTGCTTTATCAAATACCATTTAGATTGGTTTATATTAAATTTACAATTGTTCAAATGTTATTCATTTTTAAACCCATTAGTAGAATTCTGAGGTTGAATAAAATTTCTATAAAATCATAGTTTCGTGTATCTTCTTGTGTTTGCATTTTAAAATATTTTATTAAATTGCCATTGACAATAACTTAATTTTCTAACTTAACTGCTTAAATTTACAGTATATAATTTATATTTAAATAATTTAAAAGCATTTGATTTATAATAATGAAATTTAATTGTGACTAATCGAATATTTTAACTCTCCATACTGATTACTTGAAATTTAATTCTTTATTCTTTATGCTTATTAAATTTTTACTATAAATAATGATGCTTGAAGAATTTTCTTTATTAATAATCGTGCAAATAATGTAATTAATCAGTTTATTCAGTTACAAATTGATGTTGACTTGAACCTAGTCATATATGTGTACAATGGAATAATTAATGATTTTTATTTTTTTTTCAATTATACATATTAAAAAAAAGCTAATATAGTTTTTCATAATATTTAAATAGATTTTGAACTTCGTTTTACATTCATCGAAAATCCACTCTGTATTTGTATAGTAATTAATAACATTGTAAAGTTATCCGTGTAATCATTAAGCTTCAATATTGTGTATATTTAAATTGTTCTATAATAGTTAAATAGAGGGTCTATAATAAATAATTTTAAATAAAACTTTCCTATGAATTTTTTGATTAACATGTATTATGTACGTGGGACTCAATTCTTCATCGTGAAGATGATAAAATATGTTGCTATTATGATTATTACACCGTTTTAAAATTATAATAACATTAATAATCGATTAAATGAGACTTAGTTTTAGTGTATGATAAAAGCTGATTTTATGAAAAAATATTATAATGATGGATAAAAGTAAGTTTCAAAAACATTTAAAAAATAAGTTCGTTCCAAAAAAATCATCTAATTAGACTTTTTTTTAAAGAATTACTAATTTTTATTGAAATATTTAATACATGACAATGTTTTTTTATTTTTTTAATAACATTTTTGTTTGCTATCGTCTTTTTGCTATGTTTGATGATATGTAGTTATTTTGCATTACTTACCTATTCAAAATGTTATCTTTTTTGTAATACATTTACATATTGTGCTTTCGTAAAGTTAAATTGAATGCGAATGAGTTTGTAAAAGACTAATGAAGTTCCTACTTAATTTTTATATACGTATTATAATTGAGTCAATTTTACTCAATTCTTATTTTCGTATTTAAGTGTCATTTTATTTCATAATATTTTTTTTTAAAGAATGAATTTTTAATTTGTTAAAGCATTAATAAAAGTTGACTTACCTTGGAGACGATGAACCTTAACAAAATTCTTACCTTATGACTGTGATTTTTAAATAAATTGTTAAAATAATGTGATCTATAGAATTAGGAAAGTTGGAAGGGCAAAGAAATGTTTATGATACACACATAATATCTATGTAGGATAGATGACATTTATTTCATTATCTTGTAACTATTGATTTATACTACTGTCGCTATACTCGTAAAGATTACCTACAATTATGTCAATAATTATGCATGAATGCGTTAATAACGCGCGCTTTTCTTGCACCGAGAATAATTTTCCGAGTTCCGCAATGATTGTATACGTAACGATAAAAAAAGGTAATGGGCGATTGCACGCGTCTCGAGGATATTGAACAGCATTGATATTAAGTTGCCTTTCAAATTGTGATTAATAATTTAACATCTCTTAAATACAAAAGCTTTCGCGACAATACATCATAAACGATGATTCTGTGATAATTCCTTTTTTACTTAACTCCGTGAACGGCAACGAATGACACGTACGTCAATATCTAATCCGCGTAATCCGCAATTCTTGTAAGCTCACAGTCGATTTGCAATGTCGCGGATCGCTTTGTGAAACATCTTTTACTTATTAGGCTCCTTCTTTTTGCGCTGTTCATCATTTTTAGAATGCATGCAGTCGCTTTTAAAATTTAACAGTACCGCTTTTCTCTGCGCTTCCCAAACTATACCATTCTATATGTATATATTATATATATATATATATATATATATATATATATACATATACACGTACATGTACATATACATATACATTAAAATACATACACATACGCACGCACGCACACACACATACACGCGCGCATACATAAATACATACTGTTTTATGAAACGCTATTTTGTTTTTGTTGATTTTTTCAATAGATCCCTTTTAGAGCCGCGATAAGCCCGATCAAAATTGATATAGCAAATCCCGAATGAATGCGTCGCATATTATTATCAAAATGCAATGATCAAATTAAACGCAGAGAAAATTAAATATGGTATGCGGGTTACGACCTTAACTTATGATGTAGAATCTTCGGTTTCAAGATCTGAGTAAATGAGAAAACGCAGATTATGGACCGAGTGATGCACAATGATTTTTCATTTTGTATCTTTGTTTTTATTTTGTTATTATTTGATTTATTGTATTTACCTAGATTTCATCGCATTGTAGAAAAGTTATACATTTATTTGCAAAAGGTTTACAATATCAATTTCCTCCAAGTGATAAACATTCATCTTTTGATCGACATACTTGAGTCAACGACAACTAAAGCGATAAACTGATCTTTAAAAATTTGACCTATCATGCATCACTTAGTCTTCAGATAAGTATACTAATCAATTCACGAATTTCCATAAACCTTTCTTATTTATCATCACCGTTAAATCGGGACAAAACCTTATCTTAATCTTATGAGCTAACATAATTAAAATTATTATCGGTATCATCATCATTAATATACTTTATTCGCGTTTGGTACGAAGGAACATGAGACGGGCAATCCGCCGGAAACGCAATCAAGTTATCTCCGACGGAGTTTCGTCGCGAAACCGCCATCTGGACCTTTAATGAATCGTATCTTCGTGTACTTCTTATGCCCTTGATAAAAAAAAAAAGAATAAAAAAAAAGAGAGAAAAAAAAGAAAGAAAAAAGCATAATATTCTTTTCATACGCAGAACGAGTAGTGATTCAAACCTTACATCGTCTCTTCGTGGCTGTATCATGGGACTTGTTATCATCTCGACGCATTCGTTTTAATACCTTCTAATGCCCCCAAAATATTCAAGACTAGGCAAAGAGTAATCAAGGGAGGAAATTTAGAAGTCACATCCGATATAAGCGATTGCAATATCGAATTGCACTTCATGTTGTGAGAACGTTTTTTAATACTTTTGCTGGCATTATCGCGAGATCAATTCAATAGTATCAATCGTATCAATCAATGACATTGACGAGTGTCGTACACAATCTTACAAGCCATAAATTCTTGGTCTGTCACGAAAGGGATTTTGATTCTTCAGTTTCGTTCATTTTTAATATTGAGATCATAAATACACATAACACGCTAATAATTAAAATTTATAATAATAATAATAATAATAATAATATAAATATACATATACACATATATACATGTACATATACATACATATTTTTGTTGGCTCATATCGAATGTGACTTGCAATAGGTTAACTACTCTTTGTCACGTCTAAGTCGCGTCTAAAATTGAAACTCGCGTTGTACTAACATTTTCACTTGAGTATAAATCAAACTACGCATAATTAGTAAAAGTAAATACATAGATGTATATATATGTGCATACATACGTACATACATACATATATACATACAAACACGCACGTGTTTGTGGTCGTGGATATTTGTGGGCGGATGGTGGGTTGGTGTGTGTGTGTGTGTGTGTGTGTATTTACGTATGTACATATACCGCTTCTCGGGGTTAATGCGACGAATATTAAAAATTACTATTATAATACGCGAATGATTAAACACGTTTTTAAATTATGAAGTGTCTCGTATGAGGTTTCGTCGTAGGCACGCGCAAAAGTTATACATCAATTTTTCTGCTCCCTTATCTTCCTTTTATATTTCGCGCGCTCTTGCATTCCTTCGCATGGAAACTTTGATCACTCTACAAGAACATAATACTCTCGAAATAGCATTATTGATTTTTGATTGACTATCATACAAGGAAAGATGAAAATAAAGACTAAAAAAAAAAAAAATGGAAACAAACGTGTAAGACGCGGAATGTGCTTCCCGTCAAAAATTCCCAGGTGGCCTCTTAGAAAAATAAAACTCTAAGGAATTTAATAAGAAAATAATGAAAGCTTACAATAAGGAGTGAAAAATTGCACATTTCTGTAACATTATTTATTAGTAGTATCGATATTAATGGCTATATTTAATCCTCTTATTAATTATCATTGTTTATCATTATATTAATATTATCGATATTATTATTTTCTATTTATTAATTATTATTCGTTAAAGAATGACGACTCGTTTTTGCAAAAGAATCGGTAAATTCCCCTGCGGGGTTAACCCGAACCTTTTTTTACTGTATAATTTAAAAAGAAATGTAGCTTCTCTGCCATAAAGGAAACAAAACGAGAACGTCACCTTGGCTCGGCCGATCCCCCAAAGAATCGTCTTACCTATTGAATTCGTTGATTACCACAGATTGAAGCTCCTTCACCGACACACGTTAAAAACATAATATAATGAGCAATCGATAATTTATTTTAAATATAAACATATCTTTATCAGTTACACACTAAAATCATTTATTTCAAAGTAAGCAGCTACCGCGACTCTTATCCAAATAATAGTACGTTCTTAAATAAAAGAACAGCCCTAATGAATCCGTGCGAAGATGAGCTTTTTTTTTTTTAAAATTTTGACACCCGAAAAAAATCAATAATAATAATACTATACACAAAATAAATCTATCTGCATAAATATAAACGTAATAAAAAGAAAACATAATAGTATTATTTCCCTGCTAATGGGAAATAGCTTAGTTCTTTCTGGAAATTTTTAACGGGACTGTCTCACCTCGGGATGTAGACGCTCGCCGCGTCTGCGTGGGTATAAGCATATCTACGCATGCTTTCTTATGTATGCACACGAGGACGCGTATTGACCGAGGCGCGCTCACGTAAATACACATACAAACGGGCTAATGCATACATTATAAGTGTACCGTACGTTTCGCGGCATTTAAATATCGCCTACACCATTCATCGAAATTGTCTAACGCGGCATTTTGTTCACTGGCCAATATCTTCCTTGCATAATAATTGAATCGATTTTCTTCTCAAACGCCGACTCACGTTCCAACTTCCTTTTTTATAAGACATCTCATTAAAATTTTCTTGGCTTATGATCCATTCGCGAAACGAATATTTAACGATCTTCGGAACCGCGGAAAAATCTCCATCTCATGAAATATTTGATTTACTTTTTTTATGCATCGGCTGACGTTTACTCCGCTTCTTTGGATTTTTTCAAAACGTATATTCGCAAGATTTATATTCATCCTCCGATAAAAACGAACGCTTGGAAAAGTACATAAATGGCGCGCAAGTTTCTTCCAACACTTGGAAACGTCATTGTTTTTAAAAACTCTATTTGTACATATAAAAATGTCACTTTAAAATTATCTATTATTATAAACGGATCTTTAAAAAACGAGCTGTCGAATGAATATAAACCTTATACATATTTTTGCACGTAAAACCAGAATACCGGCAATTGAAATCGTTCGCCCCTGTAATTAAGCACACAACTGTTTGAACCGGTGAATTAATTACATTCGTTAATTTACGCGAGTGCCAAAATATTCGAGTTCGTATGCGAATATTACTTTCATCACATTTATAGAATGGTTTACTGATATACAATCGCATGAAGATAATCACATATACATTCATTGAACGGCTCTGGACCTAAAAATATCACTATTTCGATTATAAAACATTAACTCCGCTTAAAAATTAAGTTTTAATGGCAAATCACTACAGATGGCGCGTTGGTTGTTTCCTCCTCATAACCTATTAAATCTTTTTATATAATTTTATTTCGTCGGATTTGCAACCGACACACAAGTTCATATATTTATATATCTTTTCAATTAAACACTTATATAATCTTATGGGATATGAGAAGAACAAAGGACACGGCGCCGTCCGACGTGATCCCCCGCAAAAAATTTTCAAGAGGAGTCGATTTCCATAAATGATTATTATGTACTATTTAAGTCAATAGTTCATATATATATATATAGATATATATATATATATTTCTTATATTTCAATCTTTAAAAAGAAAAAGTACTGAACACGATGAATGTCCTAATTGAAAAACTCTGTAAGAAGTAAAGATTGACGGTCTTATAAAATCTTTCTATCGGGTTTTTTCTTCCTCTTCGTCCTATTCTTCTTTTTATACTTTTAAAATGCAATATCATCAAAAATGTGACGAAAACAGCAATAATTAATGAGCTACCGCTCAGCTCCCCTATGCCCCTTAAACATGTTAGAAACACGCTATTGTTTTCACGAAACGAAGCTCGAAGGTACGGCTCGCATTTGTGCTTCTTGCGTAATTTTTACCATCGCTCGACTCATGGACGCATGGGAAGAGCAATGAAAATGCTCATTTTTTGTTCTCATTCATTCGCTTCATTATCCGCTCTCCTCTGCCCCATCTTCCTCTCTTTCTCATTTGCAATCTTTCGTGAAATTGCTAACCTCGCTGCGAGAGTGTGATATTTGGTCTTTCTCTGAGGTGAATCCGACGGCTGGCCGTCGCGCAAATTATTGCATGTAAAAATCAGGGTGATCTGAGTCCTTCTCAAACCTCTTGGCCTCCTCCTGCATGCTCTCCTTGATCTTGAGTATGGCTGCTGACTCGTTCTGATCCTGCGAACCAACCAACACCAGGCCGGTTACAACAGCCGGCTTTCAGGCACTTTTCGGTTGAACCCCGTCACTTTAACCAGTTTCAATTTTTCTTTCTTTTTCTTTTTTTTTTTTCATTTTTTTCATTTTTTTTTTTTTATTTTTTTTTCATTTTTAAAATTTTTTTTCATCGTTTTTTCATTTTTTTTTTTATTTATTCGTGTAATTGTCAACGGGGTTCTCGCGCCTTTTCTCTGCTTCACTTTGATATATTTTTTTTTTAAATATATATTACACTGTGCAACGTCTCATTAAGATAGGATCACTTTTTTCTTGAGATCATATGCTATTAATAAAAATCTTTATTTTTTTGTATCTTATTAATAATTTTTAAGCGCACTAATTTACCGATTGAGAAAGGCTCTCTTAATATAGGTATCATTATATTTTATAGGTATACTTTATTGCTTTGTTATTAAAAATTTCACAGACTCAAATGAATACTTATTCAAATTCGTGTTTCTTGTTACGTACAACGCATATTTTTAATTTTATGCAAACAAATTTATTGAAAAAAATCCAATAACTCTAATATATCCTTATATATAAATTATTTAGAATTTGTGCAGTCTTTGAGAATAATTTATAATATTGTGTATTTTACTGGATAAGTTATTAATACTTAATTGAAAATCTTATCTAATTGAGTTAAGTTTTTAAAATCTATATCTTTTATGTTTTATCACTTATTAATCTTATTGATCGACTCTTACTGAGAGTGGAACAATTTGTATCAAGATAATTTTTAATTAATTTTTAAGCGTAGTACATAAATATTTTATATTTGTAACTAAAATGTAAATAAAATATCACCAATACCTACTGACGTAATGTAATTATCGTCTACTTGTTTAATTTAAATTTCTACGTTTAAAACTAAAATGGTATTTTTAACTAATGAATTGCTACATAACAGGACATTTAACATCTTGATGCCCTACTTTTTACTTTTAATATTTACATAAAACAATTATTTCAATAAATATTATCAATTTGTACCTCTCATTCGGTAAAGTAGTTTTGCATTCCCTTAATGACAAAATATTTCAAATTCTATCTTAAATTAAATGCTTGTGTATGTTGGTGTTGGAAGAGGAATTCACTCATCTACAATCCTAATTTTATAATCTTAAGCATGAAATAAAAAAAACTACTGTCCACTGTTACTAAAACTTCAAAAACAATTATTTACTGTACAAGTCTGCAATTACCGACTGAGCAATTACCTACAGTTGCGTTTAAATGATGTATTTTTTAATTTGTAGTCTTACCTGTAACGTTGATGATAAACCGTTATTAAAAAAAAAAATAAATAAAAAATATGAAATCATTGAGCCGTTAAATATTTTTATGCTCCGATGCAGTGTTTTAGTATCTTTTTAATCATATAAGTAATTGAAAACATTTGTACATTTTAACGTTTCGTACGTTGCTCAATCAGTAAGATTTCCTTAAATTAACATCTAGCAAGAATATATTTACAATAATATTAACGATTTTCATGAAAAAACATAAAATTATTTAATTATTGTAAATTTCCAACAATATAAACAAAATTATGAAAAAAATAATTAAAGCGATCGCTTTTGCTACAAAAACTAAATAAGAGTACGTATTTAATAATGGGCATTCAAACTTAAACTCTAATTACTATGGCTATAAACGAAAAACAAAAAAATGTGTATATATAAAAAAAGGGTCAATGTACAGATATGTGTAAATAAAACAAAGTCAGAACTCTGTTCTTGTAATGTAAATATTTCTCGATCAAGTGGCATTTATGGCTTTACTCCTGTTCCAACACCGACTTAAAAAAATTTTCCCCACGCGTACATACACCTATGTGTGCTTACATACATGCATGTACGTGCGTAAGGATGGCTGTGCTTTGGCGGGGCTCGAAAGGAGACGCAAAACACGTGTGCGACTTTGTATGGATTGAGAACAAGGATAAATTGGGATGTGAAAAATGACAATATTTCTGAATCAGGGTGCTCTGACCCACAACACATGGACGTCGAAATGAACTCTGTAGTTAAATGTTTAAATTACTTTGGCTTAGAAAGAGAAAAAAATAAATAAAAAATTACTTTAAGGCAAACTTTTTGCAACCTCTTTCGCTCTCTCTCTTTCTCTCTCTCTCTCTCTCTCTCTCTCTCTCTCTCTCTCTCTCTCTCTCTCCTCTCTCTCTCTCAATTTCGTTGGCCCCCCATCGCGCGCACACGCACGCATACACACAAACACAAACTCGCATTTATGCATCACGCGATTAACGAAATTTAACGTGTTCAAGTAAAAAAAGTAATTGAATGAAGGAAAAATGTTTTCATGTATGATCGACAAGATTTCTCACTTCGCAAACAGTCCGCACTCGTCTCTAATATTTTACTATGTTACTATTACTTATAATGATTCTTGTGACTATTATCATTATTGTTGTTATTATTATTGGTATTACTATTATTATTCTTGTTGTTATTGTTATTATTATCGTTATCATCATCGTCGTCGTAATTATCATAATTAAGGTCATCTTAATCATATTATCACTATTATGATAATAATCATAATAATGATTATTATTATTAATATTGTTGATTTTTATTGTCTCACGCATCCATGTGCTACAGGTCAGTACAGGCCAGTACTATATACAGCTACCAGAACCTTTTGCTTGTCGAGTTTAATGCTTTTTGAAAATGAATAAACTTTCACGTTTAAGCGTTCAATTGTCGCACAGACAGCTTTTGTATTTCTAATTTTATGCGTCACGTAGTTTGCATCTAGTGAACAATACAAAAATAAAATTTTTATACAATTGCTCGTTTAGCCTGAATTATTTTATCGATAAAAGTTCGGGCTTTTATTATTATTATTATTTTTTTTATTTATTTATTTTTTTTTTTTTTCAATAACCGATACATTGTCCGTGAGCTTCGAAACAATGTTTCAATGTAGGAAAGAAAAAGTTTGAAAGCATATCTAAAACGCAGTACTTGTGATTCTTTTACGTCAACGGAGATATGAACAATGATAATTGCAAGAATGAAAATAATATTTACTATTTATTCAAGCGCGCGTTCACAAGCATCAAGACATCAAATCGAAACACCCCCTTTTTAATCAAATGACGTTCGCTAAATTCACTTTGAGCTACTGTTTCATTAGCAATAAATTAAAAAATCAAAAAGATCCTTATAGCATCGTACAAAACAAATTGAATAATAATCCGTGATATATATATATATTTCGCTCGGAAGTGGCTGCACATGAATTTGAATTTACAAAAAGCTCGATTTATAGTTCGTGAAGAAAACGAAATACGCTGGTTGTCTGTGCACGAAATAGTGAAACATGGAATTGCAAAACTGTGCACTTTAAGATGAAAGTAAAAAAGGCTTAAACAAAAGATTGAACAAACAAAGTAAGGTCAAAAAAAATCCGATAGAGACCGGCAGATAGTCATGTATAAATAGTCCGGTAGCCAGCACCCTGCGGGTTTATCGGTATTATCATAAATAAAAAGAAAAACGCAGTAGTCTCAGTGTAACAGGATTACATTTATTGTCTCGATCTCTCCCTTGGCATAGGTATATATTTGTTATCATATTTTTTACGAGGTATATAGTATATTTTACAACGTGGGAGTACTCAAATAAAGTCTGTTATGTTAAATAATAATAATAATAATAATAATAATTAAAAAAAAAAAGGAAAAAAGAGAACAAACAGAGGATATCCAAAAAAAATTATAAAAAAAAAAAAAATAAAAAATAAAAATAAAAATAAAACAAAAATAGATGAAGCAATGATGAAGGTACCAAGGCGCGTATCTTCATATTACGCGATAAACGGCAAATCGTTAAGACTTTCATCCGGCCGATTATTTTACTGTAATGACAAAATATTATGTATTGCGTGTACTGATTAGAACATGGCAAGAGATTGACCAGCAAGACATCATTTGTTTATTTGCTTTTATTTCTCCGTTTTATCCTTCTTACGGAACACTTGGCCCGTCCACTTTCCGACAACAAAGCACGAACCTTGGAACCTAACAGTACCTTCGGTATCGAGTACATGATGCCGACGCGTTTTAAATTACTAGATTCACTTTTTTTGCATTTTTGCATTTTCTTATCTCGTTTATGGTTATCATTGCGCACCAGCGACAAGCTAAACACGCTCCCTTTTCCGTACATCATTGTAAAGTAATGATTATTGTATTGAATAATGGCAAAGAGAGGAGAAGGAAAATATTGAAAGAAAAGAAAGAAGAAATTTGATGGATTGTACACGTCTCGTGCCTGATACACTTGTGTAGAATCTTAAACGAGCCATGAGCATTTTTACATTTAAGAGCACCATAAAATAATCAGGTAATCATTGCGTGAACGGGGAAAAGAAAAAGCGTGTGTATGGCCTACCGCTAGCGCGATCGTACGAATCATCTTAGGGATGATTTTTTTTGTTTTTTCTTTATCTAACTTATCGCGGTTTACAAGTTCATATATCGATCGTCGATTAGTCGTACTCATCATATCATTACTATTATTATTAACATCGTCGCCATAATCATTGACGAAATCAGCACCGTCAACATTATAAAACACCATTGTCATCATTGTCATCGTAATCACCATCGTAAATGGTCACCGCCATCATAATTATCGTTATTATTATAATTATCATCGTAAGCATCATAATAATCATCATCGTCATCGACAACATCATCATCAATTTCTCCTTGTCATCACCACCATCACCACCATTATTATTATCATCACCATTATCCACATCCTCATATTCACCATCATAATCATCAAATATCATTATCATCATCACTACCATCATTGTCATAATCACAATCATAATCATCGTTATAGTCATCGCCATAATTTTAATCAGGCTATTCTCAAAGGTTAAAAGTAACTAATAGCAGCATAGCATAGTCCAGTACTGACCTATAACAACCTGCGGACGGATGGACTTCTTCGCTTAATATACATTATATTCGCACTCATTTTTAAATTGGAAAATCCTTTTCAGAAACATTCCCCACGAAATTACTAAACGCTACTCAACATCCTTTTCTTATTTTCTTTTATCTTTGTATTTCCTTACACTCACCCAATTTTCGCTTAGGTTCAGTACTTATACTGCCTATGTCCTTATATCCATATAAAAAATAGTAACGTTTCTATGTACATCAATTTTTTTTTTCTTTCTATATGTATAGAGCATTCACCTAACACTTTATTTTTTAAATGTGACTAAAGAAGAAAAGAAAAAGAAAACAAATTATCGAGCGGCAAATCGCGTTACACAGCTGTTTAACACTGGTATTTCAAAAAACCTTGTCGAAAGCAATAAATAATATAATTAAAAAATTAATTACTTATCTATAAAATAATTGTGATACTTTAATTTAATAGATACTTAATAACTGATCTAAAAGTAAACGTAGATCGAATTAAAAATTTTTTAATTAAGGACTCTCTCTCATTAAATAGTTATACTTATACGTAAGAATCTTATATTTAATTAAAAGTGTAAATTTGTCTTATTAATTTAAAAATATAATAATTTAATAAAGTATAAATATAAAATTAGACTGAATTCTTATTTGTAGAATTTTCACCAAATGGAAAGAGTTTTAACTCACCGTAATTTGAAGAAATAAAAGTATATTCGTTTGAATGTATCAGGTACTTATTAATAATGACTCATCATTGTCATGAAATCAAAGCTTTCGCACAATATCATTACAATTAAGCGTATAAAAACTTCACGTACTTACGTATACATATGTATACATACGTAAATTTCAAAATTACAATTGCATTTATTGTTAATAATTTAATATATTTATATTAAGCGGCTTTTGAAAATAAAGTAAAAAAGCTGTTACGGCGTTTTGCCATTCGATTTCTATTCACAAAACTGAATTTATCTGAGTAATAATAAGAATGGTACTTAGGTATAATGCTAATTCAATTTTTTTCCTCCTAAAGGAAATTATGCTTTCCATTTGGCAAGAATCGCGACAATATTTTAACTAACAAATTGAATTTGAAAAAATGAGATTTTTCTTTCAAATATTATAAATTGATACTTGATAAGGAAATAGCTGAAGTATTTTCTTTTTAAGGAGATAAAAATATAATTACACAGTATGTATAGTTTGAAAAAAGGAACAAGAGTACAAACATTTTCTTTTTGAAGAAGAGCAGCTATGCTTACAAATTATGTATTATGAAAAAATTATAGTAATAAAATAATTAATAAAATCGATATAAAAGTTATGCATCCTAATCATAATTGACTCGACAGTCACGAGTAACAGCCTTTTCGTTCACCAGGCACCTTAGCTTATGTTCTAAGTCTTCTCAAATAAATATGTATATATAAAGTCTATAATCATGTTGACAAACTAAGGGCGATTTTAACTAATGACAATAAAATATTAAGATAGAGTAAGGTTATGACTTTGAAATATTACATAAAATGCAATCAAAGTAAAGCTCAAATGTATTAATAAAATTCAAGTATTCGATAACTCTTTAAAATGCTAGAAACTATCTGATTAGTTTACTCATGATTATTCAAAAACGAATATTATAGTATGATTTGTTTTTATGTAAATCTCCATTTACATGTTCATTAAACAATTATATTAAAAGCCACAAGAGGGTCAGTAGTAAAATGAAATACAAAAATTATAAATAAAAGATAGACTTCAAAGCCTAGTTTGCAACATCGTGAGTATTAGTAAAGCATAATACATAGTGTTGTATGGCGGTATTGGCAAATTAAGTAATTTTCATCAATAAAAAAATTCTATGTAGTAAAAAAGACTTATTCTAACCTAACCTTAAAGCGGGTAGGTGCAATTGACAACAAATGCAATAAGTAATATACGATGTTTCTCTTCCGTTCATCAAAAAACGCGACAACAATCATTAAAAAAAGAACGGCTTTCACTCATCTGTTTACTTGTATTATATTTTGTGCATAATTCATATGTAATTCAGAGGGGGATTAATTGGACATGGACCATTTTCTCTTAGTTTCGCTAAATCCCTCACTCTCTTTTTCTTTTTTTCTCACTGTTCCTGCAATTTTTCGTTTTCTACAGACGTGTTCCTCCGCAAGTTGCGTCCTGGTTGCGATTCGTTTAAAAAAACTGTCGACAATAGAGAACATGCAATTTATGCGATTAAAAACTCTCTTACGTACAAGCTCAAAGCTGCGATAAGTTTGTTGATTAATTTTATTAAGAATAAAATTCAAATTGTATAACCCGTTATTCATTTCTGTCCCATAAGCTGAAAAGACTATATTTGCAAAGATCTTGTTTAGGAATGCAATGAAACCAACCGTTATCAACATGTTTTATTTTACTGAGAAGAAGAAAAATATCTGTTATTAACTTAATAACGTTGTTACTATAATTGAAATAATTATTATGAAATTTATTTAATAGAATAGTAAGGACTAAGCTTAAAATTGTTAATTTGATAGAAAAATAATATATTCATGAAAATCAAAATTATTTTCAGTATTCGTGATTTGCAATTTTAGTGCAATATACTGTATTTTCAGTAATGACTACAAAAATTATTTATGCTTTATTTTCTTATTGAGATTAGTTGAATTTTTAAAAGAAAAATCAATACAATTTTTTTGTTAGAAACCTATTTTTTTTTTTACATTGATAAGAAATGTGCGATAAGATAAAAACGTTTATACCTTGAAATTGTGATCAATTTAAGTACAACCATCTTTTTGTCTTACAGAGTCAATAACGATAGATTCATTCGCGTTCTCCAAAAACTTGATGCGAGCTCTAAAATATTCAATTATTGCTTTTGACTCGTACTGAGAAAGCATCCCTTCTAAGTTATGTGTAATGAGTAAAATGTGATTCAAGAGGTTGTCCTTTAATAAAATTAAGCATCGAATCAAAGAAAATCTAAGTTACGGCAAAAGACTAAGTTGGATGAGTCTAAAATAGAAAACTTATAAAAGAAATGATATTTATTATTTCTTTTATGAATAAATAAATAAATACTACTGAAATTTTATGAAGTTTATGAATTTAATTAAATAGACCATAAGATTTTAGCTTAGGATACAAAAACTTTGAAACAGTGTCGCTGAACAGAAAATTTAATGAAATTGTAAGTCAATTTTTTCAAGCGAGAACTTTTCTTTGACTCGTAAGCATCCGATGCAAAGGACGAATGCGAGAGCAATAAGTTATTTAATGTGCACAGCAAAGTTAAAAAATGAATACATTTTTAAAAACGAAAGGAAAAAAGGAAGAGATGCATTACAAAAGAAGGATTGAAGTTACCGAAGCACAGCTTCAACAGCATGGCCCCAGCGAATAAACTCCCAGTAACCTCGTAAAAATGTATACCAAAAGAGGACATTGGACGCGCTTACGTGCAAAATAAAGGGTATGATATTTACGTATATAAATATCAGAGGACAGAGCAGTTATTAATCGAGCTGAGGAGTAGTGAGCAGAGGCAAAGATCTACTAAAAGGGAATATAGAAACGGTAATAAATAAAATAATAAAACTATATATAATAACGGCGATAGCTATGAGAGAATTACGTATGTATATATGCATTGCACACACGCGTAGCGCGCACACGTATGGGGGGGTTCCATGCGTGCATGCGTGCACGCACATAAACACATAAGCATATGTGTTTATTTGTTTATTAATCGCGCGCGCGCGCGCAAGCACGCACACAGATCCGCATAAGCGTGTGCCCAGGGTGCGCATGTATGCAGGTACGTACATACAAGTGTATAAATATAGATGTAAAAAATGAAAAATAAAAATCACGAGTACGTTAATTTGTTTCTCTACATAAAACCGCTGATACTCACATTCTCGCCGGGTCCACCGAATCCACCTAGATTATAGTCACCCATGCCGCTACCGCTGTCTTCTCGGGGTGTGCCCGGACCGCCGTTCGCCGGCGAGTTTTTCATACCGTCGAGACCGTCACCGTTCAATACAGGACCCATGGTGTTGGGGCCCATCGGCCCCATCGGTCCGCCCTCTGGGCCGCCGCTCATCGGGAAGTCCTGAAAACGCATTGGCTTTGTATCTGTATGTGCATCCTGTAGTTCGAACTCGTGCTCCCCAAGCATTCGAGCTCAAGAATTAACCGCCGCGGAAGAATATACCGACTCACTGTTAATAACAATACTGGATACGAAAGAGAAATTAGACACCAAAACCTAGCTGCAAGTTATTCGAAACCGTCGCACGCAGCGACGCATCCGTAAATTGATACTCTACTCGACAATGGAAATAAAGTGGCCGATCTTTTTCACTCGGGATTTCTTGCGGCAGGCCCCAATGCACATTGACTCGTATGCATTATTTGGTATATTTATGAGTGTCGCGACCAAGTCGATAAGGTACCCGATGCTTAAAATATCGTGACACTTGCAGAAGGCATTGCAACGGCTTTGAAAGTATCACGAGTTTCAACTGGCGCGGATAGGAAGCATATCGTGAGCTCTTACGCCAGGCATGTTTCCTCCAGGTACTGGTTTCATCATCGTGTACATATTCTCCCCACCGCTGTTACTGCTGTCTTGTGGACTGGGCATTATCGGCGTGCCGGGTCCTGGTGGTCCACTTGAACCTGGCGGACCACCGTAATTACCGGGCGAGGACGAAGAGTAATTCATTGGCTGAAACATTAAATAGCGTATTAAGGACCTCGTTGCTAGAATCTTGAACGGTAAGAACTGAATGGCTTATCTAATAAAAGTCTATACTGGTTAAGAGTAAAGAATCGCGATGTGGTAGCCATCATACGAGGAAAAAAACTAAGCTCACCGTTGATGTGTTTGGCTGCCACTGTGGCCTGCCTCCGGGTCCCGCCATGTTCATCGGTGGCATGCCCGCACCACCTGGGCCTCCGGGGGCTAAATTGCTGTTGGGTGGTGGGCCTCTGAGACCGGGCCCGTATGTTCCGGGTCCCATCGGGGGCATACCGCCTGGTCCGGCCCTTGGGTGATTCATTCGTGGATTCATAGGGTTCATGCCGGGCGAGCCTGGATTAATGTAAGATACGTCGTTAGTGCGATCGCTTGTAACGCTAAGAACTGGTGGACAAAGAGGTGCGAGCCAAGCTCACCAAACTAAACGGACTTTTTTTATCTCGTCGGTCTTAACTAATATAGGATTCTCATAGCGGTTAATCGATTATTTAAAGAGCCAAGTTAAAACTAATACATTTGTCTCCACAGCAGAGTGAGATCGTGGCTTTGCATATGCATGATCCGGCAATATCGTTGTTTATTTTAATTTTTATATTCAACCAGATTGCCGAATACTCGCTAATTATTACCATTCTTCTACACTAGCAAGTGAATAGCCATTGTTTGTTTGTTTGCTTTTCAATCGACTAATAACTAATGCCAAAGCCCTCTAAGAACATGTGATGCAGAGTTATTATTGCGTTTAATCGTACTTGATGCTCATTGTGACTCAGCAATCCAATTACGTAGCTTTTTTGTAATAATTGTAAAATTAGAAATAGAATAACGGATACAGTTCTGCTCCCGATACAAGCTCTTGACGATTTCCGAAGGCTTGAGTCAATCGATCTTACTCTGCTCGGATTATAGGCAAAGCAAAGCAGTTAAATTTAGCCATGCTAGTGTAGCGGTGATCTCAACGCAGAGAAATAAATATGGTGCAAGGCAGGTGCATTATAATTCTAATATACGTATAAATATAAATAAATAAGACAGTCGAGATATCAATACAAATATTATATTAACAATGATAAACGTAAAAAAATAAAAAATGACAGTCTTTAGTCTTTGCACGTTTAAAAACCCGAAGCACTAAACTATGCCATCGAAAACTAGCTTTTATTTTTATTTATACATAATAATAAATTATAATATTGGAGTGGATGCGTTTTTGCATTAATGCTGATTTAGATTTATTTTTAAGATATATATATATATATATATTTTTTTTTTTATATACATATGTATGTGTGTACTCAAGGTTTTTAATCAAATATAATAAGCACTTTTTTCTATTATTGTAAAAAAACAAAGATTGCAGATTTTCGTGTGATGTATAAAGAAGATCTGTTATTCCGATTGTCCAGTAGAAATTTCAGCGATAACAGTATATATACTATAAACCGTTATGAAGGAATATTAATAAAAAAGCTAACGTTTTTTGTCATTCAATTTTGAGACTGATAACATTTTAAAAATATATCTTTAATAAAATTTCCAATAACAAATGCAAGTTATGCAAGTGTAAAATGATGAAATAAAAATTTTTTGCGAAGAATATTTTGTTACCAATCTGTATCAGTTTACATGTCTGTTTCATGCTCTAATTGAAAACATCTTAACGAGAGACTTATATTGTTTGCTGATTGTGCGACGAAGCCAGTGCGTTTGCTTGCGAAAAGAATGTGGTAAAAGAAATTCAGAAAGAACACAAAAAACAAATAAAATACGAAAAAATATAATTGTAACAGAGAAGGCTTTTGAAACACTTAAAAAAATAAATATCAAAGAATAGTGTAATAGTAAGGCGGCAAAAAAGAAAAGATAATTAGTAATCAAGTAAAAGAAAAAAAAAAGAAATGTTGAAAAAGCCTGTTCTTTAAGTCATGTCAATGTGATTCAATTTGCTGGGTTGCTTCCTACCTTGCCACCCTACAAATTCTCCAGCTTCGCCTGAGGAACACAAGAGCACACATTAGTACGGCAGGTAGGTAAGATCAGATCAATCAATGGCGATTAACAAAAAGCCTAATAATTTATGCAATGGCACAGAGTTCTTTATTTAAAACTTTTAAATCTTACTGCATGTTTAAAATTAAACATATTTGTAAGCATTTTATTTAAAAAATTTGAAAAAAAAACACGGCTTCTAGGGTTTGTAACAAATTTTATATATATATTTAAACTAGAAAATAGGTGATTTATTGGTTGTTATATATATATGGCTTTACACTCATTAAGTGAGTTTATTCACTCATAAAATCAGTCAAACAATATATTCAATAAACAGTGAATTTTTTTTGTATAGACTTGCAAAAGGGGGAAAAAGAAACTGCCAAAGGTCCCACCAGAACTATAAATTCAACACGAGTGTCAATCGATTTTACAAAAGAGAAACATAATCTTTGAAAGTACCACTGTTTTATATTTGCCACTAGACAGCTCAAAAACCAGTCCACTCCACATCACAGCAATCCAGTCCAAATATAATATTACTTCCTCAATTAATTTTGCTGTGTGGTTTTTGATACACATGCGTCTATAATATATGCCATTCTCCTTTTTGCAACGCTTCTCAATGCCAAAAACTTTAATCGATAATTACCATAACCAAAGACTCACCTTGTCTTGTTGGATCCATGCTGTTAGGCATCATCGGCTGGCCTGGCGGCTAAAATTTGGAGCACATCTTAATTAGCGATCGTCGAATTGTTTTAAAAAATAATAATTCAAGTGAACGTAGCGTGAGCTTGAAAATAGTAATTTCTTAAATGCAATTAAGACAATTGATTTATTTTAATGCATTCTACGATCCTGCCCTCCAGCTTTAAGAAGGATATAAGTTTAACAATATGCAAGTTATTGCTGCAGTTTTTTAACTATTTTTCTCGCTAAATATTCATTAATTCTTTAAATTTTCATTAAGAACTTACTCCATTGAAATCATTTCCCATTTGTGGCATACGAACGTTTGGCCGTGGTCCTGCAGGATATCGAGGACCCATAAACTGCAATAGTAATTGTAACGTTAATCAGGATACAAGAGAGAAATTATTATTAGAAATCATCTTTGTAGAACTTATTTACGGTTTATAAACTACCAAATGAAATACAAGACGAAATAAGCTTTAATGAAATTATTCTCTCTTTCCAATAATTAATTCGGCAATGAAATAGATGTTACCGTTAAAAATTCATAAAATACTTGTCAAATAAATATAATTTTTAGTTTTCAGTAACACAAATTAAAAATTATGCAATTTTATAAGATAAGCAAATTTTTGCATTATGTAAATTTTAATTATTTGTATGCTGGATATCGTAATATTAAAAAAAAAAAACAAATTTTGTTATCTTTTCCAAGTTCGCTCTACATTATAAATTTATTGATTGCTTAAAATTATAACAATTATACTATAATTATTGATAAGCTATAACATAAATTGTTTGATTTGATTATGAAAAATCCAAATGTTTTGAAAAAACCATCTTGTTTGAACGTTACGTAAAAAGACACTAAATAAAAAAGTACATAATGTACTATAAAAAAAATTGATTATTCCAGTTTAATAACAAAAGCGCTTAATAGTAATTTTGGAAAAAATTTTTGGTACTTTACACAGTCAAAAATTCATTTAAAACCAATTCACTAGAAATTTAGACAAGATGGACAATTTTCATAATCAACAAAATCATGATACCAAAAGTTATAAAACATGTAACACAAGTAATATTAAAATAGGAAAAAAACCGAATTAGTTAGAACATATGGAATCAAAAAAAATTGACAAAGCAATTTAATAGCGAAAACTATATACAATATTGTGTATGAAAATAATAAAAATATATGGCTTGATGGATGATGCATTTAGCTAATTAATGTAATTTGAATTGTATTTCATCATGAAACAAAAACGTAATAACTTGAAATGCAGAATTAAAATTCATGTCACACATTTACATTGATTATTAAATTATTTTTTTTTAATTATTCAACATGAAAATGTACTTGCATGAAAATAGTAATGGATATTTAATTTGAATTCACACAATTCTATATGATAATAGTGGTAACAATTATTCACAACAGTAAATATTTGTATTTTTTTGTCATACTATAACTAAATGAAACAATTAAAAGTAATTGATTTTTTTCAGTATCATTTATAAAACAAAAGCTCGATAAGGGGTAGAAAAAATTTAGTATGATTAAATAAATAACATGTCGCAACTATGAACGTACTGTCGATTAGTGGCGTGAATCAGAATCTAAAGTTGTTATAATATGATGCATTACATCCACATCTAATCTGATGCATTCGGCAAGTGCAAAAATAAAAATAGTAATTACAAGTATAGAAAACACAAATCAAAACAGAGAGAAAGATATAGTACATACACCACGAGTTTACACGGTAACGATTAATGAGAGTGTTGAAGCATTTTTGGACTTTTCTGAATGATAGCTTACCTGGGTGGACATCATCTGCGAGTGTGGGGGCGGGGGTGGCTGGGGGTGCTGGGGAGATGGCTGTGATGAGGGGTGAGTGGGCGGAGATGGTCGCATTGTCGAGTTGTTCTGCAACAAGCAACGCAAAACGCCGGACATGTAGGCAACATTGCGATCCACAGGCAATTAAAAAAAAAAAAAAATAATAAACAAATTAAATAATAAATAAGTAATATAAATAAATGGAACGATAAATTAATAAAGGTAAGTAAATATTTTAATGGCAGAAATAAAAACTAAGAATTAAGAAAATTGAAAATAATAATGATAAACAACTAGAGATGTCTAATTTGTAGAGATGGCACGAGACGCATTGAGTCCCAGGAGTGTCACGAGCCGACACACAAGTCGTGGATAAGGTGAAACACGTTTATTTCTTTCTCATTGGGTAAAGTAAGGATAGTGGAAAAAGGGAAGAGTCAAGCAGTAAAGAACATGCTTGCTTTGGAAACATGTATAATTGTGTCACCTTACCCTCGAAATGTATATTTTACCATTCATAAAAGCTTTCGAATTCTCTAGTACGCTATTAAAGAGTTCTTAAAAAATTTAGTTGATAACCTCGTACGAGGAAATGCTTAGGTGAACTAAAATTACGAAGAAAAGATCGTTCTTTATTTTTTAATGACTGAATGTAACTAAATTCCCTATACACTTGACTTTTTTGATACTCATAATTACAACTTCTATTGCTTTTTGTATTTTGCTATACTATAACAACAGCCAATGTAAATGAACATAATCAATCAAATAAATGTATGTATTGACTTTGAATTAATTACTCATTTTTTAAGCTTTTTCGTAAGCTATCAAATCTTAATTTAGGAAGAAATATAGTTTGCAAAAAATTGATAGACACGTATGACAATAAATACCCACATTCAGCTTATATTTTAAAAACGTAAGTATGCTCGTACTTATAAGCGTACCCTTCGCGTATTCTAAATATATAAATACGATTTATAGAGAAAAGTGAATGTCCTTTGAAAAATAGATATACCAGCTACCCTTAAAAAATCATTAGTGAAAAAGTCTTTTTTAGTAAGTGTAGTATTATGTATTTATCTAACTCTGCAATTCAATTAGATCTGAAATTTAACAAATAAGTTCGTCTATCTTTATAATGTTTGGTTGAAATCTAAAACGGGTTTTCAAGCTTCTTTTTTTTACAAAGATTTGATAAATCAAAAACAAACATTGTAATCAACGTGAAACTGTGTTGATATTTTAAGCTAACTGTAAGTACTAATATAAAAAATTGTTATCTAACCAAAATATGTATAAGTTATTTACATAGTTCTATGACTGAAGATTTTTATCAAATTGAAGTTTCTATAAATCCATTATTGCTTCTAAGCTGTTTTTTCTCATAACTAAATTACGACAAGCGTTCGGATAGTTTCAAAAATACTCTACTTTTATGTATATAACGAATAAATGCATTTACAGAAATAGTTAAATAATTTAAATATATATTTGAGAATATTTCCTACTTAATCACAAATCTTATAGTCTCCTTATACAGTTAGTTTAAAAATTAAGTAAACTTCATTAGTAATGAAAATGTTTTAATGTTGAATTTCATCTATGCTAACATTTCTTTCGTAAATTGCTTCAAATTGAAAATTACAATTTCAGTCATTTAATGTTTTAAATGCACGATTAAAATTACACAGATAAAATTTAATCTTGTTGGATATTCAATTAAAAGATACGTGCCACAAATTTTGCAATAAACTATTTTTTGTTCATTTTTTATTCGACTTCGTAAAAATATGTGTATAAACAGACACAACTCTTCATATCTCTAAACGTGCATAACTTTTATAAATAATATTGTAGAAATTTCATGGGATAATAATCCTATTGAACAAAAATGTCAATCTTGAAGCTAATACTTAGCTTGAGGTTCGATGTATTTGTGCTACACAAGATTCTTACTGCAATGCTATATCTAACATACATACGCCATGAATTTGTTAAAGGTTTTATCGACCCATGACAATTAAACAAAATACACGAATGCACATTCACGTTATAGGAACACAGTAAATATATGAGTAGACATAAATATAGACGAGACAAGCAGAGGAGAGATTCGAATAATTTTCTATTAGATTTTGGTTTCATAGAAGGCTTAATTGACAAATATTGTTTAATAAGCTTAATGATATTACATTGTATTGAAATATACAAAAATCTAAATGATTTTTTCTTTTGTACATAATTAATAATAAAAATTCCCATTTGTATTTATAATGTGCTAGAAATTTTTATGAATGCTAAACAATCAATTGTTAGAAAACATTAAATATTTTAGTCACAAATTAAAAATTTTTGGGGTTAAAATTAAATATACATTCACAATTATAATTCTAATTATATCTAAAGCAAAAGCGAATTCATTATATTTTCACTGTAGTATACAAGTAAAATTGTAAAACAACTTTTTAATAAGAGAAAAAAATTAATTTAACATTGTATGTTTATCTAGAACTGATTATAAAATTGTTGCCCATAAACAATTGTACAACATTACAGTTCCCTTGACTATTTTTCTGCCAGAAATTTTGCTATAAACTAAATATGTACAGAAATTGCTTTTCATTTATGGATTTGAATTATAAATTGATAATACAATTCTCATTACGAAATCGTGTTATTGATGATTTATATCGAAGAAGTTTGAAAATTTGATTAAAAATGCATTGAAAATACTTTAATTGAATATTAAAGCATATGAATTGTTAAGGTGTTGAACCTAAAAACAATATAAAATCAAACTTATAATTATTATCAGTATATAAAAACAAATTTTTTAACAAAAAATAAAATATTTATATCGAATTGTAGAACATTAAACTGATGCTTTGAACTTTTAGAGAGTAAAAAAAATATAGAAAAAGTTAACGAAGCACTCAATATATGCGTTCATAGCACAAAATTTTCCGATGTGTATCACTGATTAAAGAAATAAACGAATTTCTTTATTCGGTGTGTTAGACCGTGTTCATTATAAATATCATCACAAAATATACGTTGCAACTTTCACAATCAACATGTTTTGTAGTTAATTGATCAGATTTTCTTTAAATAATGCCGAGCTTATTTGTTTTAAAGCTGAATTTAATTAATTCAAAATTAACTATGGCTATTGAACAATACAAGTCATTCATGAATCTTCGGTTTCAATGTCTTTTTCTTATAATTTAAAATTCTTTGATGAAAAAATTCGAATTTAGTTTAGTTATAACATTTCAAAATATCTATTTTTATTTAATTTCCATAATTAATTTAATTGTCAGATATACCAGGTTTATGGTCACCAAATATTTTTAATAGTAATCTTTACAGAATTTCGACGGCTTGAATTAATAATTGGAATTACGCTCGATTATACATTATTATAAAAAATTAGTCGAATGCGTGATTTATAAGTAACGCGAAATTTCCATTTTTCCAAAATAAATAATTCAGGTAATCCTTTAGCTCTTGAAGGTTTCATGAGCTTTATGATTTATTAAACAATACCGTGTAAAATCCATCAATCAGCGCTTCACTTTTCAAACGTGTAACCTGCTACGACAGTAACAGTATATAAACCATACAAACAATGATTATAAATGCATGAAAAATTGTCTACCGCTATATAGGGAATATAAATAATTAATATACATTGATATCAATATAGTATTCGAGGCTTGTAGAAGAAAAACGGATGGGGCAGGGACGAGGGCGACAACTTATTTTGTAGGCTGGTGGCATGGAAACTTACAGTAAAGAAGCCAGGAGGCATTGGACCGCCGGGCATGCCGTCGTTTGGAGGCATTTGACCAAGAGGTGATGGCGCCGGTCCCGCATTCTGTAAATAAATTACCTTTTCAAATAACCATTTATTTGGTGATTATTTCTATTGGGTTTTTGAAAATTTTGCTTCTTTTTTTAACGTGTGGGACAGTCATGGGGTCGATTATTGCTTTAAAAAATTAAATCATTTTAACGGCAATTATTTTATTCAAATAAATGTGAATGCGATCACCATAAAAATTGATCACTGAATTTTCCACAACCGGATTATTAAATAATATTCCGTTTACTTACGTGCGCAATTCCGTTAACTCCATATCCGCTGTTTACGAATCCCTAAAATTAAAAGACTGATTAATTCCTGAATTTAGCTGACTAAAGCTTATAATAATAGAATTTTCACAATTATACATAAATATCATACATGAATTGCGATAATTGATTTATAATTTGGATACTAAAGCACGAGAATTTATTATTTAAAACTGGTACACGCAAGTTATAAGACTCGAAAGATAGATAAGTACTTACGTAGTCGTGAAAAGCTTTGGCTTCGCTACTGTGTTCACAAGAATCTCGGCGCTCAGGTGCCGCGCAGTAAAGGTCCCAAAATACGCTGAAATAATTAAAAAAATCATTCCTTA
This sequence comes from Kradibia gibbosae, assembly GCA_018907135.1. NCBI lineage: Eukaryota > Metazoa > Arthropoda > Insecta > Hymenoptera > Agaonidae > Kradibia > Kradibia gibbosae. The sequence continues at coordinate 11,810,651 of JACCHX010000002.1, read as the reverse complement.
TGCCTACCCTTATAATTAGAATATCAAAAACAGGAATGATTATTTTACGGCACTTACCACCACCAAGAATGAAGAAATCCGGGAGGTTCGCCAAGCGTTATGTTTTTCTCCCATCGGATCTATTGTTATAAATAAAGAGTGGCTTAGTAAAAACAAATATGACAGACTAAATCAATCTAATTTTTTTTTTTACCTCGGATAGAAACGTTTGTGCTGCTTTTTGTGCACCAATGTGTAACAGGTATTCGTATACATATAAAGCTAATCTGAAAGAGAAAAATAAAAAAAATATTAGATAAATGTTGAGCATATTCTATTTGATTAACAAGAATATTGGATTAGCCATTCAGAATTATGAAGGTTACTCTAACATTACTTTCAAAAAATAAAAAAATAAAAAATTTTTTAAATTAATTTATTACTTCCATACCTGTGTGTACATTTATTTTTTTAAAAGTGAATCATTGATATCTTATAAAAGTCTTTACTGTAAAAATTACAGTGAAACTATATCAATATTAAAACTCATGAAAAAAAAACTGATATGTTGGATTCATCAAATTAATTTTCATTTCAATTTTATACTACACAATTTTAAATATTAAACAGCAAAATTATGAAAGATAAAAAGCAAATGGTTTATTTTAATATTTATTGCGATTATAAAAAAATTATGGCTAGAGTAAAGGCACAGACAAGCTTTATATGATGGATATATTTTTAAATGATAAATAGTTCATTTTCACCATTCAGTATATTTTAAAGGCTTTCAGGGCTGAATAAGTCCTTCGTTTTAAGTTGGAAGTTTAAAAACTTAAAAACTAGTCATAGTAAAAAACAGAATTGAGTAGGACAGGGCATAAACCACTTATATTTGCAACTTTTTTAAATAAGCAAGCTCTTGCATTTTTTATATGATAATATTTAAAATTGCAAGCTTCTGCATGCTTTTAATTATTTCTCGATAATTAATACAGTGCAGCCCGCTTAGTTTGATTAAAATTTCACAAAAATTAAATAATTATCACGGGACATTAAGTGCGTTCGGCATTTGTTATTTTTGTCACTAGCCCCTCCCCCTCCCCCCTTTAATAACCCCGAAACCCATTAGCAGAAGGTAGTTTTCATTTAATTAAAGTAGGGAAAATCCCATCAGAAAGAACGTCCTATTAATGCAATGGCGAGTGCAATTTTATTCTCAAAGCTTCATTTGTCGCAAATTAATAGGCTACGATTTTCGCAACTAATCTCGTTCGCAATTTCTCAGTCAGCGGGAGCAACGGTCGAAACGTCCGATCGACCGCAAAAAGGAAGCAGTTTAAAATCGCATCGGCCGTAGCAGCGGGCGAAAGATAGAAAGAGCGTAGCTGCGGCCGGGAAAAGGTGGCGCGATAGTCGGTGAAGGGGGAAAAGAGGGCCGTGAATTTTTTTCGATCGTCCTCTCTCGCTCTCTCTCTTTCTCTTCCCCCCTCACCCCTCGCTCTCTTGTTCTCGCTCTCTATCATTTATACATTCTCTCTTTCCGTCGCTCCCTCCGGCGCGTCATCGTCATCGGGCGGAGAAAGGCAGAGTGGTACCGAGAGGAAGTAAGACGGGTAGAGGGCTCGCCAGGAGGAGGAGGTGGAGGAGAGAGAGAGAGAGAGAGAGAGAGAGACGGGAGACGGGAGAAAGCGTCGATAGGAGTCCCGGATCTCTTCAGGGGTGCTCAAATCGGCCGTTTCTCCGGGATGATAATGATGGCCGACTGAACACGAAATCGCTTCGTCAGTGAGAGCCTACTTTTATGCGGTATTGCACAACGCACACGTATCCTTTTCTCGATAAATGAGACATGGAATCTTTTCCAGGTTTATCGACAATTATGCCGAATGAAAGTTTCTCCTTAACAAGTGCCTATCACTTACGCAATTTCGATCCTTAAAATGCGCATACCTACGTTAAGTAGGAAGGTTGTAAGTCTGAAACTGCACGGTCCTATTGGAAAAAGTGCACTTTATCAATATATCTCTCTGCGATTGAAAAATGTACGGATATTAAAAGCTGTAGAGTTCATCAAACTTTATTGGCACATTCTTAAAAACTTTCGAGTCGAGGGAAGTTTAAAATCCAAATATTGTGATATTAGAAAGTAACATAATGTGACCATGATAGCGTCGCTTTAATCTTTTCATTGTAAAAATTTTACTTTCTTATACGGTCAAATATTTTTTCCATGCCAAAATTAATGCTATCACCTTATATTTTAATTTCATCTTAATATTGAATATTTATTATGAATCATTAATTACTTCCTTATAAATCTTAAGTGAAAAATAAAGCAATATTCAGTTTTAAGCTTACATTAGGTAATAATTCTTAACAATTTCTTATTACTTCGATAAAATGAAAGATGATGTAGATAAAACCCAGTTTTATAAGAAGTCATTTGAAAAATATATTGTGCATACGTCAACATTTCGAATATTATAAAACTTCAGAAATATTGTTTTGTTATCAAAGATATTGTAAATTACTATTATTCATAAGAATATACTTGATTCCTTTATTGTTGCAAAACGCACTAACTCCAAAATATAAACATTACTATCAGATGTATATAAAACTTGTAAATATTATACAAGAACGAAAAGCCTAATAGGGACGCCATGTTGACTTCCTATGCTTCACAATTCTTGCATCCACATGACAATACCAGTGTATAAGTGTAATCCAGACGCGATTTTTAGTAGTACGATTATTTTACTCTCCTGATATTTAGTTTTTCTTAACGATCGCAAAATTCAGGCAACACTTTCAAACCTTGTGACTCAAAATTACGTTTGATGAATAACAATGTCAGGTTTTGATATCGTAATGCATTAGTACCTATAATATAAGTACCGAATTCAAATATTTTTTTAAAAATTCACGAGAACTGGAGCAATTAATAGCTGCTTCTTATAGTACATTATTCAAAATACATAAACGATAAGTTTGAACTGAGTTTGAAGACCCAACTATATTGGGATGAAAATGAGATCAGCAATGCATAAAAACCAGATAAATTAAAAACACTTATCACAAACATTCCTTTTTCAACAAAATATATAATGATAATAAGCACGAATTCCTACCTATTTAACCTTTTTACGTTACGTTTAATATGAAAATAAAAGATTGATACGAACAAAGATTCCGAATTAAAGAGAAGAGAAAAGTAAAAATATTGAAAGAGATTATTGGATCCATAAATATTACCCTTCATATCCAGCACAGTAATAAATAATTTGTACATTTAGAAAGAGTTGCAAAACAATCTCGAATCCGATTGGTTAAAAAGAGTCACGTTTGCATCTGCTAAATTTGACGTTTATGAATGGTGATCCCACATTTCCAAAGGAATTAGGGTACGGATTTCGCTATTCAAGTGGGAATTCGTGTCATGATTCCCCGACTGAGGGCAATGCTGATACTTTAGCAGTCATATAAAGGACAACAGAAACTTGGGAGACAGCAAGTGAATGCGACTAGTTCCGCATGGTTGTAAAACCACGGTGCTACTGTAACTGGAATACCACGAGACCTGCGGATGACGTAAATTACGTTATAAGACCAGTACTTCCGGGGAAAAGTATTAAACCTATGAAATAATGAAAATTTTTTACTGCCGTCGAGGCCGTGGGTGGGTTTTCATTGTGCCGGTAAGGTTAAACGACACGATTGTCAGAGAGATGTACGAACGAGAAACTGAAAACAGAACCAAATCGCATTCATGCCACATCAAGCACGTAACTCTTCGCAGTCGCTTTCGAGTGCAAAAAAATATATTTCAGACGATCTATAATTATATTACAGATGGCACTGACTTCCCTTCACCTGTTTTTGCTTTTTTTTAAGACCTGAACGCAACTATAATATTCTAACGAGAATATTTTCTTTTTTTACTATAAAGATCTATGAACTAAACTTAGACAGATTATGAGGCACGCAGTAAAATTGCCAACGCGCAAGAGGTTCTCATTCTCATCAAGTCATACCTGAATTTTAATTAATTCTTATTATTTTTGCATTTATTTTTTTTATTTTTGTTGTAAGCTAATTTCCATTTTTCTTTTTCTTGAAACGACAAATACAACGAATTGCAAAATGAATACAGACTCTTACCGATTCGGATTTTTTTATTTATTTATAATATCGACTTGTTTTAATAACGCATAACTGTTGGCATTGACCTAAAGTATTCAAATATATACATATATGAAATAACGATAGCGATTCAAAAAAAAAAAAAAAAAAAAAAAAAAAAGAACTTTAACGACTGTTCCGGCTAATGATTATTAATTTTTATTTTGATATAACTTCTATTGTAATAGATTGTAAGGCATACACTGTATCTCCGACCTTCTTCTCGATAATTTGCACGTAAGAAGCTACAGGCTAAATTTATTTAATTTGCATGCTTTACCAACTTGAGGAGTAAAAAATATTACCACGGCACATCGCAATGTTCGTAACTTAATATGGCAGCTTCAAAAACTTAGTTTCATTGCATGGATTTTGCGAAGGAAAACCGTTGCAGCAGCCGTAGATGAGAAAGCGGTTATATCTCTCCGTGCACGCGTACGTGTTTAGTTCATTATGTGTGTAAGTGTAAATAAGTGGTGCATGTGTGCGTGTGCGCGCAGGCCCGCGCGCATGTTCCGCTCATGTGTATGTTTTACAGACGTGCGCGAGTCTCACACTCTCTCTCTCTCTCTCTCTCTCTTACTCTCCCTCTATTCGAAAGAGAACTAGGCAGAAGCGTGGCACAGTTCGATCGACAAAATTAATGGGAGCACGTTGAAAATCCCGCTCTGGAGCTGCCATTCACCGAAGGAGTTGGTGTATGGCGTCTTGTACATTAGGTGGACTTTTCCTTTGTTTACATCAAGCTTGACATTCTGCCTTTCAGTCCCATCTCGATTTTTTGTACCTAGAATTTTACTCAACGATCTCCTCAGAAAACGAATTTAAAAAGTGACAATATTTATTCGTAATCTGTGTATAATTTTAGTGAATGGGCGTAAAAAATTCCTAACGAATTTTTTTCGATACTTTTTATTTGCTTATTATTTTACTTTAAATTTATACCTACGGTTTAAAAACGAATAAAGTGTACAGTGTTTTATTCACGTACGGAGCTGAGTCAAAAGGTTAAGATTTGCGAGATAGTGAATTATCATCATTTTTCGTATAACAAATTATCTTTGATTATTCAATAATAAAAATAAATAAATGTACAAAGGTTTTTATTCTTCAAGCTTAATTTTGTTTAATTACGGTTGAGCAAAACGTTGTGCATAACATTATCAATGAATACATGAGAGACGACTTAAAACGGATTTTCCTGATGATTATTTTTATTATATGAAACTTACAATTGCTGTAGAGTTCTTTTTAAATTGTTTTTAAGTACCACGAGTCTTTTCTTTTCGAATATTTGGTTTCAATGTACAACGAGCTTTTTGTTTACAAATATTTATATCCAATATAGTTAGAATATCAAGTCTATATTTATTGTAGGCTTTGGAAAGTATAATTCTATCTCATAAAAATAATCAAGAAACACAAAATTTACAAAATTAATAAAATAAATTCTTAGAAAAGATTGAACTTACCATTGTCATAGAATAAATCTTTGCTTATATTTTTATAAAATCCTGGGTTACTTTTTTTTAATTTTTTTGTAAATACTTTACGTTTATTAAAAATGTTAATGAAGATTGTATTAATTTTATTTTAAAATCATAATTAACTACTCAATTTCTAAACAATTTTATACAATTAGGATTTAACTAGTTTAAATTTATATTTATAATAAAATATTAATGTAAAATAATTTAATAAAAATTAATGAATTGTGTTGTATCTTATTATTAACGGTTATTACTGTGTATTTATATCAAAATGGCATCAATAAGTCATACTTATTTGTATGTACTATTTTTTTTACATTAAAAGAATCTAGTTCCAAACGGATAGTTTTAGATATGCCTCGATTAACACATTAGTCAATAATAGAATTGATAAACTTAATAATTCATTATATTCTATTTAAATATTCGTATGTTCTTCGAACGGCTGTTTATTGCATGCCTTGTAATGAAATTTACGGAGGTTGAGTACCGATAAAACAGAGTTTTGCTTTACTGTAGTGTAGAAGTTTTTTTTTAATTACGAATGAATTACTCAGAACTTTTTTAAGAATAAACAATTCGCACTGTTAGATATCTTGACTTTTAATGAACATTTTAGGAGTACGTAGGAAAAGTAAAAAGAAATTTTTTTAATTTTTGAAACTGGCAAATTTCATTCCTTTAAACTATTAAATGGTGAGCAACTATTAAAGACAATCGTAAAAAATAATGCATTAAAAAGCGTTTAATTTCTTATTACGAACTTAATGTAAAAAATATCGTTAAGGCCGAATGTCAACAATTTTCATACTTTTGAAAAAAAACTTGCCTATTTATCGCTTTACAGTAAGTTTTTTATTAATCATTAATATTTTACACCAATGTTATAAATATCATATACTTTATAGAAAGCATTTCTATAATAGTTGTAGGAAAAACTTTTATTATAATGAAATATCTTTATTGAATTAATATTATGACTAGTTTAGAGACTCGCTAGATTCTTGGCTTAATAAGAGCCGACGCCTCAAATAAAAAATGATATATATATATTTATTTATGTTCAACGACTAATTGTATACGATGGGGAAATTTTTGAAAAATCTCACTGCTATTAAAAGATGAATTAAGTTTTTAATTACGCTTACATTCCTATTCGTGTTGGATTATAATAAATTAATTTTTATTAAAAGTGTTTATAGTTATATTGTGTCAAGTAGTAACTGGAAAGACATTGACAAGAAGGAAAAAAATTATGGTTTTGAGAGTGATAAATATTTATAATAAACGATGTCGTATCATAATTTTGGAGCTAGTATATTAAACTGTATATAGGAATAAGTCGTGCAGGGTCGGATCTCGAAGAGAATCCAAACGTCAACAAAGCGAGAGCACAAAATTTTTTAGACACTCGCGCCCAAGTTCAACAGCTCCAAAAATTACAGAAGTCAGTACAGCAGATGTTAGCGCAACAATTATTATTTAGGTCCTTATGAATAAAGGCTTTAAATGCGCTAGTCGTAAAAAATCGAGGCTACTCGTCGCGAATGAGAAGGAAAGAAGCATTGAAAAAGGTAGATAAGAGAGTATTAGCTGCATTAGCGTAGACGAATCGTAAGATAAATAGCAAGGCGGTGGATAAGCGACGTCCGGGGAAAAAATAAAAATTGGCCTAGAAGTCGATTCAGGGATGTCGAAAGCCGGTATAGGCAGCCGGAACATTGGATGCTGTAGGTTCACGACTAAGATTGTCGGCGCAGATGTAAATGGATCTAAGAGAGCAGGAGAAACGGTGGTAGCGGAAGATGTAAAGGACGAGGACCTGGAAGAGGTAGAGGTAGAGGGCGGGGTGAGAGAGGTAGATAATTAGAGGGTGAGTGAGTGAGTGAGAGAGAGAGAGAGAGAGAGAGAGAGAGAGAGAGAGAGAGAGAGAGAGAGATAGCTAGATAGAAATGCTTATGGGTAGAAGTAATAAAAATATTTGAGACGTACTTCTCTCTGGCTTGGTTGTCAGAGGGCACCGACGAGCCCTTGCCCTTGGAGTACATGCTTGAGCCTTAGACCGTGCGGTGTCCTCGTCCCCGGCGTGAGCACGCCGCTACCACTCCGGCACGCAAGGACGCCAGCGGACGTTCGCACAAGTCGTCGAGGACGGTGGCGATGACGACGCTCGGACAATATGTCCCCCTCTCCGCGCTTCGTGTCCCCCGCTCTCGCTCACCCACTCGCTCTCTCTCTCTCTCTCTCTCGCACACTTGTCCACCCTCTCACTCTCTCTCTCTCTCTCTCTTTCGCTCGATCGCTCCGTATCTGCTTCTGTTTCTGTCTCACACTCGGTATCACTGTCTCCCTCTTCGACGCGCGTCGTTCCACTTCTCTACGAGAGCGTCCTGTCCGTCGTCGTGTCTCCTCTCTCTCGCTCTCGCTCGCTTATCCAAAAGCGAGCTGCTCGACGAATAACCTACAAAGACTGGCGTCGTCGTCGGGTTCGGCACCGGGACTAAGGCCCCCGGAGGCGGCGCTGGGACACGCGAGGGTCTGCGTGCGCGGGGCGGCCAGGGCAAGCGTGACGGGCAGCCGAAGGGGGGAGGGGGCGGCGGCCTTCCTCAGCCGGAGCGAGCGGTGCCGAGGAGCGCCACAGCTGCGTGTCTCGGTGCCGTCCACCTCGCTCGCAACATCGTTCCCTTCGGCGGAACGCGGAACGCGCGACGCACGTTTCTCTGCGGCGAGCGACGGTGGCGGCGACGGTGGTGGCGATGGCGGCGGCGGAGGGACTCGCGATCGACGGTCGGATGATGGATTGGTTGCAGGGGCGGCGATGAACCGTCGATGGCGGCGGCAAAGAGGAAGAGGCCGGGGCGGGCGAATCGCGGAGAGCAACGACGTAGCCGGAGCTCCTTAACCTCGAAGGGGGAGCCGCCGCGGTCGCGCGGCTCCTGCAGCCAGGCGATGGGCCACCAGGTGACGGTGCACTCCTCTCGGTCTCTCTCTCTCTCTCTCTCTCTCTCTCTCGAGCTCGCACATGCAGGCACGCGCGCGAGTGTGTGTGTGGACGCGAGCCGCTCGCTTGCTTGTCTCTCGCCCTCGCGAGAACCGACTATACTATGCCGCGGCGGCGCTCCGCCGCTCGGCCAAGTTGTTGCTAGAGAAAGAAGGAGAGAGGAAGCCTCGTTCTAGCCCCCTGCCCCTACATCGCCGATTCCCCCGTTGCCGCTGCCTCCTACTCGTCGGCCCATTATCTCTCTATCTCTCTGTCTCTCTCTCCCCCCCCCCTTCCCCCTCTCTCGCTCCAGAATTCCCGACGGTGCGTTGCATGCGTGACAATGGATGCGCGTCGGCGCCTGTCCTTCTCCCGTCTCCCTCGCCGCCCTCTCGACTCGGCAGAGCTCGTCTTCCTTTCGCGCACGGCAGCGTTTGTGTGCACGCCTGTGAGGCGCGCGGCTTATGTCGTTGCGTCGTCGTCGTCGGCGGAATTTCGACTTATTTTCCTTGGCTATTTCATGCTGGCGCTGCAATCATACAGGTTCTTAAGAGTATCCCGACGCTGCTCGAGGCTTGGAGCAAGAAGGAGCGAGGGCCGCCGCTACTATACAGTACAATTAACTACACTATAGAGCCTCAAATTATTCACGTATATTTGCAGACGTGCAACTGGATTCTGACGGTCAGTGGCTGGCGACAGCGGTTACACGCGCATTTGTTGTCACGCTTCGATGCGTCCAGTCGAGTGAATGAGCGATGTCCGAAGTCGGTGCCTTTGCGACCCTCCCAAGATCCCAACTATTAATCACCCATCGTCCAACCCTATCGCCGACAACACCACCCCGCCCGATTCTATGTATTTACGCCTTCGCGAAGATGGTTATACTCTGCAAGACATGTCCGTATGGAAGACCTGAGGTTAATGATTCGACGAGGCTGAGGAAAATTAGAAAGAGGGAGAATAATTGTTAAGGGATTTCGACAGGGGCGCCGACTTGGCTGCATGCGCATCAATATACCCGTCCTAGTTTTTTACGCCCCTTCTGCTTTCACCTTATGAGAGTAGCTAGTAAAAACTTGCATTTCTAAATTACTTTTATTCTTTTCCTTTCTTACGTTCTCTTGATTCCTCGCAAATAGTTGGTAGTCGATCTGTATGCCGAGATTACCGAGTGTTCATGCCGCTGCTTGTTATATGTTACTTCTCGGCAACCAAGCTCACTACTCTTTTGTCCTTTCCTTTCTGACGCCAGGCTTCAAGAGGGAGAAAGACAAACAAAATGAGAGACTGAGCGAGAGAGAGAGAGAGAGAGAGAGAGAGAGCAGTAAGTTCGGCTTTGTAGATCTCTTGCCAACGTTAGCGCACGTTGTTTCCCCCTCCCCCTTCACGCTCATCTCTATCGCACTTCTCTTTCTTCTTTTTCTCTCTGTCTCTTTCGCTCTCTCTCTCTCTCTCTCTCTCTCTCTCTCTCTCTCTCTCTCTCTCTATCTCGTTTTCGTATTTATGGGCGCGGGAGGTGAGCTGGTGAGCAACAGACTGACTGCATTTTACTTCGTCTATAATCGGAAAAATTAGAAATAATCGACAAATTGAAGGACGACTCCAGACAGTGTCTAAAGAGTCGCAACACTAGGGAAAAATTACGTAAACAAAAAAAAACGGCAAAAAGAATATAAAAATAAGAGAGAAAGAGTAAGAGAAAAATCATACTGAATCTGGCATGAGAGAAAAGGGTGAAAAATTTTAAAGAAATAAATTTTTATTTTTAGCGGCCTAACGTAAATTGTGGATGATTTACAACTTAACTTTTACAATAATATATAATAGTGCTTAGGTTTATAATAATTAATTTGTTCACCAATGTAATCCGTGACAATTTTATAACGAATTGTGATATCTACGTAATGTATTTTTTATTTCAACTCATTAGTTTCTGCAAAATCGTAACCTTTTATTACATATTAATGACGTTTTTTTCAATATCATTATTAATCGAGTGATTATTTATATTAAACTTTTAACATATTTTAAAATTTTTGCATTATTTTGTATTGACAGCTTATCTGTTTTCATTTCTTGACATAAGACAACATAATCATCAATAACCGTGAGGCTGAAATATTAACAACTACATATGCATAAGAAAATACTTTTACCTTTATTTATTTATCTAAACAAGGTGGAGTGTAAATAAAAACTATATATATATTTTTTGCCTCCACCTTTTATCTCAATTATCTGTGTTAACGTATTTAAATTTATAGAATATTTGTTCCTTGTAATCCGATTCATTTTTATATAAACTAACACTAAAATTCGTAACAAAAAGAAAAAGTAAATTATAATTTTTTTTTTTGTAATAAAATTATAGTATTATATTTATTCAAATTTCGATATAATTAATAAAATTGTTGTTATAATTTAATAAAAAAATAAACAATGCCGATTTGTCTTAGTGTTCATTGTTATGCCATTATGATTTTTCTGTTTATTACTGAAAAGATGTTTCCAAAATATTTCTGTTGAGAAAACTAAGCACATTTAAAAAAAAATTTTTTTTAATTGCTTACAGTTTCGTGTGTGTAATGGTGTCACATTGTCTTTTACATCAAATGTGTACAATATCCGCAATTCGAGTTACAGAATAATTATTCAGGTTTTTTATTGAAATTTGTGAGCTAACCAATGATTATCATCAATTATATAAAATGCTTTATTATTTAAATTTATATATTTGAAGTCATGTAACAATCTTTTTTGTTAAAAAAAAGTAATACTTCACAAGTAAACGAGTGCCCCTTTATTTAGCATACTCACAATTCATAAGTGTGAAAAATATTACGTTTGTCTTTCACCATTAAAAAATCAAATTCATTAAAAAATGAAAAAGTTGCATCAGGACAAAATTGCAGTCGTTGTTTTAAAGCAAACAAATATTTTGCAAAATATCAATCCTTAATAAAGTATATGTATAATTTAGATACTTGTTTAGTACTTGTGCTTGTTTTACAACCTTCATTCTTTACCCAATTTTTGGGTTAGTGTTGTTTATTTTACAAAAAATCAATAATAGTTAGTTACAGGCAAATGGAAAATGAATTTTCTAACAGATAAATTAAAAAGCAAGTGTTGCACATAAAATTACTATTATTAGAAAGCCACGGTTAAAGAATTAATCTGTGTTATTTATTTAAAACTATTTTTAACGTAAGGGCAATATTTCTATACATATAATTTAAATTTGGAAAATTTATAGTCATTTCGAGAGAGTTAAATTATGAGTGTGTAAATTATTAATAGAAATGAATTTTTTTAGAGAATTACAGTGTATTACTATTAATAATTTAGATTTTGCGTAAAGACATTTCTGAATAACTTAGAAAAATTTAAAGTCTAAAATTACAGAGTTATTAATTTTTTATTGTTAAAGTAAAACAAGCATTATACATTTATTTATTAAGTAATGTAAAACTAAGTAATATATTCTTAGAATATTTTCAAATATTTATAACAAAATTATAAATTTTGTTAGTAGTTTTACAGAGCTTAGGGACATCCGTCATATATATATATATATATATATATATATATATATATATTAAATTGTAACCATTATTTCATTTTATACAGTATTTTATTTATAGAGAAATAACAGAGGATTTCCAATATTATTTTTCATGTAAAATCAATAATTCGTACTATCTACCATACCAACAGAGACTTTTAAATAAATGATAATAGGAAAAAAAATCAAGCACAATACTTTCCTTTTCGCAGGATAATTATTTAAAAATATTTCTTCAACTAATCAAAATTTTAAACATAATTATATTATTTTAAGAATAAACATTAAAAAATATCCAAAAGAAATTTTCAATAAAATTTGAAACTCAGCATTAATTTGTTTAAAAATATGCTGTTAGCAAAAAGTAATGAATTAATCTACTTATGAATAATTTCGAGTATTAAGATGGACAAAAGCATTTTTTTTCTCTGTGACCGTTAGAATATATGAATAAATTTTCATTTATTAAATAGTTTTCGTTATCTAACGAAAATTCAAAATGTAAACATAATCATTTAACGTTTTAATATCGATATCCAGAAACATTAGATAAGAAGTAACGGTTTTATTTTATTTCTTGGTAGTAAAATACACTTAAATATATTTGAAAACTTCAAATATTTCAACCGTATCACGGGAACTGGCTAAAAGTAAAGACTATTTGCAATGAGTTTATTTTGTTGTATACGTCTGTTGTATCGACATTAAATTCTTCAAGGGTAGATTCTAACAACTATTATTAATATGATAAGTTTTAAAAATCATTTTAATGTTTATAAAAATCTATTTTTAACAAAAGTTAAAATAATGTTTAAACTATTATTAGTATAATATAATAGAAGCATAGTCCATTCCAGTTATTTTTATAAAATTACAAATAGTGACAATTACAATTGATACATTTTAGATTCATTTTGTGTACAGATTTTATTAAAGCGCCTTGATCTTATTATTAAAAAAGGAAGCATAAGCAATTAAACCAAATTTAAATATGTTTTTATTTGAATGATGCTTAAAAACTTCAATCTTAATTAAATAAAAATAATTGCAATAAAATAAAACCATCATAATTTTTTTTAATAAACTTCAATTTCTTATTAGTTATATTAAATTTAAAAATTAAAGTTTCATATGTAGTAGAAAAATTCAATTGATTTCATAAAAGTAAATTTTTGTAAGTAATAATTAATTCGAGACGGCAATGTTGAAAAAGTGTTAAAAAAAATTAAATGTAAAAACATATTTTTATATTACAAGATATGTGTATTAACGTGTGTTATGAATGAAATTTCAAAATATATAATTTGGTTTAGCCAAAAACATGTTTAAAAAAATGGAAAACCAACAAGCAAATAAAGTACATAATTACGGCCTCGTATAACCCAATTTTTAATTATATTTATTGATAAAATATATAAGATTGACATTTATTTTTGAGATATTTTCATGAAACTAAGAAAACAAGTTGAAAATAAACAAATGAATCATAATATCGTGTTGTTGAATAAATGCTTTAATTTAAATATATGTGTTTGTAAACTAAATTGTTGCGTAGAACTGGTTTTTTTCCTTTAGTGCGGTCATAGTGATTACTAATTCTTAAAAATTATTTTAAAAATAACATAAAGAAGTAATTATAGCTTTTGATATATTTTGTGCTCAGCTTTGAGAAAACATTAATAACATGTAACAGATTGACCTTACTTTATTTCGCAAATGCTTTGAAAGTACTGTAACCTCGAGTAATAAGTACAAAGCCACAGGTATACGGAAAAATTCGCCCATATTAATAGACAGTGCCGTGAAAGCACGAGTGCGTTATACCGTCTAATTCTATTTGAAAATCACGTGGGACACAAGACTCTGCATCGGTTTAAAAATAGAAAATTGTACCGCGTTACATAACAATGCGATATTTGCAGTCCGTGGGGAATTTATCAACATTTTCTTCCATCGTCACATTCATTATCGCGCTTAATCACGTAATCCGATGGACTTCCGCACGGTGTTGGAGCCAACGGAAACCACCAAGTTTCCTCGTTAAATTTTAGCTCGAAGATGACTTTTTTAATAGATAGAGAGCAAATAATCGAAGGAGGAAGAACTTCTGAATTTCGTGGCAAATGACACGCGACTATACGCGGGATGAGTAATATTGTTCAATTAATTAGCCAATTTTCTGGTGTTGGAATAATATTTGTCGACGCTGAGATCGCGAGGGGAGGTAATCTTCGCCTCGAATCGTTAAGATATAACAAGCGCTCGAGCGTTTTTCTCGTAGCGTATGGGTTTCCGCCTTAATTAACGGATAAAATTTGCATCCCTTCGCTCTAATCATTCATCGAGCGTTTAACCGAAGCAGCGCGTATACAGGATCCGCGGAGGTAAGGTTAATAAAACGGAAGATTCGAATAGGTCTACCGTTGAATACATAAAGGGGACATAAAGCACGTGCAGTTTTTGATATTGTGTTCGATGTTCAAGGTCAGAGGCGATTCACTCCGTTCGTAGCGGCAGATTTGAACGAACGATGTCTGGTGAAATGGACAGGCGAGTGCGATAGGATTGGCATCCGTCGGGGGGCGGTGGGAGCGGGGGCTCTACCAGGGGCACGAAGGGGATGAGCAACTAGGAGGAACACGCGAAGGTTAGGTAATCGAGTAATTTATTATTGGAGACTATAAAGAACACGATGACGGCATTCGATCGTTTATCACGCGCGATAGCTGTAACTTGGCGAGCGGTGCGAACCTCTAGATTATTCATTAAGGTATCGTCGGAGGCTCCTAGGGACGCGAGTCCCGAGTCCGTTATTGCCGGGTAGCCGGTGACGTCGGGGGTTAGGGTAGGACGGCCAGCAGAGGTAGAGGGGCATCCGCTGGGAATAAAGGTCCGAGACGGGGATTGGCCGAGAATCGAGGAGCGGAGTCTTGGCCGATGGTTGATCGCACGGGTGTATCCAATGTATCCATCATCCGAGCATCGACGGTGGCGACAGTTCGTGAAAATGTAAGGAGCGCGTGGGACATTCTCGCATTTGCGACGCCACTGTCCCCGGCCCAACCTTGCCTCTCCCGGTCCGTTCGTGCCGTTCATCAGCGTCTCCGGCCGGGGCCGCGAGGGGGAAGCGGCGGCGGAGGGCCGGCGAGTCGGAGTGGGAAAGCGCGATGGCGACGAAGAAGCTGTGGTTTCGTGACAGGGCCGGGGGACGGACGGGGGGTGCGCGCACGGTATCGATACAAGCGGGCGTCCCGAGCACCTATACTCGTTCTACGCTATCGCTCTCTCTCTCTCTCTCTCTGTTCCCGGTTGCGCTGGCAACGCCACCACGAGGCAGAAATCAGAGGGACCAGAGCCGGCCGCGTTAATAACAGGGTTCACCACGAAGGTGCTCCCGACTGGAGAGAGACCCCAGACGTTCCTTCTTCAAAGAAGGTGGACGACTTTCCTTAATTAAGGATGGTCACGAATACGCGGGCCGGTGGATGATTCGTAGGGGGGATTCGTGGGCCGCTGCAGTCCGGATCGAGGCGAGCGCGCTCGCGTTTACGTAAGTCGCCAATGATTGGGCGGGCGAGCGAAACCGGTGACACGACGGTGCCGACGGTGCTGCTGTCGAACCTCGGCGATTCGTCCTCCCGTGCACCCCGTCGGGAGAGAGAGAGAGAGAGGGAGAGCGAGAGCGTCGGGAGGGGGGGGGCAGCTCGCAGAAGCCAAGCGAGACGAAGCCGCCCGAAGCCGAGCCGTGCACGCATCGAATTCGGCATCTAATCGCTTCTCGCGGGGAAAACGACTGCCGGCCGAGCCATGGGCCAACCTCGTCGCGTCCTACACGTCTCCGCAACCCTCGGGGAGCTGAGCTGAGCACCGCTACGCGGAGCTCTCCTGTGTTGGTGCGCTCTGCCGTTTTCGCGGCGGCGCTGCCGCTCTTCCCCGTTTTTCAGCTTTTTCTTGCCGAATCGACGTTGTTGCACTACTGTTGCGACTTGCAGAGACGGCCGCGTGTCGCCCTCGTACACCCGTCCATCGTCGTCGCCACTCGGAACTCGGGCACCCGAGGGAAAGTCCTATTCTTTCGGTCTATCGACTTTATTCCCCTTTACCGTCCTCGATTGCGCACGAGAGGAAAACAAACAACGTACCGAACATTGCAATGATTACCGTTTATTAGGCGCTCCCCTTGATAAAATCCCTACTCGCGGTTGATCGATACGAGATCCTTCTCTATTTACTCGCTGTATTCAAGATTCGGTTGACGATGTGTAAACATTTCCTTGGCACGAATCGTGGATACGCGTGCACTAGACCTGTACTTTAGAATCAGCATGGATTTAATAGAAATCACTTATTCGAGTAATTTCATTTGGTTAATGTTAACTCGACGATTGCATGAAAACCACCTATACGCAACACAAATGTTGGGATTACAAATTTTAATAGGTACATTTACAGGATATTTATGATTTAGCGATGGCTTCATTTGTTACTCAATTTAAGAAAAATTTAACTGGCACGTTATTTATTATCCTTGAAAAAAGGCAATATTTCTAATTCTGACAATGGCTTTGTTCCTGATTAATTACTCTTTGCTTGTAAAGAAAGCTTTTATCATAACTTTAAAAAAGCCTAAGAGAATTTGTTTTATCGATAGGTTATTGTAAATTGTCGATTCGATTTATCAAGTAGGCTAATAAAATAAGAAAACGCTCAATCTGAGATTCACAAAATATCGAGACCCAATTTAAAAAAATAAGTTAATTAATTTTAAGAATAAATTAAAATAATCATTTTCTGCATTCGTGACAACTGCTTGCAATAATCTACTAAAATTATAAAGATCGCATTTCGACAGCGTATGCTTAACTATCGATCAAAAAGGTTTTTTCTTTTAAATAATGCTCGATCTACAGTCTATATCAAATCATTAAATTGTTCACTATTACGATTATCATCTTGTCTTTGTTGTTCTTTTATTTATTATTGCTAATCTTTTCATTACACATTTCGAATAAATTAAAAAGTTTTGATAAATTAATTTATACAATTTCATAATTCCAATTCATCTTGATACATTCAGTAAGTAAAATTAACAATTTTATTTTTTATAATTATTAAATATTAAATAATTTATGAATTAAGAATGAATAATATATGGATGTATTTAAGGGCTTAAACATCATATCTTTGCGGCTCGATAATAGATTAAAAATGAGCCGTAATAAAATTTATAAACCAGTCCGAATATGAAAAACCAAGACACAATAAAATGAAAAAGTACCGATTCGTCAGTTTAAATGATATTTAGTATATAGATATATACATATATACATATATACACACACACACACACACACACACACACATATGTACACATAACCAAGTAGCGTCGCAGATTCATCGCGACTCGGTCGGTAAATCGCTTCGCCCTAAAAATAATCTCAGTAGTTATCAACGCCGTCATCATCGGACATATAATTAGAGCAGCAACAACATCGAGATCTCAGGGCAAGGAAAGGGACGTTTCTCGTCGATATTTATAGTCGGCGTCAACAACAATAATGGACGGGCCAGGCACGATAACGTGGGAGGAGTTCGTCCAAGATGCTGAGGAGCTCGCGAGAACGTCGAAGCTCGTGGGAGACCACTGGCTCTTCCTCGGAGACAAGGTGCGCCATCGACCGGCGGTATCTCGTGGCCGTCGTCGTCGTCTTCGTCGTTGATCGATTTCCACTCGACAGCTCCCGCCCTCGCCGTATTCCGCCGTAGCCGCTCCCCCCCACCCCGCCGACCGTCGAACCCGACGTTTAATATTAAAAAAAAGGCCAGTGGGCGATGCTCGTGCACGCATCGGCGCGACGCGCAAATGCTCCTTTATTGGTCAGTCGTCGTCGATTCTTGTAAAGGCGGGGCTACAATAGTTCTACGCGCGAAATACGAGGAGCAAAAGAGTCGGCTCGACTTGGATTTTCGATCGACGCGCAAGCGCGACCTCGGGATTATGGCAAAGCCGGAGAACTGCGTTCTTTTCCTCCTCTTCACTGGACTTTTACCGATCGTTTTCACTTCACTTTACACTTCCTAATCTTTACTACCCGCCTCTCCACCGTTCTTCGTTTTATGTTTCGTAGACGTGCCCTGGTCAGGCTTACTTGTCGCGACAAGAGACGACTTGGGTGCCTATTGATTATCCGATCGATGATTCACATTCCGACGCCGACGATCCCGAGTTCGAGGTGACCGGAGAATGGAGCACGAAATTCGATATAAACCCCGATCCGTTCGAGGCTTCTTACCCTGAAGAAAGACCATTGATCGTTGAACATCACGTATTGTGGTCCATGAGCTATGCCGTCCCGGTAATCTACTTTAACGGATGGAAGTCTGGTGAGATTGATAGAGAATACCGTAATCCTGTCACATACGTACTTAAATATCTATACAATGGTTTAGCTGTCTATTATCATTGAAACGCTCTTCTTTTTTTTTAAACTTCTTGAAATTTTAAATTTACCTCCATAACTGTAGCGTTGAAACTGATGATAAGCGAGCGCTTTATCCTAAATTACAGGATTCTGTATTATCTCTTCTAATTATGACTAAAAACGATAGAGTGCAGCAAGGTATTAGTTTTTGGCCCTGATAAGATTTCACTGTCAGCGATAAAGGCGGAAAGTTTTTAATACTTTTAATATCTGTTTTATTTAACTGAGAAATTCATTTAAGTAATTAAGAAAATAATTTTTGTAATCAAGCAATAGCTTTTGTGTTGCAAAATGATTTGATAAAAGATAAAAATGAAAAAAAAAACTTTAAAAATTATTGTTGGATTAAAGTTATTATACGAATTTTTTTAAAACAAATTTAAATATGTCAATAAAGTACCAAAAGTTCTTATTGGTTAAAGTTGTATTTTAGGAAGTCATTAACAGGACTTCGAAAAATCTCGCAATGTTAAAACCTACGTCTGATCGCTACTAGACCTTAATCGGGAATAATAGAAAAGTATTGTAACGAGGATTGTTTCCTCAATTGTAGGGACGCGTCGAGGTTGCACGTAATATTGAAAAATACAAGATTAAAATTGAAATTTGTTACATGCATAGCTCAAATTAGATATTAAAAATTAATAAATCTAAAAATAATGTACAATCTTGCATTTTCTGAGGTGCGATGTTAAGTACACACTATTGTACTGAATCAATTTAAAATATCTATACAATTAAATGATTATTTTAAGGATATGATTGTTCCAAATTATATATGCATAAAAAATATGATTAATGTATAAACTATTTCATTATTTTATAACAAAAAAAAATTAATTTTTTTATAATTCTATATTTTAAATAATTTTAGTTAAAAATAATGCAATTTTTTATTAGTGAATTTATCTTATTGAAATATTAGGAGATTTATAATTAAAGTAATGCTTGTGATTGTTCTAGTTATTTAAATTGATAATATTTATAATGCTTAAAGTTCGTCAATTAGACTGGCACCTAAGCTTCAGATTTGAGCTTCAGATTGGATCTTTTTCGAAGAGAATGAAAGAAGCAGAACTATACTGATTGGCAATTTTAACTAGATTCTTTCATTAATGATACTGTTTTTTTATTGTAGATTGTTCTATCATATTTTTTTAAATTAACTACCATATCCACCATGAAACAATAAATAATGTTCTAAAAAATATATAATAATAATTTCAATTTATCGATTTTAACTTACGTAAAACTTAATTTATTGTCTGAGCTTAAATGCGACAATCTCTGGTCCTCAAATTATTAATTTATCTATATTAGAAATATTATTATTGGATACAGATCGTTTTAAAATTATTGTGACAAGTAGGTTTTAATTTGTACCGCATAAGGATTTTAGTGAACTTTTGTTCTTTATAGATGATTAATAAGTAATTAAATAAATGAAATACTACCATTAACGTAATTGGTATACAACAAAATAGCAATGGTAAAGTCAAATGTATTCATCATTTAGATTTTTCATTATTATTTATCTATCAAAGATAAATATGAATAAGCAAATAGTTGTTAATTGAAGTATTATTTATCCTTAGTCTTGTGATTACATTTACAAATCTGTCGAGATTCTATGCATCTAATTTTGATTTCTTATTCACCAACGATGCAAGCGGCTCCTCTCCTTTGTCTCTCGAAGCTTGAAGGTATTAATTAATTAATACAATCATTTTTGTCGAACAGATTATCCAGGTGTAAATCCGATCAGTGTAGAGGTTGCCCAGAGGCTGTCGATGAAAGACAAGATGGCATATGCCGAGTTATCACAGGCTATTCACCCTTTGCTAGGCAGACCATATCTATACCTACATCCTTGTGGTTCGCAGCTTCTTATCCAAAACATGAGTAAAAGGTACATTTAAAAGTTTTTTTTATTAATTCAATACATGAAGCAAAAACGATATAAAATACAACGTTGTAATCTGGTTATATCCTAAATTGGTATGTAGCTTTGTGTACACGAGCTATTATCCACACATCGGGTGATTAAATTCTCATTCTACTAGGCTGCTTGGTTTGAAATTCAATTGATTCTGAATTGTATGTATTCATGCCGTTATATTTTTTATAAATGACGTTTTTTTCAGTAAAACTATAAAATCATAAATAAAGTATTAATTTTGATTAGTGTATAAAAAAGATAAATTTTTGCATAAATGTTTTATTCTTCTTTTTCAACTTTTCATTCGCGAGTAAATATTAATTTTATTAAAAATTTTATCAGAATATTAAATTTAATACATAAGTTCAATCAAAAAGAAAATTAATAATCATTCTTTTTGTATTGTTTTTTATTCAAAAAACTATTTTCTTCATTTTGAATATATAATTTAAGTTCTTAATCTTGAATCAATTATTAAGGTTATTTCTACAAAGGTTCAATCTCAATTTAACATGAGTAAACTCTAGTATAAAATTTGTGAAAAAAGGTCTACATTTGCCGGTCTGTCTTCACTCTTACGCTTTCCTATACTTCCAGCACCAACAAAATCGTCAGCTGGTTGAGTGCCATCGCACCCGCGGCACTAAATCTTCGACTTCACCCCAACTACTTCCGATTGACAACTGGTGGCGATAATAGCAACGGACATTGCGAGGACTGATTTTCAGGAAGTTTATTTTTCGTCGGTTATAATCTCAATTCGTATTTCGGTTTGAAATGTAGGGTACAGAAATTTTAGCCAACGTGGTTGCAAATATAATGTTTAAACTGACAGGTTAAAAATAATTTTACATTATGTGCTTTTATTTAATGAGTAACAAAACATTTGTCTTACTTAAATATTGCGTTATACTTTGATTCCTGTATAAGCTTTTTTATGACTAAAATATTAAACTATATACGAGAAATAATTAAATTTCCTAGAGTGCTTATGTTATGAACACTTTATAAGTTTTGTCGGGGATATGGAGTAGAGTCAATTTTATTTAATAAAATCAATCAGAAGGTACATATTTGTCAATTGCGGTATAATTTAAATAGCATGTTATTACATAAGTAGAATTAGTCTGTTGATTATATTTTGAAAGTATTTAGTTCAAGGATTATGAACCAATTTTTTACGTCAATCTTTTATTTTTAAATTTCATTAAATGGCAGATTCTTGTTATGAATAATTATTATTATATAAATTATTAATTTATATTCATGTTTCGATTTTCTTATTGTACATATAGAAGTAATTGCTTTAATTAAAATTGTTTTACTATTTAGCATAGAAAAATATTCTTTATAGCCGTTCTTACTTTGTCTACTAAAAATCAATTTAATTCAGACCTATGCTCACAATCAAGGAAATCGCTTTAGCCTTTTGACCTCAGTTTATATCGACAGGATGTTTTATCATATATGAATTTATATAATTCAATATTCAATTCAATATTTCTCTCTCATGATAGGAATTCTATGTCGAAATCGCTTACAATTTCATTAATTTATTTAATGGAAAATATTTAAAAACTAGTAATTTTATGATAATTTTAAAAATATAATACACAATTATTATTTTGAAATACTTATAGTTATATCGACATATATTGAATTATAAATTTATAATTTAAAATTATTTTAACCATTAAAAAAGAAACTTACATTATAAACAATATATTATTTCAATCATTATCAAAAATGTTATTTAGACATACCAATGTAAGCTTTTAAATGTAAATAACATCAGGCAGTATAACAAAACATGTACAAAAAAAACGTAAACTCAACCGCAGATGTAAAAATGATGAGCTTTAATATACTATTCTTCAATTTAAAAATTGAAGATTTAAAGTGTTTATGATTTTGTAGTTAAGCGAAAATGTTTTATCTAAATTATGTTTGTATAAAAAATTATAAATCTTTAATTTCACTTATGCTAATAATTTTTAAATTTCTATGAAATTTTAAGTTCATGAAAATTTTTTATAAGCAATTATTCAAATAATATAAAGTACTTTATATCTGGTTCATGCAAAGTTTAATTTTATTTAATGTAATTATATTAAATTATTTAATAATAGTTAGGAATAATAATTAAGGAATAATAGAAGAATGTATAGTTTTTTTTATAAATAAGAATAATTTTTTAAGAAAATAGAATTTGTCCCCTCCTTAATGCTTTTATCTTGATCATTTGATAATCTATTTTTGAACATATCTGTAATTTGATTAAAAATGAAAGGCATTACTTATATACTTTTTGAGTTATTATTGTGATTCATTTAAAAAAAATTCTTCAATCTTTTATAAAAATGTTATAAAACACGTACAGAAGCTAACTCAACAATATTTTATTTCTTAATAAATTTATTTAATGTTTAACGCAATGGGAACATTTTCCTGCATTTTCTTGAAATGACAAATCTGTCCACTTGACTATATTTATTACATAAAATTTATGGTATAGGATTATTGTTATTGTCAATTACAGTAAATGTATTACAACATATTTTATTAGTTTATTATTAGTTCATATAATCATCAAAATTTTTTGTTTAATATGATATTTCATTGATCATTAATTTTTATTTTGGTTAAGAAATTAATATGGATTAATATATTTTAAATTTATGATTTCACTTATACATTATTCACTACAGATCATTTTATTTCTGATACAATTTTTATCAAATGTTTAGATTTTTTATTTATTTATTAAACTATATAATTGTGCTCAAGACTTATCTTTTAAATCGTATAAATGTGGATCTTTAATTATGTTTAGAATTAGTAGGATATTATTAGGAAAATACTGTATCCATAACAGAAATTATTATTAGACTTATTAAAATAGTGTATAAAACAGTGATTATTAAAAAAAGTATGATTTCTTTTAGAATACACGTATTAAGTATATAAAAAATATACAATGATTTGAATTATTAATAATTTAGACAAACGTATTTTAATTTGAGATATTTGATTTCATTGATAAATGACAGTAATAATTTTCCTTGGTAAAATGAAAATTTAATTGTTTTTGAAAGAAGACAAATGAAATATCTGCACCTCATTATTATCTGACAATAAGAAAAACCTTAATTGTCTTTCTTCTATTCTACGATCAATGAAAAAAAAGAATTTATGTGGCACACTTTTTACCTTTTCATTCGAGAATAGAAACAAATATTGAGTATTTAATATTTCTCTTAAAATTTATTCTATGTGCTTCTTATTTATAGTTTAATTAGTTATTTTTTTCAGTTTTTAATCCAAAAATTTTGTTTTTACAAGCTTAAATTAAAAAAAAATTGATGTAATAAAATTGTTGAAAATGAGAAAACTGTTATTTCACAAGAATAAATACAAAAGAAAAATTAGACACTTGTTTATAAGAATAATGTATTGATTACCAAAATATTTTGATGATTCAATTAAAAACGTTATTTTGCTAAATATGTATTACTACTAAACAAGAATATTTAAGTATATTTAAGTATATTTAATATGAATGGGGAAACATAATATCCATACAGGTATTACTTTTAAAAATATTATTTTAAAAAATTTAAAAATAAAATAGTAGTGCATTTTCTTGAAATAGTATTGTAAACTTTTTTAAAAAGGTTTGTAGTGTTAATACAAAATTTTGAAAAACTCTTATTTCATAATTGCAAGTAATTGTTATTTTAATCCAGTTTTTGTGCGGATGAATTAAAAAGTAAATTGTCTTAATAATTGAAAATAAATATGGGATCTAATTGTATCTTTAAGATATCAAGTTGGATCGCCTGCTGTTGATCTTTTGTATATTACGAACTACCCACAGATTAATGTGTGAATTGAAAGACATCATAAAAGTACTTTTTTAATTTATACTAGTTACGTAATTTATTTTTATTTAATTAAATTAGATTTAATAAATTTATTCTTAAATCTTTCATAAATCCAAATGCCTTTTGTACTAATTTAAACAAACTCATTCGTAATCCCGTATTAATGATGTCAATCATTTAATGGAAACTTTCTTTCTATCATTTAAATAAAAAAATATATTTGCTACATTATTTTTCCAGAACAAGTAAAAAATACATGTACATTTATTTAAAAGAAGATATGAAATAATACAAATATTGTATTTTTATTATACCTGCTTTTAAATAATGATTTAATATAGTAAATTGGTTTTAAGATGTATAGAATTTTATGTACAAGGGAATTTTAAAAATTTATATTTCCGTCTTTTCTTCTCAACCTCTTTCCTTTACCTCTTATTAATCAAATAATCAATTAATAATTTTTGGTTAAAAATAATAAGTTTTGCACAATTAATGTGTGAGAAATTTCTAAAGTCATCGATGTAATTAAAATCAACTAATATCCTACTTTATTGATTGCTAATTAATACATTTAGTTATATTTATTAAAAAATATCTTTCTTTGTAAAGATTTTTTTAAATTTTTATGAACGAATATAATTTCAAAAATGTCTTTACGAATATATCGGATTTTTCTTCCTTTAATATTTAAAATTAGAAATTATATGTATATATATGTTATTTATATAGACATTATACATATTACATTATACAGACATTATACATGTTATTTATATAGACAGTAAATACATATTTTGTAAAATTAAAAAATAGACAATATTAAGGCAATTGATAAAAGCATATTTTATATAGTAATATTATTTAAAAAAAAAATTAGTACTTCATATTATTTGACTTTAAAAAGACAACATTTGATATTACTTAATGTTATATAAAAGTTAATTTTCTATTCATTAATATTAATTTTTGTTTTTAATTTATACTCTATTACCGTTCAATCAATTCCTTAGTAATCGAGTAAAAAAAAGATATAAGAAAAATCTCTAAATGTAATTCAAAGTCAGAGTGAATTATGATTTTAAATCCTCCTCCTTATTCATTTTATTCATCTACGATTGTTTCTTGATTTACTCCTGCAATGTCCTTTGAACCAAATAAATTCAATTGTGCTAGGTGTAAATCACGAGATAGTGACAAGAACATAAAATTGAATTTAAGACACAATTATTTCCGATGCTTAAGGGGTAAAATATATTAATAATTTAAATTAAGGTTCATGATTTTACGTTAGAAGTTATTTGTAATTTTATTAATAACTTTAGCAACATTTTGTTTTAAAGATTAAAAATTTTTTTTTACATAAATTAAAAAATTCAAATGATATCAATATGATTAATATTTATCTGTAATGTACCATTAAACAAATTAATACATTAAGGAAGTTAGTATAAATGTTATTAAGTTTCATAGAATAGTATGCATTATAGGATTTTTTGTAAATCGAATGACGTGTAGATTATATAAAAATAGTATCCTCGTCGATTACAAATTTAATTCTAGAGATGGTGTAGGATAAAAAAAACCATTTGAGTCCATTCTCTTACCTCTGAAATGGAATATTGGAGAGATGAGACTCAAAGCAGTACTTCGGAACAAATATTGCATAAAGACCCTTTCTAAATTTTCCTTAGATCCCACGAGCACCTTCAAAAATAAATTAACAGCGCCTTGGTACTTCCAAACAGCATCTCATGAATATACCGTACCAATAACCTCCGACTGCAAGAGTGTCAACATTTCGCAGTTCTCTTGGGTAAAAGGCAACTTGGTGAAAAGAAGAGGACTCTCGTGGGCAAAAGAGAGGATGGGAGAGAGAGAGAGAGAGAGAGGAGAAAATTGTTGAGAAACCTTCGCTCCCCCAGCAGCGGAGCATCCGCAACGTGTCCGTTGCCATAACAGCGGAAGCCAGCGAACTCCCGTGTACCAGGACGCCAAGGGTTGGGGTAACGTCGAGGTGATCGAGAGTCGGGGGCGGCGGCGGCGGCGACGGCGGCGGCGGAGGACATGGTGGTGGCAGGATAGCCGGCGATGCTGGCAAGCGAGGAAGGTGAAGTCGGGGGGAGGGGCGGGAGGGATGGGAGAGCGTCGAGAGGAGCTTATCGAGGGATAAAAAAGGCGCTCGGGAGTCGCCGCCGCTGCGTTTGCTTCTAATGGTGGTAGCTTATGTATCCGTGCTTGGAAGTGTTGCTATGGCGATGGTTGTTGCCCCTAATGAAGGCTCGGCTCCTTGAAAACCGCGATTGCGCTTCTAGCCTTTATTTAACAACATTGTACTGAGTCTGGACTAGACAATTTCCTATGTTGGCTTTAAAGCTGCCTAGCCGAGACTTCTGCTTTTCGTCGGTTTGCATCCCGTGAACTACAAATTGATGGGAGACTTGGGATGTCGTGAAAATAGGAATGAAATTGGAATGCGTAATAAAGCTTCGTTGTGTGGTTGTGCGTTGAATTATCGTTTGTATCCAATGAATCAAAATCAGTCGTGCAGTTCATTTGAACGGACTATCAAAAGAACGATATTTTTTAACTCGTCTACTAAAGTCAATTAAATGTGAAGTGTCCCTTAATTGCGTGCTATAAATTCATTATCGAGGCGTCATTCAAGAAATTTGTATAATTTGAATTGTATCTAATTATGACTGAATGGAAACAAAATTTTGCAAAATAACAAAATATGTGACATCATAAATCAGGATGACTTAATATTATCGTAGAACATATTTTATTAAATTCCTAATAATGTAATGTGAGTAAAAGCATTTGCCGGATTTTTTCAGAAAATCTAAATATTTCAATGCATAGTTGATGACAATAAGTATTTATTTTTGTGCTTAATAAACAGATTATAATTATTTTAATTTGTAATTAGAAATGTATTTAATTAAAGTAATTTAACAAAAATAATTTATTATAATGTTTCTATAACATCTTAAGTACAAAAAGTAGTTTAATTTGTTACGGTTTACTGACTAAGACGTGTTTATTTTGAAACCGCCGTATAAAATAATAATAAGACTCAGCAAGATTGATATTTCTAAGGAGATTATAACTACAAATATTAGGTTTAAAACTCCAAATACTACCGTTGAGTCCATATGAAAGATTGTGTTTGTCTGACTAAGAAGTGCAATCTTATCATTTCTAAGTAATTAACAATACATCAATTTAATAAAAAGTTATATATATATATATTTGTTCAAAACTTTATTTTAATAAATTTATTAGAAATTTTTTATTGAAGTTTCACTACATAAATAGTAAAAAAAGATTTCACGTTGCTGTAAAACATTGTGATTTATTATATGTAATAAAAAAGGAATAATTATCTACTTTATTAATGGAAGTATTTATCAAAATATTAAAATTCATAAGTTAACTCAAAAAACAATTATTGAAGAGAATTTTATTCGTATATGATAGCATTTCTAGTATATAAGTTATAAAAAATCTACGTTCCTGCTATATTCATATCCTATCATGTAATTGTTTGAGAAATTTTGTATAAAAACGAATGTTATGATTAAAATATATGATTTATTTCGAGTGATACAAATTAAAAAATGCTAATTCTAAATTATGTCTAAATTTTTTTTATCGGCTTATATTTCATATAAAAATTACATCCATTTTACATAATATTTAAAATACTTTTAAAATACTTTTAAAAAAAATTGCATTACATTTATTGTATGCATATTTAAGATTATATATATATATATATATATATATATATATGTATCTCGAAAGCTTTATAGTTGACTTATTTCTGCTATACGTGGCCTGAATACAAAAGAGTATGAAACTTGCAGAGCCTCTATGCAACATAAAACTTCTAAGGCACAGCCGGAAAGTAACGTTTGTACTTTGTAACATTTTTACTTGTCCAAGGATACTTTTTCTACTTGGAATTGTAGTATACTTTGTAAGGTACTGCAGTTTCAAGGGTTGTTGTAGATATTTTCATTTGCATTTTTGAAATTACAATTAGATAATTATAAATTATATATTAGGCCGTATTATAAAATATAGCTTAAATTCCTGAACTGTAAAAAAATTTGAGCTCGACGGTAAATTTAACGTAAAAACAAATTTGTGTTCTATAAGCACATCTTCGACTTTTATATTGAAACTTTTGCTTACAAAGCAATGGATTTAAGTGATAAAGAGTCATATATCCAGGTTTCTACTATCTCGACGAACCACGTAACCAAAAGTACCGTTTACTCCGAGCCGCAAAGTCAACCTAAGCTTTTGTATCCATTCTCCACCAGATTTATATTCTCCGAGGCCCGAATCAGCTCACTTTCTACCTCCAACTGATGGTACTGCGCGATACCGAAGGGTTAATTAACCGCCAACGAGCCAAGGGCTTCCGGGTGACACTCCCGGTGCAGGAGATCGCGATCCCTCGGCTAAGCTCTCGCAGAGTAGGCTCCGGGCACGGTGGCGGTCCAGGGGAAGATCCTCCTTTGCAGGAGGGCATCCTGCGTCGGGTAGCCGTGTGGTAGACGAGTCCGAGCTCCGGGGAAGAAGAGCGGAGCGGCGAAGGGGAAGGAAAGCGGCGAAGATGCTCGGTAACTTGCCGCGCCTCTCGGCACTCGCGCGCCGTCGCGCCACAAGTGTTCGTGACGTGAGCGCGCGAGGTTGGCCCTTAGTCGCGACCCGTGGACGAGGCTCGAGTGGCCTTCGGCCGAGGAACGCGCGAGCCCTTCGGCAATCCCGGAGGCAAGGAAGAGGAGACCCCCCCCAGTTCCCTCACTATCGTGCGCGTGATCGTCGGCTAGGCAAGTGAACTCCTGGAATCCGTGGACCGCGAAGCCTGAGAGGGCGCGGGCCTGGCGGGAGGTAGGGAAGTCGGGCAGAGGGGGGGGGGTTAGAGGGTTGGTTGATCGAGCGTGTGTGATAGAGAGAGAGAGAGAGAGAGAGAGAAGGGAAGAGGGTTAACCTTGCGAAAGGATGCCGAAAGGAGGACGGCCGCGTGATTTTTACCCTACTGATCGGGGCATTTCCCCGATCACCCGCCCCGAGCCTGCTCTGTGATATCCCCACCCCTGACGACAGCTCGCCCCCGTCGCCGTTCCACCCTGGCCAACACTCCCACACGATCTCGAGCAGAGACGGACACGCGCGCGCCCTCCCGCTCTTTCCTAAGCCCTCGGCACGGCGCGAGCTCCATGCTCAATCTTCCACGCATTCGTGAGCGTTTCGTTAGCAGTGATCAGTTAGAAGTGTCTTACTGGAATGCATCTTAAGAAGTAAATAGACTTGCCTTCCGACGTTCGGGTGATACTTAAGTTGCCATTGGGCAATAGGCGGTGAGTATTGCCTCCATACTATTCTCCTTTTCGCAAAGCCCTACAAAAAAACGTCCCGCGTAAAAAACCATCGCCTGACTTAGCCGAGATTTTCATTGCGAACGATTAAAAGCTAATGAAGGCGTAGTGGATAATGAACTCGGGTTTATTACGAACGGAATACGTATAACGAGTGATGCTCGTTCTGTCATTTTCGTGAAAAGACTTTGTTTTTTCAAATTCTCAACTATAGAATATTAATCAATAATTCGTAATTTTGATCTCGGATTTAAAATTATTGTCAATTTTTATCGAATTCAGTTACTTACTTGTGACTTTATTAAAGGTAATATTCACAATTTATTATTCTTATTTATTACTTCAGTTCTGTGCTTACACTTATCTTGAATGTAATAAAAATTTAAAATCGAATACTCGATACATAAATATAGGTATTTATATTTTAACAGCTATACTCTTTAATTTATGTTACTTTGCCAAGTGCGTTATAAAGAGTTTTTAAAATTTAATACAGGATGATTTAAAATTTCAATTTTTTCGACTTCGTCAACACTGTCCCGACAGACATATCTTGATTTATATTCTATCATAGTACAGTAATTAAAATAGTAAACAAAATTGCTTTAATGTATTTTAATGCCTCTGATCTCCTTATTTATTGAAAGTATAATATAGTGTTTCGAAATAGAAATTGTTACAATTCTAATGAACGTGAATGAGTATCGTAAAATTTCAGATTAAGCAGTAAAAATACATTTTTTTAAATTGTGATTATAATTTGATAATGCGACAATTGTGATTCCTATAATCTCTTTTAAGGAATTATACAAATTATTCGTTCCCTGTTGATAAACTGCAATAAAAAACTGCATTATCATCATCAACGAACGTCACGTATACAATTAGACAACAAGTTCCACTGAGCAATCAACTTTTTTCGCTGATTATCTCTCTTTCCAAATTAATAATAAAAATCGTTCCTTTCGAACGCATGTAATTTAACTAAATTTTAAAAATTTGTCCCAGATACAATTCTTGTCTTCTGTTTAAATAAATTTGCGACTTTCCTTGTATACGTATGTAAATTGAAGGCTCCAGTGTTCTTGAAGATGTCGATAATGCTATATTAAAATAATGAAATGTATTTTATCTATTAAAATAACTTCGGAATTTTTAATTTCTGATTGTTCACACTGTTTGATAACTATTAGGCTTACATTATGCGATTATAAATTAAGACAAAGAAGGAAAATTAACGATTACTATGCGAAGGCTATTGTTGAGAGCAGTTAAAATAAATTTACCTCTTTAACAAATTTCCTCTAGTTATTTCTTCGTAACCAATATTATTTTAATATTAATTGTACTGATTTTTTCGCATAAATTTTATATTGATATTAATATAAAATTTGCTTAGATCTAATTTCAAGATATTGTTATACAAAAGTTGGAATTATAAACTTATACTCTATACTGTGTAATGTTTTATTAATAAATTATTAATACCTGTATTGTATTTCAAGGTGAAATTATTATATGTATAAACAATGTTAATATTAGTCGCTATATTAACTTGTCTAATATGAAATAAATATTAGAGATTAAAAGCCTAAGTCTGGACACACAATACCGGAAAAGTAAAGTATCAGGTGTATTATGATAATTCATTTAATTAAAAATCTGTTAATTCAACTCACAATTTGCTAATGAAAGCGCGTTGTTCATGAAAGTAGAGGGATCAAGGATAAAAGTTAAAAAATCAATTTTTTTTAATAAAGATACAGTAATACACAGATAATTAGTAAAGTTGATTTGAAGAATTTTTTATGTACTTTTTTATTATATATTCAAAGAGTTTCCTTTTCGCAATATATGCAACCGCAGTTTATAGAGGAGCGATTAGGGGATTTTGTGTTTTACTCGAAATCAGGATTATAAAAGTTGGCATAAGTGCCCGTTAAAGCGGTAAATAAGAGGAATCAAAATAGTTAGTACATCCTTCGTCGGAGAATAACATAAGATTCCATCGCGAGGATGTTTAGCTTCTCTCTCGGTGTCCACGCGCATGCTCTAGTTCTCCTCTGCCTCCACCTTTTACTCGCTGTGCAGCCGAGGGAGACGGAGAGCAATAAGTTCTTTATTATCGGATTATGCGTGCGTTTACATCGGCGAGACTGCGATGCTCCGTTGGATTATATAATCTTGACTTCCGCTGATTCGAAAGCCAGTGCGAGGAGCTGAATGAAACATGTATGCGTCACGTGGCCCGCGGAGTCGCTCGCTCCTCTAGTGCAGGGATTTCCTCGGCGGCGGGCGGAGGTGAGACATTCACTCGTCAGAAAAATGACGGGACGCGCGCTTTTTTGGCGGGAACGGCGAATTCGTAGCGGTCCTACGCCCGGGGAGCTATTTTAAGCCCAGCATGGTGGTCCGTTATTTTTTCTTTGCTATAAATAAAATCAAGCGAGGTGACTTTATGCTTCTTCTAACGCGTATAATTCAATGGGAGCATTTCGATAGGCGACGGCTCATTTGAGTTATTTATCAATTTCAATTACAATAGGAATCTGATGGAGTATAATGATGTGACGTGAAACAGATGAGTAATGAGTTTTCCTTTTTTAAAGACTCTGTAACAAATTAAATGTCTTCTTTTGTTGTTTTTTAATTAATTTTCCATCTTGACGTATGCATTTGAAGATTAATTCGATTTTATATTTTGGTTGAAGACGTCCCGCGAGGATCAGTTAAGATTAATACTCCCAAATTAATCAAGAGTTACTCAGTTGTAACATCTTTTAATAAAAATTGTGCCGCGAAAAAATTGTCCTAGATGTGAGCTTTCTCGAATGTTTAATGATCGTGATTTTCAAAGTTACATGCAAATGCATTTACTTTTTATTTTATTCTTTATATATATTTATTGTTATGTATGAAATTATTGATTATATTGATAATTTAAATGTTGAATATATGTATTAGTTATACCAATATAATTTAAACATGCATATATATATATATATATATATATATATATATATATATAATTTAAACTTGTTTCAGTAAACTATTTTATTTTCTAGTTGAAATTTACGTAATTATTATTATTTAAAGGAAATACAAACAAATTTTCTAGTTAAACTTATGATTAATTCTTATTATTTTGGGTGGATCTCTTCAATTGGATTCATAAATTTTTCTACCTCTCCTCTTCGTAATTGTCGGATGGACTTTCCTGACTACTACCAGTTTAACTTCAAGTAATTTAAAAAATCGCCTTGGAGTATAATTCGCATTTCTTACTAGAGAACAACTAAGAAGATTTTTGACGCTATCGAACAGCAATTTGTCTTCTTATTTTTAACGTGGCTAAAGATCTAATGATATTGCGGCTTATATAATATACCCTATCCTATTACCGCAAGTAAGGTATATTTACGGAAAAAAAGTATTCTTGTGGGTCAAAGTATTTATACATTGATAATAAATATGCAATTGACATTTTTCTATTTTTTACATGTTATCTAAGATTTATCAAAAATTTTGTTTTGATGAAAGCAGGGCAATGTAAACAGAGGACTTGTCGAGGGGCATGCAGAACTCGATTTTTCTGTAGCGATTATTGTACATGTTAAAGCTAAGATTACAAAATTGGATTTATATAGGTCAGATCACGTCTATTGCCGATTAGGACAAGTTCTAATAAATGAACGTTCTAAATACGCAAGTTCAGCTACTACAATTCATCAGCTACTGTATATTGAAGGGCTGTAACTAAAACCTTCTTGATAAAAATATCCAACAGAGTTGATACGTTCTGCAATAGACTCAAATTTTTTAATATTTACGCTAACTACTAACTCAAGCAAATGGTCGTAGAAATTATGAATGACTGTACAAATGAAAGACGCTGATTTAATTTCAATCTAAAGTTTCTGACTAAAAATAATTTTCTGTTACATCGGTTTAGCTGGACAATCGGTGCGCGTTAAAAATAAGCTGATTCAGAAACATCTGGGATTCTGATATTGTTCTAAAGTTCGCTTAGAATGCATGACTATGCAACCTAATTCCCAGTAACGAATGGACTTATGTTCATAAGGCAGAAGTATCAAGAGATACTTGTTCGAAATTTTAAAAAAGCAAAATTTTTTGTTCAAACATTTCTATTCTCTTTTCTTTTTTATACAAAGTGTTGCATATACGATAAACGACGTTTATCTGTATGTTTCTAAGTACTTTTTTGATCTAAAGATAAAATCTTCAATGATCCGATACTATTTCATTGCATTTAAACACGGTAATTTTGGCGTGCTTCGGCTACATATGTTTATCTGTGAAACTTCAAAGTTGTTGAATTCCTTCGACCTGACTTAAGGGAGTGTGAATACCATTGAAATGTCAAATTAACTAGTGTATTTGGTCTGATTTCGACAGTTAAACAGTGTAATCGAGTCATCGGCTAAAGGCGTGTAGTTATGACTTCGTAAAAGTAGACAACACTATCGAAGGAAATTGTTTTACCATGAACGAGAACAGATTTTTCAGCAACAGGCTAGTGTAATAAAAAAGATTTGAAGTTTTTTAGCCAACGATTTTAGTGAAAAGCCTTTGAAAAGCTTAAAATTGGCTTTTAAGATTTAAATTTGGCTTTAACTGGCCAAAAGTTTTTATTAGGTAGAAAAACTAACTAAAATGGCTTACCATCGAGGAAAATTAGCCTTACAAATACATAAAATATTAAAGAGTTGTCTGCATTTAAGAGAAATAGCCTGAAGACCTCGCTTTATAAGAAAAATATAGCTCTAATTCAATCGGGTAGAGAGAGCGAAAGTGAGATATATATATATATATATATATATATATATAGAGAGAGAGAGAGAGATTATTCGAATGAGTTTTCTTTAAGGCAAAAAGCTATAAAAAGTTTTGTCAAGATTTTAAAAAGAAAAATTAGTTCTTGGTTAATGACTTTATTTAGAACGAATACTTCTACCTGATTCTGCTCTGCTAGCAAAATCGATGGTTTGAATCGTTCAGTTCTCAGTTGCACAATTCTATGGCCTTTTACATTTACGTTTTTGCAAAATCATGAGATAGTCTTTTAAGGTATATTTGATTATCTTTAACTTCTTCTGGTTTGAGTAAAGCTGCATAGAAACTCATAAATGTGTATCTACTAGCTTCTGTCGTTCCTTCTCATCGTGCTTTCTCTTTTCCTTTTCTAAACGCGCACTCATTCCTGCTTATCTCTTTCTTGTAATAATTTATTTTCATACTTCAATCGGTTAACTTTTGCTTCTTCTCTTATTCCAGCGATACACGCGCTTGTTCTTATTTGAATACTTATCAATGAAACTATTTTTTGCAACCTGCTAGCTCATAAATTAACTGTTAAAGCCTTTCGTGTTTTCTAAGTCGAGACGTTTCTTGTTGAATCAGACATTATTCTCTAGGCGATGAAGAAGTTTTAGAATAGTTCTTATTCGATATAATTAAAAATTAAAGAATCATATTAGAAAATATTGACATATACAGGCTCTTGTACTGAATTTACGTAATTGTTTACATAACGAAATACATTTGAAATACATAATGAAATACATTTTTACTATCATATTCCACTTTATACATAATTCGAAATATATGATTGAACAATTCACGGTTTATCTTTTTCTAATATATCCAATGATTAAAGACTTTATTATAAAGTTGTTTTAAAATTAATAATATTGACTATCGTAAAATATATAAAAACTATATAGATTACATTTGCAGTAAAAAAATATTTGTAATATAAATAGAAGGTGTATTTATTTTATTCATGAGGTAAATAATATAAAAACTTAATTAAAATTTTTCTCACTTTTTATTGATTGTAAAAAATTCAGTATTCTTCTTTGATAACGGAACTTCTTTTGAATGCGTACACAATGAAAGGCATATAAAAAGTATTCAGTCCTATTATTATGAACTCAAGTTCTTAGGAAGTAAATTTAATAAGAATTTATCTAGTTTTTTTAACTTTAATGTATAACATTATATACTAGTTCTTAAAGCATCTAAAGTTCATTTTGAAAAATTTAAAAAAAAAAATGATTTCCAATTATTTATTCAATATTTATCAATTACCGATAAAAACTGATTGTCTTGGACTTAGTAAATAGTATTATTTATACGGATTATTCATAATATTAATAATAATTATTATAAAAACTATGCATGTAAACAGTAAAGTCAAGCGAATTATCTTTTTGTATTCTTTTGCATAAAATTATTAGACTAAATTTAATGAATAATGTTTATATTATTTCTAAATACTAATTAAAGATTTCAACTTTATTTGTATTGAAATATCCTCTACAGATGTTTTTATCGACTCCAGTTTTTATATTTGAGATCTAAAAATTGTAGAAATATCTTCCATCGTAGAAAAAACTGTTAGAACGGTATTCAAAATGATGATTATTTCTTAAGATAGCGATTTTTGTTTAGAAAAACGGCAAACACAAACTTAATAATTACCTTTTCAATAAAAATATAGCCACATTGCTTTAAATTTTTAGAATTGTAAAATAATGACCTGTAATGATTAATAATATCCAAATACGAAATGGAATACTAATATTCGATAATCTAAAAGCACATAAAATGTGCACTTATATAAAAAATCCATCAATCAAGGATTTATATCAAATGCTCGTCTTTCGGACTCATCGTAGATATTCCATTAGTTGAGTTATGAGGTCATTACTTTGCACTAAATCGCTCAGTGTTGGGGCAATAATCGTCCTTCGCTTCTCAATCCTCCCCATTCCCTTGGACTGAACTAAACTCGTCGTCCCTAAGTCAGATGCAAACTTGTTTGTGCGATAGACATCAGCTGAAAACGCAGTAGATCACGTAATTGTTCGATGTCATAGCTCGACGAGAGGATACCAATCGTTGTCCACCAACCGTTTTGTCTAGAGAAAGGTGCCCATGTGACATAATTTTTTATTAAACAACATTTAAACAACATGAGCAATTTTTCGTAGTTGTCCGCAAATATGAACGATATCTTATTTGTTTACGAAATGGTATGGAGAGTCGCATTGACTTTAAGCGTCTTGCTGACTGTCGAAGTACCAGATGCAGTTGACGTGTCATTATGTCTCTAGCGACGATGTATATGCTCCGGCTTTTAATTTGGTTAAGCTCTGCATTACAGAGAAACATCGTTACTTTTTAATTTAACCAACGATTGTGCTTAGCTCAACGGATTTGCTACCGCGTGACTTTACAACGGCCTTGGAATTCAAAAAGTCCGATCAAAGTTGGTCCATCGTTGCATTTTTTGCATAAATTTGTAGAATTAATGGATTTTTTATAAGATCAAATTTGATACATAAACTTTCGAAAATCACTGCACACTTTTACTTTGTATATCTTGTTTACTTGGCATTTCTTTACTGGGCGTGATAATATTGAAAATTGTAGTTTTAAAACCTTTTGAATATACATTTTATTTGTGTTCGCACAAAATTTAGCCACAATAACGTATTAAAACATTCAATATGTAAATTTAGAAGGCTGTCAAGAGGCAAAGTTACATATCAAGAATTTGTGTTATAAGAATTTATAATTTTTTAACATCTTACTGGGCTTTAATGCGTTATAAAAATCTTAATCATAAAAATATTACTATACGTAAACAAATGTTGAATATTGTGTAAAGTAAAACAATTTACATGAATTTTATTACTTCATAAAACGCACACATTTATTAGTAAACATGCTTATAAATACTTTAAAAATACTTTAAATATAAAAAGTTTTTTGATTATTATATCCAGTAATTTTATCATCAAGAATAAATTATATATATATATATATATATATATATATATATATATATATATACATATACACATTGTAATAAATAAAGTGTTAAAATGAGTATTATCCTAAAGATAAATGAATAAAATATTCCCTTTTCACACTTCGTTGTAATGAATACTCGGCACTATAACGTAGTTATAAAAGCTATTTCACAAAGACAAACGAAGCATATTGAATTGCAAAATTATTGTCTTGTAATACAATAATCCCATAGCTCTGAACTTCCTCTAAATTCACGAGATATACTGAAAATAAAATAGCCGCATCAAAGTAATGATATTCGGCATAGGGGAAAGGGGGAGGGTGCCAAAGAACGAAGGCCCATTGAAATTGCATACCTGCGGAAAATGCAATTCGCGCGCATTCCTCCATAAGGAAACAGGCGATCGATCCTCCCTCCCGATCGTCTGGAGCTTCGTCAGCCAACCTCGAATTACAGAATCATGATGTCCCACGGCACGTAACCCAATTCTCGCCTCCTTCCCTACCTCTCTTTCTCTCTCTTTCCCCCTTCTCCTCCCTCGCCCCTTCTATTTCTTCATCACCTTTCGTCGGGTCTAAAAACCGATGTGCCTTCAAATTTGTGAAACGGAACTTCGGGGAACAGAAGGCAAAAGCATTTTCGACTCGACGTGCTAGATAAAGTCAAAACGACCCCGTTTGCTTGTGTTTCGTTGATTCTTCTTTGCCCACTTGCACAGCCGTTGCCGATCCAACCGTGCAAATAGATTCCCCACCTATTCCATCGACGTAACAAAAAAAATCGAGGATTCCAGAGTCTCCGAACCTGAGCCTCGCGGCATAGTCCATTTCCACGGCTGAGCCATTGTGTTGCCCCTTGCGTCCCCGCAGAAATGAACTTTTGGACGGTTAAAAGCATTTTTTATCGGAGTGCAATAAAGCTCAGCCTTTTCTCTTTTGACTTCCGTGACTCCTGACTAACGATTGTTTAACGATTATCCTCCTATCGAATTCGCCTACTTGTGGAGCTTGCGAAACGCAATGGAGTTGCAATTCTTTTTTAATTTTGAGTTCATCAAAGAGGTCTCTTAATAAAGCTGCTGCTTAAGTTTGCGTTTGAAAGCATCATACGTTATTTAAATTCCTAAATTATATAATCTACAGAATATTGATATACAGTGGAAGCAATTTTAATTTTATTTTAATTTTAAATACGAAAAGAACAGAATGTACAATTGTTACAAGATATGCCCAATATCGCGTTTTATCTATTTGTGGCATTTGGGTGAATATTTCTGTGAATATTAGATAAAAAATAAGACAAATAAAATACTGTAAGGATATATTAAAATCGATAAAACACTATTCTGCTTGTGAAGGTGCTTGTATTCAGAATATTTTTTCATGAAGCAGGATTTATTAAAGCCAGTAAGCCTTGCGCTGATATTTTACTTTAGTTACGGGATGAAAACTTTTCATTGAATTCGACTGAAGAAATTTGAGTACATTTTATTTAAAATTATATCCAATCATATGAAATGTATGGCATAGACATTTTTTTTACATTTTGCATTTAGTTTATTTTAGACTTTATCTTTACGCGATAATTTAGAGAATAATATTATTAATCTCTTATTTATTTAAGTTCCAGTCATAATCGCATATTAAACGAGAGATAAGCTCTTTATTTCCGTATGGAAATTTTTAAACTATCGTTATTAAGATTTTGGACATTATAATTTTCTATTAAAAAATTAATACTCAAGAAGTAAACATCAATCTCCAAATTAGACGATAAATTCTATGCAGTTAGAGATCTGTTTTCAATTTTAAGGACAACAGACAAAACACAGCTTTCTTATTTAGGAATTGAACAACTTATTGAATTTATGAATGGAAAAAATAATTAATCTGTATCTATACTGTACTCAATTCTGGCAGTGTATATTGGTTAAAAATTTTAGAATATCTAAGACCTCCTAAATAAAAGATATTTTTTATGATTTTCTATGAAGCGCATAGTATATACGTATATAGTTCAGTTGAACTGTGGAAACTATTATTTTCCTGTGGTATTGAAAACATTTACTTACATTATATCGTGTTAGCTACAGTTGAGCATTCGTTTATTTCATAGCGATTTAATCATTGTGCTAGTTTGGTTGAAATAAAAATCAGTTTGAATGCTGGTGTCATTATGTTCCTTAGATATTACTTGCTGTAACGTAATGTAA
Source organism: Kradibia gibbosae (assembly GCA_018907135.1). Lineage (NCBI taxonomy): Eukaryota > Metazoa > Arthropoda > Insecta > Hymenoptera > Agaonidae > Kradibia > Kradibia gibbosae. The sequence continues at coordinate 11,770,690 of JACCHX010000002.1, read as the reverse complement.
AATACATCAAATCCGATAATTGGCTCCTTATGTGCAAAACTACTGGGGCCAGGCGGCATGAAACACGATGTGGGACTATTGTCCTTTTAACAAGCGGAATACAATTTTTAGTGACACTCATGTATCTACCGCGTTTAGTGTCAAGGAGCTCGTAATGAACGTTTGTTCGACTAATAAATAAGTATGAATAAGTTCACAACGCAGTGTAAAAGAAAAATAATAACTAAATAAATATTGAAATTTTAATTAAATATCTTAGAGCTTTTTTTTATTGATTTTAAGAATTTATATTAATATAAAATTATAATCAATTACATTGCGTAAGTAATTAATTGAATGACTTTTTGGAAAAGGCAAATTAAGAGCATTAAAAATTAATAAAAAACCACTGTATAGGTTATAATATATGCTTTATAAAGGAGAATAAGATATGAATTATTATCTTCAATTTAAAATTTTTAATCTACGCATGTTATAACTTAAAGAGAAGATAATGTTTAGAATATATACATACATATATATCATAAATTTTTTAATTCGACTCAATTAGTAAGAAATCAGCCAGTATGCTTTGCTATGATTTAGATCAATTCACGTGGAATAAAACAATTCTTCTTTCATTTCACATGTCATCTAAATCTCCTTTGCTCAAATAGTTCCGCGCGAGGCTTATACATCCTCCGGGAGTCAAAATCTCATCCTATTGAAATCATCCTCTAAACTCATACACTCGCACGCATACATGTACACTTGCATACAGACACAAACTCGTAAATATACACTAGCTAAAGCTGTGATTTCGAGTGCGCGCGAGTCTATTGATTTTCCAGACAGTAGTAGTGTTAGGTCGAAAGAGAGAGAAATACTGAGAGAGAGTAATATAGAGATAGAGAGAGAGAGAGAGCGGAGGGGGGGGGGAGGGAAAGAGAGAGAGGAGGAGAGAAGTTTTATCTGACCACGCAATCATCTTATCACTGAGAGTACCAGTCTCCATTCTCTCCCTCTCTCTCTCTCTCTTTCTGTTTCTCTCGTTTTCTCTCTTTCCTCTCTTGCAGATGAATTCCAATATCGCGCTGAACTTAGTTGCAGCTGATACCTCCTATTGCTCCCCTTTACTGTCGCACCCACCCTCCGAATGTCATCATCGCATTCCTGAGAGCTTTTACTTCTCAGTGATGCCCATGTCGGTACCACTTTCGTGACCCAGATTCTTTAAAAAACCTTTTAAATGCCCCGACCGTACTGCAACTCTATTGTGAAGGAATGGACGCTAAATGTCCAATGATTATAATGATTCGTTTTCTTCGAACAATAATAACTGCACGTTCCTTTTTCTTTGACTTGTTCTTTTTTGTTTCCCTCCCCCTCTCTCTATCTCTAACTTATTTTCTCTTTGTCCGTCAATGATCACACACAAGAAAATCACTATAATCTTATCCATGAATTTAAACAATCTTTTTTATTGTACTAAAGCTGCTCTGTATGAATTATTAATGCTTATGAGATACCATTTATAATGAGGAATGAATAGAAAATTCCAAATATCACTAGGTAACTACCATTGAGCAAGTAAAAATTCATATTGTAATTTTATAAATTTCCTTTTTGAAACTTCTGTATTCTTGTACGAATAAGTAGTAATTTTATTAAAGTAAACTAGGTAAGATTTACATTCGATCATAATAATGAAATAGTTCTGTTGTAAGAAATATAACTAAATGCATGATATCATGGAAAAATAAAAAGAAAGGTTCTTTTAAAATAAAAAGTAACATTAAAACATCAAAGAAAATAATAAAAAAAAAGAATCGCTTTATATTAAAATGATAATAGTACGATACTCTGTAAAGTATTTTTTTCTGGAATAAATTTGTAAAGTATATAGTATAAAGTTCTACATTCCTGATTTTTATTAAATTTAAAATATACATAATTGCCAGCCTGGTAAACTTTGCTTTAATATATATAAGATATTGGTATAATCATGAATCATTTATGAAATGTAATTGGATTACCATTAATTTTAGAAGAATACTACATAAAATGAGAGCAGTATTATCATTTTTAAAACTAAAATTACTTTTTTAAACATCGTCTTTTTCCAATCATTAAGTCCACTATTAAGAGCTTAGTGGTTTCAACGGCTTGATAATTATTTCAATGGTCAAAGATTAATATTTTGTACAAGTGTATCGTGTGACACTTTGCGAAATAAAGAAACCATAATCGAAAACAGCGGTTGATGCAAAACGTTGGCCCCTTAGTAATGGATCGTAGAAAATGCAATTGACTCGCGGTAAAAATGGACTCGCACGGCCATAAAACGCATTAACCGAGGATCTTTGCTAAGGCTTTTCTAAGGACCTCGAGCGGAGGCCTTCGTTACTTTGAGCTCGTTTCCCTCGTGAATCCCTTAACTCTGGCTTTCGATGTTCAAGGTCGCGGGGGCCATCCGAAAAAGGTGTACCGAGACGCAAAAGAAACCGGAAGCCGATAACCCAGCAATCGATCCGAGCGAGGGTTAGCCAGTCAAGGACGCGCCTCCAGCAGCCGGAAGTGGACTCGGCGAGCGTCGGAAAAGTGAAAACAGTGGCGGCGATCAACGAGCGCATGGCTCCTCAGCCGCGCCAATAAATAAAAAGGGACGCAGCAGAGCGGGCAGATCGTCTGCCCTCCGCCGCCGCCGCCGCCGCCGCCGACGCCGCCGCCGCCGCCCCCACCGTCGAGGCTAATCCAGCAATGATAGGCTCGTGCGGCAGGAAGGAAGACCAGTAGGGGGAGATCCGGCGTTGCGCTGGTATCGGCTTCATAGCTAATCGTACCACCCAAGGTGGCACAGATTGCGGGACCCCGGTGGCGACGAGTCCGCTCGTGTCCCCCTCCTCTAGGGCGCGCCGGGCCACATCCGCACGTGAGAGCGCAGCACTGATAATAAAGAGGCTGATCCACTGGGAAGAGAGCCGCAGCCATGGAGGTGGCCACCGAACTGTGAGTAACAGATAAAGCTTATCGCTTGCGGTCGCGCGGATCTCGCTCGGCTGGAAAGGATCCTCGTGCGATCCCGGGCGTCCCGTCGCCGACGTCCCGGGGCCGCTAATAAAGACGAGGGGCTGCGGAAGGCTTCCTACTACCGGAGCAGTGCGTGTCCCCCTTTCCCGGGATGTTGCAGAGCCTGGCTCGTGAACCGGGCCCGGACTTGCCGCGAGCCCGAGGCCTTCGAGTGGAATTCCACTTGCGCTCGTAAAGCTCTTGTTCCTCCCCCCCCCCAACCCCGCCAACATCGTACCAATGTTTACGCGAGCTGCGGTCTCGTCGTGCATTTTGACATTTGAATGGCTCGCTCGGCTTTTCCTGCATTTTTTCAAGGCTCTTCGCTGGATTGAATAATAACAACCCTCGCATCCAGTCGCCAATTAGTCCGATGCATTTAATTTAACGACCAGTCACGCTCGTAATTAATTGCTATTTCAACTGATTTTATTAATTGCGCATCGCCTTTTGATTCATTTGAGCTTATTATATAATTATTTACACATCGATGCGAATAACAATGAGCGTTGGTAGCGTTGAAAAACAATTGAGAGCTTGCCTCCTTGATAACTCGCGATTTTTTCAAAACTATTCCTATAATTTGCACTCGTTTCACTTTATAAATACGCATTTAATACAATTGAATTTCTCACACTATGTGTGGTAATTGGTATTCGTATAAACCTAATTGGACGAGACCTTCGATGCGTTGTTTTTTTAATGTAATAATATGGCATTGGTATAAGAAAAGCGGTAGAAACTTTAAGAATATTAATGCAAATTTTATTTAAGGAGATTATCTATTTAAAAGACAGTTATCTGCTTTGATATTTACTTTTAGGCATTCGATAGGAAACACTTTTTTATTCGGATACGAATGAAAACTGAAAAAAATTTTAAGTAATATTTACAATGGTCAAAACATTGAAATATTTTAATTTTTATGTAAAAAGTATTTAGAATTATCATGAAACATATTTTATAAATAATTTTTAATATACTAATGCACATATGCGAGTTATCTTTTAGTTTTCTTTATAAGAAACTGACTTTTGCATAAAAGTCATTTTTTAAATATTTTAGAATTGTATTTAATTTAGTTATAAAAAACTAACATTATAATATCAATGTAATTATAACATTTACCCACGCAAAAAAATATACTTTTTCCATTCAAATATAAAATTTTCGATCGCGATGTAAACATATAAACTTATTTTAAGTTATAATAAATGACTACAATGTCATATCTCTGATTTAAATGACTCAAAAATGTTTTAGTTACTGGTAATATTTATTATTTCTGTTTACGTGGTACGGAAAAAAATAAAAATTTATTTGCATAATAAAACGACTGGTCAGTAATACGATTTCATGTAACACACTCAAATAATCTGGAAAATATTTTTAACTTTTATTATTTATATTTAAGATGATGTAAAATTTATGTTGTAAACAAAATATAAAAATTGATTTAAAAACTGTTAGTTATCATTGTGAAATTACTTATCATTTTCTGTTATCGTTCAATTTGATTTTTCAAGAATCCCAGAATAATAACATTGATTATGTCTGGATGCTTTAAAGTTTATCAACACTTATCTAAAGTAGATTTATGAGTTTTAGAATTTCAATTATATATCATATTAAATTTTAATACATTTATATTCTATAACGATTAATGTAATAGCAATGAAAATTTTCGGATAAATTTCTGAATTTACATAATAATATGCAATTTTAATAAAATATTCATTAGCTTAAATTTTGTTAAGTATTTTGTTAGCACAAAGATATCAAACTAATTATTTACTAATTTTCAAAACAATAATTTGATGCTTTTACAGCTTTTATTCTGTCGCTATAAGTTTAAAAGTAACTAGTTTGGTTTACAATAGTAAATTATTTTTTTAAATAAAGTGAAGTACCAAGTTTAAAATAATTTAAAGTCATCATAAACTAATTTTCAAAAGAAGTTTATGATACTTATCTTATAGTTATATTAAAATTTTGACCCTCATATACAAAGATGTGAAAGAGAAGCTCTTGGAAAACGTCGATCGATTTCAAAACGCGAGAACTATGACTAACAATATCGTTATTGACGGATTTGATTCATAAAAAATGGACACGTAGCTTATAATAAGCACTTATATTTCACATTCATAATAAACGAAGGGTATAAGGCATTGCTGAAAAATGAAGAAAAAATTATGGACTCTGCAAAAGCTTAGAACGTAACAACTCATTAACTATATCAAAGTGACCTAGCAATCGCTACTGGCAAAATCTTTTAGACTTCCGATTCATCATTCAGGTGAATGTCGTTTGACGGCTTACTTATGTCACTAGACCGTCACTTGCACGGGATAACAATCACTGTCAAGGAAACCCCGAATCTCGCCCTTTTTGGCAACGAGGTCGTGCATCCCTTATTCATAGGCTAACGAAATGAAAATATGTTAATTTAGTCCGAACTCTTTTCCCTGCCTCCCTTGCCCATAAGCACATTCAGAGATACGCACAAAAGCGCGCGCATTAAGTCGCAAAGACCAGTTTGCCATAGCCACTAGATTTTCGCCACCCGCATCAAGTTAACTTTGAACTTTGCAGAAAAGCTGCAAAACAAGATTGAGGCTCGTTAACTCGGTCCCTAATGGAGCTGCCAACTGAATTTCAACGCAGAATTGCGCTGTCGTTATGGTCAAACAAAAGAAGGTGGACTGAAGAACATGAGGGAATGGTTTATTATCTTTCTTCGATTCCCGGGCACATTTTTATTTATTTATTCGCAGGCTACAACGAAGAAGTTACTCCAATTGTTAATTGTCTTATTTTAAAGGCGACAATAGTGAATTTTCTCCTTGGCTTGGCCATTGACACGCGATGCCTAATGTGGTTAAATTAATCCTGTGGTCGACAATTAAATTAATTTTTTACATTTAAGTTCGGAAGTTCTTGTCTATATATATATATATTATTTAGCCCTTAAATTACTACTAAAATAACGTTCATTATTACGTTTCAAAAATCTATATATTTAGCAAACATTAATATATCAATTAATAAAGTATTCATCAAATTTTTTATTGTATAAGAGATCTTTAAGGGAACATTTTTTTGTGAAAGTTAGATTATTTAATATAACTATACAAACAATGGCTAATGTTAATATTTGATTTTATTGTAAGAAGTATTAATACTTTTATATTGTCAGGTATTTCGCATATGCTTCAGAAACTCCATCCTTAGGTTTTTTTTATAAAATCGCTAAGTAAATTATAAAATTATCAATTTATTAAGAAAGGTTATTGTAGAAAGTACTTAAATTCACAGTGATTTTTACAGGATATTTTTAATTACTCGATAAGCACAAAAAAAGTTATAATTTTTTTACTCAAAAATTGTAAAAATTTTCAATTTATTGAAACCCGAAACTAGAATTGAAAGAGAACTTATCTCGAATCTAACAAAGCGCCAGACCCCAAAGTTTAAAGTGCCTACCAAACTTGAACTAATTCAGCCATCCTTGTGAATTTTCAAACTTGCCTCAAACTCTCCCAACAGCTGAATTAATGAAATTCTAAATGAAAAAAACTCTGTTCGTCATTGAAAATGTAATTGAAAGGTCTTAATCAGTAGACTGGTAATGATTTGCTTTTTTGCTACTGTAAACTTATTCACGCTTCCTTCATGCCGAGTGTTGACCATTAAAAAAATAGTGATGCGCAAGCTTATGATGTAAGAGAATTAACGAAACAGAAATTTCATCATATATCGCTTTTCTTATGCCTAGTGCTCTGATAAATAATTAAGGTACAGTATACGTTTCCGTATCTCCTCTTAGCGATTTACACATTATTCTTCATCCCGACTTTCCTAGTAATCTCATAAAAAAAAACTATCAGTTGATCTTTATCGAATCGTTTGTTTTGTACCAAATTTGTCTGTTTCTTATAAAAAAAATACGCCGGTCTATTTAGGTTATCGAAACCAGTTTTGTAACAAAGCTTATCAATTTCGTCATGTTTGTATAGTTCAGAAGTCTTGTGAATTATTTTTTAACAATTATAAATGTATATAAATGTTTACATGTAGATAACGTTGTTACAGAACTAAAAAAAAAATAAACAATTTTTGTGCACATGAATGTACGGCTTTTTGCTATTATTATCGATGTTAGCAATTATACTGAGTGATAAGTACAGAAATAGACGAGGCGAGCTACTATTTGACTGTATAATTTGCAAGTTAAGCTTGGTAATACATTTTATGTACGTAAAATTATTTGTGTGCTGAATATTTAGTTTTTAGAAGTCTTGAAGTATTAAACTCGATTATAAGCAATTTATTTGTGATCCATTTATGACGCATTTAAATTTAATATAGATCTATATTATTATGCAGACCCTTATTAGTAATTTCAGTTTCTGTGAGTAACCTGCTAATGCTGATTGATTAAAGATCAATATAAAATATTAAAATATTCAATAATAAATTTAACCTATGATTCAAAATGTAAACTCAATGCCAAAATCTGCAAAAGCTCCTTGAAATCTCTTAAAAAGTAAATTTATGCTGATAAGGGGAAACTTTTAAAAATTAGATAAATTTAGATAATTTTCAAAGTAATCACTAGCTAATTTCAAAAATAATAAATTTACGATAATAATATTTAGAAAGTTAAAGTAGTACATGTATAAGAGATAATCTTAACTTTTATTTTATTATAAATAAAACTTAGACCCTATAAAATACATTGGAATAGTTTTGAATTGAAAAATTTTTCTAAAAAAATGTTTGTCATCCCATAGGGTAGTAGTAAAGATAATTTGGATTAATTTTTTCAACGAAGATCGGTTATTTATTATATTAGAATAGATAAAGACAGATTATCTTATTACCATCAATTACTGAATTATTTGGTAAAAAATCGTAATGGGCAGAAATTTTACTTTTTATGAATTTTTAAAATTTAATTAATCAGCATGCAGGTTAATAAATAATTAATTTTATTTTCTCTTCCGATTAAAAGGACTTACTTATAATCAACATGTTATTTTGCATTTAAAAAAACTTTTATCTTATGATAAAATACAAGTCTATTAATAGACACATTATTATATGCTAATTATTGCTCATTATCACAGCAACAGGTTTATAAATAAACAGCACTGACGCGTGCCAAAATAGTGTTCAACTATTGGCACAAAACCAAAATTATCGACCTACTCTATTCGTTTTCTTATAGAAAAATTGAGACTTTTCAATAATATGAAAGAGATTTATCGATTTGAAAAAAAAGATTCCCTACTCGTGTTTGAAAGAAAGGATAATTAAAATTTATTTCGAGTAATTTTTCGTTAAGAAGGGCCGTAAGTGGATATTACTGAATCAGGGTAAATTAAATGTATTGAGCACTAAGATTAAACCTAATGTACCGTTTCTTTTAATAAGGATATAATAAAAAAAAACACAAATTATTCTGAAATAGTGCTTACATAGTAAATATCTTCATATTTAATGCCGATCTTATAATAATTGTAAAGCATTAATAATAAATCCATTCAATATATATCTAACGGTCAATAAATTAAATACCATCAAAATTTTGGCTTCTTACTAATAAGCAGTAAGATTCTTGAGTATACTATATATTATATTATAAATAATAATTTATAATTATGAAGTCTGATTCGTAATTTCGCATCTTTGAATTGTATTACTGTACCAGTAAAACGATACAAATTTACAAACTGCTAATGATTATTAAAGCTTATTTTTGAATTGCAAAATAAACAAAAATTGCTTTTGAAATTGGATATTGACCATACGGCCAAAGTTCTATTAACAATATATATAATGTTTTTCTTTTTAAATAAATGATTTTTAAATAAATAAGTACTTAAATAAAAAAATTAATTTAGTAAAAATATCGTTATAATAGTTAGTAATAGTTTTATCTTTGAATAAGCTCTATTACGATGGTCACAAATGAAACTGACCTGAAGAAAAATTCTTACAACTAGTGCAAAAAATAGGTGAAGAAGAAAAGAAAGAAGTTCATGAGCAAGTTTGATCAAGGCTACGTGTGGTTTATGAAGGCCTACTTTAGAACTTTTTTCATTTTTGTTGAGCCAGTCACGTTTTATACATAAATTTAATATACTTTTAAAAAAATTAAATAGAGGAAATGGATCGAGAAAACGGAGATTTTAAATATAGACATAGATCTTAATATAATGAATTAATATAATTAATAATATAATAAATATAATAAAAAATATAATAAATGTATGTTCATGATATTTACATTTATTGTTAGTTTTATTAGTAGATGATATGTGGCACAATAGATTTTTTAAATTATTTCTATTTTCATGTTCTTTTGATTATTTTACTACAGGCTCTCTTTTGATTAAAGAACATGCAATTATATTACATGAAATGTGTGATTGTTACTATGTTATTAAATATCCTACATAAAAATTAACTGAAGTTTAAGGATTATATTTTGGAAATGCAGAACGATAATTTATAACCGGTTAATGTAAAATTTTAATGGTAATTTATTTCAAAATAACAATATCGATTTCTTTTGCATCCTGTCAGTAAGATGTTATTAAAAACTAGTTTTATATATCTATAGATGAAAAATGTGTTCAATGTGCTCATTTGCATATCAAATAATAATACATGCATTTTTTCTCTGTTAATAAATACTTTATTCTTTATTTTGAACTTCCATCATTGTTTGTCTCTATTAAATTTTCCGATTTCCAAGATAAAAAAATAATTTACAAGTAAAAAGATGAAAATATATCATAATAAACTAAACAATTATTATTTTTAAACTAAATTGTTAAATTACTCGTTACATTTTCATTAACAAAGTTCCTACATATAGTAATACAAATAATACTCTTTCATAAAAATAGATTACAGTTCAAATCACCATTTAAAGCTTTTCATGAAAATAATTATAATGACTTATAATGAAGTACATCTTATGTAATTAATGTTTTTATTCTGCCGGAGCTCGAATAATTGAAGTTTAAAGGTATAACTATACTATCATTAAGAAGCTAACAGTCACTCAATATTAAAATCTACGATTAGCTTGGACATATTTTGAAGATTCGGGCTATCTTAAAAACTCAGTACGAGATGACCTCTTGTTTACCATTTGGTACTTCGGAAACTCGGTCATTTTAGTTGCGAGTCACACAATCGAAAATTAGAAACTTCAAAACAAAGCAGACTTGTCGTTTACCCGAACCACTGAATAATGGAAACTCGAAAAAGTGCTTTTGGACGCTGCGACAAAGCGCGAAAACTCGGTCTCTTGTTTTGCATACATGCGCACTGGACTATTGACGTGCTTTTATATCGATAAAGCCGTCAAAGTCATTTCGTTGCACGCTGAACCTAAGACTTTGCTCGAAAAATAATACTATGCTTTTTTTGAAAATGCATTTCAATTTTCTGTGGCTGACTCTCTTTAATGATATACGGACGCGCTGTCGATCATCTGCATTTCAAAACTGCGTATTACCATTTAATCTCATTCGAATCGGTCTGGTCCATAATTTATATTACTTATAGGAAATTAAATGGTTATACATAAAAATTCCCAAGTATTACAATTAAACTATCCTTTGATCTTCGTCAATTTCTTAACTATTGAAATTTATATCTTATACTTGGGAAGAAAATGAGCAAGAAACTTAATTAAAGTATAAAAAAGAATGAATTTTCCGAAATTCATCCTGTTATTATTAAGATTATAATATTAATAAGTGTAGTTTATTGAAAATCGCGTTTAAAATTTTTTTTTTTATTTTTTAATATTTAATAATAAAAAAGGCTTCAATGTACATTCTTTGATAAATTTAAATTCTTTTTTCATTTTCATTTTATTGATTAAATATCATTGTATATTAACAATTTATTGATTTATGAAAATTATAATTTTTATTAATTATGAAATTCTGTAATCAGTTTTTATAATTATAAAGTCAGCAAAATCGTTTCTGAAGTGAATAATTTTCAATTACATAATAAAATTTATTACTTGTTTTATGATAGAAAACACTGAAAAATATATAAAATGTATAATGAAATTTTTTGATTTTAACAAATTTCAACAAATTTTTTGTTAATATGGAATCAATCGATAACAATTCTTTTTTTTACGTTAAACACGTAAGCATTGGGTTGTGATATTTTTTGTAATTTTTTGCACCTATTACATGTAATTATTAGGTTCCTAGCGTTTCAAGATCTTAGACAGGAACAGCTTATTCAAAAAATAAGCGTAGTCATAATGTTTATGGTTTTACTGTTATAATATAAATTAAAGAAAAAATGTTAAAGTTATTATACACACGACATAACTTATGTATTTTCTAAAAATAAAAACAATTACGTTTTCTCTATATTTCATGAGTTATGTTAACATTTCGAATTTTAGTACGTTATCAATTCGGTGAAGTTTTAATACTGTTAATATCAATATATTAATATTAAAAGTTAAAAATATAAATATTCAATCATAGCGAAAAGAAAGTCAAAATGAAAAATCAAATACTAAAGAATAAAGTATAAATGCAAAATTATATTGATCAGAGATTGATATTATAAATTAATTTGGTTTTGTACAAGCTATTACAAGACTATTCAGTTTATTTCAATATTAAAAATACAAACGTGGCATAAAATTATATGGCAATCCTTTATTTACGTCAAATTCTATTTTCAACTACAATTAAGCATTTGGAAAACAACTGCGGTGGCATTAATTGACTTATGTGCAGTGGCCATGCGAAGAAAGGCTCCAGTGTTTTGATACTTTATGTATTTCCATCCATCATCTCGTTTGCAGTTTATAACGTTTGAAATTTTTTTTGCTAGAATGTTCCTTGTTTTTAGAAATGAAGACACCAAAATGAGAAATAATTTTGAATCACGTTTCGTGAATTGATGTATCCACGTATTATTCCTCAGTTATTTCGATCATCATTTAATTTAATTAATCAAATTTTGCCAACTTAATTAGTTCATTCATGACACTGTTATATTATACATACTAATATACATACGATTCCGAAAAAATAGAATTAGAATTGAACATTTATGAATCGAAATTTCAAATTTTAAATTCATTTGAAATAAGTACTTCTATTCATGAGAAAATGAAAGTATTAATTTTACCAATTCATTTTTGATATACTATAATATTTAAACAATCAATCTTTACTTTTAACACTAAACTAACTTTAACACTAAATAATGATAATTTTAGTGTATCGTAATTTCTATGCAACGAAATTCTTCATTAATTCTTCAAATTTTTACGACTGCACAGTGAATGCAAGTATGCGTTATACCGACAAGTTATTTAATTGTACGCATCATATGCATGGTCAATTATCTCATTTGAAAATCTTATTAAAATAAATGAAATTTTCACATATGTTTTAATAAAACGTGATTTAACAGCTTAACTGTCAATAACTATTGTTATAAGTATGTTTCTTTTATTTTTACATTTGCAATTAAGTACAAATAAAAATGAATATTAAAGCCGATTGTTCACTCAATTGTTTAATAGTTAAAAAAATTTTCATTTCTTCAAATTTGTGCCAATATTAATTGTCAAAAAGCTAGAAAAAAAACTTTAACATTAAAATTTAAAAGTTAGATTTATACATTAAAAAAAGCATTACGAAATAAACTGAGCAGAATTCTCAAGGCTCTGCAACTAGTAAGAAAGACTTTCGAATCACATAAACAGGATGAGCATGACGGATTTGAGTGGCCGTAACCTTTACCTCGTTATCGCGCCGAGGTCCGCACGTATAACGAGCCACATTCTATCGTCGGCCCGGAAATAAAGAGTATCTCGGCTACCCACGCCAATATTTCCATCAAAATGCCAGCGTACGTTAATTTACGTCCCTCCATTATTTCAGCTCCAATGCGACTGCCGCCACTAGGAGCACAATAAAACGTTAACATTCGCCGCTGTAAATATCAGCCTAAACAATAATGTAGCATCGTAAATCTCGCCAGTGGCTTTATCAATATTAATGACGATCGGGCTTTGATATTCAAGCGAAGTATGGAAAAAATGCATTACACGAGAGCAAGCTCAAAAGCTTTCCCCGCAGTCGCTCCTTATTATCACAATCGAGAGTGCATATTCTCCCTATTAAGTGCACTGATCGACATTTTTTTACACAGTTTGGAACACACTTCGAATGAGATATTTTACGTTAGGATGGAAAAAACCGAATTTAGCCGATCGTGATTTTTGATGTTTGAATAATTTAATTGGACATGACATTGTCAATTACAGACAATCGCCTTGAAAAATTCATTGTTTAACGATTGTTAACTGCTCTCAATTTTAAAGCGGATTTTTATTAATTCTAACGACATTTTTAATAATGAATCCAGTTGCTGATGTTTTTACGAAAATGTTTTAAAGGTTGACATCTATCAGGCATGCACACTATGGTCAATTTATATTCAATGAATTTGATTAATAGTCACGAGATGAGTAAAATTTATGTTGACCTTACTGCTTGACTGTGTAAATGTCTCTTAAACTAATCCTAGTACGGAAATTCCATTTAAAAAGATGAATAATCGTAACAATGTAAATCAAAAATTTTCTGAAGAACTTTAATCTTAATCGTTCGTCTTGGCGCACGCGCACACAAGCCTTGTCTTTGACAGTATTCATGAGGCTCCATCCTAACTCGTGTCGTCACGTCCTGTTTGCATTTACGATAGCGATGAGAGTACGTGCTAATGCATAGTACGCGGGTTGCACGAGGTAATGAGCGAAGAGAAGGAGAATAATGTAGTATATTACAACAGATCCAGTCGATAACCGGAAGTCATTGAAGTGCCTCTAATATCTTTAGCTTTGTATCTTACCACGAATGATTCCGACGTGGATTCTAATAATGCGTTTTCATGAAAATCATAGCATCTCAGTAAAAACTCTCTTTGTATTACTTGATGCTCTGAGCAAAACTTTCGACCGTAATCAATTGGGCAATATTCCTCAAAGGTACAGTAAAATAATAAATTGACTGGTAATATTAGATAAATCAATATAGCGATTCATAGTCTTTCAAAATTAATTTAAATTCTAATGGTATACATTTCTACGATGATTACAATATTCTCTATTATATTTTTTTTATAATTTGAGTGCTTACGTAAAATAATCCGTTATAAATCGAAGGATTGACACTGATGTATTCATAATTTCTTTTTTCTAGTTACAAAATAATACTATCATAAGTTTGGTACTTAATTATTAATCGTGTAAAGAATAAATTTTGGATATAAAAGTTAATAGATTTTTGTTAACAGAATTATCCTTTTTGATCTTCAATGATTGCTCTTCGTTGTCTCTTTTAACTGTTTGTTTAATTCAAATGTATAGTATTATCACCATTAAACACAATGAATTAGGATTATAAATACCGAAATACTTTTTTATAAAATATGCATAAAATGAGAATAAGTGTTCAATACTAAATAAATTAATTACACAATTCAAATTCAAATTGCGAAATATAAGTTTATGCCATTCAACTAGTTGTTTTAGTATTTTATTAATGGATAAAAGTAACTACCCAAGTCTGTAGTATCAATAAATTAACTTTAGCCTTAACCTATGATAGTCATACATTTGTCATATTCTTTATAAGTAGTCAACTCCTTTCAAGCTCGGAGCGTTTCCTATCCACTCTTTAAAAGTTATTTGTGTCAACGGCTCTTCTCTCTTGGCAATGTCTGCTCTCATCGTGCAATTGACAGCTTTTAGAATATTCTAGAAACTAGGAAAACTCGGTTACATTAACCTAAAAATCAATTCGAAATATAATTGCAATTATCTTTTGAGATGTTACAAAATAATTAGATTTGAAAATTTTTCAAAATCTTCAGATTTTTTAATTATTTTATAAAAACGAATGCTTCTTCATTTTATGATTAACATTTAAATGTATACTCATTATTAATATATCATCGAATGTAAGATTAAATGTATGATTTAGTAGTACTTATTATAAAGTAATTTACTGTCAATTTAACATTATTACAAATAAATAATAAATTGGTACTTTAGTTCAAATAAAGAGAAATAAGGTACTAATCGTTCAGCTTTATAAACTTCCTTTTGATTTAACTAGTATAAAATTTTTGTATTTCATTAACAACCAATTACATTAAATTTTTAGTAATGCATTTTATTATTGCATACAGAAGAGTCTAAAAATGAAAATCACTTGACTTAAAGTGTAACGTTTATAATAATGTATTATATATGTTTCAAATTGTGTACTACCATTATATTAATGTAAATTTTAATCCCATTTAATCCTGGTAATCAACAGTACTCACTTAAGTTAAAGAGTTTAGAAGATCTGTTCGTGTAATAAATAAAATATACGTTCATATATATTTACATATTTTTTAAAAATCACATATTAGGAATATGTTAATTTTTAATGCTAATTTCATTATGAAATATTAAAAAAAGAATAAAAAATTTGAAATATACATTGAATTATTCATCGATATTTTAAAAAATTTTATAAAACAATTTGTAGAATACTTTTTATTCAAATTTACTTTTAAAAACACTTAAAAATTGTGAATTTCAAAATTGATGAAAGACCATCTTTTTAAAGAATAATTTAATTATAATTAATTATTTAGACGTGCTTCAATTGTTATTATATTTTTATTATTATCGATATTATTTATAATATTATATATATATATATATATATATATATATTATTAGCAATATCATTAATCGAAGCAATGAAATTATAAAAGTATTACATTTTATAAATTTTAATTTATATATAAAATTTTTTAATTTAAGCATAATTATATTTTTATATCAATAGAATATCGAAGCTACATAGAAGAATATAGAAAAGGTATGTGTGAGAAGAAAAGACGATAAAAGGAAAAAGAAATTATAATTTGGTCGCTGAAAATTGCAACGGAGATTTAATTTATGACAAATTTAAAATAAATATTATTAAGCCGTCGTAACCTATTAATTCCTGTGAAAAGACTTCAGGGGTTCTAAAAATGAGTAGTTTCGCAACGTTCTATCCCTGTTCCGGCTCAAATATAAAGTATATTTTTCGTCGTGGTGGTCGACCGGTTGCCTTTTCTCAAGGCTCAGGCTGACCTCATCCGCGTAAAAGCTGCACTCGGCTCGAAATGAGGTTTAAACTGTCGGTGGACTTCGCAACATCGACAGTCTTCGCGCTCAATGTGTTCATAGATATATTTGCATTTATATTTCAGGTACGCGAATATCATTATCGCTCAAATTATCTTCTAAATCTAACCGTTCGGCATAGCTATTGGTCGAGCCAATGGTGAGGTTTTGCGAAATAATGAGGCTGGCGTTATGTTAAAAAATCTGGAAAATTTTAATCAAACTACGAAACAACAAGACACTTTTTAAAATATTAGCTCGCATTATACTTATCAATAATAGTAATACTTTTTGGATTGTGTTTCACGTCGTTCGCATGTCTTACCTATGCTATATTCTACTATAGTATTTGCGGAACAGCACTTCGGATCCCATTAACTACCCATCGCAGACTCTACCCGACGCGTATTGCAAGCTTTGATCCTTGTATATCGGGAATCCCACCCAACGCCTTGTTCTCTAGAGGTTTTCATGCTAATTCTTTGTCCTTTTCCGGTATTATTCACGAAGAATTTTTATTCGGATAAAAGTGCAGGCTTCCGCCTTTTCTCGTGTTAATCGAGCCAAGTTTTAATCGTTGTAAGCGTCAAAATACTCTACCCTCTCTGACCGGCCATCACGGCTCGACCTCACCCGAATAAACGTTGCTCCTGACTCTTTGTACATTCAGACGGCACTGAAAGTGAACACAATGTAGCAGCCTTAGTTAGCGAATCGAGATTGCCAAGTGAGCGAGGTCAGCCGGGTGGCTTCACCCTCGATCGATAGACGTAGACTCTGAGGTCTGCCGAACGACTCGAGCTCGAGAAAATACATTTAGATCCGGTTGACCATACGTCTTCACCAGGGTTTTGGGAGATCCGACAAAGCACTCGGTCACGGAGAGAATGATAAGCTTGAGTGGCCAAACGACGTCACAGTACAGAGACGAGACCAAGCCGAAGGACTTCGACTCGAAAGAAAGACCACGGGACCACAATCCTCGAGGTTTAACGATCACCCAGGGAACTCAAATTGTCTAACTTAATAGGCCACAGGAATCGTGGTCCTCGACAGCTAGAGTACTGGGATAAATAGCGACCGTGGCTGAAAGATCATGGCTCCGTCGAGTATTACCCAATTGGGAAGGCTGTAAAGAGAGTCCCTAACCGCTGGGCGCCGGACTTTTGTAGACCGATTTGCCGCCGATTTCGGTTGCAATCTGTACTGGAGAAGATCGTACAAAGAATTCCCGTTGCGCGATTCGTAGCGGTGAAAGAATGGCAGTAATGCGGCGGCCCGTATAGCTCAAGCATAAGGGCTTCCCATGTTTAAGCATAAGGCTATGATTAAGCTTATCGCCGATTCCCTTTCCGCCACCGCGCCTTGTCCCACTAGGCGGAGCCGCACTCTACAGGCCACGTTTGCCATGTGCCAATCAACTTTCAGATCTGCCCTTAACTAACATTCTCTGATCAGGTCTCCCTTTTCGCAAGTCGCCTGGATTTTTCCAAATTATCGGTCTTTTCGAATTTCCCTTCCGTTTCACCTAACATAAACACACATACTCACACAGGCTCACATATAAAATAGCTCAAAGTTCTCACACGTATTTCACACACTCGCTTAAATATTCGCGGCCCAATTCATACAGTGATTAACAAATTTAACTATTATTCATTTAAACTCTTCGTCATTGGGTTATAAAATTAACAAATAACAGTATAAGCGTGCCAGATAAACATATAAAAAGAAAAACAATGTTTGTTAATGGAAAAGGTCATTTTCCCACCCAGGTCATCACCCCCGCACTCTTCTTGCGACATCGAATATCGACTCTTTCCCCCTTCGCGTCGGGCGCATTGCCGAAAAATTCATCTGACCATGAATGTACGACATTCCGGCCTACCCGCAAGATCTGCGACAGTCTAAGTCAGTGATAGAGAGGGAGGGTCTGCAAATCGTCGTTGCGATCATTTTGTAATTTATTCTCGAATTCCAAAAGATATCGCGGTCAGAATGGAGCGTGAACGAGTCTTAGTTTTCGGGTACCAAGATTATTTGCTTTTTTTACTCTGACGCGTACAACTAAATTTTCCATATTTCGTCGTTGCGAATTAGTTTGGCAATTTTACACCTTACGATTCCAAACAATTATACCTTACAATCATTGGAATTTGATTTTACGATAATTTAATTGTATTGCAGTCCTTCCTAATAAATTACTTAACTGTACACTGTAAACAATAACGGATAATTTGTATTACTGTAAAAACAAAATATTTCAAACATCACGGATGGCATGCGTTTTTTTTACATTAACAATTTGTCTGTTTGTGTTTATTGCTTATTTCCATTTTCTAGATCTGATTTCTTTCAAAAACTTCTTCTTGATTATAAGTTCCACTTTTTTTTATTGATTATAATTTTAGCATTCGTATAGTTGAAATTTTTAACAATGTGAAATTTCCGTTGATACGTGCATAGGTAAAAAGCCCTTTAATTTTTTACTAAAACTAAGAGACATCGCAAGTTCGGATTAATTATAACAATACAGAAATCGATGAGGCATTAACAAGATGTTTGGAAAATCCGTAGACACGTAATTCATAATATTAGATTACACTGAAATTCACGGTCAAATAAACCATAGTGCCACGTGTCAGATTTCGAGATTAACAGGCTCGGAGAAAATTTGCTAAATGTCTGTATACTTGGTAGATTAAACAATACATGTATCAGTCGATACTTTTGCAGCTTCTAGTATTATAAGTTTCCAATTTTACATTCTCTGGGAGAAAAAGGCCATAATGCAATATACGAAATTATTCCTTTTTTCCATGCTACTAGTCCTACATAAATTCTAAATGTTTTTTTTATATATTTTATATGATATAAATATTACAATACAAAAAATTGGAAAAATTACTTTACAAAACAAATTACTTATATCTAAGTAAGAGGTACAGATTTAATAAATAGTAAATTATTATAAATATTTAATAAGTCACATATTTGTTACAAAATTAGAATGATATTGGGAAAAAAGATGAGATGATAGCATTATTAGTAGTAGCTGTATTTTAATCCTATTATTGTTCTAGATTATTACTATATTTTTTTTAGATTCATGGAAACAATCTTTCTTCGATTTTCTTTATACTTCAAAACCACGTTAATAATTAGGGAGCCATATGTGAAAGAATAATTATAATGAGAATTATATTTAAATTCGATGGCTCTACAGTATTATGAAATACCTAAAATAAATGTAATGATAAATATACTACAGAAATTTTTAATACGAATATAATAAAAATAAAATAATTCAACACAAAATCTTGTAAATATAAATTTTCTAAATTTAAATCTTTATTAAATAAGGAATCCTTTTTTCTTTACACATTCCACTTTCAAATTATAAATTTATTACCTGCATAGATATTTTTATATAAATTTCGTTGACCTATCGCAATTACCACCTGATTTTATCATTACGATTTTGATAGTGAATAATAACACATAGTTGCCAATAAATTAAAAATGGAAATATTTTGGCAATAAATACATATTTTGTATGTAATGATGAAACAGTTTTTCACAAAAAAATTTATTAATAAAACACTGGTACAAAATTTACAATTACATATTAAATTTTATTTGTTTTTGTAACTGTAATCTTTTGTATGAAGTTCGTAGCTTAATTTAATCCTGTGCGAGCAATACTAGAAAAAAAAATTTATGCTACAACCTTATACAATAATAGTAACCCTTTGAATTTAATCGATAAATAAGGATGTTCACAAAAAATATATATTTTTACACCATACGTACGACTAAATTTTTTTTACAAAATAAAATTTTAATAATAGTCAGCAATTAAGAAAAAAAACTAATTTTACATTTTATTGAATTTACTTTCTATAGTATTAAGAAGTATTCAATGTAATTTAAAGTATAAAATATTTAATATATTAATTAATTAATTAATTTAATATATTAATATTTAATATAAAGTATAATTTAAAGTATAAAGTATAAAATTGTGTGAATAATTTTTCAGTTAATATTTAATTCAATAGTTAAAATTTCATAAATTTTATGTCGTATTTTACGAGAGTGCGTATTAGCTAAATATTGTATAAAATTATCAGTTGTTTCATATTTTTTTATAGATAATAATTGTTTTATTATGGTAATTTAATTTTTTTCTTTAAAAATTTAAAATTAAAAGAAAAAATTTCTTTTAAGACTGGTGAAAGTTTTAATTTATAAAATTCGTTTACTCTGCTAGCTTTTGTATATCTATATACTATATTGAAATTATTAAACACGTTCTATAATATGTTCAATTAAATGGATTTGATTTAAAAAAGCCCAATGAAAAAGCTTTTTTTAAAAATCATTGATGGTTTTATTAAATAATCGTTTTTAAAAAATACGTTTTAAGAGAACTTTTTTACTATAAAACATTTACTGTAATAAAATCTCGCAGAAAGAAAAAGTGTTAAGAATGTTAAATACATCATTTTTTGGTTGGAGAACAGGTTTTAATTTTAAAATCTCCATCATAAAATTTTAAATATGTCTTTGAAAAAATAATTCATGAATTGTATATATGGATAATTAAATTAATGCAATTGAATGTTATTGATAGTTTTAAAAAAGATTTTTACATTTTAAAATGGAAATTGAGTTTTAACACAGTCTCTTTTATCTATCGAAAATGATCAACGTAAACATAAATAGATGTAGCAGAATTTTTAATGATGTTTGATTATTAAAATATTGAAATATTAATATGAAAATAAGATCAAGCATTAGACATGTGTAGAAAAAAATAATTTCTTTGCTCATTTAAAAAGTTGGCGTACTGATTTGTGTCATAAAATTTATTTGACGCTTATGATAATTTGATAATCTTATTCTGTAATTAAGTGTGATTAATGCATAAATTATCTATTAGGGCATGAAAAACCCACCACCAGGAATAAAAGAGCAGAAATTTAAAAATCTTTAATTGTTGATTGGACAGTAAAACATCAGTAACGTTTCAACCCTTGTAATGTGCTTTATATCCTGACTAGTGTTTCAAAGGTTTCGAATGAAATAATTTCAAAGCCCAATCAGACTCGGATTTGACAAACTTCTGTTTCTTATCCCTTATATATTACGTAGGATGACATTTTATTATAACTAGAATCTTAACTAACGCGTATCGCGAATTCTATTTTTATCCTTTAGCTCTCTTAGAAATTATTTACCGCATGATGTAATCTTTGGAGACATCATAATCCTTCTTATTCCCTTTTCCGGCGGCAATCGCGGCGCGATCCAAAGCCCGAATAAACTGACCGATAATAAAAAAAAAATAAAAATTCTTATTCATTTATTGTAATTTTTCAACGTAAGAATTTTGTAATTATGTATTTAATTATTTTATCTTGATTGAGATTCGTTCATTAAATTTTTTAATGGTGATTCAATTTTACCTTAATAATTTCTTTTATTTTAAATTTAACAACGAATAAATACGATATTAACAATGAATAAATACGATTAAAAATTAGCTGCATATATTTTTGAAGATCATACTATTATATTAATATTATAAATTAAAAAAATGGATGTCTTTCATTTTGTTATTAAATACACAGTAGAGTTTTAATCTTATTTAGAATATGCAACTGCTACAAATTTTTTAGTGAATAAGAGCATTTATTATTATTATTATTATTATTATTATTGGTAAAATTAAAAAATTTCTTCAATTAATCAAATGATCAATATTTTTCAGCGAGTGTTCTTTATTCAATACAATAGTAAAACACGAACAATCAGCTTTAATGAAATTTTGAATAAAGTGTAATTAAATTGCGGTATTAAATATATAGGTCATGGGTGAGTATTGAATGTGTCCGCAGACTTATTTTCAGTATTTTCTCAAATAAAAAAGTTGTTAACTGCAGCTAAGTTTAATGTTAATGAAGTTGTTCCAAATACCGTAAAAAATCTGTCCAGCATACACGTAATCAACAAAGCATAATATTTTTCACGGTTGCAAAAGCAGACATTTTTAACGTTGGAATGGAATAATCAATGTTGGTCGGTATTGTGTTGCATTGAATGTAGAGAGAAGCAAAGTCGGTGAGTCTTCCAAAGTAGCGCACACGATAAAAAAAAAAAGCTCAAATAAAAAAACTGCACCGCTGCGAAAGGAAGACCGTCGTTGTCGCGGGCGACTCGCTCTTTACAATGGTCCTAATTAATGGAAGGCCGAGTGATAAGCTCAGCTCTCGGGATCCTTCCACGGATCGGTAGGTGAAAGTCCGCTGCTATTTCAGGTCACCGCTTTCGGGCATGGACGGCGACGCGAAGATCGAGCGCACGTCGTATTACCCCCAGGAGCCCGAGCGGCTTGGGTGCACGAGGAGGGGCAGGCTCGCCCTCTTCCTCAGGCACAACGCCCTGACGATGATGACCGTCTCCGGGGTGGTGTTCGGCATCGTCCTCGGGCTCGTGCTCAAGAGCTCGCGACGCGGCGGATGGACGCAGCGCGAAATCATGTACATCAACTACGTCGGCGAGCTCTTCCTCAGGATGCTCAAGAGTCTCATACTGCCACTGATAATGGCTAGCCTCATATCGGCCATCGGATCGCTCGACTTCTCCCTCAGCAGGAAGATCGGCGGCAGGGCCATCGTCTACTACATGCTCACAACGATCAGCGCCGTTATTCTAGGTACGCTGGAATACTCTCGCCTCGAGCTTCCGTCGCCTACGTTCCGTCGTGATCCGACATTTTCTACCCCGCCTATCTCTTCACCGCGAGACTGTTCTTCTCTGGATCATTGAGCCGTTAGCAATCGCAGCGCGCGAGCACGACGACGATACTTAAAAGTCCTTCGAATCTAGATTAATTACCACGGTTCTATCCTAAGCTTTATTTACTTTTCAAACCTGCTTTGGCAGCTCACAAAAATACTTTTTCACCTTCTTTTTCTAACCTACCTAACGGCTGCACTTGCGAGCATCGAATAATCAACGAAGGAGAGCTCGGTGCTTACTGTCGTACGCGAAGCTCCGCTTCCAATGATTAATCTTACTTTTAAAACAATTAGGAATAATCTTGGTGGTCTCTATCCAACCGGGCACGAAGCAGAACCGCGAACAGACAAACGATCGAGCTCCACGCAACGTAACCACCGTCGACACTCTCATGGATTTAATAAGGAATATGTTTCCGCCGAATCTCGTCGAAGCCTGCATTTCCCAGCATCAGACAAAGATAGAAATGGGAATGAACAGTACTCTGGGTATGGCTTTTTATCATTCATTGCTTTGCCTATGGTGAAAGTGTTTGCGACCGATCGATACATCGATGCCCTTATTTATGAAACTAGTCCTATTACCTTTGTTACGAAAAGAAACTTGTGCATTAGTATATTTTAGCGTATTAAACATCGTTTATCATCGCTAAAATAAAATTTGATTTTATTAGCTTTTTTTTATCACTATAGTCAGTATTTCAATTGTTGTTTTAGAATAATTTACTCTACTGCTTATGAAAATAATTACTAAATCGTAGTATGTATAATTGAAACATAGACGATAAATATACCTGGAAAATCGTCCCATCGACCGAGCCTGGTACCAATATTCTTGGCCTCGTTGTATTTTCTACCGTGTTAGGAATAACTCTTGGGAAAATGGGCGACACTGGAAAGCCTCTCCTCAGTTTCTTCGAGACTCTATCTACTGCCATGATGATTATCACTAATTGGGTCGTTTGGTGCGTATAAATAAGAAAATCTACATTTCAAGCCTCTATTAATACAATTATGATATAATTTAGCATACGATGAAGTTGAATGTAATTTAAAAATATTCAAACGGTTAAATTTAAATCTTTCCGAAAAAAATCTAAGTAAAGCTACAGACTTATTCTCGATTTTCCATACCCATGTAAATGTTATTGCATAATATATATATATATATATATATATACATTTAGCCTGGGATTATTTGAGGGAATCATTTGACGTTGGATAGACTTGTAATTATAAGTAATAATGATAGGCGGTTAGAAATAAAGCAAATGTTAGCGAGGGACTGAAAGTGTCGTTACTTGAAATGGCACAAGGAGTAAAAGTCAATTTGTCAATCGAGCCAATCGCTGCTTAGGCTCTCGCCTTTGGGTGTCCTGTTTCTGGTCGCCTCCAAGATTGTCGAGATGGAGTCACTGCGCGACGTCATTCAGCAACTGGGTATGTACTTCCTGACGGTGATACTCGGACTATGCATCCACGGCTTTCTCGTGCTGCCCTGCATCTATTTCCTCTTCACCCGCAAGAATCCCTTCGTCTACGTGTCGAACATGGCCCAGGCGATGGCGACTGCGTTCGGGACGTCATCGAGCTCGGCCACCCTGCCGGTAGCCATCGCCTGCCTCGAGGAGCGCAACGGCATTGACTCGAGGGTCACCCGTTTCGTTATGCCCATCGGCGCGACCATCAACATGGACGGGACGGCGCTTTACGAGGCGGTCGCGGCCATTTTCATTGCCCAAGTTCGCCATTACACGCTGAGCTTCGGTCAATTGGCGGCCATAAGGTACGTCGGGCTTTATTAGCTAAAGTCTCCAACGAGCTACATTATTTATCTTCCCGCGATCTGTGCCTTTCGCTGGTACACGAATCAGACTTGTGCTCTAGAAATGCGATAGACTTTGTTACACGGATGTGCGTTTCTTGATAAGAGAATTATTTTATCATCCTCCTTAAAGTACGTGCTTGCTTTAAGATGAAAAAGCTTAATTATTATTAAAGGAAAACATCTGTCAAATAAATTGTGTACCTTTAATCGGCCTTGAGTCTAGTACTTTTGCAGATTCAACAAACATTAGACACTTTATTTTTTAACGTCGTGATATTTTAGACATATTTGAAATACAGGCGTTGAGTCTCTGCAATTACAATGATATATTATATATTTAACGGTAGTTATCCGGGTATAATGAAAGGAATATTTAAAGTCGAGATAAATAAACGAATGTGAAAATATAAATTTATGTGCTACAGCAAAGTTTCTATCAATTACCTCTCAAATTGACAACAATAGAGCCTTCTGATGCATTAAGGGGGTATAATGGAATGTGATTGGCCGCTGGATTGAATAGTTATACGTATATAATACATGAGCTAATTAGATTTTATTGTATCCCCTTGACTAGATTACAAGGCTAATTAATAATAAAAATGGCTTAGATCAGAAAAAGTACATTACTACAAATGCTGCATTATCGTTTATATTGCGTTTTTCATTTACACACTCATTTTCAAATGACTTGATAATTGCGAAGCAAAATTGTGCAGCACCTATTCTCTCACGATTGTAATTTCTCCTAACAATATTCTCTAATATATTGCTTTAGGAAAACGACAAAGTTCGCATTTAAGATAACGTCTAGATATAAAAAGTAAATGAAAAGCTTCTTTAATAATCATGCGCTACGTTAATGTTTTGTAGTATCACAGCAACGGCAGCCAGTATTGGAGCGGCTGGAATCCCGCAAGCAGGACTAGTTACAATGGTCATGGTTCTGGATACTGTCGGCCTTCCATCCGGCGACATATCATTGATTCTTGCTATCGATTGGCTACTGTAAGCACAAACTTATAAAGTATTTCCCTCTCCAAGGCTTCCTAATGCTGCTCTCGTATTTTCGCCCGTTGTTTCGGTATTACGCTTAAAATGGAGAATCGCTTAAGCCAAGGGCATTGAAAGTAAGCGAGAGGCTTAAGCATCATCGATCAAGTCTTAATCGGAAAAATAATAGTATTTCGGCAGTGCAAGAGGTCGATTATTAAATGCGCGCGAGGAGAGACGCGGGAAGCCAGCTTTCCAGGGAATCAATCCTCTCCGGCGTTGGGCACTCCTCTAAATGCTAAATCTCACGTAAAATGTTCCAGAGACCGCTGCAGGACGACCGTGAACGTCGTGGGCGACTCCTTGGGCGCCGGGATCGTGAACCACCTGAGCAGGAACGAGCTGGCAGCTCTGCCCCACCACGGCAACCAGGGCCAAAACGGGCCCGGGGGTGGGGACAACCACACCTCGTCCGTTTGAGACGAGGCGCCCGTGGAGCTGTAATCGGATGGGAGATGCGCGAGTCCACGGCCTCCCAGCGGCTGAAAAGGAGTCGCCCCTAGGAGCCGACCGGAGCGAGGGCAGACGCTCCGCAGCATCCGCGGGAGAGGCGCTTTCATTCCTTCTTATCCTCTGGTCTTCCTGGCGACGGACTCGGGCTGACCATCCCCGCCGCAATCCACTCGTCGGTACTCCCTACCGGAGTATCTATATAATGTTTATATCCGCACCCCTGGTAGTCCCCGCGAGGCTCGGCTCTCGGAGCAAGGCCCACCACTGAAACGAGCTCTGACGCAGATGCACCTGAACTCGCTTCCCGACTCGACTCATCGCGGATGCGACGAATTGAGAATTGCCGACGAATGGAAACGGCGCAGAGATGCAAAGATCGAATAACTATGTTAAAAAAAAACACAGTGTTCTGGTCGCAAGCGGACGGCAACTAATGTAAAAAGCTCGCAACTAACTTTATGCTCTCGCTCCGAATGTCCATGTGATTTTTGCCTTGGACTGCTCGACGATCCCGAGCACTCGTAAACCGGCGTATGCTTTCGCTCCCCTCAAACGCACGACGCTACAGTTGAGACAGTTTCGATTTTTTGCTGCTCCATTCATAATTTTGATGAACGATATCTTGGTAAAATTGAATATTATAATTGCGCACTTGCAATATCCGTTCTTTCGTTTCCTATACCATGGAATCCGCAAAAATGATTGCACATTCCTTATATTTCTACATATTTTTTAGAACTTTTTATTACGATTCGGAACTAAAAGAAAATATTTTCATCCATTGTTTAATGAGGATTAGTAATAAATGTTTGGCTAATAAATTTTAATTTTGCATTTTTACTTGGTAGACGGTTGGAAGATCTTTTAAATTCAAGATTAATCATAAATATTTTACTAATAAATTTTAATTTTGCATTTTTAGTTAAAAAATAGTTGGAAGATTTTTTTTCATTTGGTTATAAATAATTATGGAGTTAAAGCTTTTTTTTAAAATAAAAGACTAATATATAACAAATGTAGAATTGAAAAGTTGAAGGAGCTTCTTCACAACTCTCATTGGTTGTGAAAGCTTTCGTTTAAAATGTTCGTTCTCGATTAAATAATAATGAATAAAAATCGTTACTAAAGTACCGCCTAAGTGTTCTAGACTATATATTATTAATTGCATAGTATTTATTAAGCCGCTCGCTTATAAAATATATATATATATATATATATATATATATATTTTATTTGTCTGACAATTGCGTACAAGTTTATAAAAGGACAAATAAATTGGCAAAGGATTATAAAAATTAGTTGCAGAGAATAGTGAGTAAATAGTACATATTCACTATTAATATTATTGCAGTCAGGCGATTTCCGTACGTCTGAATTACATGGAACGACGTATGTATCCGCGTGTAATTCATAACACATTCGCGTGTATATTACCATATATACATAGTCATAGAGGCATAGATTATTGAATTATTAAAGTGATTTACTATGATAATAAATATTTACTCATATTTATTAGCTCATGTAATAATTGTAAAACTTAATCCCAAATAGCGAATTTTTTTATAATTATTTTATTATTTTCTTGCGTTAAAAAAAATCTGCATCTTGATTCTGCGAATCAAGTCAAAAGGAAATGTATGTTAAGACGCGGAAAATCGTGGAGGAAAAATTAATATTGTAGAATGCTCTGAGAATAATTTCTAGATGCTTGTGAATTGCTAAAAATATACTACAGAATGAATATTATTACAAAATTATTGGTATTAATACAAAAAATAAAAGGAGGATCATAAGCTGTGCGTAAAAAATAAACAGTATGTCACGTTGAGTTGATGTTCGCATATTTTAAAGCTATTTTTCAATTTTAATAATTGCTGAGTCGATAATACGAATTTAATACGAGCTCCTCATTATTAATCCAAGAGACCGCAAAATTTATTAATTAGACAGGGTAGTGATCTCTTGCAAACAAGAGTCGATCATGAATTCGATCAGAGCGTTCAAGCAAAACGAAAGTTAGATAGTACATTTTAAATTATATATCACACTTTTTATTGAGAAATGGAAAAAAATGAAATTTTATCTATATCCTTTCTAGACTTTGTTTTGAAACATAATACTTATATGGAATATCATCAATACATAAAACAAGTAGTTATACAATACACGACTATTATACTTGAAAATAATACAAAGTACATTTTTATCGACAGTTGTACGTGCGAAGATAAATAAATCAGTTTGAAGGAATTCGCAGATATAACGCACAGATAAAGCCAAATATTTCATTTGAAATCTTCTACGATTTCGGTCAATTTAAACTTTGACAATAGGAAGCTGAACTGAGCACAATCAAACTTGAAAGTACGATCGGCAATTTTGATGTGAAACGTAAATTAGTATAATGCAAAGTATCAGAGCTGATGGAATTATTGATAAAATTAATTATAAAAAAATTTACTTGTATATAAATCAAAATAATTGAAAATTAATATATATATATGTGTGTGTGTAACAATGGTATTAAAGCCAAAGTATTTCTAAGATGATGTGAAATAGTCTAATCGCCTATTCTATATATATGTACGAATACATACTTTTTTATTTGCGGGCATTATTAAAATCCTTTATCTAAGCAATTACTGCAACGATTTTTAGCGTCTATACCTATTAAATTTTTAAATTATATCTTACATAATACAATGCATTCAATAAGTCTTCATATATATGATTGATAAAATAAAAATTAAAATATTAGAGAAATTTTTTCTCTAATACTTTATTCAGTTCAGAAAAACTATGCTAATTTATAAAATTCCGGATATAAATATTTCGTTACAAAAAACTCGTATAAATTAGGAATTTCTTATAATTTAAGGCCATTTTATAATTAAAAGACTTGTAAAACTTTCACTAGAGATCTAGAAAAATCATAGATACTAGTAGTATTCACTTAACATTGTCACGAAAAAAGAGGGATAATAGTACATTTTTGTTAAGTAAGTTAAAATGATAATACCTTGAAATTTATATAAGTTATTATTTAGAAAAAACTTGATAAACAATCAAATTTTACAAAATGGTAATATTATACGAAATTTGCAATAAAAAAATTGGTGAAATGTTGTTCAATAGCTAATAACTTTAAGCATAGAAATGAATATATGAAATTAAATTTACGCAATCAAAATTTTATATCGTAAAATCATATCATACTTTAAAAGTATTTAAAATAGAAATTGCAATAAATCATTTCAAATTGAACAAGTATTTTTATCGATGAATTTGATCATCATAAAGTTTATTTCCGTGCGTTAGAAGAAAAGTAATAAGGAGCATATTTAATTGAAAGTTAATGCAGTGCAAAATAAAAGGAACTATTAAAATTTTAAATGGAAACCAATGATAATGTTGAACAAAGCTCGACATCTGTGATTATAATATAAACATATATTTGTCGACTAAAACTATAACTCTTCTACAATCCATTATCAGTATACTCTTAGAGTAACGTTTTCTTCATTGGGTTCACTATTTTTAAGAATTTAAAAAAACACATTTATCTCGAAAATATACGTAAAATGGTGCCATCGCGATAGAAAAAAATTGTTTGTACAATATAGATTATAATTTAATGTTCAAATTTTGCTTTGAATTTTATTCCTCGCCTCAATTAATCATCAAATGAATTGATTTTAAATTTAAATACTATGCTAACTATAGGTGTTGATGTTGAAGTAATGGTTATACATAATAATTAGGTATAAGCTACTAGAAATTCAAGCATGAAAAATAAAAGTGCATGAAAAAAAACTAAAGACAATAATAGATAATCACAAGAAAACTGCGATCCTAAAATGAAAGTAAAAACCGATAGTATATACTGTCGGATTAATAATGTATTCCTAAAAATAATTTAAAGAACGGCTGTATAGCGCTTGCTCGATTTCAATTCTGAAAAATTGATGCAAAGATGAAAAGAAAGAAAACCATTGATTCGCTTTAGAAGTGAAAGGGTTTACTCGGATCTCTTCTTTTGCATTTTTAACGTCCTACGTTTTACCGACAATAAACAATGAAGTAATCAAAGTACAAAGATTTTGCGTTATCAATTTAGCGGGAGCAGAGACTGTACAAAGCAAGTACAAGACAGGAAAATCATTCGATTTCTAGTTGACTTTAAGATCAAACTAGAAAAGCAATATGTTCAAATCTCGGCATATCAATGAAAACATACGAAAGAAAGTATACAGTTTCGTTACTTTAGAGACTTGTATTTTTTGAAATACCAAGTTTATTTAGAATTACGAGACTTTGACCAAAAATAAATGATATAAATTGTATTTTGAATCTCTTTATTAAGATATGTATACACTAAAACATTTTAATCAAGTCACTCGAATAACACAATTAATATATAATTGAAAATAATAATGAAGCTGTAGTTTTTTAAGATGTTTTGTTAACAATGTATACAAATATCTTTAAATTATTTTATATTGTAATTTCTTGTCCAAGTTAAATAAAATTATCAACTAAACATAGTATGTATACATAAAAAACAAATATATATATATATATATATATAAATTGTAGATGAAATGCGAGGATAAAAATAAACTAACTCGTTCAAACATAATAATTCTATATAGCATCTATGAACTAAATTTAATGTATGTATGTATGTATTTACTATCGTTGTAACTCGACAAATAAAATCTTGTTTAAACAAATAATCCACTTATTATTATTATTATTATTAATTTTATTTTATTTATGAAATTAAAACTTATATACATGATTATACTATTCAATAATTCTTTTATTCATCAGAAATATAGTTTAGGGTGAATATTAATTAATTTACAATTGTAACTTAAATGATTATACATTGTATATATTTATTAAAAGATTATAGTTGAATTCGAATCTTTCGTAATTGCCTTAGTAATAAACGCATTTTATTATTGAAATCCATACAAATAATATTTACTAAAATCTTGATTTGTTTTTGTATTTACATATAAACTAAAAATATTATCTTGCCTTTACATAATCTACAATTAATATTGTTAATTATTCATTAAAAATGACTGGAATAATTTTTAAAAGTTAAAAAACTTTGAAAGTCTACTAAAGTATTGATTCTTTAAGAAAAAACATACTAGATAACAATATTAAAAGGTTTTGTTGAAAATTATTTTTTTCAATATATTTAAGTCTTCAACATTATTCTAATGAAAAAAAAAATCAGAAAAATCAAAAGTCGGTTTATATTATCCCTATAAAATTTATAAATCGAATTTTAACGAAGAAAAACAATGAAAAGTACAAGATACTTGTACGGCATTGTAACTCAAAGTCAAATTATTTCCCATTATGCGATATCCCACGCGATTTTAATGGATAGATGCATCTTGGCTTTTTTTATTAACGTGTTTATTCAAACTAGGAGAATAAATGTTACATTCCTTAGACGACAGACTTACGTAATATCAGTGGATTTTCTGGACATAGTGATTCAATCTTAACGAGCAATCGCCCGGCATTTGTAGGGCATGGCATACCTCATACCGTTGAGAGCATCGTAAAAAATTCGTCTCTGATGAGAAAAACGAAATTACTTGCTTAAAATTACATGACAAAGGCATCTAAAGTGAATCAGTCGAGGAAGAATCATTTTATCAAGTAAGTCTCCCCCATTCGTTATTCAAACGGCGCACTCATCGCAAGACCCATTCCTACTCTCGGGTAATCCCCCCCACCATCGATACGCTCATGCAACCCATAGAGGGGCATATAATAATAATGACGATAATAATAGAAATATAAAAAAAACATAAAAAAAAATATTGAAAAAAAAAATAAAGATTAAAATAATAAAAAAGATAAAAAAAATAATAAATATAAAAAAAGATAAAGATAAAGATAATAATAATAATTGTTTGCGGGATTTCAGGCCTCTTCAGGCCGCGAGTTCGCGATTAGGTGAAGGGACGGAGGATCAGGTGCGAAATGAATTGTGACGCGTTTGGGCTTAACAACATTTATTTATTCGCCCACGCGCATTTCAATTGACATAAAAAACCCCTCGGTTAAGGGGAAAAAGCCTTATTTATTCGCCGCCTTCTTACACATTCATTCATACGCGTACACACTCATGCCTCCCAACCGTTCATACTACCGTCCCCCGTACCCTTGTATCCCCCTAACTGTTGTTGGTTGGCCAACCCCGCCAGATAGTGGAGGGTGCTCGCCGTGACCCGACCTCTGGGGATCGTCACACACCAGCAGAAGTCTCGGCTGCAACTCTTTTTCTCTCAATGGCCTCTGCTTGACCTCTCGGGCTTTTTCCCGCTTCCCTATTCTCCCTTGGCCATTCCTCATGGCCCCGCGATTACGCCCTTCCCCGCTATTCAGCCGCTTATCGGTCCCTTTGTCGGCCCGACGTGCCGCCCGCCGTTCAGGCATCCTTCGGGCCATTTTGACCCGAACAATAATAATAATAATAATAATAATAATAATAATAATAATAATAATAATAATAATAATAATAATAATAATGACGATGATAGTAAAAAGAAAAAGAAGAAGATTAATAATAATTATGATTTTTACACCATATAATGATGAAACTAGGACAACTTCTTATCTCCTTGAAAGGGTCTTGATTAATTATTTATTAAAAGATTTCATAATAAAAATTTGCAATTATGTAATTAAAAAGAAAATATTTATGAGAAGAGAACATTAAATAATAAAATGATAAATTTTAAATCACTACTTCAAGTTATATACGTCTAACGTTCAAATCTATCGATTTACGGTTCTGTTCAATATTCTTTAATAATATAATACGAAATTATTGTCTAATATTAAAAAAAATATCTTTTAAGAACTGTGTACGTTTAAATATTGAAAATAATTTATAGACATTTATTATGAACAAATAAATACTTTAAAAATAAATATTTTTGAAATTGTCACTTGTAAATACTATTTTTTTTATTTTACTTAGTAGACTTAAGTTTTATTAAATGATATACGTATTTTATTTAAATGCTTCTACTGAATGAAACTTAACGAAGTAATAAATAAGAACAGGTAGAGAAATTTTTATTAAAGAAGAAAAAATAGTTATCATTTAAAAAATGTGTTACGACTGACGAGAATTTTTTTAAATCTTTGATAATTATTCGAAAGATTAAATAATTCAGTCGGATAAATCGCATTATGGCAGTCGAATCGGCTTGTCGAAAAAGGAAAATGGAAATATTAGACGATCTATAAATTATCGTGCGGGATATAATAAACAGTTTAACATAATTACAGTTTTCGATACAGCCAGTAGAAGGAAATATTATGCAATATGTAAAATAGTACATGTACATGTTACATATAAAGTTTGAATATTGTAAGGAAGTAATATCGGGATGTACTAAATATGTTGAACACTCTGTAGAATTTACTTATAGAGGATGAGTGTTAATTATCTCCGGACAGGTGACTGAATGGATAAGATTGATGTAGGTACGTGCTAAATTAAATACTAAATTAAGTGAGAAAGGAAGGGTGGACTTCAAATGAGGGTCGCTCTATCGAGTCGCTACCATTAAGCCATAAATATTCAATGTTTAATTAATATCTTAGATTTTATAAAGACAATTAAATACTCAATTTTACTGTACTATGATCAGAAAACCTCCTTATTGAAACTTGTAATCGATAATATATCGACATCACTATTTTAAAAAATTTCCCTTCCCTATTTTAACCTTAAGTCTCTACTGATTCAGAATCTATATGCTTAGTCTTAATTATTGATACTCCATTGTGTTATTATTTTTAATTTAAATTTGCTAATCGTATAATCGATTTGCATTATCGATTATATAAGCTGAAGATTTTTTTAACAACAGATTATAAATTGTATTCCTGACAGACAAAATATATAAATCCCTTTAGAATATTTGATCAAAGACATTTTCAAACGTGAACAACCACTTGGTAAGTTTATTTCAAATCGGCCCAAGTTTATGTCGTATTATTGCTCGATAACATGCGTTTACATGCTCTATTTGTCATTTTTCATAATATTTTGTTGGTTCTTCTTCTCTGTACGAAAAATAAACAATTGCCTTAAAGATTTGAGCATTCCTTATGCACCTTTCAGTGCCTTTATTCGGTAATATGACGGTGGATGGTGTTTCGTCATTAATAATTTTCTTTTAAAGAGCTTTGGAGGCTTTTGCAATTGAAGATTATTTCAAAGTACCGCATACCGTAAGCTTGATAGTAGAAATAAAGCTCAAAAAGGGCATTGAAAATTCGGGCACTATTCTGTCAATGATAGAAGCTACCTCGTGCTTCATTCGTTTAAAATTTGAAACTAAAATACCATTCAAATTATTAATATTCTAATTATATAAAGAGTTTGGTTTCCCTTTAATATGGGGTATCAATTGTCAAATTGTTAATAATCCGAATAGCAGCTCTCTATTCGACAGTTTGAAAAATACCGTATGTTACGTATAAAAAACGATGGCTCCAAGACGATCCATCTGCGCTCAATGTTGAGTGCACGCGTTCAATTTTTAGAACCAACGACTTTCGCGATCTACCAAATTATTGTTTACGAAATGCACGAGATGGTCGGCCAAATGCAATGAAGACATTTGGTCACGCCTACACGAGGAAAATCGACCCTCTTTTTATTGCCTACGGTAGCGTGGGAACAACCGTGCGAATTGACCATTCGAAAAAGGACCCTTTTTCCCGACCATACGGTCATTTGCCGGTTATTTGCCGAAATTTAATATTAAGGGAAAACCGATTGGGTTCGTGAAAATATAAGCCTTTCGCGAACATGCGGGCACGCGAGACCCGCCGTTAAAATAGGATTACCGCGCAGAAAAACTGCCGTAAATAGAAAGTAACGTTCCTTTAAGACAAATAAGCTTCGCGAATGAGTTTATGATTAGAGATGCGCTGTTTTATAATGTCCTCGACCGTCGAAAACCTTCTTATATTGTCGGACTCACGAGAATAAAAGGGAAACTCACGTTCGGGAAAGGACCCCTTTTTTTGTCGGCCATGCAGGCCGCGCGAGACCGACCGCGCGAAGGAAAGCGTCGCGATAATTAAACGACGATTGTAGCAGATGTTTTACGATGAACGATCTATCGTAGTAACCACTTCTGGTTACTTTTCGAAAGGGTTTTATTGCGCTAATCCGAAAATATGACGACCCGTGAGACCGACTGAGTTTACTTAAAAACATCGCGAAAGCTGCAAACCACGTTTCGATTAGTCGATAATTTTATAATCCGAACGTGTCTTAAAAGACAAATTCTCAGCCCCGCCTTCGATGCTCTCGACGAATGACAAATATCACAATCCCTAATTTTTTATTGTTATTTAAACCCTCTCCGAAGCGCACCCAGGCCTAGGGCCTCCCACCATGTAACCAACAAATATTGTAACGAAGCGACGAAGTCCTTATAAGAAGGAAGTTTTGTAAAATTCAGCAGTTCCACCAAACTATCAATAAATCCTTTAACCTGATCACTCTCGAGTCCGCTATTTATCCGTAACTGTGAACCTCCCTGCCTACAGCACAGAGGTTAATACGCGACGAATACACAGTGTCTGTGTAATTTTAGCGTATCATCCGCGAACGTAAGAAGAACATTTCTTACCGTGCAACCCGCACCTAATCGCGACAAAACACCGTAAAAATGTATAAGTTGCTAGCAATTTTTTGTGTAAAGGAAAACGCCAATTATACACATTATTTCAGTCTCGAGCTTATTTACGTTTTCATTAATAGACAATTAATAATATAATGCAAATAATACAATATTATAACGAGTGCTCGTTGTGTAAGTAGGGTAATAATGATTAGCTTGATTAAGCTCAAATATTCCCATTTTTATTTTCTGGCCGCAACTCTGTGTCCACCCTAATGTGCACCGCCTCTTAGGAAGTGGCCTTGGATTGCCCAATCACCAGAAGAGCCTCCTAGACGAGATTTACGACACGTACAGCTGCTAATCCCGCTTTATTATTGACATTCGAAATGCAATGCCGTACCTTGAGACCATTAGCAATGGGGGATATCAATAGACAGGATGTGCACGGAGGCTCTGGAGCTTTCCGGCCGGCCCCTGCCCAAGCCCAAGGGCTATCAAGCCGGACACGGAGGCTCGGATCCCGTTGCCGGGCAATCGTGCACCAATCAGAAATACTACCGGAAGAAAGTGAGGACCAATCGAGTGAAGAACCTTTGCTTCGGCATCGCTCCCAGGCGTTGCGTTGGCAGTCGTTTCGCGATCGACCAAGTGAAGATCCTCTTCCTTTACTTGTTTGCGAAGTTCACGTTAAGCTCGATCGACGGTACCTCGATTGGTTTTAAATACAGTTAAAATAAAATTACCATTATTCAAAATTGTTAAATACCATTGTTGTCGGCTGTCGATTGAAGTCCGACTTTTAAAGTTAATTCACAGAAGCTATATTGTTTTGCTTAATTCTTAGTCATTTAATAAGTACCTTTATTCATGTCAAAATTTTTTGAAATTTTATTTTATATTTTTTAGGTTTTTTTTTGCTTCTAAGGCTCTCTATCTTCTATTATTAGTTGTGTTACAATTAAATTAATTACAAATAAAATTTTTAATAATATTTATTAATTTTTTCTATATATAATTAAAAAAGCGAAAAAATTCTTAATAAATAACGAAACTCTAGGTAATATGAGATTTTGGTATAATAAACAAATTTAACAATTGAACAACGGTAGCCCGAATTACTAAATTGTCCAACAAATAAAATTTAACAAAAATATAAAAAAAAAATACTTCGTACTCGTACATAAAAAATTAAGCGACTAGGTATTATTACAAACACACAAAAAATTTTTTGATTAATGAAAGAATTTCAATTGATAACAGTATTGAAAAGCTAAATGTAGGTGCAAAGTAATTGTTGTCAATTATTTTTTAAATCTTATTTATATGAATAAGAATGTTTGCTCTCGCTGACATAGCAAAATCTAATCAATACCAGCATCTTTTTAATTTAAAATAGTGAAAAAAATATCTGTTTTGATATGAATCGGTTACCAAATTAAGGAAATGCGTTTTGTAATTAAAATATATTAATCTACGTACAAAATGAATGTTTATTACAAGTGCATCATTTATAATTCAGTTTATACAATCACATACAACTTAAATTCGTAAAAATGAACCTGACGTTTAAATTTTTTAATTTTAATGAAATCGCAATTTTTATTTTGGTTGAATAAAATTATAAATCTAAACCTTAATCATCAAGCTGTCTATTTATTTTAAAAACTTACAAGATGCCACATGACGAAGAAAAATATATAGTCTCACAATTACATAATATCAAATCTTATATTTTAGTATCAGTAAAATTTTCAACGTTTGATGCGTTAATATTAAGTATTTTCGTTTAGCTTCGGTCTCTTTTTCGTATTAAATCATGTATAACAATTTCTAACATTATGTTTTATTTTATTATAATAAAAAACAAATAATAGAAAAGAATTAACAATCAATTAAATTTTTTATGGATATTCTGCATTAAGATGCTTACATATAATCTTTTTAATTTTCGTTATCATAGCATTTAGTTGCAATTCAAAAAATTCGTACGTTTTTTGAAAAAAAGCTTTTATCATTTAAATTATTAAAATGTTTCTTCAATAACATATTTTTGAATTTTCTCAACTTCATTTGGCGTTATCTATGAAGTTTTAAGAATATTTTAACAATGTCTAATAAATATTAAGATTGTGCTGCCAAAAAATTAAGGACTTATTAATTAATGCATTATTTCGAGTACCAATTATAATACTGTATTTGAGGTAAAAACTTTGTCAGTATCAATAAAATTAATTAGATTTTAAAAGTTATAAATTTATAATTATCATTCTTATTACAAATTCATGCTTTCTTAGAAGAATCATTTTAATTAATTTCAATGTAAATAAAAGATATGAACGAAAATTATATATATAAATCTTCTTTGCGAAGGTTTTATATGTACAAATCCACTTATATGCAGTAATAAATACAATTTGCAGAAAATTATATTTTACATCCTGGTAATTCATAAATTACTTGTACACTCTTATGCTTACTTTCAAAAATTAACAAAATCATACATTTAAAATTTGTGCACGCGATAATACCAGATTGTGTTAACTACTTGTTTGTAATTAGTATTATATAGTTGATAGTCATTATTTTAACATATATAAAGTAGATGTAAAAAAGCTCACAGCATTCCCTTTCTTTTCTGCTAAATTTCTGCTTCTTGTTGAGTCATAAAGCATGAATCTTTTATACTCTCCATTATAACTCGTTTAATTACATGTGATTTAATCTGAAGCAACTTCTTAGGCTTCGTTTAATGATTGTGATATTTTGTGCTCCAGCAATTCGTAAAATATAAATTTATAAAAGATATTTTGGAAAACAAGAATTCAATTTTTCTTTACTTTCTTTATATAATAAAAATGGAACGGTCTGATCAGACTATGCTTCACATTGATGAAGTTGTTCTTGTATTTTACTGCAAAGTAACTGCGAAAAAGATAATTTATTAAGTGAGTACATATTTGGATGAAAAACAAATAAGTTACAAACAATTATTTGTTATTTAAAGTTGACTATTTTCTATTATTATTATTATTATCAACTTTAACATGTAATTTATATGAGTCCTTTTTAGAATGTGATTCTTTTATTTAAATAAAATAATTGTGTTTTTAAATTAATTATGTTTTAAATATTAAAGGCTTATTAAGGTATTATTATTCAAAAAAATTGTATCTAAATAATAATAAAGTACCTGTTTTGATTGTAAATCATGTATCAAGAAAACTTTGTAAGTGTCCGCATTACTAAACAAACTTCCAATTTTTCTTTTTTTTTGCGTATCTTTTAAACTAATTTGTACTCCTTTGTCAACCATGACAGGAGGCGAATCAATTTCTTGCCAAGTATACGACCAATCAACCTTTAAATTTGTTAAATTACATTTCATTTTTATTGCAATCATTGAATATTTATAAATTTCAAAATATTTATCTACCTTCCAACCTCCGAACAGATCACATCTCTCTAAATACGCAATTCTCTTATCAGTAAGTAATAAAACATCTTTGTTTATGTACATATGAAAGTAATATATATCAGTGTTTGCATATTTTCCTTTTTCAAGTTCCTGAAAATATCGTTTTTTATCATAAGCTAAAATATTTTATTTAAAAAAAATTCTTGCGCTATAATTTTATTAAATGCGAAGCATTAAACTATTAATATTATAATACTTAAACTTACGATAAGAATTTTATTACCCTCAGCATCGTCTCGGATATAAGGTCGAACCAAACTATCAGGCTGTAAAAATCTTGGGGGTCTAACTCTCTTAACCTCAGCAATTAAATCAGTTGCTCTATAATAAAGAACCGTTGAAACAATGATAACTTAAACTATGATTTATCGTTTGAAAAATTAGAGAACTAACTCACCTTCGAACTGCTCCAAGAGATCCACTTGCGAAGTCAACAATTCCAGCTGTTGGCCTTGTTACGAGACCAACCACTCCTTTACCGAAGCCTTTGAAGAATCCTTCGACGCCCTCTTCTTTAGCGCCAGAATACGGTTTCATAACAACGCCAGAAATACCGTCTACAACGCCCTGTTGCAGAAAAATTTATTTACTTTGCATTTCAAATAAGTACAAACTATTCGTACGATGGCGATAGCTGCTTAAGCTCTTTTTTAAATATTAATATTTATTTTAATATCGCTCTTTTGTGGTAGATAAAACTTTCTTTGCACGCGTGCAGTCACTACACTATAAGGGATACTTCCTCCTCTCCCCCCCCCCTACAACTCCTCATTTGTTCACGCGATCTGACAAATAATCATACCAGGGCATAGAAAAAAACGAGCATAAACACGAAGACCATAAGTTCGTATCATAATCGTAATAGAATATCAACGACAACCAAGTAGGCGCACGGAAATGTTAGCGGAACGAGTAGTACGACAATATGTATTGTACGATTAAAAAGTTTTTTATCCTCTCACGCTGTATAATTCCTATTCAAGCACGACGTTTTCAACATCATCTCATCTCAGAGACTCTCGTGTATTCTCTTAAATTAATTAAAAAATCAAAAAAAGTAATTGTGTATAATTATTCTTACCATAACTAAGCCTTTTCCACTTCTCGCAAGTCCTTCCTGTATATTTGCGGGCTGCTTGTTTATTTGTTCTTGGCGCTTACGCTGATAATCTTTATCAAAACTCAGAGTTGCAAGACCCTTACCTGTAATTAAATAACGAAACCTTTAAATGAAATTTTAATTTCTTCACACGTAAAATTGATGAATTCTTATATATATTTATTATGATATTATTACCCATTGCTCCGGTAATTTTTGAGACAGCTCCAGCCATTCCACCGACCGTATGACCAAACATACTTCGTACTCCTAGTAAAAGCCCTTCGGCAAATTCACCGGGTCCTTGAATGAATCCTTGGAATGGCTCATAAAAGAGATCTTCGACACCCTTCATAGCACCAAGCACAAGACCATAGGGATTTCCAATAACATCAAGCCCAAGAACTAAAACGTAGAGTTGTTTAATTGCTTGGCCAACATAGTGACTTGTAGCCTCGGAGATTAGTTGTTTATGCGTCATGAATACATAATCTCTTTCGAAATAGCCTAATCTAAAAGAGAAAAATTACGTCCAGTTAATTGCTCCTTCTACAAGATTAAGATGCATTTGTACTAACTTGAAAACAATATCATTTATGTCCGTTATCGTGACTCCGATGCCCTGAAGGAGAACGTTCACAAATTGGGGAACTGCAGAAGGTCCGGCACTGCTACCAGTCATGGAAAAGCTTATGTGTATCTGAATTAAAACAATTTATTGATTACATTGCGCGTCCTTAAAAAAAATTTACCTCTAACAAAAAGAATTTTATGTTTTTTTACCTTCAGTGGTGAGAAGTGCAGTAAATCAAAGAAATTCTTTTGTTCCGCAACTGTTATCAAATTAACATGATACAAAAGTGGCTCGTGCACCAATTTCATATCGGATTTAAATAATTGTATCTGTAAATTAAAAAACGTTTGGCATTCGAATTATTTTCGTAATTTCCCCTGATAAGCCGACCAAAAAGGTAAGTAGAAGCAACATCGTTCCTTGACAATGCAGTATAAAATTATTGCAATACATATTTTCGAGCAATTATACATAAAATGAAAGTACTTGGTAATAATGGTATGATAAATTCTTACCTGCTGGAGTTCATTTGCTTCGTCGGCTTCGAAGAGCAGCATCAATGCGTTCATAAAAGCTAAATCTACTTTTATGTGGAATTCTTGGATGAGAACCTTAAAGTAACGAAATTGCTGTACGGTACTGTGCTCCAGCAGACGCTTTACCATACTCAACTCAGCAAATGGTTTCATTACTACAAGGAATAGAATACTGCATAATTAAAACGCTCTATCTAACACAATCTTATTTTGAATTGTCGTATAAACGTATATTTAATATTAAAGTAAGCAGTGAATTACTCGAGCTGTGGGTCACACTCTTTGGGGGTGGTACAGGTGCCAAGATAACGGGAAAAATGCAATCCATGAGTTGATTATCGATTTGTAATCTATTGATTTTTGCGTGTAGCTGTACATGATGTTTCGACGTCCGATACTGCACCCAAAGTCCAGTTTGGAAGGCTCGGCGTATAAAACGTCGATGAGGGGTTAAAACTTCCATGTTCAAATAGTCGACCTTATAGAATGTCGTAAAAAAATTGTCAATCGTTAACTTTATAAAACTTTTCCTCAAAAATTGTTGTACTAGCTTTGCACGCAGGGAGTTGCAATATCTTTAGCATGACTTATACCTGTAATTTAGAATCCAGCATAATACGATAGTGCGTTTCTTTATCTATTAAGACCTGCTTCATATATCGTTGATATCCTTCTTCAATGAGACAACTTTCGCGATCGTTAAAACTCCGCCACCTGCTGTTAACGAACTTACGGTTTTCCCAAATGATTCCGGAACTAAAATTAATAAAATGCGTATGCATTTACAAATGCGTATGCGTTCTAATAAACAAGGCAAGATTGGTTTCAATACGATTGACGTAATTACAGTTTCATAAATGTTATCAAGCATATTTATAGAGGTAATTACAAAAGAACAAAATAATTAATTAATACAGCCATCTTTGCACATTACGTTTAATCATTAATATCGAAAACAATTTGCGCGATAAAGATCAGCTAAAGTTAAAGATACAAGAAATAATATGCGCAATCTCTAAATCGCGCGAGCTCACCTGGCAATGCACATGTACAGAAGTTCGGATCGGTTGATATTATTTACTAGTGATAGTCCGACCCCGTGAATGCTTATAGCGATGTCTTTGTCGATAACTTCTAGACCGCCAACAAACTCGCAGTCTTGGGCTATTTTCAAATTTGACGTGAAAAGCAAGACTCGCTGAATGCCATCGAGAAAAGAAACGTAATAAACTTCTTCGTTGAACTCGGGAACCGTGAAAGCTCCGAAGTTGTCCTTTAAAATTATTTGCACTTTTACGCGTTGCCTTGTCGATATTATAAATCAAAGACATTTGCTCAGATATTAATAAGATAATTGTTTCTATGCGAGTCAAAGAAATTCTTAGATATTTAGTTTTAAAATAGCTCGTTACATTGATTGTCAACGTACCTTTCGAAGTGTATCTGAAATATCCTTTTTATTCGCAGTTTCCCACATTAAGCATCTCGCCCCCGCGGGATCTTCCCAAGCGTAAAACATTCTATTATAAGATTGAAGAGTTCTAAAAGAAAAAATCGCCAACGATAAGTAATACGCGACAAAAGGAAAATTTTCAATGAAGTTTTTACCTAATATTCATGGATCCTTTTTCCCAAAGATTGATAGGGTAAGGGGTGTGGTTTATTATCAATGCTAAGGCATTGCCATAGGCGTACTCGGAAAACGATACGTAAGCTCCACCTTCATTGATTTGTACGTCAACGTTAATTCCACCGTACTGTTTAAGTCAAGTTTAAAGGTGTTACAAGAGGACAGTTACAAGAGGCGGAAGATACGATATTTCATAAAAAGAAAACCAAGTGCTCACCTTATTGTCAAGCCTCAAAAGTGTACTGTGCACATCGGTATATATGAATGGCGGAGTCTTCTCAGGGTGTCCAACGACCTTGGCCTTCATCGTTTTCACATCCGATTCCGAATTAGGCCAGAACGCGGTGCACTCGCCGGGTAGAACCTTTATCGAGCAATTAAATTTAGACGAAAGGACATCTGTCAAGCCCTGCGCGAACACAATTACGCTCGCTGTACGCTGAGCTACGAGCGACCGCGAACAGCCGGCCAATATGCTCGGTTTATTTTATCATCGCTCGGACTTTA
Source organism: Kradibia gibbosae (assembly GCA_018907135.1). Lineage (NCBI taxonomy): Eukaryota > Metazoa > Arthropoda > Insecta > Hymenoptera > Agaonidae > Kradibia > Kradibia gibbosae. Next base: position 11,726,737 of record JACCHX010000002.1, on the reverse strand, counting down.
CTCGAAACATCGCTAAGACTCAGTGTCTTATTTGTAAAATAGAACCGGACGGAAGAACATTATTCTAATGCATAGATAGGGAAGTAGCGCACCTGAATAATTTGATCGGCGGAGCGCTCGGCCTCCTGGCACTCGATAATAAAGTCAGCATTGTTGATCAGGACAAAGTAAGGGGTAAAGGTGATTTGCTTTGTCAATGAGTTGTAAGTCAACTGATTGTGCACCCCGATCTGCGGAAGAAGAGTATATAAATAAGCGTAGCTGTTAAGAATCGAAGCCTCGATATCGGGGCACCTTAAATGGATACTTTATTTTATCCTTAGCGCAAAGTCAACTTACTTGATATATCTTGTCCTTGTATTTGCAAGAGACGACGCCTTTGCTTCCTGCCACGTCGATAGAAAACTTATCGGACCACTCGCCATCTTCTATCCTAACCATTGCTTTCTTTTTGCCGAAGAAGACCTTGGACTTGAATGAGAATAAAATCGGCCCCTTGAAGGTCTCCGGATGGTAAAGTACATTCAAGTGACTCTCCACGCTCTAAAATTACACGAGGATGATTAGAAAATTTCGGGAATGCCAAAGTCGCGTCTCGATTATGCGAGCGTGGATTTCGTTATTTTTATGCAACTGGCCAAACCATGATGCTTTCACGTGTTTCCGGGGATTTTTGTAACTCGTGGTGATATGGAAGCCTCCTCAACGATCTACATAATCTTTATGAACTGTTGGTTAATAATCCGAGTGTTTTCGTGTCATGAAGCTTGTGTGCTAAGTGTTAGATATTGAATGTTGCGCGCTTATTCAAAAACTAATCCCACTTGCCAATAGCCTAGTTTAAAAACTGTACATTGATTTACCTTATGCACATAGAAATTGCAACAATTGACAAATTACTTGTGTCGTAATATATATATATATATATTAAAACCGTAAAAGCTCAATATTCTTTTCTAAGTTAGGTTCCAATTATTATTACAGTTTATTTGTTAAAATATTGACGACAAGTAGCTTCCAGTGTTAATTGATTAAATTCAAGGTAAATAATTACAAACTAAGTAGAATAAAATTAAAGTTGTGTGTCCATTGAAAAATATGTAATACTTGCGTGACCTTACGCACTGAAACCGTAATAGTGTACAATAATTATAAGCGATAATATAACCGCTAGGGCACATCATGCATTATAAGTAAATTAAACACATTGTGTGCGGGCATCATGCAACATAAATAACATAAATAACACGTGTAATATTGACAAGATATTTGCTTGCGGTAATAGGGAATTGTTCCACCGTAAGGAAATACTTGTAAAATTATTTTCTGTGATAGTTATTATGGGTCTGATTAGTTTGGAAAGAAAACATGTTTTGAAAAAAATTATCTCAGTCACCGAGGACTCCTTCTTCGCTCCACGTCGTCCACATCGATGGCCAGAATTGAGGCAGAAAAGCTTTTTCTGAAAGATATCTCGTTTACGTATTGGGTGCCTTCGTTATGAAATTTGTTTTTTTTTTTTGCTTTTTCTTTGTTTTATGAGTAAGCGCATTTACAAAGAAAAAACATAAAAAAATTATTCAGCATTTCAGAGCGCAAGCAAAATAATCGTGACGGAAAGCCTGATTCTTAAGAAATACATCGATTAAGTGCGAATCTATAAGCAAATTGTTTATCATCTTTATTTACATAGATTAGAAAATTAACCGTTCGATGTTTTTGGACATTGTTAAAGAATTTCATAAGTTCATACAATTAGAAAAAGTTCAATATTTACGTAAAAGAAAAGTACAGTCTTATTGACAACAAATATGCACGTCTGTGTTATTTGCTGAAATATCGTTTAAACTTTTCAATACTAAATTTATAACAATGACCAATTATACGATGAAATAATAAACAATTTATGAATCAATTAATGTGATATATTTAATTTAACGTACTAATCATGCAATCTATAAGTAATTAAAGAAACTTTACTTTGATGCTTTACTCTATAAAAATGAATAACACAATTATAAAGCAGTACATGTTATATATTTTTTTAGTTAATGTATTAAATCCATTCATAATTAATGTATATTTACGAATATAAATATTAATATGTACTTTAATAAAATACATTTAATAAAACATATTTTAAAAATTAATATAAAATAATATCGTTTTTCTGTAAAAAAAAGATTTTTTTAATTTAAATAAAAATTTTTAAAAATCCAATAGTTTTTCGATACGTACAATATTGATTTTGCTAACTCATTTGACTTATTAAGCAACAAAAATAAACTGTTATTAATCTACTTATGAAAAATATCTGAATATCAATACCTTATAAAATAAATATTCTTTCGTAAAAATACTAAGGAACATGCAAAATATAATGGTAATTTATCGTCAATATAAGATGATGATATTGGAGTACTTCACAAATAGGAATAATTCATATTTGAATTGTTTGACATCCAACCAATGTATCCATTATAACATAGAATTTTGCATAATGTATAACCATTGTTAAACGTTTTTGCTGAATTAAAGAAAAATAAATTTTTTTTGTTTTAGAAATGTTTAAATTATTAATAATATAATTTCACTATTATGAATATCATTAATTATATTGTTAATATATAAGGCAAAACATTTTAAAGGTGAAATCATTATTTTGGTCCAAATGTATTTTTTTAATGTTAAAAAAACATTATCATTTATTTTTTAAGTAAACGTAAAATAATATTTCTTTAGACTGAATTGAAACGAGATGTTAACTACTTAATTTTATGCGTTGGATTTTTTTGAAAAACTACTGTTAAAATAGTCTATACCCTTATATAAATATTTTAACGAACATAAATATTAATTATATATTTATAAAGATTATTAACGATACATATATTCCTATATACACGTAGTTTCATACAAAATTTTACGTAAATTTTACATTATTTTAATTATGACGGTATTAATTTTTTTAAATTGTTATAGTGAAATATTCTAATTACTATTTGAGAATATTTTCAAAGATATATAAATATATATTTGAATATGTAAATTTAAAATAAAAATTAGATATAAATATTTGTAAAAATTTAATATTTTTTAACAATAATTGTCAAATTAAAAAAGGTACTGTAGTTGTATAGCATTTTTAATTTCTTTTTTTTTAATGCTATTTTAATAATATTTTAATACAACAAGCGGTATTCCATATGATAAAATAAGTATATTATATTATAAATAATCATACATTGATAAATATATATCAGTTATAAATCCACGTGAATTGTGAACACAAAACATCTAAATTTTTAAAATACATAGATATTTTTAATCTAATTTCGGACTAAATGAATGAAAGATATGATATATTAAGAATGCAAATTAAAAAGAAATCATGTAATATAACTTTTTTTGTGCAAAAAATTATAAAAATAAGATATGTTTTTAATAAAAAATTTAATAAGAATGTATATGTCCTAACGAATAGAAATTGTTACTATACGACAGACATAAATTAAAAAATGAACTACTTTATGCTCTATTGAAAATTTTTTGGTACAATACCTAAGAAACGTTATACATCAACAATTACTTTTTTAATTATTGATTCGATTGAATTTTTCTTACAATAAGAATATTCTATATAGTATACCATTATCAAAATCAATAAATTACATTAATTAATCTTAAATGTGATTTAACACATTGAAGATATTACAATTCGTATATTTTAAAGAAAAAGTTTATTAGATTTGTTGATGTGAAATTTTTCTTAATCTTATTAAAGTTAAAGCTTTAAAAAAACTTTAAATAATATAAAGCCTATAAAAAGCAGATAATGATATTCTGTGTAAATTTAAGGCAGTTTATATTTATCTCTACCTTAACTGGGCTTGAATGTTCTTTGCCACCTTTACTTGATTTCTGTAAAATAATGGAAAGTTGTAAAGTGTATAGGAAAGATAAATGCTTCTATAGTTGAAAAAACTCACTGTTTAAATATGAATTACAAAAAAAATAATCTTGTTCTTCTAAAAGTAAAATCGGAAAGTTTACTGAAGCAAGTCTTTGTTTTTCTTTTCAATTTAGTTTCAAATCAAAATCTTTAATTTGTATAATTGACGATTAAAATGTTCAATTAGATTTCATTACTTTGTACAAATACCATCTTTTATACAATAGAATGAAAATATATATTATATTTAAATTTTAATTTAGAATTGAAAAATCTTGAAATTAATGATTAAACTTTAAAGAAAAGAATTAGCTACAAAGGATAAATTGTATATCTTGCTTACACGATAGCTAATTTTTTTTTTTTTCTTTACAGCAAACCTTCGAGTAAATTGTATAGAAAAAAATTATGTTTTAGTTGGAAAGGAAAAGAGCCAGTCTCATTTGGGTAAAATGTTATCAATGTAAATTTCGTTCACCAAATGTAGAATAGGATTTGAAAACCAATTAATAAATTCGCTTAACCTGTAAATTCCAAACCTAAAGGGTACTTTTAATTCTACAGTACGTTCGAATAATAATATTTATAGCCAATTCTTCAAAGTCATTGCACTAAATATAATTTTATAAGCTATTATATACAAAAAATGTGATTATCTACTACAAAATAAAAACTGATCCAAAAGTAAACAACAATAATTCATTAGTTGAATGAATAAAACCATCAAAAACAAAAATCTTATACGAATGGAGGCTTTTCTCATAAACTTACTCTGTACGAAAGCATAAGTCCGGTCTTATTCAGCATCCAGAATGGACAGTAAAGAGCCATGATAATGGAGCCATGCTTGTAGGATGTATGCATACCAAGATCCATGATGACTCTCTTGGTGCTGTCGAATGACTCGAAGGACCAAACCGAAAACTCGGGTGTAGATTTCGATATGTCCACTCTACACGACCAGTCCTTTTCAAGATATTGCGGTAACTACGAATATTAAAAATTAAATTTAAAGCTATCCTTATATGCCCGTAATTAAATAATCCTTCTATCAGATTTAATAGCGTAGAAATTCTGCGCAAAGAGCAATTTTTAATTTATCGATATTCCCACAGCTGAACAAACCTTGATGACGATGCTGGCTTCCGAAGGGTTGATGGTCGGTATCTGAAACGTCGTGCTCGCCTCGACGAGCTTTTCTTGAGTACTGTCCGGTAGAATAATAGAGATGTCGATCGGCAGGAAGTTCTTCAAATAAACCGAGGGGTAGAGGTGAACATTATACACGGTGCTGGCCATTGTGTGGCGCAGTGTATTCTCGAAATACACCTGCTCTATTTCACCGGCAACCTGTAACAGCGTAATCGGTCGAATCCAGATGACGAGGTCCAGAGCAGAATTAGGATTCGGCCTCGCTAAGCTCGAAAAGAAGATATCGTTTTGCGCTTTCTTATAAGTGGAGCTATGCTCGCTCAAGGATGCCGACTCCCTATCGGGAATATGAATTTTTTAATTTACCACCTATGTCTCCTCGACTTATGCAATTTGCAGACATCTTCTTTTCTTTAGGTAGCCAAAGCACCCAAAGCTCACACAAAAAAATAATACTCAATTTTTTGCAACTTGTAATCATTCTTTTTAAAAAATTCACTGCCCAACGAGGATTAAAATTAATTTTATAAATTTCATACAATGCCTTTGTAAATACTACTTTAAGATTTATCAAAAGAGAACGATCGAAGAAGGCTGATCTTAATTCAAATTTTATAAAATTTTTAATTTAGTCTATGATATTTTTAGTCAGTTTATCATTTTAAAAAGATTGAATTTCTGCATTAAGAATTAAGAACGTTAATAAATTAAAAACCTTTGGCTTTTGAATCCCATTTGTGAGTCTATACTTTTTAGAAGTGTATAAATAATGTACAAGACATAATACGTATTATAATCGGGTTACATGATTATTTGCATTCAAATATCAAAATTTACACATAATTTAACAATATCGCAGTAATAATCTACAAAAATTAATTATAGAATCTATAAAGAAAAAGTTATTTGTTTTAAAAAAAATAAATTTAACTCAACTTAATACTCTAAAAAGCATTCTTGTAATAAAAATTCACAAATTTTGAAAACAAACGTTTAAACATACAAATGTTAAATTATAAATCAGTATATTGGATTATATAACATTAGTTAAATTTCAATTAAAATAGTATGTACGAGCATTTTTTTTTAAATACTGACAGAGTTCAAAAGGATTATCAAATTAATTTTGTTAATGAAGTAATTTAAAAAAAAGAAAATAAAAGAAAGTAAGTAGGGTTAAAATGAGATGAAAGTACTATTTAAAATAAAGGTATAATTTTTTAACACTGCTACATTATAATTTTATTTCTATTAAATATTAATATTATTTTTTTTATATATATTTTTTAAAATTGATCATCGATCTGTTCGTGTATTTTAAAGACGGATTTGTTATTAAAGTCATACAAAACTCCTTTTTAGTATGATTTTTATATTATTACGGTTTTTAGAATTAGAAAAGTGATCCACACTCTTTATGATCAATAAGTAGATTTTTATTTATAGTAAGATCATCTGGTTATTATTCAAACTAGATTTAATCCCAAAAATTTTAAAAGATCAGCAAAATAAGATAGTAAAGACATTTTTAATTGCGTAGCTGAAATGCAACGGTAAACTGTGAAAAACCTACAGACATTGCAGTAAAATATTGCAATAAAATGCTACATTTCTTTTAATCAACAATATTTTTATCTAAAAATACTAATATTATCAATTAAACAATCAAGGTTATTTTAAATAACTTATTAACATATTGTTGCATGCCAAATTTTCGCCTTTAAAACTTGACGTGTTTGTTCACATATATATTTTTATTTATTGTGTATGTGTGTGTGCGTGTGTGCGTAAGTTCATCCAGAGTACCTGAATGGGCGATCCTGAAAGTCTCTCAAGGACCGGTTCGATGGGTTTTTCCCGAATGCTACGTTGCTCGAAAATTTTTGGTATAAAATCGTAGATGTCGTTATTAAAGAAGAAATTAGCTATCACGAGTCCCGCGTATAACATCTAGAATTAGAAAAGAGAGAAAAGAAAAGACAGAGAAAACAGATGTAGAAAATTAAGAAAAGGGTGTAAATGAGAGTGTGAAAGAAAGAGAGAGAGAGAGAGAGAGAGAGAGAGAGAGAGAGAGAGAGAGAGAGAGAGAGTGAGCAAACAATGAGAAGGAAAATTTATCATGTACAACGAATATTTTAAAAAATTTCGTTGCCAGGATTATTATTGTACTCAGAAATGTTGATAAATTGTATAATAAGCCCAAGAACGTATGATAATGTTATAATACATTACAAAATTCTTAAAAGTTGAGAAAAAATTAATCAATTTGAAATAATGATGTCAGAATTAAGTACCACATACGTAGAGATGGCAAACAAAACATTGTTTGAAATAGTACATAAAGTAAAATATATTTGAATTACATGTAGACTTTTTATTGTATAGGGTGCAAACTTTTAACACAAATATGAAGCGAGTTCAGGTTCAGTGTAGGTTGATCAATTTTTATTTACTTCCCTTAAATTAATAATATAAATGAAACAAACATTATGTAGAACAGTAAAATGTGTACATCGGTGTTTTGCTTGTATACTCGATTACAATCTATAAGAATATAAATAATTATGTATTACTTGACAATTTTGTTCTTTACCGAAAATAAAAATTTTTCTTCTGAAAAATATCTCAAACTGAAAATTTGGTTTAGTAATGTTTAATAACCCTTTCTTGAATGCTTTATAAATATCTTACTATGTTTATATTTATGGATATTTAATAATTATCTTAAAAAATAAAAGATCTTGAACAATTCATGATTTTCGTAACTGTTACATAAATTAGTGTACAGTATTCATAATTAGCGATAAGTAACAATGATTTCTGTTCATATCCAAAAATTATTTTTTCTTGAAAAGGAATACTTATTATATATATTTTTGGTTGAAAATTGATTATATCATCAATATTATCATATTTTATAAATTATATGTCTTATGATTACATCTTATACAAAAAAATTAAAATAAAATGTGTGAAGAAAACACATGAAGAAGAATAAATAATGTTAGTATTAATCAATAATTTAGTATGTATTTTATCTTAATAGAGAGTACAATCTAAATTGGAATAAAAACATTAACGTTAGCCAATCAATTATCTTTTTACAATTAGAGTAACTTGTAGAAAATTTGTAAATATAAACAATACCCCATTTCTCTTATATAAATATTACCTACTCATAAGTAAGATTGAGATGACTTATTATATGTATTGTAATTAGTACAGAAATAACTTGATGCATTATTATAAATTAAATATTTTTTAAGCAAAGCATGCAATGCATAAAAATTTCTTCATTGTTTTTTTAATTTTTCCAATTAAAAATATACACAATATTTCTAAAATATCAGTATACAATTTTGAAAGAAAAATTATAAAATTGCTTGTGTTTAAAATTTTTATAAATTTACTTTCCTACAGCTTAACTTTATATAAATGTATTTCAGAAATTTCTTTAATATTTACAAAATGTGTAATACTTTTTAACTATTACATATACAATACTGAATATAAAAATAGTTTATTCTTTAAACAAACTCTTACCTGAATGTAGAAAGGCGCGATGCTATCCATTTTGGAACGACTTTCGCACTTAAGTACTTTCGACATTGAAACGGTTTTTTGAAGATCTTTCCAAACGAATGGTTCAATTGATACCATATGGCTGAAATATATGATACGTAATAAAACAATATAGTAATATAATAATATAATGTTCGATGAATAACAATCTTTAAAAAATCTAACCCTTCAATACTGAAGAAAAGCCAGTATATGTTAGATGTCGTATAAACAGCATCTAGAGGTAAATTCAATTTTTCATCGGGTAGAACTGTTCCAACTTTCTCGACCTCATTTCCACGTTTAGTCATATAATAAACGGAAATTGGTTCGCAGAAGTGGTTATGTACCTAGGATTAAAATATAGAAAATCATAAAAAAATACAGAAGATCCCATAAAAATTGTGAATTTCGATTTCTTGATTAATTTAAACATTAATTATGCAGTACTTACTTGTAAAACGCTTCGTAACGTTACAATGGTACTGCCATCTTCAACAATTACATCAGAAATTATACCCCATTCTTCGGAACCTTCTTTTCGATATTTTAACGAAAAAAATCGCTTGTCTGCTCTGAGTATAGGAATTTCCAATATTTCATCAATTCCCTTGAACTTTAAAGCAACAGTTTGAATGAATTTTTTTATAATAAAATTTTTTGAAAAAGCAACTACGAATTAAAAAGTTACCGAAATAACAAATTTATTCAATCCTCGATCTTTGACTGTGTCAGCTTTCAATTGTTCCAATAAATGAATTTCAACCTTAACTTTTGCGGATAATTCTACCGATGCTCCAGATTCTAAAACTACCTCTGTGTATACATCGGCTCTCTTCTCTCTCTCATAAGATTTATTTTCCGCCACCTAAAAATATGTGTATTTTTATACTGAATAATATTGAAACATTGATCAACATTGATCATAAACAATATATACGTTCAGGAGATGTAACCTTAATTAATTGATCGCAAAAACAAACAGGTAGTCTATTCTTGTTCAAGTAAAACATTCTCATTTATTTAATAGAATTTATAAGAAACCACGTTCTGAATTATTTAATCAATAATTACTTTAAGCGTTAATACGTGCTAAATATAGTTATACAAATTAAATTATTAATACAATAGAATCGTATTATTCGATCAAATAAAATGATGTATTGCAAAAATTTTGTGCATATATTACCATAAAATGGCTCTTATTCAAGTCTAATGTTAAACTTAATCCAGTCTCGTTTTTCAATATATAAGGAGCCACTTCCTTCTTAAAGCTTTTATTCTTAGCTTCCATAGCATTTGAGAAAGCATTACCAAGCTGATTTAACACATCTAAACATGTCTTAGTAATCGTGATTTCTAAGTTTTCCTATAAATGAATGTTTAGTTGAATGTCATTTTTTATGAATTCTTACAAAACTACATATGCTTACTGTGGATAAAACATCAATAGACATGTTCGATTTTTGAAGCTCTTCCATTTCAACATCAGACGATGGACTTGTTATTGGTGATCCATTATTTGTTGTAGTATCGTTAAATTGAATCTAACAATATAAAAATAATAATAAATACAAAAGTATCACTGCAAGTAACTCAATTTGACTTTCGAAGATGCCATTTATATTTTAAGAGAAAGTCATTTATAACAATGGTCAAATTTTAAAAATAAATAATTTAAAAATTTAGCATTCCTTCTTCAAATACAAATTTCGAAATATTTCTTTACTTTAGTTTTCAATTCCCAGGGTGTAGAAATTCGTTTTCCATTTCTCGTTGCTTCCATTGGCTCAATCAATGGCTCCCATAAAGCTAGTCGGCTATTATAATAGGCCATAACCATTGACATCGTTGAGTCAATACTCATCTGCAAGTAAATTTCATATGATTTTTATGGTTAAATTTTTGCTTTAATTTACAATGAAAACGAATAAAAAGATTACCGCCTTAGTGCTCCAATCAGATATGTTGCATTGAAAGCCAAGATGCAGAAGTAGCATCGGTAATGTTTTATTGCTGATACCAGCCTCGAGAGTAAGCAAAACCGTAGGCGCAGAAATAATGGCAAGCTCTGGTTTATAAGCATTAGCCGTTATTTCCTGATCCCTCAATAATTCTGTATCTGCATAAACTTCTTCGCCCACTTCTACAAGAAAAAAATGAAGACTTCAAAATGATATTTTTGACATTTTCTTCCGAGTAATCATCTTAATAGTATTTTTGCAATTGAATGTCATTACAATTTTAATTGCAAGCTCTGAAGACGACATTTATTGTACTGAACGTAAACGATGACTCCTTATACTTCAACTCGCAATATCATGAACAAAAATTGATAATTTTATTTAAAGAAAACAACACCTGTTTCGTAATTTACCTGTTTTCAGGAACCAATAATCTAATTCTTTAAATGGCGTAATAATCCAAAGACCTTCATGATTCGGTTCGGGCTTATTGACTTCATCGTCCTCTTCGTTCGTAATTGCGATAGTTTGTACAACTCGGCTTAAAATTTCGATAACACCTAAAATAATTTGCATCTGAAGTATCTAATCGCTAAGCATAAACATTAAAATACACAGCGACCTAATATATATACATATATATAATATACCTGGTGATACAGAAATGTGTATGTCCGTACTACAAATATCTATATGTAAGCCCTTGTCCTCTGGAGTCGAGCCTGCAAGGCTTATACTGATTGGTCTAAGCACCTAAAACAAGTACAATTAAAATATTTTTCAAGGTGGCTGGTTCTTAATAAAGCCTTACTTGATATATCGAATCGGATCTTTTCTCAGAATTGTAAATACCAGTCATCAGGGAGAGATTTTGAATAGATCCATTAATAACTTGGTGATCACCCATAATTCGCATTTTCAGAAACAATTCAGTCTAATAAATAGAAAAACGTTAACGAATCATTTCGAATAATTGTTGGAAATTCATTTGGCAAACAATAATAATTATAAATCATCGACCTACATTCAAAAATATACAGTGCGAATCAATGTCATCCATGTCTTCGACTAAAATAATATCTGGTTTTTCTACGTGTAGATTTATAGTCATCATCGTATCTGGCGGTGGGGGGACTTTTTTCATCGCTAAGACATCAGCAGGCAATTTCGAGTAGGATTGCGGTTGGGTTTGGAGATTTTGGGAAGATTGAGGAACAGCGTTGAAAAAATCCTTTATTTTCATTAAGTAGTCGAGCGAAATTATGATGCTGAACGAAAACACACGGATGTCCACTAAAAAAAATTACAAATTTTTACAAATAATTCTTGACTTTGCGATAAATATTGGTGAAAGTAATAAAGCACCAGGTGATTCGCACAATGTTTTGATCGTTTGATTAAATCTTATTCTCTACGAACTTAAAGGTGAAAATTACCAAACATATCATTGGCTCCTTTCCTAATAGTCACGTCCAGCATACTGCGAACAGGCTTTGAGTCTTTGGCGTTGTCGAGTTCCTCCGATTCCCGAACTTCGGTGGTCCTCTCCATTATTCTGCAAAGCGAGCCCCTGCGGTTTTTCCGCGTGTCGTCGAGGGTGCAATCCATCAGTAAAACCGACGTGGCCAACAGCCCATCGGCGAATATTCGGCCTTTAACTGCCAAATAGGATAGCCCGAACTTGGCGAAGCTATTCTCGGGCTGATGCAGCGGTGAGCTCTTCGACTTCAACTAGCAATTTTTATCGTAATTATTAATCGACTGGCGGTAGCGCACAAGCTTGCTTGAAATATTCATAGTAGGTAGGGAAAAAATATACGCAACTATTAGGATTGATTGATTGATTTTTTTTTTACAATAATGCTTGTAATGGCTTACTGAAGAACTTAAAAGTGAACTTAAAAATTTTATATCGTAAATCATCTACTAATATTAAATATCACTTGCGCGAAATAAATCATTATCTATATAATTATGACGATTATCATCATTACTATTATTATTGTTGAATTTACGAAGAAAAATACCATTTTCGATCCTCCAGTGAAGAGTTCGATTATGAGACTGTCCATTATGAATTCGAATTCTATGGTTGTTTGTACGTGACGCTGTTCCTGAAGATCGCCACTGCCCTGTTCTTTTATGACCTCCACTTCTGCTTTAACTGCAAACAAGCGTTAAATGCGTAAATACATTGTCGGTTATATTTCTTGTGAGGAAATTTACTGAAATATCGTGAATTTTTTGTTTAACATGCGATCGATGATAAACTTATAATGCACAATGATTTCGGCAATCTGGTAGTCTAAATCAATTGAAAGCTAAATAAATCTGTTGAGTTATGAAACAAAAAGCATTGATTTAAGTATTGCACTTTTCTTTTTTTTTTTTTTTTTTTTTTTTTTTTTCAAAGAGACAACAGAAAAGTCAATTATCAACAGAACTGTTATTTGCTAGAATGTTTATTGTAGTTTTCTTCTTCGTTACCCAATCGTGCTTGTTTTGTTGCCGAATCAATATCTAATGAACATTAGACGCAAAAATTTTGTCAAATGTATAGTACTTTGTTTTCACATAAGATTAAATTACATAGGAGAACGTAAATGTCTTTTGAAAATATAAAGTGGATCTATAGCCAGCACCAATCATGAAAATATATTAAGAGTCCGTTCGATCGATGCCGTAAAACTCTACTCACATGGAAAGAAGCTCATCTCGCTTGTATCATTGACTAAAGTACAAATGGACCTATCACCGATTCTTTAATATGCACGTTCTTATAAATTGCTACTAATTAGTAGGCCTCCATCGTTTACGAGGGTGTTTTTACTCACAGGTGGAAGGTCGTATGGAATGCTCGGACAAAGGTTTTTTGCTCGGGCGTGCCTGATGTTGGACAGGTGCCGCCTCGTCGACGCTCTCCCCGAGATTTTCGTTGAGTGTCGTCATTATAGTCGCGTAGTCCTCCTGATTCAGCAGCAGGTCTATCTGCTTCAGCCTGCCCGACATTACAATGTCCGGTATGTCGTGGTACCAGGCCGTCGACAGGTTGCGCTTCATCATCAGAATGAAGCTGACGGGCTGCAGAAGCTCAACCTCGTTCTCGGTGACGAATGTCTCCTTGTTCAACCTCACCCTAGAATTAATTAGCGGAGGCTACTTTATACGCATCGCACCAACGATTGAAACTTTACTGTTGGACTTAATGCCGAACAAGCAGCGCATCGAATCGCTGTTGTTATTCTCATCTTCCGAGAAGAAAGGCATAGCCTTCACCGTCAGATTAAACAAGAGCAAATCAAGTTACCTGGAAAGCTTCAGATTTTGCAATTCGATGTTCATTTCGTCGACAATGGGATATTCTCCGGACTCGGTTTTCACATCTAGTCTGTTCAGTGCGTTGCTAATGGTAAGATTACCCATGTCTAGCATCAAGCAGTGCTCGCTTTTCGAATTCATAGGTACATATATGACTGGTGCCTATCGGTCAGATAATCAATGCAAATATATTTTGCGTAAATTTAACTAAAGATAAAATGATTTACCTTTAACTTCACGGACAATTCGATACGCGAGGCGCGTTCGTGCACATCTTTTATATTAGTTTTAGCGGCTTTGGCAGCAGCTGCCGATGCTTCGGCGATAGCCCGTTGAGCAGTTTGAAAATTATTCAAAAAGTTCTGTCGAAGAAAAACATTAAATTACGTAAAGTTCAAAAATACATTCAAGCTTTGCAGTTGAAAATAGCTTTCTTGCTTGAAAATACATCGAGTCGTAAATTTTAATATTCAAATTACCATCACTGACATGACAAAAGCGTGCAAAAATACGATTCTATGGCAACCCATTGTTATTATAATAGACATATTGTTCTTATCGATGTCATTTGGTTCAAGATTATTCATCACTGCTTCGATTTGCAACGATTCAGAACCCTCGACCGATATGATCTAAACACAAATAAATTTATTTCACAGCTTCTCATAGAAGGATAAAGATAAATGAAACTTTATTTTAACGTTATTCAAACAATAATTATTACAAATGAATAAAATACGTGCCTTTATGTCTATAAGATAATACTTACGTTTTTGTAAATAGATATCGCATTGAGATCTTTGATATTCACAGAGCCTAAATTAATATTGGCTTTTGAATGCGAAGCTTTCACAACGTATCCAGCCGCAATGCCTTCGATGTAAAACACACTGATATCCCTATAATCGTTAACCATTTTTAAACTAATGGTTCCAATTTTCGCAGTAATTTTTAAATCCACAATCTCCGCTTGCGTTTTCTTTCGACCTGCGTAAACAAATCGTACGCTTATTAATAAACATGAATGAACAAAATCAATGATAATATAGGCCAAACTTTCTCACGTTTTTTTCCTCTTTGTTTTTGAATATGTTCTTTAATAAATGTTGATGTATCTTCCTGAATCGTCGATAAGCGAGCTACTTTGGAGGCAGCTCGATCCTTTGTCTGATCTGGTTCTTGATCTTTTGTTGCGCTTATTTTACTCTAACCAATATAATCATAATAATTTTAAAATTAAAAGGCAATTTTAATAGAAATTGAAGGATCATTATTTATTTATTTGGATATCGTTAATTTACCTGAATATTTGATAGAAAACGAAGAACATTTATTAAGGCTTCTTGATGTAGTAGAACATCAAGTGTTGTAAATTCAAGTTGTAATAAATTTACCACAGAACCTTGTATTGCGAATTCGGGTGATTTCTTATTCATCTACAATATTTTTTAAGTTATTTCTTTATTTTAATTTTAAACACTATAGTAAAGAATAAAAGGGAAACTTTACACACATTAATGAATTGAATAATTATAAGATATTCTCTGCTGCCAGATGACATTGGAGTATTTATCATAAAAATTTCTCCAGTATCATGATGCTGCTTAACTTGAATACCTCCCAGTCTCAACATAATTTCTTGATTGTAAGTTTGTTGAGTTAATTCTGCTTCTAATTGAAGAAGTTCGAACCTAATGAATGGGAAAACTCTGTTTTCTTCCTCTTGCTTTAATATTGTTAGTGTAAACTCTATAGAATAGTGTTGGGTAATTAAAATAATGCAACGAATATTTTATGTCAATACCAAGAGCTTGAAGTTATTTTACCTTTCATGACAAATTTGGCTTCTAAATCTGTTGTCTGTTTCATTAAAACAGTATCTTCTTTTTTCTTTTCTGCAATGGATGGAATATTCGATAAATCTTTAAACAATGATAACTGCGACGTCGACTTCGACTAAAGACAAAATTTCGTATTTAAAATATGAAAAACAAAGCAGTAATAAATACAAGACACAACTGTTGCGCCGATTCTTATAAATATTCTACAAACTCACCAATGAAACTCGGCGAAAGTTTTTCGGCTGCTCTGAATTCGGCATGGGGATACTTTGTATAATAACAAGACCTTCGAGAAATCGTTTTTCTATAATCAAATGAATTATAAAAATTAAAACTGACACGATGTATGAACCTAATAACATTATTAGTATATTTTTAAAAAGGCATACCTGTTATGTCGATCGATACGGATGGCAAATTACCTATCACTCGCTTTTTGGGAAGCTGCATATCATCAGTTATGAGACAATTGTGAAATTGTACTTCCAACGTTATAGGTTGAACAACTTTTAAAGGGCTACTTGAATCATGTAAAGCACTTCGCCAATCTTCATTAGGCAATGCAATGAATACCTGTAATATAAATATATATAGGAATTGGATTAAAAGATTCATTTTATAAATTAATACAAGATTCTGAAATATGGAGTGATGGCTTACTTGAAAGTTAACTATTTTCAAGTCAAATTTATCATAACTGTTTTCTCGTAGGTGTAACAAAATATCTTCTTCTGTTTTGCCCATACTGACTAATTGCTTGACACTTAAAGATGTCATATCTTGTGGCTTTTCCATTGAATTAATAATAAAACTCCCAAGATTAACTACTATCAAGGATTCAGTGCCATTATAAAAGCCTTTATGCGGTATGATAAGTTGCGATGCTTGCATGTCGACCTAAATTACGTAATTAAAAAAATGTAAACGTGCAAATTTATAATAATCAGATAAATGCATAATCGCCTATATGTATAAAATACAGTTTCTTAAATACAAGCAAAGAAAGTTACCTGGATATCTAAGCCAGAATGTTTTTGAATCGCATATTCTAAGCCCAGAGCTGATACTTCTTTTAAGCTATCTAATCGCTCGGCAGCAACAGCTTGTAATCTATATATAGAAGAAAATTACTTAATATTAACTTTCTGATAAATAGAGAGTATTCTTAGCCATTGATATAAATATGTAAATTATTTATAAAAGAAAATCCTATCGATATTATTTTACCAGTGAATAAAATTATATTTAACGCCATGTGCAATATATTACGAAATTCCAATTTATTATAAGGATCTTGTATTTAACGTTGCAAACTTACTGCGACAAGGTGGATGAATCTTTTACTTTAAATAATGTGATCAGTTCAATAATAGTTTGAGCATCGTAAACGATGTTCACTGCACTGGATTTTACAATAACTCTTTCACCGCAAAGTTTATCGACTGGATTTTTTTCGTAGGAAATTGAAAATAGTCCAGTAGCGGAATTTGTATTACGATCTAAATTAAAAAGAGAAGGCACTTTTTCTCCTTGTTTAACACCGAGTAGACTTAAGTCTCTGATGGAAGCATTTACCCTGAAAATTAACAATAGTTTAGAATTAAAAAAACACTTTCGCAATACCAAATTAAAGGAAATCTACCGAAGTAGTATTTTTAAAAAAGCAATTAAATGTACTAACAATATTCCATTTGCCGATGGTCTAGATTTAAAGCAAGCATGCACTGCTTTGAATTGCACATCCAAAATCTCCGGATGATCTTTGTCGGTGTCTAATAACAGAATTTGCAGACCATGCAAAAAGAAACTAGTATCAATCATTTCATATGTCTCAGGATAATGTGCGGGGGAACTATTTTCTTGGTAATCTATGGCTCTGAAAAGTTTTTCTTTTTCTTGTGGTGTCATTGCCTCCTCGAATTTCTTCACTGTAAAAAGAGTTAAATGTTTATAATTTCTTTATATTGATAATACTCAACGTTATTGAAAGGGACATTAACTTATGGCTACAGCTGAATTTAATTCATGGGTATCGTCTTGTTTCGAAGATCCCCATAAAAATCCAAACCAACCTCTACTGGCTTTTAAGTCTTTTTCTTTCTCTGCTAACCGTTCAATCTATAACAAAAAAGCCAAATACTTATCATTTGATTCGTTTGAATGGAAACCAATAGCAATAGCGTATTGTTGTTTTTCGTCTATTACAACTTTAAAAAAAAAAAAAACTATTAATGTCTGCAAAAGTTCAAGAAATTTACCTCCATCTCAATTTGTTGTCGTATAATAACAAGATTAAAAATATCCAATTTTTGTTCGTAATTGTTTAACTCTTCTTCTTGATCTGCCGTAACCTTCCCTGTTAATTTAACTTGATAAAGTTTCGCATACTTTTTGCACATGTTTCGGTGATTTTTCATATGATTCCAATCCCAATTTCTTCTAGAAACTTTAACGTGTTCTTCTAAAATACATGTGTTTGCGAAGTTCCACCTTGAAAATACATTAAACAAAGTGAAAGGCATTCTAATTTATGTTTATATACATACATATATGGTTAAAAGTATCACTGAATAGCATATGATGGTGTGTAAAATGCGCTAATATTGAGCTTGATACAACTTTAAAGAATACTTCCATTTAACATACCATTCTTTCGAATGCTGTCGATACGGTAAGTTGTTTGGTCTGTATTTCCTGTAAGGTAACGCACGCCTGGCCAGATCTAATCCTTCGCCCATTTGCATCAGTGTATGATACTGTCGCTTCGTTAAACCGATTCTCAATTTTTGCATCTCTAAATCCAGCCAAACCTTTGGTATCGTATAATTACTACCGTCAGTCTCTGGTTTAGGATTCAACTTCAATTTCGCTTTTACGTTTATCGGGCCAAGTACTAGATAACGAATAAGATCTCAGTCATTTCATGCACTGCTCTTTGCAACGCCAATTAATGTTATCATCAATCCAATTAATATTCATTTGCTACAAGGCACTGAATGGTGTTTAAGCAGAATGTGACTTACGATATTGATAGTATTCAGGTAAAAAATCGGCAGTAGCGATGCTTTCGTAAAACAATTTTAAATACTCGGTCTCTGGCCTTTGGCTGAATTGGTAAGGGGATGGATTCAAATATATAGCTAAGCCATCCATTGTACACAACTGAGGATCGATTATGTTTCGGTATGATAAAATGATAATTGAAAGAAATAAGGTCTGGGACAAAACCACCTACTTTAAATATCTGTTGAATGGCATACATATCCTTCAAATTACCCGTCGATGACCAATTGTGGTCACAACTCTCGAGGGCGAATCTATGCAGGGTAATCCCTATAGAAAACGGATGCTGTTTATAGGAAACGTGATCTTCGTATCTCACGTGTATCCTGTTAATTTCCACGTGTATGTTCTTTATCATGCGAGCAATGAGCTTCTCCATCATCGAATCGTCGACCTTCTCTTGATCTATTTATCATCAAGTGAGAATCCCAAAGTTAGCCATGTTATGCTCGAGCCAAATTCTTAACAATAAGCCTTGCAATTACTTACTCTTCATATCGGCGAGCTGCTTATTTCTCTCCACTCTCGCGAGCTCTGCTCGCTTGGCCTCGAGCTTTAGCTTCGCCTCCTTTTCCTCATCGTACTGCACTTGACTAGATGGAACAATAAGTATGAAAAGTTCTTCTACTACGGCATCGATCTGCCCATTCCACATATCCTTGAACGGGATCTTTAGTACCAACTTACCTGAAAATATCAATGATAAATATTATTTACTTTTAAATATTCAAAAATCTTTTTTATTAATTCTTAGACTGATTCTCTTTTAATGGACCTTTGTACAATAACTTAATTAATTACAAAAAATATTCTTTATTCTCTATCTTAATTTTAATGTTTAAATTTATAAAATTAATTTTGAGTTAATATTTCACTTCAAAATAAGACATTTATTTTTCATCGATTAGATATATGTTGAAATCCATCTATTGTTACATAATTTATAATTACCTAATCGGCCGTGTTCAAGTTTTATAGGTAAATTTAATACATCTAATGCACTCTCTTTGATCAAAAGATCCCGGAGTACCACACCTCCTGAAAGAAATAAAAAACATAGTATAATTTAGTGTAATTTAATGTTTTATATTTAAGTAAAGTTTGAATATAGAAATCATAAGGTACTTTCGAAAATTTATTTATTAAATTATTAAGCTTTTTTAGACCTGCTGTTATTAATGTTACTTTTTAATTTTTTATTGTATTCATCAATAATAATTATTAAATGTTTTTATAAATTTAATTATATTTATATATATATATATATAATTAATACATTTTAGTAAAACAAAATTTATTATACGCAGACACTTATTTCATTTTTTCAAGCCTCTCTCTTCCCCCCTCTTGCTTTGTCTCACTCCGTCTCGCAATATATATATATATATATATATATATATATAATCATCAAACAAAATCAACATAAATGTTCTACTTTCGATGTTCAATGGTTTTTTTGCGCTGTTCCTAAGCAATTACTTAAAAAATAAGTAAATTATAATTTTACTAATTTTTGAATTATCAATTATGCGAAATCATTCATAAGCTTAACAAGATTAATACAAATATAGCGCTTAATTTTAGTATTGGTTAATTAAAAATACTCATTAAACAAAAAATCATAAAGCTGTTTATATAATTTTCTAATTATTCAGAACACGTTTCATGTTATTTTATATGTTTTATAATCATTTAGAAAGGTTTTATCTTGAATTGTTGGTTATTCTAATTACGATTTTGAGTATAGAATAAATCGTTTCGAACCATCATTAAAAAGTATTCGTGATAACATAGACTGATATCATTTATTAAATAAAATAAGCTACAATTAACATTTCTTCGAATCAGGAATCAAATCAATGTTAATTAATTAATTATATACGTGGTTAAAATAAAGTTATTTATTTTACGTGCGTAAATATGAAAAAATAATTTTTAAATATGAACTCTGGAATGCAAACATTAATGCTTTTAATGCGTATGAATTATATTCAACTCAAATAATAAATAGAACTCATGGCCATGACGCACAATGTGTAGTGCTATATTTGCATTTAATAATCAAAAATAGTAAATTTAATTGTTCAATGTATAAAGTAAAATATCACATAAAATTTTCATTTGAGATGATATTTGAAAAAAACGTCAATGAAATATGAAAAATGAAACATTTCCCATCGTTAATTTTGACGTACAGTAAAAAAAAATTACCGCATAAATTACATACATATAAATTACTGTAATTTCGTACGCAAAGAAAAAAAACTGTTTTTCATTCAATAATTGAGAATATATGTTTAAAAAAGGAATTAATCCAGTGTGCGAATATTCCATAAGCATAGATTAATCACACATTTAGATAATGATGTCATACAATGATCGTTCTAAATGTCAAAAGTGTGCGCACTATAAAGTACAAAAATATACGTGACAGTAGTAACGAAATTAAGGAGCTTATAGACTTTTCGTGTCGATCAGGTCGATTTGTGTTTATGTATGTGTACGTGACAGCAAGTATTGTTGTTTAAAAACTTTGGGAAGGTGCAAGGTAACATATACGTATGCGCATGCTAAATATTTTGACAATTTGGCAGCCTTACATTTGAGAAAACAATAATCCAGAAACTGAAGCTGACCTTTTATATCGCTGGATTGTACAAATTATTATCATATTGCACAGAAAAATATTTATGTTTGCTGTTAAAAATGATTACTTAAGAATACAGAATGGTTGTGTCACCCTTATTCGATAATTCATAATATGTGTGTTAAAACAAAAAAGCATACAAATCAAATGAAGTTTGTAATTCATTTTTATTGATATGCCTCAAAGTGTGGAATTTCAGATATATAATATAAACATGAAAAATGTGAGTAGACGTAAGCTTTTGAGCATTTCTGAGTCAAATACTCCTTGGAATTTAGTTGAACTATAATTAGATTGAATTTTTCAAGCTCATTCGGTACGATGAAAAAATTTTTCATTAGAATGAAAGACTAAATCGGACAAAAGTTATTTATCAATGGATAATACCACTAGTATATTTACAATATTAAGTTTTTTAGTTTCTAATAATGTTGCCTTAGTACTTTCGTAATCATCATTGATAGTGTATATTTTTTCAGTTAAACAGTACTTTTATCGAGTTCTAACTGTTTACATTTCACTATTAAAAAACGTAAGAAAAACTTTTTAATAAATTAACAAATTAAAAAAAATTCTGGTTTAATAAATTTGATAAGAGTAGATTATATTTTTTTATTAAAATATAATTATGAGTACGATAGACATGCCATGCATGAAGAAAAGTACTTCAACTGAATAAACCAGAACTTTGCAATTCTGAAAATAATGTTTTAAAAACTTTAAACAAATTTTAAAGGTAATGTAAAAGTATACTATCACATCATCGATATTCATTCAAATTTTTTGGTAGATGTATCTATTTTAATAACACTATCTTAACTTCGAAAAGAGTTTTTAAAAGAAGCTCTCCGACTCGAAGCATCTGTTTAGCGTTAAAATATTTTTTTTATCTTAAAATCTAAAATAGCTACACATGTAAAACAAGTTCAGGAGAACTAATATTATTTTTAATTATTAAATTTTGTATTTATATTTCATCCGTAGCTTTTACACCTTAAATATTCTTGTTAAGCATTCTTTCTTTAATAACACTATTTTCGTCACGTATTTTGAATGTTAATCATAAAAATATGCAAATTCTTATACCTTGTGCATTTACAATAAAAGCATTCATCTTAGTAATTTTGATATTAAGTAAGACCAATGCCGGACGGATACACCCGTGTATTTGAACCTTGACATAAATATCATCTATTCTTAAAAAACATCGATTACTACGAAGTGATTATTAATAAAGTATGACAATCAAATATTAGTTAATATTAGATAACTAAATATTTATTTATTTTGAACCTGGGTCAATTATATCTGTCATTTTATACATAAATCTTCGACATGAATCTCATCGGTTCATTCAATTTTTTTCATTCATATTAAAGCTTTGAATAGTTACAGTAATTCATAATAATTTCAAATTATCGCTAATTGGAACCTACTTCCATTTCGAAATCAAAATCTATTTATATATTCGTAAAATACAAATTGGCGCGATAACATAAAACTTTCCAACAATGAAAGCAATGTATTATCCAATCATTTATGTTTTAAATATTAAATATTGACCTTGTATAATCAATTTTCTAGGCTCATGAAAATTATACTTGTTGAATAAAAATTTAAAGTTCAAGAAGTAAAAGTTAGAAAGAAACAAACATAAATTCTGGTTCCCTTATTATATTATTAAGTATTTTCTTTACAGTATATTCAGAGCAAATAAGACATACTATAATATTGATAATATTATTACACTTCAACTATCGTTTTTGCTAATTTTATGCTAACATTATACTAACAAACTACTATCTATCTAATATTTCTTATAACAAAATTTAACTTCAAAGTTACTAAAATGCTATTGTAAAACAGAGCAAGTGCCTAAATAGAAATTAATTTTTTAATTATTAAAGGAATAATTGTATAGGATCAAACTCTCAGGATCAATTTATAATAATTAAATACTTTAATTATACTTTAATAAATTGATATGAACATAAGGAGAAGCTGTGTCCCTTTTATTTTTTAATGGCTTGTGCATTAACATTATAATGCAATTAATTAAAAAATAAGAATTCTCATAACACATGCTAGTATAGAAAAAGCTTTGTTTGTAAAACCAATTCATAAAAATGTGTACATAAACGTGAAATTAAAACAAAAAAAAAAAAATTTTCTTAAAAAGCCAATTTTGAAAAATATCAATAATCCTTTTATTTTGTAAAACTGAAATTTTACAATTTGTATTTACAATTTTATTACATAATTAAATTAATAATCGATTTGTTTATATTTGCAATGTGAAAGTATATCCTTACATGTGTAAATGATGTATTAATAACTACGAATATATATCGATGAAAAGAAAAATACGCCAAGATATTTATAAGCATACTAATTTATTTGCAACTGCTTATATTTTTAAAAGAATATTTTGCAAACCTTCAAAATTTTTAATGTTTGTTCTAATAGTATCTCTTGACGATAAACGTTTCCGTGAATGTTATATTACTCGGACATTTATTTAAAAATGCAATGAGACTACAACAATCACTTTAAGTATTCTAATTTTATAGATTTATTTTACGAATAAAATAAGAGCTGTAACCAAGTTTTTAACCAAGGCAAAAACGTATTCCTAGGTTATAAATAAAGAGACGAAGAGTTAAGTATTCATTAAACAGAACAATCACATTAGATGAACGTTCGCGTTTAATTAGAGTAGCAGATGAAGTGACGAGCTTAGAGAATTAACAGCGATAACGAACGTTGAATTTCATCCTAAAACTTAAACACGTACGGGGTAATCAGCAGAAGTTATAGGTACTCCTGGTCCACCGAGTGAAGTGCGAAAGAAAAATGTAAAGAGAAAAAAGAGGAGGAATACTCATTACCGCTCCATAGACTCAAGTTGAGCTGCTTATAATCCAAGTTCTGCACGTACTCCCCGAGCACTTTATTGAGTAGCTCGGTGACGATCGATTCGAAAACCATTTTAATCTCGCTGTTGACCGTCGGTCCTAGGACGAGGCTGGGCCAATGCTAGCTAGCAACGGCGAGTCCTTACAGTCCCGAGCTCGGAATGCTCTGTTATCGCAGCAGGTCGTCTAAAAATGCGCGAGAGTCGTGCCTACGCTGTGTTTACATTTTCTTTTCACGTCAGGATAATAACACGGGCTCCACATAACCTCACTTTCTTCACCACGTTACTGCGACGCAGCCACAATACATCGTTCACGTCGTCGTGGACGATTCCCTTGATCCTGGCGCTCCTTGTATTTCTTTTCTCCCCTTCCCGCTTGCCGTGTATACATATATATATATATATATATTAGTCTTTCTCTCTCTCTCTGCCTCTACACTCTCGCCTGTACGTGTAGGAATAAATCAGTGTACTCTCCTTTACCAGAGACTCCCCACCTTTTGTTTATCTCCCCGTCGCCGTCAACGTCAACAGCGATGACACTGAGCTCTCGCCGCATCGGTCAAGTCGACCGTACACTGTACAGCTGTACACTGAGTGACCGAGCTAATCTAACGTTAAGAAGGTGATGTAGAGTGGAGTCAGCGCGAGGACCGAGCGACTAAGAAACAATCGCGAGCCGATGCATTGTGTTCACGCTCTTATCGAATATACAAAATTCGCTCCTCGACACGCGACTCCGAGACTCGAGTCTCGCGTAACTCATAACCCTAGTCCTCATCCGGTTGCAGTGCTGCACTACTGACCCTCGAGCAGCCGATTGATAAAGTCAATTCCGGCTACGATGCGCCTCGCCTTATCGTGCATTGCTCCTTTTTATTAAGCGTAACGTCACACGAGCCGCCCAATCTGCGAGAGCGGGTGCGATGTAGCTACCATTGGTACGCTAGCATAATCATATCAAGCAAGGACATAATTTTATCGTTGTCATTTTTTCCCGCGGTCCGGATTGTTTCGCCCTCGCAGAGCTAAGATAGAATGAGCGGCAACGAGTAACTCAGCAAGGCTCGATAGTCTTGCTATTATCTACGAGTAAGCGAGGATAGCGAGGCAGATTTCATTTTCCGTCGATTATTATTCCGATGGCTAGTCATACGAAGGTCGAATGAAGGCCGTTGAGCAGAAAAGGAGGAAGAAGAAGAAGAAGAAGCAGAACGTCAGAAGAAAAAATCGCAGATTTATGCGGCAGTGAATCTTCGCGACACCAATCGCCCGCGGCCGACGCGCGGCGATGCGCGCGCACTACCCTGTTTTCGCCTACCTATCTACCCCCCCCCCATCCTACGTTTCCTCCCTCTCTCTCGCTCTCACTCCCCCTCCCCAGTTCGCTGCCTGCTCCGAATGAGTCGTCCGCTCCCACTTTTCCGTCCTACCTCCCCGCCAATACGGGGAGACTTTCCCGTTTTGCCTCGCCGGTCAGCGGCGGCGATTCGCGTTTCACTTTTGCACCGGTCGCCATTAACGTCACCGCAACGCTCGCCGGGCTTTCGCTACGAGGATCCGGAGCCGTTCGCCTCCCAACTCTCCTTCCCGTCGTAGTCTTCGCAGCCCAAGGACTCCGAGCACCCCTGCGGAATCATACGGACGCGTTTCAGCGCTTCGGCATTTAGACTGCCGCGAACGCCGTGCGCTCGACGCGAATTAAGTGGGCCTTTTTTCGTTTCAATTGCTACACTTATCGTGTATATATATATATATATATATATATATATATATAAGTGCACGACGATGCGTAGGAGCCTGTGAGGAGGGTGAATTTGTTGTTGCGGAGCAGAGCCGAGCTTCTGGCGCGTTTCGCTAACGCACATTTGCCCCTTGAGTAGATAGTGAAAGTCGCGGGCTCGTCGGTGAGTTGAATTTGTTCTAAAAGCAGTTAGGCAGGTAGGGAACTCGCGCGGACGCGCCGAGGTGATAAAGTTAGGCGCCCATTCGTGGACGGGGCCCGAGACCAGGGCCCAGGGGGCAATCCACCGCGCCAAATCCACGGACATAACCTCTCGGCGACCCGAGGGGCCTGAATAATTGAAAGATGGCGACACAGTGCGGCCTAAACAATGCAGTGCGGGTGGTCAAGCCGCACCGACAGCAGTTCGTGTCCTCGAGCGTCTACTACGGTTACGTGCCCCTGCAAAACGAGGACGAGGCCGCGCGCAGCGGCAGCCTCGAAGCCGGTATGGACGTTGACGTCGACGGCCAGCAGCAGTGCCAAGTGCGGGAGATCCTCGAGGAGCCACAGTGTCTCGGGCAGAGAAAGCGGGCCTGCGGACACGACGAGCTGCCCAATTACGTGCCCCGTTTAAAGAGGTTTAGAGAAGGTGAGGCCGGCCTTTATTTTTCCAGCGGATGTGGCTTCGGGACACCACCACGGCTTCTTCCATAATCCCACTGCAAGGCCTACCTTGGTAATTGCCTCGAGCCCCAATTACGGATGGCCTGCGTCCCCTTCGGACGCTCTCCTAAATATTACCCCTAATTTTATATGGCTCGATATCGAATTACGATCTGGGGTCGATCTATTGCCAACACTGATTGGCAACGCTTTGGAATTCACGTAAAAACATTTTTCTTCCGTAGTTCGTGCTTATTGGAGGACTCTTTTAAAAGCAACTTATCGATTCGCCACACTTACGTCCGTAAACGACTCTTTTTTAAGAGCGATAAGAATCCTTTATCGTAGAGTACAAATATTGTATTGTCGTATCATGATAAATGGAACCTTGTACTACCATGTACTCGATGTATTAGAATTCAATGTAAAACCTCTTTCATGCTGATCATTATAATTGTACTTTTCAATCTAACGGAAATAATGATCTTTAAAAAATAATTTAATTCAGTCTACGAATAAACATACTCCGTGATAATTTCATTATAATACGTCGTTAACCTCGGCAATTCGATTTTAAATTTCTCCCTAAAATGTCAATCGTCTGCGTAATCATCAATATACGATGCAAATGCTTGCTGACATTTGAAAATAACAACGCGCGCTTAATTGACTCCCCTTTTTCTTACGCTATGCCAATGAATGAGATCCTGTGTTGATTACGCAAGGCAGACTTAAACACGCGTATCCAAAGAAATTAATCCCTCCATTCTGCAGAGCACAACTGCACACATTTTTTTAGATTTACAAGCCATAGAGTCGCGTGGGATAGGAATGAGAGAGGGAGAAACTTCAGATTAATATTTACGTAATGTTAATGCCTTTGCAAAAAAGTAAAGATTGGCGAGCCCGAAGCCACGATTATATTTGTGAATTCACTTGTTGGGAAGTTTTCTTCATTCTTTTGTAAGCTTATTTGCTTTCCTGTTTGTTAGTTTACTCAGGATATTAGGTTACTTTTTTTATAACTTAATCAATTTATCTTTGATATACTGATGTAATTTTATTTCAAATGCACACTATCTTTGTAAATTATTTTCAATTTGTGCTTTAGTTTTAATATAATAGCAAATTTAAAAGTGATATTTTTTGGCAAAACTATCACAATTACTACTTTTAAGAAAATTAAATTACATTGATTGATTTTCATCAAGGTACTATAACTTATTTTATCTTATGATAAAAGTGTGATTTATTATACATTTATTTAATTAAAATAATAAAGAAGTATAATAGTACCATTATTTATACCACAAAAAAATCATTTGCTTAATCCAAAGACTTGGATATTTCTTATTAATATTTTATGTTTAATAATTTTACATAATAATGTAAAAGTTTTGCTAATGTAAAATCATGTTACTTGATTTATTTTTAAATTAGCAGTTAGTCAGTCCGTTTGTTAATGATATTGAAAAATACCTGCAGCACTGCGAGGCATCTTAATAAAATACTTTCTGAGCCACAATTTAGAAGCGCATCATGCCAAGGAAAACGATAAAGTATTAGAAGCCACAATTGATAAGTTGAGTGGGTTTAATTTCAGAGGCAGTGGTAAAAAACGTGTTTTCCATGGTGCAGGGAACTGCCTCTGGGCAGAAGACCATGGATTGGCCAAGGTGTACCATGACCCGTCACTATTATGTCTAAGTCCAGCCGCTAACTTTGACATGGCTTGCCAGACATCAATGATGACAGGTAACCTTAAATTCCAGTCGTCTACTTTGTCAAAAAATATCAATACCAGATGTCAGGAATTGGAAGAGATGCTACTATTAACCCATGGATGTTCCTCTTACCATCATTATCGGCAAATTCAACTCAATCAAGGAAGTGACACTGAGGAGGCAGAGTTTTGACAGGCCATTGGGTTGATCACCTTTATTGGCTCATGTGTACATAATCAGTCAAATACACAATGAAAGGCCTTTTCATTGTTTACCTATATCAATCATAGAATGAACCAAAATTACAATAATAATCCTATACTCTCTGATTGATGAAAAATTACTTAATTTAGTAGTTAAGGAAACAAATTGTGTAGATTTGATTGTCAAGTTTTGTACACATAATTTTTTAAGTGGTTAATCCTATGATGGAATGCTATTTTGATTGTGTATAGATATAAATGAACAATAAGGCGTACTAAATGTTACGCATTTATGATGTAGGTTACAGTTTAAGATGTTCACATTGACCTATATAAATACTGAATAAATCTTTACTTTTGTATAAAAAATGAAAAACGAGTTTTATTTATTTCCATTAATTTTGTTTATAATAGTATATGGGATATGAGGATTTTAATTTTCTTAAATACTCTTTATTAAAGTAAGAAATTTAAAGCTAATAAAATATACCTAAATTTAATAAATAAAATAATTAAAAATTCATTATTATGCATAGTCATAAGTATTGTTTTCTTAACAATAAAATACATTTTCAGAGGTGCATCTCACAATTATTGTAAAAAATATGATCATTTTTTTTATTATTTAATGCAATTTTTTTTTAGTCTTTAAAAAACAATTTGATTTATTTGGTCTACAAAAGAATTAAAATGTCAAATAGTACAATTTATTAATGTCGCAGATTTTGTGCTGTACTGTAATGTACTTTAATTAATCTAATATTAACTGTAAGTAATATTATTCTTACTATTTCATTGAATATTTATAAAGAAACATTTGAAATTACAATATTGAAATGATAAAATCGAATTCTCTAATTTATTCAGATAATTTTATTTAGTAATAAGTTTTTTGTAATCAATTAAAAGTGAACTACTTTCTAAATGTAAATAAAACTATAGTAAACATTTATAATTGAAATTTAGTATTTAGAAACTCATGTAATCATTATGAAATTAACTTTCTTTTTTCCTTCTTTTTAATTTTTTTTATTTGATGTTATCATAGAAATATATTCTTGACATGATTTTGAAAAAATGCAATTTCGGGACAAAAAAAGTCATCTAATACTTGACCAAATTGAGATGCTTTTTTATAAGAATTTTATTTTTGTTGTTTTAATCACTATAAACTTCAAATGTTTCTATTTCTATTAATTAATTATTAATTATAAATCATGTATTCAAATATTATTTATTATTTCAAATAATAAATTTTAACAAAAGGTACTTAACAATTCATATTAATCATCGAATATAAAATCCGTCGTCGAGGTAAAACTTACAATAATTCATAAATAAGAAAGTTTCTAAAACATTTTTCTTTAATGATATCTAATTAATAATGAAATCCTTATCTTCGTCTGTGAGTTCATAGTCCTTCACAACATGTACATTTTCTGAATTTTCTGAATTATTTGCATCGATAGCTTGACTAACATCTTCGCACGTCTAAAAAATAAATAATATAATAAAAATTGATCTGATCTTTACAACAGTTTAAAATAATACTTGTTGCAATAAATATTTTTTGGGAATTTAATTACATTTTTTTAAATGAACATCGAAATTGTTCTTATAACTTAAAATATTACATATTATAATGTATTCATTTTACAAAATTTGAAAAATTTATTACACATGTATAAAGCATTTTCATATTTTATTTAAAAAAAATGAAAAACATTATTGATTTAAGCTTAACATTAATTTTTAAAAAGCCGATATTGTAATTTTTTATTATCAAAATTGATATAAAAAAAAATTATATATTAAGCATCAGGTTAATATAAAATAATAATGCACAAAATAAACCTGTAGGTTAATAAGATACTCTGGTTTCGATTGATCATATTCAAATACGTCTCCATTAATAGCCGATGTACTTGATGAAGTCGATAGCAAACAATTTTTGGCCCAAATATCATCCTAAAATACATTAAAACGATTACTAGGATAAATTTTTTAATATATTTGATTTTAAGTTCGCATGCACTAATAAAAAAAAAGAAGCAAAATAACGATAGGTTTATAAAATAATAGTAAATATAACGAACCGAGTATTCAA
This sequence comes from Kradibia gibbosae, assembly GCA_018907135.1. Lineage (NCBI taxonomy): Eukaryota > Metazoa > Arthropoda > Insecta > Hymenoptera > Agaonidae > Kradibia > Kradibia gibbosae. Next base: position 11,695,899 of record JACCHX010000002.1, on the reverse strand, counting down.
GAACGTAATACATATCATTTGATTCATCTTCAACCGTATTTCGAGTCATGTCGAACATGTTTATTGAGGTTGTCTGAGTTCCGGCATTAGATTTTCCATTATCCGTTATTGCATTGACAGAAGGACCGACTTCAGTTTCTTCGTCACTCGTATCAGAACACGAATACTTCTGCGATTTTTGAGATTTTTCATTTTGATTTTCATTTGTCTACGGCAAAAGTCAACAGTTAGTCGTAAAGGTAATACTTGCATGTTAAAACTCCACGGGTAAAATAGGAATACTCACCTTTTGTAATTTAAGGATCTTTAAGCAATGCGATAAAATAAGTTTCAGGTCGTCGCGTTCGCATATTTTCCTTGCGATTCTAAATCAACATACAGGCGAAGCACTTATTAGTCGAAGAAAACGTAAGCCCTTATTAAACTCTCGTTAAATTGTTCGAATACTTGTCCGTACCTCGCACTCGCCTCCTCGCCTTGCGCCCGGGATTCTGGTGTGTCCTCGAGGCCACAGTCCGCCGGCAGCTGTTGCTGATGGTGCTGATGCTGCTGAGCCGTCGGCTCCTGGCTGGAAATGCAGTTGTTGCGCAAGGCGATGTCCTGCTGCTGCGGAGAAAAGCCGCAGGCTTGCAGGTTCAGGGAATACTCCCGTCCGTCCGATGTGCTCGGGACCGGCGAGTTATCCAAGTCGTGCTGGCGATTGCATTTGTTCCTGCGGCATGAATCGCTCGCGCATTATCGTATCAAGCGTCTATTTCATAGGGCGCAGCTCCGATCGTTGCTACGTCAATAGCTTAATGCAACCGATGAAAAAGCGCTTGCGATTTCAAAATGATCCGTCGACAAAGGTACGAAAAATTTATCTCTACCGCACTATTACCGTTGGTCTCCTCGCTACCATTTGTCGACCTCGCAAATGCTTTCTCATTGCTTTTGCTAGCGATATAAATTGAACGTCGAGTGGCCAGGCCAACTTCGAGCCAGCCATCGAGCGAAATTTAAGAAACTTACACGTGTGAAACAATGGCCCCGCTCGTACTGTTGGCTATTGATCCCGCGTGAGCCGAAGTTCCGACACTGCAGTCGGTCGTAGCTTTCGTTGTGCCGGAAAGTAAGTTTTGCCTCGAGTAGCTAAAATTAAAATCTATGTAGTTCGGTGCCCTCACTACTTAGCTTAAATTTTCAATTATGCTATCATGCTATGCTGTTTGTTTGCTTTTAATAAGAAAACTGTAACTTTGACTCAAGTTTTAAGAACAGCCCTTAAAAGTATGTGTGCTTCTGCACCAAAACCTTACGATAGTTTTACTTCGTTTGTTACGCGTGATAAAGAATTTTGTTATTAATTGTAAGACAGACAAATCTGAAGAATTAGTAATCAAAAATCTGTTATTGGCATATATAAGACAATTATTTGTGATCAACAAAACAGAAATTTTTAAAAGCATTTTAAAGCATAAATACTTAAGGGATACTTTTTTTCTATTTAATACAACATTATTTATAATTAATTGCAGGGGTTCGATCTGCTGCAATTTTTTAATAATATTATCCAGCTGATCAATAGAAATAAAAAAAAACACAACAAATAATTGCAAAAGGTAACTTATTTTAATTACACACACCTTTAACAAAATTGTGTAAAGAAGAGTGAGCTTCCATTAGAATTGTTTTGACTTTTTTTAAAAGGCATAGCATTTTTATAAAACAAAAAAGAAGAAAACTTCATATCTGTTTACATAAAAAATTACATACCTATTTATATACATGCCACCTAAAGTTGTGTACATCTAAATATTTCACTTTGATCATACATGTTTGTCAGTAATAAAGGAGTCAGTAATAAGACAAAGAAATCATGATTCGTTAACAAATTTTAAATTTATTCTTTGCAATTAGATACATAGTCTATTAAAATTTGTATATTTACATATAATTGAGAAAAAAAAATGCAAGAAAAAATAAGAAATTGTAATACAAACTTGTGTACATTTAAAATTATATATTTGAAACTACTGTATATTTTCGTGAAAGCCTTATTAAATTAATTTCATAGTCATCAATACTACACTATATAAAAAAAATTGATTTCATAATAAAGTATTTATCAAATCATAATTCGAAGTAAGCGACAAAACATAATTCTACAGATGTTTAAACATTTACAACAATGTAAGGTCAAATATAATCTTTTTAAGGAACCAATATAATATATATTTTGAAAGAGATTTTAATATTTCCATAAACGATATTAAAAGATCCCAATCATGTACACTCAAAATACTTTATTACAATTCTTTGGTTTTCGAATTATATGAAAATGAGGATTCGCTTTCGTTATTACATGATTTATACATTTATCATTAAATATCTTAATGTATAAAAGAATTAATATAAAAAAAGTAAACTGAGCTTCGTGATAAACTTAAAAATTAAAATTTCAGATTTTTCATTCAAAAAAAAAACTTTCAATACACTGTGATGTATTTTTAAAGATACTTATGAAATAAAGTTTACGATAATAAATATCGAAAATCAGCATTGAAAATTATTTTTTTTAACTTGCAATTTTTAAAAAAGCTTTCTTTAATTAATACATTTATTAATCGAAACGATGGCTCGGTAATTCAATGCATTTATTTGAAAATTTGCATATATGTATTATATGGTAATAAAAAATATTTTTTTAGTCTAAATCTTAAACAATAATATAATTTCTGTATTTGAGTTAAAAAAAAAAGAGCAAGTTTTTAAAACAAATTTTTTCTTCGTTATTACGATTTTTGTAAAAAAAAACTTAAATTAATTGAATGCAATGTCAGATTGAAAAAGAAAAGATGACAGATAATCTGTAAACTCCTTCAATGGCTCGAAAAATGAGCGGCAAATTAACTACTGATCGACGAAAGCGCCTCATAATATTCCGAATTTGGTCGTCCATATTCAAGATTACCTTCTGAAGTTATCCCAGTAGTTGTTGGCTCTGTTACCCGGCGGCACCTGATTGTTGAGCTGCTGCTGCTGCTGCTGGCAATTGGCGAAGGCCGAGGCAACAAGAGGCGGCGCAAGCGAGGAGCTCGGCAAAGACACGAGATTCGGCAAGGACGAGCTCGGGGGCAGCGTCACAGTCTCCAGGGTACTAAAGTGCTGCTGAGCTGCAGCTCTACCGAGGTTCGAGTGCTGCTCCTCGTGCAGCTCCAAATTATTGCTCGAGCGCGATTGGGAGTGTCGGAGTTGGGACTGGAATTTAAAAGCTTAAATATTATTTGCCAATTCGTTAAATTTGCTCAATGCTTCGAGATCGAGCTTATTCGCTTTTAGTACAAATCCAAATGCCAATTCTTTTATGTCGCAGACAGCGGTTTCATTACAATATGCAGCCATTTTAATTAACGTGTAGCGTAAGAATAAAAAACTCGCCGAGGCGCTGTAGGATACATTTTTTGGAACATCGATTAAAAATATTCTTTCAACGTATTGTTCGATGTACTCGGACTCTTGTGCGTATGATATCAATATAATTGAATGGCTTCTTAATTTAATTAAATATTTCTTATCTCGTACCTGAAGCTGGACAATCGCTGACCTCATCGATTGCATTTCCCGTTGCTGAGACCACAGAAGCTGACAGCACTGCTGGATGGTCGTGCTCATCATTTGCAATTGTTGTGCCTGAGAACCAAGGAGTAGCTGTTTGTAATATTCGGTTGATCCTACCACGGAGCCTATATTTGAAAAGAAGCTTATCAATATTTGTGCTCGTCGGGCTTTTTAAAGACCTCCTTTTTAGACTTTGCAAACTACGTACAGATATCGACTATAAATTAAGCACGAATTTTTCTATTTAAATCGAATACCTTGAGGCGGCTGATTCGACACGACACTCGGCATTTCCCAAAAGTTTCCTCCAAATCCATTTTCCAGGGGTGGCTGGGATCCCATCTCTAGTAAATTCTCGGCCGCTGATATACCGTCGACACTGTGCTCGTGCGATTCGTTAACTGCAGAATAGAACAATTTGAATTTAGCTTTATTTTCAAATTAACGTCGATCGAGGAGCCATTTCGTAAACTAACCAAGATTAGCAGGTGGTGGCCAAAGATTGACGGGGGTACTACCGTGACTATTCATAGAATTAGAATTCCTACGACTGCTCCATTCCTGAGCTCCATTTTGATTAGTTGCGGTTTCATTATTTTGATCCTGAAATTATAAGGGCTTACGGCATTTAACGCCAAGGTCGTATCCGCGATGTAAATTCAAACCGTGGGCCTTCGAATACAAGCCATCTATATACATTAAGAATTAATCACCGTTACCTTCCTCACGAAATCCTCGATCTGGCGTCGCTTATTGTTGGTAACGTTGTTGCTCTGCTTTTTTTCGCTGAGCGCCAGCGGTGGTGGCATCGAACTCGCGAAGGGCTTGACCGAGTTGGCGGATCCTTGCTTGAGTCGATGAAGCTCGGCACGCGCCGACTGGAGCAAGAGCTGCTGCTCCTTCAATTCCCTCGTCACCGCCTGTGCAAGCAGGCACACATTTTCAGGTTGGGAGATATTATCACATTTCCCTCAAGAGCCGGCCGAAGGGCTCGGCCGCCGGCTCTGGCGCTTAAAGCCTCTGACAGGGCCTCCGAAAAGGCCCATTCACCTGTATCTGTTCGACGGTAGGGGGATTGCCGGCTCGCTTGGGCCTCGCGGCCTCCTCCGGCTCAGCGAAGAAGCTGGTGTACCCGTCCCTGGCGCTCTCCTCGAGCTGAGACGCGTCGTCGGCGTTGGGCACGACGGACTCCTCGTTCCCTATGACCGGGACGACCGCGCCGTCCTCGTGCTCGGGCTCGGAGACCGGCTGGCTCGGCTCCGTGCCCTCCCTGCACCGCGTCGCCTCGTCCATGAGCGACTTCAGGTGCGACAGCTGGGACTTGAGGGCGTGCAGCTCGGCGACCTTGTCCCGTTGGCCGGTGAGCCGCGAGCCCTCGGAGCCCTGAAAGGCAGCGCGAGCCGAGCTCGTATAGACTTGAGTTAGGGCCGGGAGGGCCCGAGTCAATCGCGAGGATCCTTACCGAGCTCGTCGCGTGCTCCCCGAGCTCGATGCACTGGAACTCCTGCACGAGGTGGTCCATGTGCTTCTTCTTGTTCTCGAGCTGCTCGAGCTTACCCCGGAGGGCCTCGGTCTCGCGCTCGAGCCTCTCGACGTTGTCGGGCGTGAGGGCCTCGGCCCCCGGGCCCAGGGCCTCGCCCTCCTCCTCCTCCGCCCCCCCGTTACCGTCGAGGTCCGGCTGCTGCCTCTCGTTGGCCTCCTCGGCGAGAAGGGCCTGCTGGGCCTGGCGGGCCTCGTTCAGCCGCTCCCTCATTCGCAGCTGCATCCCCACCAGATGAGCCTGGTGCTCCTGGAGCTGGGCCAGCTTGCGCTGCGACTCCTCGACTTTCTTGCGCAGGTCCTGCTCGCGGCGGCTCTCGTCGTTCTCCAGCTCGCCGTTCTGAGAATCACGGAAAGCAGCCGTTGGTCTCGGGTAGCGTTTCAAAACGAATCCTCGCGCGAGGTTTGTTTCGAGGTTTGTTTCCGATAACGAAGGTACTTATGTTTCTTGTTAACGATGCTTATCGGCTTAGCGAGCGGCTTGTTTTGTTCTCTACTGACTTACGTACGATTAATATAGTTGGTTAGTCACCCCGCAATTAATCGAATACGCAAGGTGTTGGTTACAAAATATAACTATCTTTGCAATCGCTCTGATATCTTTATTTATAACGAAAATTCACGATGAGCAATGAGAATTTTTTGCTCAGATTAATGGGAAAATCATTCAATACTATATCTATTATTTTTATATTATTTTTATGTTAAAAGCTAATATTTGTTGTTAAAAATTGTTTTCAGGCAACATTACAAACTAATTGGAAGTCTAAACATACAATTACATATAATGATGTGTTTTCGATATAAATACCTCATTTGGTCTCCAGTACTTTTGACATTCCTCCATGAGTTTGCTCAACTTTTGCTCACTGTCGTACAAATCTTCGACCATTTTACCTAACTTCTCGTGCTGGGTTCTGGCTCGCTACGTCATTTAATAATATTAATTGAAGTGTCAGGGAAAATTATGCTTATTTCCATGAAATTTACTGTATTCTTTTTTCCGGAAACTATTCGTTCGTGAACACGAAGTTACTATTAATTCTTTCAAATGCCATTTCATTAAAAAAGGTAATATTCGAAATTTAAGAATGTCAAATAATGCACAGTAATGGTGTCGTTAATATCAGGCATAGCCAAATTAAAAATTACCATAAATCGACTTACTGAATCGCTAGATTGACTTAAGGATTCCATCATCGTTGAAGTTATTTTTATGTATTCTCTGATTTGATTCAAGCGACCCTCCACCTGGCCACGTTCAGGCTAAAACAATATTCATGGTGTGTAAAAATAGTAAACAAAATAATGTTAACGTATAGTAAACGGAATAAAGTCTTAAAATTGCCGTCCTTGTAACAATAGACTTTACGCAGAGACAAATTAAGAGCCAAATAACCATAGATGTATATATTGCATGAGTATATTTATAAGAATTCACACTCAAGGGTTGTCCTAAGACTGACATAATTACCATTTTATCCGTATTCGTTGGCTTCGCCGGATCATTTGACGGAGACTGAGGCCTAGGATCTATCGGTGGTGTCATTTTCAACCAGGAATTCAAGTCTTGATTGTGTTCAGAGCGTGGATACAATCTCGCTTGAGCGTTGTAACGTCCTATAATGGAAAAGTAAATTTTACACCTATCAGCAGTGGACTCGAGCGTATGTTGGCCGGTAGGGCCGACAGAGTCAATACGGAATAAAAAGCAGGAGAATTCGGTAAGAGAAAACAGTGAACTGAAATTGGGCGTGCACGGGAACCGCGCGGTGTAAAAATAAAGCGCCGAGTGTCGAAAATAACACCCGGAACGTACTACGCACGAGCGCGGCACATTTCTCCCCCTTGCTCCAGAGCACGTGACCATAACTAAGGCACTCACCGAAATCCGAGAAGTCCTGGGAGGTCGGGCTCGCGTACGTGGACCTGGTGTTGCTGTTCTTGGACGTTCTGACGGAGTTGCTCCTCGAGCTCTGGCGCTCGCTCACCGGGTGCCAGTCGAGCTGAAACTACTTTCACGCGGCGCCGTAAGACGCGTATAAAAATGAAAAGCGATTGGAATGCACCACCGGTGGAAGGGTACGCTCCCGGATGGGGACTAATAATAGCCGAGAGCGCGTCACCCCGAGAGCTTGGCCCAGTAAACGGTCGGGGGCTCGCGGACTCCTCCGCTCTTTGGCTGCCAGACAATCGTGGAGGCGCTTTAATTTTACTCTACCATTACACACAGCCCTACGAGCCTCTGATACTCGTTATCGCGTAATTCTGTTGATTGATTTTAAGATCCCCGATACGACGCGTTATTTACACCCATCGCACCTTGATTTTTGTTCGCATAGCAACCGAATTGTATTCTTTTACATATTATACTCATCTTAAAGTTGGATTACCATGAAATTAAGTATTACTTTATCGAAATATCAAAATGCATATGTGAATAAATTTTCAATATTGTCACTTTTACTCTTTAAACTGATCATTGAATGAATGTATATAATCTTGCTTATACTTAATTGAATAGCTAATCAATGAATTCATTCTAGTCATACCAAATTATTTGCATGCTGCACAGGAACTCGTTGATAGCTTTCGTAGCAATTGCTGTACTGATTTATCGTTGATCTATCTCTTTCCCTATTTCTATTAGGGTATCGGTTACTCTTTGGTAATGCACCAGTATTACGTGGGTAATCATTGATACCAGGAGACATAATTACTTCTCTCTATCTCTATTTAGCGAGGCCACTTGCTAAATGTTGTATTGTATCACTATAAAAGAAGGATAGTCTTGATGTACTGATTAGGTTTGACTAAAACACCTATGAAAATATTGTTTATATTATGCATACATACACACATATTATATATATATATATATGTATATGTATAGTATTAAAAAAGTACACAAAACTCCTAATTTTATTAACGAAATACTCCTAAGAACTGTTTTACATTATGTTTACTAAATTATATTTCACACAACCATTTAAGATACTTTTGTAACCCTTACATAACGTACAAAAAAAGGACATCCAACGTCCTAACCTTATTTTTATAATCAAATTATTAATAAATGCTTTTAAATGGATTTACAAATAATTAATAAATCTACATTATTAACATAAAAAATTATAATTATACTGTATTTTAAATACAGTATCCATTCAGCACAATACTATAAAAGAAAACATGAATAAAGAAAACTGTGCTTCGGGTAATATTAAATAAAGAAATTAATTGAAACACTGATTTCTATAAACCAAAAAAAATATAATGATATCTTATAAATATTCTTATATTAGTTATTAAAAACCGTGTATGTTTTATCATTCAAGTTGTACCCACTAAATTGTATCTCCTAATATTCATTTTATTGTCAAAAAATTAACATCAAAATTAAAGTTGATTTATATTTGTATTGCAAATGTTTTTTATTATAATTTTAAAAAATTTTATTTTTATTTAATTTCTCATAAGATTTTTGAAAACATTCTATCATAGAGACAAATCTTTGAAAACTATCAATTTAACTACTCAATGCTAATGTTTTATAATTATTATCAAAACTGTTTCTAACATTCGTATTAAAACTTAAATTAAAATTATCAATATGTACAAAAGTTTTTTCTAATTAACTGATTTATTTATTTTTTATTTGTTTATAACCAACATTTTTTTTATCCAATGAAAATTAAAAAAAAAACATTTTTTTCACATACACGAATTATTTTGATATTGATGCATTAGATACAGATGAAAAAATGTTTTCCTGACACATCTCCTATTTTAACGTAGGATTAAAATACATAAATGTTTATATACACTGGTCTTGAAATTAGCAAATTACTCCAAATGGTTCCTATGTAGGTAAATCTAAACTTACCTGATATTATTTCTTAATTAATTATGTATTTTAATGCTAAATAAAGAAGGCTGAAGTAATGAATTATTTCATCCTTCCTAATTTTTCACGAAAAAAACAAAATCAAACAGAAGTGATAGGCAACGATCATCGCGTCCGACATTTTTAAATACCGCATGGGTTAAAACAATAACAGTAACAACCATAATATGTCTGATATCTTCCACATTTTGTTTTATCATAGTTTCTACGTCGTACAATAGATGGCGATGATAAACAAGCTTAAAATTAATATAGCCATTAGTCATTAGTAAGGGACGTATATATTATATATATATATATATATATATACATATACATATACATATACATATACATATACATACATATATGTAAGACAAATAAATAAAAAAAAATAAATCATAAATAAATTAATATAAACCTTCATGAAAGAATTTCTTTAAATGTTTTTAATTTAATATTTTTATTTTTATTATCTTCAATATAATTTAAATCCATTATTTATAGTAAATTGATTGAAAAATACCCGTCAATATATAATATACGTACCATGATAATTGAATATATTCAAAAAATAAAATTTACCATCAATTTTCAATAATAAAACATTCTGAAATACATGTACATATATATATTACTTTTACTAATCAATTGTTTTTGATTTTGTCTAAGTATACCGAGCAGTACATAGATTTTAATTTTAAAATCCAAATATTTTTTTTACGAATTTGAACAAAAAATATTAAAAAATAAAAAATTTAATACATTTAATGATATTTAATGATAAAAAGTATAGAATTTTTTTCATTTATAGAAAAATACATTATTTTTTTTTATAATAGAAGTTTTATTTATTCATAAAAATTATTTATTAAATATGTGTTTATACATATGTTTTCAGTTATAAATGTACACTAAAATTTGATATATTTTGATATATTTTTTATATTAAAATACATCATTAAACCTATTGCATATATATAAGCAATTGCATTAACCTATTGCAAATATTAAAGCTACTTTAAAAATTGCTTTAAAAAATAAAAAATACATACTGATCGAATAAGTGTATTTTTAATTTCATACTTTTAAAAGATATATAATTTGTTTATTTAATGTATATCTGCGCATTATAAAAAGTTTGACTATCATTTTTAACATGGAAACTTATATTAGCTCGATTATCTGCAATGGATATTTCACAAATTATGTATTAATTAATAACTTCAGCCGCTGCTACGAAAAAAATTTAAAAGAAATACATTTCACAGGCAATCTCTTACAACTAATTTTCATAGTGTAATAATTCAATAACTAAATTTATATACGTTAGTCTTATTTGTAGACAAGTGGTTACCTATTTGTATTGTTAGTCGCCAAATTAATTAATGTATACAGGGGTATCTTAATTTCTGGGAATGGATCTAGAAATGTGACTGTAGGTCCCCATAATTCTTAGAAGATTTAAAGCTTAGATTCCAGTAGGAAAATCAGCTGCTCTTGCAATATTTATGTATAATCAAGAAAATTACTGACCACCGGACTACGAATTTACAGAGAATGTCTCAGTTCGTTTCAAGACCGTTTATTGGAATAGATGCGAACTTTACGTTTATCATTAGTTTTTCTATCGCAGTGTGTTGAATAAATATCTAAATAAATATATATATATATATATATATATACATACACACACACACACACACACACACACACACACACACACACACACACACACACATACATATATATTTTTATATTTAGATCATTGTGTATATTTATATATATATATATATATATTTATTTAAATTATAATTGTGGTTTTTTACAGATTTAATATTCACGTATTAATAATATTGCTTTTAAAAAAAATTGATGTTTAATCAAAGTTGTAAGTATACCACCTGTTTTTTTTATACATACGTACGCGCATAAGAGCGCATATATAGATACGCACGTACGAATGGTCTGAAGATTCCACGTTTCTTGTACAATCAAATGATTCAAAATAAAGTACTTGTACTTGAATTATTACACCTTAGAATTATTATGTTTTTTTTATTTGTTATATTCTTGAAACTTTAGTTTAAAGTTTTTTAAATAAAATTTGGCACTTATAAAAAAAAAGATTTTAATTTAATATTTAATTTTAATTTTAATTTTACATCATATGTTATGCGCAAGAACATTGGGAAATTTTTTTTTTTATAAAAAAAAAACTTACGATATAATGTAATTAAGTAATGAAATGAAAATTATTGTTAATAACATTAATTGTAAAATTATAATAAATAATCCAACCACATTAGAAGAATACAGAGTGATTTTATAATGCAAAATATAGGTACATACCGTCATACGATTTTGACAAAAAAAGAACATTTGATAATAAAGAAAATAGTATATGAATACAACATAAAGTATCTCGGATCTTTGTTGAAATAGGATAGGATTTGAATACGTTTGACTTGATGCTAATTTAATATTTATTTCTTTGCTGCCTCCTTAAAGACGGAAGAACCGTTGCATTGTAATTGTTTACTATCAAAGAATGAGGATCTGCATCGCGCGGTATCTTTTAAACATCGATAAATAAAGTTTTGACGAGGGTTAAGAAGGGTGGATAACACAAAATCTTGACCGATCAGCGTCGGTACCAATGGCATCACCGAAGTCTATGGTGCGCCTCCCGGCATCCATCTAACTCCGATCGGGATTCAAGGGACGCGACGAACGAGCCCAATCGATCCCTGGGCCTATATAGGTCCCCTTCCCGTCTCCGACACCATGCGATAGTTGGCACTAAGCAGACCCTGACCTCCTCAGCGCAGCGTCCGGAGATGCCGCGCAAGCCGTCTAAGCGCCAGCTTGATGCAAGCCCGGTCTCCAGGTGCCCGTACATCTCGAGGAAGCTGCCCCGGGGCTCGTGTCCCCTGCCCCCGCTGCTGGCGAGCGTCGGCGGCCGGCAGCCGGTTTACACGGTGACCCTGCGCAACGTCATGGGCGGCTGCGAGATCGTGGACTACGCGAACAGGATGAGCCCCGGCAGGACCGAGGAGCGGCTCGTCATCGACCTCGCCATGATCGGCAGGAGCTACCTAGGACAAGGACACGTTGATGCCGGTGAGCAAGGCCCTAAGATGGCCGGGAGCGCCTCCAGTGCCGCGAATCCGCCATTCGTCCACGCGATTGTCCCTGCTTTAATCCCACCTCATTAATCGCCGTGATTAAACTTTCGATTTTATACGTTATTCAATGATATCGGATAATCTTTTTTGACTTTGCTCATTCAATTCGCAATACGAACATACGAATTATGTATAACCAATAATATATATATTGACAATAATATATGAATAATATATATATAATTGATGCTCAATTCGGAATCTATTGAGTAAACACAATTTGTATAAAAACTCTTCGTAGATCGTCTTATAAATAACAAATGTTTACACTCCCCAGAAACTTCAACTATTACTTTATACGCAAATGAAACACATTGTATTTACGTTTAGAATTTACTTTTGTTTCTATTATTATATAATCAATAATTTACGAGTATTTTCAATATTTAATCGTGATAAAATATATGTGTAATCTATACACACCCATACGCACCCCCCCCCACACTTATATATATATATATGTATATATAAATATGTATATAAATATGTATATAAATATGTATACATATATAAATTCGTTACCCAGAGAATTCAATCTTTCAACAACATCCAATTATTGTCAATGCTGATCATCTTGTCTCACCAGAGGCGTCGAATATCGTCAAAAACGAAGAATTATCTCTCATGGAACCTCAGAAGATGATTAACAATACCAATGGCAATAACAACAACAGTACCAGTAATAGTAACAATAACAACAACTACGAATACGCGAATCTAATCGAAGGAATGATTAACAACGTGATGGAAAGTGCTACGACCGTCAAAAGCATGGATAAAGAAAACAATAATAACGAGAACAGCTTTGCTTTCTTCAACTACGATAACAGTCAAATAATTGAGCTGACAACCGCAGATTCTTCCGCCCCTATTATCATCAGTCTGCAAAATTTTTACGATCCCTTGAACAACTCGCAAACGGTAATGAATATATTTTCACGTAAACAAATACAAACTTATCATTATAAATACTTCATCGAACACGATATTACTGCATGAGTGTTTGAAAGGAGCTGAAATCCCTTCGCAAGCAAAGAATAATGATAATTTGTCAATGGCTCGGTACCACCTCTATAAATTGCATCGTGTTCATAAATAAAAAGCAGACACACTAATAGAGAGCATGGTCAGGATGCAAAATGATTACCATCTGTATTTCCACTCAATTCGGCAGCCGACTCAGATAAGTGACTACCAGCCACTGGCTAATTTGTCGACCGAAAACCTAGGCGAGAGCAGCTCCTCGCCGGCCTCGACCATCGTCGACTTGGATAACGAGCACAACCAGTACTGCGGTCCAGACTCCTACAAGGTCTATCGCGAAAACCTCGACGGCTCGGACTTCTCCCTCGTTCAATCCAACAACTTCGACGGCTTCTTCGAGTTCGACAGCCTCGGGCAGCGCCTGGCTCCCCGACCACGAGTCACCGGCGCCTCGTACCTACCCGAGGAAGCGGCCAAGGTTCCCAGGCCTGAGCCACTTCGCAGGAGAAAGGTATACCACCCACAAGATCCTTGAAAAATACCTCGCCAAATCGGAAGTGGCTTTCGTTCGGTCGCTAGGTTGGAGCCTTCCTTGGTCTCGCTAATTAGGGGCAGGCTCGAGCTGCCAACAATCGGGGTAGATTATCGAATCGAGTTAGTCTAACTGTCGCGGCCTTTTTCCATCTAGTACCTCTGTGCTTTGCGTAATTGCTCTTAACGCTCGGTCTTTATTCTCGTTGTTATTGCACCGATGCTTCATTGGCTGATACGCCAATTGATTTTTATCGATTAAGATCCCAGCTCCTCGTTGCTCACAATTAGGCCCTAAGAGCGTAGTCCGGTAATAATAAATAAACGGTAAAAGACGCCAGGGATATTCTCCTTTTGCAAGCTAATTGGCAGTTGAGCACTGGCAATGCACAAAGTCCGGATAATATTAGGTAGCCAGGAGACTGGGCTGGGGTAGAGACTAAATCCCGCGAACTTCGCATTTGAAGCGCGAGCAGCGAATCCTGTCGAGCTGGGACAAGGAGAAGAGGATATGCTGCAGCCAGTGCAGCAAGAAATTCCGCACGGCGGCCCACCTGAAGACCCACTTCGTGGTGCACACCATGGCCGAGGGGATGAAGCTCAGCCGCTGCGAGGTGTGCAACAAGGGCTTCTGCCACAGGGGCGCCCTCACCCTCCACATGCGGGCCCACGCCGTCAAGGACGGTCCCCGACTACGCGGCGAGGGATGCTGACTCCTGGGAGGCCCTCGACCCGAGGCCAAGGGGGAGGCTCGATCGGCACCGGAAGAGCAGCGGCCTTTGCGAGGCGAGACTTTTGTTAAAACTGGATTTTGAACGACCCGCGACCTTGAGTCGATCCGAGCGCTGGCCTTTCTCCCTCGAGTGTCCGGCTGAGATGGCCAACATTCGTCCTTATTGCTCCGTTTAATAAACTTACGATCGAGTACTGGAGGCCTCGATTAGTTATATAATAATTTTCACTTTAATAACCCATGAATTCCTACCACGTATATAATAATATTTCCCCAACTCGCAATGAGAAACACAATCGTAATGGAGCCATCGTTTAAGTACAAGCTTTTTTCGAGTTTTTTCGAATGCATTGTAAATACATTCGAAATTTATTTCACGTGTAATTTCTAAGTAGCGCCAAACATTAGTTTGCCGTTAATCTAATTACAATACGAATGATTATCATTAGATTATAAATTAATAATACAAGCTTGATTTGCAGTAACGGTTTAAGAATTTGGCGCTAAAAAACGCACATTGCAAGCACTAAAAAACAACGCCTTTACAATTCTTTCAACTGACGATTTTCATTAAAAACGAATTGTCAAATTGAAGCTACATTGATATCACTTTGATGAGTCGAAATTTTTAATTGTTTTTCGATTCTGTGAAATTGTACTTTTTGTACAAAAAGAATTTTTTCTTACATCTTTTAACTTTATTACTTACGATCTTCAATTTTTTAGAACGCTTTTATTCTGCTTATTTCTCCTGTTACAAAATTTGTTGTAAGCAAAGCTAGATAATGTTATTTAATATGTATTCAATACAAATGTATTAAATAAAGAAATACGAATATTATACATATGACAAATTTATAAACGTTAAAATTTTCTTGAATATATCAATGATCAAAGCTCATATAAACGTGTTCATCGTTAAATATTAATTTTTTAATATATGTAGAATCACAATATATTTTTTAATTTATAAAACGGAATCAAAAATATTGTTTTATTTACTATTTTAATTATGAATATTTAAAATATTAAATATTGTAAGTCATAGATTATTAATAGGATTGTTAAAATATGTAAATAAAACTTAATTATGATTTCTCTAAGGTAAACATGAATGCTAATACATTTTTCATCGCTGCAACTTCGCAAAAATTTGATCGTACTAAGTCCAAAAAATGAATAACACTTTACGAAACCATAATTTGCTTTGAAAATTTTTGCTTATAAAACAGTATATAATGTATGTATAGAAAGGTATGCCAACGTAATTATAATAAATAATTTCGTACAACAACATATTATACAAATTATACCATTGTACAGATCTAGAAATTCATGCAAGAATAGACGCAGTAAATGGTATATAAAAACAAGCTTTGTTACATATGTGTGCAAAGTAGTCTTCTGATAAAATTTAAAAACAGCCAAAAGAACTTACTATACAAAAAATTAAAGCAAGATTATATAATAAATAAATTGTCATTAGTTATAATTTTACCATATTTTTAAATAAATCGGTAAAGTATTAAACCTAAAGATTTTTTTGTAAAATTCGTTCACAATTGCTACAATCGTTATATATCATATATAATAAAGTTTTATTATTATGCATTATGTAAATATTATCAATCTTATGATTAAAATAATATACAAAATTCAATTTTTATGTTTTATTAAATCCTTTATTTATTTTATTCAAAAAACCATAACAAAAGATTTGTTCATAAAAATAATCACTATACAAGTCATGCGTATAAATATTAATTTAATAAAGCATATTTTTCAGGATTATTATTAAGAGTTGTTGTCATTTATAATTACTTGGTTAAATTTTAATTAATAAAGTAATGGATCTTGGTGGAGTACATTTTTTATTAAATTTAATTAGTTCTTTGAATTTTTTCATAGACTTATTATTTTGAGGAAATTTAAATATTTTATTAGATTAAGTGAATTTATTTATGACATAAAATGCATTTCTAATTTTTTCGTGACTTTCATATGAAAACTTTATTATCTATCATTGAATGTTATTCTCGTGCATTATAAAATTATATCAACAAAAATGAAATATTCTAATAAATACACTTTATAATTACAATTGCTATCGCTTAAGAGATCAGTCGTACAATAATTCACAACTAATTATAATTAAATTATGCATATATTAGTTAATAGTAAATGGCATTTTTAGTTCCTATAAATGTCGTAAAAAATTGTTAAAGCTTTGTGCAATATTTTTTTTATCATTTTAAAATTTAAATTGTAAATTACAAAATAATACATTATATTTTTGGAAATTTTCTCAAAATTTTCAATATATTATTATTCAAGTATTAATATTTTAATCAATTTTTAAAAATAAGATTAAGCTATTTGATTTTTTAAAAATTAATAAATCATGTTGTAATTAATAAATATTTAACATCTTAAAATCTTAATATTTAAGTCATCTTCCAAATATCAAATTCTGTTATAAAAATATTTTTGATTTTAAAAGTATTATTGATGGTAATTTTATTATATAATGTATTCCAAAAATAGTTATGCTATATTAAAAACTAGGTATATAGTAAAGCTAAAGTACACGTCTAAAAAGATAACGTAAACGAAGTTTAATCTAGGTTAATTACAAAAAATTGATCGAAGTGATAATATTTTAAAAATATTATTCCACATAGTATCAATAAATGTATATGTAATGTTTATTTTTATAAAACAATTCATTAATTATATTAAATATTTTATACAAAAAATTAATTTATAATAACAATATATAAATTACGCATAATCACTTTATCCTGTAAATTATTAGGCACAATTTCATAAATAACATGTAAAAAGCTGTATTATTTTAAAATACACGAATAACAAAGTCACATCAACATATTTTATCAATACCATAGAGTCTGTCAAATACTATGTTCAAGCACATTACTAATTCACAAATAACAACTGATGGTTGACTCAAGTATTTTAAAGCCATGTCCATGGCCTTAGACAAACGCTCTATTGTTGATTGATCAAATCGAACTGTCGTTCCATATAAAATAGGTCTCACCAATTCATCATTTTCATCAAACAAATCCGACTCTTTTTTATTGTATCCAGATGCATATACAAATGGTTCCTCCTGTTAAAAATTATAAATCGCATGTGTACTTTTAATAATTTTGTAATGCATTAATAATGTGTGAAAGTCTTATGAATTTGTTTTAGTTTAAAATTTTGGAAAGCCAAGTAATACCCAATGGTTTATATAATGGAGCGTAAATAATTGCTATTAAAATTCCAAGCCTGTTGTCTTTAGAGTAATATCAGTTTTCTTAAAAACCTATCAATTCTCGATTTATTTGTGTGCTGAAACCTCTACAAAATAAAAATAAAAATCATTTTTCAAAGTAACTATGAAATTAATTTTAATATTTTTTTAATTTTTAATAATTGTTTTGAATGATATATTTTTACCATATTCATCATCTATTGGGAATATTATTAACTTTTACTTTTTTTTATATTCTAAAACTATTATCCTATAAGTTTATATGACTTAATAATTCAAATCTTCTTTAACTTCATCATCGTGTGACAAGAGCTTGAAATTTCGACATACAATAACTTTTTCTATCGACCCTCGTAAAAAACGTGTGCAACCTACTTTAAATTAGTAGCGAAGATGAAATGTGCCTCATCTTTCATCCAGATAAAAAAGGATAGTAATTCAAGAAAAAGAAGCTCTTGTATGGAATTGTTACACGCAAAAATAAAATAAAAAAGGAATGCATCGAGAAAAAAGAAAGTAATGTAAAGTCTACAAAAGAGTAGAAAAAAGTAGCTAGAAGCATCAGTAAAAAATTTGTCCTTTTTACTGAATAATCGCAAGCAAAAGTTATTTACTACCTTGCTACTGAAATCCTAGTACTTTCAATGTTTCTTATGCGTACTCTATAAATTTAGTTGTTACGTTTGTTATTAAAACAACGCATTCAACGTAATCTTATTTGGTGCAATCTATTGTCAAAGATTAACAATACACATTTATAATCTCACGACGAGCTTATTCAGTCATTTTTTTTACTCTTGACTTATATAAGTCGCGCTTTTATTTATAAGGTTTGTTTATCGTTTAATTTCCCCATTTCTATCCTCTTGTCTCTTTCTTATAAAAATTATCTAGCCACTGCTTTTTTAAACAAGAAATTCAAACCTATCCATTTTTTCTTTAATTAATTAATTATAGTTGACCTAAAGTATAATTCTGGATACTAATTTTCTAAAATCAATATAGAATCCAAAAATTGTGATTAATAAAAATTGATTTTGATATATTTAAAAATAACTTATTTTTCTAATTTACTACTTAATATAAAAAATCGATGGTTTAAAATCGTATACCCGTTGAAAAAATATGGACACATCGGATCAAAATTTCATATTTCCTAACGTATTCTTATAAAGAAAATGTATTCCAGTAGTGTTATGACAATAGCTGCTTTACTATTATCTGATATAGTCGCGATAGGCGAATATTTCTCTTACGATTTGATTTATTTTTGGAAAAGTTATAGAAATTGTCATGTAATTAAATAAAACAACAAGAATCATTATCGACTTAAGACTGAGATAAAGTAAAATAATAAACTGTGCGAGGGCTTGAAACCATATGAATGTTGTCATTCGTAATCAAAATTTTAAAGTACTTAATTAATAAACTATTTTTACCCCAAAGCTAAAGGCTTGGAATATAGAGGAAACAATAATTGTTTTATACGCTCTTAAAAAGCTAAAACAAAATTATAGTTTACGTTGGATTATTTACCGTTGGCATTTTATACAACTGAAGCAATTTGGGCCATTTTTGCTTACATGACGTGCAATGTCTGGTTGATTTTGTGTTTTGTAAAGTTAATTTTTCTTCAATTGATTCAATTAAGGAAGTATTATTTGCGAAAAATAACTAAAACATTGTAGAAAATGCGAAAATCATTATATCGGTAAATAAAATGATTAAGATTATTTTTAACGTATTATACATACTGGAGAATTTTTTTTAATAGGGTGTAATGCAAAAACAATTAAAGTGTTATTGCCTGTTGTGCATAACTGCGTATTTGGATTGCAACTATGAAGGATAGAGCAACTTATTGGAGGTATGTAAGCTCCTTGCGAACAACAATTAGACGATTTGCAGATCATATAATCTTTAGATAATTTGGAAACAGAATTTTCATTATGAATCTACAAAATAGAAACTTTAAATTAAGAAAATTTCGAAATATTTTTATCTCAATTCATGCAAAATAAAAATATTTTCCCTTACTATGTGAGTACTTTTTTCACTGATTATCCTAAGTTTTAAAAATACTGATCCAAAAAATAAAACATCTTTGTTTTTTTTCAAATCATGAACAGTCTTAAACACGCCACTTTTTTCAAAGATTGAAGTATGTTTTACTAAAATGACTAAAATCATAGCAGCTGTGGCAGCATATGTAGTCAACGAATATATTTTAGTTGAATTATTTATTAATTTATCTATCTTTGTTTTCGAGGAATTAGGTACTGTATCTTGTATACTTTTCTGATAATCTAAAATTTATTTTATCATTACTTTTTAACATATTTAATATATGAAATTATCATATAACTTTAGCATGTATAACTTTAATCAAGGATGTGAATCAATATACTTATTTAATTTATTTTTTTTTACTTTTAGTATAAATTTTTTAAATCTTTTGTCCTCATGCATTGCAAAGAAAAATTTAAATTTAAGTTATTTTACTTACTTTTAAAATTATATACTACTTTTTTTACTAAACACATGATTTTTTTCCATTTTAATCAATTAATTAAAAAATTAGAAAAGAATAAGTACATTACCCTGAAATTCTTCAACAAACTGTAAATTATCAGCTTTAAAATTTGCAATACTGCCTAATTCTTTTAATCTTATAATCAAACTTCTCAAACTAAGAAAATCAGAATTATTAATTTTATGAAAACATTGTAAATGTGAAATAGTTGTACATTCAATATCATGATAATTCATCCAAGCTAAATTTTTACATTCTTCAGAGCAAAACATGCACCAATTACAATAATCACATGGTATATTTGTCCATGACTTGGAGAAACAATGTCCACAGTAATTGAGATAATTATCTTCTTCGAAAAGTTTTACATAGGACTTCTCTACAAATATAATTTCCCCTGCTTTTATGTCACGAACAGAAGATAGATGTTTACCCAGTTCTTTGTTGTATTTAATATCAATAGAATCAAAGGGGTTTTCTGCTTTCTTCATAGACAAAATTTCTATATGTGCAGACATTTCTTTTTCTTTTGAAGGGTTAAATTTTCTAATATTATTTAATGAGTCCTTTGCTTTTTTGACAAATTTCAAATTATCATTGTCTACAATTTTAGACAATAGGCTTTCAACTTCATTGTATACTTTCTTAGCATTAGATGAACCTTGTGCTGCAAGGCATTGAACTTTGCGACACATAATTTTTAATTTGACTAATGTATCTATTTTATTGATTTTAAGTGCTCTATTAATATCAGCAATGCTCTCCTTGTATCGCCTGACTTTATTTAACAAAGCTGATCTATTGCCATAGGCTAGTGCAAGATCTTCAGAATCATTTGGTGCAAAAGCTATACTTTTTGTATAAAATTGAAATGCCTTCTCCAATGATTTACCTTTTGAATAAAAATCATTACCCATTCTCCTGATTGCACGAGAATCGTGTACATTCTTTGTAAAACATTCATCATCTTTTTTCATTAAATTCTTACATTCAAAAGAATTAAATTTACTAATTATCAGATTTCTGTAATCTTTATTTTCCATTGTTTTAAATTTCAATTACAATCTTATTATATTACATATAGCTTGCAAAACCTTATAAAAAATTTGTAAATTAGTAACAATAAAATATACTAATTTAAAAATTGATACATAAAAGAAACTAATAAAATAGTGTACATACATGTGCATGCATACGCACCCATGTATGTATGTATGTATGCATGTATGTATGCATGCATGCATGTATATATGTATGTATGTATGTATGTATGTATGTTTGTCTATATATGCATGTATTTTTTATAAAACGTGTGTGCGTGTGTATAAACATATAAGTGTATATATAATAATGCAGAAAAACTTACTTTTTATCAATAATAATTCAATCACTTATTTATTAATAAAATAATAAACGCCACTTTATTAACCTCTGCGAAATAAGGAATCCTGTTGAGCCGATTAATAAAATAAGAAAATACAACGCTAAAGTTTTTATTAAAAAAAACTTTAACAACTTTTGCGTCTTTTAAACAATATTAATTCATTATATTACTTATTGAAAAAAAAATAAAACAAAAATACCGGCTTAAACACAAAAATTAAAAGAGATAGTCGGCGTGCATACCAAGTATTATTCGCACATTTAACCTACAAGGCAATTTTTGAATAAATGGTTGTCGCTAACAGAGTTCAACAAACAGGTTTCCATGTTGCAGTTAAAAGGTTTTATTCAGCACATTTTGAAAAATCAGCATTGATTACTGTATGATTCTTTTCTATAAAACTCAACGGTTATAATATTACGTAGCATTATATATAGCTATTATTAATATCTAAATCTTCATACAAATAAAAGCATTTGTTTCTATGGTTTTTATCGGTATTTATAAATTGACATTTTCATGAGACAATAGAACACATTTTTACCAATTATTATGTGCCTTATATATTTTCTTTTGATTCTGTTAATGTAGATTAAATACTTTACTAAAGTAAAAAATACAAGTAAACTTTCTTATCCCGAAATTATTCATCCAGCGTAATGTATTTAAAAAGACATCGATCTATGTGGGTTTAAATCTTAAGGTATAGTTCACAGAGAATATTTATTATCCGATTTGTATAAATTGTATAACAATCTACAGATGTAATTAATTTATATAAGAGACTGAAAGTTACTAAAAAATGTTGCATAAAACGTACTTTAGAAAATAATTTCAGAAAATCAATCTACAAAGGAAAGAAAGAAATAACTGAAAAAGAAACTTTTGTTGTTTTATACGAAATAAAATATTTTAATTCATCATAATAAAATATTCAATAACGAAATTAATGATTTCTAACAATGTTTTTTAATAAGATTTAATTTTTATGACTCTGCCTATAAAATTACAATTTTAATTAACTTGAACTTTAAAATAATTAAATGCTAATAGCATGGACAGAGTTTTGACAATTATTTATTTTAAACTTATTTGGTCAGAGCCTGATGCCTATTGCACAGCCTATTAGGTAGAATTGGAATGAAGAACATATATGCAAGTAATTACTGTATTGATTAAACAATGCTGTTTAAGATAATATACTTTACAAAATAAAAATGATTAATTGCAAAAAAGATGTTTTGAAAAAATAAAACAAAATTAATTCTGATATTACAGAAAGACAACTTTAATAGTAAATTATTACAAAACGTGTTACAAAATCAATTTCATAACCATAGTCTAGCGGTTTCGTAATAGTAAATATTGTAAAAATTAAAATTATCTGATATTTTTTCCAGAATAAAATAATGAAGACAAAAATTTGTTAATGCTGGGTGCATGTGTGTGTGGGTGTGTAAGGTAAAGCGCGTGTATGCGTAATAAACACTTATACAGTTTGAATCCTTCTCTTTTAGTAATTATAAATCCTTTTGAGAATTGCTATAAAGTAAAACAATTACCTGCAATAATACCCTACAATGGCATTTTCTTTCTTACTTTAATTTTTTCTATGCTTTTAAGCTATTCTTCTTTTCGTTATGCTTATAATTTAATATAGCACTTTTCACAATTATCTTATTTAATTATACCGAAATCGTTTTCATTTTCATTTTCTTCTATCTTCCTTTTTGATCCCATCAAAGGTAGCACGCAAAGAATTTAAGCTCAATTATTAAAATAATCTATTAAAAATACTTTTTTGAGTACAAGTACAATGCTTATTAATATATATAAAGGTACGCTGTTCAAGGTAATTTTTAAATCTATCTTCCTGCTAGAATCCTGATTTTTATGAAAAAGAAAACACCAAAAACTTGTTGAATGAATAACAATTTTTTTTATTAGTAGTAACTTCTACTCGATAGAACCTCATTAATTGCGATATTGTTACTGTAGAAATCTAAATTAATAAACAGCTTGAGCCGCCACAGTAGACCTTCTTGCTATTTATTGCACAGATCGAAGGCGAATAATCTGTCCGAGCATGTCTGTATTTTGTTGCGACCCAAAAATAAAACCCTAGTGAGTTTATGTAATTCACTATTCGTTTGTTTTATTTGATTATTCTATATATAATATTATTGACAAATAACAATAGATCTTAATTCAGAAACAAGATAATTTAATTGTTAATAACATATTTAAATTTCATACTCACATCAAATCAGTGTCAGAAATTTGTTCAATTAAAAAATACAAATCTTAATTCAATTTAAACGCGTTAAATGTAACATTATGTCGAGAAAGCACATATTTTTCCATTGATTTATCCATATTTGAAAATAAAAATAACAAAACATGTAAACAATTAATTTTATTGCCTAATCAGTGAATCTTGTTATAAATATAACAATAAATAAAATGAATATGTAATAAGAGAAAAAAAAGATATGTATTCGCATATATGTAGATATAATCATTTAATAATGTAATATGTGTTAAGCTTACATAAAATTTATATTAAATTTTATTTAATTACTTGATCTAAAAGCTGTAAGAGATTAATATAGGAAATACAATACTTGTGCTACATTATGAACTCAGAAAGTTAATAGTTCTGTAAAAGGCAATTTCGATGTCGCACAATTTAAACAATAAAATAGTTTACTTCATTAGCACGTTTATGCTAAGGATATCAAAAATCTGTTTCAGTCAGTTCAGTCATAAAATAAAATGCAAACAAATAGTAGTAGCTTAAAAAAGAGTATTCAAATAACATTTAATGGTCAAATATTTTTTATTTTTTAACAGGATATGAACACATGCGAAACGCACCACTTTCATACAAAAATTTAATAATTTTATTATAAGTATTAATTCAAAGGCTATATTTAATTGTATTAAAATTAAAAAATACATAAAAATATTACAATAGTTCTTTAACTCATTTACGTCCCAATTTTAAAAGAACATTAATTAAATTTAAAATATTTTTTTTTTAATGTCTTATATTATTTTCTAATATTATAATACGCTATTTTATATTGAACATTATTTCTAAACTCAAGTAAGAAAATTCGCTTTATTTTTTGTATGATTCACAATGCATTTAGATGTAATAACTCATTAGAATACGAGTACGTAAAAAAACTATTTTGAGATGTTAGAAATAGTGCACGTATCAACTTAACCATCTATAAACATATTGTTTACACGTTTTACCAGAACATTTAAAATCAATATTTGAATAATATTTAAATAATACCAATATTTAAATAATATTTAAAACCAATAATATTTGGTTTTATAAATATTCATTATTGTCATTACCGTCGTCTTCATTGTTAATAAATATATTGTATGCTCGTGTTTTAATATTGAGATTTAATTATAGAGCTCAATATCAAACAAATATATTTTATGATTTGATTAGATTTAGAACGAAATAATGCCAGTAATTTAGAACAATAATTGAAAAATAAAAACAGGCAGTTCTTGACGTTGTTTTTGTCTGTTTAAATACATAATAATTCTGTTGCAGTTTTTTTTTAAACGCAAGCCTCTAATATTCAAGGTAAATTTTTGTGAATAAAGATATATTCTTAATTGTTGAACACGTAAAGTAATCAGTGTCGAAATTCATCGTGCTGAGAATTAATATCATGAGTTGTAACAATTGGCTTTTAATGATGTTCAATAAAATAATATAATATACAAGTGAAAAACAATGATTTGCAACACGATTGCTCTTGTCAGGGTCTATAAAATGTTATCGCGCATATATCATCAGAATCGATAAATTTTTTTAAATAAAAACAGTTAACTATGATTGCATATATATATAATGTATTTACATTGTCAATTAAAATGAAATAACAGATGTAATATGTAATATGTAATAAAGAAACAGATGACAGTCTTTAGAACTTTAAAAATCACAATCCAATACAGTTGAAATAATTGTTTGCAACTTTATAACTAATTTCAAATGTCGATACAAATATAGATACATAATTTAAAAAAATTATTAAAAGGCCTCTTAATTAATTCTGTGAAAGCATAAAAGCTTCATTTAAACATAACCTAAGTTGAAAATTCAAAACTCACCTTTACGTTAAATGCAAAAAGTAATGGAAACGAGTCTTTATATTAGGCGTGACGATTGAGTCAGCTGATCTACTCTGAAAATCACAAGATTGATGCGAAGTGATTTTATTAATTTAAAAAAAATTTTACGTTCTAAATTTGCGGACAAATATTAATAACAAAAAATGACGCTTCATTCTGCAGGAAAGGGAAAGCTTTTAGCTGTAATCGGTGATGAGGTAGGAATCGATAAATGATCTTTGTCTTAAAAAATTCAAGATCTTTCCATTTTTAAATACAAATTCATCTACTGCTGGTTTCTTTTAAATTTTTACTCGCATAAGTTTTATCTTGTAGGACACTTGTGTGGGATTTCTTTTAGGAGGTGTAGGAGAAATAAATAAACATCGTCATTCAAATTTTATGGTTGTTGACAAAAGTTAGTTTGAGGAAATTACTTTTTTCATTACCTAATAATTTGGTCGTAAGCCTTTATTTATTAAAAATATATTTCTTTTCAGATACTGCTGTTGGAGATATAGAAGAAACATTCAAAAGATTTATTAAGCGAGATGATATCGACATTATTCTTATAAATCAAAATGTAAGTTTTAATTAATATCCAGAACATATATTATAATTTTTATTGTACTTGAATATTGCATGATTTATTTGATTGATTATGTTTTTATTTTTTTACCAATAACATAAATTTTAGAATGATTGCATTGTATTATGATGTATATTAAATTTTTAACTAAGACTTATATATTGTGTATGATATATTAATTTATTTATTATTAAAAAATATATTTGTTTAAACATATCTATGTTAATGTATATTTTCATTATTCTGTATTATTTTTTATATTCTAGATTGCAGAAATGATCCGACATGTAATTGATAGTCATACACAACCAATTCCATCAGTATTAGAAATTCCAAGTAAAGATCATCCTTATGATGCAAGTAAAGATTCCATTTTAAGACGAGCTAAGGTAACTTAATAACAGATTTTACTTTAGAATTTAAATTCAACTAAAACTATCAAAATAATATATTACTTTTACATATCTTCCACTTAAAAGATTATAATTACTTCATTGTATTCAAATTATATCGAACTTTTTAATAATTATTACATCGTATCGAATAATGAATATGTTTTGATATAAATTAGTCTTTTTTTAAACAATATTCATTTAATTAAAACATTACCTTCTAATATTTTTTTAGGGAATGTTTAATCCTGAAGATATTCATTAATTGTTATTTCAACTAATAAAGCTTACAACATTTGTATATTAGAAGAAAATCTGGATAAAATATTTACATGGATAATTATTAAGTCTTATTTGGATTGTTGTGCAGAACTGTTGAAATATATTACAGTATTACATTGAAAAATTTTTAAACATTGCATTAAACAAATTTATGAGTTGTTATTGTCAAAATATTAAGCAAGTTAAATGAATGTTAATATAATCATAATATTGTATATATATGTATTGAAACATGAATTAAAAGAAAATTGCACAAAAAATTGAAAAAAATGGTAATTGAAGTTTTCAATTTATAAAACCTATCTTAATACAAATTAATTAGTATTTGTAATAAAAAACTTCTAAAATTGTACAATCATAGAAGTTACATTTCTTCTTTTTGAGTGCTTTACATTATATATATACGAATCAATATTACTCATGTCAAAATTTTAAAATGATATTTTACTTTGAATGAAAAAAAATTATTTTACTTTTAAAACTCTTACATTCATTAAAGTTAAAAAGTTATTTATATACATTATCAATATGCTATTGGTATTGTTTTTTATAATATTCTAAGATTCAATAATTGCAGTAGTGAAAATTATAGTTCTTAATAGTAATAATTGATTCAGCTTACATTAATTATGTATGTACAAAATTATGATTCGTGAAAACTAAAATTGTTGAAAAACAATAAAAATTGTAGGTATTTCAAATATGTTTTAGAACACAAAATAATATTAAATAAAAAATGAGAGCATGTATCTAATAATTTTTATATCATCAATAGTTTGAATTAAAATTTTTTGTTTAAAATTGATTTTAATTATTTACATAATTATGAAATTTTTTTTTAATAAAATTTTGAGCACAATACATAATATTCAACACAATAATAGAAATAGGGAATATATTTTTATTTAAACATTGTTCTTTAAATAACTTCAGACATATAAATATATATACATATTAAGTATTTTAAAGTATGAAAAAAAATTTAATAATCTATATCTATTATATAGGCACATTTGCAATTATATCACAGTAATAAAAATTCATATTCTACCGTTAATAACTAAAAATTCAATTATATATTCTTTTAAATAATTTAATTATACGTACATTTATAAGACTTACAAATAAATGCAGTTAATATCTTAAAGGATTTTTTTATCAACTTTAAGGTTTTATATTGCTTTATTAAAGGATACTTTTAGATATGTTAGATTTTAAATTTAACATTTTTGTAAATGTAATAGTATAAATATACAATGCACATATAAACTGACAACAAAACGAGCTTCTTTTGCCAGAAATTTGTTTATAAAATATAATGCTATGTATAATGAGAAAAACTTGATTTATATCATAAGCTTTTTTAGTTAAATATATAAAATGTAAAAAAATAATTTTTTATTTAAAAGCACGCTTTCTACTAAAATTTAACAAAAAACTAGAAATTAAAGTCTGTGAATATGTACATTTTATATTTCATACTCAGATGTTAGAAAAATAACTAGTATTTTTAAATACTTTGGATAAGAAATTAAATCCTAAAAATCTCTGCTTTAAATGTTATTAATGTATTTATAGCATTTTATGAAATGTTTATTATTATGCATTACAAATCATTTTTTATCCCTTTCCCATAGAATAAAAATTTCAACACACGCTGTTTATCATTTTTTTAATCCCATATAGAATATTTACTCTACTTTATGTTTTTTCTTATCATACTATTACTTATAAAAGATCGTGTTCAACTTATATTTCAATCATATGTATATACATTCTATTCAATAGAACCGTAATGTTAGATATAAGTTCAATGTTATAACATTTAATTAAGTACTGCTTAAAGAAAATACAAAATGATTTTTCATTTATTAAAAATGCACTGATTTCAACTATTGTATAGCTGTGAAGATACTGTGCTCATAAAAGTATAAAAGCTAATTTTAATTAATGAATTTAATAGTATTATTTAACCATATTAAAAAACTACTGTTTTTCAATTTATAGTATGATTATAAAAAAATTAAATGATATTTTATGTATATATGATATTAAGTAGTTTAAATTTCAATTGTTTAATTTGTTCAATAGCTGTAAATTAGCTTACCCATTTCACATATTTCTAATCGGTAAAATAATCTTTACTCATACATGTTGTATTAATATTGTACGTCATGATATACATTTTATTTTATAATTGACTAAAGTAGATATTTATATTGACTAATCTGTTTTTAAAAGTAATATAAAAATACATATTAGAATTTAAATATCTCTATAACATTTTTTACCAATGCACTAAGCTCCTTTGCCAATGAAATATTTTTTTAATATCTATTTAGTCCATAAAAATGCAACATGTTACTTCATATTAACTTGGCGTAATTCTCCATTACTCAGTATGTTCTTCATTGGCCGACATAAATACTTTTTGAAAAGCATGAGTTATTTTAGCTAAAAGATTAAAACATTTACAATAATCAATGAAAAATTATTATTTATCAATTTTCTATTGGGCTAATTTAATATTAGATTGCTATTACCATTTATCTTATGAAAAATAAGTGGTTTGTTCTTCCAAACCACTCCAAATAAATATGCAGGAATTCCAGATAAAGTAATAATAATTCCCATACCGACTTCTACAGGTCTCTCATACATCGGTAATATTATTAAAAATATACAAATGATTACAAAGAGAATAGGTAAAAAAATTGGTACCTAAAATTCAAAAAAGCAATTCATTGAAAATTTTGTGCAATATGTGCTTTAGAGCACAAATAACAATTGTTTAAAAATTTTCTTTACTTTGATGGGTCGTTCCATTGTTGGTTTCTCATGTCTAAGTTTTAAAAGGCCAATAACACTTAACATAATAAACGTTGTTTCTACAATACTAGAGTAGGCAATTAAGACAAAAACATCAGACGTAGTTAACATAATAAGTGACAAAAGACACTGCAAATCAAAATAAATGTAGTTCTTACTAATTAATTATTCTGCTCTAAGATCGAAATAATAAAGCGATAATTACCAAAAATATCAAAGATGGTACTGGAGTATATCTTTTAATATGTACGTGACTCAGTAAAGCAGGTAAATGTCCTTTATTAGCGGCAACAAAACATACTCGTGATGACGCCATTATCTGAATAGAAAGTCCTCCAAAAGATGAAATCGCGACGAATACTGAAATAATCCATGACCAAGAACCGAGGAGTTTATTGCCAAATGTCTGTAAGCAAAAATATCATAATTTTTTAATTGCTTAATTAATTGTAGGGATTATGATTACTCACAACTGCAATCGCATCTGATTTTAACATCACTTCTGGTGTTAAGGCTGCTAAGTAGGCAACATTAGCCAATAAATATACTAATGTTACAAAAGGCATTGAAATATAAATTGCTCGAGGTAAATTGCTAAGATAAAATGTAGAATTAGAATATGCAGATATTTTATTCAAATATTACAAAATTTATAATAAAGCTTATTACACATATGGTCTTTTAAGCTCATCTGTCATGAAATTTAAAAAATTCCATCCTGAATAGGAAAATATACCGGAATAAAATCCAACAGCAATTTTTCCTGGATCTTTTGAAGTATTTTCAAATAAGTTTTGAAAATTTTCAGAGTGACCTAAAATATAAATATTTTAAATTTAAGAGAAATTACAAGTGGAAAAAATTCATTTGGTAATTTATAAATAAATATTTTTTATAATGCAGATCGAAAATAAAAAATGTTTTCACTTCTTATAATTAAAATATTATTGGCACATACCCATTAATAACCAAGTAAATCCTGTTATAATGACAATTAATATAGCCGCTACTTTAACAAACATCAAGAAATTTTGAACTCTTGTTGTTTCTTTTACACCATAACAATTAATAAATGTTAATAAACCTGTAATTAAATGTTAAAATTAGATTTAAAAGTTTATATTTAAAAAAAATATGGTTTGTGATTTAAAAATTCGAAGTTATTACTCACATATTGCTGCTGCAGCTACTAATCTGACACTTGTATCTGGTGCCCCACAATTGGCAAATACGGGCTGAAGCACATATTGCGAGAAAGTCAAAGCCATAATTGCATTGCTCGTTGGCCTAAAAGATTTCAAATTCTAAATTATATTA
This sequence comes from Kradibia gibbosae, assembly GCA_018907135.1. NCBI lineage: Eukaryota > Metazoa > Arthropoda > Insecta > Hymenoptera > Agaonidae > Kradibia > Kradibia gibbosae. The sequence continues at coordinate 11,664,680 of JACCHX010000002.1, read as the reverse complement.
TATTATATATTATATTATATTATAAAAACAATTTGTGATACTATCATTGTTAAGGCAAATTTTTTTTTTATAAAAATCAGGCTTTAACTTTTTTTAAACTATCAAAGTTTACTTAGAAATTGTATTTTGAAATTTGCAAAATAAAAAAAACGATACTTGCGTTATAATAAATATTGTAGCCCAAAGATATAAAAATGCTAGTACAGGACCAAATGCCTCAAAAAGATATATATAATCTCCACCACTACGTGGTATACAAGTGCCCAATTCAGTATAGCATAAAGCACCAACCATTGCCAATAAACCACATATCACCCAAACAATCAAATTAACACCAATACTCCCAACTTCTTGTAAAATTCCTTTTGGAGAAATAAATATTCCTAAAAAAATAGTAATTAAATGATCATTAGATTTATTATGTAAAATTCATCATTAAAAGAAAAAAAAAAAAAAAAATTTGAAATAATATTTTTGATAATAATATCATTTTCTATACCTGAACCAATAATCATTCCTAAAATTACAGCAACTCCTTCTAACAAACCTAATTCCTTTTTCATCTTGACTATGTTATCTTTAACTTCTTCAGTAATTGTTTCTTTTGAAATCTTAGTTGATTCAATTAATATAAATTAATCTAAAAAAATTTTGTGTGATTATAAAAATATTGTTTTCTAAATGTATATTATAAATACTATTTTTACAATATTTAATGTTGAAATATAATTTTTAAAGTGGTGAATATAAAAATCTTTGTACTGATTTATTATAATTCTGTACATAATAAATAACAATATTAATATAAAATGAAACCTTTTGAAGAAGAAAAACATATATATATATATTTATATTAAATATAATTAAATATAAAATTACACATTTGTTATTGTGTAATTAATAAAAGGTAGAAAACTAAAATAACTGAATAAAATTACTAAAAGTTAAATTTGGTTCAGCAAGCATGAGAAATTTAAAAAGTATTGCAAGTCTTACAACTATTGTAATTTAATGCTGAATTTTTAAAAAAGGATTATAGATGCATTGTAATAAAAATATATTTATATGTAAAAAATTAACATTTACAGAATATAAAATAATATTCAGGAATAAAAAATTTGTTAAAATGTAATTAAATCAACAATGGCCACAATAAATTATTGCTTCAACATTAAAACTCTCACAAGAAAGTAATATGTAATTTTACCTATAAAATTTGCAACCAAAAGCCACAAATCAAACTTGTAATTTATACTGCAAAATTTTGAACTTATAAAAAAATTATCTAACATTCTAAATAAAAGCGCTTGTAAAATAGCAATTGAACCGCAATAAATTTATCAACTTCAGCAGTGACGACCAACGGTAATGGGAGCTCGTACAAGCCTTGCATTTACCGTTAAAATTAAATACAAATTTACAGAGACGAATGCTAATATCATGCTAACGTAAGTAATAGAAAAAAAGGAGGGAGTTATAGATATCGCGATCACAGCACCGTCATACTCGAGCACCAGCCTTCCGCAGAGGGTAAGAGGCTAATCGAGCCAAAACAAAGCACACGGCAAAACTCACGCATATCATTATATGCAATGCATGTACGAATAATGCGAGGGGATCCGGCGTTCGCGGCTTCCCTTTCCCGCAATCATCAATTGTTCCCTCCATCCCTAATCGCAGTCTGCAGCAGGCGAGAGATCGCGTGGAGAGCTCGTAGGTGCCGCTGCCGTCGATCCAGGCTCGACCCTCGGCAAGGCTCTCGGAGGTCTCTCGGTCGCTTCTCTTCCTTTGCGTTTTATTTATAAGGGAGCCGCCGTGCTGACGGTCCGCCATCCAAGGAGTGCAGTATTTTCGGATACCTCGCTATCCCACCGGACCCGACTCCCCTTTGCAATTCCACAGCATCGGGATTTACGATCAAAGTGGCGCCCGGCCGTCGCTGCTTTTCCCGGCGATCTCGAAGTTTACCCGCTGACTTTCAAATGCGGAGCTAACGTCGTGGAAATGCGCGACTTCTTGCTTCTCTCTCTCTCTCTCTCTCTTTCTATCTCTCTCTCTCTATCTCTCTCTCTCTCTCTCTCTCTCTCTCTCTCTCTCTCTCTTTCTCTCTCTCTCCCTCTCGGCGAAAAGAGACAGGCAACGAAAAGAGAATGGCCAACGTTGAACAATAAAGCCGCAAAGAAAAGGAACTTTAATGCATTCGATCGTACGATGGATCTTTTAATGGTCCCTTCAATAGTGCTATTGAATGAGGCTTGTTTGAAAACACGTGATCGCGCATGATTCCTTTAGGAATACCTTGAGTCGCATTACAATAGCGCAAAATGGATGTTGCATTTAATTTTAAAATTACAAACACAATCTCCGGGCATAGTATACCAGAACTGCTACAAACTTCAATGATTCAAATATTTCTAGGCTAAGAAATCGGAAAAGATCCATTGGTACAAGCAACTATGAATTGTGGAGAACTCGATCATCTCTATAAGATAATGACTTGGTTCTGCTGAACGCCATGAAAAAAGAATGAATGAAATTCTATTATACGAAAAATTTACATCGATACGCGTAAAAGACCAAATACGTTTACAATTTAAAATATCGAGCTAAAGCAAATCTAAAAGTGGAAAAAATGCATTAAAAAATATTTCCTTATGCTTAAATCCGCGTACTTTTCTTTGAATAATTAACAACTCAATAATAATAATAATAATAATAATAATAATAATAATAATAATAATAATAATAATAATAATAATAATAATAATAATAATAATAATAATAATAATAATAATAATAATAATAATAATAATAATAATAATAATAATAATAATAATAATAATAATAATAATAATGAAATGCATACATATTAAATTCAAGTTTAAAAATATAGACCAAAATTAAAAGTATAATTAAAAATTCGATAAAGTGAATAAATTTTAATATGCAATCTCAATCATAACAATCATTACGTCACATTCAATTAAACAATGTCGATATTAAAAAATTTGAATTTAAAACAAATTTGAGAAAGACGATCGTATATCATTAATATTTCAAAGAATATGTAAATCGTGAGTCTCACCTTATTTCACTTTATTTTCGTCGTCTTTTTGAGATTTACTTTGAGACTTTCGTTTTGGTTTATAGGTAATTATTAAATAATAACAGAAATTAATGAGTACAAATTGAATGGTCTGGTAAAATTGATTGTTCATTTGTTAAAATAAAGTTTTGTATTTAATTAATTAGCAGTGATAATAAATACATATCATTGATATATACATATGTACATATATTTATTTTAACTTATTGAAACACATTGATGAATGTTTATTTGTCTACTTCAATTAGTGGTAACATACGTGTACTAATAAATAGCCAAGGAAAATAAGAATAATAATATTATTACGATGAAAGCATAATTATTAAATAAAACAAAGAAATAGGATCTTTTCCGCGTGCGAAGCAAAGCCTTTTAAATACTGCCAATAAGGTTGCTTTAGAAGCAACTCCAATGATATTCCCCGTAGAAAAGTGTTAAGCAAAGAGATTTAAAAATAAAAAAATTCCTACTAGCGCTTTCTTGTTAAATTCAGATAGAAAGAACGAGCTCTCAAACGTAACTTACGTACCCAAATGGATTCAATTTATCAATAATAATAATATGACACTTCTGTAACTTAGCGATATTTGCACCGTGAAGTGCAACGCGACTAGGAATTTTAGTAATTTATGAAAGAGGTGGGCGCGCAACATTTCAAAGCCAATGGCCAAACGATTGAACGAAGAATCGCAGTGAATTGCTTAGCGATATAACGAAGTAGCCATTTGACCAGAATTACAGATGGGATCTTATGTGGGCACAAAGACAATAATGATATCCTAATGAGATAATGATCGCGTCTGCATTTATCGTACAATTGGCCTGGGCTTGACGAAGCGCGTTTAATTTTATCCGAATGGCAGATCCTCGGCAAATAAAGGCCGAGTGAAAAAGGGGCGAGTAAATTGCAGGACATACAATAGATACAAAGAAATTAGGATGCGTACGTAAATAATGCGATTGGTTTACCTGTAGCGCAAACGAGTGGCGAGGGTGAAACTTTCGAGCGAGCTCCAATACACTATTTGGACGGCCGAGTTACAGCCATTGGCCGCGACTGTGCTAATTCCCTTAAATGTAGGCTTCTTTCATCTCATCAAATATTCCATCCGATCGCGCAATTATTATATCTAACTTAATTAATCAAAGTCTCCGGCAATAATAATTCCCTTATTCACTTGGCTGAGTTCCACAATTGGGGTTCCGGTCAATTAGGACCGATTTGATATAAGAGCCGTACATGCCGAGTCTCGCTTTAGGCAACGTCGAATCGGCGACTTGCGCAAATCACCGACACCGCAGGCCTAAAGGCAACTTCTTGCGCAGTTTGTCCGAGCGACGACGGCGATTTCGGTTTTTTTTGGTTACTTATACAAAATTATAAGTAATCATGGCATCGGCGATGGATGTCGAAGACGAGGAAATCGACCTGCCGACCTCCAGCAGTGGAAAAGGGGAGAAAAAACGATTCGAAGTTAAGAAGGTTAGTCCGAGCCCCAATAGTCAAAATGAGATTGTGATTTTTCAAGTGACAATGTAAATAATCCCACTCGACATAACCTCCCTATCCTCTTTGTCGTGCTCTTTTATTTCGGTCTCCCAGTTCAGCCGACTACCTTTTTTTCTAATAAACTTTATTATACAATGGACTTTCTTTATTTTTTAGTGGAACGCTGTTGCATTGTGGGCATGGGGTAAATATCCACAAACATTTTGTAAATCATCATTGCCGAGGCAGCTCGTTAAGGCTTAAGCTCATCAACATATTCCGTTTTGATTTTAGATATCGTTGTTGATAATTGTGCTATCTGTCGTAATCACATTATGGATCTTTGTATTGAATGTCAAGCAAATCAAGCATCGGCTACTAGTGAAGAATGCACAGTTGCATGGGGTGTATGTAATGTGAGTACATTTTTCAGCTAGTGCTATGGCAATTACTAGATATTCGTGTCATTATATTTAAGCTTCTTACATATCTTATTAATACGTAACTATAAAAGACAATTTTTAACTCTATTGGCAAACTTTATTGTGCATATATTTATATATATATATATATGTGTGTGTGTGTAAAAGGTTACAAATAAGATAATACAAATACAAATAATTGCATACTGTGGATTGGTATATAAATATATAGTTTTGTCCTTCGAGCAAAAAATGAATTGTTTATTAACTTATTCTATTACCTTCTAATTTTTGTATTGCTTAAATATTTTGAAATTATGCCAAGTATAATTTCTGTTGAAGTTTGTAATTCAAGAGTACTTAATTCCTATTATTAAAATTAAACAAAATCATCAAAAATAACAATCGGTTGATGTTGTAAATGTTATTATTTGTAAATACACAAATAATTTTTATATATTAATAACACATATCTGTTTTTAACTTTTAAATTTTTATATTTTAAATTCAAATTAAGTATATTATTTTGTTTATAATAATGAAAATTTCATAATTTTACTTGATAAAAGTAAGGGTTCGTATGAAAAATGAAAAATAAAATTTAACACAAGCAGAAGGTACATTAGGAATAATATTTAAATTATTTTGCAGCATGCTTTCCATTTCCATTGTATTTCCCGATGGCTGAAAACAAGGCAGGTTTGTCCTCTTGATAATCGTGAATGGGAATTCCAAAAGTAAGAATATTTTACAGTTTTTACATTACTTACAATTATATTAAATATTTATAAATTTTATTTCAACTTACAGATATGGGCACTAAATATACGCTTTCTTCTCTGATTTTTCTTCGTTCTAATAAATTTAATTTAAAACGACACCACATTATAGAAGCTAGCTAAGTAATACAAAGTTACGTTATTTTAAACACTGTATTTATTAAGAACAAATTAAAAATTTAACAACCATTTTTACTTCTGTTCATTAAAAGCGTGTGAAAGCCACATTTACTTATTTACTGTAATTCTTCTTAAGTAAGATTAAAATAAAATTTTTACTGTACATATTATATTGTACTTATACATTGATTTAATATGGAAGAAATATTTTAAAAGCTATTAATTTTTAAGGCTATTAATATAAATTCAGATCCACTAAATTTGTTTTCATATTTCCTTTTTTATTATTTTTATTGTTTGAGTATTCAATCTTTTAATTTATGTTTTATTTATCCTCTATTCCTTCTTTTTTTAATCACAATTTATTACTTGTAATAGTCATATTTGCTATAAGTTTTATTATTCCTTAGATTGATATTAAAAAATCTTTGCTCAAAAATTTGTAAATAATAAAAAAATGAAAATAGCTTGTCAAAATTTTTTTTTGCTTTAGACTTTTAAGAATAAAAATCTGTTACAATAAATTTGGTTTGTAATTTTTCATATTAATTCAACAATGACATTGAAATTAAATTTTTGTATACTATTTTATATATTTTTAATAGTATACTATAAAAAATAATTTAAAAATAGTTAAGGTTCTTTAATTTTATCTTGCCAAGATCTTTGAAAACTTGATAATTCATAATTTAAAATATTATATATATATATATATATATATATATAAGGTAAATCAATTTAAAATAATTTTTATAATTACAAACAAAATTTAAATGATTCAGTAATAATATTAATTGTCATATTGTTCATGTTCGTTTTAACTGTATAATTATTAAATTTTACATTTTTATAAAGCTAATTAATAAAAAAACGATAATACTTATGTAGTCAATTTTTATTTTTTCAGCCTGTGTTCTTTCAACTGAAAACTAAAAAATGTGATGGAAAACATAATACAGATTTTAACAAAATATGTCCCGACTTTCATGTACATAAAAAAATAATATTTAATAATCAAATTGAAATTTGTAATTAAAAAAACATGAAACCATAGGTACATAATAAAATTAAATTTTTTGATAGTATTCGATGATTTGGTTGTAACATCGTTAAAAAAAATTACTTGAGCAAAATTAGGCATTTTTTTATTAAAATTAATTTTTTTGGTATTGTTCAAAATAAATACAGCTACAAAATTTAAATGACTAATTAAAGAATAAACTTATACAATTTATTTTTTTTTAATAAATAATTCAGTTTTAATAATTCAATTTTTATTATACACTTAATAATTATAATCATATATAAAATTTGAAACGTGTTTCGAAATGATAATTTAAAATACAATAAAATCTTTGTTGGAAAAATTGATTAAATAAAATTAATTAGATTGTAATGACGTTATTTTTAAAAACAATGAATATGTTCTCTTGAAACTTAGTTGGTGTAAACAATCATTGGGTGATCAGCCTACATTTAAATTATCCGATAATAAATCATTACACGAAGGCAAAAAAATTTCAATTAGCTTTCTAACAATTTGATATAACTATAGGAATATGCCAAGTGTTTTATATCAAAAATACTGTTAATGATACTTTCTCTAATGCTAGGTTTTTTTATTTAAAAAACGTAAATAAGTTTCAAGCTGCTCCGAATAATAATCACCCTTTATGGTATTTTAACATTATAAACTCTGGTCTAAGTAATTTTGGTAAAAAGTTTTTATTGCTTTTCAATATTATTGTTCTTTGATAATACTATTCGATTCGACTTTTAAATACATTATAGAAATGTAGTTATATAAAAGATTGTTTTACATAAAAAATTAGTTATACAATAAAAATATAAACTACGGTATTTTTATGCATTCACTTTTTTCTGTATCATAGATAAATATATATTTACTTCACCCTCTTCGAACAATTACAATTTAAAACACATTGTAAAACAAAATGTTAAAAGGATGTTGAAACATTAAGTAATTAAGTAACCAATAATTAATTTAATTAATTAATTAATATATATATATATATATGTCTTCGAAAAAATATAATTTAATCTGCTTGCATTCTACTAACAATTTTGACTATACCTACTACAGATAATGTCTGAACTGAGAAAATCAAACTAGAATGTAAAGATTTGTTCAATTTCGGTAGGGTTCAAGTGCTGCAAAACGCCGATGCCTTTATTATTGGTTGAATTAATGTCAGCACCGCGACTCAAAAGCCACTTGGCTTCCTCGATTTTTTTATTTTTAACAGCAATTTGAAGAAGCGTGTTCCCTCCGATATCCCGACACCTCGCGGCAATTTCAGGATCGACCCGAAGCTTCTCATCCCAAGAGGAAATGCTAATGTTCCTAAACATATCGTCGATGGAATCTAACAGATCCTTCGTATTTGCAGCGCAATCATTCGGGATCATTTTAAGTTTGTTCTTTGGATTATAAATCGCTCCATTTTTCAACAAGGCGATCACTATATTTCCATAGCCGTACTTCATCGCGTAGTGCAACAAAGTGTTCCTGTCGCTCCTTCTTGCATTGACGATGACATCCCTATCGATGCCGTAGCAGCGCTCCATGGACAACAGGTTGTCGGTTAAGATCTGCGGCTGCTCGTTAAGAAAAATCGTCGGGCTGTCGCTTTTTAAATCTTCGAACAGTCGATGGATGGCCCTGAGGAAGGAGAGGCTCTCGTTATCATCGGCGACCAAGTCGAAAGGCCGAAGCTCCTGCTTGTCCCTGAGGTCTATTGCCGCTCCGGCCTTAACCAAGGCCTTCACCGACAGCAAACTGTTGCACTCGACGGCGTAGTGGAGCGGGCTCTTCCCGGCAATGTCGAGGCTGTTGAGATTGGCACGGCCATTTCTCAGTAGCGATTGAACGAAGCAGGGGGCCTCCTCGCTCAGAGCGACGGCCAGGTGCAAGGCCGAGCTGCGACTCGCATTTCTCGCGTTGACGATTCGCGGCTCCTCGGCCAAGTGCCGTTCGAGGAGCTTGAAGTCCGAGCCCCTGACCGCGTCGAGCAGGTCCCTCGCGAGGTTCAGCAGGCTCAGGACCCTCTCGGAGCCGCTCTGCCTCGCCAGATGGATCGGCGTCCTGCCGTTCGCGTTCCTGATCTCCAAGCAAGCCCCGGCCTCCATGAGCTTGGCGACGCAGCCCCGGTAGCCCTTGGAGGCCGCGAGATGAAGGGGGCTGTTGCCCTTGCTGTCCTGGAGGTTAGGGTCCAGCCCGGGCCCCTGGAGGGGACGCTGCTCCCTCCCGGTGAGGAGCTTGCTCGCCGACTCCTGCAAATTGTCGACGCAGTTGGCCTCGGCCGCTACGTGGAGCAGACTTCGACCGGACTTGTCCCGGCATCCTATCATACATCGCAGCAGGCTCCTCTCTTCGATTATCTCCCCGCTGCAATTGACCAGCAAGTCCTTCAAGTTCTTGCTCGAGAACCAGCTGTGAGCTTTGTTCAGAAGACCCTCCACTCTCTTGTGATTATCGCTCCTATTATCAAAGCCCGGAAGGAGATCAAGAGCCGTGCGACCGTTGCGGTCCTCCAGGTTGAATTTCGCACCGTTCTCGAGCAGCAACTTTGCCGCCTCGTAACGGCCGAACATCGTAGCCACGTGCAAGGCCGTTCTCCCCTCGTTGTCGCGGATGTTTACGTCGGCTCCGTGGCCGAGGATGAACTTGCACCACATCAAATTGTTGGATCGAACTGCCGAGTGCAGCCGCAGCGAGCCCTTCTCGGCGTAATTTAGGTCGTATAGGTCGGGAGAGCGGAAGAACTCGAACTTCCTGGACAACTCTTCCCTCCATTTGTCGTACAGATACGTTTTACATCTAGCTACGGGTATGCTGATTGAGTTATCCATCTGTAAGCAGCGCATAAGATCGATTTGCTCCTTAAAGTTGTATCTAGATGTCTCGTCTAATATGGCATAGCACCATGGGAACAATCCAAATTTGTCTTCGGCGTTGACGCACGCTCCGTGTTCTACGAGGTAATTAATCAGCTGAAGGCTGGATCCTGATTTTATGGCTACGCACAAGGCATTTTGACCTTTGTTGTTGGTATTGTTGATACCCCCCTTATCGATAAGATACTTAAGGGTCCTTTTCGATACTTGTAATTTAATGGCGATCTGAAGAGGAGTGCAACCGGATTCATTATCGATGACGAAATCCTCGTTACGCATGAGAAACTCTAGAGTCGTGGTACAATTGGATAGCAAAGCGAATCTAAAAAATGCTCTATTACCACCTGGATACTGATCTATGAAGTACTCGAAAGTCTTTGTGTGCTCGTGCTTTATGGCAGCTACCAAGACTGACCGGAGGCAATCCTTGTCCTTTTTGCCAAACTGAAAATCGATTTCTTGAAACAAAAACTTTACCACGTTTAATTTGTCTGCATCCTTCAATTTATCGCTATTATTAACATCATCTAAAAATGTCCTCTGACCAATGCTGCTCCTCAAAAATTCGTATCTGTTGAACTTTTTATCGAGGGTTTTCAGTAGTATTTTTATCATTTCGATGCGCCCGTTCGCAAATAAATATGAAAACATTCTTGCATAACGAGCCGTTTCGTTGAAATTGCTTATTACATCTGGCATTACTGTCAGTAGCTTTTCTGCTAATGGCCAAAGCTTGGGATTCGAGGTCGAGCCGTCGTTAGAGACCTCGAGTGCAACGTATAGTGTTAAATCTTGCAAGAAACTTTGCTTCAGGCCGAAAATTGAAGCTCCGGCTAGCATTAAATCGCAAGCTATCTCGAGACTCTCGTTTTCGCTTGCTAATTGTAGTGCAGTTTTGCCGTTAAAAGCCTTATTAATGTACTTAACAAATTTAGAATTGACATCCTCCAACGGCTTTAAACTATCATGGCTAGCAATATCTATTGCATCCGCAGCCTTTTGATGCTCTAGCATAATTCTTATCACATCGCGATTACTACATTCTGCTGCTATGTGCAAGGCCGTTTGCTCATCACTATCGTCACTATAATCGACAAGCTTGAGTAAACTCGTAAGGAAGTTCAAGCATTTACTCTTTGCTAGAAGCTTCACAAAGGGTCGCAGTACGGAGCTATTATTAAAGTTAAACAGTTCTATAATGCTGTTTATGAAGACAGGTGTTGTTACGGAAAGTAACTGATCTATGCGATTCACGACCATCTCTACCTGTTGCGTACCTTTTGAACTGCACTGTTCTAGAAGCCAATGGGCTGCGAAAAACTCTGAAAAAGTCACGTGGTCAATTCCTAGAGCTGTCGCGAATTTCAAGTTCTTGTCATTGTAATAATCGTGACAGTTGGACGAGACGTTCAAGAATCTCATGAGCGAGGTCGCCTTAAAATCGCACAAATCTTTTGTCAAGTCTATGCGCAAAGCCTGTACAAAATATTTGTACAATTCGTGGTAATTTTGAACATTCGTTATTGTGAAGCCATCCGCACTTCCTACAAAGTTCAAATGAATTTCCGAGAGCATTCTCAATGACAAGGGAGACGAAATTAAGCGAAGTTGAGAGCTATAAGCCATTAACATACTTTCGGCGTACTCTTGCAGTTTACTTTTTTGAAAAACTTTTCCTGCTTTTGAACTCCAGTATTTGACAACAAAATCAAGGCTTTGACTATGAGAAAAGGGACGTAACGCATATGAAAATACCATTAAATCCTTTTCAAGATTACTGCTCAGCTCAGGACTAGCCGCGACACAAATGTTACGAATGCTGGTATTTTTTAGACAATTGAGCAATTGGACGACGATTTTTTTACGATCTGCAGGTATCTCATCCATTCCATCGATTAGTAAAACTAGTTTTAGCCTCGAATCTCCTAAGGCGCTCATACGAAACAAATTTTGAAGCTCGTCGTTATAACCTTTAAGGGTAGCGAGAAATTCGATGGCCGATTCTTCATCGTGAAAAGCATCTTCATTGTACAGATTCATGGTAATACAATTTAAATTGATTTGAACGAGCCAGAGTGGAAGCGTTGAACTTGCACTTAAGCGCCTTGCTAAATCGTATAAATAGGTGCTTTTGCCCGATCCTGATTCTCCGTTAATAATAACAATTTTCGAGTTAAAATCTCTTTCGGAAGGAATGTAATCAATTATGTTATTTGGTTCGTTTTTACATTGAACCTCTAGGCTTTTTTCTTTATACTCGAGCAAGACAGAAATGCTTCCCCGAGTCTTTTGCCAAACGAATCTATTCGACTGGTATTTCAGGAAATGAACATTACCACCGATCTTTGAAGTTAGCTTATCAAAGCAAAATTCTTTATAAGTGAGACCTAACAAAATAAACTTACTTATTTGCTTTTTCCCGTAGGAATCTAATTCGAATAAATAGCAGACTTTTTCTCTCGAATCTGTAAATTCGAAGAAATCTGCCTTTTCGATACCACCGATAATGAAAATATCATCAATTTTTTGTTTAAAAACTGCACTTTGGATGAAAACATATTGAGTCACGTTATTGCGAATAAAAAACTCATCGTTAAATCCTATTGGATGGACAAGTTCTTTTCCAATTATTAATTTATCTTTATAGAGCTTCATTAGCATCTTAGGCGTTGTAATTAATTTCTTCAGATTAAAATCATCTATTACATCTTTTAGTTTTAATTTATGCCCATGCAATTGAACATCGATATCACTCAACAGCTTATTTTGACAGTCTTCCGTTATATCCTCCAAATTATTGCGTTCGTCAACAATTGTTGTCGCGTACTGTTTGAAAATCTTTTCATTTTCATAATTTCCAATGATAATTATTTTGTTTTTACTTTCAGAATATTTCTTCTTTAAAGCTTTCAACTCGTGATAAATATCTTTTATTTTGTCTAATTTTGTTGAATTCTCATTCAATACGATGACTAACAAAAAAATCGATGACGATCTGAGTACATTCAAAAAGTGAATCCACTCAGCAATCAATAAATCGAATTCTAGAAATATGCAACTATCATTTTGTAAGTATTCGGGTATCTGTTTTACAGCTTGCTGAATTTTTTGTTTAGTTAATTCTATACATTCGGTTTTAATCTGCAGTACTGTTGCAGAATTTCTTAAATATTCGAAAATATTTAAAAATTCCTCTCTAAATTCAAAAATAAATTCTGATTCTGAATTCATCCTCGGTAATCTATTTGTTAATACGCATTTGGAAATTCTTGATTTTATCAACTCAAATGGATCGGCACTTTGATTTGACTGCATCCAAGATAATAATTCTTTATAAATCGATTCGACATAATTTTCATCTTGAATAATATTAAATTCTTCACCAACTTCTTTTGCTATTTCATTATCAATATCTGCTTTATTTACAACAAATTCTAATATTTTAAAGAATTCTTGAATAGTTTGTTTTGCCGTGTCTAGAGGTAGCATTTGTTCAGAAATAAAGGGTTCCTTATCGCTAAATGCATTGATTTTAAATTTACATTCACCAATTTGATTAAAATTTATATTCTTCGCTTCGAGTTTTTTTTTAATAAGATATCTTAATAATTCTAAATTTCCAACCAATTTTTCATTCAAATCTAAGAAAGTATTTGTAAATACGATTTCCTTGCCTGTATTGTGAAAAATGTGTCCAGTTACTTTGTTAATGTCTTCTTTTAAATATGGATATTTTCGCAATAAAATGTTTTCTTTTGGCATTGATAATGATGAACTTATAACTGTTGTAAGTTCTGTAGATAATTTATCTAATTGATTGACCTGAGGATTTGTATCCAACGAAAAATCTATTCCAAAATTTTCAGTTAAGAGTAATTCCATATCTTCTGAAATAGGATTAGATAAGCGCGTTTGTAACGATCGACGCAGTTCCTTTGCCGATACTGACAAATCACGATTTTGAACAAATTTTTCATGAAAATTTCCAATGTACCTTTTTTTGCCATTTATTTTTCTAACTGTTTTCACAATTATGTTTTCATTTATTAGTGCCATATGATATTTCTTCATTGTTCCTTTTAATATCACGGTTTCTTTAGTTATAATATAATTTGCTATTAATTTAGCCAATTGTGGTAAAATTAATTTCTTTTGCAATAAATGTTGATAGAACTCATTTTCATTATTTAACAGAAGTTTGTAACTATTTTTAGCAGATCCAGGTGCTACAGTGATATTATTTTTCTTAAAAATCGAATCGTTCAATTTTAAATTACTATAAATTTTAAAATTTTTTATAACTTTACAAGATTTTTCTGTGAATAACTTCCTATATTTATGATAAATATTATAATACTTTTCGATGTTGAAATCAGAACCGCTTAACATTTTGAAATTTATTTGTGGACATAAATCGCTTTCCTTGGAGTTAAAATACTTAATATCGCATAAACAACAATCAATAGTTCCAGTAAAAATGTTTTTTCTTTCAAAACTAAATATTGAGTCATTTTTGTCGTGTAAATACGTGTAAAAATTTTGTTTCCTTTTTTCATTTAAAAGTAATAAAATTAATTTAAACCGTTTTACGGGATCTTTGATTAATTTATCCATTTGGTTATTTGTTTTATCACTAGTATTATTCATATTACTATTATGAGTTTCCACACTGTTATGTTCTGTTTTCTTTAGTATCATGTCTTCACTATCATCTACCTTTGCACATTTAAATTTGTCTTTAGTGGCTCCAATCGTATCATTATCCTTTCTTTTTTTATTCTTGTTCATTTTTAAATTTATAGGATTACTTGTATCCAATTTCTTTAGTAAAATTATTGGTTGTTTGAAGAATAATTTTTCCTTGTTATTAGAAATATTATTTTGAAGGAGTTCATTTTTGTCAACTTCGTTTTTTATCACTACATTTTTTTCAACTACATTACATACTGCACCTGTTTGTAAAAAAAGAAAGAAATTTTTATTAAATAAATATTAATTTATTTATAATTTATAATTTATTTATTACAATTTCAATGCATATCTTTGCCACGCATACGAGAATTTTTGCAATAGATTTTAAAAATAGAAATATACACAACCTACACAAATGTGTTCTTATTTTATTCACTTTTTTTAAATTTTACCTTAAAAACACCACATTTTTTAAAAATATTTTTAATAAAGTATATAAATGATATACCATTTTTTGAACAATTTGGTACTGCAAGATGCGATGAGTGATTTTGTGTGGTTTGTGGCATTATCCCTTCTTCTTTTATAAAAATGCCATTGAAATCGTTTTTGTTCTGTTCAGTCGAATGTGGCATTGATTTTTGTTTGATCATTTCAATACAACTATTCTTTTGAAATTTTTCCACTCTAATTTCATTTTCATCGTTATTAACTGAAAAATAATTAAGTTTAATAATTATACAGTACCATATATGCACAAGTGTTCTATGACATAAGAGTAACTATTTATGCAAAACATAACAAATAATCATTTATCAAGTCATACAGTAAATGAAAGTAAACATTTTGTCACTTCAAATATCATTAACCACCCAAAGTGCAAATCTAATCCACTAATTTATCCATTATCATGAACATTCTTGAAAATAAAACAATTTTTTAAAATATATATTATATTTTGGACTATTTAAAAATGAAATGCTATAATAATTTCTGAACAATAAATTTGAATCATTGAATTATATACAATAGAAGAAGAAATATATGAAAATTATTGAATTTTATAATCACTGAAGACTTAATCCTTTCATGCCTAGAATTTTCAATTTTTTAAAAACGGTTTGTTTTTTAATTATATAAGACTTCAAAAAATTTATATTTGTCAATTAGAATTCATTTTAGTTTCATTGATTATTATAGCCATGCAAGACTTACATGAGTGTCGTCTCAATCTTGATGTTTCAGAAGCTAATGATTCATAATTTTTTTTACATTCTTTGTGCGACGACAATATTTTATTTGATTCGTTAACTTCTGGACTGATATAATTGTGCTTACGATCAGAAGTTCTTACGAAGTTTTGTGTGCCTACTGTCAAGACTAGCCTCTGTTGCATGGCAAATTTTTTTCCATATTGGTTTGATAATTTTTGAATTGAATTGAAATTACCTCTATTTTCTGTGAAATTTTGAGTATCAGCCAAAGCCTGCTAATAATATTAGTTGTCTATTATAAGTTCCGCTTAAATATGATTAATAAACTCGCAAAAAATACTTGTTATTTACAGTATATAACAAAAAAAAATTTCTGGTTATTTAAGTTTGAGAAACAATTAATTATTAAAGTTGTCTAATAAATGAATTAATAAGGGATGTGTAACATGCCTTCCAAATGAAAAATTCAAACTAAAACAGATTTTTTTAAATATAAATCAAGTTAAGTCGATGAATTGAAAAAAATCTTTTCAAAGATTAAAAAAAAATTCTTTCTTGACGAATTCAATAATTTCAGTTTAAAAACATTAAAGTATTATAAAAAAATGTTTATATGTTAAAATTTATTATTATAAATAATAGAATCTGCATTACATTTTTTTTTATTTTTATATAAAATATCATTAAAAAAAAAATTATATTTCAATACAAAATGTTTTGAACTAAATTGGTTTTTGTAAAAAAATTATATTTCAATACAAAATGCTTTGAACTAAATTGGTTTTTGTAAAAAAATTTCTTTTGTACTTGTGTTATTTAAAAAATTTTACACAAATCATACATTACAGAAGAAAACTAGCAAATATTCAAATCTTACGAATAAATGAATTTATAACACAGAAATTGTTAATTTTATTTAACAGCTTTTAAAAAGCTAAACAATAATCGTAAAAAAAAATTTTTAATGAAACAAACTTAATAAAAAATATTTAATACATAAATTCGTTCAAATATTTAATGTCTCTTAATATTAGCATGTGGTAAAATAAATTCATGCAAAATTTGATAAAAAAAGTTCACCAATTTATATAGTGTTTCCTCAAATCCACAAGAGCTAATTTCATTATTTTGGCGTGTTATGCAGTTGACTGAGTAAAAGTTATTTTCACCATAATACGTATTGTTATCGGGGGTGATAAAATTGTTCACCAAGTATGCATTCTTCGTATTAATCTCTAAGTAAAAAAAAAAGACGCACCATAATAGTATTTATTATTATTATATATATATATATATATATATATTAAAGTTACCAATGCATGCATTGCAATGCGTTATTAATTCTGCTGCATTGCCGGTAATTTGCTTATGCTTGTTAATATTTCCTTTTCAAAAGAGTTAGTAAATTTAGTATAAAAAATGATTTAACAGTAATATTGCGAAAGAGCTTTTAACAGATTAAGTCAACGCTTATTCGACCTGTTCTTAAGAATGAAGGTAAATGAGCGGCGGCGGTTTGATTTAAGCGTAACAAGCCATTGTGGTGTATTATTGTCCCCAGGTAGCGGCTTTCCCAAAAGAATGTGCAAAGCGAGGTAAGGCGATCCACCCGAGGAGAAAAGCTTCCTCGCCAGCCTGATCCCCGTACCGCAGACCGCAGACTTACCAGGTACACGGCGATTGGCTCGAGTGTCATCCGAGCATCTGGACGTGGAGGGACGGGAGTAAGGGGGATCTCTAACGTCGTAACGAATGGACGCGTGGCCCTGGCCGCGCCTGGACCAATACTCGGAGCCGCGAGCCTCCGGGTGGTGGCCCCTCCTTGAGCCTCGGTGGTCGCGCTTCCTGCCGGGGGCGTAGGGCTCCGAGGGCAGCGGGGCTCCACTGCGCCAGTCGTTGCGATCCCCCATCCTCGCGTCGAGAGCTTTTTATATTTTCCGGGCAGCGCCGGGGCCTCGAGGACGAGCCGCTGGTTCGGCAGCCTCGCTTCCTTCGACGACGGACGAGGCCGCTTTCCCCGGAGGAGCCGGGACGGGCAGTGGACGCACCGCCGTCCAAAGGCCGATGCTCGTGATCGCGGTAGCGAGGAGTCCAACCAGAGGCGGAGGAAGAGAATCACCGAGGCATCGCCCGAGCTGCGACTGATTGGCTCTTCTTTATTTTCGCGCTTGGACTATTCGTAAGATTGCTTCGCGCGATCTACTCCCCTTTTATCCTGATATAGTTTTGCGCGCTTATGTCACGTAAAATCCATGCGTGAAATTACGAGAAGGCGAAAAATACGTACAATAGCAAGTGATAAACAAATGAGAAAAGAAAACAGAAATACGGATCTCATGTTAATTTTCAATTTAAAAGCACGCTTGTCTTTGTTTTGTCTGCTCGCCCGAGATAGAACAACAGTCAAATTCAATAACATCAAATGAATTAGTCGAGAAGTGAAAACTTGACTTATCCGACAAGCTTTCAAAATGAGACTAAAATTGATAAAGAAATAATATAAAAAAATAATAATAATACAAACGAGCAACCACTTTTAATTGATAAGTATTCAAGGCATTTGCTACTCACCGAAACAGTCGCGGTAACGCGGCAAGGATTTTTACGCTCTTGTACTTGCAAATCAAAAGCTGCTTTTTTCACTTGATTACCCTTACACGCATCTTTTTTACACAGAAATTCAGTTTTACCGAATAATTTAATTGCGCGATATTTTTACTTATTTTTAATATTCTCGTATTTATTTAAAATTTGTTTAAAAATAATTGTATAATATATTAAAATAAATTTTACTAAAAATGTCTAATGAGTATGCAATTACACGAAAACATATACAATAAAAAACAAATTAAGATACAAGTATTCGTCAAAAACAAAATAATGATTTTTAAAAACTTAAAGACTAAACTATTCTCTTTGCAGACTATCTTATATTTATCATAACATATCACAAAATACTCGTAATTCTGGATTAATATAAAAATTTGAAAGAACTAAACTTAACATAAATAATCGTAAAAACTGTTAAAAAATGTTGCTAGCCCATTCGCGATCGCGATACTTATCACTTTCCTAATCAAATTGTTATTTTAAAAGCCAAGCGTACGATAAGACTAAACTAACCGCTTAGCTGCTGCTGCTGCTGCTGCTTTTCACGCCAAGAGTGTTTTTCGTACTGAGGATCGATATTGATCTAAGCTTTGAGTTTTTCACATTTCAAATATTCGGATTGGCTGTGCAAGAGACGAGGGGAAGAGTGTTTTCAGCATAGAGAAGATAACATTCGGACTATAACAAAGTACTCTTTTTTATTTTGGAAAAAAAATTCGGTCTTTCCGACAGGTCGTAAACAGAGCGTTAACTTTCACTCGAACTAACTAAATATTTTATTTCAATATTGTATGGAGTACAGACTCGGATGCGATCCCAATGCATAGCCCTCGGCAACACATGGCTTTTGTCGCACACGTGTGTCGATGTTTATTGCCAGTTAGTTACTTGTAAAAGTCGGATCCTTGTATCAATTGTAAATGTTTAATCTGGGGTCTTGGACCTCTCGAGGAATCATAGCAAGATATCCTACCTTCCCATCAATTGCCGTGGAACTGTTGGGTGCTGGGCATCTTTTTTTTTAATTCTAAGAATTTATACGCTTAAATAGACGATCGGTTAAAATTTTGACTGCAAGCAAGTTAACAAAATTTCTTACTATCAAATCGACTTAAAATTTTCTTTATATTGAGGTAATATTATTAAATGATTTATTGTATTATTATTGTTGCTTTCTTTAAAACAAAGATCTAAATAAATATCTTGTAAATTTATAACTTTATAAAAAATGTGTACTTTTGAACAATCCTTTATAAATTGAGTATTACGGTAAAAATTCTTCAATTTAGAACTAGATACATAAATATTTGTTAAAAACTGTACTTAATAGATTCAGTATAATAAAAATCATAAAAATTTAATAAAATTAATGAAATAAAACTTATTATTTTTATTTGTCTTACTTATGTACGATTGTAAATATATCTTTACTTGGATTATATGTAATGCCGCCAGTCGAATCATCCCCGTTCGCATTTTCGTATTTTAAGCTATTTCATAATGTTTTATCAGACGAAAAATGTAAATTTTTTACCTTATTTCATTAAATTTACTTTTATTTTTGCCGATCTATCAATCATTAGTTTTAGTGCATTAATTTTCTAATTCGATGTAAACAATAATGATCATTTGCTATATGAAAAAAGAAACACTATGTACTTCTTAAGGATTGCCATGACATAAGTAAAGAAACAAATTTTTAATTTAATTATGCATTAGCTTCGATATTTAATTGCCGAGAATACTAGGATATGGATTTTTCAGTTTTAACAAAGTCTAATGATACGAATTTATCCTATTGCGATGAAACGGGAGGCCGTGCGGCGTTGTCAAAAAAAGGAGAGGAGATTTATTAAAAAGAAAAAATGAAGAAATTTCGACTTCTATGCGTAGTTTATTAGTTATATGTACTAGCGCAGTTCTTAAAAAAGATCTCGTTTTCTATGAAAAAAAGGAGGCCTTGCGTAGCCCCGGCGTTGGCCCTAGCATTGAACCCAGCAGATCGTAAACGCAATTCTCCAACCCCCTGGACTTCCGTCCGAAGACTCTTGCATTTGATTTATGGCCACCCCACGTGCCCGCAGCCCCAGCCCTGTCTCTTACAACCAATTGCAGCTGCAATGATCGTAAGAAGTGTAAAAATTTCAAATTAACGTAAAGGAGTTAAAGAGAGAGAGAGAGAGAGAGAGAGAGAGAGAGAGAGAAGAGAGAGAGAGAGAGAGAAAGAGAGAGAGAGAGAGAAAGAGAAAGAGAATTTTGTACAGGCGGTATAATATCTTAAAACATGCAAATAAAAGTACTGGAGTAATTAGATTTTTAGACCCATCCTTGATACCTCAAGCTATATAATATTTGTACAATGACTTAAAATAAAAAAAATCATATGAATTAAAGAAAAATCTTACACTAGATTTTTTCTTTTAAATTTGATATACATATTAAGAACATTTGTTAATGAAAATTAAGTACATCGTAATAAATTGATGAAATATCAGTTTATATTATTGTTATGTTACTTGTAGAATATTGTTCGTTTTACACTTATAATTTGAAAACAATTTATCGTTATTTCATGTATACATGTGAAAAAGTTTGCATAATTTAAAAATATTTTCTTATGACATTAATTTTTAGATATCTTTGAATACTAATACAATAATAACTTTTATGTAAAAATAATTAAAACCATAACATTTGAAAATAAACCTTTATAATATGTATTTGAAAAAAGTTCATTTTATATAATTTACGTGGCATAGTTCCGACATAAAAATAAAAATGATATTAAAAATGCAAATCAACGACTTATTGAATAACAAATCTTAAAGCTCTGATATTAAGAAAATTAAATTAGAGATCTAAAGAACTACGTATTATGTACGTTTGTCATCTACTTAAGCACATTTTAAAATACCAACTCAATGATCTTATTTTATAATCTAATTTATTTAAAAAGTAATAATAAAGTAAATTTATTAAAAACTTTTATATTTTATTTATTCAAATATTAAATTAGTCCTAAAAATTATTATCCATAATAGAAAATAAGTAATGCGATTCACATGCTTTTGATCGTAAAGTTATCATTTTTGTTGCAAATAGTTTTTCTCTCATTATTTTAATAAAACAAGGAAGTGTAAAATTAGTCTCCCCTTTGTGCTTACATACTTAGTGCAATACAACGAGATGAGCAGTTTGTTTAAAAGGGTACAAAGGTCGATTGTCACTAAAAATTTTTAAATTATGGATGCTATACGAATATTTGGTGGAAAATAAGGTGCAAAAGTCCTACTATTAACAATATAATTATTCATACATAAAATTCGTCAAACATAATTATGATTATATTAAACTTTTAGTTAATTTGTTAATAATTATTAACAACAAATTGTGAAAATTTGTTGAATGTTAACCATTTCAAGTTGCCATAAAAATTTAAAAAGAAAAATGTAAAAAAAAGAAATTTCAAGATTAAAATTAAAATTAAAATTAATTTTTTCTCTAACAAATTAGAGTTTCTTAACGAAAAAAATAATTATAATTAAAACTTTTTTGGAAGGAATGATTTGATTGAAAAAAAAAATAAGTATAGAATTACATATGTAAAAAAAAATTAAAGTTTTCTTAAATTAATAGAAACAAATTTTTAGATAAAACGATTTACGATTTTATTCAAAAAACGAAATTTTTTTTTAATATTGCGTTACGTAAAATAGAAAAACAAAGAGATGTTAATAAAGAGAGAAAAAGAGAGAAAAAGAGATAAGACAGACAAAGAAGTTTGACTACTATGCGATTAGTTAACAAATAAAAGAATATAATTTTACCTGCGGTGATTTTGAAAGAAAATCAGTTGTATGTGATTTGATTAATGCTTAGGTCCATGTTAATTTGATTTTTTTTTTAAATTCCTGCCTCTGTAGAGTGCAAAACAATTATTCCTCCTAATTTATAAAAGCAGTCACGAAATGGGTATTTCGTCGTAATATAAACAAATTTCGCCTTTTTCTTTGATTCTTCCAGCGCTATTCTATTATTTCTTTAAGAAATTCCTTAATTCACAACACTGGATTTATATTAGACCGCACGGTAGAACTGTTCGTCATTGATAGTAACTTCAAAGATTTTTCCAGCCCTTATATACCATGGTCGGCTCGGAAAATCTCATCCCTACTCTGCTAATTATTTATGATAAAAATTTCGAGGTTCATTCTTGCTGGTGCACATATGCGTAGAGGAAGTATTTATCGATAACAGATCTGTGCAGTGTTTGATAAAAGATCTGGTAAATTAAACGCCGGTTTCAAACGTGTCGGACTTAACCCATTACTTGACTTCTGTTGAATTTTATTGCTTGTTCTTCGTGCGCGTAGGCCTGACCCTTCCTTTCTTATCTGGATGCAGCCGCATTTGGTTCTAGTCACGTTATCTATTCCTCAAGTATGCACGAGTCGTGAGAGACGGATAATTCAAAATAACGTAGAAAAACAGAAGATAAGAAAAAAATTTCTTTATTTCGGAAATTTATTCTGTTACGACAAAATCAATATTTACGAACAAATTAATGTCTTAGTATTGTTACGGCCGAAGCAACGGCCAGCACAAATTTTTTTCTTCTCACTCTCTCTCTCTCGCTCTCCTCCCCCTCTTTATTAGTCTCTATCGCAACTTGAATGCCTGTTCAGGATCACCTTTGCACTCGCATATTAACACTGACAATCCAGCTACTCAACTTCCGACGAATGTTAGCAGCACATTCCTTATTGTTTAGTTTTAAGAAAATCATACTACCAGCTGATGCGATGTAATTTGACATTATCAAGAAAGGCGAGACATTTTTTTGCTGCATCGACAAAAACTACTACGCCTACGTGCATCTAAAAAAACGAATGATAAAAAAATTAATAATTTTTTTATCAAGCCTAGACGTTCGTTTTATTACTCCATTAAGAACATTAATAATATGTTGATGCTGTAAAGTATTGTTTTTTTAAGTATTAAAAATGTCTTTTCATTTTTTACGGCCCTGACGGAATTTTTTCTCTCTCTCGCTCCACTAGACTCCTTCTTAAACTCGAATAACTTCCTAGAATCATCTTTGCATACGTATCTTGGCGCTAATAATCCAGCGACTCAATATCCGCTAAACATTAAAATAAGCCATAGTATATTGCCCGTCATTTAATACTCCCAACTCATGGGACTGTTGCAGCGACTTCTTCGAGAACAATGAGATTTTTTTTTATTATTTACACACCGCGCCGACACAATACATCTTAGTAATATAAGAAATCATGGACCCCACCTATGCACCAAATTTTCTTTATCAATTAATAAACACTTCTGATAGACGCGACGGAAGTTTACAAACTCTTTCTCGGAAAAGTAAGCTCTTTCGCTACATACATATGGAGAATAATCTTCTAAACAAGATGGGTAGGGATGAAATTATCCGAGATTACCATGATATAAAAAGGGACCGGGAAAATAGTAAAGACACACTGTGACGACCCGCCATCAAACAAGTTAGTCAGTCAATTTCTTCAAGGAGCCAAAGTTATAAGCAAATACTTTATATTATTCTTTTAGTCCGATTCCATCGCGCAGTGTCGAATTAAAATTAAATTTTATTAATTTCGAAATTCCTATTGTTGAATTTAACGTTACGTCCAGGGAGGTTCTCCACCAATTTATCCGTGTGGTGAAACCTACCTATTGAATGCACACCTTAGTGCGCATTCGACAAGTCTGCTCCCTTTTTATGCCTACATGTTTAAATGTACTAGCAATGGACGGAGAGTCTGTTTGAAAGGGATTTATAAGAGTGTATGTGAAACCTATGCACACCTACTTATGTATATTCACTTGCACGTGTACGTAAATGTGTATGCGTGTATGCACACATATATATACATGCGTATTAAAAACAAAATAAAAAGGGACAAAATATTTTAATTTTTGAAATGTTTTATTTATATAAAAAAATTTAGTTTAATTTTAATATTATTTAGTTTTAGCAAAATTGTAAATACAAAAAAACAATACAAAGGTGAATACAAAAATTTCTTATTCTTTAACTTGTTATAAAAAAAAGGGAGAGAAAATTCCGTTGGCTCCTGCGCGAAATATTGAAATAATAATAATTAAATAATGAATACCTCGTTTACGCAGTGGTTTGAGAATCTCCTTTTTTATTATTGTAATTTTGACGAATATTTTTGGTCCTGAGAGTGGTATAATTTACAATTTATACTTATAAAATTCTCCTGATGAAATTAACTCGTACTGTTTTAATTTCACGATTCCTGTTCCTCGCTACTGAATTGATCGACACAGAGAGCGATCGCCGAGAGTTTTCCGGCCCTTTTTATACGCAAAGATCGCTCGGAAAATTCATCCCTACTCTGATAACACACGTAGTTGGAGAAACGTTGATAGAAGGGTCGATAGATTCTTTTTACGAGCAGATTGATAAGTGGGAGAAAAACTTTGGTTCTTGTTTGAAAGTAAAAAAAAAATACTGGCTAAATTCTTATTTTAAGCCGAGAATTATCTTGGAGTAGCGCTCGAATGGTGGAAACATTTTTCAATTCGTGAAAAAGTGGGTCAGCGCGTACTCACGATAGTTTTATGATTAGATTGATAAGCGGGAGAAAAAGATACTGCCTAATTTCTTATCTTTGAGCCGAGAATTATCTTTGAGTAGCGCTCGAGTGATGGAAACATATTTCAAATCGTGGAAAAATGGCCCTTTGCGAACTCACGATAGATTCTGTTTACGAGCAGATTGATAAGCGGGAGAAAAACTTTTGGTTCCACTTAAAAAAGGGAAATTACGAAGAATAATAAAGAAAGTGCTTAAAACCGCCTCTTGACCCTAGCGTAAAACCCGGCAGGTTACGCGAGGTCATTCAGTAAGGGGTCGTAAACGCAGATCCCTGTCGCGCTGGTTTCGGGCCCGAAAATTCAGTGCGGTTAGCTTAGCCACCCGCGCGCGCAAAGTCCGGACCTTCCCCCTCCATCTGCCCGCGGCTGTACTTAGCGTCTTGACGCGACAATGTGCAGTAATCTTAGGAAGTGAAAATTCTCTGAGGTGGGGAGAGAGAGAGAGAGAAAAAAATTTTCCTCGGCCGTCGCTTCGGCCGTAACATTAATAAATCTCGTAAATCGCCATTTAACCAAATTTTGTAAACCGTTAATTAACTAATTTTTGTAAACTGTTAGCTAACTAAATTTTGTCAACCATTAATTTTGTAAACCGCCAGTTAAACAAATTTTGTGAATTTTGTAACCAATAATTAAATTAATTTTGCAAATTGTTGTTAATTAAAAAATTTGTAACTGTATTAAACTGTATAATTAACTGTAAATTAGACATAATTTAATAAATTAAATTAAAAACCAATTTAGAAAAGGGGTGAACATTGAATCAAACAAAACCGAACTTATTAGCCCCTTTTTGCATACTCTCCGTCCCATGCTATTGCACTTCAGTGTGCAGGCATAAAACGGAGAACCGGTGAATGCATATCGGTATAGAAGCGCATTCACTAAGTAAACAACATTCGGGAGTTACCGGATCAAATATCTGGGTCTCGCCTCCTGGACGTAACACATTCTTAATTATTGTTAATTATATGTATTTTTTATACAAATAAAATGGTAAATTTTAAATATATATGAAATAATTGATTTCAAATTAATAAGCAAATTAATCATTTATTGAAATTTAATTTGGTCAGTACATTATAACTAATACATAATCTTATAATATATGACAAAGTGTGCCGTTTTCAATAAAATTTTCTAACCAGTGTCTTATTCATGTATCCATAGTGTTACAAAATATAACAAATAGAATGTTGTAGTGTAGCCTCAAATTACAATCGTCCCCTTTTGTAAAATATTTGCTATATTTGCTTTACTTTTTGCTGGCTTTTTCTTTCTTTACACTTTCTACGATAAAGACATAGATATTTATACATGATCACTTACATATCCATAAATATATTACGAATACAGCCATTATTAGCATTATATGGAACCGAATGAAAATGCTCGATTCCCAAGAATTGATGAGTTTTTTTTCTTTTCTTTTTCGATAAAATTTATATGATATGAGAGGCGGTGAAAGCAGTTGATGCAGTTATATTTTTACAATAACAACTCCGTGTGATATTAAAAGAGAATTTTAAAAACAAATTTTTACGACTGCAATATTTTTCATTTTTCTAATAGAATTTTACTTGAAGATGATTCCGAGATGAACGTAAAGGTTGTAAAATTAAATGGTTACCAGTATCGCAGTGTTGCACAGTATTTATTTAGTAAATTATTCTGCAAATAACGTAATTTAATATTAATCAAGTTAAGTACGATTGCTGGCTTTTTAAATTTGTGAATATTTCTTTGAAATTCCTATTTCTTCATAATTGAAAAAATCCAATTTCATTTCATCGTGGAAAATTAAAAACGACTTTAATTATTAAAGTAAAAAACTTAAGCTTGATGGTTGAAGGTAACGTAAGATTTTTTTGGTAGCTTCATATTTATAATAATTCATTTTATAAAAAAATTTTCTTAGTCGTAAACAATCAAAAATAAAGCGTCTAACAAAATTGAGTATTACCAATTAAGAGTGTTAAAATTAGAAGAATTAATAATAAAAAATGGTCGACGAGTACTCGATTTGTTTGGTAACAGCGAACTGTCACATAACTTTTATTCTGAAATATGTGGATTAACAACAATGTTCTAGCAAATCAGTATTCTCAATTATTATCATGCGAATTTTTGCTCTGTAATTCCTTGCTTACTCTCCTTTCACTCATATTTCCTAGCACTCTTGCTGCTCGAATATTTCTCCAACAAATGTAACTTTTCTTACGTTTCTCACAAAACATCATTCTTTCTCATTCATTCATACACAATTTTTCCTTATAGTCTCTGAACTGTATGTAAAATCGCTTGACTAGTGAGCGCACGCCCCGAAAAATAAAAGAGAAGAAATGTACTTAATGGAAGAAGCTGATACTTTATTTTGCTTTTTTATCTTTTCTTGATGTATACGTTGGGTTAAACATTAACATTGAAATAGCTTCAAAAGATTTTATCAATTACTTAGTTTCACAACAATCGAACAAATATTTGCGGATTATTACGAGTCAAAAAACATATAAAAGTTTTTTCCAATGCTTTACGAAATAAAAGAGAACTCATAAAAAAATGCTATTTCGATATCAAATGTTAAACTGTCCTAAAACAAGATGATTAGCTAAATATAAAATGGTAATTATACGCAAAATCAAAGATCACATTTAATTGCAATTGGCCGTTGTTGAAATTGCACAAGAAAAAAATTAATTCAAACGTGTAACGCGACACACTTTTTCAAATTTAATAGATCTTGAATTCATCTTGTTGAAATACCATGTAAAACTTAGCCGAACTGTTTCATATTCAGGTGTCCGTGTACGAATTTATGTGTGCAAATTGTACCAAATTAAAATTTCATTGACAGCCAATTAATTCGCAATAAATGGGCACAAAATTTATATATATACACACACATACATATATGTTTATATATAAATATATGTAGACATTTTTAGGAAAAAAGATAAATGGAACCTCTAAGAAATTATTAGTCTCGATTATCAAGTTAAGATTTAATTTAAGAGAAACTATCCCAATCTCAGTTTGTCGTGCAGTTGCATGTTAACCATCATTAATAATAATATTGACCATTATTATTATTTATTTATTTATTTATTTATTATTATTAATTATTAATTAACATTAACATTATATATTATTTTACACTTCCACACTCTGTCGTGTCGTGACGCGGAAAGACGCTTTAATAATATTGACGCGCGTTACGCGCGCGCTCAACGAATAAAACAAAAGAAACACTCCGCTTATTGATTTATCTGTTCTTGTTATAACAGCTATGCTCATCAGCGGATATTTAGTTATTTTTTCTCCCATTTTATTTACAAGTTTTCTCTTAAGAAGAAAGAAAATAAAGGACGACGATGTGGACCGCGCTCCGATGAGGTCGCCTCGCTTGATTTTACCCAAACTCGAAATCAAGCATCTGTTATTTCCTCTTCATTATCTCCTTTTTGAACCTGTTTTTCCATTACTGTCTACTTCTTCTTTTCTTTCTATGGACATTACTAAGGTCAGCTTATGACAGTAGGTCTGTAAAGAGAATACAAATAATTAAGAAAAAGCACAGTAAAAGTAATGTGATCTCTGAATTTTTTAGTAAAATCATCGTACAATTATCTTTCGCTTTATTAAACGAGTCGATTGTAAGCTCCTTTCATCAAATAAAATATGCAATATCAAAGCGAAGCATGCTTCTGACCTTACGGATTAAGCTAATAAATGTATAATGTCCGAGCCGCCAATTGGTTTTTATACTATTATATTATTATTGATAAAATTTCAACGCGACATAAATGAACGGTCAACGATAAATGATACGAGCAATTGCAAAAGAGTAGGGGCTCGGCCATCGCCATCGGCACTTGATGCAAATCGAATAAAGCAGTTGTTCGCCTCACCGGGTACTGGACTCTCCGCCTGTTTGTTGTTAGTGAA
Organism: Kradibia gibbosae; assembly: GCA_018907135.1. Classification (NCBI taxonomy): domain Eukaryota; kingdom Metazoa; phylum Arthropoda; class Insecta; order Hymenoptera; family Agaonidae; genus Kradibia; species Kradibia gibbosae. The sequence goes on along the minus strand of JACCHX010000002.1, from coordinate 11,635,719 downwards.
AACGTCCTGAAAAGGGTTGGCAGAGTTGGGCATGCCGAAGCTCGGGGTGAAGGGCATCGCCGTAGGGTCGAGGTTCGAGTTGATGCTGTCCTCGTTGGCCAGGCCGACGACTCCTGTCAAGCCCACGGGACTCGGGTGCATCAGCAGAATCGGCCCTGTATTATTACTATTGCTGAGAGTGTCAAATTCCGAGAGGTCGAAGCGGTTGTTGGTGACGTTGTTTTGCTTGCTATAAGAACGATTCAAACGATACATAACAACGATGGATGGATGGATCCAAATAATCTAGCTACAGAGCGTATAAACATAATACCAAGCACTTCTCTCCCTCTCTCTCTCTTTCTCACTCACTCACACACTCTCTATTTTTTACCCGACTTTCTCATTCATTTCTATTATCATTATACTACGTGACGTGTAAGTGATACTAAAAATCATGATTTGTACATTTAAAGAAATTGCTGAAAATGCTATGCCAAGTATTCTTTCGACTATTTCTTATTTAGTGTAAGCACTAATGTTTCATTGACAATTAAATACTCAAGGCCAGTAACAAAAAGAAACAGAAGAAAAGAAAATATATAATAAATTGAAAAGGAAAGAGTTGGTTAAAACACTCGTTTCTTTGAAAGTTCAAACTTATTTAGGATATATTGCTGGTGTACAAGAGACATCGTACAGCTTCGAAAACAAACGTATATCTGTGCACAAGCTTTTGTGTTAGACATCACACATACACTCGGCTATAAAAATCAAATGAATAGTAAATGATTATTAAAAAAAAATAATAAAAATCATATAGTATAAGTTCGCTTCGAAACGCTTAAAAATAAGATTTTTCCATAGGTATTGAGATGCAATATTTTATGATAAATTGACGATAAGCGATATTCTAATCTATTTCTAAAAGATAAAACATCTTGTGAGAATACGAAGTTGTCTAAATATGAAAATTCAATTATGGAATTTTTTTTATTCGAATAACATAAGCGATTGATAAATTGTTATAAAGACAATAATACGCTAATTAACTAATACTAATAATTAATCCTACTAACATCGACATATTTTTTCATAAATGAGTCTTTGTTATCTAAGCTTAATAATGGCTAAGCAAATACAAATCTAAATGACACAAAACTAATCGCTAATATTCTATGAAATATAATATAACTTGAATTCACTGAATTCTAATATTAAGTTATCAATGTAATTATATGATAAAACGTTCCTGTTGAATGAAAGTCTTGCTAAACTATATATTTGACTATTATATTCACGCTGACTACTATAAAATTAAACGATAAATTGTTTGCAATAACGCTGAATTCTGCTGTGTATTGCATCAACACGCATGTATGCATGCATATACGTGCTAGTATAAACATGTTTATATACTCAAGCATTTTTGAATGGATGAATATATAAATGCATAAAATCATATGCGTACACTTGTATTTAAAAATGACAAATGCCTTACTAATCATCGATGGGATCAAATCGTAGTATCGCGAATAGTATATACTCGTTTATACTTGACATTAATCATTGATAAATGTAAGTAGCAGGTTAATTTGTGTAAATTGAATAAGTACATTAATCAATGCGAATTCCTTTGCGTGTAAACGAAAAAGTGGTATTGAAAAATTTATATGGATACTCGGAGAAGGTTTAACATACATTGGACAGTACATATTTACATACAGTACAATACATTGCTATATCACCTCGACTGCATTAGCTTCTATTATCCATATATCTGCATTTTCTTGTTAACAGACAAAATATTTATAGTCTTCGAACAAATTTATACATACATTTATTATGTTTATTCAATTTCATCTATAAAATATTAAAAATGCATTTTAAGACTATTCAAAAAAATCGTGTATAAAATTTAAAAATTGTTATTTTTTAATATTGTATTTCTACGACCGGTAAATAACAGATAAAATATTAATAAAACAAGGGTCTTTGTAAGACTTGAAATTCTTTATTTTGGTCAGATTATTTAACTCGAATTGGCCGAATATAAATATTTTTAGGTTTTTGTACTCTTACGTAAACGAAATAAAAAATGTTATTTTAAAATGTTTATTGACTAAAGTGTTAATTAATCAAACTTCTTATAGTATGTATGTAGAAAAGTTAGTAAAAGACAGTATATGAAAAATTATAATATTCTGTGCATTGTCACGAATAGTACATGCTGTAGTTATAAAAATACTGATAAAGGTGATTCTTAAAAATACAGTTAAGCAGTGCATATCAAACTGTTTATTTTATTTGAAAACCTTTATTCGGTAAAATAGAGAATAAACATGTTGATATTAATTAAATCTCATAAATGTTCTTCTACTTCAGTAGAATTGTGGCGATGATAAATTACAGGAGAGCAGCTTCAGTTCGTAAACCTTAAGATTATTTTAAAGATTGTTAAGAGGCTTAAAGGTAGAAAAAAGCATAAGAGCCTAATAAAGACTATATATTATTTTATGTTAGAATATGCAAATGTACATCGCAATTAGAAATAAAATTAGTCTGTGTATCTCTAGTAAGCTCTTATTTATTGCATGAAATCACGAACAATTATTTATCTGACTCATTGCATTTATGCTATTTTTTTATCACTTTACATTATATACATTATTTTTGATCTATGGTAATACGGTATCTTAATGCTTTAAATATTTAATTCGACAATTCCATATTGAAAGACTATCATGTCTGTATTAAAATTTTCATGTTTTATATGTGTACTCGCTCAATTGAGACATTTTACAGGACAATTTCCGTCTAATTCTTCTTTCTATTAAGCTAATGCATACTTGAAAATTTCTGCTTTTAGGATAATTTGAATATGCATAATTAAGGATAAAAATGCCCTGTTGTCTCATATAAAAGAAGCTGAATGTATAAATTCACTTGTACATTTGTAACAAAATACGATTACATGTTGATTTTGAATTATTCATTTTAACGTATACTTCATTTTAAAATGGTATTAAAAGTATCATTAATAAATGTTTAAATAGCAGAACGATCAGAAAATTAGAGTGAAAAGAAAAAACAAGTCTTTTACAGTATACGTTATAAACTGCATATGTTTGAGATAATCATTATTCGTACACTAATAATTTTATAATTAAATTGCGACAATTAAATAACAAAAATAGCTCATTGTTTCTTATAATTAAAAGGTTAACAGTTCTTGATAATTTTGCAATGTACATTTATTGAAATCTAACTAGAGTATCGTATATGCATGACGTCTCTCTCTCCCAAAATCTAATATAATCTGCTATACAATTAAATTGTTAAAAATTATAAGTGGTTTATATTATATTTATATTTAAAATTCTGGCTAACGCTTTATGTTCTTTTATTCGTATCTTTGCACAACCACTTTTTTCAAACGCCTTATAAAAGTAATGCTGATATACATTTTACGTTTTTATGACTAACATTAGCGAATGTTGTTAGTATATATACGGCCGCAATACATTGAATCTTTTCTTTGATTATTGTAGGTATACATTATCAACATTAATTATTGTTATTAAACGTGATTTTATTATTTTAAACCTATGACTAATTATGCTTTCTTGAGCATTTCACATGTACTTATAACGTCGATATAGGTTCCATTAATATTTCACACAATGAATATCATGACATCCTAAAATGACAATTTTATATTATCAGTTAAAATGTGAATATGTGTATATTGTTTGCGAATCATATTGTTGCTACTTATTAATATAATGCAAAAGTATAGTTTTGAACTAAAGAATATGCTTTGACGTGAGAATGATTTACAATTACATTATCGAAGGCGTTATTTTAAAGTAATCGCTCTAGTACTTTACACGACAAACATGTTATTTGTTCTAAATAAATCTTATTTAGTTTGCATTAACTTTTACATTATACGCATATAAATTGTCAACAAATATCATTAAAAATTCATCAAAGTAAACACTCGCAATAACCGTTATACATTTTTATGAAACGAATCTGGCACACGCGGTGCTAAATAATCAAGCAGTGCTCAATATTTAGTTCCCTATATTTGATTAAAGAAAATGCCGTCATTTGTATACAAGTCGCATTCGTAAATAGTGAACATTATTAATCACATTTTGAACAGTAACATTACTGTATTTATAATTTGAGTGAGACAACCAGCAATAAAATTTCAAAGAATTTTATAATTTTTGAAATAGAAATTTATAATTTTTAATATGCTCCGGTCATTATAATGAAGCTATTTACATCAAATATTACATTATTAATTAAATAATGTAGGGGATAATTTTAACAGTAGAAAGTTTGTTCCTTTTTTTAAAATCATTTTTTAAAACAAATGAAGGTTAGCGTTTCACAAAGCGCAAAAAGTACGATTAAATTTGAAAATGAAATTATTACAATATTTTCTTTCTTGATTACAATATAATAATAAAAAAGAATTGCATCGAGTGTTCATGATAAATTTAACATTCCTTGAGTTAAGTACTATTATGCGAAACAACTTAATGAGTTTTCAATGGAAACACTGTAATGCCAAAAAAGCACCAAACGCAAATGTTAAAAGCGTGGCTTTTAAAGCAGTTTGTTTGTTTGTTTAAATAAATAAATTAAAATGTAAAAAACCAGTAATGGTAAATTTAATTTTAGTTAAGTTAAATGGTAGTAGCACGATAAAAGCGCTATCTTTCTGATCGAAGATTTCTGATCAATTCTATAGAAATATGTTTGATAATCTTACTTCGCGAATAAAAATCATTTTGAAATAGCTTCAATACACTGCAAGGGCCGCAATGAATTTCACTGGGCATTAATTACAACGTCAAGGAGTTTTGCGTGAAAAAACAATTCGCTAAAAGGTCTCACTCAAAATGTAAAAATAGATTCGTACTCTCAGGAACAGCGTTCGCATCAGTGGGGATGCTTTCTTTCTCTCGTGCACGCGCACTCTCGCACTCTCTCACTCAGGCATGCACACGGCCACATTCTCTCTCCCCCTTTGGCCTTCTTGGGCTCAGGCATTCAGGCTCTCTGTCCCTCTCTCGTACTCTCAGTCGCACTCTCTTTCTCTAGATGTTGGGGCATACTTACACAGTGGCATTGTCCAGGGCGATCGTTTGACCGTCGATGCCGTTCCCGTGATTCGTGTTATTATGATGTCCGTTCAGCTCCTGTTGCTTGTTCTCTTCAATATTCAGGACGGGTTTCGTCGACGGATCACTGATGCCGTTGGCGTGCGTGCCGTTGCGCATAATGCCATTATTCGATTCCTCCGGGTTGTTGGACTCCACGTGGTGAGCGAGCTGCTCACCGCTTATGAAGTGCTCGCTCGCCTCCGATATTAGGCTCGCGGTCATCAGGTCCTGCGGCACTTTATCCCCGGGGCCAGCTTTGCTCTCATCGCTTGGACTGTCCTCTTTGGACTTCTCGCCGTCGTTTCCCTCCCCCTGCGCCAATAAAGTATTGCGTAAATTTTCTAATATACAACTCTGCCTTCGCTAATACAGGTTGAACTTCATTATAGTGTAACTCGTCTTAATAATTTCAACCAATGAAAAATCGATTGCATCTATATTAAATGACCTGGGGCTAGGGTGAATAACAATGAATTAAGTCACAGAAATTACCAAAATCCAAATTTTACATTATGTCTCTAAAAAATATCTATCTTAAATTTTTCAATGCCACATAATTTATTTACAATTCTACTTGCAATTCCCTTAAGCAAAATTCACTAAAGACAATAAATTTAAATATAAACATTTAATTAAGATCTTCTTTAAAGGTACCATCACATTTTTGATAGCAAGGTTGACTTTGTAAAATAATAATAAAATAGAAATTTATTAAATTTACCGAACAAAATAAAACAAATAGTACAACGCAATGATTTACCTTTGCAATGTTAGGTTGATACTTTGCTCGAGTCCTAGACATTATAGCCTCGACACGCTTACGTCTGGCGTTTCTTTCTTCTTCCTCTTTTTTCAGGCGTTCGACCATCTCGAGTCGCTGCCTGTAAATTATATCAATTTATTATAACTATACATACACGTCACACCTTTACACACACACGCACACGCACGCACGCACACGCGCGCGCGCACACACACACACACACACACACACACACACAGAAAGAAATTAAAAACAGCTTTGAGCAAGCGAATGTTAATAAAACGGCGGCTTTTTATAATGCTCGCAGCTGATGCTCGTGAGTTAGGAACGGGGACGAGGGAGGGAGGGGGGGTCCTTACTTCTCAGCCTCTTCTCTCGCCTTCCGCTCGCTCTCTTCCTTCTCGAGCTTCTGTCGCGCCTCTTCCTCCCTGCGCTTCCTGTCCTCTTCCTCGCGCCTCTTGGCCTCCTCTATGGCCAGCTGGAGTCTCTGCTCCTCGGCCTCTCGGGCCTCCTCGGCCAGGCGGAGAGTCTCCTCCTCGAGCCGTCGCTGCTCCTCCTCCTCTGCCCGGAGTCGCTCGGCCTCGAGGCGGGCCTCCTCTTCCTGAAAGCGAAAACCGACGAGGTTGAAAGTCGACTCGGACGAGGCCGTTGGCCTCCTCCTCAACTCCCGGAATCGCCTACCAGTCGCTGCTTCTCGAGCTCGGACTCCCTCTCGGCCTGCTCCCGTGCCAAACGCCGGCGCTCCGCCAGGGCTGCCTTGGCCTCTTCCTCCGTCGTTATGCGGATCTTCTGGATCATGGACGCTGCGGCGACAAATCAATGAGCTACGTTAAAAGGAGTCGGGAGGCGGGCAGGGTAGGGGAGGAGGCGGAGGAACCGAAGCCGGTTCTCCGGGCGGGCCCTCGAGCCAGCCGCGCGCTCACCCGTCATGTCGCACTGTTCCTCCAGCTCCGCTTCCTGTGCTCTGGCCTCGGACTCCGCTGGAGAGGACTTTTTCTCGGCCTTGATCTCCTCCTTCTTATCTGCGTTATCGGCGGCGGGTAGCTGCTGATGCGTCGGCGGCGGCGCTCCCGGTTGGCTATCGATCCGAAGGTCATCGGGTGCCGTAGCCTCGAAGCCAGAGGCCGCTGCTGTTACCTCACCGCTGGGATTCTTCTCGATCGCCGCCTCGTTCGCTCTCGGCTCGCTGGCCCCGTTCTCATGAATGAACTGCTTGATAAGGGAGAGATCGTGCGCTTAATGTATCGTCGGGTTCTGGCTGCTTCTCCGATATATCGAGTGGCACATTCGCGCGATTCCCGCTTATTGTTCGCGGCCACGGTGGCAAGGAACTCGATCCTCGAGCTATAAGGAGCTTAAAATAGAACTAAAGGCGATTTCGATAGCAGGATCGACTCGAGGCATTAAACAAATCAAATTTGCTATAAAAGAACGAGTAAAAATGTTGGCTCTAGCTTTTTTCTAATGTCTCATTCCGACGAGTTAATGAGATTCTTAGGGATGGTTCTCAGCTGTGTGTGTCCTCGTTAAATGAAAAAAAACTTGCCATCTAATTTTTAATACGAAATTCATAGTAATACAATCGTCGAAGACTCTCCCCATTAGCATTAACAAAACACTTTTTAACTTATAAGAGACGAATCAGTCATCATCCTACATTCATCGTAAAAATAAGCTTCTGAATCAATCGGGCGTTCTAAAGTCGACAGTCTGCTTTTATCCTTCATTCGCGCGTAATTTATGAGCAGAGCATAACAATGCTGGATAGTCAGCCCGACAAGACTCCTAGGTAAAAAAGAATAGCCGTTAAGCGTACCTGCGACTTTTCGTCGAAGATCTCCTTCTTCGTCTCCTCGGACTTGTGCTTGGGCTCCTTGATGTCGAGGGAGGTGAGGATCGACTGCTCGACTCCAGGACTCTGGAGGGGCGTAGCCTTGGGGGTGACGCGCGGCGAGACTCGGCTGCTTTTCGTCGTCGACGTCGTCGTCGTCATCGTCGTCATCGTCGCAGACTTGTCGGTCTTACGGTCCAACGAGGACGTCTTCCCCGTGGCCAATGACAACGAAGGCTTCTTCGCCACGCTGTGGACTTTAGGCAAGGGTGGCTTGGAGTCCTTTAACACCTTAGTGTCATTCGTTGTGTCTAGGAGGCAGGCGACAACTTAATTAAAGGCCTGGTATTGGGCTTGAACGCTGCATTTTATCTCCGCGCATTTCAGCACAGATTTACCGAATAGCTATCGAGTGAAAGACCTTTGTGAAAGTTGGATGTCGTCGCTCAAAGTTAAGGCGTGAATTCGAATTGACTGGGTGTATAAATTATAAAATGAAGAATAATGAATCTCTACTGTTTTCGAATCGAGGAGTCGTATATTATGAGTAAGGAAGAGGCATTGGATAACATTGTACGTGAGTTTGGATGAATTCTACGTAGGTGGAGATTAGGCAAAGTAAAGATTTTTATGCTTTGTAAAAGATATGATCATTTGATGATTATTGTTTAGTATTTATAAAAGAATCAAGGTATAAATTATAATCCGTATATGAGAAAGTTGCTTACCTAATATCAAAAATATTACAATCTAATATTTTTGAAAAACCAGTCAGATAAACATAATGTTATCTTATCTTCTACATTATTCAAACATAAATTTATTAGCGTGTTTGTCTTGATATATAGGAAATACAATAATGACTTCATGTCACATATTATTAATCCTTAAGTATAAAAAAAATCCGTAAAAATTGATTTGAAGAAAACTTTCATAAAGGCCTTATTACTTTAAGCATCATAGGTCAATGATTAGTCCTGAAGTTAATAAAAAGGTTAAAAAATAAATACGTATTTATCAATATTGAAGCATACAATTGTACGTTGTTTTGAAAATCATCTTAGTAAGAGTGTTTGAAGGAAAAAAACATGTAAAATGTTTTAATAAAGTTTTAATAATACTCAGTAATTAGTAGTAGTACTATTAGGAATAATTTGTAAAATAATACTTACGACTTTCATCTAACGACTTATGAAATTAAACATTATAATATAAAAGTATTTATTTGTGCAATTTAATCATGAAATAAGAGATGAACTAACAAAAAAGCAAAAATAAAAAAAAATTAAAAAAAATAATCGATTGAAAAGAAGTATTAAGATAAGCAGCTAGCGGTGAAATAAATATAAGAAGTAGGTCCATTTTTAAATATAAAGTGCTGTTGGTGGATATTTCATAATCAGCAAGAAAGTCGTAAATTGTTTTTTAACAATAAAGGGCAAGTAACGGGTAAATCAATATTTTTCATCCACACACACACACACACGCACACACACAGAGAGAGAGAGAGAGAGAGAGAGAGAGAGAGAGAGAGAGAGAGATATATACAGATGTATACATACATAGGTGTAGGCATACGCATGTAGGCAAAATATGCATGCGGCTCATACGTTAAAATAACAATTTGAAAAGCGAATGTAGGAAGGAGCGCATCGGAGCCGGAAATGCTCGAGAAGGGCCGTTAGGGGGACACTGGAGTCGCGAGGGTCCGCGTAGGAGTAAGACAAAGGGGAAGTGTCCGGGGTAAGAAGCCATGCTCACAGTTGCGCTCGGCGGTGACGGTGACGCCGGTGCCGGCGATGGAAGCGGGCCTCGGGCGCCTCGGGGTGGCGAGTCGCGGTCTCATGGTGACGCCGCTGCTGGCGACGCTGCTCGTCGCGCTCTGCTGGCTCATCGAGCTCTGGGGCCGGGACGGACCGTTGGGAGTCGCCTCGCCGCTCCGGACACCTACGCCATTGTACATTGCTCAGCTCACTCGGGAGATAATGGCCACCTCGGTCGGGCCCCGGGTCCTACTACCGCTGGAGCGGCCGTAGAGCTCGGCCAGGTCGGCGGGCCCAAGCCCGGGGACGGGAGCTTTGCCGCTACTCTGGCCGAGCTCAGCGGCCCTAACTCGAGTGACTTATTACCCCCGGGGCTGCTGAGCTCCTATTTCGAGCTCTCGCTTAAATGCTCCATTCGCTTGGCAGCCACGAGGGTAATAATCCTCCTCCCAACGGCGTATCATGATCTAGGCCGGACAATTTTGACATTTTCCATTGCTGGCATAGACTTTTTATTCGCGTTGCCAGTAGCTTCTTTACCGATTTCTCGAATTGAATGACTGAGAGAAGGAGCTTTTGTCTTTTTTTCGCTTCAGAGGCCAAGGAATCGCTAGACGTAGGAATCACTATTACAATTAACAATAATCTCGTTATCAGTCTTCGGGAAATCCGTAAACAAACTATGTTTGCAGCACGATAAATCGGTTATTATTATTGATCTCTTACTGCTTAGACACAAGTTTATACTACGTTCATTTTAATATTTATACTTTAGTAAAGCTTCCTTTACATATACGTTTAAAAACAAAAAACAGTAGAAATAAATATGTGCACAATGTAAAAATGTTCCATGCACCGTTATTACCCTTGTAATAATTAAACCAATGAATGGAACTTTTACATTTTTAACAATTTCTACTTACATGTACCTGAAATACATTTAAATCTTGTCATTTATAAAAATGTGCGTCGCAAATTATATTACCGCAAGCAGTAAGAATATAAATGATTGCAATGATTTGGCGTAATCATCGTATAAGCTTATAAATAATTAGGCATGATTATTCGTAAAATTATTGGAATAAAAATATGCTAATGAGGCCCACCACCAACAACGCTTATAGAAGCTTGTAGAATTATTGCTAATGTTAACCAAAAAATATATATAACACAACAAAAATCGTTAATAATGTATAAAAATATGCGGTGAAATTATTATATTGAAAAATTAAAGAAAATTAGCACAATCAAGAAAAATTATAAAATGTGAGATACAGCGTGTTATTGCACAATAAATACACTTATTTTTGTCCTGTCATTGTTGCTTGGTATTAATTAATGTATACAAAAAATTCATCTTACCCATAGTGAAGAAATAGCGCTTTACCATCACCCTTGGCTTCCAAAAAGCTGGTTTGTAGTGGCTTTTATTTTATTACTTATATACATACGAGAGTTTTCGTTAATCAATTAACTTTATAAAATTTGTATTTCATGCTTTTAAACTAGCGTATAAAAATAGATTTGAAGTTTTTTTTATTTATCATAACACTGTACAGCTAGCAGTAACTATTTTTTAAAACCTTAAACTTTACAGCATACTTTATTTTTGAAAATTAGGTAACAGAAAAAAAAATTGTATCAATTTTATTTTTTAAGCTATTGTTGCCTCTCAATTTTGAAAAAAAAATCTTCGCTGACTTTTGCAATATTCTTTGTTATTTATTGCAAATAGAGCGAATGTTACCTTAAAAATTAATTTCCAATAATAAAGTAGCTGTTTTGTAATTTTATACAATTGATTTACAGAGACTCCCGTGTCATATAAAACATGCAAAGTACGTATGTGCTTCCAATTTGACATGCATTTCGAATTTTTTATTATTCTACCGATAAGAAGGTTGATTTATTACCCATTTAAATTAATCATAGACTGTTAAGCCGACCTAAATTAATTATTAAATTAAATAAATATTAGAAAGTCTGATACGTCCTATAGACCGCGGTAAATTTATAAAAAAAAGAAACTTTAAAGCTAGTTTATTTTTATTGAGGTATGAATCAAGCGCTTTGACTAAGATTCTGATTCGTCGGTGTACAACTCGCTAGAAGTTGCTAATAAAATAAATGAGAAATTATCCACCATAATCTGAATTCATTGAAAAATTAAAAATGCCCGATGAAAACTTGTAAGCCTTTTAATCCCCTGTTAATATATATAATATAATTTACGACTGAAAATTGATGTTATTTACTCGTACGCACAGAACTTGAACAAAATATGAAAACTTCAAATAAATATTGCTTACATTCACACCATTCTTTAATAATTCGTTAATAATACTCAACGCCGATGCGCCGATGTCCCGCGTTTCGTCGTGATCGTGATAACTTGAACGCAATAATATAATTTCAAGATATGTACATATATATATATATATATATATATATATATATATATATATATATAGATATACACAGATGTAGGTATGTACGCAGATCGAGCGCATTAGTAAGATCCAGACATAAGTCGTCAATAATGAACCCAGTGCGAATGGATAATCGATAGGACTAGCCGAGTAAATTGTTGTAAATCGTTGCGTGAATCGGAGGGAGAAGCGCCGCGCGTTACAAGTAGATCACCCAGGCGTGAGGAGGGCGGCAAGAGCGACCGTGGCTGGGTGGAGGAGGGGGGTGGGGGGGCTAAAGGGGCTCGGTCGGCCGACCGGATGAGCCGGGAAGCACAGTGACGTCCTCTCTTACCTGTCGGCTGGTGGAGTTGGGCCTGGCTCTGGTGCTCGCGGGCTTTGCGCCTGAGCCGCTCGGCCCGGGTGGGCCTGGGGACCGAGGTAGAGAGGCCGGAGCCCAGCAAGGTGCCCATGCTACGCGAGTTATCGGTACGCTTGAGGGGCCCCTGCGACGGGGCCCCGCTTGCGCCCTGCCCCGTAGCCAAGTGCGACATGCTGCGGCTCATGCTCGAAGCGCCGAGGCTCTGCTGGTGCTCCCGGGGCTGCTCCCGCGGGTGCTGCTGCTGCTGCTGAAGCTGGTGGTGGCCCTCCGGTGGCTGGGCCAGCGGTACGGTACGCCTGCGCGGCTGGGCCAGTTGGTCCAGCCTCGACATCGAGTATGTCCTACCTGGGCTGCGCGTGAACGACTTGGCGCTCGAGGATCTACCGGACGTGGGGGTGCTCGCGTCCCGGTCTCTCGGCGAGGGTATCGTCGGCATCAGGTCGGTGCGTCGGCGGTTCGCGTGACGGTTCCCGCCGCCGCCGTTGCCGCCGCCACTGCCGCCGCTCGGGGTCCCCGCGCCCATCGTCGAGTCCGCATCCTCACCTGCGAATGCACAATCGCACAACGGTTCACTAGGGGCCCCTGCCCAGTCCAGGCGCTCGTCTCGACCCTGGCTCTGCACCTGAAGTCTCCCTCTCCCATGGGACTGATTCATGGCTACCTCGGCCCTGGAGGCTACACGACCCACAGAGTCGACCGCCGCGCTTCCGAACGCGCAAGGAAAATCGCTTTCCAAATGCTCTTCCCTTATTAGTTGTTCTAGCAAATTGTTTGCCTTAACTATCAATTATAAATACTCGCTCGGACATTATGAGCCAAGGGAATTTTTTTTTTTTTTTCTTCTTAATAATGATTTTTCGAATGAAACGCTTTTTTAACAAAGTCCTATGAACGTATCCTTAATAAACAGAATTGGAATTGTATGCTCCCTTTATTTCCTATCAGTACATATATATGTGTGTGTGTGTGTGTTTATAATCATTGTATTTAGTTTTGTATTCGTGCAATATGATTTTATTGCATTTTCACGAATTGTTGTAGAATGTGTTAACTATAAGATAATCTTTTAAATGTTTTATAATATTGATTAGCTATAGCAATTTATTAGAACAACTGATAAAGTCAATAATTAAATAACTTTGTTATTCGTTGTTACAATAAACTTTAAAAGATTATTGAAACATTTTAAATATTTAATCTACATCTACATGTACCAACATTTTTAGCAAACCACAGTCAAATGTTTTAGAATCATGCATCAAAATATCCCAGCATTCACTTTATTATTATAAGAAATATCGATTGAGTTCCTGCTAAAAGAAATGTTTAATTCGTATTTCAAATCTATAGATTTCAATATATGGTTAACAATATTCGTACTGATAAAATAAACATCTAACCGCTATTTTTTCCTCTATTGTGACATTCTCGTCTCATGCATATTCTAAAAATAATATGTAATCATTATCAAGCTCTTTCAATTACATTATCGAACTTATGATACAATTCATTCATACGTACACAAACATTATGTAGTATTTATAATATTTATAGTAATTATCAAAAATAACGCTAGCTGAAATCGTTTAATTAAAAGTCTTTAATCGTTGACAAATATTAATAATAAAAACAGATTGATAAATGTATATCAAATTAGTAAGATATAGAAAAAACAATTTTTTTTATTTATTATAAAATCAGTAATATTATAATTTAAAGACAAAACCATTTTAATGCCTTAGTATTTATATAAATTCTTAGATAAAAGTTTAATAATGAGTATGTGTAAACGAGGATTTTTTTATTTTGAATTACAAGTTTTAAATATTGTAACTGTAATAATGCGCAAATATTATTATGTAATAAATACGCTTTTATTATTCTAGGTAGTCTAGAATTTTTTCATATATATTCCTCAGTATTATTGATATTTAAAATAAAATATGTATGAAATATATATAAAAAATGATAAAATTAATACTTTTTGTCAATTACGTAATTTTGATACAAATTGAAAGCTATCAAATCAAAAAAGTCACTTGATGTCGACGAATAAATGCAACGTGCGAATAAAGCGAAATGAAAAATGTCCAGCGATGCAGAAATGTCGAAAATAAAAGTGTAAAAACAAAATTCATTAATAGGCAAAAATTTCAATGAAGAATAGGCTAATATTTAATTTCTAAATAGCCATGAAATAAATAATCATCTATAAATAATGGAAGCGCATGCTGCAGAGTTTATTAATAAGTTTACTTCTTGTCAAGAAAACACAATAGATTTAAAATTGAAAATGTAATAATGAGTTAGTTCAATAACAGTCAAATCAAAATTTATAATTTGTATATTTTAAGTTAATGTTCATTTTCACTCAATTAGTCAAATAGTTAAAGGTTAATGCAAAACACAAGATTGTTAAGAAGAATTATATGAATAATTCATTTCATATACGTATATACTCTGTACAAATTATTTAACTTATATTTTCGTAAAATAAAGTCTTAACATTTCAAATTACTAATTCACTTTGTAATAAATTTTACTTAGTAAAATGCTATAACTTTTAAGCGCTTAATAACGATTTTATTATCAAATATTACATTTATAAATAAAGAAGGTGAATTTTAAATTACAAAATTTTTTTTTAACAGATCTTAAAAATTCCTTTTCAGAGTTGTTTAAATAAACGAAGCAGTAAGTAGTAAAATAAAATAAAATTCTTAATGCATGGGAAAGATAATGATTTTAAAATAGTAAAAAGAATATATTAAATGTATGATGCAGACATGAAAAAATGAAGAATGTAACACATATCCTGCCTTAATGGATTTCATGTAATTGATTAATGTTCTTAGTACATCATTTTTTGTATTATTGTATTGTTTTCATTTTTTTTTTTTTTTTGCATATATATATTTATATATTATATATTTATTATAAATTTATATATTTACATATTATATATTATATATACTTATATATTTCGAAATATATAAGTAAGTATTAGGTGAATATATTTCACTCTAATGACAAAAAACTTTACACAAGCTATTCTTTTCATAACTTTTTTCAAAATTCAAAATTCATATTTTTTAAAAATTGTATAGTTAATATCCTCATAAAGTAGGATGCGTGTTTGTATTAATAACTGTCTGAAGGATAGGAGCATAAGTTCTATGTTTAGAAATAACTGATTTTTATGCGTAAAATGAGCAATTAACTAATTGGTAAAAGGTGAAAAATAGTTTTAGACAAGGAAGAAAATTTTCAAAAGCATCTTTATTCAACAAATTTTAAATTATTGGTAATTTTAAATGATTAATGATCGAGCAAGATTTAAGGAATTCTTATTAAAAAAAGGCTTTATTACAAAATAGGTACGGATTAGCAATAAAATGCTAATGTAGATTAAGAGTGAGACGAAAAAGATTAAGGAAAGCGTAGTAGATTTGTGTTCAACGTGGGAATTGTTAATCAAAGTTCAATGCTTCAGCATCGTGCCCGTGAAATCAGTCGTGCGTCAGAACAAATGCACCCCCCCCCCTCTGTTTGAAAAAAAACGAAACAAATCAAAAAACTCAAGTGAGAAACAGACATATGTTACGTGTGTGTTTCGGACGATGGATCGACGTATCCCCGTTTATATATTGGGTAATGATCTGCTTGGATGTTCGTTGATCATAAGGAGACTCACCGTTTGCCCCCCGCTGTATCATCGGACGCCTAGCGTCGTCGACCATTGACATATCGTCAATTGAGAAGATGTCGACCGTAGGGGGCAGAGAGAGGCTGGCTCTCTTGTTTTTCGCAGGAGTTAAGGGGGGATCAGGTGTGCAATTCCAATTGAACACCTCGTACATGGACGAGGACATTCGCATATCTGTAAAAACAAATCGGGCAAAGACCTGCGTGTCACATTTCACACTTCAATCCTAATTCGACGATTTTCATTTCTTTTCTTAAATTCGATTTGCTCGCAGGCTTTGAATTTGGCCGGCTTCTGCCGTGCTTTATGAATCAATCTTCATTATTTAAGGTTAACAATCATTTAAAGACTAACAGCCCCATTATCCAGCATCCTTCAATATTCCTTTGAATTACATCGCTCTATCGCAAACTCGAAGGCTTTCGATATAAAAATTAACGCTCACGTCTATAAATGCCAATATTGACTTTATGAGAATTGGACTTTCGTGAGATACACTTGCAAATTAATTAATTTCATCAATATTGTATTTAATAAAGAGCAAATCAGTCGTTTTTTAATTACTGTATTTAACTGTATTTAATTTACAGCTATATCATCGCTCAAAGTGTTTATAAATTAATGCCCATCGCATAATTAAAAATCTGCACAAATTAGTCAATTATTATTGTAGTGAAATGTTGCAGACTATTACCGATTAAAGTACTATACTGTTTTTTTTACTAAATTTTTTTTTGATAAAGAATAAATAGAAAATGATTAATTTTAAGAAATTTTAAGTTCATTACTATGTACTAAACAGTTTCTAATTCAATAGCATTATTTTATGTAAATTTTGAATTAAATGATAAGCAGTGCCGTTATTGAATTTGTACAGTGGACTCTTATACGCAATTTTAAATCCGTTTTTTAATGATGAAGACGACTTTAATGAAATACGTTTGCATAGATATTTGCTTACTACAACTTATTTATTGACACTAATGTTGTTTAGCAAAATTCGTCTCCACGTATATTATTTACATTGATTTAATTAAAATCGTGTCCGCAGTATAGATTTGTTTGCATACTACGTTTTAATTAGTAATTAATTTAATGAAAATAAGAACGTAAGTATAAGCGTAACGATACTATTGTAATCTTGTAAATACTGGGCATAATAGTGTGTAACGCCTGTACACAGAGTGACATCCCGTTTTTATTAGTCGCTCAAGAATTGCAAAGGACACGTAGAAATCGAATCAAGCATGTGTTCAATAATGAAGGAAGTCGAATATCCGTCATACGACACCGGTAAATATATACACGTATGAGAGATGAAGAAAGGGAAAGAGATATATATGCTATTCGTGAAATGTAAAAACGAACGTGCCGTGCTCTACGTTGTCGTTGTCATTGTCATTGATGTCAATACTTCAGTTTTATTGCTTTTGCTACTGCGGAGATCAAATGAATGGTGAAAAGAGTATGAAAGGAATCAATGCTCGAGTTCGTGAAAAATCTTTACGAGAATGATAAGAGACATATGTGTAAATCGAGAAATCTTTCCTAGCTCTAGGCAACAAAAATCGAATACGCATGCGGCGAGTGAACGATGTGTTTCGTAAATTGGTGAATGGTGATTATTGAGGAGGTAAATTTTATACTATTTTTTCTTTTTCATATGAAAGACAATTTTTTTTATTTGAAGTTTACCACTCTTACCTACGTATAATAATTACGCTGTTACACGCTAATAATTATGCACAACAATTAATATTTTAGATTTTTTTTAATTCTTTGAAATATCGCATCAATTTCGTTATAATTAGTTGCATTTTCAGACGATTGTTTATTTAAATGGTAAACTGTTAGTTTTTAATAAACTAATATTTTTTTTAATTATTTAAAATATGTTTTAATAAAAATGGTTCTAATTGACTATATGGACATTGTCGAAGTTATCATTAAAAATAAAAAAATTATAATAAATTTTATCTGAATTTTTATTAAAAAGTACTCTAAAAAGAGTGAAGTTGTATACTTAAAAGGAATATTAAAAAAAATCTTCTATAACATCATCGTAGATTTTAAAATCAAAGTTAACATCAATTACAATCAGCAAATTTTAAATTAGCATTTTTTATGGTACATATCAGTTGAATAGAACAACAATAGAACAAATAATATTACAAAATATCGACATAACTAATATTTTAAAAATAGGCCCCAAATAATATTTATATTCTATATAGTATATTTATCCAATCACTCAAATTCAGATACCAAATTTTATTACCAAATATAAAAAATATCGTATACGAAATATAAAAAAAATTTGATCAATGCATATTATGTGAACATAGCAGTATAATGATTGCATAAAAAATTAATTGTAAACGTAATATCCATACGAATATTTGTAATAAATGTAACAAATAATCAAAAGAAAAATTAATCAAAGCATATTCTACAAATATTAAATGCCTTTAAATTGAAATCTATAAATTGATAGAACTCCGTAAAATAAATGTATAAATAAATTTGGATTAAGTTTGGGTTAGTTCCATAATTTTTTTAGAACAAAGGTAGTTGCTTATTCTTGAAAATGATGTAGCATCAAAATTTCAAATGAAATATAATTTTGCTATTAGTATAAAATTATTTTAATCGAATTTTCTTTCTTATCGACATTCGAAATTTATAGAGAATCGAAATATTGTATAACCAACCAAATAAACGTACATGTTTATTATAGATTAAGAGCAGGAATACAAATACACTCTAAAATAAGAAAGAACATGTAACCATGCTTTAATTCATAAATAAACAATAATAATAGTATTGAAATTAATTTTTTTTAACTGAAATTAAACTTTTTCGCTGAATACAATACTTTATAAATGTAAATTATTATACATGTAAAATTAATAAATCACCTTTACTCAACACGCCCACACCTAAACGCCCACGAAAACACCCACGCACGCACACGCAATTTCTCTTTATAAAAATTCATCAACTGTGGGTTTTAATTGAACAACAGAAATAATGTATATATGATATGGTATGGTTATTACTCACATTTAAACAGAGTGAAACTGACAGCCGCCCCGATTGTCCATAACAGCACTAGCATTACACATACGATTGTTAACAACACAAATTTTAAAATCAAAAGAATGATTGGAACAGTTTCCAAACTGGTGCCCAAAGAATCCAACAATGTATCGTAAAAAAATTTATGAAATTTGTTTTTCAACAAACATTCATAATACAATTATTCGATAAGGGAAAATTCGTAAAATTGTTGCCAAGTCATTCTTATGATATATATCTAAAAGCCTAACGACATTGTCGGATTCACCAAAATAATACTCACTTCGGTGTACGATACTCCCCCGAAGAGGTGACAATCATGTCTCGGTCCGAACGCTGGTAAGTAAAGACATGGTGCATAACTTACATTAAGCGACAAGGAATAAGTATTCAGAAGGGACTATGTGAACAGATATTTATGAATTGACATTATTTTGAGTGAGTAATGAAAACAAAAAACCTTAGCCTCGCATCAATGGACTTTTAGGCTTTATCGAATTTGATGGACGTGAGGGAAATTATCCAAGTCTGGCCCGATGGCCAAGACGCCGACGCGACTGCACCCAATGAGTCCTGCAAAAGGTGTAATACAACTTGCGGCACAATGATTTTGAGTTTTGAAGCAGAGGCTCCGAATGTGGTCTCGTCGAGGCATCGCTGCATACGTGAGGGACATAGTGGGGAAGGGGGGGGGGAGAGAGGAGGGAGGTAGGGAGGGAACCTGGACTCGGGTAAGCCTCGGTGCAGTCACTCGGCTCTCGAGTTCCCCACTGGTCGCAGAGATGCTGGCGCGCGTCACCCGCGCCCACAACCACGCCCAAATCCGCGGATAGAGATACAAGTTGAAGGTAAAGGGGGCGAGGGACGGGCAGGAGGTGCCTCTGGTTTCTAAGCTGCCTTCGTCGGCGAGGCTCCGAGATAGCTCGGGCCTTAACCGGACACTGACCTTCGCCGGGCTTCCTGTCGAGGCCTCCCGCCGAGGTCGCCCGCTTCTTGCTGCCGTCGAGCTCGCGCTCCGAGGATCTCCTGGTGAGGGGCTGGGCCACCGAGAAGGTCATGACATTGGTCGTGGAGGTGGCGCGCCTCGTGCCCCAGAAGCTCGCGCCTCCCGTGTCAGCGGGCTCGAGCATTCGGGGCGTCGAGCTCCCGAACGCAAAGACGATGTGCGAGCGCTCGTTTTTGCGCTTGGCCTCTATGCGAGCCTCGCGCTCCTGGTTCTTCCGCAGGATGGCCTCGCGCCTCTCGCGTTCCGCCTCCCATATCAAACGCTTGCGCTCCTCCACCTGACTCCGCCTGCAATGATTAAGCACCCGAGTTGGCGACTGCGGCACAGGGAACTTTCCTCAATCGGGCTTGGACGCACCTCTACCTCTCCGATTACCGGCTTACAAAAATACCTCGCACACCCGACACCCGCCTACTCTCCTTAAATTACATCATCCATCACTATTTTACATATTCTGTCAACGAGCCCATTAAGTTCACTGTTTTTTTCGCCCCTATATTTTTTTGGTGCAGCTGAAAATGCGATGCGATCCCATATTATGATAAGGATAGCCGTTTATTCTTATTTGCTTTTAACTGCTTCATTTATTAATCGATCAACTGATTCGTTATGATTTCCAATGATTAATTAGCTGTCTTTTATTTTTAATGCTTCATTCCATATATTGATGCAACAGCACTCCCGATTTCCTTAAAAATACTTTCTTATTTTTTATTTATATAAGTATAAAAAATTATTAAATTCACTCTATTGAGTAATTTTAAAACGCGGTCTATAAAACCCTACAAGTAGAAGCGCTATTACTTTTTTATTTGGCTTCTCATTTCTTCTCTTGCCTTTCTAATCAATAAATCATATTTTTAAATCTATCTTTTATATTTAATATGTACTAGTTACAGTCTATAAGCTTTTTCAAGTTTCGCGATGTGATTATATTTTTATTATGATCTAAAAATTAGATTTTAATCTTACGATAAAAGAAAATGTCATTTTATTAACTCTTTCTTAATATTATTAAACCATTTATGAAAGCTGATCAAGCAGTACAAACATTTATCATGGGTAGGCAAAGATGAAATTTTTTTTTTAAAAGTTAAACGTTCTCAATATGAAAGCTAAAATTTTATTAAAATGATAACTACACCTTAAACAGTGGAGGTCAACATATACATTACAATGCCTTCAGAGCAATGTGTTTATTTTGGACGTGGAAGGCTATATAAGCAAAAGAAGTTAAATATATATTTGCACGCTTTAAAAGAAAATGTTAATAGATTTTAATAACCATTTCTTCTTCGTCTACAATGTAGAAGCATTTAAGCGACTGCGGTGGCTATGTCAAAATAGATCTTTGTAATTACCATTACCTCGCTGAGTTAATAAGTCGTTGTAAACGCGTTGATACGACGTGGTCTGGCTCGACCACAATAAGGTAGTTTAATAATCGAACACTGTTATTCGATAAATCGCGAAGACATAAATCATTAATGCAATTTAATGCGATCGAACGTAAGGTTTCAATTACGTAAAATAACAGTTGATTCGTAAGCAGGCAATATTAATAAAATGCGCGAGTATCGATTAAATGCATACACTTTTCAGTATTCGTATAAGCGGGATAACCGCATCTTCAGCGTATAGAAATTAATTTCCGAATGAAGGCTAGTGAACGAATATCCAAAAGCTGCTATTCCGAACGCAACCGAATACGAATGGACTCGAAGGCCCCATCGAAGATCCCTTTGGAGTGCCCGGACTTCTCTCACCTGTCGTAATCCCTGGTCCGGAGCTCCTCGATGCGCCTGCGCCTCTCCTCCTCGCGCTGCTCTCGGAACCGCTGGGCGGCGAGGGCCTGCTGACGCAGTTCCTCGAGCTTCCGCTGGCGCTCCTCATTCTGCCTGTCGCGCACGAGCTTCGCCCTGTCGAGGTCCTTGCCGAGGCCGTTGCCGCTACCGGACACCGAGTCCCGACCTGCAAGCATCGGCCGGACAATTAAACGGACGTCCCCGCTGATCTCCGCTCGCTCACGTTCCTCGACTCCCATGGATCATCTTCACCCAGTGAAGATCGAGTGTTGCGAGCTCGCTCGACTGGGGACACTGATTTAGTGTGCATGGGGAACGGGGGTTGGGAGGTGGAGCCGCACGTGTCGCGTGGCTCACAGCGCGCGAAGTCACCCGCTATCGTGCAAAACCGTCGTCTGCCCCATTTAATGGGCTTATATTTCTACTAAAAGTGTCTGCACTTTATTGTACTGGGGGTAATACTGGGGATAATACCTTGCCGAACCTTAAGGCGCTAAGGCGTAATGCTACTTTATTCCTGCCCAATTGGTCACGAAAGGCAATGCAAATCCGTAGGCCGGATTTCAGGCAGGGGTGAGGGATCATTATAACAGATTCCAGAAAGCTTGACGTAATGGTCCATTATATATTTTTATTGGTCAGGCACCAGAAGTGGGTGCATAGCATTTAAAGGAATAATAAGAGAACTCGAATTAAATCGTGGGCTCATTCTGTCGAAATTCTTGGAAGTGTAAGCATTTTTTATAAAAAAATCCACAGATACTTGACTATGCTTTACCATTTTTACCGCCAAATTTCCCTAATTTTATGATGATTAAAATTAATTATAATATGTAGTACCTATGTTATTCAATTTAATACGATAGTAATTTAGTTTTTCTAAAAATTTTTATACATTTTTTTTATGAATAGTGTATTCTTGTTTTTTTTTTAGGAGCCTTTATGTTGTGCTTTCTTTATTCTTACATTTAAATTATAACGACGAATTTCAAATCATCGATAATAAAATGATTATCTTGATGTACAACTTAGTCGAAATTAAGTAGGTAAAATAAAAAAAAAAACGCGACTTGTATAATTAAAATTTAATTATAATAGAAATCAGCCTTGTTAATGTACAATGTATGTATATTTTTTATAAAACGTATAAATTGAATAGCATGCGTAAAATGAAGGTATTATGATAAATGAATGTTTTGTGTTCACCTTCGTATTCGTATGGATGATCGCCATCAAGGGAGTCTGCATCGAATTGATTACTGCGGCACCTCAAATCTGCCGAACAACAAATCACATTTTCCAAATATCCGATTGTTTTTATTCTTTTAGATAGGGTCGAAATTTTTTCGTTAAAATTTATAATGAAAATTTTAATTTTATCGTTTATTTATAGTTCGTGCAAAGCATTTAGGCACCAGTGTTAAAAACAAACATGCGCGAAATTATTTTAAATATCAACAAATTTTACACTCTCAATAGATCGACCTAAAAGACTTAATAATTATTGTACGTAAATGCTAATATATATTTAAGAATGGGTTGGTGATATAATTAATGAAGAATGATTTTTGGTATAATAATGGATTTTTTTGTTCCCAAATGTTTAATAAAATGCAATATAATATTTAAATTTGACACAAACTTTTATCAATTTACCATAAAGGTGATGTTTCATAGTTAATGAAATGGTTTTTTATCTACAAATTTAGCATTTCAAATTAATTTAATAAAATTGATGCACGAAATTGTATTTTCATGTATTCATTAAAAATATTAAGATAAGCTGCAAACAACTACTATTAAAAACAATTTATCAAAATTCATAATAAATAATTTCGCATAAAAAAGAAAACATCAATTATGAACGTAAAAGCTAACATTTTTAATTTCAAAATATGATCAATGTACACACTCGTTCAAATGTAAAACTCATGCAACGTGCATATTGATATATTTTTTCGCTACTAAAACAAAATTGGAAATTTTAATACATTATCTACAATACAGATTGTTCTTCATAATGTTTCAATAAGGTTGTATATTAAATACTAATGGTGATTACAAATTATTGTCTACAATAATATTTTTACTATCCATTTAAATTTAAAGCTTAAAAGTATAATTTAGTTTACTGTTATGTTAACATTTAAGGTCTATGCAGTTATAATAAGAACTAATACATGTAACAAAAAAAATATATGAAATTTGAAAATAAATCTTCTTTTTGTTCTGAAAAGAAGTAAGCTATGTCTTTTTGATATACGGTTTCACTATTTTTAGCAACGATTTTTTATAAATCTACATATATCACTTCCATAAGCTGTTTTTACTTGTGCTGACTTTATCATTGGTTTTTCTATTTCTAGTGATGACAAGGCGTTAGAAGGCAAACACTATTGATCGATAAATTGAAACTGAGTATGCGTAACGCATAAAAATTTGATGTGTACACACATGTGTTATAATAAGAAGATGTAACTGCAGAAAGCTATTGTTAAAAGGTAAATAGCAATACAACTTTAAAGAGAATAAACGCGCGTATACAGTCTATTAATATAAACGTGAATGTCGGCAATAGTGAAGAAGATCTCGAAGCGAGGTAATATTCTAATGTCGTCACGTCAATCAAGAGCTGCGAAAAATAGCTGTCGATAATCGGCTCGCCATGTTCGAAACTTCCTGGAAGAGTTGCAACATTTCATATCCGTTGCAGGTTCCCTAAGCATTGACAAGAGAATCTCCGGTCAGGCGGCCACGAAAAGACCATATTGACATAAAGTTAACTTGTTAGGTTCGATCGGGCACTTGGCCGTAGAAGCGCGCAGGCGCCATCGTCCTTATATATTTGCGATGTCAATTGTTTTATTGCCTCGGGAGGGTGCGATCGAAAGGAGCTCGATTTATTTGAATTCAATAGAATACAGTCGGAAGGCATTCACGCGGATGTAGCATACAAATTTCATTGCATAATACTCGTTCTCATGCAAAGCCATTTGGGTAATATCCCATAAAAAGTATCAAGTGTGCAGCATTCTCCAATACTGAACATTTATGAATGGTTTGAATAAAAGCTTTTAAATACGCTCACTAATTTGCTTTTAAACTGTTTGCCGATTCGTTTTAGAGGTTCAGAGATAATGCTCTGATTTTTATTTATTATTTAAATGAAATTTCGTTTTAAGCAGTGCATCGCCAAAACATCATTAAATTTATTTTTAAATAATAGCAGAAAAATAGAATGGTAACGAAAAGTGTTTTAAAATATTAATACTATTCATAAATATTACTTATCCGTTAAAGCTGTTTAGTTAGTTAAAAGAAACACGACCAATTAATTTAAAACAATTTACAATCTCCTTATTTTTTGGTTTACCTGACAGTTGAATGGAGTCTTCAGAACCGATTCGGGCAAACCAATGCATCGTTTGTTCTAAAGGAATAAATTTAATCATAATTACGAATTCTATTGTATAAAGCACACCACGCATGAAAAACAAAGTAAAAATTTTCGAAATTGAAAAATGTTAAAAATTAAATCTTACTCTACATAAGACAATCTATTTAAGAATATTTGGTTTTAAAAAATTTTAAAACCTCGAAGACTAACGTGTTTATTGTAAGTTGAAGCTGCCTTTAATACTCAAAATGTAACAAAAAAATTTTGTATTTAAAAAACAAAATGCGTATTTCTCAAACAACCTTACATGCATGTTGAAGAATTATTTTCAGATTCGTTCTCAGTAATTCGATTTATCATAATGAATTTTAAAGCAATAATTGGGTATTACTGTTAAAACACTGTTTAAATTGTAAATAAACCCTTCTCTTTTATAGCCGCTAATAATTATGTAATTTTTAGGCACTCGTTATTGTTCTCAAAATACTTTTTACATTTAATGACTGTCATGGATACTAAAAAAACTTAATAATATAGTTACTTTTAGCTAATTTTTTAATTTAATGCAGACAGTTATTGTTATTTTAATTATTTAAAAATTAAATTTATTATATTAATTAATAATATTTAAATTTTTAAATATTATTTAAAAATAATTTTCAAAATTAAGTACGTATTATAAATAAAGTTAAAAAAAACTTAACCAAAATTTTATTAATATTATATTATATTTAAGGTTTGTATTAAATTTTTATAAACGTTAAAATTTTCTAATATTAATTTTTAAATTGTATAAAATTGTTGAACCCACAATTTATAAGAAAACTGAAAATAAAGACACTCTAATGTTAACTATTAAAAAAAAAACTATTATTTTAATAAAGATATTATTTTTTGCTTTAGCTGAAATCTATATTTATTAAAGCCGTAATAAAAACAAGCTATTATTTTAGCTATCATTATTCAATAAATGATACTTTTTGGTCGTTATTTAACATTAAAATAGTTTTGTAGTCCATTAATTTGAAAGAAAAAAAATTGTTGCGTATTTTTATTTATAGTGCGTATTTTAATTCAAAGAATCTCAATTTACTGAATATGTTGTAGTAAATTCTAGTGGCACATGAAAAAAAATTTAAAAACCAATTGTTTTAACATAATGACGGAATAAAAGCATTTGTTGTATAAAGCTATGATGAAAAAAAATGAAATGAGCTCAATTCAAACTCGTAGAATATTTCTTACAGCTCTATATGTATCATTCATTTTAAATAGATCCAAAAGAAACAGAAGAAAAATTCTATATGAGAAACTTGACCCTTTATTATATAAATAACGCTGTTTTATATGTAACTTTTTCTTTTGTATTTTAATAGAAATGAATTTTTTCTATTTTTTTCTTTTTTCAACACTATTATTATAACTCATATACATTCAGCTATGTATTATTTGATTTTGATTCGGTAGATTATTTCATATCGATTGTATTTGTTAACAATTTAATTCTTTTTTAGAAGATATTAAATTTAAGTTCGTTTACAACATTATATTCGTTTATGTATCGTTTAAAAGGATTTTTTTGTTAAATGAAGAAATACTGTTTTTTAATTTTAATTTTATCAATGTTATGTAGAATGTCAATTTAACCAACAGAGTAAGAAAAAATATTAAATTATTGTATTATTATATGGATTGACGAATTAAATAAAACAAGTAAGTCTATTGATTTTTTTATAGTATTAGAAAGATGAATTATCACTATTTTTAAATTATTATCTATATTTGTTTAGCGTTAATAAAAACAGAAAGCAACTGAAAAATTGTATTATTTGCTTATCAATTGTTATCTTAGTACTGATTCAACACGTTTGTCCGATTTGTCTCGACTTGTCTTGATTTGTCTCAACTCGATTTATCCCAACAATAGTAAATGATATTAAAATAGTTATCAAGATATAACTTTTTTAAATGGAAAAGTCTAAAAGATATTTCTTTAGATGAGAAATTTTTTACATAAATTACAATTTTCCTTTTTGATGTCTATGATTATTAATATTGATGAAAGTTATATATATATATATATATAACAGACACTTTAAAAATTTGTATTAACTCAATCATTTTTATATTTGACGGAAGCTGAATAATATATGATAATTCAAAAAAATACGAGTATTTCATTAATTATAAAAAAATAATGTTTAAAAGCACGAAAAATATAAGAATAAAATTGTAGGAAATTTTTTTGTGCGACATGTAGTATTCAACATTAAATTTTTGTTAATATTTGATAAACATTTTTAAATTTATTATGCTTAATAATTTTCTTTTAGCTTTTTCGTAATTTTATAATAAGAACTATTATTACAACAAATTTCAAAAAAATTTGTGCTGGATTTTACGATAACTATGTATGTGATTTTCAAAATAAATGTCACGTCATATAACGATAAAATAATAATTTTTTGATCAAACTGTTTATTTTTATTTTAATAAAAAAATTTGAGCATTATCCATGATTTTAATTTAGTATTTATATACTCACTTGTTCATTTACTATTGTTTTTTTTTAATTGAACAAAAATGGTAATTATAAATGTCATGATATGAAAAATTTCTTACTAATAATTATAAGCTTTAAAAAAAATCAATATATACATGCCATCCAAAAAGTTTGGAATAACTGTAAGTAGAATAATTCTATTTCTTTTACTAAATTTTATTATAGTACGATTTAGTTCATAAATATATATTTAATCTCGTTTTAAATATTGCATTATTTAGCTTGACATTGTTAAGTATTAGAAGAACTTCTAAAGATTTTCATATTATATTATACATTTAAATCTACATAATTGAATCTACTCACGATTCTTTATAATTTAAAAATTATTGATTTTAATGTGATTAATTATTTTGATAACTATATTGCAAAACTGCAGGAAAAAATATTTACAGAATTTCATAGGTTTTTCTATGCAATAGAGAACCAAAAGCATTCGGAAAGTTTATATTTTAATATATTTAGCAATGTATTTATTACTAATACTGTTAAAGTAATATTGCTTTGTAATATACCTTTAGAAAATATATGATATTCTTAGTAAATATAAAATATCAGACGCATCATATTGTATTTTATAGTACATTATTTATTTAATTTAGTACATTAATTATTTATTTAATGCCCGTGATAAATGTATTTGCGTACTATAGACAATTGTATTAATGGTAAATTATATGAAAGGCTTTTGTCGAGGTAAATACAATAATTTTCAAGTATAGTTGCTAAGACAAGAACTTGTTTTGAGCCAGGTAGTAAAATAAAAAGGGATAAACAAAGGAACGAGAGAAATATAATGCAGAGACGGACCGGGAAAGGCTATTGATTCATGCACGTCATTATAAATGTAATTAGTTGAAGGACAGTTACGCCATATAACTGAGCTTCCAATACTGATATAACATTATATAGTTTTAGTAAATATTAAAACATGAAAAAATGAGGTATAAAATTAATAAGTAGTAAAGTAAAGGATATCAGAACCCCTGTAAAATTTTATAAAGTTTGCATTTTAATTTTAAAAGCAGTAATGGAATTTTCTTTAAACAATTTGTTAATAAGTTTACTTAATCTATGATTTAACTGCAAATAGAAACGGTATTTATCATGCTGAATGCTTATTAATGGCATAATTTATAAGCTGAAGACAATACGGTATGATAGAAGACTAATCAGTAACCTGATTTTCAGAATTTATAAAAATGATTGGACAGAATAATCGTTTTTATCCTCTATCATACTGTTGGTAGCTTATTTACTCAATCAATAATTGCTTACCCTTCGTAAGGGAATGACGATTATGTGCCGAGCTGGACCTTTGAACATTTTCGTCAGGAGCTGTTCCAGCTGTAAAAAAAAATGTTTATTTCTTCTAGCGCATTATCTTTATCGTCGCGTGTGACTTATGTATAGGAGCTGGTATATTTCGGATAACAGATTTTTACATTTGCGAGAATTGTATTTATATCGAGAGTGTTGCCAGACATAAATTTGTATTTATTTGCAACAAGAATTTCTTGATGCTACCTGATAATTTTGATGTACGTGGGGGTAAGGGTGTGAAAATTATTTTTTCACGTTAAAAGGCTATTTTGCATCGCTTCAGAATAATTTGCAATTTTAAGTATAAGATCACTAGACAATGAGTAATATTATAATTTAGGTGTTTTATGTGCTTTTAAATATTATGATTGTTTAATCACTATTCGGAATTCTAACAATAAGATTTGCTCGAATTCGGTTGTTGCTAGAGGTACCAGAATGTTTTAATAGACTTCTTAATTGCAACATAATTGCTTCTTCTGGGAATCCTCGCATTTTTAAATTCTATTTGCGATTAGTTAATGTGCGATTCAATTATGCAAAAAAGGTATTTTCATATATGTTCAGTAAACAATCTTATTTACTTTGTACTATTGAATTGCCTTGTAATGCGTTCTGCGAGTGCTTGGAAATGATGCATTTGTTGAATCGCAGGGGAGCATTTTATATAAGACATAAGAAGAATTTTTTTCTCGTAACTCGAGTATACTACAAATTTATTCGCTGAAGTGCGCAAGAAAAACAAACTTTAAAGTGCTTTCACTTGCAGACATCGCGTAAATAAAGGGTCAAGTTTCTTTTTTGGTACGAAGAAACGTAGCTAGTGGATAAATGCAGACGAGGGAGGATAATCTGATTACTGCGGAATGATAACGCATCGTGACTGATTAAGTCTAATTGACTTATCGATTGATAAATTGAATAGTGGACGTTGATAATTGATCAGATGGCTTTCAAAAGCGTAACTTCCGTAGCAGAACTTCGGTTTTATTTTAACTTTTTGTATTTGTTGTTATTTAACAGAAGTAGATATAATACTGATATAGTTAACTAGACAGTCAAATTCTGTATCAAAATAATTTTAGCCAAATTATATTAGTATATATTTGTGTTGTTTTTAATTAAATTTGTATTTTATCAAATTATGTAATATTTTATAATCATGCGAATTTAAATACTATTTTCATTATGAAAAGTACTTATAAAAAAATATTTACCTTACTGAATTATTATGCATATACATAACCACTTATAACACTTAAAATAAAATATTTATTTAGTATTTAGTTTATTTATAATATTATTACCCACATTGTAGTAGTAATATAGTAATGTTATATTATTATTATATAATTATAGTAACAGTAGTAAATGTCAATAAGTAAGTAGAAACTATAAAATTAACAAATGTTTGATAATTGAAAATTTCATATAATATAAAATACATCTGTACGTGAATTTTAATATTTTAGAATGTTTAAAAACATGAGCTCAATTGTATAACAATAATAGAGATAAATAAAAAATAATTGAAGTCAAAAAGAAATACCAATACAGTAATTGATAATCATAAAAGTTATGAATCATAAATAACGTTTTTTAAACAGTTTTTTAAAATACTACAATTTGAGATTATGTATGGATATATATCAGTGTCAAAATTTCGAAAGTAATATATCTGCCTAAGAAATTATTATCATTAATTTAAGCGCTTATTTTACTTGATAGAATAACCTAATTGCTCAGGAGTAAATTATAATTATTTTTAGCTTCACTTTGCATTTGTGCCAATATTACAGTAAAATTTTAGTACAAATATAGTCTTGGTATTGTCCATACTGCGGCTATGATAATCAATGCTTGGATGGAATTAAAGCAATACTTCAATTGTGAAGTCCAATTCGCAATGGCAAATACGAAGATCAATGGCCAAGAATTAAGTTTGCGAGGAAAAGTTCCGCGGCGAAGGCTGCAAGTCGAGGCGGAGATCGGACGCGGCTCGGCGGACAGGAATCAGGAATGCAGCAGCGCATCGGAGGTGGCCGGGTCGAATGCAGTGGGAGTGAGAGAGACGGAGAGCATAGGTATGAACGAGCACAAGCACGAGCAAGCGGCAGCAGAAGTGGACTTGGTGTGGCCCCACTGGCAGCAGGGACCGCGGCCCGAATTTCGCTGCTCTTCCGCGGCAAAAAATTGGTCACAGGGCAGCCTCTCACTTTTTGAGTCCTCGAGCCGACCGGGAGCAAATCTCCCGCCTCTGTATTTCTCCCAGGGAAGCGAGCCCTCTTTTCACTCTCCCATTTTGCCTGTCTCGCATACCCGTTCACGTGCACTCGTCCCACCCCCTGCTCTGCCTCTCTCTCCAAGGCTAGGCGCCGTTCGCTCAAATATCCAAGAAAGCACCGCTTCCCCGTTAGCAAGGGGCTAAGTTTTTTTGAAAGCTTGTCGGCAACAACATGGACAACCCGCTTCTGGCTACGCAAGTAATCCCCCCCTCCACCCATTAGATAAGACTTGTGTTGCGAATCGCTCCCCGCGAGAAGAGTCCCGAAGAGGAAGCTTAAGTCGCTCGGTCAATATTCCCCTAACTTCACAAATTTCCGCATCTGTTATGTATCTAGTTATTTTTGAATTACCGTAATGTGCCCCTTTTCTTTAGTTATAATCTAGAAGTATACTCTGCAGAATATTTTGCCAAGGCCCCTTTCGCACCCATCCCTTACGTGTAAGCCCTGAATCAGTTTTTCTTCTCTACTTTAGAAATACCTTTTTATACCTTTTTGCAGGCTATTTTTCTCAGTTTGCTTCATTGTACCACGTATGTACCTCTGTAGTTTTATGCCAATAAATAAGATATGCCTGAATAAGACCAATCTTTACTAATTTCCCGCCCCTTTCCTTAGAACCCTGGCCCGAGCCCAGAGGTACGCGGGCGGTAGCAGGGCACTTTGGGGTTCAGGTAGCCGCTAATGACAGTCACGAATAGAAACAGTCAATTGAATAGTCGACAGTCAACGAAGTGAGAAAGTATTTTCATTGCAAGTTTTTTTTTTGACTTCGAGCATGATCTTTTTTTTTTATATTTGATTGAAGTTATACTACCTTATTTGAAACAGCAAAATTTTTGGTTCGGATAATAAAACACAGATGAATAATTATGGTCTTATTAAGGAATAGCTATTTATTTGATTTAAATTTCCACCAAAATTTCGCGAGCATTAAAACAATCGGTAATAGATGTTAATTTATGCAGATAAATTAATAAGTCAATCATTTATTTCCAGAAAAATTTTTTTTGTATAACTTCTTGTTAAAAATCAAACCAATAAAATAAATGTATTCTTGAACTCTTAACCCGCCTTTCTATTATTATTTTTATAGTCTTTTGTCATTTTTTGTATAATTATTTTGCATAAGTATATTTATGTAATTAATATGATTGACATTAAAAAATATTATATAAATATATATATATATATATATATATATATATATATATTCGGCTAATATACACTTTCTTTTTTTTATCTGTTTTTATATATTGTACTTGAATTTCTGTAATAAAATATATTTTGAAAACCAGTATATTTAATTTGCATTCGAATTAGAGATACTGTACAGTGCCAAATATTATATCTTTTCCTTACCTCATACGCAGTATTTTCTACCTGCACGAACAAATAAAATATATATGCGGTGTAAATTATTTGCCATTGTATTTAAAAAGATTTACTTAATTTTGTAAATAATTATATATATTATGTTATTATTATAAGATGCGCTCTATAATATTCATTTGAGTATTATTAAGAAAAAAGGTTAAATGAAAAGTTACGGAAGAAAAGTAAATGAGATTATTTTAATAGCCTTAAATTAAACGTTCACCTTGGATTAAGTTATTATGTAAATATATTTTTTTCTTATTAAGAATAATTTGAGCAAGAAGCGATTACTCGGTGCTTAATTGTATTGAATGGCTGAGACGAGATCGACAGAGAGAAATTGGCCAGCCTAAGGCACGGATATTGGATTTTGATTCAATTGTCTCCTGGTAAATATTCATTAACCGATACGAGATAAAATCTTGCAAGTTATTTATAAATCAAACGATCTATTAACGAATTCTTATATGTTATTAAATTGAATTTTTTAAGTCTTTTTGATTGATTTGTACTTATTCATAAACATAACCTTATATAAAAATATTAACGTAACAGAAAAAAATATTTATTTTAAAAAAATATTAAATGAATTGTTTATTATTTTTTAACTTGTACATTTATTTTAAGAAATGTTTGCTCATAACTTGAATCAAATGTATAAATAGAAAAAATTCGTTTGCATTCAACCTCGAATAAATTCTTTGATATAATAAAATCAATGGTTTAAAAAATGCCTACATAAATATAAACGTAGATTATGTTAGTCCAATTTTTATTTAAATTTATTCAAAGTCATAAATGTATTGTATTAAATATAATTTTAATTCTAAGATACATTTTTTATGTACGACCTCCTTTTTTTTTTAAATTA
Source organism: Kradibia gibbosae (assembly GCA_018907135.1). NCBI lineage: Eukaryota > Metazoa > Arthropoda > Insecta > Hymenoptera > Agaonidae > Kradibia > Kradibia gibbosae. The sequence continues at coordinate 11,601,999 of JACCHX010000002.1, read as the reverse complement.
TAATGGTACTGACCAGGAAATTTTTTTATCTTTTTTTCTTATCTTATACCAAAAATTACAAGGCATTCAGTTTTTAAGACAAAAAAAGTGTTATGCAAAAAAACCAAACATTAAAAATGGTTCCATTAGATTGTAACACTAAAAAAGGTTGAATAAATGAAATTAAATATAAATTATGCCATAAAAGAAATATAATTTATTTAAAAATTATGTCTGATTCAGACATATTTTATCGTATATAGTCAAGCAGTTTTTTACTGACTTTGTTCATAAAAGAGTTTATATATATAATATATAATATATATAATATATAATATATATAATATATAATATATATAATATATACATATAATAATATATAATATATATAATTTTAAATAAATTATATTTCTTTTATGGCATAATTTATATTTAATTTATATTTAATACAAAATGAAAGCTTTTATTATTCTTTGAGAATTATGTAAAGTATTAAGTGTAACAGCCTGTGATAAAAAAAAAATATGTCACTCAATTAATTATAATTTACATTCGGAACAACATACTTGTTCAATTATGAATAATTACATAAAATTTTTGTTACTTAATTAAATCACGATTTCGTTTCTAATGGTTACATGTGGATTTATTTCCATTTATTTCCATCTATTCTGTTACTATTATATAAAACTGAAATGTCCTTTTTGAGTATTTATAAGTGAAAATTACACTGAACAATATATTTTGGGTTCGTTAAACCATAATGGCAAAACAATATAAAGAGTAATTTAAAATACATCTTTTTTTACTATACTTTTAAAATTTTTTCATGGTAGTAATTGACATATATCCTTCAATACGTTTTATAAACTTCAATATATATTGTATTATGAAATTTTTGTATATTTATCCTTTGAAAATTCTTGTAAAAAAATATTGATTCTTTCGAATGTCTAGTAATCGAAAACGCAAATCCATTGTCCTATCCGATGTTACACATGAATTATACTGAGGTAATGTATTTTTATCTTTCATTCATTAATATCACAATTTTTATTTTGTCTATTTTTCTTTTGATTAAATAATGATCAAAAGTACTACTTATTAATTAAAGATAGCATTTTTTCCGACAAATAAAATTATTTTCATTTAAAAGAGAAGCAATTCCTTTGAAGTAATATAATAGATTTTTTATATAAATTTTAGAATTTTGAAAATTTTTTTAATGAATGTAAGAGAATTGCCTAATTAAAATTAGCTTTTTGTTTAAAATGGAATTTAAAGTAGGATTTTATATATTGAATACGTACGATTTATGAAAGCAATTCAGTTAAAAAAGAAATAAAAAAAAGCCTTTTCCGTGTAGATTGCTATATTACAATATTAAAATTGTCAATCTTGAAAGAAATATGGGCTTTTTCTGAGTTGCAATTTTAGACATGGTAGATAATAAATTAACAATGACTGCTTGTAAAATTTGTTCAAAAGATGAATCATAAAATATGTTTAGCTACATTCTGTATATAACTTTTAATATCAATAAGCAAGGACATCTACTCCTATTATAATTATTATATAGTATTAGTATTATATCTCATATTGTCAGTAGCAGACAATAAATAGAAAAAATAACTTTTCTAAACGTTTAAGATATCAGAAGCAGATTTTCGTAAAAAGTATTACCAAGGGATGAGCATCCCCAAGATTTTCATAATTATTGATACAGACAAGTTTTATTATGTTCGAACCGAAAGGCACGGACGGGAAATGGTCAAGTGGAAACAAACTTCAAAATTCAATTTCTAACACAAGTTTTACAATGATTGCACTGACCCTTAACATCTTTACCTCTTATTGAAACATCTTATTGTAATATATTCTATTACTAAAATCAACAGAGTACTATTGAGGTAAAGCAAGTTTATTATTACGATTATTCAGTGGATATCAATTGAAATTACTTTTAATTATTTTTATTGGTAAATTCATTATAGAATTAAAAATATTGAATTTAAAATATATTTTGTATTATTGAATTATACAATCTTTCTCATTTTCAATAGGTTTGATAAGATCCCTTTTACAGTCTCTTAAAACAAACATTTATGACTTATATTGTTCATGATAGGAAAGTACATTTAATTTTTCATAAAATACTTTATTAATTGTTAAATTTTCATTTATAAATGTGACAAATAAACTTTATTAATATTTAAAAATATAATATGCGTATAAAAATATAATAAACAAGAAACATTATCTGTATATTAGCATTACTATTAACAGCACAGACAAATTCGATATTTATTTACAGTAATTCTTTCGGAATATTTATACATTTAAACGTATTGTGTGTTATAAGATTACTCTCTAGATAAAAATGTATTTGAAAATATCCTGCGAAATGTAGTCTACTGTTTAAAATGCATCTGGGTTAAATATTTTGTTACTTGTAAAAAGTGCATTTTTAACGCGATTGATTCAGTGAATAAGTATCCAATAACGGTACAATTGCCACTCTATTAAGGACATATTAAAAGAAAAGTTAACAGACAGTCTGCAGGGAATTGTCTGCAGAGAAGGAAGTTTCTTCGTACTCAATGTACAGATAGTAAAACTCACTTTCAGTAATTGACGATCATCTGTTACCATTTCCGTCAAACTCAGGGAAAGGATTCTCGCGAGTTTCGCGATTACGAAACTTGGGCGGCTCTCGAGGCTCGAGACAATCATCCTGTACAAGAGAGAAAAATCCGCTTAGTGAAGCTCCTTGAATTTTCCTGACACGAAGACTAGCGGGAAGATTTGGCAAGTGTTATGCCTTGGATTTGGTTCCCTACCAAATACGAATTCGGAATCCTGAACAATTTTGTGGAAAATGTATTTTGTATTAAGAAAGGCGAAATGTCCCATATAAAATGTCAGCATTAATTTCCTTTCAGACGATAAATGTCTAAAGAGAGAGAGAGAGAGAGAGAGGCGAGAAAGGGAGAGAGAAGGGAAGAAGAGAAACAGAAATGCAGACAAAAAGAGAAGAATCGTACGTTTTCAATCTTTACGCTTGTTATTTTCTTGAAATTTTAATGGAGAATGAAATACAACTAGATGTAAAACATGATGCTCCAGGCAAATTTGAATAAAGTAGAATTTACCTTTACCTGGACATCAAAGAGAGTATATACTGCCAATACATATTCATGCTACGTTAAAGCATTTCCTTTACATATTTGTATGATACAGTAATTTGAAGTTCATAAGGGATTTTGAATAAGAAAATGGGTTTTCATTCCCTCGCCCTTTCAAAAAATTAATTAATTAACATTAAAGGCTTTTCACTTTTTTTTTTTATTATTTTCAATTAATATTTCAATATATATTATAATTTGGATTTGTACACACTGTAATAATATATTGATTGTACTGACTGATTAATTGATCAATTGTTTAATGTTAAAAGTGTTTAACAAAGGTTTCATAAATTATAAAACATTTCGTGTAAGCATTCGATATTCATTGCAAGTATTTCAAAATTAATTTAATTTTATAATTGACTCTTGGTGGAATATTTAATGATTAATTGAGAAAATTAATCAGGACGCATAGGAATATTTTCTACTTAGAAACCGGCAATTACTTTCAATTTATATATCATAAAACTAAATAGTCAAAAAATGTGATAGGAAATAATAAAACTTATACTACACTTAAAAATTTATATAAACTTTAGAAATAAATAAAAGTCAGTCTGATTTCTAAATAACGATCACATTAATGGGTAATCATCAGAGTACAGGTTCTCTTATTCTTTGAGTTAATTTTAAGACTATTAAGTGTAAAAGAAAATTAGAGAAAATGTTAATTTCTTCACCATTAAAATTTATAAATCATTTCATTGATACTTGTTAAATTTTTTATGAAATACTTTACTTGAGTTACTTTCAAAATTATGTATAAAATAGTTTTATTCACTACAGCTGTATTTATAAAAGTAAATAAGTAGAAATGTAAATTAAACATAATGCTTTAATTTTGTTGAATATTGTTCTTATTTCACTCTTACTTCATTGTTTTTTAATTTTATACATTTTTAAATATAAAAATTTAAAGTCCAATGTGTATTTTGTAAAAGGTCGAACTGAAAGTTATTCAAACATGAAATTATTATTTCGAATGAAAAGATGATTACTGACTGTCAACATTTTTCTTATCTACTCACCATTTCGGGCACAAATTATAAATAGCGCGTTAAACGCACAATCTTTTAGTTTAATATCTACATTTGTGGAAATCAGTACGGTCTAGGATATTCAGTGGAAACCAATTTTAAAAATGAAGTTGAAATTGTGCAATATATCTTTAATTTTATTTGTGTCCCTTTCGCTTAAAGTGTTGGTATAAGTTTTGTTTTAAAAATACGCTGGGATAAATATTACTCTATATGAAAAATTTTTGAAACTTTTATATAATTTGATATTTTTTAAAAAGATGACTAATATATTATAAGATCGAATAAGAACTCTTTGAATTAGAATTGTAAATAATTTAAAAGATTATCTATATGATAGAAATCGTTATTATATTTTCAGTTAACTGTTTTAATGTATACGTGTAAAATTTGTATTAATTTTAACTTATACAATTTTTAATTATATTATTTTCATATTAAAGATATATGTATTTTAAGATTATATTTCATTTTAAATAATATTGTTAAAATAGTTTGTCTTTAGGAATTGTATAACAAATTGAGACAAACTTTAATATATAAATGAAAAAGTAAATCTGAAAAAATATTTGATAAAAAAGTTCTTAAAAAAGTTACTAGATGTCGATTGTCACTATTTTTTGAGTATTTAATTTGTAAATATTTGAAAGTTTCAATACTGCGATAAATGTTTAATCAAATAAGAGGGTACACGTAAGAAATAATAAAAATGTTTTACAGACTTTCAGTGTTCGCGTTTTTAAAATACATTTCAAAACCAACAATGTATAAATGGAATGAAAAGTAAGATATAATTTCATGATTTAAGAACGAAAAATTAGTGTTTTTCATTCATATTGTTTTTTTTAATTTAAGAATTCAAATCAATATTACAGAATCCTGTCGAGAATCCCTAATGAAACTTCTTTAGAGTATTACTCAGGCAAGTTCATTTGAAGTTTTGAAATTCCTTAAGTATTTGTAATTTATTAATGTTTTCTTTTTATCGGGCGCTTGTGAAATTAAGCTATTCATTTTATTTTAACAATTATGTCTTCAGATTGCGGCGGAATAATAACGAAAGGCCCAGGAACTATCGAGCAATTCTTTGTCTCCCGGAATCCCTCCAGAAATGTTCGTTGCACATGGCGCATACACGCACCTAATAAGCACCACGTTTATGTAAAGCAACTGAGGCTCACACATACGACTCTGCATAATCAGCAGTCTCGTAAATTCGACGATGCACCTTTTATTGAAATTTTCGATGGAACAATGGCCAATGAGAAGAGCCTCTTATATCGGTAAATCTTTATTAACAAAGAAAGTAGTTAAAACAGTATGATCGATTTTAAGCAAATTTTTATGCGACAATGTGAATTTGGTCCAAGAAAAGACATGAGCGAGCGAGAGAGAGAGAGAGAGAGAGAGAGAGAGAGAGAGCGAAAGAGAACTGAGAGCATTACTTAACAATTTATTACCTTCTTCGTATTATTTATATACAGATTTGGGGATGAAACGCTAAATAACTGCCTATCCAGTGGTTCAGATATGATCATTCAGCTGCGATACAATGAGACAGGAAAGTACATTGATCAACAAGCAGTAATAAAATACGGATTTATTGAAAAAATTAAAATTACAGATCTTCTATAAATGCAATAGTTTTTTTATTTATGAAAAGGTAATTTAGAAAAAATTAGTATACGAATTTTAGATTATTTCGAATTCAAGACATTGTTAAACTTCTCATGATGTTTATAATTTGTCCGATCTTACATTTAATTTTATTCCAAATCACAATTGTAATTTATGCTTTATGAATTTTTTAAAATTATGTTATAGATCAAAATTAAACACATTCAAACTTGAAAATTGTTTTCATTATTGACTTAATTTAATGTATGAATTTTCTACTCGTTATTTTATTAGCCTCCTTATCTACTTCTTATATTTATATGGATAATATAAGAAAGAATAATTATAATTTGAATTGCTTTCTGGATGAACAGATTCAATGAAATTCGTTATAAGATATTATTATTGATCTTAAATTATTAATTTGGAAAAAAATCTGAAATACTGAATAATTTAAAAACTTTTTCCAAAAAAATTCACAGTTCCTACTTTCCATGCTAAGGTATGTAGAACACGAATACATTCTATATGTATTGTTAAATTTCATATACAATGTATCATTAATTACTAGTTTAATAATAACAACGTAACAATTTAATTACAGTGGAGTACCTTTTTAATAGTCCAGAATATTTTTACGCATTATGTTTGTATTCAAGCATGTGTAAGCCCGCGCGCGATCATGAGTAATTGACAATGTGAAATAAGAAAGGAAAAAATTACGGCATAAAGATGCCTTGAATGTTTGGATAATACAAATTTATGCAATGGACTGTGCTCGACACTTTTTGAGTGACTAAGAGAGAAAAAAGGGGAAAAAATTGACCCGTTGGTATTTGAGGGCTTTTGAGGCCTAAAAAGTAGGTCCGGTTTCCCGTCATTTTGACGAATTTATATGATCCTCGCGCGACGGCGCTATATCCTCATAATCTGTGAAAACGTAGAAACAGAACCGTAGTTTCCTCCGATTTACCTCCCATCAATTTCATCCCGTTCTATAACGTTCTTATTGTGTGCAAGCAGACCCAAAATTATGTATAGAAAATGCATATTCCTAAGTGGCTCTCTTCGATTTTCCCTAACCGAGGGATTTGATTCGGAATCATTGTAAGGATTTAACATTACTTTGTTTAAATTGTTTTTTTAAAAGGAAAAATCGCTCTCCTATTTAAAAACTTTTTGAACGTTCTCGATTCCATGATTTTTTTTAGAAGATAAATATAATATATTGTACAACTGGTTTTTTTAATATTAATATTATTTCCTTGAATTACGTGGATCTAATTAAAAAACGCGAAGACAGGGATAAAGAAATAGATGAGAAATATCTGTATTAATAAATATATGTAGTAACATTGAACATATTTTCTCAAATAAATTCCACAAAAATCAATGGACGTCCAAGATTGGAAACTTCATACGCATTCAAAATATTTCATTGATTTTATAGCATTTACTGAATAAAAGTTTCAATAAAATCTAATGATTATTATTGGTTGAAATTCCCTTTTCCTGATTTTTGTTCTTAATATTTAAAAAAACGTATAATTCAATTAATTCATATATTATTTTATTACAACCTGATTACTTCATTCCCTTATTTTACAATTACCGCACTGACTTAAGCACGGCTAAAATTTGAAATCAGCAGTAGTAAATCTCGAACTTACCTAAAACAAAAAAAAAGATTCCATATAAATAAAAATTAATATTAATAACTGAAAATAGAATCACATTTACGTAAATAATTTGTAAGAATTATTGCGCTCAATAATGTAGGGGATAATACTTGAATCATTAATAATGTTTGAAGCGTGAAAATAAATGAAATATAGTTAGTTATGATTAATTATAGGATCGATGAAAATTAAAAAATCTGAATCATTACTCATTTTATTTTCTAATCGAAATCGGGATATAAATTCTTAATGATACCAAAAAAATATTTTTAATTTTGTAAGATATATTTAACACCTATCATTCAAAGTTTTAAAAATAATAAATTTAAGTAGTTTGATATAATCTTTAAAGCATTGTTATTAGATGCATAAAAATAATTTAGAGATAAAAAAGTAACAATTAGTTGAATTAATTATTTTTAAAACATGCACAAAATGAAAATTTTCTTATTTTCCGTGAATATTTTACGACGTGATGCATCTTTACTACATTCCCGCACAATTTTATCAGCGATTGCGGTCATTATTAAAGTACCGATTACCGAGATAAAAAAGTTCAGCATCATGGGTGATAGTAAAGTACGCGTGTATGCTTGGTTGACTTTGCGTGGGTCGGTTTATTCGAGTCACGTAATGCCGCGCATCCGCGCAATCCATTCATCGTCCGATCACGCGCTGCAGTCATCCAACCCGCGAAGCGTTGCGGTCACGGGAAGAAATTCAATGTGCCGATTTACTTCGGAGCATTCAAATATGTTTTAATTGGACTCATTCGTGCGTCACGCTTAAACGTTCAGGCCCTAAAATAATAAGCCAGGAGCGCTCTACTCGAGCAGTTCCCATCCAGCAATAAAGATCGGGGTAGGTATCCGTGAATGAATCGTACGGACACAATGTCGAATCACAATTAACGCTTTCGAAGGTCGTCCAAATTGTCGCCAATCTCTCTTCCGGCGATCAGATTTTAGGGAGTCGTTGCAAGGACACGCTAGCCCCAACCCCTTTCAAAGTGCTGTCGGGCACTTTTTCCCGCGGGGGCAAAGTGCCTTACCTTCGTCGCCGGAGGAGTTGTCCTCGGACTCGGAGGAAGAACCTGCGGAGTTCCAGGGCTGTTGGTAAGACGCCCGAGCTTTCGGCCCGTAGCTGCGTAGCATTTCGGGCGACGCAGACCTGCCACGTTTAGGCTGATGCTTGTTTTGCCGGTGACGATGTTGCCGCCGCTCCCTGGACGCGTACGACGAGGAATTGGTCGTCGCTGCATAGGGAAGGCGACGCTCGTGCCGCGACCCCAAGCTGCTCGCACGCCGACTAGTCGTCGTGGGCTTCCTGTGCGTTTTTACTTTTTGTTTTCTTTCACGTTTTACAGCCTTCGCTCCTTTTTCACCTCCGCAACGTCCTCGCAATGAAACGACGCGAGCACGCGTGTCGAGTGTCGCGGTGATACACGGCTTGGTCGGTTGCTGCGCGGCGGCCGGGGCTGGGGGGGGGAGGAGGAGGTGACGAGCAGGAGGTCCAGGGAAAGACTTCAGAGGCATCGCTCTGACATCTTTCGCTCTTAAGAGCATTTCGCAATGAGGGTAGTATCGCGAGCCGAGTCTCAATTTTCCGCAGCTTAGGATTACTCTATTTTGACAGTTCCCTTGAACATTTGGTTTATTAGACGTATTTTATTATTAGGATGAATTATTGCAATTGACATTACTTTTTTAAATGAAAATATGATATTTAATTATTATAATATATATATAGAGGAATGCAAATTTTTAATTTAACTACTTACGCAACATTTAAGCCAATATTTAACAAGTGCATTAAAATTATATATTTCTTCGTTCGGAAAGTTAAAAATCCATTCACTGGTTATAAGCCATAATCGCTTAATAAATTGAATAAATAATATTAATATCAAAGGATAGACTAATTTCTTTAACTGATATATATATATATATATATATATATTTCACGTAGTAATAGGTTAAACTAACGCAATTGCTAATAGAGAACTTTTAATTCGAATTCTTTCGAAGAACGTTGTACTTTGCAAAACGGGTGGGTTCAAAGGGCGATATTAGCATTCGATGTACGATCGATGTAAAGAGGCAGAAGCCTAAACGATAGCGGTTCGTTGCGAGCCTAGTTCAAGGAGGGTACAAAGCAATGGGAATTATTCACTGAAACATACTCCCGAATATCACCACAGCTAGTCGAGCGCCTAGAGAAGTGTATCCCGACGTCCTGCCGATGGTAATCGTCCGATTGGGCGCGAGTCGCACACCCGACGTCTCGAGTCTCGACCGGCCCTTTGTGCTGGAGCTTGGCGGGTGTAGATGGCGGGGACGAGGGCGGCGAGGGCGAGCCACTAACAGACGAGCGTCCGCTGCTGTACCACACGGCGGCCCTGCGCAGAGTCTCCCTGCAGAGCTCGGAGAACATCGCCCTGGCCCCATGGCCACCCTACAGAACCAGGATGTCGTCTTCTTTCCTGCTGCTCCCGTGCGCTATTAATCCCCCGCCTCGCCGCCCCACTCCTCCTCCTCCGCGAATCCAATGGATCACTGCATTTTGAGACTCGATACTTACGATTTACCCGCGGGGTCTTAGATGTGCGATATTCATTCGTTATTACACTTCGAACGAGTAATTCCTGCACCCGTTTAAGTCTACGGACGCAGAGAAGGTTTTTAAGTTCAGGTACTCGTCGAACGCTTAACCTGACTCTTAGTTGTGTTTTAGAACTGCCGACTACACGTTTAGATAAGAATAAAAAAATCGATAAGGACCAAAAATAATATTTATTACACAAATTTTAAACGATCGAACAGGTTAAACTTATATAAATGCATAATCTACAAATGCGTTAATAGTAGTGACAGCGTTATCTACAACACCAGTTAAAAAAATTTTTTTAATTACTTAATTACTTTACAATTGTACGTTGCAATTGTACTTTTCGATGTGAGAAGACTTTTTTCAATGAAATAATTTTTCATTGAAATAATTTCAATGAAAAGATCTATTATATGTAGACGTAAGCAAACTCTTTGGAATAAAAAGGAATGACAGTATGAAACGAGAATATCCTCAGCTTAAATACACAGCTTAATCACTGCGAATGCTATGATAAATATTAAAAAGTTTACAATATTTTAAATTATCTTAATCGTATAATGCGAATTTCCTAAAAATAGAATCACAAGAAATTAAAGCTAAAGCGTAGGTTAAAATCAAAATGATCACTTCATGAGGAATTTAATTTGTTTTCACAATAGCTGTTTTTTAACCCTTAATTCGTCAGAATTGTTACTTGTCACATCATAGCTTGTAATAATTGAATTTACAATCTTTTTTAAATATTTTCTTTTTATAGATTCTTATGTCTATTTTAATCTGAATTTTCTTTTTACATGTTACGTGTACGTTTTACATGTGCACAATTTTATTACTCCATATGTACAATAGCAATATCAATTTTTTAATTCAGCATCGATTTTTTACACTCATATATACGCATAAATCCTATGTATTATTCCGTTAGGTGTATATTTGTCAATCATTTTAAGTTTTCCAATATCTACGTGTCATTTACAAAAATATGATTTTGGGCTATTGCTTTGGACATAAATATACAGTTAATTGTCAAAAGCACTAAAAATTTCTAATCTATGTTTGCAAGAGATATTTGAAGTTTTTTAAGTTTGCAAATAAATATTTTAAATTACTATAAAATTATATTTTTACGCGAATAATATCATCATTTTTATATCAACTTTTTATTCAAATATCGGGCAATGCATAAAATATTAGTGTTTTAAAGATGTTGTTCTGTTAAAGTTCAATTATTTATAAAGTAACTAATTTTAATGAAAAAAAATTTTAAACGTATTTAATAACTAAAATGAGAAGTGAATCATACATTTTATAAAAAAAATTATTTACTTAATATGTAAAAGCACTTCAATAAAGTTAAATACGATGGGAGAATATTTTGAACAATTGTACCAAAGGCAAATTCTTTAAAAAGTTTTTAATATATTTACGTAAATAATTTTTTAATTTATTTATTAACAAAAAATTTGTTTTCGCGTTTCTTTCTATTTAATTTTCTTATAGAATTTACTTTATTTTTTAACATTACATATTAGAAATTTGGTAAATATTATATATGTTAAAATTAAAAAAAAATTTTTATTAACAAAAAGTTGTAAAATTTTTAGAACTACAAAATTGAAATATTAGATTTTTTATTATTTTAATACAATGTAGTCAATATTTTTATCTCATTCTTCTTTATTATATTAAATTGTCTTCTACTCAATGTAAGTAAAAATATTATGTTTTTTATAAGAAAGGTTTTCGATTTAATTTTTTTTTCTAATTTAAAGTTTTATATTAATATATTTTTCATAACTATTTGTTAATGAATATATTTTAAATTGAAAAATTTTACAAAAAAAATTTGTTGTTGTTGTTTTATAGGTAAATGTTAAATAACTATAAATTATTTTTTTTTAATAATTACGTTTTATATTTGAGCATCATTACATATGATTTTTTTAAGTTACGTACATTTTATGATATTAAACAAAAATATCTTAGGAATATATTGTGAACAAGCTGAATAATGTATGAAAATGTAAAAGGAAATATTCTGCTAACAGTAAAGCGATGATCCTTCGAAAAATTAATCTCGTTTTGATATATACCAACTATAAAACAAAAGATGAAATACATTTTGCTGTTCTAGTTATACCATCAGTTTGATGGTCAGCAGCGTCATCCCAGGCAATCTAGAGCAATGCCTCTCTTCATAGACAAACATCTGCGAATCAATATTTTGATAATTAAAATTATTCCCTGATACTTTTTAAGAATTTAATTTGTAATTAAAAAATTTTATTGAAATTAGGTTAAGTAAATTGGGATATATATAAATCATTTTAATAAACTGAAATATTAATAATGTTGATGCAATATTTATAATGAAATATTTATACCAGAATATTCGGTAATGTATTATAACGTTACAAATTGATTAAAATTTTATTTTATTGAAAAATTAAACAACTATATCAAAATATTCTAGTAATATTGAATTAATGTCTAATTTTAAGATAATTAAATTCATACCTAACATTAAATTGCAAACAATAATATATAACAAATTTAAATTGTCAATTAAACGAAACTTTCAATTTAAGTTTAATGGAATAATTAAGTAACTTTAATTTGTGTTGTTAATAGAATAAGTCCTGAAATAATTTTAAAAACTTCTTTTTAAAAATTTACGATAATTTGTTAAAATTAATCTAATAATGCCAATATCAATTATCAGTAACATTATAATTAAATGTTTATATTGCAATGTGTTAATCATTACTAATTTTTCTTTTTTTACTACATAATGGATAAAAATTAGTAGATTAAATACAAGCACTGTAAATTTTGTATTGTGTTAGATATCAGTAATTTACAATACGCATTAAAAAAAAAAACAAAATCTGTTGTAAAATCGTAATTCAAATTTTATATACAGACTATGAAAAGAATATTATTTGCAACGAATCAGAACAATAACAGGAGCTTCTAAAAAAAGGATTCTAGTCTTATCTCATTTTAAAGTAGTGTGTAAAAAACAATTTTCTAACACAAGGTATTTAATAAAGAACAAAAAATTAAAAAAAAGTTTGTTAATAAAGTTGATAAAGGTGATGGATATCGAGTCCACAACTGATGAGAGTCAAGTACAATTCATAATCACTAAAGAAAGAATACCAAACGTGGGACGCGGTCCTCCTCCCTCTTTTTTCTAAAGTCTTTATCAGCTCACCTCAGTTTTAGCGTTAACGGGGATGGGCTCCGTTCGAAACTTACCCCCCGCGGGACCGACGTTCGCGATCGAGGCCAGAGATTCGCGCGACGTAGTTTCTTCGCAACCAGTCGAGAACGAACTGACTCGGGTGCAGGGGAGGTTAGCGGTCCAACACTCCGAGCTACCCACACTCCCACCCCTTTCGTCATCATATTGTGTGGGTGTGTATTTCTAGTTTCCTCTCTCACAGGGAATGAGACAGCGAGGGATGGAGGAAGAGAGAGAGATAGATAGATAGATAGAGAAAAAGAGAGAGAGAGGGAGACTGTATGTGAGAGATAGATAGAGAGAATGAGAGAGAGAGAGAGAGAGAGAGAGAGAGAGAGAGAAATATATCAGGGTCACAATCGACGTGAGCGTCGATACGCGTGCATGATGATAATTGTATTTTAAAAGGAAAAGTGATTGAACGCATGCTACAATGCATAGACTTTTTTATGTATCATTACTTCTGTATTTCTTTCTTTTTGTCTCTCTTTTACTTTGAATGGCTAATAAAGGCGCTTCATTTCTTTGCTAGTAATTTCGGCAAAATTTATAAGTATATAAATTACGATTTGTTTGTTTCCAGTTAAATACTAGTGTTAAACCTATGCATTTTCAAGAATATATGTGTTTTCTGATGTTTATAAAATATAAAAATAGCAAGATTATATGATCAATGTGTATAAAGTCTGTTTGCATACTCATAATTTAATGTATTTACCCTATATAAACACGCATTGTAAATTTGTGTTCTCGTTACATTTGGAATTTTAATAAACTTTTCAAATTATTCAATATCTTGTAATATACAGTTTATAAAGTACTTTCGTAATTTACATTTTACAAAATCTCAGTTACGTAGAAAAAAAATCTTTGTTTATTATGTGTTTTTTAATATATAATTAATCCATATTTGTTTTAAAAATTCATTCTTAAGTATGCAAAATGTAAAATAATAATCTCCAATATTAATGTACATGTCATTAGATCAGAGTCAGTTACATCAACGGTCTACTATTTTTAATGTGTTTAGAATAATACGATGCAATGAAAGTTTTATAATAGTAGCTTTCAATTATAATGGTAAAAATCTCATAAAAGTACATATATTAAAAAGTAGTCAAGGCTTATTTGATGTTTTCTAATACAATAAATCTCTTGAAGTAAATAATAAATATTTTAATGAATTAAAGATTTCGAATAATTTTAAAGAATACAAGGCAATCTAAAAAATATCATTGACAGCAAATATTATATTACAAAAAATTCCACAGAATGCAGATATCGTTCATATTTATATTAATGAAGATGTGTGAAATACAATTAAGAAATAATAATATTTGAGTGACAATAATTATTGTATACATTCAGAATAATTATTACCAATATATTACTGCACTTATTTAAGGAACTTAAAGCAAGAGTTCATCACATATACAAACGTCCTTGCATGGAGGCCATATTGGAATCAGTGTAGAACCTTGCGTATTACGTTTGTTACGTCCACACATGATACAATTATGGAGTGAAATGTGCACGTAATATAGTATGGAACTGTTAAATGACATTGTTGGCTCGATACTATTGCGAACAAAATGATGGAGTATTCATCTTCACTATTAACTATCACGAACCAGGATGAAAATTTAGATTGGTTAGCTTAATTTTCACCAGAGTATGAGCTTTTAAAATCTCTCTTATATTTACCAGGTATTATGCTTTGTTTCTTTTAAGTTGTAAATATGAACCCAATTTTAGTATAAGTAATTTTAAAATTATACAAAAATTAACTCGTTTTTACAAAAGCAGTTACAATTTGTTCATGTGATGCTTTTTTATTTAATACACGAGTAGAAGCGCTAAAGATTGAAGAATCGGAAAGATCTATGTTTGGGAGTATTCTCATTAAATCCAAGTATTTAATACGACACCAGTGGCACATGGCTACTTTGTAAATAATTGAGTATAAATCGTTAATTTCATAATTAAAATTAGATACGATTAATATTTTTGTAATAAGTGACACCACGATATTCCATTTTATTGAGCCATACGTCTTATATAATTTTTTACAATAGTAAATTAGTAATATTGTTACGTCGCGAAGGTGCAGTTTTGCAACTGCTTCCAAATCTATTAATTTTTGCGGAGTGATAGGAAGTAAAATATACAGATGCTGTATATGTGCTTAGTATTGACCTCTTTGCTGTAGGTCCGTTTTAAGGATAAATAAGTGGCTTTGATACTTGTATTTGATAAGTGTTTTATTCGGGTTTCTTGATGGAACATTTGGGTGGAACTGGCCCCCGAGTCTTACAGATTTTCAATATTTAAGGACTCGGCCGTACGTTATTTTTATCTTATTATTACAAATTCGGACGCCTTGGCGTAGATGAATTCTAAGGAGGAGTCCAAACAACAAAGAAAAAACTGAGCGTCGATAATGTAGTTTTTTTTGGGTTATTTTAGCTCAAGCAACTGGAAAGGTCATTTCACATCCTCGGAAAATTACCGATAACTCAAAGTATATTCCTTTCGTCGCGTAAACTCGACACAAACAAAATACGGTCCAGCAGCTAACACAACGCGGACCTTTAGTTACAAGCAACCCCTTTACCCCTTTATCACCATATATAATTGTATTTACTTAGTTTATACTTAATGAGACCTACAATACGGTCCATCGGCCGAAGCAACGCGAACATTCAAAACAAATTCCATTGTACTTATAAGCATTAAAAATTTCAACTAAAGCATTATATACTAGGTATAACATTTAATAATTTGTTATTACATTAATTATAGTTTTTCATGCCTGATGTATCCATTATACAATGACAGTGTAATTCATAATTATAAAGGCTGGACATTCGATCATTAATTCGAAAAATTTCACGAATTAATTCCGATCAAGTGTTTCTCGCAATTCTGTACAGTATTTATTCTTAGGCGCCTGCTTATCCGCTATAAATACTTTGAACGCGAGTCTGCGCTGGCATCGATCGATCCTTGATACACTCGTCTACTCCGTTCGACGCATATTTATCCATGTAGTACGGAGTTATCCATATGTATATAACTCTGAAGATTACATACGAGCAGAGAGACAGTGAGACCGAGAGATAGATAGCTAGTCAAAGTTTTTTTTAAAGAACACTCGTACAGTTAGATGGAATACTCGATATTGGTCGACGTCTAGGAATATTCTTAAACTAGCAGCATTCAAACAACATCCTTTAGTTTTACTGAGGTAAACTCTTTATTGCAAGTAAAAGGTTTCTAGAGGTCAGCTCCATGTAAGGGATAAGATACTGAGAATGGTTTTACAATTTTTGGTAGTTCGTCGAGAACAAAAGCGCGAATATAGATAAACTTTTCTTTTAATACGTCGAGGGCTTTTTCCGAATGCACACACATGAAATACGCATGATTTTCATACTGCTGCATCAAATTCGTAAGTCCTTTAAAGATTTAATAATTTTAAATCATGAAAAATATTTTCAAACGCTGTGTGCGTATTTATATAGTGAACTGTTCAAGAATACGGATTTATTCATTTTATACTTTTAAAGTGCATTTCAAAAATCATTCAATATCTCGAATTGGAAGCATGGATTTGAAAATTCTATTATAAAACTTTAGATTTACCCCTTGAGAGTCTGAGTTTGAATTCATCCATTATAGTGAAATAACATCAGTCTTGACTTAATTTTATCCATATTGGTATGTTTATACATCGTAATGAACAGTTTACTAAGTAGTTAAATAAATTTGAATTTAAATATATTAAAATATTCATTAAAGCTTTTACTTTCGAGACACTGATTTAATTGTGTAATTTTCTGCAAAAATGTATGTATTATTCATGATTTACCTTTATAATCATGAATACTATACCATATTTCATCAGTCATCAAAAAGGAGAATAAACATTTTTCGAGATTTTTGAACCCAAGTAAGCGTGATTTTTCAAAGAGCGCAGAAAAAATTGTAAAATAAGATTTTAAAGACCTGTTATCGTATATGAATTTTAATCATAATAAAAAAACATTATCAAAATAAAGGATTATTATTACATTGCTAAGCAAAATTTTTAAAACTTTATTAATTAAGTGTAATTGTAATAAGTGTTTATATATTTCATTTATCTTTAAATCCGGTATTTTATTACCATAAAAATGCAGGTACTTAAGTTTTAAAATCTAAGATATTTTATTAAATAAGCTATTCTATTAATAATTAAAAAATATATCTATCAATTTAAGTAAATGTATAGTGAAGGCACTAGTTTTATACATTGATTCAAAAGAAGTTTATAGTGGGCAGCCACCAATTCTGTTTTTAGAAGCAGTTTATCGCAATTAATACCTACAATCTGTTTTTAGTAACTGAATTAAATAAAAATGCTATTGCTACTTTCTTAAAATGCTGCTACTCAAAAATACGATGTAAATTTGGTCAAGATAAGTGTCTATTTACCAAGGAAGTTTAGCGATTCTAAGAAAGTAAGTACCATTAGTATCCTAGAACGCGATGACACGCGCCATTTCTCGCAGCAATTGACCAAGGCTCCAGAATCGCGAGGATCTTGAGGATGGGCAAAGCATCGCCGTCGACCTTGTTCTGCAGGATGGTGGGGATCGGAAAAGGGGGAGGTCCTACAACAAACCCGTGCTCTAGATTCGGTGCACGTAACGTCACTACCTCGTTGTATGTTGCTCGGGGTCGCGGGTACCCGAGGCGCTGGTGGCTGTGGTGATAACATCATGTGTTAACTACGGCAGCCATTACAATAAATTGAGTAGTATAAAAAGAAATTATCCAGAGTGTTTTTATCTGTCGCATTTAAAGCCGTATAGATTTTTGCTCAATTATTAATGGTAAATGACCATTAATCAGCACCATAAATTATTGCCTGATTCCGCATTTACCTATATAAAGTAATTTTACGCTATAATTATCTGCTTAATGTACAATTAAAATTGATTCATGGATGCTATAATAGGCGCTTTATTTAATACTTAAATTTCCTTGACGTTCTATATGGATAAACTATAAGATAATTATTGCGTAATGTTGTATTATTTTTAAAGACAATTGTTTTGACACCTGTTGTGACTTGTTAAATATATAATTCCCTGACTTTTATGTTGAATTAGTTTACGAATGGTAAAAAAAGCAAGTTTTGTTTTTTATATAAAGTAATTGCATTATACGTTGTTATTATCTTATTATAATACTGTTTATAATAAAGTCATTTATAATATTTTTTAATATTCATACTTCATTCTTTTTAATTTTAATACATTAATTTCCAACACAATAATCAATCTTTAAAGTAGTATAACAATCATCGAACGTAGCTTTTATAAAATGATAAAAAATCATCTTTAATGATTCGTATATATTCGTGGTATTAACACTAGAATATACCGATGGTTCATTGCATACATAAAGATTTGTGTTTTATTTAAAATTAATGAACCAAAAAAAACTTGCCTCTTGATCGCTATTAGTTCCCATAATTTTTTAGATAGCCTATTTTTATCGGATATGTCGCGTATCAATTTTCCAAGTGAGATGTTAGAGAATTTGTTTTTACACAACAGGTATGTGCGTTGTAATTTTATGTGTGGAAATATGTTTGACACATTTAAAGACAAAATACAGTCTATAGTTTAGGACTTATACAACCGAAGTAGGTGTGGTAAATGTCCTTATAAACTTGTATGACAGACTGAATCGAGTCTCAATTCTAGTGACTCAATAAATACTCCGTTAAGTTGCGCTTATTAAGAGTTGTAACTTTACTATTACGTACTAAGAATTATGTTTTTATTATTAAATGGTATTTTTTCGGATAGCCTGACAAGGTTCCTTTTATGTTGTTTTTGTATAAGCCATTTCTTTGTGAACTGCAGTTTTTAACAATTTTGCACTTTTTTAACTTCGAAATGCAAATTTTAGACTATAAAAAACGTAAAATGCTTTGAGGAAATACATTTAAAATTTAAAAATTGAGTCTACTTCAACGTCTTTAGAAGATTTTTTTTCACTTTCTTTCATATAAAATTTACTTAACTCGTTGTATAATAATTTTTTAAATAGTCTTTAAAATATAAATTGACTTTTTCTTTTTGATATTCAGGAATAATAAAACAATACTTAATTATATTTTAATCGTGATAAGTAATATTAAATATTTAACAAAAAAAAAAAAAAAAATGAATAAATAACATAAGTACGATGAAAAGATATATATCATTCCTATTATTAAAATTAAGTGACGACTAATGTAACAAAATAATTTTGTTAATCACATTTATATATACCATATTTAAGATATAAGAAATTTTTGTAAAAATTACGAATTAGCAACTATCGTGGAGTATTAAAGCATGTAATGATATTATTAAATTACTTTGATCGGGATTTAGTAGATTTAATAGGTTAGTTGCATATTTTTAATATATTTTTTAAATTTATGAACAACATATTCCAATTTAATTTATTTCAAATGCTATGGGGAAAAAATTCTTAAACAATAAATTTCAATTTATACTTATAAAATATTAATTCAAAATTTTGTAGTATCAACAAAACAAAGAGATTACATGGAATGCAGAAGTATATTGCATAATAATATATTGACATACATAATATAGGAAGATGTAAAAGTTATTTAAAGTTTGATTCATTATCAGTTTAATTTGCGGAAGTGATGAAACTAAAACTGGACCGGAAATTTTAGGTGTTTAGTAGTATTTACTACACAGTAAATTTCTTTAGTAAATTACATAACAACATGCGAGGATAATAAATGAGGATTGAACGAGACATCATATAAAACTTCGATGAATGTTATAAAAGATAAGTTTGCAAAAATAAATATCAACTATATTAGATTTAATAAATATACGTAAAATTTTGCAGTAAATACAGAAAAAACAATTTTCATAAAATTAAAAATTGCTAATTTTAAACAATAAATTATTGAATTTCTGTTTGAGGTGGTTTATATTGTAATATAGAAATTTATATATTAAATTATATTAATTAAAAATTTATACGATTATTAAAGAATGAAATTCCAACTAGAAGGTCGATTTATATATGTTTTCGAGAGTTACAAATACACATTTATTGAAATCGTACCTTTGTGGCATAATTTTTTAATACGCATAAATTTTAAATAATTAATGTGTAGTTTTACTTAAGTTTTTTAAATATTCGGTTAACAAAAATCCTATAATGTTGAACTATATATTGAGATATGTAAAACTAAATAATTAATTATTACTAAATATTTAAAAATAATTGTTTATTCCGGGTGTAACAATTAATAGTCAATTTATTATGACTATTATTTTTTACCTATCCCTTACGTACATCTTATTAGCTTCGAAGCTACTTTCTTACAATTTTATATTTTTATACATTTATATTTATAATAATTTCAATATTTTCTCTAAATTTCACCTACATTTTATATTTATTTACTTAGAATATTCTTCTAATTGACTAATTCTTACCTTTGCTTTAAAAATATATTTTTTCCTTTTACTTATTATATAAAAGAAAATAATTTTATACATATATTCTTTTTGATACAATTATAGAAATTAATACAATTAAATTAATACAAACAACATTAAACTAATAATCTAATAAAAAAAAACGATTATATACTTTTTAATATATCGAGATAAATATATATATAAACATTAAATATGTTATAAAAAACTGAATACTAATACTTTCATTTGTTTTCATTTATAAAATTTACGATGAAATGTTTTCACAAGTATTAAAAAATATTACGAGAATATAAATATTTTGATTCAACACTTTTCAATATAAAAAAACGTTGTCGCCCTTTAATGATACCATTTTAGAATTATTATTTACTTATTTGCATCTGTCTCCTTATATCTTTAGATATTTATAAAGTATCTTCATGTATACAATATTCATTGAAAGAAAAGATCGTTATTAACAAAAATTTTTTAAAAAATTTGTTTTTTTTACTTTCCTTATACTTTAAATGAGAAAAAATATAACTAATCGAACTTAATTACTTATTTATGCAATATTGTATGTGCTAAATCTCAAAAGACAAAGTCAATAAAATGCTTTAAAATATTAAGTTTACGTTTGATCAAGTTATGTTAAATATTGCCTAAGAAAATATAATTAAAAGTAAAGAAAAAATAAGTAATAATTATTATATAAGACATAAGTTTATAATTTACTTCTGATATTACCTATACAGACTTGTAATTAAAATTCACGATTAATAATGCCCTATGGTAAAGTAATTTATAAATAAATTCTTTCTTATGGCCTTTATTTTTATAAATAATTTTTATGGAAACGAATCGTATTGAAAACTATATAATAAAGTAAATACCAAAAAGTAATTTGAAGAAAAAATTTGCTAATAAATTAAGAAAATGAAACATATCAAGCAATAATAATTTTAAATATAATTTTATAGATGTTGCAATAGAAAATATTATAAAATGCGTAAAAATGACATTACTTATACATATTCTATGACATTTAAAAATATATATGTTTGCAATATTATTAAAAAATAATTATAAACTAATTAATAATAAATGTGTGTAATTACACACGTGTATGTACTATATTTTATATAATTTTATATACTTTATATCTTCATTTCCTTTCTTATATTTTTATTCTATTGTCTGCTATCACGCACATGATTATTTCAAAAAGTAAAAGCTATTTTTTAGTAGATAATATGAACTATGACAAGTTTTCGACGAAGTTTTAGGAACAGTAAACCTGAAAATAGATTTGAATTCAGATAAATTGTACGAGTGACATACAAGTGACAACTATACAAGTGACTGCAATGTTACAAATATGATATATATTTAAAAAAATTTGTTAAAAATTTTTAAATTTAAATCTTTATTTACTTTATTAATATTTTAATAAACGATTAATTACGTACGTAATTCCGGCATTCAAATTTTGGTTGACTTTTTCCTATTTTATTAATTACTCATACAATTGTATTCTAATAAAAATTTTCTTTTTCTAAAATAATAATTATAACTTTTAAATAATTGCTTTATCAAGTAGTTATAATTTTTTTTTGTTTAGTATGTAATGCGTTAATCTTATTAGTCTTACGTTTTCTGTTATTTTTTATACAAAAATACATTATTATAAGTATGTATTTTTTTTATGATAATATAAATATTTTGATGTTTTGCTGATGTGTATTTTTGAATTGTCAGTATAAAATAGTATTAAAAAAGTATTTAAAAATTAATTTGTTAGTAAATTAGTTTTTAATAATTTACTTTTAATTTAATTGTATTACATATTTACATATCGACGTTCTTAAGAATTTACTTATAAAAGCATACCCATAGAAAATGTAAATTCTTGAAAGCCTATTTAAAGTTAAAGATGAAATTCAGTTCATAATTGAAAAAGCAATACAGTTCTATGTTTTAACAAAAATAATTCTTTTATTCTTGATTAAAGCAGTACTCTTAGGTTTTAAGCTCAATAAAGAAGTTACAGTATCCGAAGGAAAATTCTCTAACAAAGCTAAATTTATATGTTCAGTACATAAGTAGAATGCAGGTGTTTCACAGAAGAATAGTAGCAGATAACTGAATGTATGATTCTAAAAAATATTTAAGCATTTAGCATTTTTGTGCAGCTTGAAAACTGAAATGGTTGACCCAAGTCCATGGCCAATAGTCTGGACTCGGCTATGAATGAAAAAATTATTCATCAGAAGTTGTTTTCATCAGGGACACTTGTAGTTTACGAATTTCGAATCGCCTTTCGGACAGGCAGATTGGCTTTTTATTCAAGGTCAAGGTTCGTATATGGTTATGTACTACTCTGCTTTAACGCATCTGTGAGTCAATAAAAAAATTCTGTAGCTGTGTCAATGACGTGTAGGGATATTGGAAAACCAGTTTTACCAAGGATGAACGCTTCATTTTATAGGGGCTTACTTACTTGTTTGGGGAATAGCACTTGATCCTAATGTATATTTTTGAATCAATAAATGTTAATGCACCATTGGTTCACTCAATCAATTTTACGCGATAAGGGTAAGGATTTATAGGGTGTTATGAGAAAAGGTTTTTATAAAGTATTTTTAATTATTAGCTGTACAATTATTTTACTTATAAAGGTATGTTTTAAATTATTTAATGTCAACATATTTTTAATATTAAGACATGAGTTTTTTGATGTTTTATATAATTAAATATTTGTTTCAAATGTTAATACGTTATTTGTGCTTAAACTTTAAAAGTAATAATGTGTTTGTAATATCCAGAATTAAATGTAGTAAAGCGCATCTTCAGATATTTTAAAATTAATTTTATGTGATATATTAATGACAAGCAAAATATTGACAAATATTACGTTCAATTTTTATGCCTGACAGTTACAGATATTTTTAATTCACCAACATTATGTAATTTTCGAATATTGGCCTTCATTCATAAAACGTGCCTTACACTTACTTGCTTGTGAACTAATGGAGCAAAAATTACTTTATAGGTAAAAATTATTGAAATTACCCTCAAATTTTAATAATATTAAAATTTTTATTCATATGAATTTATAAAAATTTTTTTTAACATTTTTACAGTAGTTTAATATTAAGTCGGTAAAACGCAAAGTTAACACTTATATCTTAAAATTTTAGTATACAAATAAATAATTTGTTTTAATTAAAAATATTCTAATTAAATTAAGATTTTTTATTTTATTTATAAGTATTCAAAAAATTAAAGTTTTTTTTAATATTACAGTCGATAGGGTAAATGTATAATTGAAAATATTTTATAATTATCATTAAAATAAATTTGTTATAATTTTTATAAAGATAAATTTATTGGATTGGTTTAATAAGAATTAGAAAATAAATTTAATTCCTAATTTTTATTAAAAGAAAGATATTATTAGGTTTATTAAGCACAATACCCTACAGAATAATCATAGAAAAAATTCAGATTTTTTAAAAACCCTATATAACTTAAAATAAGTCATAAAAATTCTTGAATTAAAAAATTTTTGTCAGTTTGTTTGACTAGATTCAATCAATTGTAAGTACTTACCTGAAAGAGAAAAATATTAATATAAAAAATATAAATATATGATAATAACTATATACTATAATAATTATTTTATGAAATATTGTAGGAATGACAGTTAAAGTATTGTTAGGGCATTTCAAGCACGTCTAAGCTAAAGATTATATCCTACAATGTAGTATATATTATTTTTTACTAATAATTTTATATATATTTTTAAAAATATGTTTAAAATGTGTCTATGCTATAATAATTTTGACGAAGAAAAACTCATCGTATTGTTTCGTACGACATTTTACGAATATATTGGAATTTTTCTGTTTTGAGACTCGATTGAATATTAAGATTTATAAACTACAGATGTAAACAAAAAATTGATTAAAAATATAGATATTTTGTAAATTAAATAAGAAAAAAAATTAGAATAAGTTTCTTAAAAATAGACTGAAAGAATTAAACCTGAAAATAACAGTGTCATATACAATAAGGACAAAAGAATGAAGATATTATTAATAATCCATAAATTTATCACATTTCAAATTTCAAAAGCCTTTTTCGCTGGCGACCTATTTAATTTCAAATATCATCGCATCTTAAACTTTTTTTGTTGCGCAAGTATTATCATCATTATGATTATCTAGTTTGAATGGCATATTTATAGACAGAGAAATGTCATCATTCAACATGGCACTCTGTAAACGGTCCACACGCTATGCGCTCATATTTTTATGCAGATGAGTCTTCAAATACTTGAGCTGCACATGTGACTTTTATAATTACTGCTATATAAATGTGTTATAATAACAATTATTCTATTAAAAAAGCAATTTTAACGTTATTATAATTTATGGTACTACACATAAATAATAAGTTAAAAATTTGAGTGTAAGACATCACTCATTATCTATTCATATATAAAAAACATTAAGTGGTATTTTTATATTAAATTTCTAATGTAAAATTATAATTTAAGTGTATTTTTATTATACAAGCTATTTTAATTTGATAATAGAATGCTGAATATTTCAGTGAAATTAAAGCAATGTAAAAAAATAAGTAAAGGAATATTTAAAAAAATTATATTTTTATTAACTAGAAACGATCATAATTCAATTTTATTATCTTATAGCAAAAATAACTTATAATTAATTAGATCTTATGTTTACATAATTTTAATTAAAAATATAAGGAATAATATTTTTTTGTTTAGTTTTAAATCGCTAATATTATTGCTAAAATGATGTTAACATGAATAGTGTACAAAATTATATCAAATACATTTTTTTGAATTAGTACATCAAAAAAAAATTTGATTATATATTGTGATATTCATTAGAATTTTATTTTAATTTTAAATGAAATTAACTAATTAAGAACATGACCAATAATAAAAAAGCTGTAAAAAATTATTCCGATTAAATTGATTGTAATTTATTAATGCATAATGCAAAAGTTTATTGCAAATAGCTTATATAGAAAGCTTATTTTTTAGAGATAAAAATGTATTAAAATATAAAAAATTACTTTTCAATACAAAGTTTGCTCATTTCATCTACGGTGAAAGTATAATGATCTGAAAGTTAATTAAATATAGTGAAAGAGCTGGATTAAATGCATTATCATGAAAAACTTAACAATACGAAATATAAAAATGAAGTTCTGTTGTTCTTTTCAGGAAAATTGGATTTTTATTCAGGTACGAGCTGTAAAATCTCGATTTTCACAAACACCTGCGCAAAGGAATTTGCGTTAATACGTTTGATATAAAGTTGTCGCTATCAAACAAGAGAAATAAAAGTTATTCAAATTGGCCAAACGCATAGGCAGTCGTTGAAGAAACTTTCGAAATGCTTCAATAAGATTGTGTTCTACATGTGCGAATCTGTGGTTCACCTCGAGCCCGTGCAATTACATACATACGCCACGGCTTACATGGAAGAAAAGGAAAATTAAGTAATATAGAATATACACACTTGGACTTGGCATGTATGTAAATGATGAAATTGTCAAGCATTATGAAAAGCTGAGTATATCTTTTATTTATTGCTTATTCAGCTGCGTTCAAGGCATTGTTGTTAACGTACATCTGCATTAAAGAATTTGAGTCTCTATTTTCACATTAACATGCAATAGAAAGAGAGAATATTTATGAACCGATTTAAGAACTGAAAGAGACAGCGATAGATTGCGTAATCATTTTTTTAACGTAAAAAATTCATTCAATATTTCTAACTAGTACTTATATTGAAAACACATATAATGAATAAAATAATTAAAAACAAGATATAAAGACATCGTGATATTTCATTTTGGTAACATATTTATAGTTCATTTAAATTATTTATATTTCGACCTGTTATACAGAATAATGTAATATTTCTAATAGTAATTAAAATAGCTTCTGGTTAATATTATTGAATGAAATTAATGCAAAAAATAAAATTTTTAAGAATTTCTATACACTATAAGTAGGAATAAGTATTTATAGTTATTTGTGAAAAGTATTTTTGCTATGATTAGTTTCGTTATGTTGCTTAGCAAAAATTATTGCTATCTGTATCACTCTATCAAAGCAAAAAAATAATTTTTAAAAAATCGAAAAAAAGTCGAGAAGGGTTTGATTAAGATTCTTTCAAATGTAGACCAAGGAAATTTCAAGTTCCCTTTATCAGATACGTTATTAGCATATTTAATATTGCAGTATATAAACGATGATGGATCCAAAGAAATTTGAATATGCTTGAATATTAATTGATAGGCTCGGGCCGGAAAGATGCTGTGCAGTTTTTTTCAGTATATACACATTCGGGCTTATACAAACGCACTGACCTGTCAAATGAATTTTCCGCCATGATTGACGCTTCGAAAGCTGTTGCTTAAGTGAGAGATCGTAGGGTCCGAGGTTCTCTCTTGATAAGGAGCGTATGAGGATCCCACGAAGGATAGCGAGAGTGTTGCTAGGTATTTGCCTGTCCATTCTACCCATCGAGTACCGAGATTGCTTCAGGAACTGAGGTCGAGTCTCATCTTGATGTACATCACTTCTTCTCCGGCAGCACACATTTAATATTATTCGCTGAACTTTTGTCACACTTCCACGATGAAATATATATAGATAATTGCATTTTCAAGCCACTGCATTACATGTACTACCTTTATTTTTTAAGGTACACTTTAAAGAAACTTTTTTTTCAAGTATAAATATGTGCCCCGAATGTGGGGAATAATCACTATTAGACGACAAGTAGAATTTGAATAAGTATTTTCACTTTTGTTTCATCGGACGGACACTATCAATCTATGTATTATAAGAAAACAAAATGTTTTTTTTTGTTCACAGTTGATCGGCAAAAATTGCGATATTTTGAAAAATGCTTCACCTACATTTCACAACAGGATGTTTGACGTAAAAAATGTACGAGTTAAAGGATCTTTTTAGTATGAAAAAATACCACTTTTGATTTGTAAATTATATTTAAAACATGATGGGTTCATATTCTAAAAAAAAATTTGTAAGAATATTAATATCGATTATTCTTAAATTCTTCATTAAATGTAAGTTAAAGCAGTTTTAAAACATAGACTGAGCTATACTGTAATTGGGATTTTTTCGCTTTTTAATCTATTCATGACAAAAGTCTTATATCTATGATTGATTCTGAAGAAATTATTATATTAATTAGTATCAATGTCCATATAATCAAAATAATACAATATTGATTATTATTTTTCAAATGTATATAGTTTTAATATATATTATTACTAGTTTAATGTTCTCATTTCGATTATAAACGTTTGATTGATTTCACAACTAATGTGTGATTATTATTATAAATATTGTATCATAAACTTTTCAATAACTTAATAGATTACATATCACTTAATGATTATTTAAATTGATGATACATTAGCTTTAAATAGTAATGAATAATTAAGAACATATCTGCTTTTCTTTTTTGTTGGTTCGATCAGAACGTTGACTTTATTTTCATAAAAACATTATATTTTTCATCAATTAAAAAGTATTCTAAGTAATTGACTGATAAATTATTATATATTCGTTTCAATATAGTAGGAATTAATTTATGTAATGTTTTTTAGGAATGCTTGCTTGGTATTGATTTTTAGAATTTAGGATGATACTTGAAAGATACAAATCGATGCCAATATTTTTGAAAAATTTCATCGAAATTTTTCTTAGAAAGCAAAAGTATTAATTACATTATACAATAATCTATAATATTGTTTTCAATAATAATAAAAAAGTTAATATATTAATTTAATTATTCCTTTCTTTTAAACTTAAGATATCTATTTGTAAACGTTTTATCAATTTTTGTAAATGGAAAATTTATTAGAAAATTAACTGTATTAATATATTTTAAATCTTCGATTAAGACTGTTATTGTACTTTCAACGTTTCATGCGTAATTAGTGATTGATACACTTTGCGAGGAGTTGAAGAAAAACTGCAGCATATCATGCAATGTCGACTAGGGAGGGGAGGTGGTGTTGGTGGACAAAGAGACGAATAAATCTGTCCACACGAGTATTCGAATCTTTATTCTGACAGGGGCTCGAGGCAAAAACATCCTAAAAGAAATACAGTTGCGGAGAGTTCGAATTATGTGAAAAGGCTCGAGGTGTCAGCAATCGAGAAGATACGCAACTAGAAGATCCGCAGCAATAGCGCCGTAGAATCTGGGTTAACCCAGACGCCTTTGAATCGCTGCTTGCCTCGTTGAAATGAAGAGTATATCAGTTAGAGAAGGGAAGGATGCGAGAGTAGCTGAGAGTCAGAGTGAATAAGAGCAGTGGCTACACAAAGTATGTGCACATGTTAAACGGCCGCAAGACTTCACTTAGATCGGTCTCGAGCGTGTATTTTCTTGTCGTTCTTTCGTATTTATCTCGCCACTGTCGATCGAATTTTAATTTTAATGACTGTAAAGCTTTTCGTGACCCTAGTGAAAACAGCGGTGACGGCCTTGCTGATTAGATAACGTGGAACTTCTCATCGGTTTATTTGCGATACATTATAATCGAAGATTTATTGGCTTCGACCGTATGAGCGCATTGCGTGTTGTAGCATTCACGGTAGTCATTCAAAATATTTATCCGCGGATTCTTACGCAACTATAAATAATTACTTAATAGAGGGAAATGCTTGTGACGTATACAATGCGGCCAACATTTCATCGCATGCTCGTCGTTTCGATCATCCGAATGATGAAAAAGTTGCCTTAAGGAGGAGCTTTGGTTATCAATATCGGCATCATCGATTTGAAAAGCACGTGAGGGACTGTCTAAACCTAAACGAACAAAACTATTAAAACCAAAACAACTACAACAAGAAAAAGAACAACAACAACAACAACAACAACAGCAGCAGCAATAGTAATAAACACAAAAGGGTGGAAAAGAGGATGAAAAATTGCCTCAAGGAATGGGAAATAATCGGACGTCCTTGCTCAACTTTCAGAAAAGAGGAAAAGGACACGACCGTAGCTTCGACTTTGCAGCGCCGGTCGCCGTCAAGGACGTGGTTAAAAGAAGCGGAGAAAAGGAAAATAAGTACGTCCGAGCTCAGTCTCCGACGCCTTCAGATTAACCTGCCGTCCCCGACTGATCGCTGTGCCAAGACGCTCAGCTGTTTTGCGCGGACGGTCGTGCGCGAAGACTAGACGCTCATTTTATTAATTTACCCAATTTAATATATATATATATATATATATATATAGAGAGAGAGAGAGAGAGAGAGAGAGAGAAGGAAAGAGCGGGAGGGGCAGGTAAATTAATTCAACCAATCTCGTTTCGTGTAGTTGCTTGTTCCTTTGGATTCTTTTAACGTTCCTGATTTTCCATTTTTGGCTAAACTGTCTAGCTTACACAGTTATTTAATTGCGTTCGGCGCTTCATTTATTTACATCGCTGTACAATACGTTGTAATTCTATGAACGACTGTTTTAGAATGGGAATTCTGATTAATCTCATTCAATTAAAATAGTCTTTAAACTGAAAAACAATTGGAATTTAAAAGATTCTACTGACCTTTTTTTATAAAGCGATTGGCACTTTTGTAATTCGAGACAGTAAAGACGAAGGAAGAATAGGCATCCTTAATTAAACAAAATTGATACGCTAATCGTGTTTGCTCTACGGCATCTAAAGTTATTCTTATTTAGCTTATAAAGCTTTTAATTTATCATCGATTACTGACAAATTCTGATGATTGAATAAAAAATTGTGTTGTAAGTTACATGGTAACGAACCGAAGCTTTATATGCTACACCATGTAGTTTCGTAGTATGTAAACAATTTAATAATAGATTAGAACATGAATCTGCATTCCCTTGCATACCAGTTTGATTTACATTCTAGAAAAACCTTGTACATAATAAAATAATTGTAACAGCCTTTAATTATATCTTTCTTTTCATCAAAAGAGCTGAAAATTATATTTAGCTTTGCGAAGAGCCAAAGAAGAAATCGATCAGTCTCGGTTCATATAAAATAGATTCAAATGCTTAGTGTCGTTCGCAATGTTTGATATAGCAGATTCGTACATTCATTCTAACTTCTGTATACACGATGATTTATTTATTATTCAAATCGCATAGTCCACGTTTATTAGTATGTAATGTGTATCCATAATTGCATGCCGCAATTCATATGAAGAAAACTGTTTTATGACAATAAAAAAAAAACAATTTTCAAGAGAATTTTAACATATTTAATTAGCGAGTTGTGATAAGAATAAAATATGCCTCAATGCTTTTCTTTTACAGAGTGAAAATGGATAGAGATATATCCGTGTATAAGTAATCTAAAGTGCATTAGTATGTTTTTATCAAATGAAAATAAATTAAAATAAGTGCTGCGAAATAAAAAAGTGTAAGTTTGTTTAATGTTTTAGGAAGTTCACGAAGTACATGTTAAATAATAGTTCAGGAAAGTAGAAACAGAGAAAGTAAATGTTCGATCAACCAAAAAGTCAATGTATAAATATTTATATATATATATATATATATATATATATATATATATATCGTATGCGATTGCCGCACCTTATAACGTTTGGTTATGCAATATTTATGAACAAAGGAAAGAAAAATAGCTGGCAAAAGGTGAGCCTAATATCATTATTTAAAAATTCCATACGTGACTTCAATTTTGTATTAGATCGGAGAGCCGAGTTTTTTAGCCGGTACGACGCCTATAAGGGTGTAATAAGCAGTGCCGTCTCTATCGATATTGTACAATCCCTGAGAAATGTATCCAAGCCTCCGATCTAACGCGTTCGTAGCTGCTATATTCAAAGCGCGATCGGGTGGGAAATGATAGAGCGGTCAAGAGCAGAGACGCGATGCCGCAGGTGCGTCGCTAAACGTAGGTGAAGCGGTAGCCTAGTAGCCGATTTATCCGGGCTTTCGGTACTGGTAAGCTTACCTCGCACATCGTCGCCCGGGCCTAATGTCGACGAGGACTCGATCGCGGCGGTGACATTGGCTGGCGGATGGCCATGTCGGCAAGTCAGGGCCCTACTGCAGCCCCGAGGCCGTAGGTGCGTCCGCGGCCGGCGCCTTGAGCTCGCGGCGGATAACTGAGGCGGCCCCAAGAGCAGAGCGCCACGAGCGGGAGTTCCTCCAAGTCCCTTCTTCGGCACGAGCCCTCCCCCCTCCCCCCTCTCGCTCTGTCGGCCCCTCCCCAGCCTGCTTCGCGTTCGCGTAGCGCCAGGGCCGCAGGGGCCTCCTGGAGGGGAACCAATGGCTACCGCAGGGGCCTCGGGGATGCGTTTGCGCGACAAGCTTATCTCAGTTGGAGCGATGTGCCTCGACGCTATACCCTAAACACAAGACGTAATGCCCCGAGAGGCTGTTGACCAGCGGCTCTGCTCTAAGCTCGCCTTATCGGACGCATCGTCGTTAACGCGCAAAGTCTGTCTCACCGCTGCCGTTGGTGACTCTGGATTTTCTTTATTTAACGTTATACCGATGGTTCATACGATTCTCGGGCACTCTGCCGCTGATTGTACTTGCTTGTCTCGGGCATATGTCACCAAAACATCCGATTAATGTAGCGGTAATTTGAAAAAGGATTTACAAATCCCTACTGATAAGCCGGATGAATCCTGGCTAGAGAATTGCTAATAAGAGGCATATTTTATCAACATTGTGAATATCCCTAGAGAACCTTCGCAGAACGATAGAATTAAGATACTACCTCTGTTACTCTTGCGATGGGAAATGAATACTATGTTTGTGATAGGTACGATTGCGTGGTCCACTATCGATACGTATAGTGCAAATGGTTATTAAACCATTACTTTTCTGTGTATCGTATCTTACTAATATGGTAATATATCGCATTCCGTTTGATGCAATATCTAGTCAATTTCACTCATTTTCGTAGATTAATAATGAACAAAACGAGATTTCGTTTGATTTGAAAACAGATTGCAGAAAGGTCGAGAGAATTTTGCCAACCTAATATTAAAGGTACATACTTTTATAGCTTTTTAAATTAGAAATAATAATAGTGTCCGTCATCAATCCTTTGTTAAGATAGTTTGAGTTAAAAATCATTTAATTTTCAATGAATTTTTTCTTTTATAGCGCATTATTCATTTTTTCGATATGATGTTCCATGAAGATTTTTCGAGATAAAAAGTCAAAATATGTATGCTTTTCTAATCTAAAACTTTTAAAAGTTAAAAGTATTAATTCTCTGTCAAGACTAACCATAATCGTATGAAGTATTTTTCATAAAAAAAATTTTTTTTCCATTACATGCTTTTATAGAATAATTAAGGTATTTCTAATTCCAGGAAAAGCTCAATGACATAAACGAGAGATTTCAGTTGAATTTACAAAAAATACTTGACACCCATGTAAAAAATTACGCATGTACTAAACAGAATGCCAGATATATGAGTAAACACACGTTCACACAATCCATTTATATAGATATGTGTTTCTATTTTTAACTAAGAATTTTCCTTGGCTAGATTTTATTGCAGTTATTATGAATGTCGAGAGGAAAGTCAAGTACAAGAATTTACTAACAGTCTTAATTAGAAAGCTTAATAATTATCCAACAAGTACTTGTATATATTACTATTCTTTTATTAATATAGTTGCTTGACCCTGTCAACTACAAAGATTTTATCAGCTTAATTGTAAATAATTGTTCATCGTGTAATATATCGTAAAAATAAAAATTTAATTGCTTGTATCCGTATAATTAATTTGTATAAAAGATTTATTTCAATTTGAATAAATTTAAATTCATCTTAATATCAAAAATATTTTATATTTATTAGGTGCATACTTCAAAGTAAAGATAATCCATAGCAAGATTTGGAATTTAATATACTGTTCATGGTTTCGGCATAATAAAATCCAACCATTCACTCTTATAGTATAAGTAATTAAAAATATAAACATACAGGTTAATATATATAATATATATAATACAGGTTTTAATTTATTCAATATATATATTACGAGAAATGTTTGTTCGTTTAATTCTAAAATTAAATTGCTTTTTCAAATATTAATGTAATCTGGTGATAAAAGTAACAGAAAAAGTTAAGTAAAATGAGTTAAAAATTTAAGAAGCAATTTTAAATATCTTATAATATGTTAGAGAAAATTTAGTAATATTACCTTGTTTGTGGAAAAATATTATTAAAGTTTCGAAGGAAAAGTTTTTTTTTAGAAGAACAGACTTTATGTATGGATACTACTGAAATATCGTACGTTAATTGTTCATTCAATATAGCTTAGTGATCAGTTGCCAAATTGTAAAAGTATTTCATGAAGCTATAATGGAATTATAATTCCAATTTCGCCACTTTATTAATTCTAAGCAATTACACTTTTTAAAAGATGTGAATTCTTAGTTATAAATAAAAGTAGTTATACATATGCATATACATAAAAATTTTTTTGAAGAAATACCATGGCTAAAAATTCACGATAACCAAAGTAATTAGTTAATTATTGGGGGTAAAAAGTTATTTGAATAAATTTGATTTATTTTATGAGTAATAGTTAATATATATTTATATACATAAGCCATTTATTCAAACTTTTCAAAAAAGTAAAACGATTTCAGTTATGCATTAAAAAAGGAATTTTTATTTATGATCTGTGCTGATGCCTTTTCACTTGGCAAAGCAAAATAAGCGCATTGCGCCAGATAAAGTATGTAAGAATTTTTATCCACAATATCTTAACTTATAATTAATGTTAATAACTTTTCTGGAATACAGAATTAAGAGCTTTACTTTGTTGAGATATCGTACTTTAAAATACGAATAGACTAAGAATAGAAGAATCACTTCGCATTATTACATACTTTGAAGTTATAAGTTCAATTATAAAAATATAATAGATCAGTTATATATTTTATTTTTATGCATTATTTATCTAAATTATGAATTTACGTTTCTTTTGAGTGTTAG
Source organism: Kradibia gibbosae (assembly GCA_018907135.1). Classification (NCBI taxonomy): domain Eukaryota; kingdom Metazoa; phylum Arthropoda; class Insecta; order Hymenoptera; family Agaonidae; genus Kradibia; species Kradibia gibbosae. Next base: position 11,567,072 of record JACCHX010000002.1, on the reverse strand, counting down.
ATTTAAGTATATAAAACCATTATTTTACAATTTTTATTATTATTTTATTCAAAGGTGAAAATTATTTTATAAATTATAAATTTTTTTAATAAAAAATTTGGATTATTTAGATAATATTTGTATTAGACTCAATTTTTTTTCAAAATATATAATGCAAAAATTAAAAAAGAAAGATAATATGTATGAAAAGTATTGTTACAAATAATTAAAAATTGTAATTGTAAAATTTTATCTTGCAAATGTATGAACAATATATACATATAAATTTATAAAAAAAGGAAACAGATCAATATGAGTGTAAATCTAAAAGCGATTCATTTTAAGACGTAAATTATTCAAATTCATAAATAAATGTATATTATATTCTTGTTTTGTATGAATTTATTCGCATTTGAATTTCACATAAACCGCGACAGGCTCAGCGAATAAATATAAATCAAATTAAAATAGATAATGTAGGTGGTTTTCGTAACGAATAAGAGCTCTTCTCTACTCAGTTAAGCAGAAAATGAATTAATCAAAATATTTATGTGTTTTTTTTGCTTAAATGCATCTTTAAGTATCACAATGTCTTTGCTTTATTTGTACAGTTACAATCAGTCCGTTCATTATAAAGTTTTCATCACTTCTTAAAATTATAAAACGAGCTTTTAAATTACGAAATATTAGGAAGCTATGAAAAATAATGTATTTTTTATTATATAAAATTATTAAAAATTATTCAGTTAAATTTTTTATTTTTCCTCTTTAAGATATAAATAGATTTTTTCAATACTACATATTAGTTTTATAGCTGTTGATTAAATACCAATAATTCTGATTTTTTAATATCTATAAATTAATACTAATCTTATAAATAGTAATCTATAAAAAAAGAATTGTTGAAAATAATATTCGAAAAAAATTTATAATAAATTAAAAATTAAAGTAGATGTAGAATGTTATTTAAAATCGGGCTAGTAGTGGAATCCAATGAAAATGAATGCTTAATTTTAATCAATAAAATATAAATTTTTTTTTGACGTTATTAATAATAATACATTATTGATAGATGTTATAAGTATAAACTTACCTATGTAGAGAATAATATTTATTTTAAAATTGATGTAAAATTGATTGATGTATTTGTAACTCACCTGTAAAAAATAAAAATATTATTAAAATTAGGATTATCTACTAGATACACATTTTTTTCGAATTTTTTATTTCATTGAAATATCATAATAATATTATAGTCATATTTTTCATATGTATTAAAACTAAAAATAAATTTAAACTTAAATGCATCTTTATACAAAATATAAACATCTTAGTCATTTACTATGTAACAAATGTCCATAAATGTTAACATAATGTTTTATAAAAGATCGAAAATACTTTGATTTTCTATGGCGACAATCAAGATTCCATATCAAGAATTTAGCTTAATCTTTATTATTTTCAAAACAAATTTATCCGGAAGAAGTAATCTTAATGACTTATAAAAAATTATCACAATAGCAAGCATGTATTTTATATTTTTGGTAAACTGTAGTCATTTTATGTATATAATATTATATGCATAGTATATAATATACAATACATAACGTACGGTCATATGAATGAAATTGTGTTTTTTTCGACATTAATGATACGGTGGATTGTTGTTTCTTCATATTTATATTGAACAAAATGGAGACGTGTAATTAATGTACTATTTATTATATAAAGAATGAAAAAATTCATATAGTTTATTAAGATGAATTTAGATATTTTCCCTTCGCGTAAATCAAGAAAAGTTTCGGGTACGCCTTAATTTAAATTTTTCAATGGTAATATGATGCAGAATCTATAACTGGGAAATAAGTTGTCAATAACACTGGAACTTACATAAAATTGGAACATCGTTTGTTATTCGTTCTTTTTAATATGCTAAAAATCTGAAATCGGTAATAGGAAGAATTACATAAATGTATAAGATTTAAGCACTGTAATTGAAACAAATCTGTAAATTATTCTGTGTTGTATACTACTAACTTGATACGATATTGAAATTTATTGACTATGGATTATAAGCACGTAAGAATTTAATACGTATATTCATATAATTTTTGTTTACAGTCACATAACAGAGATCTTATATTACATAGAGAAAGAAAAGATTGTTAATAATTAAGCATAGCCAATTAGTTCAGTACAGTACATATTCGCAAATGCCACAGGTAGCGTGACTTTTAATGACCCAGCATTTCAACAAAAATAATTTATACACTTACACAATAGGTGGCATTTATCCCGAAAAACCATTATTTACGTTAATAAAAACCGATACTACATTGTAACGTCGACATTTGTGTAAATGCCAGAGAATGATGTTTCCGTTCTTGCATGTTAATTTTCTCGTTCTGCTCTTTTGATTTAAACTATGATTTATGGATGTTTATAGTTTTTACTATTAGATCGTAATCATTACTGAGAAAAAATTCTTGTTCAGTTTATCAGTGTAAAGTTAGTGTAAGTAAAGTGACTGTTTTCGGATTTTTTTCAGTACATTCGTATGCGTTGTTTTTGACTACAAGTAAGGAAATTATTTAAGTAAATTCCTGGGCATGTTTCTTTCATCGTCACAGGGAAGTATCGAATGACGCAAGTCAGATCGCTTCTAAATTGACGAAATGAATTGACTATACATGTGAGTAGGCGTTGACTTGTCCTTTACTTGGCGTCCGTAGAGAAGCACTAATTCTCAAGACGACTATGGAGAAGCAATTAATGTCGATAGAGGTATAGGAAAAGTGCCGATCCCAGTATATATAACTCTTACGTGTTGACGAAAGCAAACATAGTTCGAGGCAGGAGTTTTATTTTTCCGGGCGCGCGAGCTCTTGATGAATCGTCGAACATAACTAAGATTGACCGAGCAATTCTTTCAGGTAGAAGGTGATTTACCGAAATGAGCCTGCTTACTGTTTGTAGGCTATTCTAAAGTGGCATTGGTCCCGATCATTTATGATCTCATTTGGTCGCAACAAGATGTGAATAATCCGAGTTTCTCAATTGTCTAATACAGCGACTTTTGCAATATTTTATGATTATTAGTGGTATAGGAAAAATTGTACAACGGACGTTTTTGATTTTTCACAATACCGTAATTTAAATTACATAAGTTAATTAATTTATCGGAAACTTATGTTAGATTAATACTTCCAGTAAAATGATTCAATGTCAATCATGACTCATGCACTGTTTTAAGAACTTCTTTATTCCAAATATTCGAAGAAAACTACAGTGCAATATAAATCCACTTTAGATTGTATAGTATGAGCAAATTGGCTAAAATGAAAAGACGGATTTTCCGCTTTAAGACGCAACATGCAGATTAATTAAATAATTGAACAATACCAATTTGAATTACATTTCTACACAATATTTAAAATTTGAACTTAAATATCAATTAGATAAATCCATACAAAATATTATACCAAATTAATTTTATGTAAAGTAGCGCGTAATTCATAGCCTTAATTATGCCAGTGTTGTGATTTTTCATATCATATTTATTATATTTACATTTATAAAAGCGCATATCTTTAAGTGCGTTTGCATATAAAATGCAATTTTCAAAACAAATTGAAAAAAGTCTATATTTTCAAGTAAGATTGGTTCGTTTATTCTTATTTTAATATTTACAGAAAAACTACGTCACTCGAAATTACAAATAAAAAAGTTGCAGAATAAATTAATAAATATATAATTGCGATAGATATTAAATTTAATTTGCAATCTTTAACCGTGCATACACAGATATTTCTAATTAACAATTTGAAAAATTTAACTCATGAAAGAATAACAGAGAACTCATTAAAACAAAAAAGTATTTTATTAGTTTCATTCACAACGCTTTCATTATCATACGAAAGTAAAATACTATTTTAGATATTGTATCATGAGTGAAAGTATTTGAATTTTAAATATTAATGTTTTTCAATTCAATGAAAGCAGTGCGAGCTATGAATATTAAAAATCTTTATGACAGGAAATAACAATTACAATTCTTTAAGAAAATTCTATCACATTATTTAAGGTAACCCTTATAATTAAGAGTAAATGTGAAATGCTTCTTTTCTTACTTACGTTTCGAGATCGGCAAGTATAACTTTTTTACACTCTGCTATGACCACCGAAACGGAGTGTCACTAGTTATATGTTACTTTATTAATGAATAAATTTTTATGTGTGTCTATTGTTTTATAAAATATATGAACGTTTTTTTACATACCAAGACCATTTTTTACCCATTAGTAAATGAAAATTTTATTTGAATACTTATTTGAATAATTTCTTATCAATTTTTATTTCTTATCGTTATTGATTATAATTATTGTATTTAATATTTCTGTACAGAATTGAAGATAATATTTGGGAGATAGAAAGTAAATATAGAAAATATTTTTAAATATAAAATTTAACCTCTTTTTTTTAAGTGAGATACTATATTTATGCATTAAGTAATTGTGAAAGATGTGAGAAAACATATTGCCTTATTAAATAAATTAAATTCTAGTACATTTTTTATAAATATGAAAAGCCTGTAATATGTAATTTTACAATGTAATATCAATCTGATTCGTTTCAAAATATATAAGGAAATTTATTAGAATCCAATAAAAAATGTATACATTTAGTTGAAAAAGAGAACATTTATTACATATAACGAGGTATCATCGAATTTAAATATTGTATTGAAAATTGCCGGATTCGGATTTTTAAGTTTTTGAAAATAAAAATAACAAAAAAAGAGTGACTTTAAGTGCATGAATTATATAAATCTAAATAATGTTTTATAAGATTTAAATACGTATTAAATCAGTAAAGATATGGATGAATTAATTGTCCATATTAAAATCATTTTCAAGGTAAGAACAAATATATTTGCGAGCTAAGTAAGAACTTCAGAGTGGGTTTACAGGCAAACAATTAGCGATGAAGATTTGAAATATTTTTAACCAACCTCAGAGATAGGTAGCATTTTCAGAAAATTAAAAAAAATAATGCCTTCCATTTCTTCCGAATATTGATTTTGACGGTATCCGTCTACAATTGGTTGGAGGGGGAGGGGAGGCGAGAGGAGGAGAGGGAGACCTTTTAACAAGGAAATACGCTTCGGTATTTACAAAGTATGACTGAACAAGGAGAATTGTATCGATAAATTTTGTTCCAGCATTATCGCTAATATTGAACTTAAAATAAATATTATTTTTAAATGCTTTTCCGTCTTTTCGGCTTTTATATCATAAAAGAATATTATTTTACTTATATTGATAAACTATGTTTGTAAGTAAGGTTTATTAATAAAAGAATATTCTGTTGCTAAATTTAAAAAGTATAATATAAACAATTAGACCAGAACATTTATAATATAAATAATTAAATCATGGCTTTTATATAATCAAGACTTTTCATATGAAAGTAATCGGTATTTTGTTGCCTTTTATAAAAAGGTACTGAAAAAGGGTATGAAAAACTAAATGGAAGTTTTTTTTAACAATTTAATAAATTAAAAAATTATAGTAATAAATTATTAGTCATAAAATCACAGAATGCTATACATGACTAAATAAATGTGAACAGAATTATAGTGGAAAATTGTAAACATTTGTTTTATTTGGCTTATTATTGTTTTCTTGTTATTTATATAGTGAAAAAGTATATTGTATATTGAAAATTATGAACACATTTTTACTTAGTAATTCTTAAAAGTTTTTTCTATTTTGAATATTTTAAAAATTTATGATTCCATCTTGATTGAAACTATTTTATGTATCTTTAAAATTTAAAAAACAAAAATAATTTTAAATAAAAAAATATATGGTTATTTTAATAATATACATATCGTTAAAAATTTATTTTATTGTTACATTAAACAAATAAATTCAAATTTTTGATGTCTAGAATGGAAAACAAAAATGAAGAAAAATTTATAAATATTTCCTATAGGACTTAAAATTCAGATATTTTTTACGCAAAATTTTTTTTTATAATTCAATAATTTTAGCTTCCATAATAAAGCTCCCTAAAAAATAACGTGTAAAGAAAAAAATTTAAATTACATTGCTCTGAGAATTATAATAAGATGTTGGCTAAGCAAAAAAATTCTCACATCCATATTTGTGCATAAAAAGGTATTTTGTTTCCTTATAAGGTACTTTTGGAAATGCTGCATACTTTTTTAATGGATATTGTACAAAAAATTGTTATTGCGGATATGTCATTACAGCTTTGTAAGAAATAAGAAAACTTAACATAAATAAAATAAAAAATCAAGTTCCCGTAAAAATTACATTTCTTATTGTATGTTTTTATTCTTAAATAAAGCGAGTGCGCAACCTTATCAACTACGAATTAAGTTGTGTTGCGATTGGATAAATTTGCTCATTATTGATAGTCGGTCAGGTAGAAATTGATTATTATCTCTACTTTATCTCGAAATTTACTTGCAAATATTTAATTGTACGGCAAAAGAGGGCGTATGAATTATTTGTTCTTGATACCGAGGGTATTTTAATATAATTACTTAATAAAGGTTTTTTAAAAATGAAAATTAATGAAAGAAGATTATTAAATTAAATTACAAGAACAATATACAAAGTCTAACATTATTTTCAAGATAAGAAGTAAATGTTTATTATTCGATTATATTAAATTTTTAACATTTTATAAACAAATTTATAAAAAAAATCAATAATAATTAGTAATTATAATAACTTACAATTATTAAAAACTTACAATTTAATTAAAATTTGCAATAGTAAGCTGATTTCTTATTAAAAATGTAAGTTTGTATTTTTTAAACATTATTTGTGATTTGAAATCATGATTTAATTTCAGTGGAGATAAGAACAATGCTTACGAATAAATTACATATAAATTAAAATAACTTATTTATGTATCAAATATAACAAATAAAACGAGAATCATGTGTAAGTAAACATGAATGTTAAGGTTTACGGGTTTTTAATGTTTTTAGTAATTTTATATAAAAGGTGACATTTAAATGATTAATAAGCACCGTTGAAACTTAATAAATACATAATTTCTGTATTTCTTGAAATTATTTTATCTTGTTTTAAATATTACATTAAAACTGAAATCTGTTAAATTTTGAAAATATTATTTCATTTTTATTTAAAAAAATATCCAAAATAGACAAATCTTAGACTAATATAATTTTTGAATAAAAGAAAATATTTTTATTGAAAAATAAAATTACGAACCAATAAAATTTATATATATATTTAAAAATTGAGTTATTATTTAAAATTTTTTTTTTACTGTTTAAATAATAAATCTTTTAATTTTGACTTTATAATATCTTTGTATTATTTTCACCTTCAAATTGCTTGAGATGAAATCATTTTTCAAAAATGTACGTAAAAATAGAGTTAAAAAATTACTTAGCTTCATGTAAAGTTAAAATAATCAATATTTAACCCAGTAATAAATGCCGAAATCGATAAGGAAATGGTTTCCTGGTAATTTCTGTCCATGTTTTGCTTGAAGTTAAAAGGCCTATTTTGAAGGCATTTGCCCCCTTTTTAGTATTGTATAATTCAACGCAATGCAAAACAATTTTTAAATATAATAAATTATTCTTTAACGTTAAATATAAAATAAAAACAATTTATTTGTTAATTATCGCTTATATTAAGAAATAAATATTTCAGTTATTTTTGGAATAATATTTGGGAGGGCAGGAAAATTCGTGATTTAGATATTATGATCAATTCTTTCATTGAAACAGACAAGACTTGAACTTGAAATTTTAATTGCTTAAATCAGTTATTAAATTATAATAAATTAATTGTTCATCGAAATGAAAGTGACTTTCATGGAAAACGCCGACCCTTTGTTAATTTGCACTACACATACGTTACTTTATTTTTATGTCTCATCAGTAAAACTTTATCATCAAAAATTTTATTCAAAAGCTTGTAATTATAAGTTATTAGTATCTAAAAGACTTATTCTCTAGCTTAGCTTGATTATTAATATCGCAGTTATTAGTTACATATTAAATTTTCTTTAATAAGGAACATTATAATATTAATTTATTAGTGTGTCTGTTTGAACAATTAAGTTGAAAATAATATCCTAATTGAAATGTTTATCAAATTAAAAGAAATAATTAAACCATTAAATATAGAGTAAATATAGAGTCGCTTATTTACTATTTTTAGGGTATCTAATTTTTCCTCAGTATTTTAATATAATTATGCACTAGGACTAAACAAGTTTGTCGATGATACTTATTTCTAAAAACAATAAAATTCGAATACTAGAATTTTTAGTTAGTCTAAAGAATTTGAGAATAAATATAGTTTTTTATTATTAATAATGAAAATTTTATGATTTTTAAAAATTGTTAATAAATTGTGTTTATAAAAGTATTAAAATGCAAGTATTAGAAATAAATGTTCAATATTTATTACACGTGACACTACTATTTAATTATGTCAAAAAAAAAGAAACAAATATACAAAAATTGTAATATTAACAATTAACCTAATTGTCGTCTAGAATATTTTTTGAAATTAGTACTATAAAGCTTAATAAAAAAAAATTTATTTACATTTATAAAAGAACCGTTAAAAATTGTTATATCGAAATAAATAATTTTACAACTTCCTCAATAATAAAGAAATTATATTGCCCATAGAAAAATACGATTGTAAACAGCAAACTACTTGCTATTGTGATGTCTACAAGCAGGACAAGCTCCTAAGATTCTCATATATAGCAATTTTTCACACGCACATTGTTTCCAAAAAAAAAACGTTTATAATTAAAGAAGATAAAACAATTGTCATAGCTTTGGTACATTTGTTTCTGCGCATACAAAGAAACATTGTTTGTATCATATTTTATTTTATTGCAAAATATGCTCTCTATAAATAAGAGTTTAGTATAAATGTAGCCATAGTAATGATCCAATTAAATAAAAAAATATACAATAAACATAGAGGTAATAGGTATCGGTAGTACATATTTTGCAATACAACTTCCTTATGAGATTAACGTTGTTTCCCATTTTCTGTAATACCATAAGCTTTTCACTAACGGGAACAGAATAGCGCACGGCTCATTATTTCCTTTCCATGAAGTAGTATAAATGCACTTTATCATTCAGATGTATACATCCACGCGAATAATAAACAAATAGCGGACTGAACTGAGACTCGAAGCTAATCGTCTGCTGCTTTTGTGGGTTACATTACATTGTATTTATTCTTCCCCTGTCCCTGCCGGTCCGCGAAATCTATTGTCTAACTCCGAAGCGGCAAAGCACTTCGTGTTGTCAAATCCCACATGCGAAGCTTGTAGCTTTGGTCCCGCTTAAAAATGCAATGGCAGCGCGTTAAAGTGACAACAGCGTGGGCACACGAAACCACGACCCTGAAGTACAACAGGATTTTGCGTCTCGCTGCTTCGAAGGTCCTCCTTTTATTAGAATGATGACGGCTACAGCCACGATGGCAGGAGGTTGAGGGGGAGTCTCCAATGATAGATGATAGATACGAAGAAATATATTTGCTATCGTTAGTCTCGCGTTTCGTAAGACATGTTTCCGTCCATAATACGGGTCGCATAATAGATGATTTGCCCGCACACTTTGTATTGCGGCCATTTATTTATTCGTCATGAGAATCCTTTGCCGATAGATTCTTTTTTTCCACGAGTGCCTTAATTATAATTGCTTCGAAATTTCATAGCGGCTCAGACAATGCGTGTGTAATATTAAATATTGTAAACAACATTATTCAAAGGGTTGACGCGTTAGTAATTACGAATTCATTATGAAGTATTGTACCTTTGTTAGAATATGATTATCATGTAACGATCTACAATTTATATTATACAATGGCTTAAGTTTTTAGCTTAAAATTAAAAAAAATTGAAATATTGAATATTAAACTATTTAGTATCCGTACAAAATTGCTGCAATGGTTTAATGTAAAAATAATTTACACATTATAAATAATAATAATCAATTATCTTATATCATTCTATCATTCATTCATTCATTATCATTCATTTTCGCGTAGTGGCCACTAATGCGCTACTATATAAGATAACAATACAAAAACTAATACAGTTTATAACGATATTTTTATTTCTAATTATTATTCATTAATTTAATTTCATGTTTTAATACTCATTATAATTTTTATCTCTTTTAATCAACTTTCTATTTTCTACATCACTCAGTACAAATGCTTTTGAATACATTCTAACAGGACATGAATAAAAACTTCATTACGTAATTATTATGAATTTTAAAATCACTTATGTGTTATGAAACGATTTTCTACCTTCTGACCTGAAAGATCGAAAACGCCCTTCAACGATAAGAATATCTGTAAATTAACACGGCCAATTAATTTACATCCTTAAATACTATTGAGGCTATTTGATCAAAAGTACTTGTACACTATTAATTGATTATTATAACTTATGATAGTCTTAAATAAATCTTTCGATAATGGTATCAAGAGATTATGCTTATACAAACAAAATTAACAGTTTATCAAGAAATAATTGGCAAATTTTAGTATTCATGTAAATACATAGATAATTTTTTAAACTTATACAATTAATTAACCCAGTATATTTTATAAATAATAAAAAAAAAGATGCCGAATATACAAAAATTAATAATCATATATATTTAATAATATACAATATGTACTTTGAAAATAATGCTGTTGCTTAAAAGAAAACATTTTATAAAACTCAAATAAGAAAAATGATGTAATTATAAATTAAATGGCTAATATTTAAATCGTTTATAAATGAGTTGACTAAAAATTAAATCTCATTTCTCAATCAAAATACGGTATTTGAAACATTGTAAAAATCAAGCAAGACTTACTTAGTATTACTTTTATATAATTTTAAAAACATTTTAAATACAATTTTTATAATGAGATGGAAGTTGTATATTGATCATTACATTTACACAAATTCCGTAAATGTCTGCATTATACAATTTGTCTAGAAAAATTTAAATAATTTATTGGGAAACCATGAAATCATTCGTTTATCAATAAATGTAAAGCTGATCAAAAAATTTAATTCTTTAAGCAATGTGATAGTATATGAATTAATTGCATCAATTTTCTGTATTTGTTTCATGCGATATTTATATTTTTATAACTTCAAAAGAATAAATTGTATAATGAAATTCTGATCAGAAAAGAAACACTAGTAATTTAATGTTACAAAGCAAATTATATCATTTTTTTCGGATTGTAAATAGACATTGATTGAAATATTTTCTTAGAAAGCAAATAATTTTTTTAATTTACCTTCTCAAACCACAAGATTAATAAGTAATATTAATAGGAATTCAAGAAATATATTTGAAAAATAATACGATATTATGAGGGTAAAACAATTTAGATTAAAATTTATAACATTTTTTGTAAGAATATATAGTTATTTTTTCATAGAGAGGGTAGGATATAGGTTATATGATATATTATGGTTTTAATATTTTTTGCAATTGCTATTTGTATTTTTTACTTTTTGACCAATTTAAGTTAACGAACAAGCAATTAAGAATTATTCCTATAAAGTAAAATAAAATTTAGATACGCTGCACGCATGCAAATATCACATTGTTATGTCACATAGTTATTAGAAGTAGTCTAGACCTTAGATTAGACTTCCGTTCTGAAATTGTTTGGAATCGAACATCTAGGAACCGAGCAATTGATGAAAATAATTGCTGTGAAAAATGTTCAGGTACAGTAGCGGCAAAATAATAGAAAAATATTTAGCCGGAAGCTCTGAAAAGTAACTGAGCAACAAGAGTTACATGGTAATGAGAAGGAAAAAAAAGAATTGTCACATTTAAAGCTAAAGAGATAATATCTGCATGTAAAAATGAGCAAAAACACGGCTTATGAGATTTGCGATTAGACTCAAACGGCTGGTTGTGCCATAGCTCCAATAACGTAAACAAACTGAAAGGGTTGCAATTGGATTGAAATTGCAAATATTGATATTCTCCTAGTAGTTGAACAATTTTTTAGCTCAAAATAGGGTCTTTTTTATATTGGAAACGCCTATTAATATCTGATATGTCCATCAAATACAAAATTCAGTTAAAACGTATTACAAATAGCTTTTTCCTTCCATTCTGAACATATGTTTTACTATGCTTTCTTGAATTTTCTATGATTAGCAAATAATAAAAAAAATTCGAAGATTTGTAGCTCTAAAAAGCGAAACAAAAATTCTTTAAAAAGGTGCTTGTTATACAATTTTTAACTTATAACACTTTTTGTAGGTTGGTTTTTTTCGATTATTATTCTAGGCTAGTCCATCTATCTTTGAATGTTTCTTTGACATTATATTATTAATACCATGCAGTCATTACTTAACGCATTTTACTATATTTATAAGGTTTGAACTGATGAATATTTTTTTGAACAATTTTTGATTTACAAATAGTTTTTCCGTCATTTTTCCATTGCAAAATGTATCATAAGTATACAAGCCTTTTACTTATTTTGTAATTTATTATATTATGTAAGAAAACAGTATAAAAATAATTAGTATATAAAAGCTAATTTGTAAAATAACAAAAAAGATCTTTTGTTTTAGAAAAACAGAACTAAAATTTTAAACTCTTCTTCAAAATTAGAATTTCGTTATAATCTAAGTCTAAAAAATCTGAAAAATATCTTCATATGAAGGTATGTGTATAAGGATGGTTTTTATATTGGAACTGTTATTATATTGCTAAAAAATAATTCTGCTACTACTTATTATGTGTATAGTCTTTTATTAATTTTAATGGATCTTGAGACAGCCATCAAAAATCCAAAATTTGTGTGAAAATGTAAATAACTTTCAAGGTTCAACAAAAAAGGCATGAAAATCTTTGAAAAAGAATGCAAAGCTATTCCGGAGAAAAATCTAGTATACGGAAAATTCCGTGTAATCACGTAAGCTCTTCTAATCACGTTTTTATATCGATGAAGGCTACTTTAGAATTCACCCCTATCTTGCTAGGTAATCCAAGACCCTTATAAATTCACCCGAGGAAAGCGTGTCGTGGTTAATTACACGAAGCACTAAGAGCTAATATTTGGATTAGTTCAATTGGTGGTAAAGTCACATTGCGCGATCCCGCCAGCAATTTATTTGTTGCATAATGAATGTCGATACAGTAGATTTATAATGCTCAGTTTTTCTCCATTCCTACATATAATACTACGTAACAGCAAATGTTATATTCTAATGGATCGTATGGACTTTGGAACTTTAGTTTAGCTGCGCCATTAAATATGTTTTTGACTTCTATATTATATATTAATGTATATGTATATAATATATGTATAATATATATATAATATATGTATGTATGTCTATGTATATGTATATAATATTTCCGAAATTTATCCATTGAACGAGAAATTAATTCATCTTAATTTAATATATAAAAAATAAAACAGCTTTATATGTATTTTATTGGCTGAGTTAAAAATTATTGTATACCATAATGTTTCTACACAATTCCATTTGCATATACAATCAAGTTATCTTATCACATCAAAACAATCGAAAAATTGTTTTGTAATGCCGTAAGTTGATATATAAATGCTTTTATAATAATTTGAAGTTTTTGTGTTCAGACAATGCGCTAGGGACAGTTTTCTCGATTAAACTATAATAGACGATTTATTCAATTCATATACAGTAGTTTATTTCTTCTTAAAAAATATAAATTACTTCCACCTTTTAAATTATATTTGCAACGACGAATTGATAGTTTTGTGAACAACAATGATCTTACGTCAAACATTGGTTTGCTTTAATAATTGCGTATTTTATGAACTAATGAGAGCAGCTTGCATACGCAGCCATTGGAACAGAAATCGTAACACTACTACAAAAGTAGAATTGCATGCTATGCCATTAATTATGTTCGATTGATTAAATCTCATCTAACAAATTTATCGCGCACACAAAACACACCATGAAAACTGCGTATAATTTCATTCATTAACCAATTTAATTGTTAAGAATATCAATTGTGTCCTCTTTTAAACTAAAATATACGAAAATAATTACGTGTAATGGCAATTGAGTACCATCACTTTTTTTCAATCGCGACATTGTGATTTTATAGAATTACGCTTAGTTGATAGAGATATGTAATGTTGATATAAAAAATAATCACATTATATTACAAACTCTATAGTGGATGTAAATAATTAGTGCTTTTCAATAAGTTGTTCATTTTTTCTATTAAGACCAATTTACTTTTTAAATATAATAGTTTTTTCAACTGATTTATTTAAAAATCTGACACAATCGTTTCTCGATCAGTCCACGTGAAATTATGTACATTTAAATACAATGCAAGATAATGCAAGGTATATGGATAACTAAGTACACCACCCTAAATTTTTCTAAGAAGTTGAAATTAATAGCTTGTTGCCAAAGTAATCTTCACGAATATTTAAAAAGTAGCGTCGAGCAGATCGCAACGGTGATTCGAAAAAATGTTCCAAGGTTGGCGACGAGTCGTGCGAACTGTTCACGATTCGCTGTTGCTCTTTCTAAAGCGGTGACATACACTAATTCGCGCAAATCCGTTCCATTCCAGTTATCATCTAGATCCGCTAATCCGAGGAAATTCTGCGGACACCCGGAGCATCGATATGATGGTGGCTGTTAATGGCAATTCTTCTTACACAGTACGAATTTTATCAGCCCATAATTCGGTTAAGGAAATTACTGGATTTACCCGGAACTTGAGCTGAGTGCCTTAATTAATTTTCCTATTTAGGATACGAATGCTTTGAAGAAGTCGTAGCAGTTTATTTATGTCATTTTGACACAGTTATTATTAATGGAGAGTAATGGCGTTATTTATAATCTTATTTACTGGACATACTTATAGTATATAAATTTAGTATTGCATAATATTAACTCATATAATAAGATTAATCAATAATTTGACCATTAGATAATTATTTCGAAAAATGAAATAGATATTCTTTTAATATATATTTTAGTATAGATTTTTTTATTACTGTAAATATTAACAAATTGAAGTGCCGAGTTGATAATAATTTTGTGTTGGACGCAATATTTAAGAAAAACTGTATTTTTTCTTTTGAATTTACAGTATAGCAACTATTTCTGATAAGATCTAAAGGGAAATTTGTGCTTTTTGTCAAAACTATGACTACGATTATGAAATCAATTTATGTTATAAAATAAATAATTTTTTAAATAATTATTTAATATGCAGGGGTTTCTCTTTGTTTAAAAATAATAAGATAAAAGACCAAAATCTTAGAAATAATTGATTTTTTCTACGTGTCTGGGAATAAAAAAAATGCTAATGGTATATATCAACAAAATTCGTTTTTATGTACTTTTATTGTATCCAATGTGATGAAGAATACGATTAAAAACTGGTTGTTCTCAAATGCTACCCAACAAGTAAACTAGTCTTGTTATCTCTTAATAAAATTCTTATAATTCTTCCGCATGGGATATAACAAAATTTAATTTTGGAAGCTAATATTTACATTTATCATGAAAAATAGCTAATCGTTATAAAACTTGGTAAAAAAGTCAACATCTGTCGGGTTCACTCTTATTACGCGTGATGGACAACATAAAAAAATTTATATAAAATAAATGCGGGAGTAGAGAATTTCTTTAATTGGTTTTTCAATTAACACTTTTCATTATAAATAATTAATTTGGCTAGTTAGTTTTGAGTAATTTCGACATTAGCCATTACATTATGCTAATACAATATAGCTTTAAATATGATTAGCTTTTTTTAAGCTTATATGAATCTTTTATGTAGTTTTAATATAAAAACTAAATAGAATAAAAATATCCAGAGTATACAAAAGAAGTTGGAAATTTTAACCAACATATAGAAAATGACGCTTAGTTTACTAAAGAATCGATGCTTTGATAGTGTTTATCATTTATCTTGATAGTGTGTGGCTTGGCACTAGTCAGGGAATTACAAGCCGCACAGAACTGATTTATCAATATTGGGCTATAAGGGATACAATTATTTTTTACTTGAGCGGTGTTCCATGCAACTAGCACCGAACTAAATCTTATGAGATCATCTGCATGAGTTGATGATCGCATGGAAAATAGAGAAAAGTTTTACATGTTTTAATTCTTCGATATAAAATCCTTATCGATACAATTTCGTACAGGATAGAATCAATACTTTTAGAGATAGAAAAATCCTGTTAAAATTTATACTATTGTTGATACAAGTTTTTAACATTATATTATACTCATGTTGAACAAGCTTTAGACACACTATGATTCGCTAGTATTAGCCGTTAAAAAAGATTACCGAAAATCGCTTCATCTTGATAGCTACGGTACTTACATTATGTAGATGTTAAAC
Source organism: Kradibia gibbosae (assembly GCA_018907135.1). Taxonomy (NCBI): domain Eukaryota; kingdom Metazoa; phylum Arthropoda; class Insecta; order Hymenoptera; family Agaonidae; genus Kradibia; species Kradibia gibbosae. Next base: position 11,550,622 of record JACCHX010000002.1, on the reverse strand, counting down.
AATCATTGCAGTGTTACGAGGTGTTAAACATTCCAGTACATTAATACTCATAATTCATATTATATTTTCGTACTGATACAGTGTTTAAAATATTTAAAACAGAACTAACAGATATTTAAAAAACAATTAATTGGAAGCTACAAATACTTTATACATCGAAATAACGTATCAGATATCAACATAAAACTCAGTTTTGAAAGATGATATAAATAAATATATTTTGTATGTATAAGGATTCTTTAAATGCGCTACTCACTTTTATCATTTTTTTTGTTAGCTTATAGAACACCGCGCATATTTGAGGCACAAAGTTTGATAACAACAGTCAGTCAAAAGCTTTTTCGGAATATTTCGTTACCACTTTTCGATCAAGAATTATTACACTAATAAATCGTTCTACAAATCGTCCAGGTCATCGATTTTATGCTCGTAATAGTATTTAAAGAAAAAAGAAGAATATCCTGTGAAAGCTGATCGCCGTTACTTGATTTAGCTACGGTCCGATTGCAATAAAGGTAGTTACTAAGTTAATTCTTCTGTTTATTACAGACTTTTAAAAGCTATAATCAATGTCAAAAGAAAATATAATACTTAGTCGATTTACACCAAAGGTCCATCAGTAATATAGTAACTAAAACACTTTATGTAAGAAGTTTTTCTATATTTACTATTAAATAAAATATATCACCGTTTTTTTACATTTACATTATTTCATATTATCATGCTGTACTTTAACGTGGGTTACTTGATTTATTTTTAAAGCTCCAAATATATCATTAACATAAAAATTGGATAAACTTTTACAAACTTTATTACAAAGATATTTATAATTTCTAGTAACTATTAATTTATTATAGGAAAAATTTAATATCAAATTTGATTTAATATGAAAATTTTATATTATATTTCAAATTATGCTATTTAAAGTAAAGGCGAATTATAATTTTAGATTATATTCTTATATTTGATTCGAAATCATTATAAGGTATTTTAAAAGAAAAAAGTTTTTTAAACTTTTACAAGCGTAATTTTTATTGTTTTTTTATTAAGCAATTATCATTAAGATTTTTCTAAATAAAACGCAATGATCAATTTTTCTTTTTTATATATGAAACTGAGAATATAAGAAAATATCAAACTTTATAATAGATAACTTATGTGCCATTCCTGAAATTGAAATCAAAATTCTTTTTAAAGCATGCATTAGAAATAAAGTTCACCAATAACATTCTAATTATGTTATTTTATTATTGTAGAAGGTTATCAGGCGAGTTTTTGCATTTATTAGAAAACACAAACTTCTAATTTACGTCTTCATTCAATATTAAAAAATAAGTGGTTTAAAGTATTACTGACTCAATTTAATTTTTACCCACTATATGACATAATTAAGTTGAGCTTAAACAAATTTATAGTTAGTAAATGATTTCTGTTGTCAAAAGTTAACGAATTTTTTGCTACAGAGCCTTCAAAACTATCTTCATCATGGATTAAAATTTTTTTATAATAGTCTTCCGTTAAAATTAAACGGATTAATTGATAAGTATGGAAGCACGTTTGCGTAATACTAAACTCATTTTACATGCATAAGTGAATAAAGATGAGACGTAGCGATACAGTGAAATAAATAAGTGACTGCTTTGGTATAAAATTTTATATTCACCAGAAGAGCTAATTAAAATCTTAAGCTAGATATGCCATTCTGTTTTATTTTTTAAAGAAGCTTCGTCCAATTTTAGATATGGGAGCATGGCATTACTTTTAATTTATCGAATATCATGTTTTTCATTTGAAAGATACACGGGTTTTTTACTATAAAAATTTGTTTAATATAAAAATATCGAAATATATATCATCAAAAATGATAAATTATAAATATCGAAAAGTCTCCTGAACTTATGGTACAAAGTAACAAATATTAAAAAAAACGAAAAAAAATATTAAAAATTTTTTTTATGTCAATTATGTGTAGAATTAGGAATGTAATTTAGCTATTTTAAAAAAATGTTTATATAACAATTATTATAAACATGAACTGTTTTAATTTAATACATTGATAATAATACCTGATCAAAAAAAAATTATGAGAATTAATCAAAAGTCAATATCAGAGACTCATAAAAGTACTTCATTTATACTATGAAAGATATTTAGAGAGTAATCCACTTATTTTAAAAACACATACTTATTCATAATTCATAAAAGCTACACAATTAAATTTGATATTCACAATTTTAAGTAAAAACATTGATTTCTTAGAATAAGAATTGATCACACTTGATAATTATAATTTCATATTACATTATGTGTTAAATCAGTTTCCGACTTGTAAAATCATTAATAGAATTCGGTTAGTATCCTTGGTTCTCTTGAATCATGTACTAGAGAAGAGATGATAAGTAGAAATGGAATTTGAAAAAGAAAAGTAGGAATTTCCGACACTTTTGAGTCTTCGGTGAATCATTCGGTCAAATTTTTGATGAAAGATACGTATGAAATCGTTTACCATCAAGAACAAACAGTTAGATTTGCATTTTTGTTTTTACACCTAATACCTATTTCAGCCAATATCTAAGAAAGTAGGATTGATTGATTATGTTGTATACTTAGTTTCCTACTGTCAATACCCTTCATTCGGTTGATAATTCTAAGTGTATATCTACATGTCGTGAATGAATTAAAGAGAACTACAAGGAGAGATATCTTACATATTATAAACTACCATAGATCGTACGTAAGTAAAACCGTATAATCTAACTCCCTTTACTCATCATAAAAAATTTTATCGTGTGTTTTTTCCTGGTCTTGAGGATACAAAGAAAAGCTTCTATTGTGAAAATATCATGTCTTGTATTATATTTTTTGAAACTTGTATACACTTGTATGTGTAATCCATTAAATTTATATCATATTTTTATCTTATTTCTTAATACAGTAGTAAGAATTTTCTGAATTCTGCATAAGAAATATCTTTTAACAAGAAAGGGAAGCTGTTTTGTTAGCTACCAATCGAGTAAAAATAATAAATATATGAATAAATGGCTAATTTCATGCTTATGTAGGTCATAAAAATATTGTATATGAAACATACTTAAAATATGAAATACGTTTTTTTAATTTTTGTTAATTAACTAGTTAATATAATTGATTCTGCCTCAATCCTTTGAAATGAGGTCGTATATATTATATATATTGTTTCACGGAAATTTAGTAAATAATTGCTTTTATAATATTACAAATGTTACATGAATGAGAAATGAAGTGTATTTCTTTAGAAAAGATACAGTCTGTCTCATAAAAATAAAGAAATTGATCTAGAGTTCCTATTATTAAACAGGAAATCCGACTTATATTATTAGAATATTACATTTACTGCAATATTAAGAAAAGTATTAACCTTTTAATTAGAGTTATATTGTTTTTGCTCATTGTAGGTAAACGTAGACTAAATAAGGTTTGACTGATGCTCTAAAAGAAAACAGAAAGAGATAATAATAAATCTTAAAAATAATCTAGAAACAACTGCATTTAAAGAAATATATTACGTATGTCAATTTATACTTACATTGGAAATAAGTGCCTCTAATTATTTTTTAATACAAATTTTAATAAACTAGTTTACAACTCGTTTAATAGCTTAAATACAAGGAGTAATGTAATAATGTAATCGTGACTTTATACTTTGAACATTGTGTAAGAAGTCGATTCTGATTTTTTTCTTCGTGTAGAAAAAATATATCCATTCACTTTCATCACGTGCCAATGAGCTGAAACTCGTACTTTTTTTAAGTTCCTTTTTCTGTATACTTTTTTGCTTTACATCTTAATATCTGGTAAACGTCATTAATACATCAAAAGATTTTTTTATTGAATTACTTTTATATAATAATTTAATTCATTATCTTTCTTAAGTTATTGAAACATTCTGAACACAATAAGCAAAATTATTCATAAAATCATGAGTATTAAAATCGTTTTTATTAGTCTGCATATTTGTTTTTTTGTAAACAAAATTCTCAACGGAATTTTTTGTCAAATGGAATATTTATATTAACGCTTTTGAATAATGCACAACTAAACGAAATACACTTCTTTTTATTTTCCTACTTGAAAATCAAGTAATAAACAAATTATAATATTTTATTAAAAAATCTTTGAATAAAGTTTTAATGCACAATTAAATATCACGAATAAGCAAGTATAGCCTATTTGTCTTAATGTTTTATATATATATATATATATATATATATATATATTGCTGCGTTTAAAAAAGTGCTAAATTTTTTTTTAAATTATAAATAATATTTATATATATTCATTTATTTAAATATTTTGTTTGTAACTTATACGACGTATCAACTACACATAGTTAAAGCGCAGTGGAGAGAAGGTAATTTTAAAACCAGTTGTAGCCGACATTCACTTTAAATGTTCTTGGTTACATTTGGGATACGATAAAAGGGCGTTACCAAATCTGAGAAGGTAAATCTGATGCAACGCTTGCGTGTCTAATGGAAAATAGCCTTTACGTTTATACAGCATCGGAATCACGAAACACCACACAAACTTAGATACGATTCATTATAAAGTCTCTTCTAAAAAATAATTTTTAAATAGTATATTGATATTCGGCCAAAAACTTGTAGCACAGCTTTCTTTTTCTTTTGTTTAGCATTTGTAATTCAATACTGCTTTCTTTGTAATATATATTATGAATTATTTAAAAAAATTGTTTATGAGTATATATTTAAAAGTCCTTACTTTGCATCTTATTCCCCATTACAAAGAACTATAATTTACGTGTATTATGATATATAATTATTTTAAAAATTCGAATGATGCGAAGTCCTGCCATTGTATTCCAAGATTTCATTTTTTCCGAAATTGCTAATATATTAGACATATACATTATTTTCTAATATAAAACAAACGTAGTAGTTTTATAAATCTACAATAAAATTAATCAAAATATTTAATAAAAAAGTATTTTTGTAGTATAAATAAACAAACGCATTACATAATTATTCACTTTATTCAATTTTTATTTTGAATTTTATTTTTTGATTTTTATATTTTGAATTGTATTAATTACTGTATGTAATTAACATGTGTATGTAATTCTAAATTTATTAATTAGATATATTTATAAAATTTCATTTTAAACATTAAATTTCTTAATATTCCGAAAAATAAACAAAAATAACATGTAGAATATTATATTAAGTTCATATAAATTTATACAACCCAGAAAATCGAATACAGGTGCTTAAATTTACGTGTATACCTTGTTAATACTTTTAGTTTTAAAAATATAATTTTTACACTGTAATATTAAAAAATATGTATTTATACGTATGAGAAAAATTAGTACATGAAAATTAAATAATTTTAATAAAAAAGATAATTGCAAAATTATTTATACTTTGAAAAATTTCCAATAAAGACTTTGGATAATATAAAAGCCTTGATTTTAGATATGTTATAAATTTTAGACATTTTTTTAGGAACAATAAAACATCAATTATTATACAAAGCTTATATACTATATTTATTTACATTTATAAAACAAACGAATGAAAAAACACAATAAGTATAACTTAAAGTGAGTTATCTATTCTTAATTATTATCATCCATTTTGCAGTTTCACAGAACAAACACAAAATTTTCATTTAAAAAATATTAGGAACCCATCCATGAGTGTTTCCTTTCACGCGGATGATCTCTAAAGCTACATACTTATAAATATCTTTTGTATCGAATAGCATAATAATGTGACTTTGAGTGAGTGTTTTAATATCTCGATCTATGAAGCCTTCAACGCGTCCCTCTTTCTTTATCTCTCATTCTTTCGCTATTGCATGTACATGTGCTTTATTAAGGTTAGAATTGGTTACACCTCAGTCCAACAACATCAGTAGGCATTATACGCTCGAAAACTAGCCTGCCCGATGGGAGATAAAAGATCGTTGTTTCATATTATATTGACGTTTCTGTATGTAGGGAAAAAATCAAGTATAATATTCACGAAGACCAGAACAATTGATTTGTTGAAACAATATAAAAAGAAAAAGTGTGCCTGGTATAGAAATTGCAGGGGCTGCTTCTATTAGGCAATCGGAATTTTTTTATTTGAAAGGTGTAATATAGTATCTTATTAATACGTGGCTGTTCCTTTTGAATATTATTCACGATGATAGGAATTCTTGCAATTTCTAAATATGCACAAGAGATAAGACGTAAAGGGTTCAAAAGATATCCTTAAAAATATTATTTGCAAAGATTTATATAATAAAATTGTATTACAGAAATACTCATTGTTACAATATTCAATAAGATATTTGATTCTAAGATATAATAAGCGTATAGAAGAAACCTTATAATAATAGTTCAATTGAGCAAAAATTAAAGCTCTCTTTATAAAGCCATTAAATTAAAAGATATGATCTTTCATTAATACTCTATTAACGAGTCAGATAAAAAATATATTAGTAATATATTATTTACGCAATAATTCCAAAAATAAAATATACGAAGTGGAGAAATGAAATTCAAGCATAAACTACTGTACAAAATAGCCGTAAAAGTAATTGCGCGTGAGCTAAAGATGTCATAAACAAATATATTATAGCTTGGTAGATTCCGAAAGTGAACGAAAGAGCAAAAATACATCTCGACTGAGAGATAAAAATATCACGCGAAGTCTAGTTAAACCGAATGATAGTAAGAGAAAGATCAGTTTCAAGCCTACAAGAATGAATTTTGTATTTTTAAATAATAAATAAATAAATTTATTTTTTAATTTATGATTTGAACTTGTTAGAGATGTTTGATTATTAATGATTCGTATAATAATTACTTTATTTACTTTAAAAATCAATTAAACAGATTTATGATAATGATAATAAGTTCCTTTTGTATGTGTATAAAGCATTTAGATTTTAATATTAAAAACAAGATTTTATGTTATTTAACTGATAATAAAATATAAATGTATAAACAAGTTTCAAATAATAGTAAGAGGTTTTTACAATCTTATGATGCAAAAAGTACAAAATTTGTTTTTGTAATCAATTTTATCCTTTAATATATATTACGATTAAATTAAATATTAAATTAGAAACTGATCACGTTTTTAATTTTATTATATTAAAACTAATATTTTTTTTATAAGACATAATAAACATAATTTAAAAAAAGCCATAATTTTGAATTATACAAATTTTATATTATATTAGATTTTTTATATATTATTGAGATATTTTTAATGCTTGAAATTTTTATAAATAATAAAATTTCAAAGTGAAAGTAATTCATATTTAAGGGCCAGATGAAAAAAACAGAATCAATAATAAAATGTGACTATTTAAATGTTAAAATCACACAAAACAATACTTAAAATATATAAAATTCGATTATATTACAAGCATAACAAGATTTTTGCAAAGAAATACATTCCTTGAATCGTTAGTACATTATACTAAGAATATATTCCAGAGATATTTTTTATATTTTCTGTACCAGTGTTACTAGAAATATGTGGTTTTGATTTTTTTTCATTCAATTTTAGTAAAAATGCAAAAATTTATTTCAACATAAGGTTCTTTTTAATTTATGCAAGCCGAATGGTTAAGTTCTTTTATATGAAAATATTATTAATAAGATAATGGTAGTAAGTGTTACTTGTACTCATTTTTTAATGGTTCAACATTTAAATTTAAAAAAAATATATTTAATTTTTGAGCAACTAATAAATACAATATGAAGTAATTAATTTTCAATATGAACCATATATTCCGAATAAAATATTTACATTTAATATTTAGGGCAATTAAGACTTATAATAATATAGGGCATTTCAAATAAAAAAAAACTTTAAAATTATTTCAATAGTAATTTAGACTTTAAATAATGATATTCATAAATATTTGTATCCTTAACAAAATTTGAGATAGAAAGATAGAGAGAAAAAAAGAGAAACTCAAATTGATAGCCTCTTTAAAAGACTGTTTAATGAAATAATGAGACCCTAAATAGGCAAAGGACAATCATTGGAGTTTTTTTTTAAATATCATGCGACAGGGAAATTTGATCAAGCAGCGAAATGTAAGAGATTTTGGGATATGAGAAACTTGTCCGCATACGAGAGAGCTTAACGTGAAAGGAGCAAAAATTCCACCTTCGTTACCAATGTTTGCTGCATGTTGACTTTGTCACGGAAGTAGGATGAGCATAGAAAGATGCCTAGAAAAAAGTCAAGACACAGCTACTGCTGCTAGTTGTAATCGAGGTCGCGCGCTGTATCGGCGGGCCATGGAAGGAAATGGAGTCGCTGCCCTCCATCATCCCGTCGCGAACAGTGATTAGAAAAGCGCGAAGTAATACTATTGATGAGCACCCACATTATATATATATATATATATAGCATTTAACCCTTCACCCTCATTGATGAGTATTGCGACGAATGCGTCTTACAAGCGAGGCTATTAAAATTCTTCGTGAGCCTGCAGTGAGTCATACACATCGAGACATTAGAGAGAAACAGAGTAGTATGATCTAAGATTGGTGGGATTTTGCGTGAACTTAACGATAACGTTGGTAATTTCAAAAGTCCAATTTCGCGCACTGTTAAATATACTTTGCGTGCGTTCGAGAATTGTATTATTTCGATGTTCATATATTCATTTATGGATCCACTGACTTTTGTTTTTCTCGGTATGTACAAACTATTTCAAAACTTTTTAACAAAAAATCTAGACATTCAAAATTGAAAATTCTCGCAGGTTAAATTATTATTATAAATTGGAGAATAAATGTTGAAATGTAGAAAAAATAAGATGAATAATCAAGAGAAATAGCTTTAAAACGAGTGGCCATTCCATTGTCTAATTTATGTATTAAAAAGTAATTTACTTAATAAAATAATGGTCTACGAGCTCCTAGACAGAAATCACGTGCAATGATAACCTTTGTTACAATGCATGGATGTATGTAAATCGAGTCAAGGATTCCAGTGCCAATAAAAGGACTCCTACCCGCAAGGCTTACACGTGAGCTGATCAGCTGATCTCTTATCAACAGCATTGAAAAAATCGGGCATGTGCGCGCAAGCGTCCAACAACTACTTACATAGCCAGATGTTTCCTCTGGGCGCCGTGTGCAGAAGATTGAGATGAAGATTGAAGTCGAGGCCGGCGAGATCCTGCCTTAGGTGGGTGCTATCCATGCCAAGTGCTCGCTGAGGTAGCAGGAACAGATGGTCGCTTCCCTCGGCGGGACCGAGGACCGCTGGGGTCCGGACGGCGCCAACCGAGCGGGCCATCAACATTTTGCCGGTATCGATGGCGCGCGGATTAGCATCACTGCTTTACCTCGGCGACGTCACCGCGACGAGTCCTGGCCTCTTCCAAGGTTTTGTAACGTGCGCGAGTAGATTTTTCGCTGCGGGAGCGCGGGGAACTTTCCCCCTCCCCCGGCTGATCGTGAAGTGAGCCGCGATTTTTGGATCCTATGGGCCGTCGAGTCGAGACGGTGATACTGGTATGTTTATTTTATTTTCGTGAATAAATTATTACCGATCAAGTCGGATAAGCTTACACGATTTGAGGAAAAAATTAGCGACCGCATTGCTAGTCGAACTGATGGTGAATTTTGCGCCAAAGTGGAGACTAAAAATATCGCAAGTGCACACTGCACGTATGAGAATTTAAATCGTTCCACTTGTGCACCAGAATAGAAGCAAAACGAATTTACATAACGTGAAAACCCATGAAAGTAACTTATTTACACTGTAAAATAATAAATAGTCTACTATCGAGGGTAAACATTCATCCATTGATTTTTCAATGTAGCAAAAATCATCATACACGATGATTACGAAATGTCACATTTGAAAGGCTGACGACTTTTGTATTAGTGTAGTAAAATAGACATGTGTCCGTACTTTAGTAATAAATTTCGCAAAAAAGATTAAAGTCTCTTAAGCGAAATGAATCGCTGTAGCAAATTTCATGAAAAACGTTATGTTCTTTATCTATTTTTACTATTATTCTTTATCCACTTTCTCGTAGCATTCACTAATACCTACTTCATAATTTTTGCTTACTACCTGACACATTCAATTTTGAATAACTAATGTTTTGCCATGAAACTGTGATTCCACCAAGCGCTAATTAAGCAATTAGCGGCGCAGGTAGCGACATTTTTCACGCGTAAATGACAAGCATTCACAACTTTACAGGCTACTTATCAAACACTGTAGATAGTCTTTTTTCACGAGATCTCGTTGCATTTTTCTCGCTAAATCTTGTCAATATTTTAAATAATGTAATTTAATAATATGCTACTGATGTATCTTAACTAGCAATTTATGATCGCCATTAAGTAATCTGCAGTTAAAATAAGATCGAGGCAATTTTTGTTGATAAATAATAAACGAAATTGCCTTCCATGCTCATGTCGGTCAGAAAACCATTCAATAAAATTACCTATGGACGTTTTATGGCACCATCGAACATCAATTTTTGATAAAACGTTAAGCAGTTGTCATATTTTCTTATTTATGCTTGCAAATTGCGGCTTACTTTTAACAGTCAAAGTCAGTGTCTTACAATTTTCAATATTGCTTGGCCCATTCTCACACGTATAATATAGTTAATGACGATTATCTCATTGCACATACTTGTCTCTTATAGTCGAGTTATTAAATACGTTAAGCAGCCGTAATAAATATCCTTCATCGCTTTTTCCTCCTCGTGTTATATCATTCAATTCAACAAGTAGAAGCTGTAAACTATTGTATACAAGTTCATCGAGAAACTCGATCGTAATATCATGCGGTTAGGAAAAATTTTCATTGTTTACGTTACTCAGCACTCAATTGCCTATCACACGACTCTCGAAATTTTACCGGCTCAACGAAGCAGTGCGTTATCACAACACGCAGCACACTCGGCTTTCCCATGCCGATATTCGATAATGACCATTAAGCAAACGCTCTGCTTGCATAAGAAATCTGTACGGAGTTAGTGTAGGAGTGATAGTGGAAGGGGGCGGGGTACCGTTATTAATTGTCGATTACGAAAAATAGCACTTTTGCGTAAACATCTCCGCGGTGTTTTTTTACTGCTTCGAATCAGCGAATTTCTCAATACATGCAAGCAAAGTCGGCTCGGGCGGGAGTCAATGACGATATAAACAATGTTGTCCGGAGGCTCTCAAGACTTCTGCTATATCGTATGCGATATAAGACCGCGCGCCTCGACGGCCACTGGACGACTGAGGCGACGCAGCCTGTGCTCTCTATCTGTTTCTCTTTCTCTCCGACGAGAAAACACGCGACGAGTATGTACCGTGACTGTATGTGTGAGTGAGCGAGCAAGAGAGCAAGACAGAGACAGAGACAGAGAGAGATAGAGAGAGAGAGAGAGAGTGGAAGAGAGAATAATGGGGGCGGGATAAGAAGGGCGGAGGGAGAGCTGGAGGAACGATGAAACCGAGATAGGCTGATGCTGTATATACTTTGCTCGAGGCAAAAGATGGTCCATCCCATTTGCATCCTAACGCGAAAACGAAAGTGAGGGACGCGTGGGTAGATGTGCTTCGATGCGCGGCTTTCTTCGTACATCCCGGACTTGTGTTACGTTTCATTTGCTCTAGTCTGAAAGACATGGCAGCTGTCTCTCTTCATCGGGTTGGTATCTCATACTATTTTGGTTTACCATTCGTACGGTAGACCTGCTCTTTCTTCGAGTACCGAGAACAGAAGGATGGTGAGCATTTCGTACCTAGTATGCGATTGTGCTTAGGTTTAATTGGCCGACATTCTTAATTCGAGTGATGTGTAACGCAAGACTGATTTTTATACCGTATAATGCTAAACCGGTTTATGCTACAAGATGTTTCATTTCTGGATATTAGATGCAACCGGAGGTTTCAATTGGGTACGCATTTTATTTTCAACCTAAAGAAATTATAATGGGCCTTGAGCTATGTTCAAATACATTTTACGACTGCAAAATTATCAAACCACTTTTACATCCGATTATTATATTATGATTATCTACTTTATAAGTAATCGAAGGGATGGAATTTCATTATCGATTAAATCACTAGTTTCAATAAAATGTACAAGATATTATACAGTCGATTTGATTTTCTTTGCAAGCCAATGTACATGGTATGAGCAGTAAATTATTTATGATTACGCAGCAATAGCCCAAGTTTTGCAACAATTACATAACTGTAAGATCCAAACAAAAACAGCTTTTATTGTAGCAGTAAAATGAAAGAAGCCTTTCGTATTTTTCACCTTTGCCTTATACACAGGTAAAGTTCTACTGAAAAATATACAAAAAATGCTACCCGAGAACATAGAATATTTATAGACACGGATATAAAATAATAACAACAACAACAACAAAAACAATAATAATAATAACAGTAAGTACAAATTTTTCTCCTTACACTTTTTTGTTTGCATGCAAGCATCTACAGCCAATGTAATAGAATATTTATTTTTTTTGCAATTCATTCATTTTTATAAACTCGCAAAGCACTGTGTAATTTTTTGTAAATCGATTCTTAATTAATAATAAATTGTATGATTATTTTTTGTACAAATAATTTACTATAATTCGATTTATAGTAAATAATAATGAGGTAAGCAAATTTTTTTTATCTACAAAAACAATACATATTTAAATAAAACTACTTTATTTATAAGCAAAGACTACCGTTCTTTCAAAAATTTGATAAGGCTTTTCTAATGTTTTCTCAGCAAGCAAGAAATTTTTTACAAAATCCATACATACACATCTAGATAGAAATTAATTCATCTCTTGAGTATTGTTGTAATAATTTACAATTCCTTTTAACTTTTAATGCATTTCTTTTGAAATTATTATTTAATTTCTATCATTAAATAAACACTTTAAATTATTATAATTAATAATATATATATATATATACATTTATAATGAAAATTAAATTTAATTAAATGCTTTCAAAATTTAAAAAAAGGAAAATTAAGCACTTACGGTTAGAATATAATCATAATGACAATAGGTTTATCAAAAATATACATGTAAAAGGAAGACGGTTGGTGACTCACCTGCAACATAAAATAAAAATTGATCAAAATTGATTAGTTATTATTATTTCATTTTATTATACATACTTAGAAGTATATAGAAATTTTTCGAAAATAGAGCTTAAACTGGTTGTTAATTTTTTTACTTTTTTGTTTTCTATGTATTAAGTCAGTTTTAAACAAGAAGAAAAAATATAGATATTTTTAATAAAATATTTGGTAGCGCTCGATTTGTGATATTTTATATATAAATTTTTTTAAACAACATAAATATTAAAGGCTATACTATTATTATATACTTATATATTATATTTTATAATTTTTGAAACGATTGAATTCAAAAACTAATGTTATCCAGTTTTTTGTTGAATTAAATATTTGCTACGGGAAGTATTTGTAATAGAAATATTAAAGCGTATTTCAATCGAAGCGAATTTCTAGCTAGCAGTTAAAACAAATATTGTTCAGAACGCTGGTTTAGAACGTGAATTTTCCGTCTGTTAAGAATTAAGGTGCTCAACGTAAAGGAAAACAAAAAACTTACGAATTATTGATTATCAATCACAGGAAATTTGTAGCAAACACAAGGTTTTCTCTGTGCACGTGCGTGCCTCAGCGTCAATAAAGAAAAACACATATTGGCAAATGAATGCACAAAGGGCGTTGACACCATTTTATCGGAAAATCCGTACTATAATTATTGATAAGGTTGCTATAATTACAAGAAATAATATTCTCATTTGTTACTCATTATTTTTATTATTTTCAGGAGTAAGGTGCTCCATTTTTCAAGGACGTTACAGCTATTAATTTCTTGATCTATATTTTTGTAAGTAACTAATAAAAATTATCACAAAACTTTAGCAACAAATCATTCACAATTCATAATTCCACACAAATCCGAAATGCATCATTATCCAAATTCGTAAATATTAAATGCAATCAGGCTTTGTAATATGCCCTGCAATCGTAAAATCATAAATGATTAAATAAATTTCATTTTGTTTTTATTATTTCAAATTTAGTTATATGCACAAATGTCAATGCTACCCGATGAGATTGTAATACACTTTTAGAAATAAACATTATACTTAATTAGTTATTTTTAATCATATTTATATAATGCTTTTTACTTTATATTTTATATTATAATACTTATTTTATATTATAATATTAATAATTTTATAATACTTTTTTTCCTCAAGGTGGTTGAATCGAATAGTTTAAAGATCAATTCTATCACAGATCTCTGTAAATCTCTTTCATCTTTAATTATGATTTAATTAAAATATTTTAATTTCAGTACTTCAAGTACTCACACTTTGTAATATAGCATTTTAAAATTTCTTTCAATTGATCTTTTTCTCAATAGACTAATACATTAAAAAATAAATTTAATAAAATAGTGCTCTTTATTGATCTATTCTATTCTATTGATTTTCTAAGAAATTTCAGTGCTTATTTAGTATTCAGATAATATCGATTTCTTTATAATTTCGAATTATCTTAAATTATATATATTTTATATCTTATGATAATTGTATGTCTGTTTGTAATTGATAAAAATTGCTTAAGGAGGATACTTGTTTTAGTTATTTTTTTTCAATTTACCAATTCTTGTTGTTGAATATTCCTACAAAACATACATTAATAATATGTACTGTTTTATCTGTTTAATTGTTCGTATACTGCCTAAGGTTATTTTGTGTACACTTTTTTCATTATATTTTTAATTCACATTTATATTGAGATTATTAATTCAATTTATAATACTTTTTACGATCAACAACTGTCCACGTTCAAACATTTGTAATTTAACACATATATTATTTCAATGTTTTAGGGTAAATCTTGCTAATCAATAAGAAGTGCTCACAATATTTGTGACCAGAAAAAGCCTAAATTGATCATTAGCAAATTTGTCAAGATGCTATAAGCTCTTTAAAAGCTATAAATTATCCAACAGAATATCGTAAGGAGTACTCGCTAAATGTGATTCGACTACAACACAGGTCGATATTAAAGAGGATCGTGGGTTGGCTAGTTAATTGAAAAATTTAGTTTCATCGGTGTGTTCGGTTAGTTTCATCAGTCAGTTGAATCTAAAGGGATCCTCTCTTTCGCCATTCCCATTGAAAACATTATTGGTCATTTCATTATCATTCATCAATCGGATTCTATCAATCACACAGGTGTGTGCCTGCGTCAGTGAAAAATTGTAACGCCAAGTGTGTGAAATCACACCCGTGCCGCAGGGCTTTTGCCCCGATGATGGGGGCAACGCACCTGCCCTCGTCATTCCTCGTGTGTGCGCTCCTAACGGTACGCACTTCTACACGGAACGGAGGCTTTGCTTTTGTGTCACAGGCATCGCGTATGTGTTGGACTTTGACTGGGTTGCCGACGACGTCGTTGCCCTGAGCTTGATTTTTTCTTTAAGCCACGAGTCAAGGACATGTTTGAATTGATGGATTGGTGTAAGCCGGCTAGGTTGGGAGGTAACTATATTCGCAAGAAATATCGTTTCGTACTTCGTATTGCTTTTCCTCAATTTCACTTTTCATTGTAAGCCGAGTGTGCTGATTTACGAGACGCTACAGTGCCGCTTGCGATTAATCGTTCGGTGAAACATTTTTTCATAATGTATGGGTATGAATTATTGATTATAAGGAAATTGTTATCTTGTATAACTAAGTAACACTTCTATTTTATTATAATAATATGATAATCATAAGTTTCGGTTACCGTGTGATTCACATATTCAGATATAACTTTTATAACTATTATTAAGAACAAGAATATTATCGTTGCTACTTAACCCCCTTTTTAACTAATATTTACGAATTAAATAAGTTTTAACGAGATGAAAGGATTATAATTTATCGTTAGACATAAAAACGATACATTTAAGATAAAAAGTAATCTTAAAGTAAAAACAAATTTTATAATTATCTAATAAATGACACATCAAGCAGTACTTCATTTAATTTATTTCTCCTATAAGCGCTAATAAAAAGCGCTTTCTTCTCAGAATTTTCTGATCACTTTAAAATGCCTTGTGATTCAACGGCTTCATATTTTCATCAAGCCTGAGAATACGTACATGCGTTGTCTCTCTATTTCTCTCTCTCACTGTGCGCGCACTTGAGCGAGCATGTACATAAGTGAAACGTGATGATTGGTAAATAATTTTACTAACTAAATTGTAGTTATTACTTTATTAAAATAATAAATCAACTTTTCTGAATTCCCTTAATTTTACATAACATAATACATTATTTTGTTTATCATTATTTCCAATATTATGTAAGTTTTTTTCTCGTTAAAATTATTTCATTTTGTTTGAATAAATTTCTTACCTAAAAAAAACAAAAATTTCTGCTATAAATTATTTTGCTCATATTTAAACGTTACATTCTACATTTTTATGTATTTACACAGACTTGTTTTTATTCGCATTTATTTGATAAACTTTTTCTTTTAGAAAATAAGTTAAGTGGCTCAGTTTACCAGTATTCTGAACGATTTTCTTTAATCATCATATCTAAGTCATTGATAATAACAAACTTTCATTAGCTTAAAATCTAAAGAAATTATTATGTAAATGTGATAATGTTGTGTTGTTAAAAAAAGTTTTCATGTGCCTTATACTTTTTCTCATATTTTTACAAAATTTATTATTCTTTTTTTGTTACAAATTGTTACGAATAACGTCTATATTAATTTAATAAATGCTTTTCTCTTTTTTTTAATCCTTATTTGTTCTTTTTTTTAAGTTCTATTTGTTAAAATATATGTTTCTTATAAAAATTATACATCAACATAATATTATATAAAATTCAACATAACATTTTTTCAATTGTTGTTTTATAAAAATGAAAGCCGACCAAATTTGAAGGGCAGTAGTAAAACCCGAGAATTTTGTATTGCATCGTAAAATGTCGTTACACCGGTATAAACATTCTTTAGAACCGTTTTTGTTATTAAAATAACAGTTAGAACGTAAGGTGAATTTCATCCGGACGTACATTTACAATCATTATCTCATTATTTGGACATAAATTTTATGAACCATAAATACAATTCGTTCTCTACATATCTACATTAAAAGATTACTCACTCCTGAATACGAATTTGAAATCTGATTTCTCAGTTTATGCAACTTAACGTATCATGTGCTGATTAGTAATCGAAACTTTGATGCAAGTATGACTTAAACATGGTGAAATACAATTAGTTATTTTAAATCATTTAAATTAATAAATTCATTAATGGCTAAAAACACTTGAATTTTTGTATGTAACTATAATTGATTATATTTCATTATTTAATCGTATGTTTCAGAACACAATTATATATATATATATATATATATTTATAAATGTACATAAACGCAGGGAAGTGTAGGGCTCCATTTAAATATACGCAACTTCGTATTTCGAAATTAAATAATTTTTTATTCATTAAAACGCAGTACTGTTTATCAGTCAGAGGTATTAATTTACTCTTATAAATAATCAAATCGTTAAATAGCCGAATAATACGTATATTACATTTTAAGTTAGTTTTTTCTCAGAAGCTGATAATTCATGTACGATGGATCCAGTTCATTATAACATCTTGGATTTTAATATTCGTGTAATTATAGTAATCAAAAATACAGAACGAACAGAGAGCTTGTCTGACTTATTCAATTATTTATTAACATAATGGTTTAAAGATATCCATATTTCCATAATGTTCCAAAAAAGCTAACGAAGTATTTCACTTAAAAGCTTAAAATGACCATTCAACAACTTTACGCGCTAATAACCATAGGTTGGCGATACGCATAAAAATCCTCTGTAGAATAGTATTCTTGTAGTAATTCCTTGAAATCTGAAAAATGAATCAACGGTCATCGGCGACGCATAATCATCATGGTATGTGCGCAAGGAAAATTGTGTGTCACTACCTTCTGTACAAATAATTATGCTAACGGTTAATACGTGAACAAGCCGTAAGAATTACAAGCATACGAAGTAGTTCAAAATTGAAGATGCGACAGAGCGTAAGACTGCGAAATACGTCGTTTTTTTAATTTTGCTCGACCAAGCGAATTTCAAAATCCCAATTGTGCATTGAAGTTTAGTCAGTCGAGTTAATATCAGAAGTGAAGTTTTTAATTACGGTTAATGGATTTTTTAAATTAGTAACATAACCAAGACCAATATAGACTATCTAAAAAATTGCCAATGAATATGTTGATGATTATTTTAAAGCAAAAGTAACAAACTGGTGAATAATGGGGTGCTACATAACGGAGGTCATTTCGCTGGAATTGCACTTCGAAAAGCGAAAGTTAGTTATACGTCCTTTCTTTGGAAAAAGCGTACAAGACAGTAGAAGGATATCGATAGAAATTAAAAGTAAGTAATTTTCTGTTCGGATAAGTTCAATAAATTATTTTGCATTTAAGAATCTAATAAAATCGTTATCATTATAATTATAATAACATATCGTTTACAATTTATTGTAATCGCAAGCAACAAAAAAATTTAATTATTCAAAAGGCATGAAATCAATTTATAAAAATAACAATAAAATTTAACAGATAGATCGTTATAATACTAATTTTGTAAAATTGAACATTTTTATCAAACAAATTTATTATTTTTTGTGGAAAGTTTTAAAACACTACTGAACTTTAAATACAGAAATAAATACGGATTTAGTTTATAATGGTATTATTGTGAGCTATGCAGTACCATAATTCAACATCATTCTTGGAATTGCGATTAGAAAAATTAGTGTTCCTTGAAATTGCCGACGTATTAACTCGGCATAACCTTTGAAAATGTGTGATAGTTTTTCGTGAAAGTTTGGAATAAAACTTGAAAGCCATAGCTATTTAAGCTGTCATTCTCGATTTGCAATACCTACAAATGTCACAAAATAGATGAATTCGTGATATTACTCGTATTAATTTCCATAAGCGGACGAGGCTCGATTGTCATGCCGAGCTTTGCGCGAAACAACAACATTCGATGAACCGTTATGTACACTCGCGGAAAAGAGAGAGGACCAATCGTAAGCTTTCGGCCCATCTATCGTCGTTTAACTTTATGCCTGTAAAATTGGCGATAAAAAAGGAAAGCGATTGTTTAAAGGTAACATTTCTCTGGGACTTTAAATGTTTGTGGATTGTCGGTCAAGCATATAAATATATTTAAAAAGAACTTCTACTCCGATTTTTATGGGGTTTGCCAAAATGGAAAATGTAACGTTTACAGTTCTTTTAAAATAGATAAAATGTGATAAATTTTTAAGAAGATAATGGTTAAATTATTTAGGTTCTAAATTGTAAAATGGATAACTCTTATGATAGGGCAGTGATTCTTGTAACAGTTTTTGAGAAAACTCATTTTAAACATTTTTAGTTTTACTCTACTTATATATGAACATAAAATAAAATTTCATCAATCAAATTTCACCAATAATTAATATTTTAAAATACAATTCATGCGAATAAAGCTTTATTTATTGCTTTTATAAAATAAGAATCAGTTTAGGAAATTTTATCATTTTTAAATAACAGCGTCATAACTTTAATTATAAATGAACTCAAAAGTTTAAATGTTTGAGATAGAATTCTGAAATTTATTTTACTAAATCAAGGAAAGATTTTGTTTCTTAATTTAATTTATAAGTATGAACATTCTTACTGCCTGAGCAGAAAATTGAAAACTGTTCTGTTTGTTATCTTTGGCCGAGAGCACATATGTCAGTGAAGTCACGAAATGCGTACGTGAAAATGATAAAAATCTTTAGAATTTGAATAATTTTAACGTTGGAAAGTTTTCACTATGAGAAGGAAATGATATTTAAATAAATTACTTTTTCTTGCTCAAACGTTTCGATAAGTTCACTTATATCGACAGGGAATTGATAGTGTATAATGACCCACTTGCTAATGCAGTGGAAGAAAATTTATTTTACGATCCAATTATACACATACAAAGGTGCACAGTCACACGGAGGATATACCGGAGATTTCTCTTTTGCAGCATAAGCTCCATAATAGTCCATACCACGACGCTTTTGCTTATCTTTACGATCTTGGCTAAAAAATCATACAAGTTAGTCAGATAAACTGATAAACTGTCATTTTACGTTTGTCCTTATGTTTTTTATTGTCCATCTTCTGTGGGTAGGAGAGTCCAAGTTTACGTGCGATATACCGGAAGCGTACAATTGCAGTAAATTTTATTGTTGTTCGGAGACGAGAAATTATAGTTGAGTGATACTGCATTCTCATTAAAAAAGGTCAGTGCTCAACAAGATTTATGAAAATTGTTATTCATATTTTGCGCTGTTTTTAGATTATAACGTGAAAGTATCAGATAAATATTGCATTACTACTAATTAAGGCCAACCATTCTACTCAGATTAGATTATTTTTAATTTTTGTTTTGAAAACAGATGTTGTCCAAAAGCTAGTTTTCCAGATTATGTTAATTAGAAATCTATGTGGTATTGCTTTCTAGTTATAACAACAGCTTCAACGTTAAGCTTCATTGCGAATGTTTTAATGTCAAAAAATTAATTTATGATAAATTTGAACTTTTTTATAAACAATGTCGAATCAACTTTTCAAAAGTCGATACTTATAAATTATAGCAACTATAATTCTGGAGTTTTAACGATAATGACCATTCAACAAGTTTATGATTAAGGTATACATTACATTTTTTTATATATTTCTGATTATATGCAAGTCATTAAAAATTAATTATATTAGTTGCAATAATTGAAATCCATACTTATAAAATTAAAATCTAAATATAGTATAAAATTTGATTAAAAAATGTAAGATTACATTTTGATTTAAAATATATTTTTGAAATATTCAAAACTTGCTTTAACAAAAATGATTATATACTTGTAAAGAAAAAAAAATTTGAACATTTGATTAATAATCTTTTTCCATAACATATAATGTATTTATTTATCCACGGATCAGTAATATAGAGAACTGAAAGTTTAAGATTTTTGGTAAAAAGGTTATTAATAACTTGACAAACAATAATCGAAGACAGCGGAATTATTCATTAATTTAGTAGAAAAAAAACATAGGGAAACCCGGTTTACAGAAAATAAACGTAAGTTGTCAGGTCAGTGACAATCTCTTTGGGTGCATCTAAATCTCTAGAAAAAATGAACTACTATTAGTAACGGTTAACAGAAAGAAAGAAAAAATTTAACTCACGTAGAAAAAATAAAATTCCACAAATCGTGATGGAAACACGAGATTGATAAAGAAAACTAGGACTAGATAAAGAAAAATAGGCGAGCGCTAAATGTTTTAGGGCATCTCTAGAGAAATATTTACTTTATTTCTCAAACACCCCCCTGTAACTATATAAGAGTAATTTAAAAAATCTCTTACGCCCACTTTAAGAATCAGGATTGGCTATTTGCACAAATGTATACTTTGTTTCTTCTGAGTATCCGATGCTCGAAATACATAATGCGATATTCTTTGCTGTTTCCACTTAAAATTTTCGGAACCATGGCCCAAATTTTATTTGCAAAATTTTTTGCGAACACATTTGAATACATATATACAGATTCTATGGTTATAGAGTGACGTGAGAGTGTAAAAGGATGGATGTTTGCGTTTTAACGAACAGAAGCGATTATGCATGCTTGTTAATTGGCTTTAAATGGCTCATTCAAAACATAAAGTCATTAATGATAATTGTTTTCGAAAGAGAAATTGAATGACAAAATATAATTGCCGCTTGCTGATAAGTATTTAGTCTGAGACTTTCAAGCACGTAATATTTCAAATAGCTAATTACAGCGTCTAATTGATTAACATGTATCTAAAATATTAAATTTACGAAAGAGTATGAGCTTAAAGAATTAATAATTTTAGTTCAATTTTTTACTTTTACATTAATTATTTTATTATTTTATTCAGTTTATATATACGTTATTGCCGAAAACGTTTAGACTTATATTAAACTACTTAAAAATTTATTTTTTGTTGATTCATTAACAACATAATCAAAATTAAAAAGAAAACTTAATCTGTTTCTTTCGACCATTTTAGTGCGCTATCTTACATATTAAGTATTTTTACTACAGAGTGTCATTATTAGAGCTCCATAACTTTAGCTTTCTTATACTGAAAGCCCATTGATCACTTGTTTTTTTTTTTAAATAAGTTGGAACGTATTTTTTGTCCTACATAATAAAAGTTATTAAGCTGAAAAAATCTTCAAACATCATACTAATTACAAATGAAAAACATTTTATACACATATATGAGTTTCATACATCGTAATTGCTAAAAAATAACTAATAAATGATAATTATCAGTTTTGAAAGTACTTTATAAAAGTTTTAATTTAACACTAAAATTGTTAAAAAATTATTATCACATTATAAAAAAATAATCTTTCATGTAAACTTACTTTTTTTTTAATTTATACATATATTAAGAATTAATTAATTTTATATAAATAAATCTATTGCTTTTTTGATAAAATGAAAAAATATTTATACAATGACACATACCAACAAATCTTTATAATAAAATTATTATAAAAAATTATGACTATGTAATTTATTAGAATAATATTTCTACTTTATACATAAAATTAAAAAAACTTTCTAATACGAAAACAAATTAAATTATCCAAGTTAATACTATAGATGGTAAAATTTAAACAAAAATCAGTTTCAGTAGTCTTATAATTGAGTTTTATCGGTATGTATTACTTGCGATTTTTTTTACTATTCTTCTGATACCTGTAATTAAATATATTATAATTTTATATGCTTACTATAAATTTACACTAAATATTTTATATTCTACACGTAGAAATACATTAGAAAAATATAAAACTACATGATTGAATTTTAATGTTTTGATAAATATTAAATTGCTTATGCTAGGACATTTTAACTTATTAATAAAAGCATCAAATATTTTTAAAAATCAGTAAGTACTTAAAGAATTTATGACAGCATAATCAATTTAAAAAATAATAATTAAAAAAAATAATAATATGGAAAGTAAATAATAAATACACTTTATCTGTTTAAGCGAATTAGAAAAAATTAATTAAACGGCTAATCAAATTAAAGCTTTGATTTAAATCAAATGTATTTCTAATTGCATTCCTTTAATCTGTGGAAGAAATTCCTTTGAAAGAAATTGTAGTACGCCAATATGAGCATTACTGTGATTTTGTTGGCTAATTAAAACAACCTATAAATGATACAGGAGAAACGCCTGAAATATTAACTAATTTAAGTGAAGAATGATAATATCCTAATTTTTTTTAAAAAAGTAGCAATCATTGTAAAAGAAAAAATTATCGTTAAGTTTTTAACTTATGCATGTTATTATTTATAAACACCGAATAGTGTTAAAGAAAATAATTATTATTCATATTTTAATGCAAATACTTAAATGAATAAAATAACTGTCAAGCTAATTGCGGTCATCTTACACAATTTTTCTTTTAATCCAAGTACATTAAAATCATAAGTTACTAACTAATCATTAAAATTCTGAATGTATACATTGCAAATATTGCTGTATGCATATAAATTGAAAGGATGCAATATATATTATTTGTAAATTAAAAAATGACAATCAATGAGAAGTAAGTTTCGAGTGGATTAATTAAATATTTTTATTAAATTAGCATTTAATGTATATATATAAATAAGCGCTTTAAATTAATTTCAGAGCAAAAGGAAATATTATTGTCAATCGTTTTTCAATATCACTCTCAATCCTAAACATTCAAGGCCTCTTCCGCAATTCAGTGACAATACAACAACGAAAAAGATCATTTCATAACTACCAATACGAATGTTCGAAAAACGGCAGATCGAAGTTGGTGTCGCTGCTTTTTGGTGTGAGATGCAACAAACACTTTCACCGCGACGTTGAGTTTCTTTTCTCTAGACCTACTAGACAATACAGTAGTTGAGAACTACGTAAGCATATCTTGCTCAAGTCCAGTGTAAATGTATTGCATGTGTAGTAGCCGGACTTAGGCAAGTGGCTGCATCTTCTCACTGATACTCATGACGAGTCATCGACTTCCTGCTGCACCTGATCTACCGACTCTTATCCCGCATCATAATAACGGTAGATGATGGACTCCCTTTTTTCCGCACGCGTCATGTCCTGTTAGCAATGGGCGTTTTCGGAGGGTGAGGGAGATTATACCAGCAGTAGAACAAAAATGATGTCCGGCACAATCGAAGAGTCGGATAAATATGGCTAATGGAAAGCGTGGTTCGGATGAGATATGACAATCTCACTCGTTTTATCAAGTATTCTCTTGAATATAAAAGCCCCTGTTTCCTCCAGCTTATAAATTTGCATATTAATTCGATCTCTGCTTATGCTTGACTGTTCGTACAAAAAGCATTGAACACCTGAGATAATTTTTTATCTAGGATAATAGTTATTAATGCTGTTATTAATGCTTCATTACTAAAGTTACTAAGTTTTACTTTGAAATTTTTCAAGGCGCATGTACATCTCATTCTAATTCGGGCTGGTATCAATTTTCAAGATAGAACCTAAGAATTCAATTACCAAAAATAATTATAGGCCAACAAACAAGTTAAAGCAGGACATGTATTTTTTAACATTTTAGGTGGCATAAAATACTTTAATTTTAAACGGTAGGGAAAATATTTATTATTGTAGTAGAAAAATACTGGAAGTGTATTTTGCTGCATGAATTGAGTATCCAATGAATTTTTCTGTACGTATTGTGTATTTATTTATAATATTAATAGTGTCGATTCGGTCAGTTTTGATTTGGTTCTTCAATAATCAATATTACATAAATATATTTTTTATTTACACAAAATTATATGAGACGATTAAAATTTTTAATAATACCTAATCATATCCTTATACTTTAAATATGGTTCTTTTATAGCCTGACCATGAGTATTACGTGTACAGCTATTAAGTGTTATTTTAATAACGGCACGCGTGTCTTAATTTTTTTGGACCAATAACCACTTACTACAAGATAATATCAGTGACTTATGTAAAGTAATAAATAACTTATTTATTTACATTCTTCCTCCTCCTTTATATAAAACTTAATAGAGGAAATGATTAACGAAACGCTCACGACCTGAATTGATATTATGACCATCGACTATGTACAATTACGCAGTTTATAGAGCAAAACGAGCAAGTAGTGAAATCATGAAAATTTAAGATTGTTTTCGTACAAGAGTTGCTGTTCAAAAATTAAATTTATTGCAGAATTCAAAGAATTTAGTGTAATATTTGTA
The DNA here is from genome assembly GCA_018907135.1 of Kradibia gibbosae. Taxonomy (NCBI): domain Eukaryota; kingdom Metazoa; phylum Arthropoda; class Insecta; order Hymenoptera; family Agaonidae; genus Kradibia; species Kradibia gibbosae. The sequence goes on along the minus strand of JACCHX010000002.1, from coordinate 11,525,204 downwards.
ATATAGCTAAATTATTACATGCATCGATTGAAATCATGTGATTAATGATCCTAAATTATTGAAAAAATACAGATAAGTAAAACATTTTGTAAAAGCTTTTTTATGCGATTTTATTTCCGGTATTTACAATCATAAAGATAACAAGAACGACAATATTCACTTTTTGAAGCAAGTCTGAGCTACGACGGTCTCAGTATAAGTTTTTTTTAACAGTTTACAAAATTGTGGCATTATGATATATTCATTATGATAGATTCAAGAGCGTAAAAGCTGATAGTACTAATTATACATATAGTAATTCTAGCGCCCGTAACCTTGTTGAACGTATAAAATATCACAAAATAATACGCGTAATCCATTAGATCCATTACGTGTATGAATAAATACATTAAAATTAAATACAGTAACTATATATTTGACTTTTTGTTCACAATTATTTAATAAAGTTATCCTATTACTTATAAAAGACTAATAAGAATCCATTACTTATCTTTGTTGTATATTTATAGAAAATAGAAATTAAACAGCAATCGGTTATAACTTTCCACAAACTTCAATCTAATGCATACTCTCCTTTAATACTATTCCATATATTATAAAGGGCTTCCTGCATACAAGATTCGATAGATTGGTAGTTATTATAGCTGTCTGAATTAATTTAAAGAAAGCTTAACGATTCTCGGACGCCTTTCAAGAAAGGTTCATTAACAGCAGAACTATTTGCACTGTGCGTCTGACAAGACAAGAAAAATAGAGAAGCCGAGAGTAAACTGAAAAAGCCTCTTACCCTCTCAATTCCTATTTTTATCGATTCTCGGAGCCTCAAGGCGCACTTGTCGGATTTTCAAAATAAAAGAGTACATTCGAGAAAGCGACTTCTCGATGAAGAAAACCACTGTTTAAGATGTAAAACGGCATTTTGCATGTACATTGACCAGTCGGAGCTTCTTCATTAGTCGGACAAGCTGAACGATTCGCTTGACCGAGAGCAGTGACATGCTCCAGTGTATAATACACGCACGTAAGTCTGTTCTCTCCTACACTTTAGTAGTTATTTGTTTAAAAGTCCGCCAGGCAAAGGGGAGAGGCTGAAAGTGTTCTTGAGCTGAAAGTGAATTCTCGATGAGGACACGCACCTTTTGTTAAGAGCGAACGGTTTTAACGGGATTTGGTGTAGAGCTCGATTATTAGGCACGAAGAGTATTAATAATGCCCTCAAGAATAAAAATGAGAAAAGAGAGATATTAACAAGTGACGAATTGATTGTTATTACTTATAAAAAACGTCACTGTTAATCAATAAAATCATCAATTAATCAATAAAAATAGATATTGACGTACTATATTTGTAAAAAGCTATAACAAGTGCTAAGAATAGAGAAAATTGTTTTTATAATTATATCAATTTAATTATGTGGAAAATTATTTAAATAAAAGCCTTATTTTAATCTCTACTCTTTATTGCTTGATTATTACATGAAGTATAATAATACAATTACAATATATAAAGCATTATTATTCTAGAAATACATTTTCCTTTAAATTTACTACTCAACTACTCAAGATGAATATTGAACAATTACAATTTTATATTTAAAATTCAGTATTCAAGTAATTCAAGTTGTATATTTAACTAACTTTTCATTTCTTAGTACATTGTAGAGAAGACTTACGTGGTTCGTATTTTCTACTTCCTTGCTCTCGTCTAACATATTATATTTTATCATGATCTTTACAAAAACGCATAGCTTAAAAAAGAAAAACGTAACCCCACAACATGTAGGATACGTAAGCTGTACAAAAGTATTTCAAATATGGCTAAGAAGATAGCAGATAGTTTTAAATATTATTTTAAATTTGTTATTAATCCTTTTCTGAGTAACTCAAGGCTTAAGGTTTTTACTAATTATCAATTTATGATATCACAAACACCTAGAAAAAGTTAAAAGATTAAATCTATACATTAAATGAACATTGTACATATGTATACTGAAAAAAATTGATTACCATTAAATCACTTAAATTAATTGATAATATCAGAAGATAAATGTTATGTTAATGTACTATATTACTGTGTTCCTTTGCAGTAATTAAACAATTAAACCTGATACCTTTTAAATAATAATCTAATAATCATTTAATGCTATAAAGTCTGAAAATGTAAATCTTATGATTTTGGAGAAAAATAGTATTATTTGTACTTATAATTTGAAATTTTACATTCAGTATAAACGTACTGCGTTACAATTTTTATTAAATACTATGAGTAATGTACGAAATAAATTCAATGATTTTTTTTATAAATTATGAAAAAAAATGTTGCTAAATGCAATAAAACATCATTCATTTTAAGCATGTATTATATAGATTATAATATTTCAACATAAATAATGGACAAAATAGACCAACAGCACGCATTATACTAATGGTCTGCGCAAGCAAACAGTTCCGTGATTTATCAGAATTTGTTTTAAATATTGGTCTAAAACTAGACATACTTAATCAGTGTCAATCCTTAAGGAACACAAATCGCTAGCCAAAAATCTAGCCACTTAATAATGTTGCACATTCTTATTTCGTATGTATTTAAGAGGTGTTTAAGCCAGTATTATACCAGCTGATAATAATGAGTCGTAAAAAAAAAAGAATCGAAAAGAAAGGCTCTCGTCCATTAATGTATAATGACCGCTGTACCAGTAGGACATAAAATTCTAAATTGCTTGTGCTTCTACGAAAGAAGCATTCGGCAATGATACTCGCCATCCCGTACCACTTTTTTGTCACTGCGGAGAAATCGATGACTAGAATAGGGGAAAGAGGAGAGCTTTTTTTTTCGAATTTAATAATGTTACCGTGAGTCACGATCGACAAGTATTTTTATTGACATTTCTATTTAGTAAAAATTCAGATACTCAATCACATAAAATATAATGAACATTATTAATTAAAATAATAACGTATTATGTATTTATATATTTCATAAATGTACTAGCCATTCTAGCTTTATATTTACTTCCAAAAATATGGCAATCTTTTCTTTTGCAATGATAATTTTTTACAAACAAACTCCATTAACAACCTTCCATAAAAAATTTAATTATTCCCATAGTGAGCAGCAACTGATATCTTATATTTGATTTTACAGCTACCAACATTTATAAATAGTATAAACATATTTATTTTTAAGAATTTGTAATGAATAAAAGATCTATTTATATTGTTCGTGTAGAAATATTACTAAAAACTCAATTAATAAAAAGAAAATATACTGCTTTGCTCTAAATTATACACATTTTTTCTTCTCTTGATTTTTATTATATTTATATCAGTAAGTATTATTTACAATAAAATATTTAAAAATTTACTTCCTCTACTACATTGTAACTAAAATCTATTCAATGAGGTCATATACTGTGTACATACATAAGATATTATTTTGTATTTTTTAGATTCACTATATGTTTTAAGATAAAGCAGAATATTTACAATGAATTTTAAACTTTCTTCTGCATAACATTTCACATATAGTAAATTCATTCGAATCAACTGATCTAGCGATTTCATTAAAAATATAAAATGAGGACTTGTATATCATTGTAAATTAAGACAAATATTACAATTTTAGATAAAAAATCGTATTACCTTAACTGATTAGTCCATGAAGAGGAGAAAGTACTATTAGCGGAGTATTATATTTTATGTATAACTCTCATAATGTGATTTATGGAACTTTTCTCTTTGATTTAAAAAAGATAAGGTTGTAATAACATTATCACTGATTTATATAGTGATTAAATTAGAAATAATTCAGTTTGTGCTATTTTTTTTACCTATATATTAATTCCAATGTGCATATGTTTAAATCTATTCATCTGTGTAAACGATATATAACAATTTCAGCCTAGCTATAAAAAAGTACGCTGTAATGCGTGACTTTAGCTATTAAAAATTAATAAAAATGTATAAGTAATTAAGTTTTTTAATTATTATTATTAGTAACAATAATTAAAAATCGTAGTTCAATAAAATAAAATAATTCAAGTATAAATCCTTAGCCTACTGATTAAATTAAAAAAATTTAATCGTAAAATGTATGGAACTTAAAGATCATCTAAATTATCAATGTAATTTTATCATTGTATAAAATACGGTGAAAGTATAAAAATATATATGTCTGACACTGACAATAAAATATTAATTTCATTCCTACGAGAAATTCGTAAATTCAATATAAATATTAATTTCTCCGTTAAAATAAAATTATTATACCATATTTTTTACCAAGATTTTTAACTTAAAAAATGAATGAAATAAATTATTAATTAATAAAACTTATTGATATTTCATCTAATTTTACTTCTATATAAATTCTTACGATTAACTCTTTAGCGCACAAAATCGTTTGTCTTAAAAAATCTTTTTGTGTAAAATTAGTTTAATGTAATAATATGTCTTTTTATTATATTTAATATAAAAATTTTATGGATTGGTAGGTTTTTTTGTCTTAATCGTATTTGTTGATATTTAAATATAAATTATTTTCATACCCTTTTTGTTATCGAATAATATAAGTAATTTGGGTTTTTTGAAAACACTTTTATAACTAGCTTTATCAGTGTTTGGTTTTTGAAATAATAAATTTATTTAGTAGATATATAATTTTGAATAACGATGGATATAGATTGAGGTGAGTTTTTTACGTACTTTTATATTTTTCTAGTAATAAAATTTATAGAAAGCAATGAATGATGTTTTAAAATTGCCATCTTTATTAAAGTTGAAATTCTATTCTTTCATTTAAATCTTTATGCATAAGATGTAACGCATAAGAAAAACTATTATTGAGCCATTATCAATTAAGTCATATTTTTCTATACATTAGAAAAATAAGTAATTATTCAATTTTATACTTTTTTATGTTAACTACAATTTTAACAGTAAGGTTTTGATGACAAATAATTAATGTTTACATAAGCAATTTCAATCTTATTATCATTATTCAGTAACTAATTATAGAATTCTTACTTTACCAAATTATTTTTAATTTCACATTAGTATCACATACATTAAACCAATAATGGTAGAGTTTTTAATTTAATTTAAAACTTTTTAAATTTTTTGATCTATACAATTATGGTTATGTCAAATTTTTGTCTTTGTTTTCACATTATTATTGATACCATTAGAATTTTCAACAATAGTCTATTTACGAAATCATAATAATTATGGTGTTCAGGTAAATGGTTTAAAAAGATAATTAGTATGACAATTGATATACTTTCTATGAGAAAATAATTTACTCTTTGAAAATTTTAATTTATATTTTTTTTATTATTTTATATCACAAAGTATAATAAAGCAATAAATAAATCGGAAGCATTGAAGTAAACCGAGTCAATCATAGAATATCATGAATCATTCAAAGCATTATTACTTGTATAGTATAAAGCTTTTGTTCACCTTACCTTACCAAATGTTAAAAGTTTTATAGCGATCTCAAACAATTCATAAATAAAAAAAAATTTTTTTTTGCTCACCATGAAAGTGAAGCAGTTCACTATTTCATTTGAAAATAAAATAAGAATATTTACATAATAATTAATGAATTTTCTCAATAAAAACATTTTTTAAATAACTTGTTGGTATGAATTTTATATTTGCTTAATTACTTATATCAACAAATTGTACTGTAATTGTATTTACACATTTTAACTTCTGTACTTTTTCAAGAATTAAAATTTTAGACATTAAAAAATCAATACCTATTAAAATATATTAATTTCTTAAAATTACACAACCTTTATTTTATTTATATATTATATTAATTATGATATTCTTGAGTTCGTGTATTGTTTTATATATAATAGTTAAAGAAACTTATTATTTGTTTGACCTAGATTCTATTTGAGGTTAAAGCATTAAAGTTTTGCGTAAAAAAATTAATACAAAACTTTATTTGTAACCAGAGAACTGCTTGCATTATAAGAAGTAGCATCAATTAGAAAAAAACTTAAGGTAAACCAATTTTCAATATTACAATGCTATAGTCTGGTAATTTCAATTAACACAAGGCTAGAATCTAAATTATATTATATACAATTTACGAGAAGATCATTAATGACTAGCGAGAAACTCATTTCGTGCTTTTTAAAGTAATTGAGAACGCGAAGTAAAGAACTTCTTTTTATCATCAATTTAATCTAATTCTTTCATCGGAAAAAAATTCTAGTGATAATTAATAAATCATTCGTCTTTATGAAGCAACTGCCATTTTACGTATTACTTACTAAAAAGTATGAAAATTGAAAGAAATATTAAATGACAGTATTAGAATTTTATTTTTGGATATCAATTTCCTTTTATGTTATGTATAATGCATTCTTTCTATTAAGGAATAATTAGAATTGAATATTTACTATTTTTATTTTTTGTGAATTACGCAATATAACAAAACATATAGATAATAAAATATATCGCAGTATTTGAATATTATTTTATTTTATTTCTTTACGATACGAGCATAAAGTACAAATTTCGAAATCAATTTTATTAATATTTATGACATTTTAAGCTATTCATCCCTATTCTAGTACAAATAAGTACACGAATGTGTATAAAATACGTAGCTGATTTTTTATATATTTCATGCAGTATTTTTCCATTAATTTATTAATAATAATGATCTACGAAATATGATAAAACAAGATAGTTTAGCCGCATTCATTGGAAAAGAACGCTGAATTGTTTCGGTACGTTAGGTATAAAAATAATTCGTAAATTCTAACCGTGCGATGCATCGATGACTTTAATTAAGGTTAATACTACTTGATAGTGCTTAGTTAAGCCGCTAGGCAAAAAACAGGTACACGCACGTGTTTTATCTATTAACTTTATATAAAAGAAATATTAGGGCATGATGAAAATCGCGGCCAAAGTGAAAGTATCTGTGAACGAATTGTTGTTTCTTATTCCTCACCGAAAATTACCTGTGCATAATTTTCAGATATAATGGGACAGATGTCAATCCTCTTGATATAGCGCAATTTTATAAGCTCGTGTCTCTGATTTAACTTCGCAGAAATGTTAACCACGTTAAGGTGATCGTATAGCTTCATGCAGTACGCATTCTTGCATTGTTTCGTTTGCCTTTCTCTTTTCTTGGCTCGATAACGTACTGTAATTTGTTAGCTCATCTTCGCATGTCGAAAAAATGTGAATTATAAATGATGCAATGGAGTTTGGTGGCTATGATTAGTCAACACATAAATAATATATACGATTGAACATTGAATAGTAAAAAAAATTTTCACAGAAATTTACCGTTTAAGAAAAAGCCTAATTTTTTACCATAGGTTTTATGTTGACTTGGAAAATGGTTATTCAAGATAGCTAAATACCAATCGAGTGGAAATAAAACAATTATTTACTTGTTTGCAGTGGTAATGGGAAATGGGATCACGGATTATAGACCGAATAATATTTCTCGAAAGTATTTTATACATCCGCAGTCTTTAAAAAAAACGAAACTATGTAAATTGTAAAAGTACAAGATCTATTTCACAATGATGTTTTATCGTAGTAGTATTACGTACGTAGTAGTACAGTATGTGGTAGTATTCCTTTTATTTATAAGTAATTGTTTTTCACTTGTCAAGAGATGTAACATGCACCTTTCATCCCTGTAACTTTACAGTTTCGACTGCAAGTATGTGTGGAGAGTTAAATAAACTACATGGACTCACCTGAAACGAAAAAAAACATATATATATAATTAAGAATTTATTATGCTACATAACATATTGTTTTTTTTTAATTTAGATACAAGTACGGAATTGTGTCAGAGCAATAACAAAGTATTATTTAAGGTACTTTTTTGTATATACAGAAAAATAAGAAACTAAATTAAAAAATTTTTAATTAATTCTCGAATAATAAAAACAATTTAAGTCAACATATTTTCAACATTTTAAATATTTGTCGATAACATTCGTTGCTCTTATTCTTAAAAATTGTAATATACACTGTTAGATGTTAAATATTTATGCTGTAACATAAAAATAAATCATTAATTAGAGCAGTTGGGTGCGACATAGTACGTACGCCTATGCTCCAATAAAAAAATTGTTGTTATGGTAAGAATATGTATGAAGTAATTGATAAAAAAATTTCACGTAAGTTGTTTTTAAAAAAATTCTAAGCCATTGTTTTTTACCTAACCGCAAATCATATTCGCGTAAGATATAAGCGAATTTTTGAAATATTGTTAAAAAAAAATCAAGGTTTACCACAAATCTCCCTCGTTTTATAAAATAATTTATAAATTTTCAATTCTAACTTCAAAAACAGTAATTCCATTATTAATGGAATAATATACTAATTTACGCTTAAATGCAAAAAAGAATTTAAAGTAGTTACAGTTTAATGGGAATATTTAATGCGTCAGTCTCCAAGTAAAGACTCAAACTAAATATCAAAGTTTGAGCTGATCCATTTGGGTCGGGCGGATGTATTTAACAAAGAGGCACATATCTAATAAATATTTCTTCGCAGTAAGATGGACATCTAACATAATTTTGCAGTCTGCAGAGCGTAGAAAATTGGTAAGGGAGGGAAGCTTCAAAAATGAGTAAGGAACTAAATTGCCTCTAAAGGTACGTCACTGTTAAAATGAAAACTTGGTATTTGGGATTGATTACCTGTTCATAAGCACATATTCCGAGAGACTTTGAAAAGTAAAAGTAGTAACACTAAAACTTCTAAAATAAATTATGAGCAAACGAGTGTACTAGGCCTTCTACTTTTGTTCTTTTCTGCAATATAATCTGCTTTATCACAAATTAAATATAAAGAAGAACTAAAGTATAGAAATTGCAAAGAGAAATAAAAAAAGCAAGAAAGAGCACCAAAAATTACCAACTCATTGACGTAAATCAGTTGACTAAACATCGGGCGTATCGCGATATTATCCCATTCGCATGAATTGACACTGTAATTACCGTAATGATAATTTGTTTTGGTGTCTTCGTCAGCTGCTTAAATAAGACAACTACTGTAAATATGCTCGAGTTGGGTAATTCAGTGGCGATAAAATAAGACTGTAAGCTCCACTACTCGGTCGACAGCGGAACTACGTTACATGTTATGTCAGACGTCTGTAGAATCGGTGGATGGATAGGAAAATGCATGAGTATCCGCGAGGCGGCGCTACGTCATCGATAGCGACCTCGCACTACCTTAACTGGCGCCTCTCGCGGGGAATATGCCAAGGAAACGTGTAACGCGCTTCTAGCATTCTACAAGTTGCATTTCTCGGTGACGTATTTAGAGCATAACTCGGCTCATTTTATCTCCCCCCCTCCTCTCTCTCACTCTCTCTCTCTCTCTGTTATATTCTCTTCTTAATTTTCTCTTACTTGTCGAGAAATCGATATGAATATACGCTTACTGGTCCACCTATGTAAATTTCAAGCGTACGCGTGTCATTTTGTCGTATAAGTTACCAATAGGCTGATTGTGAATTTTTTCAGCTTAATGTTTAATAAAAAATGCTTTTACAATTTAATGCCTCAGCTTAAGTAATCCTTCTGATGTTAATCAAGGGCATACAAATATACTTCGAATCAATGAACTCTTGTTCTCATGAGCTGGCTGGTGTTTATAATATATTAATTGCAATTAATCGATTTTTCTTCATTAAACTCCTACATTCGGGCATTCGTTCAGACTTTAAAAACAATAATTATAAAACATTCTTGAAAGCACAAAGTTCCTACAAGTTTATGAATGAAGATCATAAATACTACCTGAATTCTTTATAAACATATAAGAATATTAATAGTAACAAAACAATTTTAATTAATAAAGCACTGGTAATCCATTACTATTACTGGAAACTTTTGATAATATAAAATTATAGACCATTTAAAAAACGTTGATGTTAATTACCAATTATTAAAAAAACTAATTGCTTTACTATTAAATACTTAAAAAGTTTAGTTATTGATGCTACTCATATCATCATTTATATTTGATTCTATCTGACACAGTGATTTATAATCAATACACTATTAAAAGTATCAATGAATTGATAAAGCTGTAAATGTTTTGCTGTTCACTTGGACAAGGATCTTAGATCTTTCTCCTGAGTTTATATAGATTTTACAAATTTATTGACTTACTATGTAATATAAAACTCATTTAAAAGATTATTATTATTTGCACATAAATAAGAAGGTGCTTTATTTATCAATACGGTACAATAAGATGTTCATTCTTCTTTTATTCGAGATCCACAAATTGTGTAACTAGGATACTCCGAGTTCCTCTCGAAAAAGGAAAACCAATGAGCAATATATCAATTTTTTGTTTGTAAATCGTAGCTAAATTATGATAAATTTAATGGAAATTTTGGTGAGTTAACAGATTTTAAATATAATATAAGTTTAATTATTCATAATTAAATTATGAAATTTGAATCGTTTTTAATTTAAAATATAAATACTGTAAGTAAATTAAAAGATGAAAATCATCTTTGATAATGTATTAAGGTAATTTAAAATTACTTTACTTTAATATTCCAATTTTATTTTTTATCTAAGAATCAAATCAAATGATCAAGTAAATAACTAAAAGTATATTTTACGCTTAGCATTTGCTGATATACGTGTTCAAGTAGATACACATATGTTGAAAACATTTTGAGTATTCTCGTAAGAATTTTTAGTTGTAAATGTATTGTATTTTTTTTATAAAGAATTTAAAGAATTAACTGGAAATGGTATGCATACATAGAACCTGAGATACTAACCGTGTAAAATCATTATATTAAAAATAAATAAGAAAATTCGTTGTTTGGTAAAAAAAAAAATTAACTTTTACAAAATCTTCAATTTTCTATGGCCTTTTATGTAAAAATAGAAGCTTGCATTATAAATAAAACTGATTACAAAATATAGAATATTATTGGAAATTTTCAAAGCAGACGAATACAAAATTAATTGATGTGTCACGTGGATAAAATTTATGATGCTCTTATCATTGCCGGTAATATCAAGAAGACTCCTAATGCCAAACAGGCGTATCTATCATCGTATGGTGTATTTACTAGATTCCGTTTATATATTGTAATATAAACGTATGTATACCATAGGGAAATTATTAAGATTACATCTAGTATACACTACTATCAGCAAGCTTAAATTCTGCACATTCAGAAAAAAATGTATTATAATCCATAAACTATTGTAGAGAGCTCTTGTGATATACCAAGAGGTAACCCTCCGGTGACCAGAAGTTTAGGTCTCAGCTCTCAAAGCTGAAATGTGACGGGTTTAAATAAAGATAGCCTTTTTAAGTTCTATTGTAGGGTATAATATAATAGAGCTTACGAAAACGTGATTGGAAAAAGCCCATTCAAGTTGTGAAGGGTCTCAACTCTCTAGTACGTATTCCACGTATTCTACGTACGGCATTCTTAAAGCACATTGACCGCCGCCACCTAGTGTCAGAAACATAGACTCTTTGGTCAATCGCGAATCGCTAGGCTATACTATGAACGCATTGATTTATTATTCTATTCGTAGGTAGCCACCTACTGGACGGAAACTACTTTAGTGTGAGGCGCGGATGCGGAATATTTAAAAATAATATGAAAATAGAATAATATTTATAATCCAAATATTGTAATATGAAATAAATTATGATTTAAAGGAATTCTATAATAAGAAAATAGGAAGATACATAGAAATGATAATGGAATGATTCAGTGATTTAATCACAAATCCAATGGTCTTAAAAATCGAATGAGATAACATATTCAATATATAATTGTTTTAAGAAATAATTAACATAACTTTACATAAAATATATAAAAGTAACACTATTAAAGCATTAATTAATTTCTTAAATTACATATGATGAATAGATTAAAAAATTGCGATCAAAAAGTATATGTATTTTTATTCGTGAGAAAATTGACTAAAAAATTTATAACTTAGGAAATATATAATAAAATAATAAATTTCGTTTTATAGCTTATTATTTTACTGGCTATTCGAATTCAAAATATAAGATATTGTAAACGTAATAAAGGCAATGAACTCAAGTGTTTAAAAATAAATCGAGACTGAAAAACGTTCTCCCTACTGATTGAAAGAGATGCCAAAGATAAAAAAATGTACGATTCGTATAAGTAAGCTAAAAGCATATGAACCAATGAAAATTATTACTTTACCAAAATTCTTTAATTTTAATATAATGATTTATATCATGTAAATAATTATAGTTAATAATATAGATAAAATTAATTTATTTACAGTGAAATTTATAAAATATTTATTAAACTAAATTATTTTTAAATATATACAATTTTGCAAACTGTATATGTTTGAGTTTATCATAATCGTATAAAGCTACCACTAATTAGGATACTGCGTAAAACCTCAAACTTTTAAATATTAATTACTTTATTAATACTAATTATTATTAAAAATATAACTAATATATAACGCACGTATATATATACAATATTCTATAAAAAATTCTATTTTTATTCACAAAATTAATTATTAAAAATTATTAGATATTTTTAATTTTCAAACGCTTTTTAATGAAATATAAAAATTACTGAGAAAGAATGCCAAGGAAAATTAATTTGTTATTTTTCAGTTTTCTTTTAGATCATAATAATTTTTTGGTTTCATCACCAAATAATAAGATTTTTTATTTTAATTTTTTTAATTTAACTTTTGTAGTTATCCCCCTTATTTACTGCTATAATTTGATTATTTTATTATTTCTTCAGTTTAAACATAGTTAGTATGTTTTACGTAGGTCCGATAACGTAACTTCAATTAATTTCATGTAGTTCACGTTGACAAAAAATATGAAGTTCGCTAAAACGGTAGGATGAATAAATTATCCTTTATATTATACTTATCGATTAACTAATTGATTGTTATCTATAAGCTTTGATTTATAGATCGATTCACCATCTAATCGTAAATAGACTTAACTCTAATGACAATATTTAGAAGGTTTGTTTATTGTTAACTGCAATCGTCAATCCACTTGCATTTTTACGTGCTACCGCATCGAGAAACATTCTTTCTATAATGCAAAACAAGCGGTATATATTTGCTGCATTTTTTTGTTACAATTATTTTTAAAATATTCTTCATACTCTTATTTATCAATAATCAATTGCAATATTATTGCGATAACGATTTTGAAGAAACAAAAAAAAAATTTTTAATTTGAAAGCCTACAAAAGATTTTTTTGGTTCGAAGGAATTTATTAATTAAGTTATGGAAAAATATGAAAATTTGTTAATGGCAAAAATCAATACTTATAAATTTACTACATTACTACAATTAGTAATTAGCATGAAGAAAAAAAAGGTGATAATTAAGCTTACATTGATTAGAATTCTTATAGTTTTATAAAATTTTAAGTTATTTTAATAAATATGAAACGAGTATTTATGATTATTTATCCCACCATGATTCTATTAATATGTAATACTTAGTATATAAAATTTGTTTTATATAAATTGTAAAACGGGTTTTACAAAGAAAAATATAATAATAATTTTTTTAAAAAATACAAAAAGAAGTACGTGTTAAATTATTATACAAAACTTGTTAAAGACTTTTATAATATAATCAAATTTTTACTCCGTAAAAAAACTATAATTGTAGTATGGTAAAATCGAAAATAAATTATTGCTTACACAGTGTATACCTAGTCATAGATAGTCAACAACTAGAGGTAAGTATACTTTATAATCACTATGATTGTCTTTTATTAATAAAAAAAATTAATTATTAATTGTCTCGTTTAAAAATCCTTCAACTAACAAAAAATGATCGGCAGAAATGCAGTAATTATTTTATTGTTATTATTTGTATAAATTAAGCGATATTAAAACCTAGCCTTAAAATTTTGTTTTATACGCTTTTAATGGACTATACATTATCAAAATTAAAAGCAAATTTCGATCGAATTGAGCAATTCTCCAAACATCCTTTTTAGTTTGCTAAATTATTATAGATATTCTATATTTAATACACATGATACGATAGTAGACGATCAGTAAATACAGGAAATTCAACAGAAAATAACAGAAGACGCTTTCTATTATAAGCTTGTATTTCGTGTTCAAGCAACGTTTATTGCCTTTTTCATCACATATATTTATATGAATATAATATAATATATATACATATATATATATATATATATATATATAAAATTATAATATTAAAAGCAATATTAATGAAATAGTTACATATTTATTTAATTTAAATAATAAAAATGTTACTTATAGAAATTTAACAAACACTCGAAAAATTAAAAGTATAAGTACTAAAAATTTTTTAATATAAATTAGTACCTATTAAAACTAAATTAATGAACAATATTTTTTTAATTTTTATCATTACAGTAAAAAATCTTGAAAAATCGATTTGTCATAAAAATTCGTGTTTATTAATAGTATATATATATATCTGAAATTTGAATAATTTGATTAAGCTTTAAACATAATTATTTGTACAATAATACATTTTTCATTATGATTATTTTTAAAAGAATTCAATTTGTTATGCTTTTTCTTATATTAATACTATTTTTTAATTTAGTGATTTTCACAAGTGATAATATGTTAATAATGAATATTTATATAATAAAATTTATAGCGGTATATTGTTTATATAATCATATTTAAAACATTATACAAGTATGTATTATTTGTAATATACATTATGCACCAAAAGCGAAATAGATTTATTATAATTTAGAATAGTCTTTTATTATATATGAAGATATCAACTTTAAAACGGGAAGATTTGAACAGTAAATATATGTTAATTTTTTTTGGTCAACTCGAGCTTGTATAAAAATTTAAGTAAATGTAAATAAAATTTTATTATTTATCATTTTTCGAACTTTATAATTTGAAGCGATAAGCTAAAATTCGTATAAAAAACACAAAATCCTTTAAAAATTAATTTCAGTTTGACATAATTATATCCATTACGTAAATTTATATTATGTCGTTAAAAATAGAACGTGATTAGTATAAAAAAGAGATTAAAAGCAAATAGATAATAATAAATATATCTATTTGCAAATTTTTATATATGATTACGTTTAATAAATTAAGAAAGAAAGAAAAACAATCGAATGTTGACTAATTTTTAAAACGAATTCTTGCATATATAGTTTTGTAATTTATTGAAATTCAAAATATAACTTATTATTTCAGAGGATTTGGATCATATCTTACATTTGAAAATAAATTATTACAATAATAGTAATTAATTAAATTCATATCAAAAGTATCCTTATTAAGTGCATTATTAATATTATGATAATTTTTTCAACACTATAATCATCCAAAAAAATAAAATTTTTGGACACTTTCATTAAAAAAATTAATGAACATAAAAAATTATGCATATTTGCAAGTAGCCCACGCCCTCGTGCATTGTAAAGTAAATATTAAATGAGCATGATAACTTGTAAGAGTGAAAAAGAAGAAAAAAAAAGAAAATCGATTCACCTGCTATCTGCAACTACTGGGTTAAGTCATTATAAGCTTATGATCAATAAATCAGACTAAAAATGAATGCGAAAGGAAAAGCTGAGTTACATTTTTTATTGGAACGGAATATAATAATAATTCTAGATTATCATATAAAATTATATAAAAAGCCTGTTACAGAAATTTTCGATCGAGGATTAAAAACTATGCATTTACTTTGTAACTACGTATTTTGTCTATCAGATCTCAAAGATCTGAATATTCTGATGTAAACAAGTTTGACTAATTGTTATGTGGATTAATCTCTTAAATTTTAATGTTAATAGGTAAAATATTCTATATTTATAAACTATAAACAAAAAATAAGGTATTTATAATTTATCATTGGTTGCAAAAATTTTGAGGATTTTTTCGTTAATAAAGATAGTCAGAAAAACCGCAACTTTAGATAAATTTCCAAATTTCAAAAAAATTAACATTTCTTAAATATCATTGTAATTTATTTGCTTTCCTATTATTGAGTTTTTCAAATACATGATTAAAATATTCGTTAAATTCTAAACATAAAGACACGAGTAATCGTTTAATTCAATTGATTTTCCATTCATTAATCGTACTAAAATCTGTGAAATTTTGTATTAATTAATGTAAGCTTCAGTTACTGTAGTGAGGCCACCAATTCGTAGATGTTAAACAAACATTTAAAATATTCTTTTTCGTATTTACCGCTAAAAATAACAATAATGAGGTAATTCAATTACTTTAACGTTTTATAGAACCACATAATCAAAACTTAATATATTCGAAACAAATTCAAAAGTACTTAGGAAATCGAGTTTAGCGAAATAAGGAAAAATTATGTTCCTCTCCATGTGTTGGATTCGCGGTACCGACGTTATTCGCGGTTCGCTTGTGAGGCGTTGGAAGGTGAATGAAGGGGCACTGACTCAGGTCCGATGAACTGAAATCGTTAGAAAATAGTAGTCATGGGAAAATGTAAGGCGCTATCGGTGACGGGGATGGATTGGCCGAGTGGAAACAATGGCGGTAAAAGAGGGTAGACACGCGATGAAATGGTTGCCAAGTGGCTATGGTCAAATGAAAATATAGGGGACAATGATAAATAGGAAAGATGGATACATAAATACAGAGAAAGAGAGTGAGAAAGATACAGAAAAGAGAGTGAGATAGATAGAGAGAGAGAGAGAGAGAGAGAGAGAGAAAAGAGAATCAGACAGTATTTGGATAGAAGAAAGTATTGAAGTCGAAAATAAGCTAAGAATTAACCTCAACTTATGTTCCTTGCATTAAGGAACGTTGAACTTACTTTATGTTTTACATAGATGGTAGGATTAGATCTCTATTAGATCCAAAATTTAATTTTTAATAAAAAATAATTTGAACGCTAAAAAAACATAAGTTTAAAAAACTATAAAATAAACTATAAAAAATCTTTTAATACATTTATATTATACAGTATTTTAATTCTTATATAATAATGAATCTTATAAAAATATTTGCAAGAAGATTATTTGTTTAAAATTAATTTCTATCTATTTTCTTATGAATTTCAATTTTATACTGTCAAGTATTATTATTCATCATCGAAAAAATTTTTTTTTAGTTACTAATTCAAGGCTTTTCTTATTTTCAGTACGATACTGTGTTTAAAATATAATTAATATTTACGTCAATTTGTATTGAATGGTCGTTTAATTAATAATACAGGACAAAGATATATATTATATAAACTATTTAATCTTTATTATAATATATTGTTATCATATAAAATAGTTTGAAATACAGTAAAAAATCGAGAATAACATGTGCTAAAAAATATTTTACAATATTGACTAATTTTAATTTTATAATCTATACAACGTTATTATGATTATATTAGTACAAGAAAATATTTGTTTAGGTCTTTTACTCAAAACTATTAATTTTTTTTTTAAATGTCAATTTGCTTGCTTTTATTTTTTTAAGATGAGTTTGCTATTTGCTATAAATTAGAAAAAATTTATATTAAGCTAAACTAATGGCTACTAAAAGTAAAATGATCTTATTATATTATACTGGAGAACTGAAATCAATCTCATTATTTATTTTATTTATATTAAAGTTTTTTTCAAATTTTTTTAAATCGATGATAATTTAAGATATTAAATGAGAGAGAGTCATTATTTACTGAGATGAAATATTAATAGAAATTTAAATAACTCCTTAGTTTCTACAAGCTACACATTTTAGAACAATGAAATCTATGTTAAAAATTTAGTTGAATATTTTAAACATATTAATTGTTAAATGAAATCATAAATGCATTTAGTTATTTAAAGTTAACAGAAGAAAGTTTGTAATGAATGCAATTACTTTAACTTTTATACAAAGTAATCTATAATAAATTAATAATTATAATAAACTTAATTATATGGTACAGGTTATTTACTTTTATCTTTAAAATTTAACTATTTATAAGTATAATAGTTGATAAATATTGGTATATTTTTAAATTGTTTACGCTACAATAAATTTCTTATTGAGCTATAAAAAATAGAGTACTTCTGTACGTTTTAAAAATGATAATTTTTATATAAAATTTTTTGTCCCAGGGGCTCACTAATTCATGAAAAATTTGTATTAATTCTTAAAATAAGTTGAACATTTTCTTAAACAATGAAATTTCATAAAATAATTTTATTTACCTCTTCATAAATTTAAAATCTTTTTATAAAAGGCTAGTTTTTACTGAGTTTCCTATTTTTAAGAAATTATCACAATCGTGCATTTTAAAAATTCTATTTTTAATAAAAGAATGTTTTTAATAGCTTTAGCATCTATCAAAATTAAAAAAGCTATCAATACGTGTATAATTCATCGTTTGTTATGATCAAATAATAATTGTTATTACTGTTTTTGATTATTTATTATTTATTTGGTATACCTAACTTGTTAATAAATTATACTTCGAGAAATTATATATTATATATCTAGCATGAATAAGTAATTGCAATCGCTTTATAAAGTTAAAAAAAAACAACATGACCATTGTACCTGAAAATAGAGTAAATTAATAATTAAAATTATCTAAAAGGAATAATTTAATTTAAGAACACATTAATTTTGTGAAAAATTCTTGAGAAATTCTGAAGATGAAAGCAGAGGAGAAATAGAAAGATATAGAAAAGGGAGGGTTCTTGATTTATGAATCTTTAATAAAATAGAGTCATTTAAGCCAAGACATGTAGTTATGTAGTTACATCACTTTTATTCTGTAATTGATAAACAACTTTATAAAATATATTTTTACACTGTAAAAATTCATCTAGTTAGTTACTGTTTAATTACTGATGTAATCAAGTTCTATTTTATTTACTTCAATTGCTAATATTCGAAGATAATTAATTAAAATAAAAAATATCAACTATGAAGACATTATATATATATATTTTTTTTATTGCTAATTTCTATTACATTAGTAAGAAACGAATGATAAGTAAAGAAACATTCTAAAAATAAAATTGCTAAGATCTTATACTATTTATTTTTGGTACACTTTTACTTAACTTCATGTTTGCACATAAGCGTATATTTTATGTTATAATCTACGTTTAGATTCACAAATACGTCGTAAGTGAGCTAAAATTGATTTTGATATAAATTCAATGATATTTTTAAGATTTTATTTAAGCTAAAGTATTAATACTTTAAATAAATTATTTAACATTTGTATTTGAGAAATGTTAGTTCTATCCTTTATAATCAGCCTTTTTATATCTAACAATTTTCTACGTCAGGAAGATAAGTCTTTGATTGAAATTAGAGTCCTCTAATTACAACTTGTCTACTCCGCATTAATTTTTTTATTTTAATCCCATTAAGTTATTTAAGTCCATTTGAGTAAATCTATTATTAAATAAGATATTACTATGGTAAGACAATTTACTTGCAAAACCTAGAATTCTGATACTTGACTGTTTTATGTTGGCGTGTACATCATATAATCAGTAACTGTTTTATTAAGCTATTATGTTTTATTCTATCTTTCTCCTTCCTTCTCTTTCTTTTATCCTCTTTAAAACTGAAAATTACCAACTCGATGCACATGAGTTCTTGAATTTATGTGTTCGAATTAAGTGCCTGTGCGCGCAAACCAACCTCGTTATTCTCACAGATATAAACGAATTTATATTTTGTCAATTAAGCAAGAGCATTGATTACGCATAAATAGATGTTGAAACATTGTCGAACACTTACTGAGTCCAAAAAAGAAACGATATTTTAATTGAATGTTTAATTTTTTCTTATAATCGCGTAAATGCTATTGATTAATATTTCAATTGATTAATACATAGTTTAAAAATAATACCTAGGCTTATTTAAATATTATAAAAAATACAATATTATTTATAAAATATTCTGTTATATCATGCTTAAAAATATTTCATTATATGTATTACGCATAAGAGTGCGTTTATGCTGTAGCGTGCATTTGCAATGTTTTTTACATTCTGATGCTATTAATTTGTCATAACCTTTCCTTAATAATATACATCCAGGGCAAGAGATGGTGGGATTTTCTGTACACGTATCACTTAAGTAAGTACGTTCATTAACCATATTATGTTTCGTATGACTTATTATTTTGATAAATTGTCTTTTCTAGGCTCATTTTATGAACCGTTTATTTTCATGAACATTTGATTTCCAACAATTTTAGCTTCCAAAATTGTTATGTAACTCAAACCGAATTCTCACCTATTAGGATTGCATTAAAGGCAATTTCTATAAATACAAATTTTTCATAAGCCGACCGCCAGAAGCTTAATATATTCTTCGTAGGCATCTGACTAAAATCGGCATATCCACATGGCCTGAATAGCAATGCCCCGAAAGAGGATGAACCGACGATATTTTCATAGCTGATTTGTACATCTAACTTGTACATGAACTCCTTGCTCCTCTCTTGCGTTTTGCTTCACACGATCTAATTGATGCGGGTGGATCACGTGGTAGAATCAATACAGCTTTAGATGATAATGACGACTTGGAACTTCTGCACTTGCAGCATATTCATTATATTTCGCTTGGTGCATGTATATGAAAATTGAATGAACTCACTACACCACCATAATCGGCATCTTTGTAAGTAGGAGCTGAATATTTACATAATACAGGCCTTTGGCATTGTCGGCAATAAAAAGAGTCGCTTACATGTAGCAGCGCTTTTCGGATTTGTGTCTCCTAGCCATCATATGCCACTTCACAGAAATTAAGATAAAGTTGTTTAAAAAACATCAAAATTCATTAGATTCTAATGTATAAAATATTGTATGTGAAACACTGCAGAAATGGTTACAGTTCATAATTATCCACATTTTATTTTAAGAATGTCTTTTACAAATATTGAAATGTTATTGAATTTTGGAAAGCAAAATGATACATTAACGAAATGTACCATAAACATCCAATAACTTAATAAATTTTCTCTTTTTGACAAAATTTCAATTATTGAAGTTTCAAAAAAAATTATTCATCTGGCTATGTAAATTGTATTTTAATTAATCATACATGAGAATTTATATAAAAAATTAATATCTTTGGTGTAGTACTATGGAACTAAATATATCGCTATGGACAATGCAAGTTTTATCCACAATGAATTTGCTAAGAAGTTATAAAATATTAAACTGAGATAAAGCTATTTTTTAAATTACTACGTTATTAATATTTTATAATTATAATATTTATTTTATAATTATAATATTTTATAATATTTATAATATTTTTTAATATAGCTAAGCATTTTTTAATCTTATTTACATTAAGCTAATATAAATGTTAAATTCGTATTATTTTATAATTTTTATAAAACAATACTTTAGTAAAAAATTACTCAAAATTACTGAAAAAAAAATTGAATAATACTTAATATAATGATAATGAGAAATTGGTTAATTGTACAATTAAATTATTCAAAATTTTCACAATATCCAAACAAATTCTGAAAAATTGTTTTTTTTTTTTAAATTTATGAAGTGCAATTGTGAGGTACACCTAAATAATTACGGTCTTGACTCCCAGAAATTTTTTTATAAGTTGAAACATAGTAATGGAGAATATTATTTTACCGTTTTACACGATTTACATATTTCAATTAAAAAACAAATATTTGTACCTATAAAATTATACTAGTTGCACAAAATGTTACAATGTTTAACGATAAAACTGTTATGAAAAATAATGTTCTTTTATTTTGACGTGCGTGCACTCGTACCTTATCGTACAATTTCATTTTATCTTATGCATATATTTTTGGTATTGGGCAATGCCTCGTGTAAAATCTATGAAATTATTAATTTATCCTAAAGCAAAAGTCAGTGGGCTATGGGCCCTCCCCATTTATGTACCCCTGACTGCAACTACGTAACACTGACTCACTTACAATGTCCCCTTAATTTAATTAGGCTTAAGAAAAATTGCGCGCGACCTCGGCTCAATTTATGATTCGACGGGCACGCGTATTTTGAAGTGCGCCGCGCACACGATAATGCAAAAAAAGCGTGAGCGCTACTCGAGTTTATTGCTTTTCATTCGGCGTTCGCCTCTGATAAATCACACAGTAGCGGCGTGACTCAGAGATGACGTAATCCCGTGGCAAAAATGCGCCTGATCAACTTGACAAACAATTGAATATTAAAAAGTACAGAAGTGGCAAAACCTGGACTTCTTGTCCGCTTTCCGAGGTGTCTCGAGTTCCATGCGAATTCTTCGTCTAAGGTGGCAGTGGTTGCGATGGTCTAGTTGCCGACTGACCGCGTATCAATGGCGTTTTTAGGGTGTGGTCGCGGCTCAAGTTTTGATGAGAAATCCATTGGAAATAGTGGGGTAATCTAGTTCTTTTTACTTAACACTTACTACCTTTTATAATCCGGCGAATCTGGCTTAACATCTAGCTTAGTTTTTATTCAATTTATAAATATGGATATTCTACAATGCTTGAAGTGAAATTCATTATTATAATAAGCTTTTTAATTAAACTAGACTAATGCAATTAATTATGTTACGGCAAGTGTTCATCTTTTAAAATTAAAAAAACTCTCTGCATTCTTTCTTTTATACTTATTGACACGCGTTAATAAATATAGAAAAATAACCTTTAATTTCAAAAATTAATCGAAGATGAATACCGCAGTTCTATATGTTTGCAAGATCCGTTACTTATATTTTTACATCAGATAAGATCTAAAAATTAGACTAAGCAAATTTTTCTCTAAACTATTGTTTTAAATATTATTTTAATTTTATGGTTTAGTTAATAGAAATTTCAAATTTAGTATAAAATTAATTTTCAAATTATTTTAATCTAAATGAACCGAAGATATTTGTTAGCACAGCTCAAGGTTTATTGCATAGTGCGTTTTATTGAGGGTAGTTATACTTATTTTTATTCAATATATTTAGAATTAAAATACGTTCTTATAGGTTTCGCTTCTGTATAAAAGCATCTTTTGTTCCTTGTAATACGAATACCTATAACATATTACTGACAGTCACTAACTTTTAAGCAATGACTACATTTTTTTGGTTTCATAACAATGCTAGTTATAGGGTTTCTCGTAAATCTCTGTAATAACTAATCATGTAACAATATTGTCTGTCAATTAAAGTAGACTTTAAAAAGTCATTACATAGTGCAAAATATACAGAATTATATATGCTATAATGGCCTTACTCCGTAATATTTTAGTTAGAAAAGAATAAAATAAAAAGTTTACTATATGAAAAAGCGTAGAAATTTAATACAAAATGATATAATTCAAAATTAATAACAGTAAAATTTAATTTCGTAACTATATTAAGAAATTAATGTATATGTCGATGTATAAGAATATTACTAATTTTACATATAAAACACGTACAACAGTAAATAATTTAAATATAAAGAAAATTATTCATGGTGTAAATTTATCTTAAGACTGCTTAAGAACTGTTGTATTGCATATTTTTATATCGTTTTATTTCATTAAGCAGCTGACATTTTCAATAAGAAATTAAAGCAATTTATTTTCTTGACTCCAGTATTTATATATACAGTCTTCTCCTTTTTTTATATATTATAATCAGTTTTTTAAATATTGTACCTTTCATCACTGCACCTGCGATTATCCTGTATTATTTATCCTTTCCAATTGTTATGTTTTTTCGACCGGAAGTTTCAGATTTAGCCTTAAAAATACAGGATACTAAGTAGAACGCGACATTTAAGCGGTTTATATCAGTCTTGTAGTTAATTGAATTAATAGTAAGTTTTTAATTAAAATTGGTTGTTCAAATGCTTTAGTTGTTATTGCTTTATTTTCAGAAATGGTAGCATCATTTGATTTAATTCTGCAAAAGAAGTTTGTGCTCTATGTTGTAGAAAACATTTTTTTCGTGAACTCTTAAGCAACTGATCCTTCATTACGGTCTACTGAATTATGATTTAAAGAAAAAAGTTTTGAAGTTTAACAGGAAGATAACTTCGATTCTATAGTATCTCTTTGTTTGTGTTTGAATAAAAAAAGCTAAATCTTTATTTCATTTATTTAATAATTTTATATTACTAATACGTAATATTTGTTTTCCTTAATCAAAGTATTTTCTATTAAAAATACAATTATTAGTTAGAAAATGTGTTATATGTGCTTTATGATGTTCAAATAAGATTAACTATTGAATTGTTATTTTTTGTTTCGTTTTCATCATCAACATTTTAAAGAATTTGTAAAATCATTGAATTTTTCAGCATGTACATTATAGTACAAAACTTTCCTCAAAATAAAAAATAAACATATTTTACCTGATAAGCAGTTGTATCATGTCGACTTATAGTAAAACTTATCAAGTAGCTAATAACTTGCGATCTATTGTGCACACTTGTATAGTATCTCAAGATTCCTTATGTACGTACTTTAACAAAAAATTTTACGGCAGAATGTGAGATGGCTACCTGACGCCATACCTCGCAGAAGCGGAATTTAAACGTGAGTGCATAAATGATGGGGTCGTGGGATGTTGCATTTAATACTCGTGGATGGGAAACAGCAAGGAAGAGAGGGAAGGGTGAGAGGTGGGAGCAGGATTCCAATGTCCCCGCGCCGTGGACCAGGGTCAAGTTCAAGGTCGCTGGTAACCGAACGTTGAGCCGGTTCGCGAATACTTCCAAGGACATGAATTGCACCGGCATTTCACGGAGCGTCGCTCCAGTTTCACGTCCTCAGCTGTCTGAACTTATACCAATCGCTTTTCTACGCCACTTATATAAGACATTGCATTGTTAAAAAGTTTATGCATAACATTAATGAAGTACATATTTTTGAATATTTAATTGCTCTTAACATGTATATTAAATGTAATTTTAAAATTCATTTTCTTACGTCACAATTAAAAATATAGAGACATATGAGCAAAGAAATAGGACAGATATTAAAACATGGCTATCTTTTTTAACATATAATCACCCGTTGGGATTTTTAGCCAACGACATTCTCTAAATGTTTTTAAATAAAATACACGAATAGTGTAATTAAAGTTAAGTAACAAATGTTTTGCCGCAGTAATTGGGAAATTACGGTTATATTTACAAATATTTATTCAAATAACTAAAGCATTTTCATAGATTTGTAGAATCGTTAGTAAGCCGTTGAGTACTCATAATCGAATACGTTTATTATAAGTTGAATACGTTGAAGGTTGTTAATGCGAATCTTTTTCCTATGAGATGCATATATTAAAATAACCGTAATTAATTATAAATAATAAAGATTAGATGGGTCACGAAGCTGCATCAGTGCGAGATAATTTCACCACTTTCAGACAACAGTTGATTACTTTGTGAAAAGAAAGAAAAAAATTAGAAAACTATAATTGATGCATATGTGCTCTTTCTTATATAATCAACAACGTCTAGAATGGAAATGCAGGAAAATGCCCTGGGCTTAATTACTATGTGCTACATTGAGTATGACCACATGCTGTAAGTGATTACACTTATAGCGAGTTGAGAATTTGAACTTGGAAACAGGTTATGCGATTCTATTTAAAAGGGAATACACCGCAACTGATGATTATTACCTTTTGAATAATTAATATTTTAAAGCATTATCACAAATAGTGATACGAAAACGTTTCTTTCGCAAAAAACAATTACACCTAAGAAAATGAGTTCCGACTTTGTATGATCATACAATGGGTACTTTAATAAGTCTTATTTATTTTATTTGTAGAACTGTACTCTTGAAAAAAAATGTGCTAAAATGAACAGTAATATATTAATGACCCGGCAGTTACACACATGAACGGACTAATGTACGCTCATTCTGTGATCGTGTATTTTATTAAAACATATTTTTAAAATATGGATAATGAAGATAAAAAATACACAATACAAAGATGGAAATTGTATAATTAATTAGTTACTATATGAACTTCAAACAGACTACATGTAATGTAAATTATGTATCCGTAACATAATAAATGTGCAAAACACGTGTGAACTCAGTACAAAGAAGTACAGTAAAAAAATGAAAAAGCTTTATATTTTTATTAAATTAGAATACAACTACATTAAAGTACTTTCATTAATTTTCAATGAATCAATGTTTTTCAGGAAATGCAAAATTTCTTGTAAAATTAAACGGAATTTAATGATGATGATACATTTTTTTATTGAAAATCTTTCTACGGAAAAACTATTACAATAATACATTATTCTCCGTTAATCATTCTATCTACGTCATATTAAAACTTTTTTCACATTATCCGATCAATTTAATTACCACCTACAGGACTATAATTATTATTTTTCTATTTTAATTAAAAACTAATTATTAATGA
This sequence comes from Kradibia gibbosae, assembly GCA_018907135.1. Lineage (NCBI taxonomy): Eukaryota > Metazoa > Arthropoda > Insecta > Hymenoptera > Agaonidae > Kradibia > Kradibia gibbosae. The sequence continues at coordinate 11,498,782 of JACCHX010000002.1, read as the reverse complement.
TTCTTAAAAAGCAAGAGAATACAAATTATATACTATTGACGTAAAAATATTTTAAATATATTTACAAAAAAAGATATAATCAAAACGCCTTTAGTATTATAAAAAATTGTATTTCTGATCAAATTACTGTCTTGTAATTTATGAGTACATATTGAAAACGAAATAATAAATTAAAACCCTTACTCAAGAGATCAAAATAGAGTAACTTTTAATATTTTATTTAAATTATATAAAAGCAAAAATTACAGCATGTGATAAATTTTTTATAACGGCTCAACATTTTATTGAAGATGCAGAATAAGAAAATGAAAATTTGTTATTTTAATTAAAAGATTTATTAAGTTTCTTGTATTTGTAATTTACAGTTATACGCAAAACTATTTCAATCAATAGGTTTTATAATAGAACATAAAGGAGTAATTTGATATATTAATTGAATATTTTTTTAATAATAATTTTTACATTAAATTATATGCATAATTATAAAAATTTTATATAAGAAATTTGTTTATCAATTCATAAAATTAATTCAATAATTTTAACAACTAATCAACATTTTTCTAATAATGATATTGATGAAAAAATCTCTATTAAAAAAAACTAGATTACAAAAAACCAATTGCTTACAGTAATTAAACTTTTAAAAATTTTAAATATTAAATAACAGTAGAAAATAAGTCAGTTAAGTTTGCTCTAACGTTTTTCATTAAGCTAAATACAGTTTTATTTATTCGTTAATGTTTATATATTTTTATACGATACATTGTAATTTATGTTTTATAACTTCATTTTTATTATTCATTATTGATTTTAAATTTAAATTATGTATATTTTTATAATATAATACTGTATCAACTATCTAATAATTTTAGCATGACTGAAAAAAAATTTAGAATTAAACTAAAAAATCAATAAATTACAAATCAAACACGATTTAATAATAAAAATTTACTTTAAAAATATAAAAATTCTAGAACCTGCTTAAGTTGAATTTGAAGATTTTGTAATTTAAATTTTATAGATGTTTTTAACAATAATTGAATGCCCTTTATATATCAGATAAACAAAATTAGACCTTTCTCAAATCAATCAAATACAGTCATTTTAAACCCTTTAATCGATCAACATAAGGATCATCATAAGGAATAATGCAATTCAGGTCTATAAAATTTATAAAAACATTATCTTCTAAAGAGTTAGGACGTTGTTCAGAGCAGACCTTGGTTAAACAAGAAAATAAAGTATGCGCGTATTTGAAAGATGAATAAAAGACAAAAAATAAATACGTCTTACATTTAAAATGAAAAAAATTTGTTTAAACATTTGCAAGTGACAAGGTTTTAAAAAATAATAATTGCAATTCTAATGTTTTGAATAATATTCTTCAACAATAATTTAACGTGTAAATTTTCTACGTCAACCTAGTGAGGCACATGTGATTCACTTTAACTGAGGACAGGTTTTGTCAATCCTGCAAGTATTGAGTTCTCTGAGTCAGTGGTTTGACTTCTGCATACACTTTGCATCTCATCACCTACACTGTTAATTTATCAGCAATATGAAAGAATTAGAAATTGTTTTTAAGTGATATTTTTAATCTCTGATACTGCATTTGAACGAAAAATTATTATATTAATAATTAATAATATTTTTTTTATTGGATGAGAGCTATTTTGTAGAAAAGATCGTGCTACCAGAAGCAGTTCAACGACCGATTATTCCGTTCGACTTCCCATAGAATGAAGTGAAGCGGCGATGAGGAGCGAAGAAAGTGAGAGACAGGTTTTGTAAAAAGATACAGATCCTTAATTCACTTGAATGGCTTCATGAAGAACTCTATACTTTTTTTATAACGCTTTAAATTTAAATCACTCAGAAAAATTTGAGTTATGGTACAAAATTTTTGTTAGTGTATAGATGCAGTTTTTACCGATCATAAAAAAAATAATTTATATCGTCAAAAATAAAAATAATAATTTTTTAATCTTATTTAAAAATCAGTATTATAAAATCATACATATTTTTACATTTACTTTAGTAAAAATCATAAATGCATATATTTCAATATTATCAATTCCTAGTATTCTATAAAGTAAAAATTAATTTGATCTAATTATAACATTTAAAAAATACAATTATTGAACGTTAAACTATAAGTACAACATTTAATAATATTTATCAAAAAAATTTATCAGTGAATTAACAGAAGCGTTATAAAATAAAACAGCTTTGTTTCACTTTAACTTAAAAATTTTTATTTAACTTTAATTAATTTTATTAAATTAAATACTTAATTTTCATTACGTTTAGTATTTTATTATATTTTTATAGATGTTTTAAACAGTTTCTTAATAAAAATTAGAGTATTAATTATTAATTTTAAAATGAAAATTTTTTTAACGAATTCTTCCAAAAAATTAAAGATTGAAAATCTTGAAACTTGATTGAGACATAGCTCCACATATTCTTTCCTTATTTTAAAATCTCATCGAAAATCACGCATAATAAAGTTAAAATGTGATATTTAGTAATAATAAGACAATAAAATATTAAGATAACAAATTTAAATTTTAAGCCAAATTCTAAAATCAACTAATTGCTAAAAATAATGTAAGAAAATATAAAATTTATTTTATATATAAGGTTATTACATGTTATGTGTTATTATTATTATTGTTATTACAGTTATGTGTTATTACAATATTAAATTATTAATCACACTGCTACATAAGACTATTTTCAAATAGTCTTGAAATTGTATTAAAGTTTTATGAGTATTCAAGCTTTTATTAAGAAATATAGTGACAGAAAAGTTATTTATTTAATTCAATGTTTCATTTAATGTATTAAATTTTTACCGTTGCAAATAATAATTTTTAGAACCATTTAAAGAATATATATAATTTATTAAATAAACTATAGAAAATAATTTGTTTATTCATTGTTATTTAATATTATCTGTAAAATGAATTTTCTGAAACTCATAAGTAATTTAGTTTTTTTTATTAATAATAGAGGAGATATTTTTTTGCGTGCAAAATATTAATAAAAATTTTACAAGAAAACTAAAATTTTACATAAATATTAATTTAAATTAAATAATAATTATTCAAATTTATTTTTCCCAATTAATTAATATTATACATTACAAAAAAATTATTATAGATATACTTTTTATCAATTAATAATGTTTATTATTAAATCATCTTAATTATAATCAGATTATAATTTTTCCCAAACACAAATTATTTTATATTTTAATTTTTAATTGATAATTATTTAATTCAATAGAACAACTGAGTATTCATGCTGAGTCAGAAAGTTCATTAAAAAAAAAGTTATAATTTACATTCCTTTATTAAAAAATAATTAAAGAATTTCAAATAAGGAAAATGTAAATTTACTATAAATCTATAAATTAGTAAATAACACAAAAAAGATTTATGATTAAGATTGATAAAATGAGTTTAAACATCATACCAGTATTTTTATCATTGGTTCTGAAATAGAAATAAATGTAAAGATAATTGCTTTTATTTGCGGTTTTATATGAGTAAAAGGGTGAAAATTTATTAAAACATTTCTTCTAAGCTGATATGGAAGTCAAATAAATTGTATATAATATTTCTTTAATTTTTTTTTCTTAAAATTTAATGAATAATAAAACCAAAATGGATTTTATGCTTTGTAATTTTTAATTAAAAAAAGTGCACGAAAAAAATGTAACATAAAAAGTAAAAACATTTTTAAGCAATTTAAACGCTATATAAAAATTATTGAGTTAACTGAATTTTTATTTGCTTTGAATGGTTTATCTAGCTATGATAAATTTTAGAAGTGGTGTCATATATGCCTTGAATCAATTATTCACTTATGTAATTCATACAGATAAAAATTTGAATTAAAAAATTACAATTACTTTAAGCTAATAATCATGATGTAAACATTTGTATATTGCATTATAATTATTTAAAATAACCTTTTATGTTTTACATTGTTAGGATTAAAGTTTGTTATAGGAATTTTTATATTCTAAAATAGATCGACATTAGGTATATTTATATCTTCAGTAAGAATGTTAACAAACGTATCCGAATATACTTATTTGCTTGTGTTTAAAAAAAACAAGGAACATGATACTGAATTTTACTAATAAAGCGTTTTTATTACTCGTAAATAAAACAAAAATCAAAAATCTTTCCAGAATCGTATTTACATCCATCACTGCATGCGGTAAGGAGAAAATTCTTATAATCTTACTACAGTCGAGAGTGAGAAATCACTCTAAACTTGCAGATATTTAATATATCTAACGGTTACCAGAAGGTGACAGCGCTAGGAAGGAAGTGATAGTTATACTCTCTCATGCTCGAGTCGTAGACACAGCAGCTGTTTAACGTCTCTTATGCAATATTGCAGAGTGGGACAACTGCGAGTGGGCGACGTCGAATATTGTGCAATGCACCGGTGCTGTCCTCTTCCTCTGGATAGACTAAAGGAAAAGAGGCGATCGAGAATTCGTCATTGCCGGGAAAAGTCTCAGGCTTTGCTTGATTTTCGAGCTTTTTAGGATTGCGCTAGAACTAGCTGCTAACAGTTCGTATCTACACGATAACTTTCGCAATCGTATTCTTTGCGAGGATAATGAATGTAGCGAGAATCAATGATAATAGTCGTATTGCAACAGCATTAGAGCTTAGTTGAAGTGAATTTATTGGATTATATAGAAAAAGTAAATTGTTTCTTATAAAATAGGTTCGCTTTTTTATCTGGTACTGAAATTATGAATTTTCTTCCCTGTGTTTACGATTTTTACAATACAGATTTTCTTTTTAGTATCAAAAATATGCTAGAGATAAAGAAAACGCATTAAATGAATTTGTACAGTAAATTAAAAAAACTTTCATTATTTAACATTAATATCTTGAATACAAATAAGATAAAATATATTATTTTTTTATTTAAAATGTAAAACTGTAATTAACTATTATTTTATGGCTTATTATGATCAATTATACTTATGGGAGCTATATTAAAAATTTGATAAATCAGGTAATCATTGGAATACATTCAACTTAAAAGTTTCCTTATTTTATTTTATTTTGTATATAAATTTTTGTAGAACTATACGAACATATTTTTGTCATCTTTACTTCAATTCAATTTTTTATTCAAGTGTTTTATGCAAGAGTATTAACAATTCATTATTTTATAATTATGACATTACATCATACTTTTATTTAGCGATTATAAATTGTACTAAATGTTCAATTATTATCGGGAAAACAAATAAAAAAAATTAATTATATACATCATATGTAAATTTATCTTTTTTTTTATTATAACAAAATTAAGTAGAACACAAACATTAAACCCGAAAATAGCGTATATAGCTCAATATAGGTTTAAATGCAGTGAATCTTTGTAAATCGTTCTATTAACGAGAACGACGAGTACTTGAAGCGTTTATTTAGAAGGCAGAAATTTTTTAAAATAATATGTACTGAGAAAGTAGCCTTGCTTAGTCGGGGTACTTATAGATGAAAAATTCTTTCTTCGTATAAAATATTTTTCTATACCAAAGTCGAAATTAAAACTACTTATAGTATAAAGAAACGATTGTAATAAGAAATAGTAGGAATATATTTTCCGCCTAAAAGTCATAATTGTAATTAAATATGTAAATAAAAATATATATTCTATCCTATCAGTCTTTCTAAAACAATGCATATATAAAAGTATAAACTAATGGTACATTGATTTTGATGGATACAGATTGCCTAATTATAATTTTTAACTTCCTTTATTATATAATATATAAAATTATATATTTTATAAAATTAGAGATTTAAATATTATAGATTATACTAAATTCTAGATTAAACTAATAGATTATTACTATATATAGATTAAACTACATTCTTATTTGGTCCATTTTTAATACAATTAGAAAAGATTATTAAGGTAGGAAAGAAAAAATGTGTTTCTAATAATTTTTTCATATCAAAATTATTTAAATAAGTTATTAATTTCGTCAATTTTAAGCATTTTGAAGAATTTTCATATATTGGAAAATAAATCTTTAGTAAACGTAAATTATACGAGAATTCTCTTATTCAGTGTGTTACTTTGCTATATAGAACGTCTTAAGCACTTGGATGAATCATAAAAGAGATGAAAGTAATGTGTAACCTTATTTATAAATTAAGCTTGATTTAGTCATAGTAGGATCTGTTGCTGCAGGAAATTATTTCTGCTATTGAAATTAATCATTTTGAAACATGGATTCAATATTTTAATTTCGAATTCATTATAACTTTTTCTATTGTGAACACTAAATTTTTTTTTTAAATTATAACTATATAAACTTTAAAAATTAGAGGAAATAAAAAATTTTAACAAATTTCACTGATGACATTTTTTAATATCTTTATTCTGATTTTTTTTGCTAGTCGACTATAATTTTATCAATTTTTTTACATGTTGAAGTTTGTGATAAAACTATTTTTTCCGAACGTTCGAAAATAATCAAATATGGTAATAATGGTAATAATCCAAAAACAAATAAAAATATAAGTTCAAGTTTTTGTAGATTGTTAATAAACGTACACAGAAAGAATATATATTAAAAATTTAAATAATATTTTTCTGGAATGAATTTATTTTAGAGCGATAATAGAGAAGATATACTTTGATAGACACTAATCTTCTGAATAGTTTTAGTAAATAATAAAAACAATAATAATACAAATAAAAATAATTAAATAAATGGAAATTTTTATTTTTATATTAAATTTATACTATTTATACAATTTATATTTGGTAAATTGTTAGTATAACTTTCTGTTGTCAATCCTTATTTTTTATTACATTACATTGTTAAAATAAATTCAATAATGTTTTCCTTTATACTATTATTACTGAACTCTTTCCAAACTCACCACGATAGCAACCATGATCGTTACTAATTTCTGGAAACTTACCTGAAACAAAAAAAAGAGATCGAATTTTAATTATAAATTAAATACTTATAATATTTAGCAAAAATTATAAAAACAAAAAATAAATAGAAAACATTAATAACAAAACTATTAAGTAAATCTTCCAATTTTAATTTCCTTCTGTAATGTAAATTAAGATTATTAATAAAATTTCTATAGTAAAGAAAAATATTTACATCTAATTTATTTTATTAGGTTAAAGTAGAAACTCATTCTTCCGAATCTTTTATAACATTTTTAAAATAAAATATGATTAACAATTAATCTTTAATGAACAATTTTTTTCATTAGAATAATAAATTTCGAACAAAGTGAAAAAAACTAATATATTTAAAAGCAATACTTTATAAGACTCTGTGTAGCAATCTAACTTTATAAATATTACAAAAAATACATGTATATTTAGTAACTCAAAGATTATTTTAATTAAATTATGCGTTTTTTAATTATATTATCTTTTATACAAAGTTATTAATATAAAAATATATGTTTGCTTCGATTTCAATCATAATTAAAGTTAGAATAAAAATGCGTAAGAGCTACAAATCTAGCTAAGCTAAATCTGTAAGATTACAAATGGAGTATAATCTTAAAAATAAGATATTTCTTACGCACTACTTCCTTTAATATTACTTTTTAAAAAATAGCCGACGATCATTTATTTCATTACTTTATAATGAATTATCCTCAGTTAAAAAATCATTCGTTATGTAAGCTATATAAGTACAAATTACGCTAATAAGTCATGAACGAAAAATTTATAACTTATGTAAGCTGTTCATATCTTCATCTGGAATATTGAGAGGAACAAATTGGCTAGGGAATCAAATAAAAAAATAATTTATTCTCTAATATTTTATCAATTAAAGAGTATTTTTTGCTATAATTTTGATTGATTTGCTGTAAATAATTTGTATTTAAATGCATTTACTATATATTTGTAACTACATTTAATTATATTAAATGAGATATGGTTCTAAAGTACGCAACCATAAAGTTTCGTAATTTACACCTCTGCATTCAATGAAGTAACCGCAAAACTGTTCATATTCGTCACTCATTCAAAATTATACGGTAGTACATCTGATGTATTTTTATTCAGTAGTCTTTAAAAAAGTTTGGATAATGTTTGATAGTTTAGTTTTCGAAGAATTAAAAAATATACAAATTTTATTTCATATATATTTTTCTATATCTTTTAATATATATTTTAATTTATACAAACAATTTTATTTCGTTATTTTTTAGTCATGTTTACAAATAATATTAAATTTTTCAATTAGTTTTTAAACACTATTCAAAATTGATTTTATTGACTTTCTTTAGTTTAAAAGTAATTCAGATCAAAACATTTATATTAGAGTATCGCTAAAATAGTGATTTTAGTTCTACAAAGTTCATTAGGTTGATTTGAAAATATTAATACGTATGTAGATTAAAGCACAAGATATAATATTTTTATTATGCATTATAAAAAAAGTCTTCAATTGTTTAAGGATTGCAACTCTAAAAATAAAAAAAACTTTTTTCTAAAATATTTAGTAGTTTAGGTAACTTTACATACTAAGTTTAGAGAATTGGGTTAGTTATCTAGGTAAAGATTCGCTTAGTAGCTCTGTATAGAAGTTATGTAATATAACAATAAATTGACGATTAAAAATTTTTTCAACGTAATCTCAAGACGATAAGATTTATGTTTTTTTTATCAATGTAAAAATTTATTTGTCAATTAAGTATCGACTTACTAGAGTTCTGTGGAATCACTTGCTTAAAAATTTAATTGTTATTTCCAAATTATGTAACCGATCTTAGATCTATGTTAGATTTAATTTTTCTTTGTCAAAAATATTGTAAGTTTAAACAAGAAAATTTGAAGAAATTATAGAAAAATGTCAACAATTACAAAATTTTTCTATTGAGCATAATTGCGAATATGATAATAATAACAAATTCAAAGATATTAAAGTTAAAAGTTACGTAGATAATCTTAAATATTTAACTTACGACAAGCAAATTTTGTAAAATTCTATCCTACACACAATTAATTTATTCGACTAGAATGATGCAAAACTATATTGCGTAAAATGTGCAGTTTAGAAGAAGAAAATAAGGTATCCGCAATTGTTGATTCTCGTGTGTACTGAAAACCACCTACACTTTTAATTAATTAGAAGGCATACATTGGAATGTATACAAACGGGAGAGAACGATGGCAAAATATTTAAAGACCGGTCAAGATGCGACCGGGAAAAGAAATACAACAAAGTAAACAGATGTGGGCTGCAGGAAATTACATAGCAATTTGTGTCACCCGTTACGATAGTTATTGCGTATGCGCTCTCAAGAAATCAATGGCCTCATGATTCGAGCGGTTCTAAGCGAAAGTACATACGCATTCTCCACATACTCGACGAACATATATTTTTATTTTTCTTGTTTGATATGTTCATTTAAAAGAGACTTCATTCGTACGACATAGGTAAGCTCCAAATTTAAAGTACCAGCTTTCGTAGTTCACTCTTGGTGAGATTCTTGAAGCATTCGACAGATTCTACAACTGCTCTATTCGTGTTACAGCATTTCAATTGAACAAGTATTTCCATTTCGAATAGAACATTTTAACTAAATTTTATTTTTATTATTACAAATGTTATTATAATTATTACGTTATTGTAAGTGATTTTTTCGAGCAAGAATGCAAATATTATATTTTTTCATTTAACGGATTCATTGGAATAAAAGTGCGTAAAAAAGTAATGAGCTACTGATGTCCTTATCGAGCATATCTATTTTTTAACTTGATATTCAATTTCGTTAATTAAAACTTTTTAACTTCCCTTAATATCAGGTTCAATTTTTAACAACTTCGTGGTCACGTAAATTAGGAGACTATTATTTTTATTACAGAGCGCGTTTTTTCTTACGCTATTATTTATACTATGATATATTTTATTAGGCACAATGATGTCTAATAAATTTAAAATTTTAATACAAAAATGAGGATAAATGAAACTATACTGACATTTAAAGTATATTAAAAAAGAGACGCTAGTTTAATAATTTAAATATGAAAAATTTAATACGATTCTTTACGAAAAATGCAATCATTTTTTTTTATTTCATAGATTTTTCCCATTTGTAAATACTTTGTATTAATTTTAAAAAGAGCATTCACGTCGTTTGACCAAAAACCATGTCCACTTACTAGTATAAACAGCGTGATTGCTATATGTATTTATATAATGATTTTCTAGAGTCACTCTCAGTTGGACTACATTAATAATAGACAATTGAAGGCGAAGTATTTAAAGTACTCACACTTTATCCTATGGTACCATTAATGATATTATTTTTGATAGATATTTGATTTATTACCATGGTACATTATTCTAATACCGGAGAATTTAATGATCCCATATGCATTTGTTACATATTGGTTACTAATTAAAAATTCAAAACAACATGAGTGATAATACGGTTAAGATTAGTAAACTTAACGCAGCGGTTATGATGATAATTTTTAATCATTCACATTTATTACTTTATGTTTCATTACCTTTCATATTTTGAAGTAGAGGAAACAATTAAGATGAAGAATAGGTTATATTATTGCACTGTTGTTACTTCTATTATTATTTTTGTTAATTTCTCTTTCTATTTTAAAATTTGAAAGAGTGTAGGAAGGCAATAGCTAATTAATATAAATCTGCTATTGCGCAAAATAAAAATTTCTTGTATCACCGAATACCTAAAATCTTGCTTGATTAAAGCTTGATTCGATGAATTTTTATGCACTGTTTATCAATAGTCGATAGGGTTATTGTATGCAGTGGCTATAAAGTCTTGCTATTGGACTTCCTCGCTACAATTTATGACGTATAAATTAATGTTATAAAGAACGCCTCGTTACATATCGGTCGTATGCAGGGCCAAACGATACCAAAAGTTGTCATCATCTACTAAAATATATAAATTAGAAGCAAAACTATTCTTATAAAACTACCAGATTGTAATTGCGATTTCAAAGTATTCTAAGTCATAATTAATTATGCAAAGTGTATTGTTTTTGCAAGAAACCAGAAATCATACTTAACAACTAAAACCTGAACAGTTGATAATTTGATATTAAAGATATATACGCATTCCTAAGACATAGACAAATTACAGAATTTACCCTTACTATAGTAATAAGTCCCTAATGGCTTTTACCGTTTTAAAAAAGGGTTTAATGCATTTAAAGGTATACCTTTTGGTTTTTACTCCACCCCTGCAGGTTTTTAGCTCTTACAGATAGATTCTATCCCTATAAAATAATACTGTCTTTTTTATCTCGACGACATTGTAATTATAAAAGTGACTTACAATATTTTAAATGCCTTGCTAAGGTGGTATATATAAAAGTATTGATATTACGATCAAACCCAGAAGCGTACCATTTGTTTAATGTGTACTACGTACTTCGGTACCACATTCTAGAAACCAGCTTATATAAAGCTGCAACTATTTCGGCAAAAATTCATTAAAATATCGTCTTTTAGTTATAAGTATATACATCAAGGCATTTTAATATTTTGTACTGTAACGTCCTTACGCTAATAGACTTTTGGTTTTCTGTTGCGTTTAAATTTTTCAAGTAAAATATAACCCTTGATTCATCATCCTGATTCCTTTACCGAATAAAGACAGCAGGAATGATAGAATTGATAAGTACAAGGACATAGTTGAGCAGAATTACAAATCTCTTCTTTTCTTTTTAGTTATAGTCATAATTACGACATCATTAACTAAGATAACAAACGATGATTATATTTGAAACAATGCAGAAGTAAAATCTGTTAGGTACAAGATTTGTTAAAAAATATGATAGAATACCTCACTGAGTTGTTGGATATGCCTTGTTTTTGGAGTGAAATTATAATTGAATACCATCGACAATCGAAATCTAATATTGCTCTCCTTCTGTGTTAAATAAGCATATTTAAAATGGCTTTAACTTTTTTAAATTCTTCTCAAAATTGTATATTTCTGCTTCTAAAAACTTCGATTTAGGTCGTTTAAACTTTGCTATTTGTCTTATGTACGTTTCATGAAATTGCTTATTTTAATAATTCTGACTTGCGAATCATCCACATTTTTTTAATAAATAAAAAATACATCATACGTCTCATTCAAATACGTTTTTAAAATTATAGACCTGTTTGAAATGAAGGATTAACATCAGTTTGAGTAGAAAAAATCACTAATTTGAAACAATTAATGCTGCAGATGAATAAATCGTTTTCTCAAGTTCATCACCACTAAATGAAGGCGAAGAAGCAATATAATGATGCGGTAATGCAATTTTTTCTTTCCGCGAAAAGTCACAGTAGAAAATCAATAACTATTGATTGGATATGACGAGGGTCTTGAAATGATTTTTCTTTAGAAAGTTTTATGGTTTATATAAGTGACTTCCAGTTATACTTTTACGGTAATGTTAAAACTTGCGCGAACAACGGTAGCAAATCATTCGCTGATTGACCGTCGTCGTCTCGTCCAGAACGAAAAAAATTACAATTGTCAAAGAAATATTAACGACGACATCAAAGAGCCCGAGAATTGTGTGTACGTGCGCTATGACGCCATCCAGTTTAGCAATGTATAGATTACCAGAGCCCCAAGACAGTCGAGAACAAAGGCGTTAGAAATTTTTTCGCACCCGCGAACAAAATAAGACTACCGTGTCGGACGGATGAGCCGAAGATAAATTTACGCCTCATTGTCAACGAGCCGATTGCGGTTAGCTTCTCGCAATCGGCTCGCCGCTTACCTAAATCGGGCTCTTGATGCGTCTCTTGGTCCTCGTAAGCTGTCGTGGGCATGGCAACCACCATCGCGATTCTCGGTCCTTGACCTTGGGCACAGCTCGTCCTGAGCAAATTTTGGTTGTTTCCACACAGTGAGCCTGGGATGTTCGAGAGGCTCGACTTTGGTACGTACTGCTAAAAATAGGCGCGACGTTCCATCGTCGCCCGAAAATCTTGCGAAGATATGCAGGCTACCCTGTGCTTTCCCACACAGTGACCCACAAACACGCACTCACATACACGATAATCACAAACACTCGCGCACGCACTTTTACCTATGTACGGGTCCCGGGAAGTACGATTCTAGAGAGATAGAGAGAAAGAGAGAGAGAGCGCGCAAAATACAAGAAATTAGAGACAAAGATAGAAAGAAAAAGAAAGACAACCAGCAGGAACTAAGCCGAGCGGATGAACCGGGAGGCTCTCGTGTTAGTGGCGCGCCTGCACACGTCGAAATGGGCTCTCGAGATCGCGGTTGTCGTCGCCGTCACTGCCGCCGCCGCCACCTCCGCCGTTGCTGAATCAACCTCCTACCACGGACAGACTTTCCGATCGCACTGGCTCCCACCAATCGCCCCAACGGCCTACGCTGTCGCGAAGTATAATTGCCCTTACCGTCGAGACACTGGCTCGGCATTAGTGGATGCGAATCCAAGGTGACAGAGGAAGGGCTGCGGAGGGGAGAAAGAAAGATATCTTTCATATTTCAGCAGATGGAGATTCGAATTTTTTTTAATTAACGTGTTTTTCTAATTAGTAATTTCCTCCTCTCTTTGTCTGTCAAATTCTCAAATTGTGCCTTTCATGCGAATATGAGTATCGTGTTTAGACTCAAAAATCTACACTCGACAAATATCAAAGAAGGATTGAAAGTTATGCTGAATTATCATTACTCAATTGAACGCTGTATCAGATTTTAAAATAGTAACTTATCTGTACTGTTGCACTGCCTTATACATATAGCAATGAATTAATTTTAACTTTTTTTTAAACATTAACATTTTTTAATAAATTCGGCATAAAAAAGAATAACAAAATTAATATGGAAATGGTCAATTTACAAAAGAATACAATTAAATTGAAATTAATTACATACTATAATAACAATTTTTTAAACACTGACATAAAACAATGGCCTTTTTCCAGTATATTTTTAATTCTATGTAGTTAATGGTTTGATATGTATAAATTCATAACATACAAATATCGACAGAAGCTACAGATAAAGGTTAGTATTTATTGCCAATTTTAAAGATTTGATTTTTTTTTTAAATTTTTTGCAATGCTATCTTAGCAAACCAAGCAATCGAGATATGCTTTCGAAACTTTTCTTCCACTTTCGTTCATCCGTTTTTCAGCGAACTATCGTAGTTTCTAACCTTTGCAACGTTTTCTACAATTGTTAACCAAAATAAGGACTTAAGAATATTTCGTTTTTTATAGCTTGAGATATTTAAAACTTTTTTAAAACAGGAAAACTTGTCAAAATTTTAAATATTTATTGAATTGAAATTATACAACATTATCCAGGCATTCAAAAATAAAAAAAATTCTTTTGCCTCGAAAGGTCATTAAAATGGTATTGGTGAACAATAAAAATATATTTTTTAAATAAAAAAATTGTCTAATAGTGAAATATAGTGTTAATATAGATTATATAATGCTAATTATAGATTTTAGCGATAGAATAGTATATCACCGAAAGCATGAATCTTACAAAATTTTTAATATTATTGGTGACCGTCATCGTTTATTTAAGAAATTTTCTTTATTCGTATAGGATCATTAAAATTTTGAATTATATGTATGAAGACAATGCGAAATTGATAAAATAAAGAAGAAACATTAAAAGCAACATAAAAATTAATTTTTTTTTAAGTATCATTCATGTTTGATAACTTGAAATCAACATTCGCATGCAGTTATATATTGATTTGTGATACTACGATCGGATGGATCAAATAACTTGTAATGGAAGTATAATTAGTGGGCACAATCGTCACAAATGTAACCCAATGCAATCGTTTTTTAAATGGTTTACATAAACGGAAGAAGTTTTTGCTTCCGAATTAAAACATTTTACAATTATGGAAATTTTTCGAGGAATTTTTTATTACCGTACCAGTTTATTTTTTTAAAATTTTAATAATATTTTGACCGTAACGAATACTGTTACATAATTTTATCGAATTTTTTTAAATTAAACTTGTTCACAAATCATTGGAACTTTCAAACTTTCAAAAATCGTTCGACATAAAATTATTGTAAAATAAATCCGAACTTGTAAAATTTTAAATAATAATAACTTGTAAATATCTTGTCAAAATAAATGCGATTAGCAGCTAAATTCATTACTGTAAGGAACTTTTATGTAAAAGAATATGGAAAAGAATACTATTTTATTTATAATTTAATAAAAGAAAAAATAACGTACTCAAATGAAAGTCAATGAATAATTTTTTAACCACAATAAAATGTATTTAATAAAATTCGTCATAAAAAATTTTTAAAAACAAATTGTGTAAATTTAAGTCATAATTCGAATTTACGATAAATACAAGAAGTATATTTATTACGTATATTTATCGTCAATTAGAAACATTGTACCAAGTTTAATCAAAGATATGAGAATTGAGAGGTCAAAATTAATTATAAACTCAAAAAAATATACTCTACTTATTGTGAAATTGTTTTATATACACAAGTAATATATATTCAATACTTTGCAATAAACTTATTAAAACATTTTATTGCAGCAATCACATAAAATAATATTTTTGTAGAAGGTAGGAAATGTTTTGCGATTTTGATATTTTATTTTTTATATTAATTAATGGATTCTTTTCTGTGATCATTAAATATATTTTAACATAAATTGTACATCGAACGACTTCTATCTAATTAATTTATAAAACTTTTCAAACTTTTATTAATACAAATATAATGGACACAAAGAAATCATATTAATTTATTATTGTACTAATTATAACCAATAATTCACCTTATAACATAACGTAAATTTTAAAACTTTGCTAAACATAATCTTTCTGGTGATTGTAATATAAGAAGATACGTATATATATAAACTATTATATTCTATATAAAACACTGAATAAAAGTATCTGAGAAAATACATTACAAAATTTCTAGAAAATATCATAAGTAAACAACAATGATCGTAGTAAGGATAAAAAAACGTAAGCAGTGAGAGTGTCAGAGAAAATGATAAATTAAGATAGAGTTCGTTAGTCACTAGTTGGTCGATAAGGAAGAAGCGAAAAAAATGTAAAATTGTAAGCAAAAAAAAAGTTAAAAAGAAAAAAATATTTATAGGAGATTGATAATAAAAAAGAATGTTTATAGGCTTAAGCTAGATAAATGTAAATATTAATAAAAAATCATTGAATGTGCAAAATGTAAAAGGAGAAAGTATATAAAAAAAAGAGAAAATTTTTTTGAACAAAAACATGTGTGAAACACGTACAACTTGTTAAATAAACAATTATGTGTACAATATAAAGACAAAAATTTGTTATTATTTACATTACATACATACAAATAAAAGTTAATAATACAACAAATGAATAAAAAAAAATATTTTTTGATGTCACATTAATATTCATTTAATCTATTTTTTTTAATCTTAAATATTTTTAACACAAATTTTTAGAATCTTTATTACTATTTTATTTTGATTAAATGTATAAAAAATTTTAATTTATTAGATAGTTGCGAAATAAAATTTTATAAGTATATTATAAATATATGTTATCTTCTGTTACCATCGGCTAATAATCGGTAATACAGATTATTCCTCTTACATTATAAATATACGTTTTAAAATAACTAAATTTGTGGCTGAGAATAATACATATAAGCAGCTCTTGTATTTTTCTGATTGAGATCATCATAAAAATATTATCATTGATAAAAATATAACTCAAGATGTAAAAATCACATTTTAAAAAAATTCATTATTGTATTGCAAATCAATAGTATTGTATTTCAATTATTGTATTTCAAAAAAAATTAAAATTATTTGTGCATAATTTAGTTTTTGTAATATTTTTTTAATTTATGAAAAACAAAGTATTATAATATAAATGTCATTTTTACGTCAAACAAGAACATATATATATTGTACCGTAGTGAAAAAAAATATGTTGATACATAAATTTAAAAATATGAAATTTCCTTTAAAAATTGTTAGGTGATTTATTGAACGGTTTTTTTTGTTTTAACGATGCTTAATACTATAAAAAACAATTGATTGCTCTATTTCAATGCATATATTATGTAATACAAATTTGATAGTATTAATATGTAAAATTTTATAGTTTAAGTTTATTATTATACATAGTTATTTTAAATAATTTTTAATTAAAATTTTTTACTTAAAAAACAAATAAATATATTATTTAAAATATTGTAACAATTAAGATATCCAGAATTAAAAGACGTTTTTACATTCAAACATTTAATAACTTCGAATTATAATTACAGTATATTTTATTTGAATTAATTATGCACATTTTGTAAAGAAATCACATATTCGATACTTATAAAGTTCATCAGATAATTCATTATTGTACGAAATTAAGAGCTTTTAAAGTTACATAAATAATTTTAGATATATCAAGATCTAGGTTTAAACTTTGAAATAAATGTGCTTTTTCATTAAATTTTGTGTATAGACGTTTTTCTTTTCGCTTTATTTCACTATCAAGGATTCTTGACGCTCTGGAAAGATTTAAGAATAGACTACCAAACAATGGATAGGCCACATTCTTGAAGCTGAGTTTGTCAGTACGCTTTCTTGTGGAAACGAATTTACTTTATTAAAAATAGTAATGTACATGAAATTTTATAACTGTAATAATTTTAACATTAAAAATTAAATTTTTTTTATCATATATTAAATGTACTATCGATAAATGAATAATAAATACAAAAACAAAAAAGCTTTTTAGGCATTTCTGAATAAATATTAAATCTATATGAAGAGCGATATTAAAAAATAAAATTTTATTTTCTTATTTCTTCTATTTATGTTGTCTTCAAAGAATCATAAATAACTTCATACGTAAATTTTTTGTGTAACAGTCACAATTAAATGAGTTAGTTTCATTAGTTTTTAAAAATAATAAAGGTCAGTCATATATGTTAAATTTTTATCGATCTATTAGTTTTTAATATATTAAATACATTAAAACAAAAAAAAAATAGTTCTAAATTTGAGTAATTCCGCAATATTTTATGGGACTAGGATAAAATATGCATCAGCTAATTTATCATGTAATATACCATAATTAATTAAAACTTTAACATTCATCTAATCTTATTCTTTAAATACAATATATATTGTAGAGCTCAGTTGAACGAATGAGTTTATGAGCATGCTTATGCTTACATAGCGCTTTTCGAAGGTTAAAAATAAATCGAGATGTGTATGATTATGTAAAAATAATTAGTGTATGTGTATATTAATTATAGGTGGAATGTCTTTCAATTTTGATCACTACGCCTATATTAACTATATATATCTGTGAAACAATAAATTTAATATAAATGTGTTAAGATCATATCTACTTACGCGCTACTATTGATAGTTGAATTCTTTAATTTAAAAAACCTGCATTAGAAACAGAAATTACTATACCATTTAAAAAAATTTTTTTTTTTAGGTGGTCTTTTGAATAGTTTTTTTATCGAGTAAGTTATTAATGTAATCTGTACATGAGTTTATGTGAAAAATTACATGATAAAAGTTGATAAAACGAAATGTTCACTAAAATTATTTATAGAAATTATATTAGCTTACAGCTAATAGCATTTTGAAAATGATACATTTTACTAAATATGATTTCTTTTTCTTTATTTACTTTTAAAACTACTTATCTCACCTTTAATTGAAAAATAAATTACAGAACAAAGACAAAAATAGACATGTGATTTATTGGTAATATTAAACTCGTAAAAAATTAATCTATTTATAGCTATAGATAAATTGACTTCTGTTTTTACATACAAATATTGTTCATCATTTTGTTTTGCAAATGAGAGCGCATACAATGACTTGCAAACGATACATGACTTCTTGTTACACCCTAAATTTAAAGATTCTTAAGATTGAAGTTGGTATTGCAGCTCTCAGGAATATAATGTTGTTTACATAGTGTTTTACAAGTAAATATTGTACCTGATCATAATTTGAAAGTTTTTAGACTTAGGAATAAATTTATTTGTAGGATTTTTTTAAGTAAAAATGATTAGTTTTATTTTCTACAAAAATTGAAAATATTCAAGATACAATTATAAAAAAACTACATGAAAACATAAATAAAAAAATCTATTTAAGCAATTGAAGATTTTTCTATGTATTCATTATTTACAGGTTTTAATTACTTTCGTTTTCTTTCGTATCATTTTATTCATAATAAAAATTTTGCTTACTGTTACATTATTTTAATGGAAAAACATATTTGCAGTATATTAAACGTAAATTTTTTAGAATTTTAGTATTGTAAAAAAAGGAAGTTCTTCCAATGATAAAAGACTTTAACTAAGTATAAAGAATATGGAACTTCATAATAAATTTATTATTGAATTATATAAAATTTCAATATAAATTTTACTATATGTTTAAAAGTAAAATTATCTATCTACTATTAATTAATTTTGAACAAAACTGTATGTTTAACATTGATTTTATATAAAATAAAGTATTGTCAGTCATATTAAATACCTTAATATAGGTATTTTAAAGTTTTAATGATATACACGGTTAACCTATTTAGATATACAATGTAATTAAATTAGAGTATCACAATAAAAAAACATTTTCTGTTTGTAATGAAAAATATTTATAAAATTTTTTGTAAAAATCATATATTTAAGGTACATACCACGAACCATCTGTTTACACGGTTAATTGATATTGAGTTAATCATGTTAGAATTTCACTAAACGTTTGCAAAAAATGTCGTTTTTAATCTTTGCTAAATATATTTGCTCAAGATATACAAGTATAATCGTACTTCTACTGTCTTTTAATATCTTTATTTATAAAATTTTTCATTCCAATGATTTAGATGGCATAAAATAAGTACATGACTGTCGTATTGTGAGTAATTAATTCGATGTTCTTTTATACATAGAGGAATATAGTCGTACCTAAACATGTATATGACAAATTTCTACATAAGTACTGCATACATTACTGACTTTTTAGTAATGAATTTAGAATCTAAATGAGCGAATATGGAAACAAAAAACGTTTGATATTGGAGCAAAATTTGCATGCCCTTTTATATTATTAAATTGAAAAATAAGCTTTATACAGTTTAAAAATAAAAATTATACCAAAGAGATGAGCATTAATAAGTAAAGCGAAGCAGTCTTTTTTCTGTGCTACCTGCTCAATTAACAGAGAGAGAGAGAGAGAGAGAGAGAGAGAGAGAGAGAGAGAGAAATGTGAAATTAAGCATGTAAAATGAAAATTTCGGTAACAAGAAATTGAAATACATCTTTAAATTAAAGAAGACGGACGGAGGTGAGTCAGGAAATGAAATTTCGTGCACCAAAAATTTTGAACACTCATTGTCGAGGTGGGCTTTATTCTTCGAGGTCATCTTCGTCGAGGGAACGCGTGTACACGCGCGTACAAGATCATTGGGCCCAGCTGTCAGGAGTCGTGGCGGGTTGTCATCCGAGCGTGACTGAGCGTTTTTGAGGTTAAGACACCGGGGGTGGCTCGTTGCCGCACGTGTGTGCCGGGAAACCAGTCTGACACTATGCCGTTGAGGCCGATCGGCGGATCTACCGGAGCGCGCGCTTTTGTTTCTGCGCTTATATACGCTGAGGCGTGCGCATGCGTCCGCGTGCGCTGAATGGCAAGTCGTTAGTCCAGATCGACGGGCCGTCCATTGGAATATGCGTTTGTGTGGCGTTGGCTGACGTTTTTACTTTGATAGGCGTGACCGGCAGGTGGAAAAGTTAATAGAGGATCTGCGTCGCCTCAGCGCGGAGATACAAGTCTATTGTTATGGTTACAGGTGAATAACGTTTTGACTCGAGTTAAAAATTATTATCCTACGTTTTCACATTAATTCTAAAATATTATCAAAGAATCGATATTGGGGTATGCTTCTTATTAAATATGTGTGTGTGTGTGTGTGTGTGTAATCTGGAAAGCCATTTACTTTGACAACGCCAAATACTCTTCAATAAAAAAGTTCGGGGCATTTTTTAAACAATATTATAATATTGGCAATTTAATAATTGACGAAACGTTTTAATTATTTTTTTTAAGCAATTGTAATGTTATAACATATCATTGGCAAGTATTTTAACATTTCATTTTTTCCTCATAAGCGTTTTATATGATTTACAAGGCAACTTTTTCTGATAGCTGATACATTGATTTTTTTTTATTACTTTTCATAATTTCAAGGCCAATGCAATTGTAGACGGAAATATAATTTATAATCGCTCCTTATGAAAAACAATCGCATTCAATTTAGACATCTTTACAATTAAATTACGTTTTTAATCTTGATATAAATATTACCTCCATCGCATTAGTAAGCACATTTTTTAAATGCCTGTTATCCATATACCTAAATAAAATTACGTCGGTGTGAAATTATGTATAACGGGAATGTATATGAAATTAAAAATATTAAAAAATATTGCATTGATAATAACACATCCAGACATGAGGTTTTGAAAACTGTAATGAAATTTCAGTATTTGCTTTTCTTGCAATCGATTGATCAATGATGTAATATCATTACCAAAATTTTGATTAAAATAGCCTGATTTAATGGTTTTAGTTTTTTATTTATAAAAATTAGGGAGGAAGTCATAAATCTTGACATTATTATAAAATCAGATTGTAATTTTTTATTATTATACTTTATTACGTAACGATTAAGGTGAACAATGATTAAAATCAGTAAATTTAACAATTATATTTAGTAATTCAAAAAAAATCTTCCTTAAAACAAAAAAAAAATTATCAGAAATGTCAAAACACTTCATTTTAATCGTTATATTTCGACATAAGTATTCAAAATAAACTTTAATCTTTTTAAAATTTTTATCAAAAGACTTGAATAGGGATTCTGGAAAAACTTGAGTAGGCATAATGATGGTGTAGTTTAATAATATAATAAAATGTTTTTATAGGTAGTAGTGTAATGTGTACGCTAACGATATTATAAAATAAATGTAGACTTTGCATGCATTAAAAACGGAGATAATCGGAATTATGTTGATGGCAGTTTTACAATGGATGCTGATATGAGGAGAATTCATCATATATAAATGATGCTCGGCACTATTTTTTACTGAATTCGCTTCTTATTTCTTAATTTTTTACGTGGTAGTAGCGTTGCGCGTACAGCCTACCTGATTTTACTTCTTTTTTAATAAAACAAGCATTTTGTTGCTCACATATAATGTAAATGTGTTTTCAGTTTACATCTACATATTTAACTTTTTATTATTTATTTTAACTCAATCATTCAGAATTAAAATATTAAACAAAAATGGTAATTTTGACAAGTAATTATTTATTGTTCAAATGGTTATTTTACAGAGGCAAAAAAATGCTTCAGTGGTTTAAATACTTTATCATTATTTATTATTATGTAATTGAAAAAATGCATTTAAAAGAAGCATTTATAAGAATATTCGTTCGAAATTTAGTTTTTTTTACTATCGCTAATACTGAAATTTCAATTTCTACTGGAAAATATTCAAAACATTGGCTTTTATAATTTATAACTAATTATATAATAATTTATAAATAATGCACAAATTTAATATTATTGTATAAAATGTTTATTGCTTTCATAATATATTATTTTAATATAATAAAAGTATAAATTTTAGAAGTAAGACCAAATATTTTATAATAATATGTAAATTCATTTTAAACTCACCCTATTATGAGGAAGTAAAATTTATGATAGTTACGATATGCTCACCTGAAACAACAAAACATTTTTATAAAAACTGTATAAAAAACTAAATATATAAAGATCAATAAACATTATTAAATATCGTCATGCAAATTTTATTTTATTGCAAAATGTGTAAATTTACGGTAAACAGCTTCCATATTTTATTTTTATAGTTAGCTACTATACAATTTTTACTGATTTAAGTACACCTTTTATATATATTCGTGACAAAATATTTGAAATTTTTATTTACTTACGTAAATAAAGTCAATATTCTTCAAATTGAAAAACATATTTAATTTTATTTATGCATCGGTTATAATGAAAGTTATTGTTATTGTTGAATATATTTTTATAAAGTTACTTTTATTTCTATTGTGTTTCTAACCTTGAAGAGGCAAACAATTTTTAAATTTTTTTTACTTTTCTATAGAAAATTTACGAAAAATCTATAAATCTTTCAATCAATGTACCAGTTAATCATATACCACTGCAAAATAGAACCTCGAGTATTAGCCAAACACGAATTTTTAATCATCTTGCTTCTCCTCTGTAAAAAGGGAAAACAAGCATATACAAATCAGCTTATTACTGCAGATTCATGATGAAGACAAAGCACAAGAAGTCACTCGATTATATGCATTAATGATATTTTAGATGAACAAAAGATGAGAAACAGTCACAATTAGTTAACCGATTACGTTATGAAGATAATGATTATCTTATACTTTTATTTCTATTTCTAAACGAAAGAGACTGCTATTGTAGAATTCCTGTTCAAAAATCTCTTAAAAACATTATAAGTATCTATTGATAAAATTATTATTGAGCTTGGTACAACTTTTAATTTTATTGGCCAAGTAGTTTGGTTTTTAATCAAATAAACTTTATTTTTTCTTGGTATTTCAACTACTCTTTAAGCTTTAGTGATGTAAAGCTTATTCTTTGCATTTACAACTTTAAAATATAATTATAAAATTGTTAATTTAATATTTCATGTTTATTTTAAAGTTTTATTTATTTATGTAAATTTAACACAAAATATTTTTTTTAGTTTTGTACAAAAAAGTGTAGATAGATTTACCTATTGTGAATTCGTTTTATCTTTACAAAATTAATAGTTATGAAAACTAAATGTTGATTGTGTATAAAAATAAAACTTATTATTGTATATCCTAAAAATCAAGCTAAAAACGGTTATTATGTATGTCATTATAAATTTAAAATATTTTAATTTTAATTATAATTAGAAAATGTAATAAATCTAGAACATTTGAATGAATTTATATGTTTTCATTCGACTTGGTTATTGACAATTGAAAAAATGGATTTGTGAGAACCAAAAATTTTAAATAAATTGATAAAAAATCTTTTTACCTATTGCTAAAAAGGAATTATTGTAGAATAAAGCGAAAGCAATACTAACTTTTACTACTTTTAAATTTAATGTTAATTAATTCACAAAGTTACCCACCTGCACGCTTTATGCCATTGTGGTGCCAACTAAAACAATACAGCATAAGCTCGGTTCGTAAAGTACAAATGTGCTAATTATCGCAATACTGGGATCGATATATGTATGCATATTTTTGAGAGAGAAAGAGAGTGAGGGGGGAGGGAAGGCGTCTTGCACATGCGGTGTGAAATATGGAATTATCGCAAGCGCAATGAATGTATAATGACTCATAGTGTCAGTAAGATTGAAGTATGCAGGTGGGCGCAGACAAACGCAAAAGAAATTGACGACCGAAACATTTCTAAATACTACCAGGCCGTCGTAAGCGGCTAAACAACTGGTAGAAACGAATCCAGACATTGTTTATGTGATTTCGAGCATTCCTTTATCTACTCCTTCTAAACATAAGAGATGTGTTCCTCAATGTATTAGGGGAAAAGTGAGAAATGAAGTTGTGTCTAATTTCTATCAAACGTGATCCGATGTCAATCACCCGGGAAGAAGTCTTGAGACCTTCTCGTGTAAGCCGTTGACCACAACTGAGGAATGAAGTGGAGCGGACATTTGCTTAATCAATTGGGCTTTTTTATTATTTGATATGCACACGTACCGAGGACACATTATATATAAAGAGAAACAGTCATAATGAGTTTAGGCTGAATTGGCACTTACTCCGGTTCCTTTGCGGATTATGACAGTCTCACTGACGTTATATCCACATGTCTACAGTCATAAACTAAATACATGTGGTGGTAAACAAATTAGAATCGACAGTTTCAAAATCCGTGTTTATTAAGATGTATGGAATACATCTAATCCTATTGTGTGTCTATTAACTATATAACTAATGAGTAGCACGTATTATAAAGTGAATAATATGTTCTTGTGCACTGCTTACAGGATATTATTTTAGCAATTTATTATTGTCCGATTGCATAAGATATTTATTATTACGCACATGTTTGTTAAATTCCCTTTTTAGCGAAATTCAAATTTAAATAGGATACAATTTTTTATAAGAAATTGTAATAGTCTCCGTCCTTTATAGAGAAAATCTTATTATAGATGAAAAAGTTAAACAAATATTCTATAAAATTAATAAATATACTTTTTTCCATTAACATTAATTATGTAAATTCTTTCTAATGTAAATTTTAAAAACATATTTCAGTATTGCAGCTCAATATTATGGGTACGTAATAGATGAAACTATTAATATATCCTCAAATTTGTTTCATAATTACTATTTTTTAAATATAAATTAAAACATTTTAAATAAAACAATAACCCTTATTTTGACACCATTCAAAGAAAATTACAATTAAGAAAAGTAAAGTGAAGTTAACAAATAAGTGTGCATACATATTTTGTAATCGAGAAGGAATCACTAACTAATGCTCTATTAATTCATATAATAACAATGACGGTACTCATGAACTGCTAATAATATATAGGCAAATTAACTTACTTTCTTTTCAAACAGATGGCATAAAACTCAATTACTTGCGAAATAGTTGAACATCAACAAATCGTTATCTTTTATTCTAGTTCTCACATAAAAGAATTAATAAATATAAATCATATATTAATGTATCATCCTCAAAGCGCTTAGTAATAATAATTTTCATTTATTTTAAGATCGATCACTGAATCATACACACTTTTTGAATTATTAAATTAGTATCAAAATAAATTTTTTTATTATTTATAATTTATACTTGAGACAAATATTGTATGTTGTAAACAAATTCTTTTACTATTCTTGTTAATCTTATAACAAATTATTCAAGTTGTTTAAAACATTTTTATTAATAAATCTGAATTAAGAAAACACTTACCAATAATAAATTTAATATTATTTATTTATACTACATGTTCATATATTATTTTTTGGAATTCATTAACACATGTTCTAGACTAATATATTTCCATAATATAGTATATTTGAATAAATGAAGTTATCAATGTTAAAATATGTCTGAAAAAGTTTAAATTTATTCATAAGAATAAAATTGATTTGATTAAAGCTGTAGATAATTTAAAGAAGTAATTATTAAGCTTCAAAAGTATAATTTTTGTATGATATGCTACATTATACATAAACAACATGATTTTTAAGTAATGTAGCCCTTTAAGATTCTATAAATTAAATTAATTTTTATATGGGCATGACTTATTTCGTTTACTTTTTGTCGTCCTCTTTTTATTTTAATAATATATAAATAGTAATTATGAAAATGACTAATAATCGATAATCAAACGAAAAAATAACTGTGCTGTGAAAATCTTATTACTCTATTATTTTTTACCAAAATTTTTATCGATATTTAAAGATTTATTCAAAATAATATTATTTATATAATATAGACCAATTTAATAATTTAACCAAGTTTTATCTTCTGATGAGTATTTTATTTTAACACTTAATCTTCTGTAAATACAAAGAAAATTTTTGTTGTGTTAAAGGAACATACAATGATTTAGATTTTTGTCTCTCCCTTCTGCTGTTTTCATTCATTTACGAAAAATGTTAAATGTAAGCTGTGGGGGAGATATTTTTAGGACTTCCAAAGTGCATTACTGAGAAATCGACCTCAGGGTCGAGCAAACTAAAGTCGTTTGGGGAACATCATTTTCTTTTAATTTAACAAAAATTTCATGATCATTTTATTTAAATTTAATATAAATTTATTTTAAAAATTTGTTTATGTATTTTAAATAGAAAATTGGTAGTAAAATATTCAAATTATTCTTGTGTAAAAAGCCAAATGAAAATCTTAACCTAATTCATCAGTTTTATCTGTAAATATATTTATAATACTTGTTAAAATTCAAACGATATAAGTGCAGTTGTTAAAAGTAACTGATTTACTTATATTAAATAAATATTTTACTGAAATTATATTCAGTGTAACTGAAGCTCTGGTCATTTCAACTATTTATCAGAGAATGGATGCGATAAAAAGAATCTTTGTAGTAATATTCGTTGTATAAACATAATTATGTTATACTTCAATATAATGAAACAGAAAAAATGGTATTTGGTTAAATTTTATAAATATTATCTCCATTTCCCACGTTTAAATATAAATTTGCTAAATAATATTAATTTTCTACATAGTTTTGTGCGAAAAAATTTGTTAATAGAATAAATGGTATAGATTTATATAATGGAGTATTATATAAATAGAGATATATTAACATCATTTATAATTACCTGGACTTACATATATACAGATAAGAAAACTCTATTTGAATTTACTCAAGCCCGGCCTCTTCTACAAAATACATTAAATGTACGTTACCCTGCATGGTTTGGACACACCCAAAATAGAAATCTAACACGAAAAAGGGAGAAAAACATTTTAAGCTTCGAAATAATTTTTTACCTACAAAAATGTAAAGACACGCTCTTATATTATTATATTTTGAGACGTCTACAAAAATGCATTGAGCTAGTAAAATATAAAATACGCATTCGTGTTTCTTCAAAATTTAAATATTTGCTTTAGTAACTAAATTTTTCAAAAATTTCTAAATAAAAATTGCTGTAGTAATTTTCAAATATTAGCTTTTTAATAGCTTTTTTAAAATTTATATTTACAATCTGATAAACAATATTGCATTGATCAGTCACTCCAAAAATATTGTTTGTACAAATATAAATAGAACGGCATTTGCAATGACTTAAGTCAACTATATATCATGTGCAAGTTACTGACTAACAATAAGCAATAGAAAGATGAGAGGAGGGATGAATTAGCAGTTGTCGATTTGTTGACACCTGATGTAACTAACAAACATGCGATTTTACAGTATAGGTTTTTATTTCATGTGAAAATAATATTACGTAAAGAAATAATTTAAAACAAAATTTATTTTTCATTCTAAAAAGAGTGACTGTTTAAATTATAGAATAAGTAGTTATTATTTTTTTTAAATAAAAAAAAATTGTAAAATTGAGTTTAATACATTGATTAAACATTTTCTTTTTTTAATTATTATTTTGAAATTTTATTGCTGTATACTTGATTCAATTGTTCACTCGTACTTTTAATACACAATAATCTTGAATTTTTCTTTTTTGAATACAATTTTTTAAAAATCTATAAATGAAAAAAGCACGTTGACATCGGATATCAACTATGTCATATGCATCTCAAGGCTAATCGTGCCACCTACTATATATTCAATTTTTTTATTGTAGATTAAATTTTAATGAATTATAAGTGAAGCATGAATGAATTTAATGAAAAATATTCGTACCTAATGAAAGTTGTAATAATTAAAATACTAAAATTAATATTTTGGTAATATAACGAAATGCATTAATATTATCTTCAAACAAATTTGTTTAAATTGGTACATTCTAGTTAATATAATATAGCTATACAAACTTACTTTTTTATAAAAAGTAGGAAAATTTTTTTTCGAATTTTATTTGAAAGAAAGACCGCCTCCAAAGGTAGTCAATAATTCTCTGTACTAAGTTTGAAATGCACTATCATGCAAATATAATAACTGCACCTTTCCTGATATCATTTCATGAAAATTATTAATTCTTGGCTTCGTCGATATGTAATTGATACAAATCCTGTATTTCTAGGAGCCAAACAGTGAAAGAGAAATACCTATTAGTGCATAATGAGATTTTGGTCATCGATCCACCATCAACTTCTTCTGAGATTCTATCGTCGTAAATTGATTGAAAATTAAAAAATAACGAGTTAAAATACGGCTATTACATCGAAAATGTTAGCTTATTTAATTTTAGTCAGTTTTGACACTAAACTCTTATTTTCGGGTGTATTTAATTTCTGAGTTTCTAATGTTCAATGTATTTCATATTTTTTAAATTTAATTCGATATTTAGAAGGATGAAAAGCAGTTGCTTAATTATAGCTGCAAACCCGATTTGGAGAAATTTTTTGACCTTTTAAAATTATCTAGTTTTGTAATTGTGAAAAAAATTGAGATTAAGAAATCAAAAACAGTTAATTACCAAAATTTTTTAGATCAATCTCATTTCTTTTTATTGCTCATGAATATCGTCGTTGTGTATTTAAAAAATCGTAAAAAAACTAATACCAATATCTATTAAGAAAGTAAATAAAAAAATAAATAAATAAAATCAATAGTTGTTCAAAGAGGATGAGAATATTTTATTGAAGTAGTAGTTATATTCATTTAAGTCATTTTTAGATCTAAAAATGATATACTATACAAAATATTAAACTTTAAAATACAAATTTTTTTTACTATTGATAAATGTTTTTAGACACCACGCCTGAATGCACATTTTAAACATTTGTTAATTATTTTTAACAAATTTTATTATAAGTTTGACTTGAAATTTAAAATACTATTAAAGCAATCAAAGGCCTATAGATTTAAATTTTTTGTAAATTATATTTAATAAGTTATTAATTATTAGGAATAATTAAGAAAAATAAACAATATGTTTACAGCTGTAATCATACTTGTGAATCATATAACTACATACAAACTCTCTCTATGAATTTACGTAAAATTTAACAAAAAATAATAATTAAAAATAGCATTTTTTACCAAATTTTTCAATTGCTTATAAGTTGTAAGAAGACGAAAAGCAAGATGACATGTACAAAAATTCTTTTTGGTTCAATAAAGACGGAATTTATATTTATTTATTTTTTTCTTTTGTCTGGCACACTCGTTGCCACACAATTCCGCTAGCTTCTGAAAATTAAACAATACAAATCGAAATACCTTACCTCTACTAAGAAAACATGCAAACATTCTGACGATCTTCTATTTGACTAATTGGGACATATTATTTTGATAATCCTGAGCCTGGGGTATATGTTATTGCAATTGATATAATTTATCATTAATTTGGATGTATTGTACTAGCATGTCCTAACTTGAGGTATTTAATATGATTGTGTAAATATTTGTAAGTTTTTATCATACGGTAAAGTTCTATTAGTATTTAATACTTCTTACATGCACACGTACACATGCGCAAAGTTCTAATAAAAACCCCAACAATTATGTGACAAATTTATAACAATTTAAGTTAATGGCTTGTTTGACGCAATCCCAAAATTTAAAATAACATCAGGTAAACAACTTTTTGATAAGCTACAGAGTATACACCGCCAGAGAGAAAAATCAATCATTGGAGAGAGCATGTTTCTGTGCGTTTATTTCCCTCTAAAGCTTGCGTGTTAAAATAGTGCACGACAAATGTTCACCAGATTAAAAATGTAGTAGTAAATGACAGTAGCAAATCGCAAAGCGATGACAGGCCGCCCTTTTAAATGCGCAATTATTATTTCTAAGATGTTGCGTGAAAGAACTGAATACGCGTACAGAGGATAAGTGGGAACGAGGGCGAATATTCGCCCGATGAAAATAGCAGGAGGCTGTGCGTTTGCCAGGCATCCGCATTCACCTCGTCCACTCTTCGTTAGTGTCATGTTTAAAAAGTGCAGAAGCCGGAGTGTATTCGCGATTGAAAATGCCGCAACAACTCGATCACCCGGACTTGAGCAGTGACTCTTTGAGCGCTGAATCGCGTGCGGATATTTTCCGATTATCCTCTTGCACGGCTAGCGCGATATGCGGCGTCGACGCGAGTGCGGTTGACTGACCAATGCACCCCGATACCGCGACAGCTGTATATTTAATAAAAGGGTGAAAGCACCGTAGGCCTCGAAAGTAGACGCCGTACAACGAGATCATACGTGCCACTGATGCTTCTGTGCTTGCGCCAATGCTCGTCCACTGCTCTGACCCTAATAAGCGGAGCCCGCGCAAATTAGCCGCAGGCGAATGATCGTCGCGACCCTCCACTGCCAACTCGATCTTACCCCAGGACCTGCAGATTCCTGTCTCTCGTACGCTCACATTGCGTGTACGCACACTGAGAACCTTCTCTCTAGTTTTTTTAACGTATGCTTCGCGTTGTCCCGTTCGCGAAACGGCTTACATTCAACGTAAGCGCTTCTCGTTTGCGAATCGACGGCATTTGCACAACGTTCATAACCTAACGAGCTTGAGTAGATGATAAGAAATATGTGACAGGAGAAATATGCAGTGGATACACGAAGCCAAGAGTCAGGCTTAGCCACACTAACCATACTCTACGAGGTGTGCTGTCGAGTGGAAACGGAAGGAGGAATAGGGTAGATAGAGTAGGGTCGAAAGGGAGCAGAAAGGTAGGAAATCAGAGCAAACGTGCGACGACGATAGAACGGAAGTCCCAAAGGTCGAAGGTCATCGGCAGTTGCGTGGGAGGAGGTTGATAAGGAAGCGTGCAAGGCATGTGCAGATGGTCTTCTCGCAACCGGCTATTTTTCGTCCGCCTTACACTCTCCACTTTCCCTATTTCGTTGCGTTCGTTTCCGGCTTGATTCAAATTAGGCTCAGGTCTCGCGGGCCCTTAAAATAGGCGCGAGGAGAGGAGGACTCTGACAAAGAGGTTATGTTCGATTGTTCCTAACTGCCCGAGGATTGTCAAATGAAATTACCTCGCTTCTCGGCGAACTCCGGGTTCTCCTCCTTGTTGTCGGCCATCTTAGCACCAGCACGCGTTCACCGCACTAACTCTCCTCTGGCTCCGCGTTGCGGTGTTCCTCCTAGATTACGTATATAATCATATACACATACGCAAGCGCACACATACATGCGTTAAGGTGAACTACAATTATCTATCAACTCGGGTATAGCACAGTTAAGTACTTTTCGTGTTTTGTCTTGTCGAAAAGCAGAAATGAATTGGACAAGCGGATAAGTGTAGATGTTATGTATTTTTTGCGCGCAGTATATTAATTTATCTGCTTACATTACACGTATTAATTAACGTATATGTACATACGTGTATACAAACTTATACATATATATATATATATATATATATATTATAGATAAAATATATATATAGATATATACATATATAATATGTATTTTTTTTATAAATTTTTTTATATACTTATATAACTATTCATTAATTTATTTATATATTTGTGTGTGTGTATGTGCGCGCGCGCGCGTGTGTATGTATGTATAATGTGCATATGCCTGCAAATGTAGGTATGTTCACGGCACAGTCACCACATAAGACACAAGCTCCGAGAGCCGTTTAATAATAAATTCCGTGTAGGATATCGATGGCTTATTTTTGTACGCGTGTACGTCGGGTGTATGAGGGTGTCAGGGTCCGTTCGTATTTGCACGACCGTCCGCCCGTCCTGTCCGCGTTCAGCGACTGTTAAGACGTGTGCGCCCGTGCGCGTCTCGTACTTCTCTAGGACGTGGTGGAGCCTCGGCGAGATACGGCCATCGACGAGCTCACCAGCGTACGTGCGAAAGACGCCATCCACGTACCGCGATATTGTCAGCTGCACTAAGCCAGGGCTGCACCAAGTGCAACTGTGCAGTTTCGTTCCAGCCTACACACACAACACACCTCGTCAGGACTTATCAATTTATCTCTCTCGCTCTCTTGCCCGCTACCGCCGACGTCCCCTCGTCACTGCCTCGGTCCCTCGCACGCCGCCTGGATTCTATACGCATGGCTGCGGGGTTGACTCTCTCCTCCTCTCTCGACACGCCTTCTTCGTCCTCCTCTCGCCCCTCTCTCGCTCTATCCCACGCCGCTCGCCCTCTCTCTCTCTCTTTCTCCCTCCTCCCCCCTTCCCCCTCCAGACGTGCCCAACATCCAGGCCGACGTACTCGTCAACCCCCATCCGCGCCGCCGACGCCACCGCCCCTCGCCGTCATGACCACGGACCTCCCATACGATCGCGCTTATCGAAGTAATCGAGAACGGGCCGAGCGACATCTGGAAAGTCTGCGCTCGACCGCAATCGGTAAGCGAGCCGTAATACTGACCTGACGGTCAATCTGGAGAACTTCTCTTCCCACCAATCCTACGTCTCCTCGCTCAGCTGCTCCGCGTTCGAGCGCACAATATTCAAATATTTGCGCTCGGCCGAAGGTGTACCACCGCCTATTCAAGAAGCACGTGGCTCTCTTTTTTTCAGGGACGAGTTTTACGCAAGGGATCGTTATCGAGGATATTACTGTTATTCCGAATTCCGGCTCCTGTCTCGGATGTTTGCTTATACTTCGTTACCGGCGGGAAATAGATTTTTCCAACTTCGATAAAAATCGCGCGTGATGGTTTATCTGATTTATAAGGCAATAAAAGAGCGAAGCTCATAACTTTTCTTTTAAAATATTGTTCTTATAAAAAATATTTACAGATTTACATTGAAAAAGTCAAATTTAAAAAAAATCACTTTTTGGGTATAATCCATGTCTATATTTGCTGCCAAATAATTCTCACATTTCCTGTAAAGAATAAAAAAAAAAAAAAAGAAATACATACATTTCAAATGAAAATAATCGTGATGGAAATTAAGAAAAAATCTACTTCTTTCACTGTTTTTTGATGATTACTTTGAACAGAAAATGAACATATTTTAAACAAAAAATTTGTTTCTTTCCGTGTTCATGCAGTAAAATATGGATAATATTTCTTAACGAATAATTTGTAGAAAAAATTCGATTGAACGATACGAACATTAGATGCCAAAAGAAAAAAAGTTATGTACATCGTAATCACCTTAAAAAAACTTTTTGTGTTTTTGAAAAATATTCACAGGAATAAATTTTTTTAATTTAAATTTGAATTTGTATTTTTTCTTTAAAATACCAAATTTAAAAGAAATTGAACTTGTATATACATATTAATCGTATATGGTAATTTAGTGTACGAATGAATTTAATCGCATCATTAAATCATTAATTGAATTAAATTCGAAATAATTAATTTAACATCCCCCTTGGTTTTATATCATCTTTGTAACGTTACAAATAGATATTTGCATTGCCTAATGTTTAATGTAGTTACGAAATTAGTGTTAATACAAATTAAAGAATAACTGTAATGTAACTAGTAAAACTTCAATCACAAAAGTATAGACAAGAATGTTTATATCATTTTTATATACCAACTAAATTATTTCATTTTTGCTTTTTTACATGAGTGTATTAAACTGCTTAAAATTGAATTTTTAATTATTTATTTTTTTATAATAATATAATTTATGTATAAATAATATATTTTAAATATACTATATATATTTAAAATTTTGATTTTTTATATTGAGCTTATGACAGTAAATGTAAAAAATTATTACAACAATTGCTTAATTGAAATCTATCTACTAGTTTGTAAAAATTTATAAATCGTGTACTTTCCTTATAGAATTATGAAACATCAATCATTATTAATGTATATATATAAGTAACAGTTGTCAATAAAGTACGATCAGTAACTTTTTATCGTAAATTTATCTACTATATCATAAACTTTGTTCTTCGTATTCTGGTGTTAGTTTGAATTTTCAAAAATTCCATTCCGCCCATAGAAACAAAACAATTATAATGTTATTGGATCGTTATGTTGATTAAAAGTCATCAAGTATTGGATACTGTTATGTCGTTACACGTAATTATTATTTATAATGTAAAATTTATATTTAGGCTCTATTAAAATTATTGAGAAAGGAAATTTAAAAAAAGAGAAACATTAATAAAATGCTATACATATACGTAATATACTTTATGGTAATTCATTTTTTTTTGGTTATTAAAATCTCATTATTCTTACTGTGCTAATGGTTACTTGGATGACACCTTTTTTGCACCTGACATTTTGACTTTTGAACGGTATGCGAATGTTGTCAGACAGTAACGAATACAGAATAATGCTAATCTGGTTTGGGTTTTATTATATTGAATAATGCTTTTCACAATACGTTTCATTTCTTCTTACCGTCTATTTTTATTTATAAGTAATAATAAATAATAGATAGCCAGATCTCCTAAGGCTTACTTTAAATGCATTCATTTAAGTTTTGAATAAAAATTTTTTTTAAGAATGGGTGTTGTTACTAAACTGTAAATAATACCTTAACTTATGGTAAAAAATTTTTTTGAAAACAATAGTATTCTTATTCGTATATAATTTTTAATTATTAAAAAACTTAAAAATAAAAAAGATGTTTCATCTGAAATAAAATTTTAATTTCTTTAACATGAACCGCTGTTATGAATTAATGCCTTGCCATGCAGTAAGAATACGTGAGGTTTCGGCAAAACTTTCTAAATTTTACTGGTGACACTGATTTTCAAAAAACAACAGTTACTTATGCCTTCTATCAAATTAACCACGCATTTGGATTTTTGAACGTAAATGTAAATAATTTCCATTATTTTGAATACATCTGACTTTTTTTCTTCTTGATCAGGGGTCAAGAGATTTAAGAGCACTGAATTTTAATAAAAAGACTTATGCGACAATACTGATGTTAGCTAAAATAATTCTATGCTATTATTTTTAAATTGGTATGTAACCTTTTAATTCATAATATGAGTAAAAGCTATTGTCCACTCTCAGTTAAATAAATACCTATAATGTTGGAGCTATAATGTTAAAATGCAATGAACAGTCGACTAAAAATGGTAGATGTAACTGTGCTCGATACAATCTTTGGAACTGGTTGAAAATATTAAACGAGGACAGACATCGACAATAAATGACGTCACTCTTGGGCACGCAGGTCAACGTCGAATACGCATAAGCAGTATACAGTGGCCTCGAAACGAGAAGGAGCGCGAGTCCCATGGAGCCGAGGGCGTAGTCTTGACACTTCCCATGGACGACCGACTCCTGTGGTCTGGCGCAAGCTTTGCCCCCCTGCTGCCGGTGCGCACTGGTGACCCAGTGCTGACAGCGCTCGAGGAGAGGAGCAAGAGCGGGCGGGGCAGCAGCGGCGTGGTTCCGAGGGCGTGGGGCCAAGGGAAAATGGCTGCGGCATCATCGGGCCGGGAAAGTCGGCTGCTAGGCTCGCGCGAGGCGAGTCCCTCCCGCGAGAGCGAATCGTCGGCACCTGCGCTTTTCCCTCCGCCCCGTGAGCCTCGGCGCTCTTAGCGGTCATCGACTAGCGTGGCGGAGCCTGGCCTGGGCTCTGGCGGCCGGTTAACATCGCCGCGCCAATATCGCCAGTCCACGGCGAGCGGTCAACAGGAGAGGCTGAGCAGTGGAGCAAGATGTCCGAGCCCCGAGACGTCCTCATAGTATCAGCTGTTCGAACGCCCATCGGTACGTTGAACTTATCAACTCTCGTTATAACCCACGTGGTTAGGTGTGCGCTCGTTGCGCGAGCGATTCTCTGCCGGCGCAGAGGCAGCCTCCGCTCGTTCACTGCGCCGACTAATTTCTTCTTTCAAGGGACAAGTCGCCGTCTGCTAAAGACTAGGAGTATTCGTTTGTGTTGAATTAAGCTTCGATGGATTATCGAACCACAGTTGCACAATGATTTGGTTTTAAATTTCATTCCCCATATTTTCATTGATTTGCAATTAACCTTACGATAGATTTTACTCAATTGTAGTGAATCCGTCTATGGAACTTTAGCTCAATTTCGTATATTTACAAATTGTAGAAATTGATATCTATTAAGGAATGTATTTATTTTTTGCTATTGTAGTTGATTACAATTAAAAAAATTCATTTTTCTTTTTGTATGTATTACATTTAAAATTACATTTATGCATTAACTATGAAATACAAATTTACATATTTCTTGCAGCACAAACTTTTTAAAGATCAAATACTTAAAAATAATATGTTAAAAAATAACCTTTCCAATCTTCTTATAGTTTTTGATTGCATTTAAATTCGCTTCCACTAAATTCAATTTATTTACAGGCTCCTTCTGCGGTACCTTGTCATCGTTGAAAGCTTCAGACCTAGGGAGTATTGTAATTAAGGAAAGTTTAATTAGAGCTAATTTAAAATCAACCGATGTGTCAGAAGTCATATTTGGACAAGTAACTATTCATTCTATACGTAAATGTTTAATATTACAAATATTTTATTAATCCAATTACAATATTAGGCCCTGACTGCTGCTCAAGGACAAAATCCAGCTAGACAAGCTGCTTTAAAGGCAGGCCTTCCTATAGGTGTTCCAGCTTATCTAGTCAATATGTTGTGTGGATCTGGACTTAAGTAAAAAAAAATATGTTCAATTGATGCATAATTCATAAATCATACATTTAAATACAATAGAAAAATTGTGTAAAAAATTATGTTAAAAATTTTCTTTTATATCTTATTTAAGAACTAAGGGTAAAATATTACTGCTGAGATTAACAAGTTTTTTTTTTAAATAAATAATAAATAATAATAAATAATAAACAATAAACTATATGCCAATTTTTTTTTTTCG
This sequence comes from Kradibia gibbosae, assembly GCA_018907135.1. Lineage (NCBI taxonomy): Eukaryota > Metazoa > Arthropoda > Insecta > Hymenoptera > Agaonidae > Kradibia > Kradibia gibbosae. The sequence goes on along the minus strand of JACCHX010000002.1, from coordinate 11,461,222 downwards.
GTCGAAACGAATAATATAAGAACTTCTTAAATAAATTTATTAGTCAAATTATTAATTCATCTTTAGCTTAATTTTTTCTGAATGCTTAAAATATAAATAATCTTATATTGATATATGAAAAAAAATTTTAACAGATAATGTCAGTTATAATTATTTTATAAAATTAGCAATATTTTTTAGTTTATAGTTCTTAGTTTTATAGTTATATCTTAATTATAGCTATGGTTTATACTTAAAAATTCATCAAGTACTTATGAAATCTTTAACCATTTTATTTAGTTCAATGTGAGTAAAATTAATAGAGCTTAACTTTAATAAAGCATCTGTTACTTTGCGTTACTTACAATTCATTTGTACTCTTTGAATGTTAATTTATATTCATATACAAGAAGTTAAGATTAAATGATAATGTTTTTTTATTTTTAAATCTATTTTAGGTCTATAATAAATGGATACTTATCTATTAAATCAGGAGAAAGTGAAGTAGTTGTTGCAGGTGGTCAAGAAAGCATGAGTCAAGCTCCTCATGCAATTCATCTTAGGAATGGATTAAAAATGGGTGATGGTTCTATGACTGATACTATGATTTTTGATGGACTTACGGATGCATTTAATAACATTCACATGGGAGTTACAGGTATTTTTATACTTACTGAGGTATCAATAAAATCTTATAGAGGAAATCTAATAGATATATAACATTTTTATAAACTTTTATAGTTAAAAATACATATTTTACCAAAAGATTTAAGAAAAAAACTATAAATAGAATTTTATTTTTTGAACAAGTTAATCTGCTAACTATCAAACTAACTTTTTATGTTGTGATGTTAAATATTTTTAATATTTAATGAATAATGTTTTATGATTGTATATAAAACTGTATATATTGTTTCGTTTAGCTGAAAACATTGCAAAGGAATATGGTATAAACAGAGAAGAACAAGATGAATATGCTGCAAAGTCGCAGCAAAAAGCAGAGGCAGCAATAGTAAATGGTTATTTTCAGAACGAAATAGTTTCAATACCTATTACTCACAAAAGAGATAAAAAAATTGTAGATAAGGATGAATTTCCAAAAGCTGGCACAACTGTTGAAGGTCTTGGAAAATTAAGACCTGCATTTATTAAAGTAATTTATTGTGATTACAATAGAATTTGTACATTAGAATAATTTTAATTTTTTTTTTTAATATTTACTAAAACTCTCATTTTTGATAAATGGGTAATTCAAATTGTGATTTAATAATTTAAAAATTTTTGTTATGCATACCCAATTTGCAAGTACTTATAAATTTAATACGTCATGTTATCAATTGTATTACTTGGAAGAAATTCTACAAATAAATATATATCTATAATTAAAATTAATTGAAAAATGAATCTTTGCAGTCTGAAGGTACAGTTACTGCTGGTAATGCATCTGGAATAAATGATGGAGCAGCTGCTGTAGTTTTGATGTCGAGCGATGCGGCCATTAAAAAAGGAACGAAAGCAATTGCACGTATTATCGCTATTGCAGAAGCTGGAGTGGATCCGAATATCATGGGTATAGGACCTATTCCTGCAGTTGAATTAGTGGTCAGTAATTCTAGTTCGATAAAAAAAACTATTTTACTAGAGTGGTCCTTTCCATTACGATTATAAATTAATTCTATACTATTTTTTTAATAATACAGCTAAAAAAGGCATCATGGAAAAAAGAAGACGTTGATTTATATGAATTAAATGAAGCCTTTGCAGTTCAATCCTTGGCATGCTTGCGTACTCTTGGATTAGATCCTAACAAAGTTAATATTAATGGTGGAGCAATTGCTCTTGGACATCCTATTGGCGCTTCAGGTATGTTATACAAAAACTAAACTGTTTCTTTTAAGAAATAAATTTTGCATAATTAGATTAATAAAATACAAACATTTATATATAAAAATTTTTTAAATAATAATTTATGCTTGATAAGTATTGCAAAATGTATTTAAAAAATTCAGTTATTTACTCAATCTTTATTACATATACTTTTAAACTAATAAATTTTAGGAGCAAGGATTGTAGTAACTTTACTATATTTACTCGAACGTACAAGTGGAAAAAAAGGAGTTGCATCCTTATGTATTGGTGGAGGAATGGGTATTGCAATTGCTATCGAAAAATTATAACATATAATTAAGTCTATAATTTTTATTAAATTATATGTAATGCGTTATTCAGATTGTGCAATAGTTTTTTATGGAGTAACTATGTCAATCATATGTATCTATTTTCTATTTATTTCGTTAACTTATTTTAAAACATTTTTTATAAGATATTTTTTTATAAAAGTGCTTAGAAGAATATTGGATCTGTAATAAATAATTATATAACAAATTTTGTGATCAACAGCAAACAATGCACAAATTAATAATCATTGTTTTCAATATTTTATTATGATCACATTATTTGTTGTATGGAATTCGTCAAAAAAATTAATAAAATTCTTAGGTGATAAAATATATTAAAATACTTTCACATATTTCATATGAATAAGTTGTGCCTAAATCTAATAATTAGCATCAAAATAAGTATATGAGATGTTATTAATAAATGTAAATTTACAAATTACAGTAACTGTTAAATCAACATAAGCTTAATATATTTAGTTTGGTATTTCTGATATTTTAAAATGTTAAATTTTGACAAATTTTATTTCAATTTTTAGTAATTATAAATATATGAAAAAGTATTGATTATTGTATTAAAATATATTTTTTATCAATAATTTTATATAAATTAAAAATGTAAACAATAAATTGTTGCAATAATAAATATATGTTTTATATAAAATATAATAATATATGTAAATACTTTTATACAGAATATTAATATTTGTAAAAAAATTAATTTGTAAGTTTTTAAAAATTCTTTTTACATATTTTATGCATCTTATTAAATATTACTATTATAGTACATTTAAATGATATAATTTCTATTTTACATTTAAATAAGCATTTCATATGGATATTACGGTAAAAAGATAATTTTTTTTTTATTATTATATGTAATTGAATCATCATTTATGAATTGAATTATCTTTACACAGAATTTTTAAAAAAATAATAAACAATTTTTTTATACCTTTTTTTTATTCATTGCGTTTAAAACGTTTTTGTAGTTTTACAGTTTAGATTTTTTATATATTACAATAATATAAAATTATAAACACTCATAAAATAAGTCATAAAATGTTTTAAAAAATACCTAATGTAGCTCTTTTAATTTAAAAACGTCTTTACAACTGCAATTATAAATCAGACACACTGATTGGTTTTGCAGGATAATAACCATTTAATTCTTTATCATTATCTTCATTAGTAAAACATTTTACAGGATTATCTAAAGGATTGTTGATAATCATTTTTAACTCTGGTATGCAAATTTTTGAGCATTTTTTAATGACATGATTCCAATAAGAATCTACATAACTATTTGAGTTTTTAAGTGCAAAAAATGATCCCCATACATTTGAGTTATATAAAATTTTATTATCATGAGAAACATCAAATCCTAGAATTCCTTCAGATAATTGCTCTACTCTAACAGCTAATGTATCACATTGGTCAGTAGTACTAGGAGCATATACATCTTCTATCAAATTGTCACCAACATATAGACATTTTGGATTTATTATTCCTGAAATACGAGAAAAAAACTCTAACAATTCTTGAAAATTTCCTTGGTTATAAATTTGACCTCTTTCAAGATCTTTGCCATATATTATTTCATCTTCATAATTATCTTTTAATGAATAAAATGGTCTGTTTTCAGTAAAAAATCCTGGTTTTTTTGCGTAACATACAATTATATCAAAGAGAGATTTTAAATCTTCAGAAAAAGCATAACCAGTTGTAAACTTTACAAAATCAAAATTAGAACCAGTTACAAGAAAAGTTATTTTTTCTTTCTTGATATGTTTAATCCATGAACATACATCTGGATTGCATTTTTCAATATATTTTTCAGGATTTTTCTTCAATTCGTAGTAAAAATTCCCAGCATTATTTTTGAACTGTTCTCTTGCGTACATTTCTACAGCAGCATCCAAGATATCGGGTAAAATATTATACTTTTCTAAAGGCTTACCAGATTCTTCGTCTAATAAATCAACTATTTTAGCAAATATTACACTTACCGGCATATCAAAACAATTTAAAAATGTTCTAATTTTGAAAGACAATGGTCCATTTCTTACGTTTAATGGATTTTCAATAAATGTTTTACCTAATTCCCAAAAATGACCTGGATAATATTTTTCAATTTCTTCCTCATTCAAAAACTTAGTTCCATGACTTGCATTATGCACTTTCCCATTAGCAGCAAGCTTAACAATATTCCCTTTTTCAAAATCACAGAATAATCCATTTTGCATAAAATCCCAATCTTTATCCGTTAATGGTTCTTTTAAATATTTTGGGTTATAATTTTTTTTATTGATTAGAAAATCGGTTATTATTTTATATTCAAGTTGAACTAAATTTCTAACCTTGTACTGCAAAATAGTACTGTCTAAATCAAACCCAATACAATCATAATCATTGAAAGTAATTTTGTTCATTATTTTTTTATGAAATAATTTATGGCGGTTAGAGGTTAACTTACAGTAAAACCTTTTCAAAACAAAAGCAACCAAATGATTCATCCTTATTCTTTATCAGATATAGTATATAGTTTTGCATGTTAAATATCGATTCTGCGCAAACATTTTCTCGTAGAAATTTATCAGAACTTTAGTACTGTAATTTTTATTAAAATACTTAATTTTAAAATTAAAAAATGCAAATAAATGTAAATTCAAAACATGATCGTTTTATGTTTCTCTAAGTTTTGTGTTAATTCATTAATTCATTTTTAATATTTTTAACATATTATCTAATGAATCGCGTAAAAATAGTTATGATTATCTAGTAATATTCATTTGTCTTTAAGAATTATCCAAAAATCAATAAATATTATTATTTATAAAAAATACTATTAAATGTTATGTTTAAAATATCTGGATTTGTAACTATAAGTTTAGAATTACGAACTGTGATACAATTATAAAAATTACGAAATTAAAAGGCAATCCATATTTACGATGTATTGTTGTTAAAATTGATTATGATTATGTTTGTAATATCGATTGTGACACTCGTTATAATATGCTTCAAGTTCATTGTAATATTAGAAAGAATCATAAAGTAATGTAATTTGTTATTCTTTATTTTTATTAATTAATAAATGTATTAATGTGAATAAGCTAAAGTGTAAATTAAATAAAAAATGAATAACTTAATCGATATATAAGGATGAAACAATATCAAATTGTTATTGAAAATAATAAATAAAATTATATTAGATAAATATTAATATATTATATTCTTATCTGAATTTATTTGAATTTTTTCGCTATTCAGTAATCAGTATTCAGTATTCATCAGTAGGTTCGTTATAAATCCATTACTGGTACAATATTTAAGATGTGGCGCTTTGGTGTAGCCAAATCCTCTAGACCGAGAAAATGTTAGTACCTGAATGATGATTGGTTCATTTTTTGAGCAAAATTTGGCGATGTGAAAGGACTTTAATATCTGGAGGCACAGTATATCGGTAATTCGGTACATATACATTTTTTTGTAAGTAATATTTTTAAAACAGAAATTGAAGAATAGAAGTGAACGATTTATAAATACTTATCATTGCATTCTATTATAATATTTTATTTAGAAATTTATAAACTAAGTTTTTCAAATAAGATGATTAAAGGTCAAGTAACCTAAAAAGAAACCTATCAGCATAAGTATATACATTTATATTATATGTTTGAAATTGTATTTTGTTACAGATCATTTTTTATAATAGATGGAGCCGAATATTAAAAAAAAAATTTTACAATTTGAAACGTTTATAAATGATGTTTTAAAGCAAGATTTAGCAGTTTTTGAAAAAAAATTAGATGAAAAGAATTCTGAAATTGCAGAGTTTTTGCAATTAAAAAGTGTTATTAATACATTAAAAAATATTGGTGGTGTAGAAAATGGTTATAAGACCAAAGTTGATATGGGCAGCAATTTTTTTATTCAAGCAGAGGTGAAAGATGCATCACAAATATTATTAGATATTGGCTTAGGTCACTTTGTTGAATTTACGTTAGATGAGGCATTAGTTATAATAAATTTAAGATTAAGATTATTTGAAAGACAAGTAAATAATTTAAAAAAGGAAATTGCAAGAACTAATGCTCATATTAAATTAATTTTGATTGGTATGAGAGATTTACAAGGATTCGATTAATTTGATTAATTTATAGATTAAGATTGTATATAGTGTCTTAAAATGTATTTGTAAATAAATATTTATTACATTTTTTTAGTTTTATAATTTAATTTCTATTTTATTTATAATTTCTTTATTGTTTTCATTAAATTTCATATGCATAATTTAAATGTGTAAAATATTTACATATATTTAAATATGTAAAATATTTCAATTATATATATATCATACTTAATATATTTGTACCATAATTTAAAATTTATTTTAGTAGCAACATTATATATTGAAACATTTTATAATTATTTGATATTGTTATTTAATGAAATTTTTGTTATTAGATATTTTTGTTTATATTATTGTTTATATTATTAAAAATAATTGTTTATAATTATTTTGAGCATAAATATAAAATAAATAGAGCAATTAGGTATTATTAGATATATTAATAAAATTTTTTAAAAAACTAATTTTTACATTAAAGAGTTTTTATTTATAATTATTTATTTGCTTTTCAAACAACGTTAATTGTCGAAATATATTGAAAAAATAAAATTTTTTAATCATGTGTTTTAACTAAATTATCGGTAAAATTATTTTCTCCTCTTTATTGGTTATTTAAAAAATATTAATATATTTATATATATATATACATTTCTATATTAATTTTATAAATTCAACTTATTTGGTTTGCTGTATGAAAATTTGTTTTTATTAATTAATAAAACAAATATATCTAATTTCATTAAAGCGCGATTTTTCAACAATTATTAAAATCGTAATGGCTAATACCTTGAAAACAATTATAATATATTAAATTTAAACTACGTCCCTTAATTATTTATATTAGTAAATTTAAATGTTTGTTGAAGTAGGTAAAGTTATTTAATTAGTTCAAAATTAATCATCTAAACAGTTAAGAATATAATAGAGAATTTTAATTTAAATACAATATCTAATGTAGTAATCGAATCGATGTAAATTTAGAATTAAATTAAGAGTATGCACATTGCACATTCAATATAAATAAAGATAATTAAAATTTAATAAAATTCAATACGTACATTTTTATAATATGTATATAATTTTATAAAGACAGAGAGAGAGAGAGAGAGAGAGATTAGAATACACGTTGTAATAAGTTTCCATTGCTAATATTTTTAATTCATTAAGAATTGTTACGATTATTAAATTTATCAGATGATCCAGATTTGATTAGAAAGTTAACTGCCATAAATCTCTTTTCAAATGATATTTTTTGTTGAAATGTTTAAAACTAATATAATATCATATTTAGTATAGATTCATTTAAACAGTAAACAATTGTTTGAAATTTATACATTTTTATAATTAGAAATTTTCATTAAAGTCACATTTGAAAAAAAAAATTCATTATTGGTAAAGACAAAGCTTTTATTATAATTTTTGAAAAATAATCTCGTATTGGTTTTTAATTAAACAATGACTGTTCTTGAATAGAAAATTAAAAGGACACATTACATCGGAATATATAAAATTAATGTACTTTAGAAATGTAATATTGAGGGCACATATTCATAGATCGTCTTTTGGCCTTATAACATTTTATATGTTTATAGAGGTCTACTTCTAGCTAACGTAAGTTAGCTGACGAAGGCTCCTCTATCTGTCAAGGATCGACTAATGCATATAAAAGCGTTAGATTATTTTGCATGTTAGAAATTCATTTTCAAGAGCCGAAATGAAATGTATTGTTAAAAACTATCTATACTTTATATTATTTATTGGTAAGTGCACTGCAAAAACAGTTATAAATAATATATTTGAAATAAAAAAAATTTGTTTATAAAGAGTTAATAAATGTAATAAATATTTTTTATAAGCGATTTTCCTTATAAAACCATTGATGCTATTATGATTCATAATATCGTAAATAATATCTTAGTTAACTCTGAGGTAAAAATTTACACGTTGATTTTTTATTATATAATCAAAAATTTGATTCTTGTTTAGATATTATTGGCAACCTTAGACTCTGGATCTGCGGTATTAATTTAATTACGAATAATTGCTAATTTTATCTAATCTACCAAATCAAGTTTTCCGAATTTAATTAATCCGGAGTATTAATCATATTAAGTAATTATCAAAATATTCAAGTTTAATAAATAATTTGATTTTAATTTATTAAAGGTATTTATTTGAAATGTTTTAAATAAACCTAATTTATTTATTTATCTATAGACAAAAATTTAGTTTGGTTTTATTTTTTTGAGGTAAAAATTTAATTGTAATTTTTTGGATCTATTGAACTTTTATATAAAACACTAACTATTTCTCAAAGGTGTTGATTATTTAAAAATAAATTTAATAATTTTTATTTTCAAACTTATGCAATACAAGATAATTGCCAGATATTTTACATTGACTTAAGTAGGTGCTTTGGCGATAGAGAAGGAGAAGATCGTCGGTGGCACCAATGCTGATATTAGCGAATTTCCATATCAGACTTCATTACGCTTTAATGGCAGACATTTTTGTGGTGGTTCAATAATTGGGGATAAGCATATTTTAACCGCGGCTCATTGTGTCGTTAAGTTTGCTTTTAATCCACTAAATGTTACCATTCACACTGGTAGTAACAAATCATTTGGCACCAGTGGTAGCAAATATCACGTTCAGACTGTCAACGTTCATCCTTATTATCTGGGTACCGAATCCTCGTCTTATCGTCACGACATTGCTGTACTTACGGTAAGAGTGTTAGTGACATCAACCTTGAATTATAATTTAAATGTTGAACATAATATTTCCCGGATCTATAAAAAATACTCCTTTTATATTAAAGATAAATGATTTAGTTCAAAATTAATAAAATGTGTATTTTATCAAGTGTTTTTTGAAATGTAAGATTTTATACCAGCGTTATGGAAATTTACGTAAATTATTGAAATGTTTTTAGCTTTCCTTTATGCTAGTTGATGAAACTTTTAAAAAGTGTTTTATAATTTTAGCGTAACAATAGATTTTACAGATTCATAATATTTTTAATAAATATTTTGACTGAAATTTAAAATTTGAGTTAAAGAATTTATGTATAAAATATGCAGCAACTTTCATGTATATGATTTTTGTATGTGTTTTTTGTTGTTGTATTGTTTGTATTCATGTATATGATTGTATAAACATTGATTTGGAGAAATTCAAATTGTATTATTCACTTTTTATAAAAATATTTAATCAAACATAAAGTTTACAGCTCACTAATAAAATTACATTCCATGAAAATCAAACAACAATTGAAATTCCTAAACAGGACGTTCAATATGGAGAAAATGTAACGATTGCAGGTTGGGGTATCCTGAAATTTCCCTCGAAACGTACATCTCCCATACTGAAAAAAACTACCATGAAAATTATACCAAGCTCTAATTGCTTAAAATATATGCCAAAAGAAATTCGTAATAAGCTTATTCTTTACAAGGAACAAGTTTGTGCTTTCCATAAAAAAGGGATTGGCGCATGCTCTGTAAGTTAATGAATGTGTGTCATTTATTCTTTTTTTAAATATTTTGTAATGTAAAAATAATGTAAATTTGTATTGTAAACAAAATTGAACATTTAACTGTCTTATGAATTTTAAAAAAGTTAAAAAATTTATGATTTTTACAGTGCGTTGAAAATTAAAGTTATTAAAATTTTATCCTTACGTAAAATAATTAGCTTTCATTTACGTTAAACTTTGTTGTTTAGCTGTAAAATACTTTTTCAATTTACATTTAAAGTTTTATTAACTATTTGTTCAAAATAAGTACATGTACAATTGATATTGTAAATATATTACAAAAATACAAACAGATGAACATTAATTAGTTGTCGATTAGACGACAGAATAGATGTGCATTGAATTTTGATTTGGCTTAACATTATATATTAATTTACATATGTCGATAAGTTTAACATTTTTTAAACTTTTTTAATTACCTAGTATAAACTATAACCAAATACTTATTCGGATAAATAATTAAATTAAACAAAAATGCAAGTGTACTTAATTTTGAAAAAGACTGATTGTTCAGTTTAAGGACATGTTCTTAAAAATTTCAGGGTGATAGCGGTAGCCCTTTGGTTTTAAAAAATCAAGTTGTGGGAATTGCATCTTTTGTTGTTCCATGCGCTGAAGGATACCCAGATGTTTATACAAAAGTCTTCGCTTATGTTAATTGGATTAAATCTATCATGGAAGATTCAAAATTACGTAGTACTTTTCACAAATTGTTGTGATAACAGCTATATTTTTATTTATATGCTAATAATAAAAAAATGGTATAACATAAAGTTTCATTACTAATAATTTTCCATACCTAACATATTCAAATGGTATTTTAATATTTATTTCTGTAATATTATTTTTTATTTAAAAAATTAAAAAACGTATTCTAAGTACTTTGACCATCACAACTATTATAAATCCCAGATAATCTGAGTTAGTTAGACATTGTATATCTTACGTGCCCAATAAAAATATTAAAAAGTTTTGTCTGTCGAAAAAATCAAATAATTGGAGTATAATGATTCGAATGATCGATTTATTAATATTTTCAGATAATTACGTAGATTTTGTTATATTCATTCTTTTATCATTAATATTTTGTTTATTAGTAGAAAATAATATAGTACATAGATAGAAATATACTATTTTAAATGACGTTTCACTCAGAATATACAAGCTCTTGAAGACGATTAATGTATATGCATATATTGTATATCATAATCATACACATTTAAAATATAAACGATCAAAAGAGACATAGAAAAACGGAATAGGTGAAGCAATAACAACAACGACAACGACAGCAGTAACAATAATAATAGATAACTCTATCATAATACAAAATTTATCAGCAAAGCGTCTACTATTTTTATTACTATTTTCGAATAATATAGGTATCAAATTAAATTTTGAAATTACTATAGAAAATGTTACTTATAGTAGGTCTGTAATCTGTATATGCAATATATGCATAGTAGGTATTTATATGAAGGCGTAAGAGTTTTTGACGGTCAGTTAAACGTGGTAAAGTCTGTTTCAATTCTAGAATAATCTACAACTTCCACATGATTCGCGACCGTTATTAGCTGTTAGCGCTGCTGCAGTCAGTCAAGTGACGAAACCGACGGCCATATTACATTGTATTTAAAAATATTCACTTCAGTTCTAGGTACCGGAAAATAAGCGTTATTATTTTGAAATGTTCAAATATTTTGAATGAATGATTTGAATGAATAACACGGTCTTGCTTACTCGTATTTAAAAATACGCGTACGATTATTATATGTGATATTTGACTATTTTAGTGAAAACAGCATATTTACAAACTTATCGTTAAAGATGCCAGCCGACCAAATACAATACTCTGAAAAGTATAGTGATGACAAATACGAATATAGGTTAGCTTTCACGTTAAATTAATAAAATGTGAGAAATTTGTAAATTTACCATAATTATTATTAATGACATTCTCAGGCATGTTATTTTACCATCGGATGTTGGAAGGCGTGTTCCAAAATCACATCTTATGACTGAAACAGAATGGCGAAATTTGGGAGTTCAGCAAAGTCCTGGTTGGGTTCATTACATGATGCACGGTCCAGGTGATAATTTTTTTTTTTTGATACAAAATGATTAAAATGAATGTAAATGCATTTTTCGTTATTTTATTTATATATATTGTTTGTTTGTTTACAGAACCTCATATTCTCTTGTTTCGAAAACCTAGAACTGATTTGCCAGTTCGAAACAACATCAATCAACAGTCGCATAATATTTGTGTTGTTTAAAAACTATTTTTCTAACGTTAGAATTTAATTTTTTACAGTTTTTGTATTTTTATATTAGTATTACCGTAATTAATAGGTTCAATATGACTTGTTTAAGATGAGTGTTAAAATTTTTTTTATCCTTAGTGTCAATGTGAAACCAGAATTGTATAAAATATTTGAAATGGAAAAGCTTGACCATAATTGTTTAATTTTTATTTATTTAAAAAGTAAGATAAAAATTTTTTATATAGTCGTATTGGTCCTATTACTTTTTTCATTTGAATAAGAAAGATTTTCATTGGCGTAAATTAATAACTGACAAATGTATTGACAATTAAAAAAATAAATAAATGTTATAACTTTATATTTACATACATACATTCATTCAAAATTAAAATAATTTAAAATTGTTATAACACATTTTTTACATTTTACATACTCTGATAAATGTATTTCAAGAATTTATAAAATGTTAAATATTAAAATTAAAAAATATTAGTTTACGTTTCTTAAAAAAGAAAAAAATTAATTTACAATTTATTCGTAATGATCTAGTATTTTATGAACTGAAATTATCCTTTCTGTGTCTTTTGTAGTAATTAATTTCTTGTATTTGTGATAACTCCGTTCATTGCTAAAGATGCCTATTACAAAAATATTGAAACATTTTGTTTAAGCTGATATAATATATTTTGTTTATAATTAAATTTGTCTTACACAAATACAATTTGACATCATTTATTTCTACAGTTATTCCTTTTCGATGTTTTGCCAAAAGAGATGCACCGTTTACTATGGATTCAACAAAACTTTCTGTCATTTCGATAAGCATCTTTTCAACTGGTTCATCAATTAAAATTTTTGGAATGATTTCTCTTACAATTCTTAAAAACCTTGTTTTTGTTAAGATCTACAAAAATAAAAAATATAATGTTATTTGTTATAATGACAGAGTGGAAATTGAAATTTTATATATAAAGTATTAGTAAATTCGATTTTAAATATTTTTGTTATAATTGGTTTCATTATTTTTTTGAATTACTTCTACTCTTTTCCAATTAAATTTTTTATGTTAATACCTCATTTGAATCCTCATTTTTTACATTATTTTTTGCAGTACATTTCTGGCGTTTACGTTTTTTAGTTGTAACTGTACAGTTCTTTTGAGACTCTGAGTAGGTGGAAGATATTTTTGATCTTGGACGTAGTCGATCTAAACTCCACTCCATTTTGATTTTTACGCATAATTAAAGCTTTTCAATCAAATATTTAAATTTGAACTCATTTGATTGTTACAAATCTGTGTTTACATTATAATGTATACTTAAACAATCTGGAAATATTACTTTATATAGATAGTCAACTCAAATTTTATATTCTATATTTTCAATATAATTTTTGATAACGAATTGTTTTGAAATAAATTAAAATAAAAACAAGTTGAAATATGTCAATCCTTGATTTTTAGTGAATGAATAATAAATATTTTATAAATAAAATATGTTGTAAAAACTAAATTTTATAAATTTGTTTTTGAAGAAAACTTCTTAATTTGTAAAGTTTTAACATTTAATACAATATTTATCAAAATACTATAGAATTTAATATAATTAGTATGCTTAAAGTAAGCTAGGTAATAAATAACAATGAAATACTAAAAATAAACAATAATCTTTTCAATTTATTAATTTAATTAAAAATTAGACATGCATGTATCGAATAACCACTATGAATACAATAAGGCATAATTTACATAAATATATGATGTAATAAAAATTAATTTGTTTGTGTTATTAAAATTTAATAATCCATCTTTGGATGGTTGAGATAACAATAGGTGAAATTTAATCAAACATAGTATTGATTAGAGATGCGGTTTTCGTACGCAATATGTTTTTGCACTATGGTTTTAGATAAGAACTGAATATCATGCTATTTTTTTCATTGAAACATCTTGTAATATTTATAAAATTGGTACTTTTTTCAAAATATAATATTTATTTTAGAAAATTATATAACTGAATTCGAATTTAATCAAGTATTAATTTTTAAGGACACTTAAATCATTTATCCCATTGATAAACAGTTTTTGAATATGACAATAATATGCGGATACAAAAGAAATCAAGGAAACATTTTTTCTTTTTTACTCGGGTTTAATAATTATGCAATGCGAATATTTCAAGTATTTTAACATGAAAGTGGAATCATTCTTATTTCATTTAATAATTAGTTTTACTTAAACTACGAATAGAATTTTTTAAAAAATTTCTGTAATAAATTATTAAGATTAATTTTAATATTTCTTAAATGCTTTACATACAAATAAATAAGTATACAGAGAATTAATATTACAAATGAAAAAAAAAAAAATTAAACATTAAAAGTGATATAAAATCAATGTTAATTTTTTTTCAATATTACAAAGATGGTTGGATGGCAATTATACTACGTATCAAATATTCATCTAGTTATTAATATTCTTATTTAAATAATTTGTTTTTATGTAATTTTCTTAATTCCGTTTTTTAATGTGTTTATTGTATACTAATAAGCTCATTATAGATGAAATTTTGCGGTAATGACGAAAATGTATTGAGTTTCATTTGAATTTTACTATTGACTGTAATTGACTGTAAATTTACCAGCATTAATCTGGTGTTGATAAGTTATAATGTTTGTCAAAACGTCACAAGTATGCTACATAATACATATTGTAGATTGTAGAATGTAGATATGTTTTTATCGTGCTTTAATTTTAAAGCTTTTTGAATTTCCTTGTATGTAATTGCAATAAGTTGGAGTTAATTTTTATTTGAGAATACAAAAATTGTGTAATGGACATTGGACATTAGTTATACTATGCATTACTATTCACGATGTGACTTAGATGCCCATCTTAGCTAAATAATTTCTGGTTATATAACAAGTGTTATATTTTAAGAGTTGTAAATCTAAGTATTGTAAATGCTGATTATTAGCAGGCTTTTAAGAAAATTTTTAAGAGCTTGGCCTGGTAAGAAATATATTGGAGAGTATCGTTTGCTTCCAATATTTTTTGTCAGTGGAGCTGCTTTAGAGTTTGTAATGATACATTGGCATTCAGGAGAGACCAACTTTTATAAAACATACAAAAGAAATAAAGTTAATGAAATTATTGAGAAAAGAGAAAGAGCAGCACTTTTTGAAAGTGGTACTTTAAAAATTCAAGTCGGTTAATAAAATTATAGAATGAAGATTTTGTGAAGGCATTTTTATAATAAAGGAACAATGCCAGCTGGTTTATCGTGGCCAAGATATCTTTCATTCTGTATGGCATCTTTAATTACTACCTTAGCAGGAGCACAACTTGTTCATATGTACTATAGACCATTAGATGATCTTGAAGACTTAATTCAACAGGAGCTTGAAAGAAGAAAAATGTCTAATGAAAAAAATAATCCTTGAACCCAATGAAGGTTATGTAATGATAATGTTTATCTGTCAAATTTAATTTTAATTATGGAATAAAGTCTTGTTTGTGAATCTTGATGTGAATCTAGTTTAATTTAATACATATTTATAAAATTAAATCTTGTATTCCTGTACATAAAGATTGAAAACATTTAATTGTAAATAATCAATTTCAAATTTTCATAAATATGTGTTTTTTAGTTAGTTAAAAAACTATTATATTTGTTCCTCTAAATATGAATATTGTAAGAAGACGTTTGTATAAAAAAGCTGATTGATTATTATATTATTAAAATAATTGAAGTTCATTTTTATTTTTTAAAATTCTTAATTTCTTAATTTAATATTTTTAATAAGAATTCTTAATATTGAGTTGTAAAAATTTTCTTTTGTTAATAAATAACCTTATTAGATCTTATCTGATTTGACATAACGTATAAAAAGATTAGGTAGCATATTTATAATGATTTCATTTTTGAAACAGTAGATGATGTTTAATAAAACTCAGCTGCAACGCATTTTATTACTATAATAAAATTTTTACTTAAAATTTTTACTTAAAATTTTTACTAAAAATTTTTTTAATATGTATAAATATATCAAATAAGAAATATAAATATATGTATATGTATATTAGTATTAACATATACTTGCTCCTAATTTTGAATGCTTTTCTTAAATTTAAATATGCAATGAAAGTTCTATGCAACATTTATTAAAATTCTTTTTTTTAACATAAACTATTCGTAAATATATATAAAACATCATTTACAAACACGTTTTTTGCATAGTTTGTTAATTACATAATAAGCTTGATCCTCTTTTACATGTATTTTATTTTATTTCTTTTTTGGTTAAAACTTTTTCGAAGCCTTATATTGGGGGTTATACATTATCATGTTAAATTGTAATATTCTTCCATCCCCCAATGGAACCACATGAAACTTTTATCTGGAAAAGCAAAACATCCTGATATCATCATTAATCTTTCCAAGCTCACTATCCTTAATTTAAAATAAAAATCCCTTATATCACGTATGGTACGATACTGAGGCTACTTCAAAGTATGAAGCTTTAAATTCATTGTCAGGTTAACTGGAAACGACAATATTACGGTGAGCAAATAGTTGGAAGACATGTAACTGATGTAACATATTGTCTCGAAAAAAATCAGAACATTAAACCTCCATTAAAATTTACGATCAACATAATGATGAATCCGATAGATATGATACTTCGTAGTTGTGGGTTATTGCTGATGAGAAGTCCTAAATCTTTTAATAGATTCACGGCACTTAACAATTGGATAACCGTGGATAGCAAAGATTCTGAGCTGATTGACAAATCTCTACTACTGACCGACGTTTCGGTAGGGTAGAGTCTATTTACATGGATATTTTATGAGCCTAGTATATTTTTTACAAAATTAGCAGAAGTTTTTAATATTTTACAAGCCTAATAAAAATTTGTATGTATTTTTGTTAGTTCAAAAATTATGACTACAGATCAGGTATAAGGACAGAGAAAATAAAAGTTATGTAGCATTAAAAACACCAAATTGTATTATTATATCGTATATTATAAATATAGTTTTAATATTAACACTTTTTAAACCTTCAATAATTAAAATTCTAAGAAAGGGCAGCAAATATAGCGCTTTTATACAATTAATATGCACATTTAGAATATGAATTTTTATTTACAAAATAAATATAATAAATATAAACAATCAATAGCAGATGGATTTTTATCTTATTATTTAGATTCGTTACAAATATCAATATTACATGTATCTAAATCCTTTTGAAACTTTCTTTTCAATACATTCCAATCGCATAGCTCGTCTTTACAGAATTTTAGTTTAAGTGGTTTTTCACACAAGTAAAACATTACTTTATATGACTCCTTCTTTCCATGGCATCTGAAAATTTAATAGCAATCAATTATATGGATATTTTTTTTTATAGAATATTTGTAATTCTATCTATAAACTGACAATAAGTTTTGTATATAAAACTATGTAAATATGATACCGATTAAATAAGAGTTTAAGTATTTCAAATTCCTATAGATTTTTTAACGGATGTCAAAATTAATTTGAAGAAATTATAATTATCCCAACTATAATAATATAGTTTATAAATTTTCAACGAATATAATATAATTTTCATTGTGAAATATGCATCAATAAAATAATAATAAATAGCAATAACTGGATGAATATGTAATTATCAAATAATATTAACTTGTAAAGGACAGCCATAAGATTTGATGTAAATGGTGTTTGTAGAGAAGTGCGGAACGATCTATTAGTGGTTCTGTCGTAATTCGTTGCTTTTAGTGCTTCCTCATTTACGTGAACTTTTAATGCTGAAAGAAGTAACTGAACAGATACTGTATGACCGACATAGAAAATGCCTTTACGTTGATTACGAGAGTCTTTATTTTCCACCTCACTGAAAGATAAACATTTGAAAAATTAGATAAAAAGTCATAACAATATTATTTTGATCCAATTTTTATTATTGGGTTCATTACAAACTAGCAAATTTCTAGAAATTTGAGACTCAGTGTTGTGTAAAATTGGATATGAATATGTGATATATATATATATATATATATTATACAATTATAATAATCAATATTTCCCGTTAGGCAAATGAAAGTAAGAGTTTACTAACTTGAAAAGCTTAAATATATCCTTGAGTGCGTGGCAACCAAGTTGGGCACTCATTTTTCGACCAGGTCCGCAATTATAAAAATATGATAAATCTTCGGCGTACTCCAAGATTTTCATTTCTTCGTTCCAAAATATCATACACCAAGCCGATAGTGCATCGGGGTGCCATGCTAATTCGTATCGACACATACCGTACATTAAGTTTATCTGATCTAATAAACAAGTTTGTCACTTTTATTTGTAATATCCTAATATTATATCATAAGATCACTCGCAAATACGCAAATAAGACAAAATTTCAATTTAATTGAAAAATTAGCTCATATATTTTCAATTACGTTTGAAAGTAAACAACAATACTAACCAAAAGATAAAGGTTTTTCAAAGCCTAGCCTGACACTGATATTGTTTATTATTTTTTTAAAAACAGGGGTCTTGAGAAAATTGTCTCGTTCGTCGTTATAGTGATGTGATTCATAACTATTGTCCCAAAGGCTGCAATTGCGATGCGGCTATATAATAAATATAATATATTATTAGATTATTTATTTCTTTATATATATGTAAGATTTATAGATATTAAATTCAAATATCTTTTGCTTGTCTATTAGAAAATCTAATTTTCAAAATAAAAATAATAATTTTAGCTATTACTCCTCGAATTAAGTAACTTGACTAAGACAAGAATTTTAGTGCGAATTATTTATTTCAATCAGCAATATTTAAGAAAATATTTAAATAATAATCCAGAATACATATATTTATAAAAAATATTATATAACAATTTTCTATTTATATTATTTAAATTTTTTATAATTTTATATAATTTTTTAAAATTTATATAATTAAAAAAAAGCAAATAATTGTATTTATAAATTTTTATTTCGTGCACAACGTGTTTTATTCGTTTATTTCGTGTTTACAAAACAAAATAATTAAAATCCTAGATAAGTAAGAAATAAAAAGTTAGCCTGCTTCAAATCGTATTTCTTGTTTAAAAATTATTTTTTTTAAAATTATAATTTTTATGAATTCATATATACTGTTTACTTTTGTTTAAAAGTAAATTAAGTTGCATTAGTTTTTGAGTGATTGTTAATAAAGTCAATATTTATTTTTTCAAAAAGCAATTTGATTTATGAAAATTATTTTTACCCGTCATAGTTATATACCATTATAATTTTACCATTAATATTTATACTGTTTTTTTATATTATACTGTTATCGAATTTTTAGAGTGTCATTCAGGAATTTTTCGTCTAAATCTATTACTGCAATAATGTATAATGAGTGCATGTATTTTTTATTTTATTAAATTTATTCAAAAATTTAGTATGCGAATTTCTTCAATATAGAAAGAAATACTATTTTAACGTAGATCTTATTTTATTATGTTTTCATTGCTTGTTTTGAGTTTCATAAACAATTGTTAATTTGCATAAACTAAATAGTTGTTTTGCAAGAATAAGTTTTTGGATAAATATTACCCTTAACAATTGATTAAACTTAAAAGATTTTTGACACTTACATATTTACATAAATTCTTATCTTGAACTTTAAAAGCGTTTGAAAATAAAAATGCTTTTTAAGAAAATTCAAATCTATTTTAAACATTCATACCTGTAAGATTGTATCGGACTCGATTGTTGACAAGGGTTTTATTAGTCCTTTTTTCGAAAAAAATCCTTCAGCAAGAAATTTTAAAGTATCATTTGTACGCAGGGAATTAGTTGCTCTAAACTATAAACATAATTTATTAAGTTGTTTCTTTTTTACTTTAATCGTGTAAAAAATTTTTTTTTTAATTTTAACGAGCTTTACTTTAGCGAGCTCTTTTCTTAGCAGAGCAGCATTATGTAATTTTCGTTTAAAACTATGGACATGATATATATATATGGGTTTGACTTTGAGCTTATTATTATTAGTTTAGCGATGGGAAGTCTTTCATTCAACCTCCGTGGTAATCTCGTAGGATTGCGAGGATGCGAATCTACGAGTAATTGAATATTAACTTGTGGTGATGTTGTAAAATCGGGAACTTAGGAATTCGACATTAACAGATTTTTAAGTTACGTGCAAAAAAAATTAAGTAGGAAGTAAGTCTCATGTTTAAAAAAAAGTAATCTTTTCCCATTTCTCAGAACCTCTATATACAAGAAAATTATTTAATTTTAATCGAAAAATAATTTATAAATATATGTGTTACATACCACATATTTATCAGGGGTAGCAGTGTAAGTATTTTTACTTATAAGTTCCGGAAAAGCCTGTTTCACACGCTTTCCAATATTTTGGATTTGATTCCTTGCATTTTTAGCTAAACTACTAGCCATTTTTTCATTCATATTTTCGTCAGGTCGCCATTTTTGTAAAAACTCTAATTTACCATACCGCACACAACCACCTAATAAATGTAAAGAAATTTATACTTGTTTTTGTACTTATATATATATTAATTATATTATTTTTAAGTATAAACCGCAACTTCTAACAGTTTTCATAAAATGTTATATGTTTGTAGTTAAAATAAGTTTGATCAATTATTATGTAGTAAGCATTCTGTAATTGATTAAAAATTTTGCACAGAATTAAATTCAATGGATTATTTTTTATTTTCGATTGAAAGACTTTGATTGTACCTGATTTGATTACAAAAATATACCTATTATTCTTTTATCATTATAAAAATTTTGTACTTTAGAAGTTCAGTAATATTTTAAAATAATATATGAAAAATACATTATGTATACATTTAATTAATTTAAGTTGAAGATTAAATTGAAAATATTTCTTTTAACATACGGTTTTCTTTGTGATTTTTCAGTATCTCGTCTCTAAATTTCTTTAGTTCTATAAATTTCTGAATTTCAGCTTTTCCCGCATATCGAGTGCCATGCCTAGCTAACATCCATATTTTTACTGGTACACAATCTAAAAATGTATCGTTAATAAATTAAGATATTCTAATGGATTAAAAACCGTTTAAAATATTTATATGTTTATTAGTCGAATTTATTTCTCTAATTACATTCTTAAATTTTTTTTTTATAGATATGTCATGTATAATGCATATTTATATATGCTTTTTTGTATTACACATTAAAAAAAAGAATGTAAAAGTTTTTAAAACGAAATTTGAATGTTCTTTTACAACAATATTCGTATTATTATTTATTATTATTTCATTTAATAATTACATTTTATAATTATAAAAATTGAATTTAATTCAAGTTCTTATTTATAAATATTCTTTTTCTT
Source organism: Kradibia gibbosae (assembly GCA_018907135.1). NCBI lineage: Eukaryota > Metazoa > Arthropoda > Insecta > Hymenoptera > Agaonidae > Kradibia > Kradibia gibbosae. The sequence continues at coordinate 11,439,744 of JACCHX010000002.1, read as the reverse complement.
AGAATTAATAATTAATTCATCATTTTGTTTATTTAATTTTACAATGTACAATAATGTTTTACTGATCTAAGATATTATTTTTACATCAAGTTAAACATAATTTTGTGTGGTACTAATTTCATTTATGTGAAAAAACAGAATATACCGATGTTATTTTTTTTTAATATTTTACATTGATATGATATTAATTAGCTGATTACTTACTTGAAGGTGGGCGGGTAATTTCGTCCCGAACTGAATCATAATCTGTTTTTGTACTAACAAATGAATAAAAGTCGTTGCTAGAAAAACATCGGTCTGTGCATTGTAATGGTGATGTGGCAACTATTACTAGGAAATACAATAAAAGTAACCAAAGATGCATTTCTATGTGCATCTTCATTGCCCTATATAATAGAAAAATTAATTTTTTTTTAAAGCTATCAAAGTATAAAAATCTTAGTTAATTGATTATGTATTCAGTAAACATATACAAATATAAAAGAAGTAAAAGCATTAATATTAATTAGTCTATGTAATTTAAGAAAAAGTAAATTGTACTTTTTGTAATATCGTTTCAATTTCTTAAAAAATATATAATATTAACAGGTACATAATAGATTATAATAAAAAATAATATTTTTTACTAATTTGAATCATTATTTAAAGAAATAATATATTTAATTTAACGAAATATCTAAACAATATTCTTTTTAAAAACGGTGAATAATTTAAAACAGCAAAGGTACATGCATATATCTTATTTTTTTAAATAATTTTGTTTCTTTTCCACCAAAGGCCAAACTGGTATAATATGCCAGAAATAATTATAAAATGTATTATTGAAATAAAATAAATCTTATTGCATCTATTAAACGTACAATTACACGATTATACACATTTTTTAGAAATAGCTATTTAGATATTTATTTATTTATATTAACATAAATTTAATTACAATATAAAAAAGTAAAAGGCCAACTTGCTTAAGAGTTATTTAATTTGGCTAGACAGATATTGAATTCAACACATATTCTTTTTATTATGAAAATAATGTCTTAAATATGTCTATCACTGTCTAAAGACACTTTTTACTTTGAAGATTATACACTGATCTCGTGATATTTCTGAATGTAGATAAAGTTCTACTAATGTTTCAATATAATTAATTTATATTTGATCACTTGAATCACCCTTGAAGATTCGGTTATTTCTCGACATTAATATTAATTTATTGCAATTTATTGCAAAGGTAACTTTCAGAGTTTTTTTTAAGACTTGATAAAATATATTAAAACATAATGTGGTATTAATTACTTTAAAATACTTTAAAAATACTCTAATTGATATTAACATTTGGAGTAACAGCATGTCTATACTCACAAAACAATTAGGTGGAATACAATTACTTTACAATCAATGAATTGTTAAAAAATATAAAATTTATCTATATTAACAATAATATTATCATTACTCACGTTTTTCCTTTTTGTGACTTAAAACTTTTTTTAAAATGTTTTTTTTTTAATTTTATTTACCAATAAACTATTTAAACCTAATTGAAATCTGTAAACCTTATTCTTTGAATTTCAAAAGCATTTAAAGTAATTTAAAGTTTTGAATTTAAATTCTCTTTTTTAAAAAATTAGATAAAGAACACAAAATTACAAATTGATAACTGATAACAAAAATACATATTTAATACATGTAATATTGATATATTTTATGTATAAAAAGTAATAAAAAATTAGTATCTAAATTTTTAATGATTTTTTTATTATTAAAAATTTTACAATTCTTTTTAGATTTTAATTAACTTTTATTAATTTAAGATTTAATAAAATCTGTATTATTGCAGTAGAAAATTAATAAGCGCCCATTAATGTAATATATGCATAAAGCTGTTCACATACATTGTGTAAATTAATGATTAGATAAATATAACATCCTTTTGTAAATTACGAAATTGGTAGTAATATTACTAAAAGTATACCGTATTTTTGTATGTGTAAGCATTTTTGATAGGTTAAAAACAGTAATTTAGATATTTTATACTAAAACTTATACTAAAACGATCGCGTTGCAAATATTTTTCGTGTTCTAATTCCTTTTTAAAAGAGATAAAACATGATAATTTTCTTTACTTTATTTTATGAAAAGCTATAAAAAAAATTTTTTAGTTGATGATTTATTCTTATATGTAAATATTTTAAGTAACTGCATTAAACAAAAATATTAAAAATTAAATAAATAATATCGTATATAAAATGCAATAATAATATATTTATAGTTTATTTTTCCATCTTTATTAAAAATGAAGATTTTTGTTTTTGAAGTATTTATACTCTATCTAATAGCTTAATGCTTTGTAAAGGATATACGTATTTTTATCATTAACGACTATGTCAAACATTTGAAACTTATGTTTATTTTTAAATATATTGCTATCAGCATATATAAGTGCTATCTGTGACAATCATTATATCATATAGAAATACTATAGAGCTCGTTAATTTTAGTATAAATATAGTTCAAACAATTAGATTTTTATTTAATTAAATACTTTTTGAATTTGTGAATTATATGACTCTTTTTTTCTAACACTAATATAAAAAATTTAAAGAAATATAGAGAAAATACATAAAAACCAAATATTCAGCAAAGGCTGAATTTCTTTTCTAGAAAAATTAATTTTAAGTACTAGAAACATGTCTAGATATTATTTTATTACAATTGTTGAGTATAATTTTAATAAGATAATTGAAAATTCTTATTATTAAATAAGTATATGTAGTATATATGACCCATTCATTATCTTAAAAGGTTCAATGCCTAGTAAAGAGTTCGACTAAAGTTTATTATTAGAAGTCATTTATTAGAAGAATAACCATTACATTCATTCGAATCAGTTTGTTGTTTACAGCAGTGAGAGATTAACATATTTATAGTGTAATTATAATTTAGGATTTCATATTAAATAAGATATTACAAAATGAAACGATCAACTTAAAGGTATTAAACTCGGAGGTCAAACAGTCAAACATTATTATATTAAGGTACTAGAATTAATAAAAATATAGTATTAATATTAATTTAAGTTATCAACTTATTTTTTATGCAACTTGTATAATTTAAAAATATCTACATTTATCTTTGTAGATTTAATAATATAAATAATACTAATAAAAACTAGAATTAAGTATTGTAAATAGTTTCATAAATAAGAAAGACTTAATTAAAGTAAATTTTTTATTTAAGTTACTTATTATTACATAAATTACAAATCGATTTTCTTAGAAAAAATATTTTTAATGGTATATCAAATTGATATAGAATAAATTATAAATAAATAACATATTTATGTATTTTTGTAACTAATACTTTAGCATTATTAATATAATTTTTTCAAGTTAAAAATACTATCAATAAAAAAAGACAATTTAAAAACTGAAATTTCATTTAATTTTATATAAAATTATTTTGTCAAATGAATTATTATCTAAATGTGCAATATAAAATGAGAATGTTTTCTTTAACGAATCTTGAAATAAACGAAATTTTTATGAAGTGTCGTGCTCGTATTATTAAATAATATATCTTGAATGTTTATTATCCTACGCTTTTTACATTAAGAAAATAATAAAAACAATCTATTAATTTAAAAACTGTATAATAAATATAATAATACCTTCTAAGAATAGCGTAGTTTGACGTGATCATGTGTTGGGATTGTTATTTGGTAAAAATAGGCAAAAGCGATTCGAATGATTACACGCATACAAAAAAGCAATGACAAATTGTTGATAAGGAGAGATCGTATAAAATCAATAAGTAGCGGGAGATTATTTACAAATCGGATAAATATATAAACATCACAGCATGGAGAGTGAGAATAAAATGGCTATACTGATTAAAACAACAGAAGAAAATTTGTAGCCATTTAAATCGGAAGACCCATTCGGATTGTAGCAAAAGTTAAGGTTACATTCTTCGGCAGTTTGGCCAAATTTCTGTTTTAAAAACTCCCAGTCACATAATCCTACTTTACAGCCGTCCATTAGAAGAGGAGCCTCATTTATGTAAAACATCACTTTATTCGGCGAATGCGAATCGCTGCATCTATGATTTAAAGAGTTTTATTTATATAAGTTGTGAAATTGGCTCAAATAAGACAAAATTTCAATTCGTATTAATGAATCAATCACGTAAAAAATTTTATTATGTGCTTTAAAATTTAGTATTTTTGTAAATGCAGAATCATTATATTTTTCAAACTTAATGAATTTGTACCTGTAGAAAATAACAACTATATTAGTGCCGAAGGCTCCATGTATAGAAGTACGATAACGTCTCCTAGCCATTGAATGATAATTGTCAGCCAATAGTGGCGCTGACTCTTTGCTAATCTCTAATGCCGCCATTAAGCTTTGTAAAGTGACTGTGTGGGAAAAGTAAAAAATACCCATTGGTCCGTTCCCGACATTTCCTCTTTCCAAATTACTGAAATAAATTAAATATTGTTCATATATTGTATACTTAATTGCTATTCTAATATTTCCGTGATTTTTAAAGTTAATGTCTTTACCTACGTATAAATATAAATAAATAGAACATTTTGTTAGAATTTATTTGTAATAAACACATTTCGTGAACTATTATTATCAAATTTCTCATTACGTAATTAAAAGGCTAAATATTTGAGCTTACCTAAAGTGATGGAACATATCTTTTAAAAGAGGACACCCCAGTTTCTTGTTTATTTCACGTCCAGGACCAGCATAATAAAAATGATTAAGATCGTCAAGATATTCTAAAATTTTCAATTCTTGTTTACTAAATACGGAACACCAGATAGATAAGCGATTAACTTCCCATGCCTTTTCGTATCTGCACATATCGTACATTAATTCAATCGAATCTGAAAGAAGATATATATATATTATTTATCGTGTTTTCTTTATTAAAAAGTCTATCATTAATAATTAAAAAAAAGTTACAGAATTAAAGTCACAGGAATTAACTTTAATATATTGCAGAATAAAGAATGAATGACCAGTTTGTAAATTATAGAATTTATGTTCAGTTTATGTTCTTACAATTAATTTTCTATTTTTTTATTGCATTATTTGAAATGTTTGAGCCAAGCTGATACAATATATAAATATGTATATACTATTATTAAATTAAAAATGATAATAGCTTTGAAGTACTTTTACTAATTAAATGGCTAAAACCAAGCCGACTGCTGACATTTTGAAGAAGGTTTTGATAATCGGGTCCTGCGACAAATTTGTCCGATTCTTCATTTACATGATCGGTCGTATAACTTCTTTCCCATTCTGGACAATTTTTATACGCCTAAAATAATAAGCACACTATTGAAACAATAATTAAAAAAAAATGGTTTAAAATATCTTTATAAAGCATTTACATGCAGCAACGTATCGTTGGATGGTGTTTCACTTATGGGTACAGCATTTCTATTACTAAAAAGGCCCTCCATAAAAGCCTGCATACTTTTTTGAGTACGTGAGGTGTTTGTCGATCGGAACTGTAACACATTCAATAGTTAGAGTATCTTAGTCTTGCAACAACAGTTAAGAACTGATTGAGGAAGAAAATATACCTTGAAAACTTGATAATTATTATTTAGGGGATTCGCTCGGAGGAGTTCAGGGAAGTCACTTTGCAGTCTTCTAGCGAGTAGACGCATGTCTTGTTCACCCTGTCGTGTCAATTCATTGGCCATACTTTCATTTAGGCTTCGATAAAGTTGCCAGTTTTTCAAAGCCTGTAAATCATTATGGCATAATCGGCCATCTATCAAAAAAAGGTAATCATTTACTATTCATCTCGTTTTGTTATAGCAATTTAGTATACTTATTGACATACGTATTAAGGAAAATGCAAGAAATTTCCAAAGTTAATATAAATTTTTTAGTGTTATTTATTAAAAAAAAATCCTTTTTGTACCTACTCTCAAGTTCAAAAAATATTTTGAAATTTTATAAAATGGAAAATGTTTTAAAAGTTCGTTGAAAGTATGTCGCCGGATATGTTAATTAACTTCACTTAACTACTTTAAATATTTTACTAATAAAAAATTTAATCTTTTTCGAAAAAGCTATCCATCAGCATGTGTTTTTCAATTTAAAAATGAAATAAATTAAACATGTTCTTCTTTTTATTTACATATTTGAATTTATTGATGGATGACTTAACTATATATTCTAAAAAAATTTTTTTAAATTACAACAATTTTAGAAATAAATAAATTATTTTGGAAAGAATTACAAAAAACAATAAAGCAAAATATTTTGTAACTGCATTTTTTAGTTTCATATTTTATTTTAATTATTCTTAATTTAATGTTCCGATTTAAATTAATAAACGAGTATTTTTTAACATCATCGGTGATATAATTTCTGTTTGGGACACAAGGTATTGTGATTCTTATACTATTCGTTAGAGATTATATACGGATAATTCAATGGTACATAAAATATTAATATTTTATTTATAAAAATTGGTTATCGTTTATTTAATTTTGTACGAGAAGAAAGAAAGATAGAGTAAGAGAGGAAGAGAGTAGCATTGCATTTATGTATGCATCGTTGCTTTGTTTAGGCGTTTTGATCTTAATTGAGTATTTGCTATTTAATTGTATCATTTATGTAAATATTATACTGCAATCGATTAAACATTAGGTTTACCAATTTAAGCTCAACCTGATATAAGTATATGATTTTAACATGTCTTAATAAAATGATATTTAATGTGTGTTTGTTAATTCCCGAAAAAATGTTTTGAATATTGCCTTTTATTCTACTTATAATATAAATTTAATTTTAAATGAAGTCACTATTACTTGTTAAGTTATAAAGAAAAATTATTCAAGAATTTATCGTACAAATACTTAAATTAAAAAAAATTGCAATTAGAATATGATGAAGAACAATGATTCAAAACAATTGTGAATAATTTGAATTTTCATGAATTATTTACTAAAAAGAGTATTTAAAATTTTTAATGATGCCTTTTGTTTACAATAAATACACAGTAATTAAAAATAGAGTTTTTTAAAAAATGAATTTAACTTTTTATAAAAAATTTTAATATATAAAAAATATGTTTAATTTAGATAGTTAAAAACAATGAAAATTATTATTAATTTTATGTAAATTTGTATGTATTAGTAACTTTAGTTTCTAAAATTTTTTTTGAATAGTTTATAATATTAGAATATTTTAAAAGTAGAAACATAACTTTGGTATGAGTTATTTTTATTATTTTTTTAACTTTTAAATTAAAAAATGTAATTTTATCTCCAGACACATTTTTTGCAACACATATAAAGAAAATATAAAAACCGAAATATGAATTTTTATTCAAAAACTTAGCTAATTAATTCTAAATAGTGAAATTAAGAATTTTTTTTTAAGAATACATGCTTTTTTAATTAGTGACTCTCTATTGGAACTTTTGTCACGTTCTGAAAGCGCAGAATTGCGAGTAGGTCAGCGTAAAGAACCATATGTTGTAATCCAGCAGACTTACGTAATTTTAATTAATTATAAAGGTTAGTTCCAAATTACTCAATTATATTTTATAAAATCAAAATAATCTTTACTATGTTTATGAAAAAAAATTCATTGGATTATGCTCACATTATTAAAAGAACATGTAATGATCTATTGCACATACTTTCTCGAATTTCGTGATTATAAATGATTTGATCTCGAAGTCGGGGTAAGGTTAATAATTGTGTTACAGTCTTTCTTCCAGGATATCGGGTTCCATGTCTTGATAGAATCCACATCTGTGTTGGTGAACAATCTAAATATGTAATAAGAATGATAAAATTAAATATGCTGTTTTAAATATTATTAATTAATTATTTATATTCTTAATATATTTTTAGTCTAGATAATTTCAGTTTAGTCTTCATTAATATTAAAACAAAATTTACAATAATATTTAGAAAAATTTTACAATTTATTCGGTTTTAATTTATGTAGTAATATTTATCATACATTGTATTTAAACATTTTATTTATAAGTACGAATTTAAGAATTATTAATAAGTACCTGTTGCTTTTAGTTTTCAAACACTTAGTCATACTTTTAATTATACATTTGTTAAAGATCATATTAATATCGTAGGACCTTTTTTAGCTCTTGATTAAAAAAGTATTAGTTATTTATATATAAGGATGCAAGAAGTGAAGAAGACAGTTTGATTAACCTTGCATATAGTATATACTTACAATCAAAATATGATTTTTAAACTATTATTTTCACATATAAGTTTCCATTATTACTTAAAAGTTTGTATATAAATTATAATTAAAACTTGTGTTTAATCATAATAAAAATCAGCAGCAATAAAATAATTAAAGTATTAAAAATATACTAGTCTCAGTAAGTAAATTATAATTATAATTCTTGTAATTTAAAACCGGTTCAAAATATTTTTAGATACAATAAAGTTTTATCATATATTGTGATTTCAAATTTTTCTTCAACTGTGTTTACTTTTCATGTATACTTTGAATTAAATAATAACAGAATACACTCAGTACAGTAATGCAGTTATCTATAATTTATAATTTTTACTAATTTCACTATATTTACAAATATTTTTGAAACATTTGCATTTCCAAAAAATTTCTGTATTTGACTAAATTAATAAATTAGTCATAAAGGATAAAAATCTATTTAAATCTATGTTTAATTATGTATACTACTTATTGATTTTAATTGTTCCAATTTTCTATGAAATTATTTTATTAAATTTATTATTATTATTTAATTATTTTATTTAATTATGTAGTTTAATTATTTATTATGTCAGCATAATAGTTATAATACAAAATATGTATAAGTCAAAAAATAAATTATCCATTCTTATTGTTAATTTTTTTTACAAATAACGACATAATATAAAAAAGTCTTTCTTTTTACGAATTACAGTAAAAAAATGTTTCATATCACCAGATATTATCTTTACTTATATATTTCAACATTTCAATGCTTTCATTAAATTAACGTCTATTTATAAATAAAGAGAAACAATTTTGTTCAATATCGATTAAAAGTATTAAAGACTTAATATTGTAAGTTTTTAATTGAATTAACATTATTGATATTGGATAATTTATAAGTTTTTTGTATTATAAGCATGTATTTTCTAGGCTCGTATGCCGGTGTAATTGTTCGTTTAAATATTAACTGGCTTTATTTATCTAGTACGTGTGTCATCGAATATTGTTTACTTCCCTCGTTAGGTCTTCAATATTAATAGGTAGCACATTATCTTGGAAAAATATCTATTTTACCTGACTCATTAAGTAACTATTTTTACTAAATAAATGTACGAAAGCTAAAAAGTTATTTAATTTTACTTGACATAATTACGAAATTACTTTATTCAAAATTTTTAATATAGTTACTTATGTTATTAATGCATGATTGTTTAACATAATATAAGAGTTTAGTTTTTTTATTATAATAATTAAGGTATACTATTTATCCTAAGCCATACATAAATTCTAGATTACTTTCCTTTAATTTATTATTTTTTTTTATTTGAAGGCTTACAAAATTTTATATATGTTTTTATAAAATTTTAATACCATAAAATAAAATTCAATAAGTAGAAAAAAGCCATATTATATTATCATATTATCTGAAACCAAATAATGTGTAAACCTTATAATATTGACTTTAATTATATATCTATAATAACCATTATAAAATAACTTCTAAAAACGTTTGTTATTTAGGAACAAAAGGGAAAATCTTGTTCTTTATGATTTGTAATATACTGTCATTGTACAATTGTTTTTACAATACTATGTTGATCCCTTAAATCTCCTTAGCTAATAATAAATAACTCATATAAGGAAAATATTTGAAATGCTAAAAATATTTATATTATAAATAATGTAAGTATTTAAAATAAGGAAGTCGAAAATAACAATTCATTGTGTGTTTTGGACGTGGTATATTTTCATTTATTCTTAAAAACAAATTATTGTTAAGCTTTTAAAGCGGTCTGACTTATTTATACTTTTATGGAAAGCATTTTTGTTACAGTTGAGTATTATTTTTTTAAAAAATAAATTTAAGAAAATATTGAATAATGTTCTAACAAAGATGCACTATTAAAGATAAAAAAAATTATTATATTACATTTACTTGATTTTTTGAGTTAAATATTTTCTAAGATTATCTGTTGTAGTAATAGAATAATATTGAAAAGTTACATTTTCTATGCACTTACTTATGAATATCTTATCAATTTATCGTGAATTTAATATTGAACTAGTTAATTTTTTTTTAAGAGGTCTGTAAAATATTTATAAGAGTTTTAAAATAGTACATTGATTGTTTTAAAAGTTACTGTTCAATATACAAGTTTAGTAGATTCTGTAGTTTGCGATTTTTAGCAACAATTTGGACAAATGTTATGAATATTTTGTTGCGTTGAAAATATCAAAAGAAAAATAACAATAATAATTGTTTGCGGAAGTCCAGCCCCCAAGAGATTTATACTTTTTACAATCTTTAAGGAAATATGAAAGCACTAAAAACAAATATTGATATACAGAAAAGTTTAGTTAGTTCCATTAAAAACAAAATGTTTTTATAAATTGATTTATATATATATATATATATATATAACATATATGTAGAAAATATACATTTCTCATGAAGTTATAATTAACTTTTTCATCTTTAAAAATTGTAGAACAGTATTTGTGCTGACAGATAACCTGACGCGAGAGCTTTGTATGGAAAATACAGATATAGAGTATATGAAAAGCAAAAAATGCCTTTTGGCTTAACGAGACAAAGAGACTAAAACGAGTTGTTTAACGTAACATAGAAGAATACTATGTTCTTTTGTTGACCATATAACGAACTTGGAAGTTAAAGTAAATAATGGTTTCCGCACAAACGCAGGATCTACCGTGTAAACTTCGACACACCTATTTTTCATCGATATCATCACTTCCTGTATATTTTATCTTTAAAACACTTATTATTCTCTATCTTTTCCGTAAAAGAAATTGAATATAATACATGCGTACTCAGTCCACGTACTTTTCGATTGCTTTACTACAGGCTTGAGTACAAAATTTATCTTAGCTTACTTATATTTATATATCACTCGAATATTTTCTACTTTTCATTAATACACATATGTTTCGTCAATGTTGTACACAAACGAAGGCTATCTATCAATGGGTTCATATTTGACGTGGATAAGATTACTTATTTAAATACATCGTGTCAAGATATGCGGTCATCAATGAAAATTACTTGTAAAAGTGAATTCCGCGTCCATACAAAGACAGGGGAATAAATTACAATAGGTATTGCATCAGTCTACATTTTCACTCGAACTATTAATAATCTTCTTGAAAAAAGAAAATTTACGTGGTTTACGCAACATTTCATTGCACGCAGTATATAATGACGGTCATTAAACCTTATGTTTCTTCTTTAATAGCTATGGATTGATTATTTACAAATTCTTATTAAGCCAAATATTTAAATTTCTTCTGTAAATATAGTTTTTTAAATTGTTTACAATTTTTTCACTACATAATTTGGTTCGGGTGTCGTAAAATACAATTAAAGCTTATGATTTTAACAGTTATTTAGTTTTATAAAATATTATTATCAATAATCGTATTTGTGGATTTCAGTACTAATTTGGCAGGATAACATTCAACTGCTTTTTTTTAAAATATCAAGCATATTAATTTTTATTCAACTAGATTTTACGTGTTACCTATATGGCCTCGATGCTTTAAAATACTATTGCACCGTGAAAATGCCTTTTGTCGTAAAAAGTACGCTAGGAAGAGGTATAAAAAAAAAAAAAATAACCATTGATACTGATGATTTATGAATATATAAAAATTATATTATCGCATAGTATTTTTACCATTTATAAATTACAATGAATAATAGTCCTTACTTGGCACTGATGGAAGTCGCGTTCTACCTTGGATAAATTGATAAGCCGTTTTGGTACCCATAAGTAGATAGGGATCCTGATCATCGCTGTAGCAATAATCGAATTCTCGTGCCTTGACTTGTGATAATAGAACCACGAAGTTCAGAAGTACGAAAGCCAACTCCATTCTATCAGTACTGAAAAAGTGAATTTATTTCAAATCTTCTTAATTAGTAATTAATATTAATTGTTTATTAAAAAACGTCTATATAAAAATTATATTATACGTTTCTTGGCATATGAAATATTAAATGAATTTGATCGATTAAACAAAAAAAAATTTAATTACATTAATAATACTTTTAATAATATTTATTAATAATATTTTGGAGTATTGACAAGATTTTGATGACGATACCGTGGTTATTTATTGTTTGTCTTTTGAAATTAAAATTCTCTAAAATTAATGTTGAAATGAAATTTTCAGTTTTCCCTGATTTTATACAGTAAGATTTGTTCATATAAAAACAATTAATGTTTGACAAATGAGATCATTAAAAATATTTACACTCGTTTAGCATAAGTTCTAAAAGATGTCATGAAAATGACTAATTTATAATAAAATATTTATTTTTATTAATTGTCTTCTACGCTCTTACGTACTTTCAATTTATTTATGATTCTTGTTAATATATAAAAATTTCACGGATATATACGTACAGTTTCAAGAAAGTAGCACAAAAGCATGGTCACATCTTAGTGTCTCTAAGCACTATTTTTAGCGCTTATGAGAGAAAAGAACAAGTTGTTAAGAGTGATCTAGTGTATTTCGAGTACATGCATTATGCAGCGCAACGGAATATGCTAGTTAAAATATTTTTCGTCGTTCTTTATATTAAGGTCGCAATTGCAAATCTGCAATATTGTTTATATATAATAACGTTATTCGTTACCATTTACATATGTTGGAAAGTTATTCAATAGTATATAAAAAGATTATGACTGTGATTTTTTAAATAAAAACTCATCTATTTTGTATAATTCTACATTTTGAAGCGTTTTCTAAATGCCTTTACAAATTAGTTGCAGATTTGTGGAGATTGATAATAGAGAGTCATTATTAATTAATTACTATAGGCCAATTTTTTTAATAATTAAAAAACTCATTTTTTCTTATTTTTATTATTTGGCAAATTTTGCTAGAATATCAGGTAATTTCTTTAAATTAGTATCGATTTTTTTGTATAATTGGAAATGCAGGCGATCATCTTTAATTTTCTTCAATATTAATGAAATCAAAAATAACTTCACAGAGGCCTATGAAGTCACGGTTTGTAAAGCTATAATAATCTTTCGATACAAGCCTTAACAAAGTTTATCAAATATTACTGAATTTCTTCATTAAATAATAACGAAGATTCAAGTCAGTAATATAAGTCTGATTTTGTAGAGTAACTTAACGCGCAATAAGCCATTGCTTTCGTATCTTTTCACATTTTCTTAAAATTTTAATTTCACACTGTCAGCACAAATAAGCATATACCCGCACACATACTCAAACCCAGTAATAATCAAGACTTATTTATACGTACACAAGCGTATAACCGCAACTGACCCAAATACCCGAATCTCTCTTGAAACGGTCAAAAATTTACAGCGCGCAGCTCGTAAAAGGCCCACAATGCGACCATAACGTACGTCACGTGGCTTGGCGTTCGATGCTTTATCGGCTTTGGTGCGCGCCACGTGAGCTGGAGGAGCTCCAGGTATCGGCAATTATATTATGAGTCAGTGCGTCGCATCGTTATCGTGATGCCCCGAGGGACGGACGCCTCAGAATCTTCGGTCTTAGCTGCGAGTTGAAGTGGACTCTTAGTCGTCGGCCGTCCGCTCCTGCCCCCTCGTAAACGTCGGCGACTCCGTCATCATTGCCCAAGCGAGAAGGACATCCTCGGGCGTGCGAACCGCGAGGATGAGGCCGTCGCGTCACCGCTGGGAATTTCGTTTGCGCAACCACGGCTGACTGATTGCCAGACCAACGGTTGTCGTGGCGGCAGGGAACTCGCGCGGCAAAGGGACTCGCCACGGGTGCGATAAGGAAAGGACAAGCCAGGAATCTGCATTGACGTCCTGCGAACGTTCCTGAAGCCGAGTGCGCCTTTCGGGGGGCTTCCAGATGGAATTACGCGAGTCTGTACTTACTTGCGATGTCATACTTCGGATCGTATCGCGGTGACGCTATTTAGCTTTTTCTTTTCAAATATTTAAACACTGTCATGCTTGGAGAATCATTTCATTCTAGTTCTTCGTACTTTTTTCGAAATTTTTTTATGAATCATAGCATATTTTGAAGTTGTATGTATTTGGGAAAATATTATCCGAACCTCAAGCTTTAGTTTTATTAAAATGATGACTGACGTATTAGTAGATGGATAGATAATAAAATATTACTGTTTAAAACAAATAAAAACCAGCTGTATTTAACGCTGTATCTGCATATTTGTTCATAAAATTTTTTCTAGCTTATTTCTTAATAGAATATTGAATTAAACATTTTAGGGAACAACAATGCATAATATGCAGTACATAACAATTTATAATTACTTTGTGTTTTGTACAGTATTTTGTTTCGAGCAGGCTTAAATTCAAAATGGAATAACTTTTTGTAAATTCTCTAATTATAATACTACATTTTACACTAATATTCATAATATTAGTAATATTCATTATTAAATTCTTGTTTAAGGTTTAGGCATTACAATTTCGTTTATTAAAATATCGTTATTTATAAATTTTTTAGATGACTCTAGATAAAAATAATTATGTATATATTAATATGTGCTTTTCTTATTATAACGTGTAAATAAATTTATTTCATTGTTAATAGCTGTAAATATGGGATAAGTATAATGAATACGTTAAATTGTTTCATTTGTATCAATTTTGTATATTGTTTATACTACGTAGTATGTTTAAATAATTTGAGCTTTTTTTCTTAATTTTTTAAGTATAATAAGTTTACGAATGGTTTGAGTGTCATTCTACAATTATTAAAAAAGCAATTAGCAAATATTATGACTTTAATTTAAATAGTTAGAACCAAGATAAGTATTCGAGGCAGAAAAGGTAGAGTAATAGAGTAGAGGTCTTGGCATTATTATGTAATCATAAGACAGGAACTCCATGCTTTGTAATTTTTTCTTCTTCAGTAATTAAGTTTTATTGAATGTCGTGGATTGTGTATTTAACTAACACAATTTGTCAATATTTTTAATCCGGTTGCCATCGAATGGTGAGTAATCGTGCTTCTAATATTGATTACGTAAAGAAATATTTCATTTTATTATTAGGATATTTATAAGGAAATAAAGTCTCTTCACGATAACATTTTTGACTTTCAATCATATTGATCGAGGGCTAAAATACTAGATTTCTATCATTGATATAAAATCGCGTGCTGTAAATAGACCTTTCCTCGAAAACAATAAAGCACATAATTACGAAAAGTTTTATCTATTATTGGTAAACTTTTATCAACGTTTCTCCCATGTCACGTTGAACAATCGAATCAAACGTCAAAAGCGTTAGCGGCAGATGCGGGAGGGGCAGGAAACGAGACTAGCCGAGAGCAACGGCTGCACCGAGCCCGTGCATGATTCATTCGATCATAGCAACCTGCGCTCGGTTCTCCAGGTCGAGAAGGCGATTACACCATTGGCTAAGGAAACCGCGCGCGGGCCGCACACAGGAGTCGAGTGTCCGGTGTGTCGATGACCCTTGGCCTCGATAGAGACGCGCGTACGAATAATATTTTTCGCAGCTCCTATGCTTTTCGATTTTGCCACACATTCGAGGGATGATCACGCGGATAAGATCGATCATAGCTGCCAAGTGGGTTTCGAAGCATTACCTTGACTTGACATTCGATTATCAGTTAATGTGGGCGGGTCGTCGTCGAATATATTTTAATTCTGGCCTCTATCCTTGGCTTGCGTCATTAAACAAGGCGCGCTACGATTATTGACGACTTGTATTATTAATTATGCATAATTGTAATAACCAAATGAATACAAGGAAATTCTGGTTGTATTTTATCAACGAATTTTAAAATAAGTATATTAACTTGATTTTATTTATGCCTTATCTCGAATTTAATTTGTTACCTTTGGTCGATTAATTTAATATGATGTTTAATTTGTGGCTTATAATAACATTCAAGTACTTTGTTCAAGGTTTATATTATTCGTTTTTTTTGACACTTGTGTATATTAATTTTCAGAAAAAATATTTTTTTCAAACTTTTATTTTTAACAATCATTATAATGCATAGAAAATGTTATTTCCTTTCCTTCTATGTTCCGTTTTAATGGTGCGTACAATAATGTCCCCTTTTTACAGGCCTTTTTATCATTTTACTACAATCAGTAACAATCAGTGCAATTTTCAGCAGTACGCAGAAAACATTTAACTATTACATTCAGGGATGCGTAAGCATTTACAACAACCTGTAGGTTGTTCCGTATAAACTCCCATTTATTTTACGGTACACTGAACATTGCACTATTATCTGTATAATATTAAGTCCGAAAAATAAATATTGCTTTTTAATAGAGGAAGTGTAGCTACAGTCAATCGTTATATTATTATCTTCAGAATCAAATGAAATTCCATTTCATGATAAATTTTTTTTAAGCTACGTCCATTTATAATTATACAATAATAAATAAAGGGTTTTTAAAGTAGTGCATTTTTTAGTAATTTTATAAAAATAACACTTAAAAGGTGTTTATTTATAAATTATAACATTATATCGTATTGTAATTATAAAATTTCTAATCCATTGAAACTATTATTTACTTTTTAAATTATAATCATTAAAGTATTAATACTGAATATTTTTTAAATTTTCAGTTAAATAAAATCAAGCTTCTTGGTTATACAACATTATTTTTTTATGGATATGACATTTCACTTGATGAATAATCAAATTTTTATTTACGTAAATATTAAACGCTTATAGATAATATACGAGTACAAAAAACGTTATCTGATTTTATATAAAAACATTATAAATATAGTGATGCTTTATCACAATAAAAATATTATAAATTTTTAAACATTATCACATGTAAAGATTAGATGAGTACAATCCCAAAACTTTTTTTATTATGATTGTAATTTTGCTTAATTAATATAATCAAGTATTTCAATATCAATTTCTAGTCGATATTTTCCTTTTTAAGTTTCAAATTTCACGGATATTAAGTAAAAATAATAGTTTAGAAGTAACAATTCGATTTAATGATAATTAATAATGCATGATTTATTGTAAAACTAAATGAGAGTCACTTAAATAAATATTTAAGATAAACATATATATGATAAGGCTGTCTGTGTAAATAATTAATAATTATGTAGTAATTCGTGATTGAACAAATTTTTTTTGAAACAATTACTTTACTTAAGTACAGTGAATATAAGTTAAAATAAAAATAATACTTTTCATTCATGTGATACAATATTTACGTTTTTAAATAATTATTTCTGTATAAATTTATAAATTGTTAAAGTCTATTCATTAATAAATGAAAGGGCTTTTAAATATTTATATACCAATTTGAATTTTTAAGAATCAGAGAATTTGGTTTTTTTAATTATTCAATTAATTCAAATTTTTATAAAATGTTGTATATACCTTATATAAAAAAGAGCAACAGTTGAACTTGTTGATGTACCGCTAAAGCGAATCGCTGATTTATTTTTGTTTCACTTTTTCTTCCAGATCGTCTTTTTTATTTTTCGTTCTCTTCCAATTGCGTTGTTATGTCACCTTTGATTATACAGAAATACTTAATTAAATAAGGCTTTAACAATATTATGTCACAAATAAAAACATTGGTAAACAAAATCTAATTTTTATTTAAATTACCGCAATATACATTTTTAATTATGTAGATATACGCGCCGACAATAAAAGTAATGCATATCGCTTGTTCTAGCAGAATATTAAACAACTTAACTATAACATATTTCCATTCTCGTTTCGTTACATAAAGTCAGCTAGCTGGTTTGTGCAATACCGTTTAAACTTATAGCTGTATACAAAAAAAATGTACTAAAACAAGCTAATCTCACGTAAGTTGTGCATGGGTAAAAACAAGACATTCGTCTATTAAATCTTTTGAAACTCACGTCTCCAAATGGCATTGACATATAATAAGTTTTTCACGGTTGAAAAGCTGCAAACTTACCGTACACTTGACAATCACCAATAATTATTTCATACGAGCGATTGACGTCTAATACAAGAACATTGTGAGAAAGAGTAAATAGCGAGTGTTGGCGAGATATATACGATGATTGCGAGCTCGCGACTGGACTTACCTCTCTAGCTTTAAAATTGACCGCTTCGAGACATTATAATTTGTTGCGCATGCGCCGCGTTAGCCGAACGTGAACAGGTTTCTTTACAGGAGTTCTCTTTTACTTGAAAATCGAACACTGTCTCAGGCACTTATCGATTTGCTTTTTACACATGTGCACGCGTGTGCGCGCATAGACTTTCGTGCACGAATTTGCACGCACGCACGCACGCACGCACGCACGCACGCACGCACGCACGCACGCTCGCACGCACGCACGCGCAGGCAAATTTATGTATCAGTTAAGTAAAATAACACAATGAAAGAACTACATTTTTTGTTGGGAAGGTATATTAAAGTGAAGTAACATTAAACATTGTGAATTATGAAACAAATATAACAATGTATAATTCCGGAAATAACTATATTTTTAATGAGTCAGTGATTTATATAAAATATTAAGAAATGAGAATAAACTGAAATCAATAATTGAGATTTAATTTTTGAAAAAATTGTTGTTTGTATTAATCTTAATTTAAAAGAATTAATTCAGTATTTGTATCTAAAATTTTATTCTCTCTCTCTCTCTCTCTCTCTATACACATTTATAATTAACAAGTAATCAATATATATACAAGACTATTTCACAATTAAGGATATAATTCTCAAAGAAATGTTGAAAATTTATTAAATATAGATTATGACGTACTTTGAAAGTTTTTTTCTGGTAAATTGTGTTATAAATAAAAAGTATTTATTAGGGAATGAGAAAAAGGTGTTATATAATAATAAAATAATTGACCAAAAGAAAGTCAAATTTTGTTTCTATGTTACGTATAGATAGCGTATTACCTGTTTAACTTTCATCAAATTATTTAAAATATCACCTTTTTTTTAATTTAAATAAAAAAAAATATAAAGAAAGATCATAATTACTAGTTTAATAAAATGCAAAATTTGAATTATAAATCAATCAAGAATCCTTACATTACATATTAGTTTAATTTTAAATCAATCAAAAACAATTGTCCACAATAAAAAATTATTGACTAAAATAGATAACGTATTAATATTCTCAATATTACAAATACTAACAATAAGTGATCGTTATTACTAAAATACATAAGAAATGTATAAAATACAACAAGAAAATCTTGTAATTTTTTAAATAAATAATAATTTCGAACTAATTATAAATAAATTTAATAAATTAATTTAATACATTAAATACCTTTTAAAGCTAATTCTCAAGTAGAAATCATTTCTTGCTATTTAAATAGCTTGACAAATTTATTATTTGACGCAGATCGGAAACAGTTATTCTCAACATGAATATAAAATTTTTTACTAGAATCACATATTGAATTTAATTTTTAAAGAATGTTTTAATTATTACAAAAAAAACGACATTTCAAATTACATATAAATATAAATATACATTTTTTTGTGCATATTATATACATAAAACATTACGCATATTAGGTGTTTTTATTTTAATTGGTTGAATAATTTTAGTGATTTATCAGAGATATAAAAATTTGAAATAGTACCTAAGTATATATATTTTATGTAAAAAGCTGTAATGATTTATGAATTGTATTTCAATAATTTTATTACATAAGACTATTTCCATAAATGAATAAAATTTACCTTAATGATGGATGAATCATTCTTTTATTTTATTAAAAAATGTTTTAATCAAAGTGTATAAGATTTAAGGGTTCTGTTCTTTGCTGAGCTGCTGATATATTCTTTTCACAATTTTATGCATCCGCTCAGGATGCTTAAAAGAAAGACGTGGTCGCATTGTCAACTATATAAAAAGTGAAAAAAATAAGTTTTTTTAATTTATTGCTTTAATTGTGAAATATTTTAAAATAAATATATAAATTAATAGATGTGAATTATACAATTAAAATTAAATTAGTTAATTAAAATTAAGTAGTTTAATGCAAAATGATTATTAATTTTATTATTCTTTCTATGATACAAAAATGATCAAATTTTACTATTTACTATTTCCATATAATAGTATTTGACTTTATACTTTACTTCGTAGTAGTTGACTTTTTACATTTTATAATGTCTTTTAACTTGACAAATCAAAATTCAAAGAATTGTTTCACTTATTATTACTTAACGCTAGCATTAAAGAATGAGTAAAAGATAACAAATAGCTTTCATATCTTGTATTTACATCATTTAATTTGTGGGAGCTCAAAAAAGTAAACACTAATTTAGGATCAGTAAATTCTTACGTCATCGAAGGATTTCATTTTTTTAGCTTCATAACAAGTCTGATTAATTATCCAAAATTATTTCGCTTTTTTGTCCACAATACAAATTTTTACTACTGGAAATAAATTACTATAAACATTTATTTATGTATTTTATTAAAAATATATGAAATTTTGTTTATGAAAAAGAAGTATATTAGTATGTAACCAATATTCGGAGGTGTTCAATAATTTTACCTAAAGACATTTATTATATATGTAGGTTCAATTAGACAAAAATTGTTAAATTAGACAGTAATTACCTTATATTACTTTTGTGTTATGAAAAAAGCACTTCATATATTTTTAACTTAAAATATGTATTATTTATTACCTGTATAACATTAGAATGATATATGATTATTAAAAAAAAATATTTTTTATAAATTCAAAATTAGTTTATTATTACATTTATAATTTAAACTGGTTTATGATTAATCTGTTTTATCACGGCATATGAAGGTAATAATATTTATAAGTGAGAATAATTGATCATAATTTTTATATAATTTTAGTGTTTTAAATATAATTATTAGTTTATACGTTTGTATGATTTATATAAATATAATTTTACGGTTTCAAATATAAAATACAGTAATAGTATAATAATAAATTAAATTACTGAAAAAATTTTTCAGAAATAAGTTTCTTTACGCATTTCATAGTCATCATAAAAGAGTGTAGTCATTCTTTCGTATTTAACCATTGTTTTGTGTATCATAAGATAAATGATTAAACCGTGCAAGATATAACAGGATGTGAAGTCGCGTAATTGTTTTTTTTTTGTATATTTGTATTTTTAGTTAACAATGTTTGACATTAACGTATTAAAAACTAACGCATTCGATTTAATATTCATAAGAAAGGTAAGCAAACACCTACGATACAACTTGTGGGGAGGTAACTTTTTACTCTGCAATAAATTATTAATTCCATTACATCGTATTGGAAATAATTGTTTGAACTAGGTCGTTATTATGATCAATATCTTACACGAACTCCGAGATTAATTATAGAAGGTTACGTCGACTCGTCTCGTTGCAATTGTAAGTGCTCGCGTCATTTTCATAATTGTCACTAACTTTTATTATCAATGTTACACATAGAAATACCCTATAATTAGTAAATCTCAGAACACTTCTGGGTATCATGCGCTTATCTAAAGACTGCTATTGAAAGCGTTAAAGAAATCTCGTTCATGGTAGCTAAATATAAATTTTCTCTGAAAATTACTGTCTATGCTTTATTTTAGGCTATTAAAATTATTTTTTGTAACTCAAGTATATAACATTAAAATTTTATAATTAATTTAGAAGTATAGAATTTCACAATGACAAAGAATAATTAAATATAAATTTTTTCTGAATTATTTAAAAAAAATAAAATTTTGTTGGACATTTTTTTATGCATTGATTTATACGAATGGAAATACATGAATTATGTATGGATGTTCTTGAAAGTGACTGCAATTTTAAAGGAACTTTATTTATAATGTATGAAAAAATTAATTTTTTAGTACTTTTATAACGTGTAAACTATCTTTGAAAAATAATGTATTTTATAGAGCCATAAAAATTAATGATTATCAATTTTTGTATAGTAAGTTATTTTTACGACGTTTAAGTGTTTTTCAACCTTTTATTTATATTTTTTTTTTAAAAATTCAAAATAATTAAGAGTTCTTTAGCGCATAACTTTTTTAATTAATGTATATTTAATATAAGGTGTTGCACATGTAAATTGCAGGTTATTATAAATGATTGAAAAATATAAAATATAAAAATAAAAATTTATATAAGTTTTCACAAAATTACACTCCATAATTTTCATATGTAAATGTAATCGCCGATATAAAATAATATATTAAATGTGATGTGAAATTAACATAAAATTAGTTATTTAAGCAGAAGCTAAAAGGATAATCTCTTTGTTCCAAATTAAACAGTTGAATTACTAACCACCATTAAGAAATTTTAAATTCAAGGTAATTCGATTATGACAAGGTTGACAAATAAATGTATTTAAGTAGTTAATAGTAAAAAAAGGAAATATTTTTACAATTATAGCAGTCTTGCTCTTTTATTAATAAATTATAAAAAAATTTTCCAATATTTGCAGTACTTGTATAGTTATATACTCTACAGTTCAATACTTATACAGTTTAGTAGAAATACACGATTTTCACTTATTAAATACATAGTAGTTTCAAAAAAAATATTATGAACAAAAATTTTTTTGAATTAGGAATCATATTGAGTCATCATTTGAGTTTAAATCAATAGCTAAACATTTAATATATAAAATTTAATGACTAAGGACAATTTAATGTAGTTTTATATGGATTTATTTTAGTTATATTTAAGTTATGAAATATAATGCTAAACAAGAAAATATTTAAATACATATATTCAGCATCTAAAATTCATTTACTAAAAAAAAAACAAAAATTTTTTTATTAATCATTAAAAGCATTAAACGGTTAATGTAGGTGTCAATTAAGATAGAATAATTGTAAGTAGATGAGTATCCTTGGCTGTTAGAGTTAATCCAATATTTAGGTTATTACAAAACTAGCAGTAGTGCCTTAATGATTTTACGAAGAAATTGCAAATATCGTATCAAAACTTAATTATTCGGCGAGTTGTGGGTAAATTTTGTCGAATTATTACGTGTTATGGCAGCTCTTCAACATCCTGTGGTAGGCGAGAATCGACCTCGATTCTGAGATTATTCTTCAACGATGAACGCGCATCTTGTACTCGCTGAATAAATGAGCTTTACATCTTGTTGGGAATTAATACTGTATGGTACAATGATTCATTTTCGTAATAGCTTACTACAATGTTCGTTAGTAGTTTAGAACTACAGAAATAAGAATTACAGAAAATTTTTATTCATACTAAAAATTTTATAAATCAACCGTAATGAAATTAGCTTTAAAAGGAATGACAAAAATATTATCGATAAAATTGATTATTTTCAAGAGTTTTTATTACTTTTTATAAATACAAAAATTTTTACACATAGTTCAATTTTCTACGGATATCGTTATATTTATTTATTTATTTATTTCGTGGTAGGTTACAAAATATAGTTACAACAAAGTAACAGAAATTCGTAAAGAAAATATATAACGGAAATTTGAGCTTTAATGAATCAATTTGGCCTTGCTCTATATCTTGCTATTAAACAAAAATCTATTCAAACATTTAAAAACATTTTTATTAATATCATATAAAGTGGCTTTAGACTATACAGAGGAAAATCAATAATCACCATTAAAAATAAATATTAACACTAATATTTATTCATGTCACAAATTAAATATTTATTTTCGAAATAATCTTCTTGCAAAATCGAAATGAGTTTTTGTAAATTTATAGTTCATTGTTTTTAAATATATTTCTGTGTCACAGATAACCATATAAAGTATTTAATGGCTATATTACACAATTATACATATCAAAATACAATATAATTTACAAAAAATTGAAAGTAATTTAAAACAATAAACTTTAATTGATATAATTTAGTATAAATTTAAAATAATTAGATATAATATTGAAGTCAATGACTATAAAAGAACAATGTTTTTCAGACAATTTAAATTTTATGGTCAATGACAAAGTCCAGTTTCAAAATATTATGTCCATAAAAATGTGATATGTATAATACATCTTTGCGTAATATATCATCGTAATTTATCTTAATGTAGGTATTATTATGAAAGTGTTACAAACGTATAAGTTATGGCGTATTCTTAAAAATTTAAGACATACTTTCATAATTGATATAAACTTGCAAATAGATGCTATATGTATTTCCAAAAATGTTATCGGATGTGAAAATATCAATATTTATGTCAAGTATAATATTTCTCAAAATCAATAATATTGATATTATTTTGCACTGATTTTTATTCATAGTAATGATTTTATTTATAACAATACTGACATTTTTTTCATCATCGTCAAGAAGTCAAGACCATAAATTTTATAAATGTATTAATATCAAAAGGCTAGAAAGAGGATTTGTTTCGATGCTGAATTATGAAACAGGATATATATATATATATCAAGATCGCTAATTTATCGATTCTAATTATCAGTCCTTCATCAATGACGAACATCAACGTAAAACATCTACAGATAATTGTTTGTAGTTGTATACAGTTAAAGTATATTTTTATCAACGCATGATGATTTAATGTGGTAGAAAATTTATTGAATTATTTATTGAATTATTTATTGAATAATACAGATCGTATTACTTATTTTTTCTTGCGAAGTAATTATAATACTACCTTATTATTGTATTTGTAAAGTCCATATATGTTGAAACTAATATTGGAAATGCTTTATGACAGTTACAACGATTGCTTAAACTATCCAAAACCTGAAAGGAAATGATAATGACATCGAGAAATCTCTTAATGTCGGGAAAAGCCTAAATACTTGCTAATGAAAGTTTGTGTAAGCTCCCCTCTCAACTTTTGTAACAAAGCAGATTGAAAACAGATCCTCGAGTAAAACAATCTCGGATTAAAATTTATAATTTTTAATCTATTGTAAATAAGTAATATACATAGAATTTCACTAAAAATACATGTATTTTGAAAAATCATTTAAACCATTGTAATGATTATTTACTCGCGATTAAATTGATTCGCGTGCGAAGAGACTTTACGAGACTAAGGAAAGGGCAATTTAGGTATTTTTTTAACAAATTAACTTAAAAAATTAACCAGCTCACGAATCTACAATATTATATTAGATAGTTAAATAATTAACAAAAGTTTTTATTTTTTCATTACTTTTCATTGTTTTTGTAATTAATTATAATAGCCTGAATATAATTTTCGAAAATTCTTCGATCCAATTATTACTTGCATTCATGAAAAAGTGCTATATATATATGTAGTATAATTTTCATTACAAATCTGATCTCTTAAATATCTACATTCATAAATTATAAGCGGAATAAAAATTATGATTATGCAACTGAACTGAAAAATTATGCTTTTTGCAACTGAAACTATTTTTGCTCTATCTCTTATATTCCTTGTTTAGATACTCTCTAGTTTAATCATGAGTGAACAGGAATAAATCAATTTTAAGATTAACTTAATTGTATTAAGGTTTTTTCTTTACATGATTCATCTATCAGTTAAATAAAAATTCAAATATTTATAATTGGACTTTTTTACGGGTGCGATAATTTATTAAACTAAAATATGTGTGTGATTGTAACTTCGTCTGTTTGCATATACCCATAT
Organism: Kradibia gibbosae; assembly: GCA_018907135.1. Classification (NCBI taxonomy): domain Eukaryota; kingdom Metazoa; phylum Arthropoda; class Insecta; order Hymenoptera; family Agaonidae; genus Kradibia; species Kradibia gibbosae. The sequence goes on along the minus strand of JACCHX010000002.1, from coordinate 11,413,881 downwards.
TCATCTTTTTAATTAAACTTAAATGTTTGAGACTATTCATTCATAATTGATAATTAAATGTAAACAGTAAGCTTTCTATCTGTATAATCGGTATTTTGTTATCTCTAAATATAGATTCGAAGAAATTAATTGTTATATATTCATGATACAATTAAATTTGTTTAATTTAGTTTTTAAGCATGTAAATGATTGAAAGAAAGTAAATAATCAATAATTTCGTAGCGCTTTAAAAGTAGGTTACATTTAACTCACTTAATTCAATGAACTTCATTAAACTATTATTTCAAAGGTCAAAATTATCCATCAGTGTTCAATGCACGTAAGATTCGTTTTTAAACTATTTGAAAAAATACGTTTTCCCTAGATGCACCCAATCTTCGTAAGCAATTGACCTCGAATACAAGCTGTCATCGTCCCAGATAAAATTATGACTCGGCAACCACACAATTGTTACACATGTATAGAATGCATAATGAGTTCGAATAATCAGATTTACTGTCAATTGAAAGTGAAACTTATATGAGTGATACGTTTTTATAAAAATATCAATAGTAAGTTTTTTAATTCATAAGTATGAAAATATTTAATTTACCTTTGTTTATTTAGGATCGACTTGGAGTTGAAAAAAAAAAACAATTTTTGAATTAAAATTGAAATCAACAAATAGAGTTCATGTTTTGTAAAATTATTTAATACAAAAGGCTTTTAATCTTTTAATATGAAGTATTGCAGCTAAGGCCAACGCCCTCGTCATGTTGAAATCGCACACCAAGCAGAAAAGTAGCGTGACGTCCCCAACACAATGAGAAAGGCCCCGTATGCAGGTGTTCTCATTCGGCGGGTGCTCCCTCAGTGGGGATAGCAACCGCTTCCGGACACTTTCAAAATCCGCGATTGAATGTGCTCGTGTGTTCCACCCTGGTGGTAATTGCATCGAGGCCACGACAACGAGCTCCGGGGATAAAAGTGGGTGCCGTTCCGACAATTCCGCCGGACTCACCTGGACCTCAACTTTTCTCCTCCCGGACTCTTTTTTTCCGAGATCTTTCTATCGGCGTTCGTGTCCCGAGTAAGCACAGAGTTGGGCCATTTCTCCAATACTGTCATTCCGAACTCCGGCCGAGGAATGCGATAAGCCGCCATTGGAAAGCGTCTAACACAAACACGTCGACTGTACAAAGGAGCCGACAGATGAATGCATCGGGCCCCGACTGACCGGCCGTAAATCTTCAAGATAGGAATTGCCACCCGGCGGTAGGACCGATCAGCTTGGGCGCTGATACGGAATCGATCCAAATAACATACCCCGCCGACACATAGGTGATCTCGATAACGAAGTCAATCCCGGCGTTGACAATCCTGATAATGAGGCCAACGATGACGTCAACCTCGAGGGCAACGTTGTGTCTAGAACCTGACGACGGCATCGTCCTCGCGCATTTCTCACGACGATGCGCACTCAGAGTACCTGCTTCAACTCCGACGTGCGTTACAGATGCGCATCCGCCTCGGAAGAGTGACATCCTGCTGGTGGATCTAACGACGTTGCCCATAGGACGACTTTAAGCCCTAGACGAGATGATCGGGTAGCCTGACTAAAGCCGAAGCAACCGCATCCACACGCCTGTATAGGGCAAATGAAGGATAAGGATTGATGAAAAGGAAATACCGTAGTTCAATCCCTTGATTTTTCCTACCTACATACGGCCACAACCTGATCCCATACTCCAGGTTAATATTCCCGCCACATAGTATCCGAATAGGGACTCGAGGAGTGAGTTCAGAGGGAAGTTGGAAGTATGCCCGTGCGACTGATCAAGAACCACAACCTGGAAGAGCTGATCGAGGAACTAAAGGACTGAGTTCTGCAGAGGATTGGCATAATACCGTTGCTTCGTAACGCCTGAGAGGCAGCATGTTGGTAAGACGCTCCCCCTCCCCACCAACCTGGAATTAATATCCGACGTAGAAGAGGCGAATGTGTTCGTGGATAACTTCATCAAGATGAGCCTAGAGGAACAAAATCGATCCGCTTTGACACCAGTAATCCGAGGGACGAAATGCTACTCGAAGTTTTGAGGGAGCGTAAAGGATGGGGAACAATTGGACACCAAGCCTTCTGCAGGGAAAATATTCGGATGAGTAGAGATCGACTAAAGAAAATAGATCTAATTTTCTAATAGCAACTGCCTTTTCGATGAGGAGGAGCTGTAATCGTTCCTAAATCGGATAATAGGGATGCAACAATTCTACGGACTACAGAAGCAGCATCGTCTTTTAGCTGGGCCAATGTTTTCTCTGCGAGGAACCCCCGAATGGTTCCGGAGTGAAGGGACTGATTCACATCATGGGAGCTCATGGTTCGGAAGTTCTGGAATTCCTTCCAAACAAATTAATCTCACTGACGAATCAGAAGCCGAACGAGAGTCTTCGATCGTATGGCTGTATCAGCCTTTATAAGAGGGCACGAGGGCTTTTCCTATCAGGAGCGCCTTCAGCAATTTATGACAAACATGAGACGCAACCTGTTCGACCTGGTGCTCGAAGGGGAGTGTTACTAGAGGAGATCGAGTGCCCTCTTGCAGGAGTAAAGGCCTTGACCGAAAGCTTAGATGAAGCTAAAAGGAGAAAAGGGCACCACGCCGAGTGCATGCAGCAGCTTTCCCTCATCTTGATAAAAAGAAAAAAGGAACATCGACGGTCAGCTACCTCAACCTGTCCAAGAAGTTTTGAGTGGAGTGTGATAAAACGGTGTCTTAAGTAGGGACTGTCACCCAAATCAGGGAAAACAGGCAAGGGCCGTTCTTGCTGCCCCGAGAGTCCATTATTAAGATAAGGGATGCTTTGTTTACATCTAGATTTAATAGGAAAGTAGTGAGGGCCCTTATCTCGGGACGTTGGGGATCGGTGTGGTCGACAGCGGTGGGAATGGCACCCACCCCGACACTGTGCTACGTTAGCAAACGGTACCAACAGCCGCTATGGGGAGGATCTGCGAGGATAGTTTTACCTCCAGGGCAAATATAGGACCGCCACCTTCACAATGCTGAAGAAACTGTATTATCATGTCCTCCTGGGGATGGATATTTTCACCCGACTGGACTTTCAAATATAAATGGGAGGACAAAACCTCCTCCTAACAACAAGGACATCGCAAGTGATTGCTTTGGCCCGATCACAACTACAATTATAAGAAAAACGTTCCCTGAGAGTGATCAACTCTCTGAAAGCCCTTGGAGCTCGCCGCGAGAAAGAACGATGAAAGCCACCGATTTTGTGTAGATTTTCTTCGACTGACCGAGGTAACTAGAAGGCTGTTGCAAGAAACATACGACGTTGCGGAAAGCGTAGCATCGAACGCAGTAAAAGGAAAGAAGAATTTATGCGCACAGCGTAGCTTCGCTTGGTGAAGTACTACCTGGACGGCATCAACTAACACAGACGGAAAAATCGATTGGCCTGATGACGACGTACGTGACGTTCCACTCCAGGCGACCAAAGGAAATATTCGAGTTCAAACACTTTATTTTTTCCTATCGGCGCCCGGATCGCGTAATCCCGAGTAATATTTCTGTCACAGTATTAATAAACATGAATTTTGTTATATTAAAAAGAATAAAAAACGGCATCTGCTTATGAAGTAAAAATATTGAAGCATAAATCAGTACTTATACTTCAAACTAAAATCTTTAAATCTGTAACATAGAAATATTGAGAATAAACAATTAACTTTTACATAAAAAATATCCCTGGAAATATTCTATTATTATTTTATAATGACTTTTTGATAATATATTAGTTTAAAACAAGTTTTTAAATCATAGATAATTTGGTATATAAAATTCTGTGCATTTTCTTTAAGTAAATTAATACTTTATATATTTACCATATATGTGATAAAGTTTAATGTACTATATGTACTTATAAGTTTAATGTACTATTATGTACAATATTTATATATATTTTTAGATTCTTAATAATGATCTTTACAAGAATGCAAAATTTGTCAAATAGGATTGGTCATTTGTCAATTTAGCACATAATTTTTACAATTATCTATTTTTGTTGTTGATATATTATAAATAAATTAAAAGAAAAATAAATATATTAGTAACTTAAAAACAAAAGGTTCCAGTCAATAAAAAATATTCATAATTATCATATAATTTATTTATTTATCAGAAAAATTATACATTAAAATATCGAAAGTTTACACAATCAATGTATTGAAATATTAAAAAAAAATGAGTAAGCAGTTTTCTAGCTGAGAATCGATATCGCATATATGATTATGTATGATGAGCTATCGATCATGATAAAAATGTAAGAACAATCTTCGCTTAGAAATTTGTCTCTTTACTTTTAATTGCTCATTGAATAAAAATCTGCTCCTAATTTTTCTTTATATTCTAAATTTCAAGCTTGTTTTTTTTATTAAAAAATTTTCTTAAATATTTTATTAATTGAACTAATTTAAAACTTTAAATACAGCAAAGTTCTTGCTAATTATAGTTAATTAATTAAATAATTAATTATCACTTAAACTAAGATTATAAATTAACGAGAAATTTTTATTTTTTCAGTTGTTAGTGTATTTGACAAATAAAATTTTTACCATAGAAAAATTTTATCCCAAACATTCCTAAAGTGAAATAATCTTTTTGAATTATTATTGAATTATTAAACTATGTATCTAATATACAGAGAATAATAAATAAACATTTGGAAAGGTAGGGCTTCAGGATTTTGAGAATAGGATGTTTTCTTTAATAAATAAAAAATTATGAATTTAATTCGCCAGGACATCCTCAGAATGACCAATGACCTTGCGAAAATACAATTTTGTATGATATAATATTTTGAAATCCAAAAGCGCTACATTCATATTTTTGTTATATTCAATATTTTTTATTCACGGATAACATCAGTGAATATTTATACATATATATTTATACATGTCCGTTTATTTATCATTTTTTGTGTTCGCCATTAGTCTACTCTAAGTTCAACGCTTAAAATTTATCAAATCGCTCTTAAACATTATATTCGTCCGACATTGTGTTTCTTTTGTTATTTTAAATTCTTCTTCATTATTAAATTGAGTTACAACTATCTCGTGTATATATATATTATTTATTTTAAGATTCACTATTAGTGAATGCAGGTATTTTAATGAATAGTTTTACGATGATTGCAATGAAAAATGTCATGTGCCTTTGCCTACTATTTGTGTTTAGATTTCAGAGTCACTTGCAGCGCTTATATAATTAATTTCATTATCCTCTAATCCATTTTTCTCTAATTGTCACTCTCATTCTTTTCTTTTATAATTTTATTATGGACTGGTATCAATGGCTCACATCGACGCAATTGTCCGATTATTATGTATTTACAAAGGTATTTTTAAATAACGTGCATTCATAAGCGATGCAGCGAATGCTAACGAACGATTGATTGGGAAAAGGAAAAAAAGGAAGGCAATAATACCTATTTTGATGTCCCGTTTTATAAATACCTATCAACATGGCAGCAAGCATTTAGAACAACATTTTACGACGTTATACTATTATACTATTATACTATTATACTATAAGAGTTGGTTTTTATCATATTTGCCTGGTGTCGTACTTTTTCTTGATACAATAGTAGTACAATAATCCAAGAAAACATTTATATCAATAATGTCCATACCAAAGTTTGAAAAAAACCCGAGTAATTTCACTGAATTATTGAATGTATCGAAATGGACAGGCTCACTAATTAGATCGCTTAGGAGGGAATATGCTCAGTAGTCAATTATATCTTACGTATATCAAGACGCGAATCTGAAGCAGTAGTTGTTCGTTTTTATCAATGTAGATACTATAATTTTGATCTGCTTTCGTAGTCTCTAATTAAAGTCTCTAAAAAAAGTTGTATAAAACATAGTGTTAATCAAATATATTCAGTGAATAATGTTAGCGTTGAATTATTAGATTATATAAATTAACGTTTTACTTCAAAATCGTAGTATACTAGAATTTTATTTCTTCGAGTGCATTCAATATTAATTTCACAATATTTTCATTATTTTATCGTTTTAACGTTATCATTCTAAGCTATTGTCACCTCAACATTTCTACACAATACAATTTAACTACTTTTTTTACAGACTGCTGCTTTGCGAAGAAATTTTTTTTTTTAACATACCATTTTCACACTTTTCCTATAATGCTGAGTCAACGTATTTGAGGAAAATCTATCATTTGTAAAATAATGTTCTTTTTAATGAGTGTAAACGTCTGAGCCCCTATTCATACTGATTGCAAATTCTCATGCATACAACATGAGAAAATTGAATTATAGATAATTCGCCCACATTTTCACACTAGCTTTTATGAATAAAATTCTTATTTTACATAAATTAAATGATCAAAGAATAATAAATAGAGCCTAGACGCGAATTACCAACGCATTTTATACTTTATTGTGAACAGTTGCGATTTTTTTGACAAATCTGTATATTGTTTCGAGATCGATCAGTTTTTTTTTACATTGAGAGCTAATAAATATTCCTTAATTAGTTGACCGTACTATAATAAAATATTTATATGCCTTTTAATAATTTACTGCTATCCAGCATCTTCCAAAAATTGAAATTGATTAAAAAAAAATGAATAAGATGAAATTCATTGTATTTTCTAGAATATGCAATCTGTATATTACATATCGAATAATATAAAAAACTCTTATTTACATTATTGATGTAAAATATCATAAAATAGATTATTGATAAATTATATGATACATAACATGTTATTGAAAGAAATAACATATTTTCTTCGATTCTGAATAATTAATAAACTGTATTTAAACAAATACATAAGGTGAAATTGTTTCACTCAATTAATTGCATAAAATATTCATATCTAATAATAAAATACATCCAAGCATGTTTATTTTTATTTATTGTTCACTGTATATGTGTTTTTATTTTATATCGCATGAATTATAAAAAGCACGTAGAAACTGCGTGACGAAATCAGCATTTTATCTACAAAATTAATAAATAATATTACATAAATATATAAAATTAATGAAATAAAAATGTTTATATCTGTGATTGCAATTTTAGAATAATGCCGTAAGTATTCTTAATTAGTGCATTATAATATTTAATTTAAATTTAACTTTCATTAAAAGCAATTTGTTAATTCGTTTTCATTATTTTCCTTATTTACTTGGCGTATTTTTACTAGTTTTGGAAACTTATTTCTACTACAATTATTAGAGATAATAATATTAATTAGATTATGAATAATTGAGTAAGGTGAGCAAACTTTACTTAGCTTAAACTTTTGTCTGTATACAAAAAGCTGAATATTAAGACACATCTAGAAAGAGAGATAAAGTCCACTATTATCTTTGTTTTATTTTCTTCTATATTTCTTTATATCTATACACATAATAATGATTATTTTATTCAATAATATTTAATATTTATTCCAACAATAAGTTTTATCCTCTGATAGTAATTCAGATTTATGCATAATTTTTCAATCTTTTTTAATTTTAATTTTAATTTTTTATTTTAATTTTTATCAAGATCAATCAATTTTTTTTACAATTCTTTGGCAAAATATTTTCATTCACGACAATTTTACGAAAAATTTTTAAATAATTTTTTGTACAGAATAATAATTTAGATGAGAGATTATATATAAACGATAGTATAAAGTAATAAAAAAAATTTTCTTTACAAAAATATCTTATAATTTTTAAGCTGTTGCCTAAAGAAATAAAAATTTTTTTAATAAATATTTGAAATCGTTCATCTAATGTATTTTTCCTTTTACTAATAAATTGACAATATACCTCTGTATATTATATTATATTTCTTGATTTATATCAGTATGTAATATTTATTTTTGTTTTCCATTTATATTTAATATTTATGAATGCTCCGGATACTTCAATGACCGCATGATACATACCATTTTGCAATTTTTTCCTTCTATATGGATTCGCTTTCGGCGTTTGTAAATCTTCGTTAAAAGTTTTTTGAATTTTTAAAAAATTGATTTTTTCAAACTACTTGTAATAGATTCAACGTTTTATTATATTAATTGCTAATGATAAATTATGAATATAACATGCAATAAAATTCATTCTTTTACATTCGTATTAAAACTCTTTTATATTGATTTTTCTTAAATTTAACATAAGTCAGTATTCTATTTAAGAAATATGAGAATCAGTCATAATAATGCAAAATATTTATTTTTACATAAATTTATTATATTGCTCAATATATTCGTCAAAATTGTTTAAATTTAAGTCATTTTTATTATTGAATAGTTGTAATTTTTTATATCTTTCCATTTTTTTAAATGATAGCAATGCAGTTTTTTGCATTATATAATAATTATTATAATTTTTTTAATTAGTTTTTTTTAATTTATTTAATGTAATTCTTTATTTATGATATTTATTATAAAAGTATTTAAAACAGGAACATTTACAATTTAACTTCGAAGGCTGTAAATTTTCCATCAAATTTTTAACGTAATATATTTACTTACTTTTTTGAAGGCAATGAAGAAACAAAGATTATATATATTGATCTTGTATAAAAATGTAAGGAAGCATCTTCACAACTTTAACGCAATTATTTACCACAATTTATTTTAATTTAATCTTCCTTTAAGAGTGGATTTGACAAACCATTTTATATAAGTAGTTATTTTAGTACTAATTTGCTTTACAAATATTTTCTTGGTTATAATAATCCAATAATTGAAAGCTTTGTTCTTTATTCTGAATCAAACTGGCAGTATCATTATTAAGTAATTAGCAAAAACTTATTATACAGTTAGTGTTTGTAGGCAAAATTCTGATATATATTAGTTTTTAAATATTTAATACAAATTCTCATTTTAAATTTAGATATATTTTTCAAAGATATTAGAAAATTATTCAAAATTATTGCTTATATCGATCGAAGTATATGAAAGTGAAAAATTTGAAAATATCGCTTTATGTGAGAATTGCAATTTTCATATATTTATCATTACAGCTATTTTTTAACCTTTATTAATGCCATGTCAATTTCAGAATTAAATTAATCAAATTAATTATACAAGTTAGCGCAAATTTATAGTAAACAGATTACATTAATTTAATACGATAAAGAATACAATTTTTTCCATTATTCTCATACCGTGTAATCGATATAAATCTCTGTTGGTGAAAGTTGAAGTGATTAGATTTAGAAATAATATATTTTTGTAAAATTATGTGTCATTTCGCATATAATATACAGAAATAAATTTTAAATAGTAGATTTAAAAAATAAAAAATTGTTCTTGATATGGAGAAGTCGTGATATATTTATCTTACTATATAATTTTTGGTATACTTTGTGAGTTGACCAGACAGAATATTATTATATTGTGAAGTTTACTTCATTATATAGCTATAATTGGTTATTTGGTACGATCAACGCTTTTTGACACATAAACTCGTAAATATCATTATGCCGTAATGCTAATGTAAATACAATAATAATTTGCAATAAATTAATAAACTTTTAGATTGCAATGGAAGGTCCAAATATATTTCAGTAAAACAGTAAACCATCCAATGTTTTTTCTAATTTTTTTTTTACTTGTTCAACTTTGATAATAATAGGCACATTCTTTATACAAATCCAGCTTGTTATTTAAATAACTCCGCCAATAAGAGAGAAAGATGCATAGTCTTTATAAGGTGGTTTCATCAATTCTATAAAACAAACATTTTACTTCGAAGATTGTGATTCTAACAGTGCCTCTGTACGGCCATTATAGATATTGCGAACACTCACGAAAGTATCGAAATACCGTGAATTTCCGAACTTTACTTTAGAATCGTAAATTACCTTTTATATTTTTTATTTAATGTATCAATGGTCAATTTTTTACGTTAAAAAAGTTTCTTTATTGTGACGAATGTTTTCTATTACTTTTACCTTTTTATCCGAGTGAAATTTTATCTTATCATAAATATGGAATTCGTATAATGTAAATTATTTACATGAAAATATTCTGAAGCAAGTTCAATATTAGTTATACATAAGAATTTGATGTAAATAAGAAGAACACTTTTATAAGAACAACTATATAAACGAACATTGAATAATTGTTCTCGGCAATTTAGTTTTGCACGTGTTTCTTGTAAAAAAAAATTAGATCAGTTGCTTTTTGCAATATAATGTAATACATACTTCAATGTCAATATTTAGAAAAAAGCTTTTAAATGTAGTGGAGGTAAGTTTGATCTAAAGAAAGTAAGAATTATGGCTCAGAAAGTATATTCGAAGAATGTCGACGATATGAGTTTGGATCAAAATCTTCGGAAAATGCTAGACTTTTATTTTTCGCTGATCTGTAAGTAACGGCTTCTCAATGATTCAATATTATCATACGGTATTTCCCTCTCAATTTCCTTTTTGTAATTCTGTTCCTCTTTCATTGTTTGTCTCGCACTCTCTCTCCTTGTCATCTACCCATTTTATCTTTTCGTCGTTACAAAAAACAGATCGATGAGACGGATCAATTAAGTATGTGATGTTGCTTATGTTGGTAGTGTGACATGTAGTCTCGGGTACGCTAGCGTTGTTTTTTTTGCTCTTGTTAAGCTTCCACCGTAGGTTTATAGCAGTAACTTAGCAACGAGAACTGTGATCACTTGAGGCACGATTAAAGAAGCTAACTTGGGCTGGGAGGCGCCACTACCTGTCACGTGAATGTCACTTTCCCTCAGCATTACGTCGTCGATCACGTGAATAATCCCGTTGGTGCAGGCCACATCTGGGCGAATGACTTTAATTTTTTTGCCTTTCCATTCGATTTGGTAACCTGCAAAATTAAATATTATTACATTTGACATTTATATTCACGAGGCACATTTGAAAATCTGATTCTCTTATAAGCGAAGCAACCTGTTGTAACCAAGGTTAAAAAAGTTCAAAAACTTAATGCCATTTCAATTGTATTTTATAATTGTAGCTGACAAAATACAATAGCCTACTTAATACACTGATGAATGTACTTTTTAGCAGCTTTTCTCAACAATTATATACTGCGACCGTCAATGATATAATATTATACATCGAATTCAGACGTCATAGCGAATGCAATTTTACATTCCTTGAATTTTTGCTGTACAAGAATAGACTAATTTTTTCTTTACAAAAATGAATGATAATGTATAAATACCAGGAATTTCAAATTCTTACACATATAAACATTTTAATTAATTGTTTAAAATTTTTTAAAAAATTTTAAGCATTTTCATATTCTATCAAGAATTTTGAGGTCTTAAACAAATTATTACAAATATGAGTTATCTAAAGATAAGAGTTTTTAAATTATTTGCATTTTTTTTCATAATTTTATTTTAAGTAGATAAAAAGTCTAAAATCAAAGTAAAGATCATTGAGATAAAATTTTTTTCAATTATATTATGTTACTAGTTAACAATTAGTAGTTAATAAAGTGAATTATATGTAATACGTAGGATAACGATAATAAGTATAATAGATGTAAGAAAAGAAGGAAACGTTTAAATATTATGACATAGTTATCTAATACACGTGTTTAAAAATAATAAATGGCGGCCTAATAAAATAATAGATGAATTAATTAAAACCGTGTACAGATTAAATAACAATTTCAAAAAAGGCTCGTTAAAATATTTTATAATAGTTTAAATGAAAATGAAAAAAAAAAGTTTACTTAGAAACTGAATAAACTATTACACTACGTATATAAAAGCGACTTCTTAATTATATTGCAAGCTAAGTATATTATATATATATATACATATATATATGAACATTTGTGTAAAGTATTTTAATGTTTGTTAAAATAAAGTTTAAAAATAAAGCCTTAATTTTGTTTCATTTTCACATATAGGAATTTGTGATTTATTTAAAAAAAATGTCTATAAAGCTATTGATCATTAAATAAAATTTCAAAAGTAATTTTGAACTTAGGATGCGTTTAAAACTTATTTCTAAGTTTTTAAATTTTTATTTGGATTTTCAGTCCCAATTTTGTGCTTAATGCTTATATATTACACTGTTTAGCTACCGTTAATACTATATACTGTTATGATGTTGTACGCTTTTATACAATAATAAGAATAAATGAAACTATTAAAAAATATTTAATTTTATGCACAGCATAGAGAATTTTGTACCTTGAGCTTCTAAAAAATTCTATATCGTAAAAAGGCAATGCAATTTGTAGTGCAGATTTTTAAATTGGCTGGCTTTATTGTTTCATCGAAAAAATTTGTTTTTTTGCAACAAAGTAAAGTTGCAAAGTAAATTACATAAAAAGTAAAATGGAGATTGAAATAAAGCATATAAAACTGTGAGACTTTAGATTTACGATATAATCTTAAGCAACATTGCTACGCGGCAAAAAAATCGAGTCCATTCTTGTGAGCATAGAGGATGCAAAATGCAAGAGAAACAGACAGTAATTAGCACGCCGAGAATTATCAAGGAATTTGCATTTAAATGGCAGATAAAAGGCGTATAATAAATAGTCGTCGGTGTGAGACATATACTGAATAAGCTGTCATACAAGTTTTCTTTGTCTTTTTCCCTATACTATAATACTTAGACTACAATACAATGTCCTTTATATGTTTCAAACAATTGATTTGTTTTACTTTCAGGCATCAAATTTAAAAATAGGTTTCTTTTTTTTTAATTTTAAATACTACTACCTGTGCTCAACTATATTTAATTTTATATTCTATTGTTACAATAATAAAAAATTTAGTATTTAAATTTAATTTTTATAAAACTTATTTCACAAAAAAAACTTATTTACTTTTTAATTGAATGTAAAATGTATTGAAATTAAAATAGTATTAAGATATGTACATCATATTTTTGGCCAGGCCTGCATGCAGTTTTTCGACAGGCATTCAAATTGCTCCTTTTTACAAATGTAATGATTTATATCATGCTTCGATGGTTCGGAAAATTTGTGCGATTCGTTTACCATTGCAGCAGATTCTTGTATTCTTTTGAAATTTATAACAAATTATTTATCAAGAAAGTAAAATAAACATTAACGTATTTCATTCAGTACATTTACACATTACAGTATTGGAAATTCTATTTTTATTTGATTGCAATATTTAAGACCAGTCTTCAGATTATTAAATATTAATTCGTTATAAATTAATTTTATTGGAAAATTAAAAAAGTTTTATATCATTTTCTAATCCTATTTCAAAAGAATACATATTTGGTCTAACACATGTGATTATAGCTAAAGCGCATATCGTACTAAACACGAGGCTAACTAACTCACCGCCATGATTTGGACGAATAGCATTTTCGTCAATGACCTTGTCGTCTAGATATAATAAGAGTAAATATTGTAAGAATAAGACAGATGGTACAAAACAATTCTTTAAATTTCTTAGATAATTTACATTTCAAAGCGATTATTAATTTTTCGACTTCTCTTATTGTACACGCAGTGAGTACAATAAGTGTAAATAATATTTTTCTTTACAGGGTATACAATTCTAAAGAAATACAAATTTTACGAGCTACTGTAAGTAATATTTCACAAAGTTTTATGTTATATAAATAATTTTTGTTTGAAAATTTCTTTTTTTTTATTACCTTTTTTCTTTTCAAGGTCAAAACAATTTTGTATTAAACATGTTTATCATAATTGTAATAAATTATTAATAATGATTGTTTAAGTTAAAGTTAGTTTTCAGATTAGCAATAAGATAAATGTAACGCAGTGTAGCAGCTACTTACTTTCACCAGTTTCTCTGATTTTAATATTTAGCTTATCCCTCATTGTTTGTAGTTTTAATGTTCCATTTTGATCTTGTTCCAGTAATCTTTTCATTGTAAAGGCTTCACCAACAACGAGATGTCTCTCCAAAATTTGTTTCGTCTTTTGAAAGAAAGAAAAAAATTTAATTTTTAATAAGATGGCTTTTAGACAGACATTTAATTTTTAATTCGCTCAAAGTCGCAATAGCTTCTAAACTGGAACTTCAATTTTGATTGAATTTTAATTTTTGTCTACTTGTTCTTTGATTTTTTGGCTTACGTGGTATGCGAAGTCAGACATGAACATCTTCTTGTAAACTGAGGGTTGCATAATATGCAAGTTTTGCCATGCCCGATCCTGAGGCGCGAAGAAGGTGAAGCGATTTTTACTATCGCTTAATTGATCGTTGAAGTTGTGTCGCATACCCAAATGATACGTCGAGCTATTGTGCAATTTAAAACATTGGTTTTATTAATATTCTTTATACCGTTATTTGTATAATTTAAAATGAATTATGTACGAAATTCATGAGTTTATTTCTTAAGAATTCATACGTACTGCCAAAATAATTTTGATTGATTTTATAAATTGGTGATAAAATGAATTACAATGTTTAATTAAAAAAAAACTGTATGAGACAGTTATTCATACTTGTAAATCGTTTATATATTTAGTTCGGTGTATTCACCTTATCAGGTTCTTTAAATAATACAAATACATGTAAAATAACATAAACATCAAAACATGTAAAAATGTAAATATTTATTTTGAAAGTAAAAAAATGTTAATATAAGTATGTAGACTTTTGCATTTATGAGAAACAAAGTAATTTTCAATTTCCAAAACTTCGTTAAGCCAACGCTTTGTTAAATGCAGGCATATTAATCACAAGCACTTCAGCAGAAGCGCTTGTGATATATATATATATGTATATATATGTATATTCCCAGCTGCGTTTACCATAAAATGCAGTCATCTGAATATTTAAGTTACTTAGTTTCAAACCACTCATTTTTCAGATAAAACTTTTGCTTTATATTTTTAATTGTTTATTGTTTTTTTTATCAATGTTTATTGGTTATTTATACCTATCAGTATCATTTTCCGTATCTAGTCAACTAAAAAATTTTATTTTTATACTCCAAATGTTGATTCTATAAGTTCAATTATTGTATAAGTATTATTCTATAAGTTGACCCACAGAAGTATTTGCTATATTAAAGTTAAGTTATGACATGATGATCATGAAAGGCGATCAGTATTGAGTTTTAAAAGCTTACATTTTATTGCAGAATAACAGAACTTTTTATTTTATTTTGTTACTGCTGATTATTTATTTTATAATTTATTTTTAATTTTGCTGAATTTATAGAATAAGTTTTGTTTTGAAAAAACTATCCACAACTAATTTTTAGTTTGATAACCAATAGTTTCTGTCTATTGTATCATTTGTAGAAATCACGAAATCATCTAGGCATAAAAAATCTCATAACAACATTTACAATATATTGTTTACAGCAGGATATTGAGTATATAATTAAAAAATTGCTAAATGTTGTTAATATATTGATTATATGAAGATTATGATGAAATTAAATTGTTACCATATGCGTTTTGATTAAATTTAAATAAATGAAAGGATGATCAAAGAATTTTTTATTGATATAAAATTAAAAAAACTGTAATTTAAGAAATAATTCGATCTTTATTTCTGAGCATTGTTATTATTATGATAATAAAAAAAATTTTATTTAGAAATCATATTCAGATAGTAAATTATGATCCATTCAAATCTGTAAGATGTAATGAAAAAAGTGCATTATTCAAAATATATAAGTTGATACAAGATTACGAATTTATTTAGTTATTATAATTGAGAGAAGTTACTTTTTTTTTAATTACTATAAGCTTTAGTCAATAAGAAATATTCCAATTTCTTTAACCGATGTAATAAACTTGTATCTGAAAAATGCGGGATTTAAAAGATATACTATTTTCTTAAAGGTTGAAAACTCATTATTTGAAAAAAATTCATTCGAATCAACAGAAATTAAATATCGTAATTATCGAAAAAAAATTTCTTTATTGATAACTTCATTATTTACAATTAAATAAGGAATTGTAATTTATTTAGGTTGAAACAATCAAGAATTTAAAAAAAATTGGCTCATCCACAATTATTATCTAATGTATATTTAAAGTTTATTGAAACTTTATTTGAGTTGAAATTTAAACAAAGAAAAATAGTTATAGCGCAATATATAATTATTTATATTATGTCATGTTTATATGCCAAATGCATATTACTTTTTAAAATTTGATATCTAAAATACAGTTAATTGTAATGTAAAGCTTGTGATAAATAATGATATTTTCGCTGAATACGGGCGTTATATAAAAAAGCATACCTTCACTGTCTGTATTCGAAAACTGAATAGGAAAATATATATATTATATGGGCAAATAAATTTAAGCAACAATAATCAGATAACCACGCGGGAATAGGGAAGAAGGTGGTGTCAATTGGCGATTTGTTTTAATTTTTTTTCTCAGTTTAAATACAGACTTCTCACGAGATATGCACAGCTCGTACAAATGCCAATCAGTTTCACATGAATATCTTACATAACATTGATGACGATGAGATCGCATTGATGAGAGGAAGCACACAGGAAAAGCAGCGGCACAGAATAATTCAAAGGATTAGCGCTGAAGGGGTGGACTTACTTGAGGGTGGGATCCGTCTTAAGCTTATCGAGGAGGGTCGTGTATGGAATACCGAGAACCCTGTCAATGATGTGAATGATGCCGTTTGTTGCTCCGATGTTAGCTGTAATTATGGTTGCGTTGACGCCACCTCCTTCCACTGTTACCGTGTGGTTGCCTGATGGTCCTTCCACCACGTTGAAGTATAGGCTCATACGAGGCGCAGCTGTGCTCACCTACACAATATAATTCGATGATTAGAATTAGTCGATTAAGTTGCATGCCTTTTTTAACGAGACATTTAAATTCGTTTTTTACTTTTTTTTACATAATCTAATGGTTTTATTTGAAAACTATTTTTTTACACACATACACACACACACACACACACACACACACACACACACACACACACACACACACACACACATATATATATATATATCTACATATGAGGTGGAGTTCAATAAGAAGAATTCTGGGAAAAATTTTACACTTACCCAATTAATTGATAAATTCAATTCAATTTCTTTGAATTTCAGTCGTGCCTAATGAGATGAAAACTATAGCTGTGTAATTTACTTTTACACATTTAGCTCTTACGTTTACATGCGCTTAATTATAGAAATATGTACATATATATATATTTTTCTTTTTTTTAAAACAACTTCAATAAGCAGTAAATATAAATAATAATTGCTTTTGATAAATTTGATTAATGGTTTTATTAAATAGAATTCAGTAGAATTAGTTGAAGACTGTATAAAAATTTTGTAGATTATGAAATCTTTAAATTAGATTTTAAATATATATATATATATAAATATAGATCTTTTATTTGATGTTTTTATGTTCAAGTTAATAAAAATTTTATATTTTCATGCATAACCAATAAATACTTCAAGCTGAAACAAATACACGTAATGATTTTGTCTTTCTAATTCTATTATTGTCGCTAGTATTCTTACATTTTAATTTAAAAATTGCTTCTTTTTCATTTATTTGAAAAATTAATAAAAATTTTCTATTATAGTAAATATAATGTCAATACCAATTGATTAAAAAAAAACAATCTATCTGTTACAAAAACTAAATTTTTTAGCATTCTTGTAAACTTATGTAAAATATTGTGAATGCACTTTGAGAATATCAAAGAAAATGTTTGATACATTTCAAATTTCATCAGACAGAAAGCCTCTTTGAATGACTTTAAAAATTAATAATTTTGTTACAATCGTAATGTGATCAAAATTTTTAAAAACTTTGGTCTGATTTCATCAGATTAGCCTTGAATTTCTGAATTTTACTTGCAAATTAAGTGGGTTGCAAACCGAACACGCCTTTACCGCTTTGAAACCAATCTCTCTTTAGTCCTTTTACGGCTTTAGCTAATCTGGGCCGGATTTGTTCCTGATCCGTTCGTATGAATTTCTCAATATGAGCTCCAGTATGAGATGAGCCAATGGAAATAATGGTTCTATTATAAGAAGCAAAAACGATTGCCCCCCTATTCTTAATATTCTTTACGTATCTTTCATTTATTTGAAGATTGATTATTTCTATAAAAAGTTCTATGATAAATGGATACAATTGTATATATTCAATAGCTTTTGAAATCTAACCGGATACTTCAAGTCATTTTATTTTCATTTCAATGAAATTGAAAAAATTAATTTTTTATTTTAATACATTAATCAATGTACGGATAAAACAATGTTAAAAGGAAGATATTATTACTGTAAATACTACCTAGTTTTAATTATAATGGTTCACAACATAAAAAGTATCAATTTATAATAAATAAAAATCCGTTTCTAACTTGAGTTTCTACATAAATTTTTATAATTAAAAAGAGACTTTGTATTTTGATTATCTATTTAAAAAAAAAATCTGTATTTAAATAAAAATATCGGAAATCGAGTAGGACAATAATAAAAAAAAGAAAACGACAATGCATGAAAGAAACTGAAAATATCCTACAATCCTCATTGTGAAATTAAGCTCATAAAAACTTTTTTTCAAATTTTCATAAGATTTCTGAATTACAGTTTATAACTTAAAAAATTAAACCTTTTTAAATGATTTAAAAATAATTCCAATTTAGAAATTTTTTACATACTCCTTTATGCATACTCTTCTCTTTTGGAGGAAATTGAAAATGATATTATTGGGAGATGACGTTAAATAATTTTTTTGTTTTATTGTAAAAATATTAAATGAGTTTTCTATGTCTATAGTATTATGGTTAAAAGTTTTAATTCTTGCTAGTAAGAAAAAATATTTGGAAATTTATTAAATTCTACTTTAACAAATTTTTACATTCTATGATTCAATTTTTTTGATATTTTACATATTGCATAAAAATTTTATGAGGGAATTTTCACTTAAAAAGTGATTAAATATATAAACCAAGATAAAAATATCTGTACAAAAACATAAATAATTTTAATGATACGTTTATACATATTTAGTTATCATTATAAACTCTTCAGATTTATTTTAAAATGCTTAGCGAGAGCATTTTATAATATTAAAACTCGAGTATAACTTGTAATATTACGGTGCTCTTATTTATTTGCTTGTATTCAAGAAATACAATGATTAAGAAATATGAAATTTTATAAATATTGAAATTTTATTTTTTAAAATTATCATTATAATAAAAAGTACCCATATTATTTTAGATACAATAAAATTAAAACGCAAGAAATTTAAACACGATATTTTTAGAGAACGATTTTTTCAAATAAAATTTTTCATTAGAAAAACTAATTAACAATAAAACTTGATAAGATTAAGAACAAATTGAAATTAGAATTGATAATTCGGAAAATAAATAATACGGAGTTACACATTATAGAAAATGTTCCAAGAACATAAGAACATCATGGTTTATAAGTTCAAAATTATGTAAAAGTAAAAAAGGAGGAGCAAATTTAATAGAAATAACTCAAAACTTGATACTGTAACTCTATAATAATTCAGTTCCTAAAGATACCGATTCATTCTATCAATAATAAATGATAAGTATTTCTAATAATCCTTTGAAACAATATAATCGAATCACATCCAATATTATTAAAAATTTCATTTGTACTAATTAAAAAAAAATTCGATTTAAAAGTTTATCCGTAATTATGTTCAGCTTATACATATAAACCTAAAGGCACAAAACGCAACATTATTGTTGAAGCGTAAATAAAGTTCTATACGCGTCAAAATCGAGTTTGAGAGATTTATTGATTTTGCGGGTTATTCATGCGAACTGTCGATGCAGGCATAGTCTGCGTCTGACAGCAATTGATTGTCATGCGCGATCTTTCTTTTCTCTTGTCATCACTTTCTCGATTTGAGGGAAGCTATAATTTGATTTTACTTAGTGGCTTGTTTTTCACTTTCGATCGCGAAAGCTTCTATGGAATTATGACATGAAACGTCAGATTATAAGAAAATTGGATTATAAATCGTGACAGTAAATTTTAGTCAAATGTGCAATCCAAATTTGCAATCACATTTATACTTCTTATAAGTTACGATATTTGAAAAAAAATGAGAAGATTTTTTTTGCGGATAACAATTAAGTAACGATGAAAAGTACGTGTTTCCAAGAAGCACTTGATTTTAAAATAAAAGTCTAGTCCGTATGATTATATTTGTTCAAAAAATTAAATACAATAACTATGATTTGAAAAAATATTGAACAAATACTCCATTTAAATTGAAATGTTGATTAGAATTGAGTTACCTACAACCGTATCTGCATTTTTAGCTGTGTGAGGTAGAGGATTGCCAGAAAAGTAAGACATGAAAGGAAGCGTTTTATTGAAGAAGGTACAGAGAATTGAGCAGAAATATTCAAATTAAATTGCTCAAGCAGGAACAGAAACAAAAACGTAAGAAGAACGACAGTAGCTTATCATGTTCCCATCGATGCCGCTTAGGAAATGGGGGTTAAAAGGGAGAGATACTTTTTATTTCAATTTCTCATCAGAATCGTGATTTGTTTCAAAGACCTTTGAAATTTGTATGCATTATTGAAGAAAATAGTCTTCTTCTTATGCCCTTATGCCTTTAAAAAAAAAATTTTATATTAAAAAAAATTCACTAAAAATCATACGATAAAGTAATTAACACCGTACAAATATTTTATTTAATAGTCTTTCGACTTTAATACAACTTTCGATTATTGTTTTTCATTATTTCTCGAATAATGTATAAACAAAAAATTATTTGTTAACATTCAAACATAGATTTAAATTTCCAAAACTTAATTTAATAATGTTAACGAGTTTAATAATGGTAACAACAATAATTTTTGCAAATAAAATATGAGAATAAAATGTGTGCGTGCATATAATAAGTATTATATTGAAATAAAAAAAAAACTAACATCAACGACTCAGATATCTAAATTCATATCAGCAAAATAATAAAAATGCTATAAGAACGATAATTTTTAAAAAGTGAAATGAAATTTTACGCTAGGTGATGTCAAAAATATTTAAACATCTACATAAAAATACTTAAATAATTATTAAACTCAAATAATTATTAATGATGAAAATATTAAAAATTATTACCGAATATGTTCTTCCAATCCAATGAGGCTTAAGACATTGAAAAATAGTTCAGTTTAATTATAATGTTATATATCTAAGGTTGTCGACAAAGCAAATTTTCGTAATTTTATGAAATATGTTGTTCATACAATTTTGTGCAAAGGATAGTTTCTTTGTACTAGAAACATTTTTAAGAAATATTTGTGAAATTTTAAAAATTTACTGAGTCTTTTTATTTACATATACCGATATACTTAATAAAATTTATTTTCTCGTAATTGATAAATATAAAATGGTAAATTGTACAAAATTTATTGAATAAAATTTATTGAATAAAATGTTTTCATTGTAGAACAACGTATTTATGTAAGCTTTTAGAATTATTTTACAAAAAACGTTGCAGGTTATATTAAATTAGGTATTTTAAATTTAATAAATATATTTAATAGAACTCGAAAACTGCGAGTGAAATATTATTTGATTTAACAGTTAATTTTATAATGATAATTTATGTGCTATGATTACAAGCTCATGTGGACGTCATAATTATAGATAATAAATTTATTCTAACGAAATATTATTCAAGCATTATTCGATATTTACTAGGAATCGCAACCTAATAATAAAAACATGGTTTCCAATGCAGTTTCATTATTGTTGCTAAATATTATTATACAGGATATCTTGTTGAACAAAATAATGCACATTTATCAAGGTTTATGAAATTTCTTTGAAATTATTTTAAAAAAATGACCAGCGTAATTATTTTTGTAGAAAACACGAGCGACCATCCTCGCATATGTATAAAATATCGAATAGCGCCATGGGCATATCGAGTCGGAAAATGCTCTCTAATGAGAATGCAACATTCATCAAGTAAGTTATTTATTAATCCCCTTCCGGTGCTCTTGGCTCATGAAAGGTAATGCGTCCGCCCTTAAATTAAATACTAACCTGACGTATCGTCTTCCTCTCAATGACGTCTAGCGGCAGGGACTCGCGCACGTAGTGGAGGTTGAGGAGCTCCTTAAGTCGCTTCTTGTCCTGGAGTATCTGCTTGACGCCGGGCTCCTCCCACGCCGCATTTCTCGGTGCGAAGAGCGTGACATTCGGATAGCGCGATACGGACTTCATGAACTCGTCGCCCTGGTCGCGCATCATTTCGTAGAATTTATAAAGTGGTCCATCCTCCTTGTCCTAAATTATACCAACAGGTGTATTAGTTTACGACTCGAAGGTTATGTGGTCTTGCAAGCTTGATTGCGGCAGATTCAAGCTCCGAGTTTATCTGTCAAGCTATTTTATATTACGGTCAGCTCGGTAAGCAAGTCGCGCTCCTGTTAATTAGCAGAGGTTTATTGGCTCAGAGAAAATCTTTTCAATATTGTTTTTCAACTGAGGAACTTTCTGATGCGCAGTGTAAATATTTATAGGCAATGTTAATTTTCATACGAAGTAAAAGTATCAGCTGTATAATACATACATACATATGTATATATATGTATATATATAACACATATGGATTACTTAATACTCAGCTAGGAGAAAAATTCAGTTCAGATGTAATAATTTTTAATGTATTAAAAGATATTCGATAATTCATTTTTTTATGGTCTCTTACTATCCATTGACCTACACGAAGAACAATTAATTTTTTAACGATTTAATTTCACTGCATATAAAAGTAAATTTGTCTATAAAGTGAAATTTAATGTGTTGAAAAGGCAAACGATAAAATTTTATTATTTATGCTCTACCATTTGAAACATATTGAAAGATTTACTTTAAGCAATAAACAAAACGTACTCAATTATCATAAACAAGGAGTACAGATAGAAAATCAGAGAAGAAAATGTAAAGTAAACAACAAATCATGTTAATAAAGACAAAAATTGATTTAAATATTCTTGCGAATATTTAACGAAACGTGCAGTATTAATATAGCAAGCAGTTTCATTTATTAAATGATAGTTTAGAACATTAGTTATACACGTTAAATATTAATACATTTTTAGTAATTTTAAAATACGAATACGAAAACTTGAAAGTAACATTAGAATACAGATAAAGGTTAAAGCTTGATCTTTATTTATTATTTTATTGAATAATTTGAATTTGCTTAAAATTGTTAAAATAACCTCATAAAATGCTAATTAGCTCATTTTCTTCTCTTGAACTTTCTGCTCGCGTAATTAAAAAAATATAAAGAAAAGTCATTGCAAGCATATCAGTAAATCATGTGAATACAAATTATTGAAAAAAGAAAAAATCATAGGACTATATATTATCAAATTTGAGAATATAATTATTGAAAACTATTAATTTTATTACTATTAATTTTCTAAGATCTACAAACGGTGATAAATGATTCAAAACACTCACTATTTTTTAACGATTAAAGAGTAATATTCACAATAACACCCTATAAAATATTGATAATTATCATAACACTTAATAGAAGTGCAAGCTTAAAATTATTCAATTTAAACAATTACCTGTAATACATTAATATTATGATTCAGAGATAATACTTGTATACGAATACGCGAATTGAATATATAATATATATATATTCTAAAAAATAACTCATTCTTACATAAGTTATAAGTATAGTAAGTTTTATTTCCAAAAATGATGTTTCAATCTAAATTTTCTGTAAAGAACTTAAAAGTTCGTGAATTTTTCAAACTAGAAATATCTGATACTTTTCAGATTTAATTTTTTGTATACTTCATGAAAATGATTATTTAAATATTTAAATATAATACGAGTAACAATTACATATATTTGCAAATTTTATTTATAACAAATGTTTTGTAACATTATGTTGTAAAATTATGTTGAACTTTTATGATTATTTTTTTTACTATATTTTTTTTTTTTTTTTTTTTATTATCATTTAGTACAATGCAAGAAGCAATATTATTGTAATATAAGTAAAAAAGTGTTTTTTTTAAATTGATTTACTTTAAGGGAAAAGACAGATACGAAAGTTAATGTAAGGGAAAGACCAGTGAGTTTAAATCTGATTTTCGTTAAAAATTATGTTCTAGACGATTTCAATAACTTTAATGTAATATGATATTATGGGAGTTATTTTAATTCATTAAATTAATCTTAATGCTATCTCAAATGTATATAAATTATATAAAAATGTTTTTACTACTAACTTATGAAATACTATGAAATTGTATTTTAAATACAAGAGATAATTTCTCTGATTATACTAACTTTATTATCAATAAAAGATTGTATTACCGAAAGATTCACTGCAATAATTAAATATTATTATTGATTTAAAATTATTGTTTTTTAAACATATACATTATTTTCATAAAAAGTAAAAGTTGCTGCTATGATGCAAATTTCCAGCCTGCTCTTTTCTAATTATGTTAATATAAAAAATTTCTTAATAGACTTATTATTGTAACTGAATATAGGCTGATATGTAAGTGTACGAAATCATAATAATTTATACATTTTTTCTGTTAAGAAGTTTGAAATAAATTCAAAAATTTTTAAATGTACTATTGTTGTGCTAAGAATTTGTGCTTTTTATTAACTAAAAAAAAAATTTTTTTTTTTCGTGTTTGTGGATCATTAATAATGATTGAGTATTTTCTTTATTCAGTACTTACGATACCCTATACGACATGCAGAGTCCAATAGAGACATGCAAAGCACCACAAAATAACATAAATATATCAATAGGATTAGTTAACACAGTTAAGTAGTATTAAAAAAAAATTTTATTATATCAAAAGAGAATTTGTGATGCACAAAATGTATTTAATATTCCATCAAATTATCGACGGTATGTTAAATACTACAACAAATTTAAAAATAAAATTAAAAAAAAAATAATTATATATTCTTATGAATTTATATAGATAATTAACTGAATATTCGAAAAATCACAAAGAGAAAAATGTTACTTATTCCATTATGTTTGAGAATTCATTAAAAAATATTTAAAGTATTTAAAGTTAAATTTCATATGAATATATGTTATTTGAATAATCTAAGAAATTCTTATTAAAGAAAAATTTATCTGCACTTTTTAAAAATATATTTTATTATATAGTATTTATATTATGAAAAAAATTATAATAGAATTCCATCTAATTTTTGAGAAAGAACTTCTTTATTATTATAACTTAATTATACTCATACAAATATATACAAATATATATAAATATATAATTATATATATATATATAGATATATATTTATTTATTGCATATTGTACCTGAAAAACAGTCATTGAAAACAAAAATAAAATCAAATAAAATGCTTTTGAAAAAAAAACTTAGCTCTTAATTACGACTTGTAATCTTTTATAATGAATGATTAGGATTCTATGATATTTTTCTAGGGATAAAGAGAAGCAAGCATATTTTATTTATTAAAAAAATTTTGTATGTAAAACGTATTATTTTTACTACTTATAACCATCGCTTATCTAATTTAATACTTTTCTGATATTTGTACACTACTTATGATAAATATTGTTTTAATATCAAATCAGATATTGTTAATATATTTTAAAGCACATTTGTTGCAGATTTGTACATACAATATTTTCACTTAAAATAATTAGGTAGGATCATTATGAAATGAATTATGGATTCTAGTAGTTTTTTTGTTATAGAAAATTCAGGGCTGACTTTAGTTATAAAGCAAAATATGGAAAGGTATTATTTTAATGAATGCCGCAGTTTTATAGTGAATGATGTAATAGACAATGAAATATGATAATGTATCGTAACTAATAATTTAGTCTAACTGATTATATGAAATGGTACATACATCGAATAAAGCGCGTTTTAATGTTAATTACTTAAGCCATGCAAAGCTATTATGTATTATTATATATTTATTTAGTAATGAAAAATTTAAGAATCTTCACCAAAGTTTTTAATTATTTACAGATAATTTATGTAATAATACCTGTCTAAATAATAATATTCAACGAATAAGAATTATTTTTATTAGCATTAATTTTTAACCTCGTGGAACGTTATTTCTAATTCGTTAAATCCATATTTTTTTATTCAAATACGAAAGCAAAAGCTGATAACGAATCATCGAAAAACCATAACTCAAACCGATTTTCTAAAACGATGGATCATTCCTTTAGTAGATAGGCGGTTACTCTACGTATGAATTTTGTGGACGTTCAATCCACGAGTCGCCGGTGGTAAATCAACTGCGCGTGCAAATATATTGTCATATAGAATTGTATGTATTTCACGCAGGGCAATTAGTGGACTGAATTCAAATTCCATATTGTAAAAAGGCGATAGCGATTTTACCCCATACAACTGGCGCTTTAAGATAATTCTGCCCTCAACAGAATCTGAAGAGGATAATTAATGTCTTTCCTCCGTACTTTGAATAGAGATCATTTTTAACACACTCAATAGGTGATATAAATGCATTTACTTCATTTTTCTGCTATATTATTTATCCAATATTTAAATTCTTTGACAAATTTATCACTCATTATGTTCTTTAATGCACGTGCTAGGTATTGATATAATATATTTAAATATTAATTTGATTTTTTTAAATTTGTATTTAGATCGAATTCGTTCATACTTAAAAAAATCTGAATATAAGTTCTGATCAGATAGATAAATGATTTGTGAAATAAAACTTTTAACGATAATTGAAGATGAAAATACAGTTTTATCATACAGAAAAATAAGCATAATATTTCAAGTAATTTGTTTTATTATACTTAATAAATGTTTAAATTATAAATAATATTGTTTTATCTTCTTATGAGTTGAACAAATTCATGCCAAAATATAATATACGAACCAAAATTTGTTCATTTTTCATTACATTAAGTTCTAATGTTTCATTTTACTACTGCTTTATCACATTAATTTTTTTATAAAATTTATGGATAAAAAATTTGTTGAAAAAAATTATATTTTTATTAATTTAAATTTTTTTAATTAAGTTGCTATTATATTTATGCATACTAATTTCATTATTAATTAACAATTTTCTTAAAACTTCTATTCATTCTTAGTAATTATATTGATATGAAACAACTTCATATTTTATTATTAAAATAAAATCATACTAATATTTATCAACCAAAAATACTCATAAACTGTTAAAAATGCCATTAAAATTTTTATGCATTTACTTATTTTTTTTGGTATTTGTTTTTACATTATACTATAAAAAATTATTTGGCATTCATATTCTTTTATATTCTGTTATCAATGTTCTTCCCTTTACTAAGATTAGTGCAATAAAAAATCAAAATCATAGTATGCTATAAAATAACATTTTCGATGTAATAAGACAAGGTATGAGAAGAACTAATATAAATAAGAGCCTTTTATTACTTTAACTGATATAATTGAGAATTTAATTTAAAACTACAAACATAATTTAAGGCTACAATTATAAATTTTATTACTCTATTAAAATTAAATTATTATTAGAAAAATCAAAGAAAAATAATATTAGTAATTATCGAAATTGTCATGAAGTTTTACATTTTAGAAAATACACTTTTTGTATTTTACCCATGTGAATTTTAACGTAGTTCAAAAAAAAGAAAATAAGTGATGAGAATCACTGTACGATCAGCCATACGAAATTAAATAGATGAGGATAAATTACGGTAAAAGAAATGTTAGGGAATTCATTTCTTGGATTTTCGAATGAAACATTCTAAAAAAATATAATTTAAGTCGTATTGTGTTGTTGTTTTCAAATGCAAAATCATAATTTGTATTTTTAAGCTTACAGTATGTTAAATTATCATAACGTTTAAAAAATATATTAATATAAAAAGGTGAAAAAATAATAAGCAGAAAAAGTTAGATCAGCAAATCGCTTAGGTATTTGAAGTCACGTACAACGGCATCTGTTTTATTAAATTTTATCTGTACACTAAATCGCATATATTTCCGATTCATGCTATGAATCGTGAATCATTTGAAAATTCCGTTCCATGAGAATGCTTTACTTATTTTTACTATTTGTCACTTTCAAAATTAGTTGATTAAACAGTAGTCAATTATAATTCACGAAATTTTGTTAATAATCATATATATAATTAAATATATTTAAAAGTATTTTTAAACTTTTATTACGTAATTCTAATTTAGTTTAATAATAAAACAATTTGATTTAATTATTACTTTCATACTAATCGAATTTTTATATAAATTAATACAAAATTATTTCCAGGTTTTGAAAAAAATTTGAGAAAAATTTTTCCAGGTATTTGAAGCCGAATCTAATTCTATTACATATAGCATAACATTTTAATCTTCTGTAAACTACACTTCCGAACTTGGTTGATTTATATTACAATTTAGTTAAAAGCTTAAAAAATATTTAAAATACTTAGGATATTAATAATAAACTTTTTTAATTACAGTAGATTAAAGAAATTTTTTACAAAAACAAAGTACATTCATTGAATTATAAAGAAATTTTCATATTCTGAGTCTTAAGTAAAAATTTATAAGTGAAAATAGTAATATTTAACACTTCAACTTAATTCTAACTTAATTCATCCATGAGTAGTAAAATGCTCAATAAACCACAAAATAAATTATTGCAAGTTTAATTTAAAAAATTTTGTGGATTACTTTCCGATTGATTTTACAAAGAGAGATTTTACGAAAGAGAATTTGATATATATAATTTTTTTTCAGTTTTGTTCAAACAATAAATTCATAACAAATCTATAAATTATATTAACATTATATTTAGAAATTTCGAACGAAAATTATTTTTCGATAATGCTTATTTTATATTTAGTTCAAAGTACTTATAAACAGCTTATATATTTTAAAAAAGTTTTCTTACTTAAATATGTTATTTAAGTACATGTTACTCGTATTTTGAAGCTCTAGTAATCACAATAAATGAAACACGTTCAATATATAAAGGACAGCATTTATTTTGCAATGTCATCGCTAAATGTTATATCTCATTCAATTGATCTGTTTATTTATTCTCCAATAATGTGGGCGAAAGTGGAACGTGGCGGAAGATACCGTAGGGAAATAGCGCATTATTGTGCGCTGCCCAGCGCGCAGCGCATTACCTATGGGATTGACGGTAATGCGTAGGAGCGAAAGAGCGGCGACCAACGGGCGCACCTTTACCTCAATTACCAATTGTACCCGTGGGGAAGGGAATCGGTGGCCCCGAGTTCAAATCGTCGTGCCTCAGGCACAAATGGAGCAGCACGACCCGCTTCGAGTTAGTTTCCTCCCACTCTCCCTTCTCTCACTCCCCATTCCAGCGCTTAACTGGTGACTATGCCACGAGGCTGCGATTTTTGCGCGGTCTCCCAGGCACTTCTAATCCAAGGACACGACGTCTCCTGAGGCGATAAGCACCCGATACAAGCGGGAGCCTCTGAACCAACCGGCGTCTGTTAGAAGAATTCCACAGACCTCGACACTAACGGCGTTCCGTTTATAGGAACAGGACGGAGAATATGCACTCTGAGGTCCTCGGACCGCAACCAACTCGTCGTCGCCGTCAAAATTACGTGAATCTAATGAGTCCAGGAGGGAGCCTGGCCTGTCCGAACATCGTGGACAAAATTCCCGATGGTCGCTCCCGGCGGCTCGTTACTCCGAGGTTGTCCGACGTGGCCGCAACTGTACCTGCTAGAAAGCAAAGACCGACCATAATGGACGGATTAGCGGGATACAAAAGAGCTCCACAATAATGATGTTGGAGAAGCCGACGCAGTTTTCTCGAAGCGCCCCGATGACAAAGGATAAAGTCATGATCCACCCAGCAGAGTTATTACGGGAGAAAGACAGAAGAGGATTGAGCAGAATCCAACCCCATGGTAAACCTAATAGACTGTGACGCCAGAGACTTTAAGAAAATAGACTAGATAAGAGAAACTGCCCCTTCGACGAAAAGAAGCTTTTCGACTTCTTGTCCAGGATAGAGGAGATACGGTAGCTCTACGACCTTACGGGCTGCTTTTACATACAGGGCAAGCAACGTTTGCGGTGACGAAGACACTGGAGTATGCTTGGAATGGATACTTTCGCCTACTGGGATTTAGAGCGTCATTGGGAAAACCAGAACTTCTCCCATCATGTCGATAAGCCAACAAAATGGGTAGGGTTGACAGAACTCCAACCAGACGAGGAAAGTTCCTTAAATTCATAACTAAATTTTAAGCGCTAAAATAAGAGCAAACAGCATCTGAGGTCGTGAGAAGATTCCGATGCATTTGGTCAAGTACGAGATTTGATTTAAATTAAAGGGAATCTTCGACAAGCTACATAGAGTATGTTACCTGACGACCAGCGATCTAAAAAACCACTCGTCGAAGCCAGCAAGCCCTCAACAATCTTCAATGGGCCTAGCTGATGGTTTATGCATATAACGGTCTTACCATTTAGACTGCTCTCAGCTCCAGCGGTTGTTCAGCTATTGCTGGCAAAGTTGCGCTCGAATTCGCAGAGATGTCACTTTGTACGACGGGAGCTAACTTTCTAGGGAGTCGGATGACCTTAGACGGATTCTGTACGGATTTAGAGAAGGTGATCGCAATCCTGGATTTGTCAACATCAACGAATGTAAAGGATCTTCAAGGGTTCTTTGGGATATTGTCCTGGTACCGACGATTCGTGCCCAACATTGCAACGTCAACAACTCTATTGAAGCAAAAAGTAAAAAGCAGAGCTCGTGGAGTTTGAAAAAAAACTGAACGAAGTTCTAATACCAAGCTTTTTCAATTTGAATTGGACTTTTATGTTACGGATCTACTGTATATTCCAGCTGGACCTTCCGGTCAATTCCAAAAATGTCGATATATCTAAGAAGAAAGATGGAGTTGAACGTGCCATCGCCTACAGGAGCTTCGTGTATGTTTATCAAGGCGTAAATAAATTACTAAGCCACATCAAATAGTATCTTGCTGTAAAGTGGGGCACCTGGAAGACCGGCTGGAAAAATGCTAGCCACCAAGGTCGCAGCCGATGTCACATTGACAAAATATCTTCTTTTTGGTGATGCAAGATCTGCTCGCCAAATGGATAGAGCTGACACCCTTGAGGTAGATACGACGAAATTCAGAGAGCTGATACTCTCTGGCTTAGCGATAGCTCCTTACGTTGCTGGGTGTAACTGGAAGCAGTTCATAAATTAAGAATTCATCTCATATCTGAGAGATTGCGCAATCAATCATTAGAGTATCATACACAACCAATTATTATCCAGTGGAAAGAGAGATAAAATCCATGCTTGTATCTTGTGTGGGTACAGACCACAAGAACTAGAATAAGAATATCCAGGAAAAAGCGTTCGCCTACAATCTTGCCAGATATGAAAATTGAACATACATCAGCCCATTTGAACTCCGTTTGAGAGCTGATTGCGGCTGGAGCTCTGAACCGTTTAACTGGGAAGCAGAGTTCTCTTTGTTAAAATAATATCTAGAAGCTACAAACAGCCCTGGCTGCAGCGAAGTATGTGTCATAAATGAGGACAAACGTGGCGATGATGCGAACGCATTCATAGCGATGCTAATAAAATGCATAGCAAGCGAGGCGCGGACTTTAAGGAAATAATTATCACGAATTGAATCGAAGAATCCACAGTTGGTAAGCTGTAAAAACGACCGAATATTTCGCTTGTTAGAGGTTGACAACCTTTGCTAGGTCCGACCATCACAGATAGTTTTAATTAATCGCCAGGATGGACAAGAAAAAAATGCTACCTTACACCGTCGAAGAGCCGGAACAGAAGTGCAAAGAGGCGAATTTCCGTCTCTCCCAAGCTCTCAGCAAGATTCGAAATAGAGGAGTCCATGACACCGGTCGCCAAAAACAAAATGTAAATAAATAAAGCTGAGCTGAAATAAGCCGATTAGAATTTTCTAAAAATTTTAATTAGCTCTTTTATAAAATATTAGTATTAAAAGCAAATCAAATTACTCTTTTTGTATTCTTATTACTCTTTGTGTTTGTTGGTATACTTATATGGTCCAAGTGCAGATCTAGCAGAGTGATTTGGAGAACATATACTCAATTTTGCCTTACTACGTACGTTTTAAACTAAGTTTATCTCCTAATTTTATCATTTTAAATATTTCAATACAATATTGTAAGAACTGGCGATGATTTTGCTTTTACCTTAGATTTATCACAATTACCGTAAGTTAACAGCGATTGGTTCTACTCAGTAATTTCTTGTCGATTTCATTTAGGTAACAAACTAAATTTTGGGACACTGTCAACTGAATTTTAAAAAAGTTGACTTTTTAAGAATAACGTTTATCATGAAGTGAACATGTAAATAATAATAGAATTTATTTTAGGCATATCATAAATACACCAAAGGTTTAGATTAAAAACAATTTTTTCTTTGTCATATTTGTGAAAAAAGGTTGAATAATTTATATTCACAATTGTTAGAGATACATTAGGTTTTTATTTAAGTCAAACGAATTTTTGTAGAAAGTAAAAAATGTGTTATAATTTTTAGAAATATTGAAAAATTGAAAATGTCTCAAATCGTTGAGTATTTATTTAAATTAAAACTTACCAAATACGCAAAAATGTTTTATGAAATGATATTTTTATCAAGAGTAACTAATTAAACTCGATATAAAAAAGTGGAACGAAAATATTGCGATATCAAGAAATGCCCCCAATTTTTCATGTCTAATGTACAATTGTCGATACACTCAGAAGAATGTGAAGTAACTCGTAAATCAACAACTGTCTCACTCCGTTAGAATTCGAGGTGATATTTTCTTGGCGTTGTAGATGGCTTTGCAGGAGGAAACGAGATGTTACAATTCAGTGAGTTCTGATTTAAGCTACGAGCTCCGTTTGTTTTGCTCTCCGCTCCGGAATTAACTTCGATCGTTATTCCGGACAAATACAGAATCTTGTGCGGAAACACAGCATAAACAAACGGCCCTGCTTATGTTTGATTAGCCTTTATGAGATCGCACGCTTCGATCATTTTCCATCGGTGAGACTGTATTTTCGTTCGAAAGTAAAATGCGCGATGAGATACTTCTAATACAAGGGACTTATTTGCATACAATTAAAGATCAGGACGCAATTAGATAGCCGGTTTTTTTTTATTTTCACCAAGGCTAATTTAATAACAACGATTTGGTTTTTTAGATCTGAACATAGGATATCTGAGGATTAAATTCATGTAACTTTCAAACATAATTTTTGTTACAATTTTTAATATTCCTTCGGGCAACAAAATAGCCCTATGAAGTGATACAAATTTGCAGAATTTTATTTTTGTTTATGAATTATACTTAATAGAGGCAAGTTTAAATATTTTACATTGTTTTAATATAATATGTATTTAATGATACTTTTATAATAATTTTTATTATATTTTAGAAAATTTTATTTATAAAAAAAATCATCATGAGTAAATGTAAAATGTTTTCATATTCTTAATGAAACGTATGTACTCCATACGAAATAACTTAAAATAATATTTAGTGCTGATTTCAGTGAAACAATTTTTGTAAATAAAATCACACCGTCGGTACAAATTATTCAAATAGAGAAAAAGGAAGTTTAAACAACATTCGAAATTATATAACTATCAAGTATTATTAACACTTCTACAAAAGTGTTGCATAATTATTTTAAATTTTAATGTTCATAACTAATATAATTATAATAAAAATGTCAAATTAATTATGTGTTACATAAATTTTATGTAGTGAAAAGCATTAATGAAGTACAATGAATAATCAAATTGCATTTGACGATAATATGAGAGATATTTTACTTTCAAATAATTGAAAAGGGTCTATTTATTTGAATTAGTGGAATTTCGTCACACGCAAAACGAAAAAACTTCAATAATAATAAAATATGCAATATCGATGAATAGCGTATCATTGATAACCAAATTATTGTACGTAGTTTGCTAATTTCATTAAGGTTTGATTTCATTCCATTTCATAATACAATTAGGCCTGCGTATCTTTCCTTCGCATTTTTTATTCCAAAATTAGGAAGAGCTTTTGTGAGCGTCGCCCCGAATTTTCCACGAGAATGCAGTCCCTCCCTTACTCATTCGCACCCGCACCCGCACCCGCACTTTCAAGGAAGGCAGTGAGCCAGAGGTCGTAATCAGTGCCGCCGCAGATCGGAATAAGCGGGACAAGAAACCACGTCGCGCAACGCGTCACTTCCTAACCCGGGCCTCGAGGTCGAATTATCGAACAAGGGGGCGGTGGATGGGAATCACCAGACCGACCGACCGACCCCCTGGGCGGTTAAAGTACGCCTGGGTACCTGAATGGTATTCATGGCATGATGCTCCCTTCGGCAACCTGCAGCCGATGCCTCATGAGTTGAATTCATCATTGGCCTCAGCATTCGTATTTTCCCGAGGCTTCAATTGGCAGATGATGAGAGCAGCTGCATGAAAATTCCGCGAGCGATGCATTCGCTCTTTTCACGGCTTCCAACTCCAAGTCGTGAGAATTTAATATTAACGTGGCTTGTTCGTTTTTTGTATCGCATTCTCATGGCAAACGCTTTGAAAATTCAAATATATCCTTTAGCCGTTGCTTCGTGAATCAAGATCTTTGAATATTATAACTTCGACTCGAATTCAGTATTGTTGCTAACCGGTTATAATGTTATTAATTTTATGCCTGTTACGAAATTAATTATCCGTTTGTTGCTCTTAACAATTTTTATTATAAATTAAAAGCTCAAATTTATATTTATGCAGCTGGCATCCTTTCCAACAAACTTTCCAATAGGTATAACATCCTTTCCAATAATTATAATAGTTGGATCGTGCACATCTTAGCATGATATGAAGTGCATTTATATGCTAACACCAGTGAGAGAACGAAGGCATTGCGCCACAAATTATTTCGACAATCATTTTTAGTATCGCGGGAAAAATATTCCTACAAGAATCATTCCGGATGACAATTTTAATTCTTGTACTTCACTATTTTTCCCCTAGTTTTTGTAAACTAGCTTACTGTTGAGATTATATAACATTGCATTAGTACAGGTAAAGTTGTAAAACAGAAAGTATTGCTTATAAAACGTAGCAATAATTTTACCTTTTTCCTTTTTATAAGAAATTTTTTTAATAAAGTAAAAAATCCCGTTTTTTAAATGTTTCTTTTATTAATGAGAAGATAAAAAATGTTTAAAGCTATCTCTGAATTTAACAATTATAAAATTATTCTTTTCATACTACAACGCGATTTAAAATATTTTTGAACTAATGTTGTAATAAATTTTACATGTACAGAAATGATAAAAACTATCAAATCTGACTTTTAAAATTTTTTATTACTAATTATTTTATGTCTTGAATATTTATTCTTTCCCATATAAATTTTTACACTAGCTTCTCAGCTTTTTTATCTTAATTAAAAAAACGTATATAAGACTAAATAAATATATCAGCGATCATTGATATTAGGGTTTCTTAAAAACGGAATTCGTAAAAGTTTTACGATAATATACGGTGCTTCAAAATAATTATAATAAACAATTAGAACTTCATTTGATGACAAAAGTTCAAAATTAAGTTACAGCTTAAATTACAAAGCAATTGAATACGCTATTAACATTTTACTACAATGCAAAAGTAAGAATTTCACTTATTAAAATGAAGCTAGAAATTTTGAAGCATCCTCTGTGTTTCAAAAAAGTTACAAATGATTGCAAGTATGAATTTTTTTAATTGAAATAATATTTAATAATATTGAAATAATATTTGTTTTAAAAAAAATTGTACATAAATTTACTTTTTACTTTTAATTTTTAATTAAAAACTAAAACAATGAATAATAAAAATGAATAAAAAGTTTAATTCATTAGCAGTGATGCATTGGGATAATTTAAAATTGAGATCTAGAATTAATAATTGAATATCTTAAATTGAAAGTAATTTTTAATTAATTGAATAACTCAAATGTCAAGTAAAAAAATATTAATTTATCTTTTTTTTCCCCTTTCTTGAAGACGTTTTCCATTGAAATAAGTACAGATATCAATTAGCTTTCTAGAGCTAAAAAAATTTTGCATAAGCCATAGAGTAAAAACATTACATAATGTGTGCGCTCAGAAATGAGTAATGAAAACTTAAAGCTATCTTTAAGTGCAAACAACAAAGAAGGTTTTATTTTATATAGGATCTAAAAAGAAACCATGCAGTCAGTCTAAAGCAGTCAGTCAAAGAGTAGAGAATTATATACTGTCTGATACATAAAAAAATATTAATAATAAAAGCAAGGCGAAGAGAAAAAATATTTTCAACGTTAGTGCACAATAAAGTATAAAATATATTTTTCTTCTTTTTCTTATCTATAACTCTTCTGTATATATATATATGGCAAAAGCTTTGACGTGCTCAGTCGTACATTAAAGCTGATAGCATTTTTCTCGTATAGATTCTTCTTATTGTTTTTTTTAGTTCCCTATAAGCTGAACTTCAGAGTAAGCGTGTGAAACAGACAGACAAAGAGAGAGAGAGAGAGATGTAATGAACGACAACTAGACATTTACAAAATAATATTTAAACAAGACATGAATAAGATTATGGTCGATACATGTAGCGGTGGAAGCAGATGATGTTGATTAATTTAACGATAGCTCATTAAATCGCTTGTTTTTTTCACTAATCATGATTAGTCTTTTCTTAAATTAAAACTATTGAATTCCGATTAAATCTAATTACATGATTTATAAAGTCAGAATATAACTTCGAAGAATAGTACAAGTGATTTAACGAAATTTAATTTCATTTCATTTCATTTGTTAAATTAATGAACGATGGCCAAATTTTTTTAGAGAAAAGCATAGAAAAGATCGTAGAATGAAAAATGGAGATATTGTTGAAATAGAAAAATTATCAAATTAAAATAGTTGTTAGAAACAAATGACTGACTACAAAAGAGACCAAATGTGACGAATTCAATCTTCGCTTTTGTAAGTCGAATAAAAAGATTTAAGCAAAATCAATATAAAAAAAATAAATATTAAGTGTATATATAAAAAGTTGATCTAATGGCCAAAAATTACCTTCCAGGACTGCAAAGAGAAGCCAGAGAAACCAGAGGATTACCAGTCCGTAACATAAGAAGCGAACAGAAAACAGAAATAGACGTAAACATGTATTATGTTGTACTGTAAAATTCACTGTAAAATGGTGTATATAAAGTATATATAATATTAAGTCAATAAAATTGTTCAATTTTAAAAGGAAAAAGAAAAGCTTCAACTCTTCGCTTCAAGTTTTTAGTTAATATATATTAACGTGCTGGGATGGAAGATAATATAAATAGGGTGTCAAGATCAATTGATGAATTTATGGATTATAGACAAATTTGATGCTTGTCATTTTTTCGTTTCTTCTCAATGTATTATTTATAAAAAAAAAAAACAAAGTAAAAGATTTATCAATGTGAATCCAATGTTTGCTTTCTAGGGGTTCCTGTTGGCATATCTGTGAAAAATATATATGCTTTATCTACTGTAATGAATGAGGTTTAATATATACGTTTTAAAAACGCTAATGAAGATTGGTTTTAAGTATATGTGTTGGCTAGAAAATTAGTATATTTAATGTTGAGATTAAGTTGTTATTTTTAGTTCTCTTTAATACAATATTAATGTTGATTGCGTTTTAGTGTCATAATATGGAGTTAAATATTACATTTTTCTTCAATACAATATCGAAGAAAATAGGGTTAGAAAATTTATTCAATTTTCAAGTTTTGTTCAAAATATGTGAGTATTTTGAAGTACTAGTTAATAAATGTTTTGTAAGACGTTTTTTTATGTAGTATAAGTATTTAAACTATAATACATTGTATTAATTATTATGATTTTAATGTATATATATATTATTACTATAAAAAAGTTCTTTTAAATTATTTAAATAAATCGAAATAGTTCAAAGTATAAACACAAATTAAGATGAATTAATAGTATAAATTCTGAATGTGTGATCATATTACTGTAAATTTTTTTTTAATTTAAGAAGTCCAACTACAGTATACATAAAAATTAATAAAGTTGTATATAAGATTGAATATAATTTTGAAACATACACGT
This sequence comes from Kradibia gibbosae, assembly GCA_018907135.1. Classification (NCBI taxonomy): domain Eukaryota; kingdom Metazoa; phylum Arthropoda; class Insecta; order Hymenoptera; family Agaonidae; genus Kradibia; species Kradibia gibbosae. The sequence continues at coordinate 11,375,673 of JACCHX010000002.1, read as the reverse complement.
TGGATAATAATATCGATCGTTTAGTCCAGCAAAAGCAACACTTTTTGTTGAAAGCTGTTGTGTTTAGTTTCATATCGACAGCGTTGCTAGTATTTATCAATGAGATTTTTAAAAATCTCTCGAAATGCATAAGTGAAGTAATTTTAAATTAATTACCTGTGGTATAGTGTTAACTAACTTTGATTTTTTATTTAGAAGAGAATTTAGTGCGAATAAATCGTTCTACTATGTTCAAGGAAAGTTAACGATAACTTCAATTGGTAAATTTTTTTCTAATGGGGGTTATTCGTGTTATTAGGAAACTTGCAGAACGTAAGTATGCAATCATATTCTTTAAATAGATAACACGTAGAATTGTATTACCAAATACTAAATACTCGGTGCAATGGATGCTACTGAATTTTCAATTTAATAAAAAAATAGCTCATCATAATGTATAAGTATAATTCACAAAATACGAATCGTTAACGCTAACACGATTCTAAATAAGACTGAATAGAAGAAAATGGAAATATGCTTTATCAAAAAGTAAAAGATCAGTTCAATTTATACATAAATAATATTCGCATATTTTATGAATAAAGAGAACAAATTGGTATAAAGTTTGGTTAAATATTAAGATCAGTGAATGAGCTTATCTGAAAGTAATAAAACATTTTTAGATCAATGTTTAGCTCGAACGCACAAGCATAAGGTTGTGTATGGTGAGCGCAATTGTGATAGTTGATTAATGTAAGTGTATCAATTTGTTTCGGTTTAAAGATTAAGTCATGCGACCACATATTACATCATATAGGAAATACATTGCAATATCACTTTATATGGAAGTATTACGCGGGAATCCATACAAGAAAAGTCATATTGAATCGCCAATGTAATTAAAAGTTTTTTTTTAATTATAAAAGTTATGATACATTATAATCGTTTTGACCGAAGAGGTTAATTTTAATATGATAATTTTATACTTATTTATAAATTCTATATATAGCTTTTATTGAATAGAGACATTAAAACTAAAATTATATTAAAGCATATACTTTTTGGATTCTTTGTATTCGCAAGCAAATATAAATTATTTTAATATGCCATCTTAAAAATTTGTATAATTAACTTTTTTTTAAGTTTATATTTAAATTAAATTGTAAAATATTAAAAATTTATGAACTTTTAAACTTTGTTAAGTAATTCAAATAAAAAGGGACCCCCACAATTTTGGCTGTTTGCTTATATAATACACCTTTTTGATTTTAACAAAATATGTATAAGTGTATCAAGTTTTGTATGATATTATTAAACTTTACATTTATTAAATATTCAGATAAGTACATAATAATTTCTCTTTCTTCGTTACTACGATACTAACTGTTTATCATCTTGATTGAAATTAATAACATTCCCTATAAATACTATTAAAATACTAAATTCCTTCGAAAATTTAAGAAATACAACCCATGCATTTTCAATATATTGAAGCTAAATTAATAACATTTAAAAATATTTTAATGATACTAAGTAATAATTTTATCATAATTAATTTGTATCAACTCCGAGTAATTTGGGAATGTTTTTTAACATTTTACCAGAGATTTATTCCCAGAATAAATAAAGCCAATTTATAGCCGATGCTAAATCGCTCTGATTGTGCTTGATTATGTAAAGTAATTTAGCAATAAGAGTTTTTAATTGAAGGTACAAAAAAATTGCATATTGGATTTTAATATTTAAAATTTTTTTCAAAGAATCATTTTTCTAACTTATTATTTGTTTCAGGTCGTAGTTAAACTAATATATTTATCAAACTAATGTTTCATTTAATAAGGTATTTTACTACATAATATTTTTACAAATGAGAAATGATTATGCTAAAAAATAAAATTAAGCTACAATGTTATTGCATGTTTAATGAAAACCATATATATCTATAAAGGTACAGTATCTTTATAAAGCTAAGAAGCTTGAACATTAAATTTTATGAACGAATACATTTTACACTCAAATATGTAAAGTAATTTTTGAAAAATATCATACAATGTTTATATACTTTTTAATAACGAGGCATTCGTTATATAATTAAGAACCTTTTCTAATATTTAAATCTAACCGTGTAAAAGAGAAAAAACGAAAGCACAGTATCAAAATTGTTCCATTTTACGTACACCGTATCATGTAAATTAACATTTTTATATAACTACAAGAAGCTTATAAGCTTTTTATTGCATTTTTAGTATTTAGTAAAAAAAAATTTATAAAAACACTTTTAAGCATCACATAAATATCTAAGAATATTTAATAAACAATTAATATTTTAAAAACATAAAAAGAATTTTTTTCTGTTTTTGTGTTTTTATCAATAAATAATTAAAACAGAAAAGAACATCTTTAAGTTTCAAATTTTCATACTTTTAGTTACGCGTTCTTTCTTATTACATATTTCGAATTTTCATGTAAAATCTAATTTCACTGAATGAGGATAAATCATGTGATGAAAAAAGCGTCTAAAATTCAGAATTCATGTATTCGAACTCAAGATCATTTACACGATGATTTCAAAAAAATCTTTTCGCTTTACATGCGTGTTTCTCATTTTGTTTAAAAAAATAATAATAATAATTCTTATCATTTTTAAAATACAGTTGATCTCATTTCCCGATTTGTTAAAGCATATAATTACTTTTTATAATAAAACTAATTACAAAATTATAATATGCACTAGTTAATTTTATTACTTTTTTAATTTTTGTCAAATAATTTAAAGTTATTCTTTAGAGTTTTTTATGATGAAATTCAAATTTCCATTTATCAATAATAATTTCAATTGTATTCTTATTTACAAAATTGGTAGTATTAATAAAAAAAATTGGTTATTCAATTTTCATAGTATTAAATCAGTTTATTAATTATTATTGTTACTAATGAATGTCATGAGAATGAAGATAAAGTATTTTTTGTAAATTATAATATTGGTAAAAACAGCAAAATCAGATAATGTCATTTCCATTATAATGCACTGATATGATACAAAACGTTTATATAACAGAATTAAATATTCATTTTCGTGTAGTATAGCAGTTCATTTAAATTTAGGAGTTCGATTTACATTTTGAGAATTTCATTAACTACATAATAGACGCCAGACCAATATTTTTCAAATAAAATTACTTTATTTTATGCAAAGTTATATTGTTTTTCATTATATTTATAGTTTTCCGGAATATTAAATTTTACAATTAACAATAAAATTAAAAATCCTACATTCTTCTTATTATGGAACATATTCTGTAAAAAAAGAATATTAAAAGCTTAAAATAATAATTTAATTTTAATAATTCATATAAAAGTATAATGTATATTTAATAATTAATATTTAATTGCTATAATCCTTATATATAATTATCAACTAAGTTCAGAAAATTCACTTTATAATTTAAAGGAAATTATCATTTCAGAGAAAAAAACCATTACTTTCATGAAAAGTTAAGCCAACCGAACAACACGAAAAATTATTAGACTCACTGGATAACAAGTGAGTTCACACAGGATTTTGTCCATAAAAAGTACATACCTATTATGTATTATATATTTTATTTGATTTTATTCTTACCTGCCTATCTATCCTCTTTTTCCATTCGTTATAACATTTCGATATTAACGCTTATTTATTAGTATCATTTAAAATGACTTTTATGAACGTTTTTTTTAAACAAAACATTTATCCACAGCAATGTACTACAACACTTTATAATAATTTTTTATAATCATACTAAATTTATTCAAGCTTTTCTTGTTCACATCTTTTTTAATATATATCCACTTTGTCTTTGCAACTTGTAGATAGTACTTTTTATATTTCATTCAATTCAAAATAAAAATACATTGCTTTTATACATATTTTATAATATATTCATAAACTAAATGTAAATATAGTAAACTTATGGTTATAAAAAGTAGGAACATTATAAAATTCAAATTGAAAATTTTTTTCTTGAATTCGTTTCTCGAAAAAATTCTGTATTTAATAATTACGTAGGTATACATTAAATATAAAAAGTAATTTTTAGTACTTGTTTAATTGTGAATACGTTGTGATACATTTACATCAATTTTTCAAACACGAATAAAATATAAAATTTCAATGAACAAAAATGAATAAATTTATGAAATCATAATCTAAAAGAAGCGATTAAAATATTCATTTAAATATTTTTAAATATATTTATTTAACAAGTTTTTTAACAATAGAATCGGATAAAGGTTTAGTGTTGTATCGCATAAGAATTATTTTATGTTTTAAGGTTGCAGGTAAAACTTATGATCAATGCTTTAGTACAAATTTAAGAAATAATAAATTAAAAAGTAAGTAGTATTAATGAAAGCTTAATCAAGCTTTGTTACATCATTATGATTTAAAGTATTATTTATGGCATAAGAACAATAGGTTTGGTTTTTTTGCTCTACAATTTAAGATTTTGATATATCTTTATCATAACATTTAACTAGGCTATATTTATTTGAGTTATTTGTATAAAAAAACATAATGTAATATAAATAATGTTGGTATTTTAGCATAAAATTTATTAGATTAAACTTTCAAATTTGAAATATTACATTATGTCATCACATTTATATGAAAGGTATTTAATTGTAAAATATATTAGATTTTATTCATAAATTTAATAATTGAAAACGTCAATTGGTATTTATATATGCATTCCTATAATTAATGTTTACTAGATAATTTATAAAAATGAGTAACATACATTTTACACATTAAGTTTATTGAACGACAAGCAATCAATGTCTATTTTTTTATTTTTTCTTAAATCAAGGGTTAAAATAAATTCTATGAAACTACTGTATTTTCTCAACCAAATAATGTATTTGTCTACATATAAACATTTTGATTTAAAATGAAAACCAAAACATAAGAACAAATGATCTAGAGCAAAAATTTACGTTTGTTTGAATCGATAGTTTCAATACAAAATTCCAAAATACGGACATATTATACCCCAATGAAATTATTTAAAGCCGAAGAAAATAAACAAATTTTCCAGACCGTTCTACATGCAATTCATTCGGAAGTATATTATCATACATATTTTTGCTTTTAAATGAAAAATTTCAGGCTTCCTCCAGTAATTCTCAATATACCCACGAGAGTTAAGATGTATTTCCCATAAATTGCCGTCAATTTTAATATGTTGTAACATGTTTACTCTTCATTGTTTCGTATGATGCTCTTGATAATACGTATATCATTATACTACACAGTATAATCCTAGTAATAAATTTATTACTGTCGTTTGTCTGCATTTGGAAGTATAAATCTATTGAGAGAAATTCATTTTGGATGAGGGAGACTGCAAATTAAAAAAACAATAGTAGACGGAACATAAGAAATAAATAAAAGCCCAATTTAATTGAACATTAAAAATGAATTGTAATACTGAATAAAATGTTATTCTATTAATTATGGCCTACATTGTTTGTATATATTAATAATTTGTTTTCGGTAGTATAGGCAGATTCGGACAGAAAATTATTATTATGGAGTACAGAAAGGCAGTGCATTAAATGTGGTTGTGCCATTGCTAACATCACAATAAACAAGTAACACGTTTGTAGACAAACACTGGGTTTACAGTATCATTCACACTGTATATTGTTACGAAATAACATTTTTTAGTTTTTTTTCTTCGTCAGCTGCATTCATATTGACTATTGTTGTATTGAGTAACATGAAATATAGACCTGAAATAAAATCATTAGCACATTGATCTGAGTTAATATGAGACTCAAATTTAGTATTATATCACTTTTTTATAAAAATATCTTAATGAAAAACCAAATTACATAATTAATGACAAAAATTCAAGTCTCATAATTTAAATAAGAGTTTTTTATTTATTTTTATATACAACATAATAAATGCCAACTATAGCTTTCAATCGATAAGTAATGCTATTGCATGAAAAATAGTAGGTACTAACATGAAACGTTTATTCAACAGCAAGGACGAATCAAAGTACAATGCGAAATTGATAGACAAATGCTACGAAAATTGATAGAGGGTAAATATATATATATATATATATATATATATATATGTACACACACACACACATGCTTGTGTATGTAAGCCTGCGAATGCATCCTCGTTGATGTTCATTTTAAAATGCTTTAGTAGGTTTTCGAAAAGCTATATAATGTGCCATAGACGCAATGAAAATATATGCCCGAATCACATTACTTGCTTAGATATTTTGAAATATGAAAATTTTTATTGTTTTTAAATGCAATATTAGTATATGTGTAAGTGTTATAAAAAAATTTATGAAATTCGTTTACAAATACGTATGTATTAATGTCAAAATTATTATTGCTGAAAATTACGTGCCTGACAGGATCATATTATTTTATAAGTATTATGTCAATTTCAATTTTTGCTTTTCTGAGCATTTATTTTTTTGTTACTACACAGTCGTGTTTTATATGTAAATAGATTCACTCCATGTGCGTTAACATCTATGCAATTGTGAAATGATAAGATATGCATTCGTATAATGTAAGGATTTTCGTTTATAATTGAAAGTCTGTATAAATATTGTTGTAGAAATAATAGCAAGGTATTTTATTCATTACAATCTGTAAAAAATGTGATTAGAGTTAAAATAACGTTTTTTCAGCATATACTCTTTTGAATTGATGTAAATAATTACCCAGTCTGATATTTTGAATAACGTTTCTATATTTTTATTGTAAACATTACACTAAATATTTGGATTTTTTTAAATAGTGAAAAATGTGAGGCGCCCAAATTTCAGTTACTCAATGTATAGTTACACCTTTTGCATCGAAAACAAGATGTAGCGCAACTTGTAAACAAAGCTTTATTTTTATACGCAAGTTGAATCTGAACAGTAACCAGATTTTAATGTTCACCAACGACATTATATTATTGTTCTACTGTATATGAACTCTAGGAAAAACTCGATTCACTTCTACGTTTTTTTATATTTATAAAGCGCTGATGCGACAACTCTTTAATCAGCGCATATCAGCCTGCCTGTTTATTTTAGATACCGAAATAATTATACTCTCGCATTTTAAATATAAAGACCGGGCATATAAAAGACTACATAATAATATTGTTTATTAATAATGTTAAAAATCCTATTAACATTGTTATTAAAAGAAAAATTTTAAAACCGAATTCTAGAATTTGCGTAAGAAAGTATCACGATATATTAACACGTGAACGAGTATTTTATCTGCTTCGCGAATTCAGAATTCTGTGCGTGAGCAGATTAGCGCGTGACGTTAGTACTCAACTAGACGTGACGTGCTCCCAAATCAAGACTTTCTTTTGATGAAAAATCCGATCACGCATTTTGGTCCACTTTTATTCGCGGATAACAGCACCATTTTCTAGGCCATAACTCGTACCGGCTTCTCGCTAGATAACCGCTTATAATCTTATATCTTTGTATCTTGCACGAACCTTACAGCATTTAACGGGACCTTTGGTCTTTACATTCTAAATTAAATTACTCTTAAAATTACAGGATAGCTTTCGTTTGTTATTTAATTATTTCTTAAACGCTTTAACCATTGATTAATATACCGCACTTTTGATTATTCAACTATAACATTTTGCGGAAAACGACGAAATTAATTCTGAAATTTAATTTTCAAATCATAAAGCAGGGGACTATGATTAATTTGAACTTGCGAATTTCTTTCTTGCAAATTGCGTTCTACAAAATTAAAAATTACGGACTTCTTTGAAAAATTGAATTTCGAAATGTTTTTTTATAGAAATTCCTGCATGGTTTTTAACCACTTTACTTTTATTTGCATTTAATTTGTTTCTCTAGCTATGGGATTTATTTCATCGTGTAAAATTGCACATTATTCGTGATTACTCCTTATAATAAAGCTTAAAATAATTATTATAACAATTAATGAAATGAAGATTATAATTAATAAAAACCAATTACGTACCAAGACTTATACAAGGTTTAATCATGTGGTGTAAGTGCTTATGGCATGGTTATGACTTTTCTAAAATAAAGAACTTAGTTAATAAATTAAAACTTTAAATGAGATTATTTTGCCTAGAATGAAAACCGCGTACGTGGTTAACACAAATTATAATTGAATTTTTTTTTACATATTGTCTATTGATGTAACCATTGTTTACTTAATGCATATTTTAACAAAAAATGATAAATGTTCTGCAAAATTTTATTAATAATTCACTGTAATAAAGGAAATAAACAAATCGATACAGTGTGTGTTATATTATAGAATTTAGCTGCGGTTTTGAAACGTCGACAACTGCTGTATAAAGAAGCGTTACACTCATCATCAAATTTACACTGCGGTTGCTCTGTACATTTGTAGCATTTATTCAAAGAGGCAATGTTGGTTATACTTACACATATAGAGATGAGTACCCGCATACACATGTAAAGCGCAAGATACATAAACAAGCAGATAGAGAAGACAAAGGAGAGCCCGAGTCTACGCAAGAGGTATACCCATAAAAGCTTTTTGCGACGCTCTCCTTTATTACAAATTTATTTCTCTATCTTATTTCGATACTCCGGTATCATCTCCGAAAGAAAAATCATTTTTCTATTTTCAACCAAAGCTGCATCGAGAGTACAAAGAAAAATACCGGAAGATAAATCGGTAATGATTCCAACAGTTACTTTACTTTTTTCATATTGTAAGTATATCACGAGTAGCTTCGTTATTTATTCGTTTATCAATATACGTTACACTTATATTAAGTTTACGCTTGGTTATTCAATTACAATATTTATTATATTTTTTTATGTATAAAGAAGCCTTTTTAAACGAACACCAATAATTGAGTAAAATTTTACTTTGATTTCAATGAATTGAATAAAAACAAGAACAATCGCGAGTGAAATGCAATTCCAGGGACTTCGAAAACTTCTTATATCAGCACGCTCAACATAAATATGAAGAAATAGTAGCTATAAAAGGTTTTTGCAACAAATCATTATATAAAATGAAGAGCAACAAAAGTTAATAAATGATCCCAAGAGCGTACAATTTTCATTGCAACTCCTCTGGACTTCTGTAAGCTTGTTTAATCAGGCGAACGAATGTTTTGCTTTTCCATTACTCGCGGATGTTGTTGCCTGAAAGTACTGGATGAAAGTTTTCGCGATTTACTTTCGCCAAAGTTTACATAATTGATTTCGCTTGGCACCCTAGTTCTCTCACCTTTTTCGACGATAATGATGCAAGAAGTTTCTCGGGAAAAAGCCAAGACCGTTATAATTTAATAAATTAACGTCATTTGCGAGTTGTGCCAATGTTAAAATGAGATTTTATTTAACGCGAGCACGGATTTAAGAACAATTTTTAACCATAGTATGTCGACTGTGACGAATCCGTAATACATAATTCACAAGATGACGTCATCGTTTTGTTTCCGAATTCAATCAGGTTATTTTACTTTTCGTACACGTTCTGAGTCAATAATGTGTTTCGTAATAGTGTGTTCAATAATTACAGCACTTACTTAATTGATTTTTTATTTTATGAAGACTTCGAGAAATTGAAATCCGATGATTAAATTTGAATCATTCAATTTTAAACAAATCGTTACTTTTGTTTTAAATGATTATTGAAAATAAGTTTTGTAATTAAAAAAAATGACAGCATTAAAAATTCCTTAATTAATATATATTTATAATCCGAAGTTGCATGTAAAAATAGTGTGATCCAAATATTTAATTATTAATAAAAAATAATTTAGTATCATATTTTATGTTTTAGTAGTGTACCATATATAAGGTCAGACTAGATACTTTATGAGCATAGAGGAGATTATTGTAATTCCCAACTCTCGTCGAAGTTAATATACGTTCTCAATAATTTCTTCATTCCATTTGAATTATCCTATCCAGTGGCAACTTTTCATACTATTGTTTATTTAGAATATTTCTTTTCTTTTCTCGAGCTGCGATTTCACGTAAATTAAGAGTTATCGGGAAATAGGACTGGAGAAAACGGACACTGACCTGAATAAATTCTACAACAGTTGTATCGACGACCATCAGTGGATTTTGTATAAGGTGAATGACGCCATTCTTAACAGGGATGTTAGGCTTGACAATTTCGGCCAGTACGGAAGCCGTTGGATGGGATGCATCGCCTACTAACGTATCCGATTTCACGTAATCTATAAATTATAAGTACTATTTTAATATTTATTATTGATCACATCCAATTATTTACTGCAGATCGAATTTTTTAAAATTACTAAGGTAAAATATTATTTTTTAGTTAAACATCTTATAATTATAATAATTAATATTATATTATTACATTATCATGCAATGTATTAAAAAAAATGTTTACAAAATGTAAAATAAGCCTAATTAAAAAAGGCTTTTTCAAAAAGAAACTCATTTCATCTTCCGTAAACATGATAGCAGGTATAAGTTTCACATCGTTTGTTAAGTTTATCTTTATTTTTTCTTCCTTGCGCCGTATAGACAGCGATGACAAAAAGTTCAAGTATAAAATGAGATGCACTACTTCTTCGCATAACTTCGAAAGTTCGAAAATATCTTAATCATCGATCAAAGGTTCAGACGTATACTTACACTTTTCAGTGCCCTTGTCCGTATACTCTGTAGAAAAGCTGATTGTGACCTTGAGGTTGTCACCAAAAGCTAGGGTTTCATACGGTTTGTTGCTGGGGGTCGGAGCGGTAAAGAGGACGTGATTTGGTATCACGTGACCGTCAATCACTAGCCGATCGATTTTATCGGCGCGAGGTAATGGCTGTGAACAAGAAAGAGGTACAAATGCATAAAATAAGTTATACAAGAATAGTAAATATACACTCTCTTGCATTTTAACGAATGTTTCGTTTTGTATTTTTTCACACAAATTAACTTTGATTAAAATTCGATCACTGCTTTAATTCTTAAATTACTACTCGTATTCATTATGATCAATTAACGCCACGAATTTATGTGTTATGTAATTAAGGTTTGTTAATAAATTAATGACCTTTAATTAATTAGACAATTGATTTTTTAGAAGAAAAAAAGTAAAAGAAGTGAGAAGCAGAAGTATTTTTGAGTCGTTTTAGTTGTTCTTTTATAGATTAATTTTTTGTTTAAAATAATTTTTCTTAATATAAAAATTAACAATTATTGTAAGTCTAGAAGAATTTTAAGAATAATAAAATTATATTTGCTCTAGTATAGTAGATTATACAAGATAATAATTTCGACGATTCATTATGTTAATTGCTTAGATCATATCCTATATATATGATAATTCTAATAAACAATACGTATAATAATCTGTATAAATTTAAAATACTTTTTTTTTCTCAGAAAGTTTCTATTTTATGTATACATTAAATCATTATAATATATGAATTATTTTGGATTTCTAATTAAATATAAATATATAAACTTCCCTATAATATATTATAATATTTACTAAATATTTATTATAAACAATATTAGTTATAATAATTTGATCAAATAAAATCCAAATTTTGTAGATGTTAAAATATATATTTTTATGGAAAAATTGCGGATTTTACCATATTTTATCATATTTCAGGAAAAAACTTTATATAAACAATCTTTTATAATTTAATAAGGTATAATGTAAGTGCATGATATTATTTCTCACTAATATTTAATTAAAAATATAAGTAATGTATGTAGCTTAAATAAAATATACTATTAACTAAAACAGTATTTATCTTCATTTTTTTTTGGCTACGGAAACCTCACGTTTTTTTATATTTGTAGGAAAAAAAACTAGCATGTGAATGAAATTTTTACGATATTCTAAATTTTGTAATTGAAGACTAAAAGCGTTCAAATGTAGTTAGTTTTTCTCTTATAACGGCTTAGCGTTAAAGTGAAAAATGATCTCAAATGAATGAACCTAATAATACGTAGATAAAAAAACGCAATCCAATAATTCTGAGGATAGAGTCAATACTTTACCAATATAAAATGTGATGAAGATCTACAATATACAATAAAAGTTTAATTTCTTAATCATGATTTATATTAGTATATAATAATCAAGTATTTCAACCCTCTTATATATATTGAAATGTATTTAAAGATAACTTATAACTCATATGAATCTATGTTAAAGATTGTATAATTATACATGTTATTTTGAAAAACATAATAGAATCTAACCTGACTTTATAGCAGTAATTAAAAATAAAAAGAGTATAAGTAATAGTTCAAACATATAAAAGATGTTACAAACTAAAAAACAATTTTTAAAAATAGATTATCTCAAGCATATAAAGCATCTTTGCATATTAGTAATGTTTAAATTGTAACTTTTTAACTTATGTTGAAAAAACCATTTTTAGCTTAACTATATTTCAGTTAGAATAGTTATGACACAAGAAATTCAAGAATCTAGTAAATAGTAGCGAAAAAATGACAATATTTTCGACATAAAAAATTTCACATCTTTAAAGCGAAATGCAATTCTCGTTTATGTCATTAAAAAAAAAGACAAAAAATAAAATAGTTATAAGAAAAATGCGAAATATGAAAACAAAACTGAAAAATAAAACTAAATAAAAAACTTTTACAATGTTCAGAGCTTGTATTGATTTTAAATTAATTGGATTTCATATGTCGTTGCATGGCAATTTAGAAAAGATAAAGACATTAAAAATTTTTCGTAAAAAACAAATGTTCGGTACTGATTTAGTTATTAAATGTTTAAACAATACACCTATCTAACCCATAAGATTATGTTATTTTTTAAGAAAAAATAAAGTTTAATTATACATTAAACTAATATTTAATATACTAATAACACATATATAATTAATTCGTATATATAACAATGGTACATCTTTGATTCGATAAAACAAGATATATTTGATTAATTCTAGAAAAAAAATAATTAAATAAAGACTAATTTTAAAGTGTATTTAAGAATATAATTTTTTTTTTAAATTTTAATTCGAAATTTGATAATTGAAATTATAAATTAAAAATTTCAGGTATATCAAGCTTTTTACATTAAAAAATTGTTTATTTATGTTTTTGATTTGCATGAACATTATCAAAATTTTTAAAGAAGCATTTAATTATAATCGATAGAAATATTATAAAATAAAAATTTTTATTAATTAAACTAGATTATCAAAACTAATTACTAATTTTTAGTAATATGCATATCGATAAAATAGGCTAATTAAATAGTAAGCGTGCACTTCTTATATCTGTTTCTAATTAATTTCATAGGATTTATAACTGATTAAAAAATATAAACATTCAAAAATAACTGCCGTAATGAATCTCAAAAGTAAATCTTTAAACGATGAGTTAAGTGCTTTTAATATATTGAGGCCGTGATGTTAATGTCTGAAAGTGTTTTCGATCGCTTCGAATCAAATTAATAAAATCTGATACAATCACATTGCAAGGAGTCACACATTCAAATAAGATTTTTATACAAATAGAAAATAAAGGTACACTGAAAAATAAATATGCACAATTGTTAAATGTTTATACGTTTTGTTAGTAATGATTAAGATACAAATTTTTGAAAAGATTATTAATTTTTTCTTTTTTAATATATAGTTTCTATAAAATGAATATTTTATTAATTATTATATTATCACTAGATGCAGAATAAGAAATAATGCAAATCAATAAGTTAATATCATTATATATAATATTTTTCAAATGACTTTAGCATATAAAATAGTGCCACGTACCTTAAATCCTTCATCGACTGGAATAAAGAAAGTGTATTTGCCCTCTGCGGAAAATATATTACTCTTTTCAGTCAGTTTCACTCGTTGCTGGAAGGTTCTAAAATATTAAGAATTTTTAAATTAACATTACTGATAACCTTTCTAATAAAAATTTTTACATTGAATTATATGAATGCAGTGATGACGTTATTTATATTCAATCTCGATACTTATAATTCGTAATCTAGCCTCTTGACTGAAATGCAATCAAATTATACAACGCATGAGGTACAAGAGGGGTAGGGATAAGTTTCGACTCTGAGTAGTTATGATATTTAAACACAAGATGCATAGGTAGAGTAATAATACACAAATAGTAGGTAAATTTAACGTTTTTCAAAATAAAAAAAGGAAAGAAAGTTTAGGAGGACCATCCGAATAAAGATTGCATGCACATTCTATCATTATACAATTCTACATATAACAATCAGCATTTTGTATATTAATAATTAAACCGTCTATAAATTTTTACTGTCCAATCTTAATAATTATTCATTAGAATTACAAAAAATTAGACTTAGTTTTACAATTTTCTAAAAATTCAATGACAACATCATTTAAGTTTTAATAATAAATAATTATTGTACTAACCGAACACGATGATTTTCCAATTTCAAATTTTCACTTTGATTAATAAATTGAAAAGCATTTGGATTGTAAATAAGTTCAGAGCTTCGGAGTGGCTGGACAGGTTCGAGAACTTCTGAAATTTTGTGTAAAACCTGCAAAAAATAAAGCATGTTCAATCTTTTTTTTTACTTTATTTATTTATAGACATAATATATATGAATTAATATGTAAGAAATATTTTTTGTATTTCATAGCTAATATATTTTTTCTTATATTAAAAGTAGGTATTTCATTATTTAATAAATACTTCTGAATTACTTTATATTTAATAAATGTGTTGAGAAGAAATTTATATTATAATTAAAAAATCTATAAATTTATTATGGCAGAATATACAAAAATCTTGGAAACGGTTTTTATGTGCTATGTTGTTACTTTTTTTCGATATGAAAAGATTTTTAGGCTAACAACTATAAAAAAAAATAATATAGAGAATATGTTTTATAAAAGTACAAAAATTTTATTCTTAAAAAAAGATTTAATAGACCAATGACATAAGATCATAAGATTTTTTATCTATTAATTAAAAAACTGAAATTAATGAATAATAAATTTAATTATTATAATATTATAATAGTAGATTTTTTTATCATTAAAATGTAATATTTATAGAATATTAATGTTTAAATATAAATATTTGATGATAGTAGTTTTTTTTATATTTATTTTGTTCTGACACGATGTATACGTCATCTTTTATGCTTTAAACTTGCATTTCTCACCTGGAAACGAAATTAAAAAAAACTTACAAGGAACTTATAAATTAATGTTTTTGAATTATTATTATTGTGGTAAACAAATAATGAATGTACATGCAGATTTATGTACTGGAGAATCTCTTTAAAAATAATGAACTAAAATTTTCCTATTTTTATTCGTACTAAATACTTTCGTAATTCAACGAATCGATACAAGAAGGACATTATGTATAAAACGTCGTAATTGCAAGTATATTATAAACACCGACATTCGCATACACTGGTGTCTGTGTGTACTCTTACGTAGTACTACGTGAGAAAATCAATTACTGAATTTTCTGGAAATTGGAAGACTGAAGATTGTGATTTTACGAGATTTCTTACGATCACAGAAACGGTGAGGCTTAAATACGATAAAAGCGTATCGTTAAGGTAAGGCCAGGCGATGAACCGAGAATGAATAAAGTAACTCGTTAAAGTGTCTAGGCAGTAAGTGGCGAGTAAAAGAATCTTCGTTCAGCAATCCTTAGCGAATGAATTTTAAAGATGACTTTGGTTTTAATGAACTATTATTGTTACTCCAACCGTTAGTATTGAATCCTTAGCTGTCAATTTTGTTAATATGAATGAGAATCAAACATACTAACTAAGATATAAAATTTAAAAAATTTAATTGTCGAGTATCTATTGTCATATGATAAATTGATCATCTTATGCATATTTATTTATCTTTAGTATCCTATGAAATAATATTAAAAAAATGTATTCGTGTTGTCTTTATAAAAATATAAATGAAACTACTAAAAAGTTCTAATTAGTTTTTCCGTTCACCTATCTACTTAACACCTATAATATTATTATGTGTATCTATTTTTCAATATTTTTACAAGTTCGTAAAGAGAAGAAGGATAGTCGAAAAATAAATAACTGCTGAAACACTTATTCATTTTATATTTTTATGTTTTAAGATTTTGCTACATTTTAAATAAATATTGCAGGCAACTCAAAAATGAATAAGAATGACGCATAGTTTTAAATTAAATGCTTTTTTTGTGTTATAAATATTTTATCGAATGAAGACAAAAAATGATAAACCCCATACGAGTAGAAATGTGCATAGTGATTGAAAAAATGATAAACTTCGCACGACACTTGTTCCATTTATTTTAAATGTGAAGAGCTTCGTATAAATGTGGATTCTTTTGATATCACAATGTATATGAGAAATTGCTGATTCTTTTTCGTTGAAAATTTTATGATTTTATAAAAGTCGAAAAACTAATCATTTATTTGGGACTGTAATCATACAATTTTAATTGTTATGCCTACAATTATTAGTATCAGCTTTTACTATCTTTAATAAATAATATTTAATTAAAGCAAGTGCTTTTAGTAATTTAATACCTTCTCTAGATCTGAATGATGGAAGAAGGACTTCGATCTACTTGAAATAGCTTAAAGCAAGGAAAACGGAATACTCGTGCATGCAAAAGGCAAATAATGAAAAAGTATTACGCTAAAAATAGACTCACATCGTAAATCGAACGTGAATAAATATAATAGGATAAGGAGTATTTTTATCTTATTCATTGTATCCATATTAACATTATGCAATATTTTCTTCGAGCTAAAATTATAACCTTTGTTATTATGGATATGATTATTGTTGTTCATAAATATTATGACCTCTGTATAATTTTGAAATTCGCAAATATCAATGATTCAATAGATAATTGTTATATCTTGAAATCGCTATTGTATAAAGCACTTATATGATATATTGAATATTAAATATACACGAAAAATTACTTTGAATGAACTTTTATAAGTGATCGCAATTTTGAATTATTCAAATATTTTTTTTTAAATTTCTTTATCTAATACGTCAATTCTAAAATATTTAAGAATGTAATAATTATTATTTACAATCAAATTTCAAGTTTTGTAGGAAAATATTCATTTATTGAATTCTTAATAGTAAGAAAATCTAGAACTCTATTTTCATTTTCTCTATTTTTTATCAAGACGCTAAGTTTATTTATTATTATCACATTTTGTTTTTCTGTTTGTGTAAACAAAATTAGAGAAAACTCATTACAGAAACAATGTAATATATACAGACATAAACATAAATTCAATAATTTGAGAGTCAGGGAAAGAAATTGTAATGAATGAAACTTATAAAGTTAGAAAACCAGGATTAGAAATAACTTGGTAAAACAGAGAAAAGATATAGAACAAAAAATAAGTATTTTATGAAATGTAGGATAAAAATTTAGAGAAATATATATTGGGATAAGAAAGCAAAGAGACAAAATAAAATGTGTCAAAAGGTTGCGATCATTTGTGTCATGACAAAGTCATCGAGGTTTTCCATTTGTCTTACTCCGCGTGTTCAAAGAAAAGTAGTAAATTGGACTTCGCTTTGATGAACATCAACTTTCAATGCTTATCCTCATTGTCACTTTATGTAATTACAAAGACACTTACATGAAAAGGGTCTGTACAAGTGAAAGCTTAAATCATTTCATCGACATGAAATAAAAAGTTTTATTATGTGCGCGCAAAAGAAACTACTGACTCCAGCAGATCTGAATGAGTCTTCTTTCATTTTACAGGAATAATTAATTTGACGGGAAAATTGTTAACAATGTATTTACGAACTTTGTAGAAATTATTTGTTCAGAATTTCTGAAACTGCGTCTGACGCAGATTCATTTTCTTTTTATTCTGAGAAAAGTATCAAAGTTAGAAACTTATTGTTTACTTTCATAAGCATGTTAATTAAATGATAGTGACAAGTACAAATATGAATTACTGGTATGATGAAAATTATAAGGGAGATGAATTAAAAGGCGTTTTTGTGGAATATAATTACGTTTAACTTCTTATATTGCTTATTTATTTAAAGTGCTTTGTGTTATATATAATATATATATATAATAATTTACGTATTAAAAAATTTTTGAAGATGCAACGTTAGGTTCCATTAGAAACACGATTTTAATTATTTTAGATAACTACTCTAAATTATATTTATTCGCTTCTGATAGCATATTAACCAAAATCCAATGAATTTAAAGGATTAAATTTGATAGATTATCTTTGTGTATTTCCAATATTTAAGTATACCAAATATGTAATAGGTACAGCATAAAGGACAAATGAACAAAAAATGTATGTATACGATAATTATAACAAATGTAGAAAATCATTATTGTCCCTTAAAAAATTATCTAAATATTCATAAACTTGTTGAATGCATTATAACGAAATAAAGTTACGTAAAAATTTGAAATATTGTCATATATGAATGATGTATAAATGAGTATTTCTTGATATTTTTGACTCGCTTTGATATTTTTGACAATAATTTTAATCGCACAGATTAATATTTGTGATAGGAAAATACGTTAAATAAATCAGCGTGATTGGTTGCTCATCGCTTATACACTCTACCATCGGTTAGCAGTTCGTTCTA
Source organism: Kradibia gibbosae (assembly GCA_018907135.1). Classification (NCBI taxonomy): domain Eukaryota; kingdom Metazoa; phylum Arthropoda; class Insecta; order Hymenoptera; family Agaonidae; genus Kradibia; species Kradibia gibbosae. Next base: position 11,357,045 of record JACCHX010000002.1, on the reverse strand, counting down.
CCACGAGGAGTCGGTATTACGCATGGGCGAACTGGCACAACACGCTCACTTATAAAAGCATTTTGATTAGCTCTAGGCCCTTATCAATCTGTACGATAAAGTGCTACAGTGTTATCGGCATGAGATTTTCATTGTATATTCGATCGAGTGCTATTTCAATATCGGCTCAACGTTCTTTGTACAACCAAGTGCCTTGTCGCTAATGCAAACCTATAGCTTGAATACAGGTGCAATATGTTTACCAATCTTATTTTATAAATTACACGTCAGCTTGGAAATAGTTCGCATTGCTTTCATAATTCGTTCAAATTAAATTGGAAGTTAACGAAAGCTAAAATAAAATGGAATGTGCATTTAATAATAATGATTCATTTTCGGCTACTGGGTTTAATGGAGATTTTTATATGAAAGGCAACCATTAACCTTATCTGAATTATTGTATCTACAGGTAATTTACAATATGAATTGCACCACAGCGAATTTTAATAATAAATTCGTGGTATCGTATACATAAAAACTGATCATTAATGATATTCTTAGCCGCAAATTTTAGTTTGTATCCCTTTTATTGATAGTAGGACGTAAGAATACGCAATGACTGCCAAATTAGTAAGCAAACGTAAATCTTAATAAAAGAAACTTGAATACATAGTTTTGGCTTATTTGATAGAATAATTTGTGAAAATCCTACGAAAAAAATTAACTGCTTCTATAATTGTTTAACAATGGAGATATAATAACGAATAAAATAACGAATAATACGGAGCTATCTATTTTCTGGGTTTTCGTATTATAGATACCGTGTGTTAGATAGAATCTTAAATAATTTTAATAAAATTTCAAAGATTAAAAATGGCAGTGACACGACAATCAAATTACACCCAAATTTTTATTGGACTATCGGTAATCTTTTTGCAATCGAGGTGTATCCTCCGCATAGGATTCACTCGAGTCGAACAATAAAGTACACAATTGCATATCCATGGCACGTACAGAGTGGCAACGAAGTGCTTCAAAGATAATAAACTAGAGTTCTTGTGCCGTACGTAAACAAGCTTTTGTAATTGAGAAACTCGCTCACTTCGGGACCCGCACGCACACAGTGCACACACTTGAATACGCATCATGTAGATTCAAGCTCAACTCCATATCCCCATTCCCCTTCTTGTTCCATTTCCCACTCTACGGTCTGTTTCTCCTTCTCTCTGCAGCCGTGGATGCACTAACCCGCAATCTATTGCAGCTCCTCAGAGTCAAACTTCTATTATTGGTTTACAGATGATTTCGTGTGCCGAGATACTTCAATATCTATCTCGTTCCTTCTGCATATCTATCGATCTTCCTCTCTCAAACGCTGTCAATCCAATTCCTACTCTCTCTCTATCTCTCTCTCTCTCTCTCTCATACAAGCATTTATCTAACTCTTGCATCCTGAAATTTTATTAAATTTACCTACGCGAAAGCTTTGCTATAACATCCCAAGAGCTTTTGCCTGATATAACACGGAAGCTAATGGAGAAAGGACACGGCAGCGTTTGATTGCAATTATGCCATCGTAAATTTAATTTCATAATTTTAGATTTACATGTTATTCAGCTTTTTTATTTCTTGAATATTATGTATTTTATTTCGTCTACTTTTTCACATTAAAAATTTACTTGCATTTTAGCGTATTTAGAAGTAGAAGCGTTATAATTTCTTTTCGTAACTTTTTTCAACTGGAATATAAATTCAATCGAGAAGAAGTTTTAGGGATATTTTAAAAATTCAAAAAAATTTTCGTATTGATTGAAATTTGAAGTAAAAGTAACGCAGATATACCTATTGTTTCTTTTTTTGATTATATCAAAGAAGTATTGTTGCTCTAAGTTGTTTATTATTCACATATTTGTCCTTTTCTTTGGGACCCATTAGAAATCATAATTTCTATCATAATTAAATTTAATCATAATTAAATTTATTAAAATGGAGCTTAAGACACTTTTTTTAGGAAATATAAACAAGTAATAAGCACGTGTATTGAGAATATAAATTTTGATAAATTTTTTTTTTAAATTTAACTTAGCTTAAATCGTTGATGGATTAAAATTAATTTTATAAATTATAAAATTGAGTTCGATTGAAGGTTTTTTTGATTATGCAATAAAGGCACCTTAGTTTTATCTAAGAAAATACATTTTTTCAATATTAAAATGTTGTTTTTTTTACAAAAATGACGTTGAAATATAAATTTGTGTTCCATTTTCATTATCTATTAATATTATTATATGTTCTGATGTAAAAGCTAATATATCTCGTCATGCAAGTTGTTTTCTTTGATATCGATCTGTATGTAAGAAAACTGTAAGTTGTGATTTGTGTTTAATGATTGGCGTTCCTTTCAATTTACAGGACCTTAAAACTCATAAAAGAAAATTTTCAATAAGGCGATTACTTTAGTGAGCCTTTTACTTAATTATAAAAAAGAGGAAATGAATATGAAAAAAAGAGACAGACTGCTTTATTGTTAACTTTAATTAAAGGTGAATAATTATGTCGATATTTGTCAGTGCGTCAACATACAAACAGAAAAAGAAATAATTTTTCTGATAAAAATCACATGAGTTAAAAGAATAAATACATAATTTGTTAAAACAATTTTTTTATTCATTATTTCTATTTTTTAAAGTACTTTGATATGCTGACTAAAAATAAAAAAAATAAATGAAACCATTTTTTAATGAATAAATATTATGAGTATTACTTATTATAGACAAAATTTATGAAATTAATTATAATATACATGTACTAATTTGATATTTTTAGGCTACAAATTATGCAAAATTTAATGCTAATTAAAAGTAATTAAAGCCAATAATAAATATCTGCATCTAAAGATGTAAGATGTTTTTCAAACTAAACATTTCTGAAGAAGCACAAAATAAAAATTCCTTTACTCTATTTTATTATATATATATATACATTAATCTTCGAAGAAAAAAATTAATTTATGTAAAAATTTGAAAAAAAAAATTAAATTTTAATATTAAGAAATGATAAGCTACAAAATTTTTACTAAAATAAACATAATTTGAAATTTATAACTATTTTTACTACGTTTTTATATACTAATGCTTGATTGTTGTAATATTATTTGTACTCATAACTATAAATAAAGTAACATGTATTTAAATTTTTTAAAAATATAAAGATTATAATTAGTGGTATTATGATTATTATTATTCAATTAATCGCGCACTTATTAAATATTTACGCTTAATATTATTGTTATTATTAATTCATTTATACATATCAGAAATGAATTTAAAAAAATCCATTGGTTTGTTCAAATATAAAATTGGAAAATCGGATATTTACATTTACATTCTATGATACTGAATTTAATCCATCACAGAGTTTAATATTAACAAATCTATTTGCTACTCGGCAAAAGCAAATTAAGAAAAAATATGAAAAAGTACATCTTTTACCTTTCTATTTAAAAATGACATCCACTACTACCATTCAGTTTGTTTTTATTAGTAATTAAAATAAGTAAATTTCAAAAAGAATATAAAAATGGACATTCTTTTTAATTCTTACGATTTAATATCGAATACTCTTATTTTTACATTTTCTAATCATCTGTCGCGTATTAAAAAATTCGCGTGATTTAATTTTTCTTCAAGACTCCGTGTTATAAGCTACTTTGATTAACTGCAAAATCATGTTTCAGCTTAACTGTGCACGTAATATAAATTTAATAACAAATCTGAATAGTAAGAAAAGGAAAATCAGCTTATTCTAGTCTTTTCTGGTTACACGCGATAAACAAGTATGTTCTCTTTATAACAACGGATTTTACCACAAAATATAATTGTGTATATTTCTCCGAGATACTCTGTAAATCTAACTTTACGAGAGATCTCGCATAGACTGCAATGAAAATTCATTCTTAACAAGTGGTTTGGGTAACTGCACGCTCGAGTACTAGTTATCATGAGAAAGAATAAGAGAGAAAGAGATACGGACAGTAGCTGTTGCGCACGCCAACATGGCGACTTATTGTTTTCGCGTTTAGTTCAGCGACAGAATTCCTTCGCAATTCAAATTGTGATTAACATTCACGAGTTTGTTGTTAGGCAGCACGGAATTCCAGTTTAGCGTAATTGGAATCACAAGAGTATTTAAAGATGTTTGACAATGCTGTGCTTGCAAAGCCAAAATTATTTAAAAAATTTATGGCTCGTTAATTAAGTATCTCTATGAATATTGCAGAACATATTCTATTAATTTATTGACGATCTTTCTGCATTTTTGAATCAATACTTTAAAGTATATTTTCTATTAAAATTTTCCATGCTATCGATATACATAGTTGCGGTTGAAATATTTACGACTATCGATAAGGTTTATTTAATTTTTTTGCCACAGTCTCGTCTAACTAAATCACAAGAGCCGTTAAAAAATTTCTAATCTGATTCTTAAAATTTAAAAACAAAGAATATGGAAAATATTGAAAAGATAAACATATGTATCATAATAATGTAACAATGGCATCTACAGAAATATATTAAGACTCAGAATTTTCATTAAAATATTTATTATAAAGCGCAGTATGCAAGCAGAATTTAATTGCAAGAAATAAATATTTGTGGATTGTGTGTTCTGGCTTGCGTCATCCTTCATATATCAAAATATATTGTAGCTTATGCTCTTAAACTGTAGGTTTCATTCAAAGTGTTATTAATTACATGTTCAGAACTAAAAATAAGATGAAAAAGTATAAGTGCAAAAGTTGAATTTTTTTAAATATTTAACATGAGCTTAATAAATAAGCAATCGATGAATGTTAAGAGTGAACGTTAAGAATGATAAGAGTGGAGCATTAATATTGATTTTTTACTACTAAATAAAAAAAATAAAGATACTGTACATAAAATGATGTCTTGTATTTTAATAAATGTCAATTTATTAAATTATAAACTATTTATTATAATTATAAGGTGTTTTAATTATAATAATGTATTTAAAATCAAACTTTTTTTGGTATTTAATGTAGGTTATCATGTGTAATAAATTTTTTATAATACAATGCCTTCTTCGATTAAAAAAAGTATTACGAATGTATGTAATAGTTCAAGCACTTGAATAGAAAACTAAAATATTTTAATACAATTTTTGATATTTTTTCCAGGTAAGATTTCAAGTCCAATATAAATAGTTGTTTTGCTGTAATCAGTATAATTAAATTAAAATCCATACGCAATAGATTTTTCCAATCGATGGCAATTGTATTGGGCCAAAAAAATTCCCTTATATTTTTTTCAGAAGCAATCCAAGTCCACTCATGATTTCGCGAATCTTTTGAAATATTTTCCAATAACTGGTAGTTGCCTAAGGTTGAAGCTATAAGGAAGTGAAATGAACTTTACTTTGCGATTGCCGCGGTTGACCCGAAATCTCACGGGATGCATGCTGGTCGTTAAATTGGAAGGCATCTCCGCCACTCAAGGCCTCTTGGGTTCATTGAATTGAGGGTGGTGCAATTCCTCCTGAGGCTAACAAAAATCCTAGCAAATCTGTGCATTTCTTTTGACTTTTCATACTCGGTGGCCATGGACACCCTCTCCTCTCCTTTCTTTCGTCATTACTTTTCATTGTTTTTTTTCATTTTGTTCCCTTACGAGAATTTAAAAATATTTTCATTTCAATAAAGAAAAATATTTCTTATCTAAACTGGATTTTTTATGATAAATTTTTCTCTTACTATAAACTTATGCATAGATTCCCGAATAAGGCTACCAAAAAATCGTTGATACGATTTTAAGATCACATGGTAAGAGAGACATGCATGTAACCGTGAAATGTCTTATGATTCCGATTCAAGAAAATAACTACAACTGCATTTTTCCGTTCGCTCGTTCCTTATTGATAAGTTATTCGTATACTCGCGTATTTTAAAGAAAAAATTTTATATACAAATTTTATTATTCTATTTAATTATATATATATATATATATATATCTTTTCTCGAAAAATGCAGAAATTTGATGAATGTTTGAATAATTAATATGTTGAAATTCTCAAAAATTAAAAATTTATTCATGATAGAATTACGTTTTACTTATTGATGAAATGCATCGAACTTAAATTCTTATAATTTCATTCTCTTATTTCCTAACCAATTATGATATATTCTAATATTTAATTAACTAATGAAAAATTCTTCGTAATGCTATCTATTGCACTTTCATCAAATTATTTATATAAGGTAAGAGCAAATATGGGGCGAATGTTGGAGAGAAACCGCCTGAAGGAATTTGATTAAAAAGTCGTTGGCAGGGAAAAATTGTAACTTAGATGATAATGTCAATATTAAAACCACACAGTTTCACGTTTTCTTTATTTTATTACTTCTTTATTATCGCAACCGGGGGAACTTCCATTTCCTCGTTTGCCGTGAAAATTCTATCACTGTAGGCTCAATATTGCTTTGAAGAACATTATTTTTAGATGGCTAAGACTCCTACGCATTTACAAACCTTTATTTACAGCTCACTCAGAGAAATCACTGCGTTAATTATATGTTCTGCGATATAATGACCTCAGCTACTGTGAATTCAGTATAATATACAACTGTTTATCATTGGTTCGTTTCATTGTGTCCGTGACTCAAATACTTTTTTAAAAATTTTCTATTAGTTTGTACAAATAATTTTAATTTAGTCCATCGTATTTATTATCTCAAATTCATAATTAATTTTATAAACCTATTTCGATTTTTATAAGTAAAGATAAAGTGCTTTATCCAGCAACTTTTTGTAGAAACAATACAGCTGTATTTCACAATTTTCAACTACTATATGTCTTATAAATGAGTTTGGCGGCTTTTGTAAAGTTTTTGTTATTTCTAAGCACAGAAGAGTACAAACGAATGTACAAGAATAGTGAGCTGTAAATTATTTTAGAATTATGAGGTACAAAAAAGAATATAACATTTATTTCTAAAGAATAAATTTAACATATGTTTAGTTGATATTTCTAAGAAAATTATTAAAAAATTGAAATACTTTATTGATTATGCCTCTTATAGCAGTCTTAAAAAATATTTTGCAACAATTGAAAAAGGTAATTTTGGTGGAAAAATACGCATCCAGATGAAATTTTTTTTAAATTTATTAATGGTAATAAATAACTAATAATTTGTAAAATATTTTTTTTCACATTTATCAAGTGGTTTAATATTTGTTTAATGTTTTAAATTTTTTTAGGAAATTATAGAATAGAAATTTTTTTTGAAATTTTAAGTAAAGTATATTTCGACATAGTACAAAATGCTGAAAAAATAATACATTTAATTTCACGAAACATAAATTACAAAAAGAAATTTAATATTTTTCACGAATATATATTTACTTGTTAGCATATAATGATGCAACAATACCCTCATTTAATATTAAAATTATTGCTGCTTTAAAAAAATTGGTAAAAGTTTAGGTTTAAGTAGACGAGTAAAAAAATCTTATTTTACGAATGAAACTTAAATAGTCTTGCGTCGTATCGTTCTCAGTCAGAAAACTTTTTAAAACAGGAAAGTTCTATCTATCTCTTAGATAATGTGAACAATACTTACAAGTGTAGATAAAGAAAGGAGTTTTTAAGTTTTCGGAATAACTATTTCAATTTTTTTTTAAATTCGCATGTAAGAAACATTAAATAATTTTGAAAATTTGTGCAATAAAAAATGTCAAAAAATTTTCCTTTTAAATACTTTTGTGAATAGAAATAATTGTTTTTAATATTTAATTAAAACAAACAAAGCAAATAATTAATTTTTACGTATACTATTCTTAAGTGAAATTTTAAAAGTTAAAAAATAAATGATAACATGTTTATGAATATCTATACATTACAAAAGATATTTTGAAAAATTCTTTGGAGCTTTAAAAATATTACAATCTTCTTTTGAAGAACATCGTTTGATTCTCACAACTATTATACTAACTATGACTAATGATCCAAAAGTTGTTACTATACTCGAATGCAGCCAGAATTAGCTTTGTGAATTAACTGTCCTCTTATTATACTTATCACTATTGTAAGTTATAAACTACCAGCATACTAGAAAATGATGTAAGGTCGTGTTCGGTAATTTTGAAGGAACTTTCCTAGAATGGGAATCTGAATTTGGATTTTACTAAATGGCTTTGTTCTTTTTGCGTAGGAAATGAATCTCTAGCTTTTCTCGACCTCGAGAACTACTACTACTACGACTTCATTTCTTTCACAAATGATACTTTTTTTGGTAAAATTAGAAATTACTCCGATGTATAAGTTCATTTTAGTTATTACGGTCTACAATAGCCAAGAAAATTTCTCAATTTTTAATTAGTGATGTATAATTATATGATACATAAGCCATATAACCCTTCTTATGAATATGTTTTATGTTGTACAGACGAATAGGCACTCTTAAAAACGAATTTATTTATATAAATTTATCTCGAGTTTTAAGTACTTTACTAACCAATCAATTCAAAACAGACACGAACATTTATGCACTGCTCAATCTGTAACTAGTAGTGGCTCTTTGAGATGAATAAGTTTCGTATTTAATAATGTGACAAAGGGCAGTTACGTAATTTCACCAATTTATCGAAATTTTCTATTGATTTTGTAAAACTGTTTTAAAAATATTGCATAGACTCATTGATCCTATTAGGTTATCCCCTCAAAATATGCATCATCAATAATTGTTGATACTGTTTGCTTGGATTTTTTTTGATAACACGGAAGTTCATTCGTATTTGTTATATATTATTTATATCTGATGCTATCTCCGATACAAAATTTATTGTAAAATACTCTATATCACGTATCAAATATAGCTTTATGATTCACAGACAGCAGATAAAATATGAATAAAAAAGTTAGGCTTCTTAACTAAAAATTCAATGTTAAATAGTTGACATGATATTAAATGTCAAATTTTATACTTTTATAAGGACAGAAATAAAAAAATCTTACCTCATATGATTTATCTTTTTTTAGCTTAATAAATAAATACATTATGTAATCAAACATTTAATATTTGTTAATAAAAAATGCTAAAGATTAAGATGAATAAAATAATTTGATATAATAGCATTGCATACACTGTAGTCTAATACTAAAAAATATTAAATTCTCTTTATAGTTATGTATTTAGGATTTAGTTATATATAAAAGAACTAATAAAGCATAATAAATGTTTAATTTACTTCATAAAACATATTTTATTGGATAAAATAAAAGTTACCTGTCTTTTTTTTTCATGATCGTTCGGTGAAAAAGTGAATTCGTAATTACTGCCTTCGATGATTCTTGCATTATTAATGAAAATTTCTTCATAACCTCTCAATCCCTGTCTTCGCGTTACCCATAATGGTGGATTTCCGTCAAGCTCAGAAGTTAAAGACTGTGTAAATTGTTCCGTTCTTAGTGCTTGGTTTGCTGTAAATTAGAAATAACTTTAGCATGTATTTATTATAAAACTAATAATACGATCATTACAAATTACATATATCATTGATAGTAAAGAAACTAGGTATCTTTATATTATGTACAAATAAAATTTTAACACAACAAAAAAAAACGTTCATTAGTTCAATTAATAATAAGCAATATATTTCCATTTGTATTTTAAAACAAAATTTTGCTATTGGTGTGAGTTTTTAAATCAAGAGTAACATAAATAGACAATTTTTGTAAAAAGAAATTAGAGTGGATCAGTCTAATACTGTTCAAGAAAATTTAATTCCACGTGTCGTTGATTGTAACAATATCGAAGATAAGATAAAGAATAACAGAAAGAGAAAATAGACAATCATCAATGTTTCTAAAAAACATCGTGAAAAAAGAGTGAAGTGGTGGACGGGAAACGGAAACCCATCGAGATCTCGTAAAGTCGCTCCTCTGCAAACCCTTATTATCTCGTTACGCGCTCAGCTCTCGCAATTTCCGCTCTCCTCGTAGAGCAAAAGGAACAATGCGCGCTCATTAGTACTTTGGAGTTGCATTTCTGAACTGATCGACGCGAGTTTTAAGAATCATGACTACCGCACATACTTCAGTTGCGCAAGATTTTAGTTGTGAACGTTGATTGTATCTGGAGCTAGGAATGCCCATAAAAATAACAAAGTTTATGGCGGTTGGACTCTATCGGGTCAGTTCTACTATGCATGCCTACAATCATAGATAAAATGAAAAAGAAACGATTATAAGACTTTTATGTCCTTGATAATGTATTGAGATCAATTATGTTTTCATTTCACGAATAGAGTTTATATTTAAGAATACATTAAAATTGATCATTATTATTTGGAAAATGATAGGACTTTTATCAATAAAATAAGTATTCCCAAGAACAGGGGAAATTAAATGTTAATTTATTTACAGAGATGATCTACTAATTTCACAACAAGTAGTAGAATTGTTTTAAATTACACCATATTCACGTACAATAAACGTCTGTTACAAAAATTTAATACAATTTTATTGACGACTTTGCAACGAAATTATTGTATTAATGTCTACATATTGGACATGTTTGTTAAAAATGAACTTTTAAGTTTGTTCTATTCTAGGATATTAAAAAAATTCTGGTAACCAAAAGGAAGCTTCGAGAAACTTTAAAATTAAATGGATTAGGTAAACAAGAAAGCAGTGCAATAATACAATATCAACAAGAACATTTTAGCTTGCAATCACCTTAATAGATTTATTTTAAAAACAACCTTTAAAATTGATGCTCATCGAAATAAGGGATGCACAATTACAATGATTTCCCTTTAGCAGTCACTACAAAATGCAAATCCGTGCATATATCTCCAAATAATTTCCTATTAAATTCTTAAATCGAGCCCTGCGACATTCGGATGTAATGGCTGCGTAGACACTTTTTCAATGCGAGATAAGGCCAATGAGAGGCGCGTACACTTACATAAGACGAATATAAGAGATAGCGCTTCAGAAGCGCTCCGGATAATGGAAGAAAGAAAAATCCCATCTGGCTAAAAGCCATGATGAGAGGAGCGACATCACATACGTCGGGGGCAATTGGAAAGTCGGAGGAGATAAGGAAAAACGATAAGGAAACTTGCCAATTTTTGAATATTCCCTCCATGTAATGATTGAGTATGGACTGATAAGTGCATACTAATATCACGTTTGTTTTAACCTTTCCATATTTATTTTTTATATGTTTTGCTATTATTTTGAGTGCTCAATTCTTTCATCAATGTAACATTAATCTTACCTCGTAAAACAGGAAAAGATCTAATTAATCTACCAAAGCTATCAAAATATTTAAAAATAAGATGTACAGGATCTAACGCTTAAATGGAATTTTCTTTTAATAACATCTTTTCACTTTGTATTTATTAATAAATTTGTTATGCTATTACTGAAATTTATAGAAGATAATTAATAGTATTCGAACTACTTAATAAGCTTTATCTCAGCTTAGGAATATTTCATTTATTTCTTAAATTACAAAAAAAAAAATACAATATTATCTGTACTATTAATTACATTTTTAATTGTAGTACTCATTAAGTCAGAAAACAATCGCTTCTTAACAAATGTAAAATCAGTTTAACAAATTCACTGTATTTATATTGTACTTTTAACAAATAATAAACAAATAAGTATATTATTATACTATAATATTTAAAATATCGTAATGAAAACTTGATGTAATTACTTAAAGAATTATTTTTTTTATTTTTTATTTCACTTATAATTTACGTAATCATAATGTGAAATTTTATAAAATTAAACTCAGAGTAATTGTAAAAAGATTTTATCATATTTATAAAAAATTGTAATGTCAAAATATTTTCGAATGCTCATAAATAATCATGTGGATGAATTTAGAATATATTTTTTCAACAATATTAGTAATTTTAAATTAAAAATCTTAAATCCTAAATCAAAATAAAAAAAATCGATATATTCTTTAAACGTGATTTGATTTTAACTAATTAATCAACAGCAACGCATATTAATTAAATTCTCCTCTTGGCATTAGTAATAAATAAATGTACAAGGACTATTACTTTATTTTAATGAAATTGAAACTAATATCAACAATGTTATTATTTAATATACAAAAACGTTGATAATGAAATTTACTTTACATCGAAAATCAAGAATCGCGAAATTAACGAATACTATAAAAAAATGAAAATAACTTGAATTGAAAGAATAGAATAGTGTAGTGAAAGCGTGATTTTATTTCAATGTGTGAGTAATTTGCAAATTGTTACATGATCAGTTGAATTTGTGCAAATTTGAATTTAATTGCTATCCCGAGAGATAAAGAAGCAGAAGTGACAACATTAATCATCCCACCCAATCGGAATAATTTATAAATTTGCTTTCAATTAAACGCATGACTTACTGAGCTGAGGTAAAAATTGAAAATTTTAATTTCGCTTTGTTACGGTATTTATAGCAGGAATAAAGTGACGGAAAAGTTGGTTGATTACATTATGTAGACAAGATTTATTGCGCGCTAAGCTTTATGCACAAATGGGTAAATATAAATATATTCTGCGGTATATAATATTTAATAAAAACCTTGCAAATGTGTCAATCACAATACATCGGCCTGCCTCAATGGGCGAACGTACTCAGTATAAATATAAATCATCACCAATAGTTCAGCACTCCATGCACTGATACTGTCATGATTAAAGGGAAAAGAGCAAATGAAAAAAGCCAATTCGAGTTCTTTTCCTCTGTTCGTAAAAGAGGACAATACTAATATATCGTGCTTAAATAAGCCGTTGTACAGGAAACTCAGGATTAGTCAACCCCGGAGTGACGTGTCCTAGATGATATACACTCGTCGCTTTTCGAGTTTCTCCCGGTGATCACTTTCAGTGAAACCTTCTCTGACTGTTTCCAATTTATCAAGACCTTATTTCTGTCTCTTCGTCATCTTCCTGCAAGGTTAGCCGAAGCACCGCTCGCTCACTGACTTATCAAAGAAACTCGTTCTTTAGTCCTTTACCTGGTCTCACATGCACAATGTGTTATGAAGGTATTTACAGCTTCTCGAACTTGTACGTATCTATATCCTGAGGTTATTTTTATACCGTATTAAGAGTTTCGCAAAGGATGCTTACATGTAAACGAAACACTATTAAGAACGAAGTAAAATCATTATGCAAATTACCGTATTGCATTCGAGAGTCTTTTTTCCCTAAATTTTATGTTTTTAATAGTCAAGCTCATTCTTGCAATATTGAGTTATAAATCGTATATTTAGCTGTGACTATTTAATATAAGTATATATAAATATTTAATATATTTACTATAAGTTCATTTCTTTTTTTACTAATAAACATTTTAAAAATTACCTTTTTACGTATCCTTTATTCCATCAACATTTTCACCTTAGAAAATAGTATCTTAAGACCGAAGTATTAAGTTACGCGTATTTATGGTTTTACAATCTCTTGCAAGTTCGGAAACACTAGATTTTCATTAAAAATATCTACTTAAATTTAGAGAATTATAAAATATAATGAAATCACTTTCAAATCTGAATTTCTTATATATGATGGCAAAATGAATGATTTTGGAAATCAAAAATATAATAATTCACTAGTCTCTTTGTAATTTTAAGCATTTTAATCCTTAGCAGCTGCGAATAGGTGAAATTTTAGCGCCTATCTTACGCAGAGGAGACTTCAAATACGTTGAAAAAAATTAAGAATTTATATTTTTAAAGTAAAACCTTATAATGCAATTCAAATAATAATGATACTGAAACTAGTTTGTCATATTCAAAACATTAATGTTACATTTGCACTTCTTATCTTAAAAAGTTATTTAACTTTTAATCTATGTTTAATCCTTTAGTTAAATTTTATGTGTGTAATTTGTATTTCAAATTTTAGAAAAAATTACATATTTAATTTTGCTTTATGAAAATGTGAAAAATCATACAAAGAAATTCTTCAGCTTTTGTTTAAAAACTACATTACATACAAAAGTAAATTATTTATTTACACATCTTTATTAATTTACCTTTTTCGCTTATGCACAAATGAAATTCACCTAATGATATTTAATTATTATACAAAATAAAAAATGTTCTTCTATATAGTCAAATAATCAATTAAGTTTTGATAAATATAGATGCACTCAGGGCATAAAAGTCAGTTTCAGAATTCCTTGAACTAAGTACTTCTTATACAGAATATTTATTTCACTACGTTAAACAAAATTGAAATACGCTAGATTATATGAATGCAGTTGGCTGTATTATTTTTGCTTTACAGTGTCGCGGTATACTAGAGGAAATGAATTTTTCAATTCTAGTCTTGTATTTCCATTAAAACTACGAAGCATTGTTGGACAGTAATGACCAAGATATAAATGCAATCTGTGTAAGGGAGACAAAATGTACCGAAATACGGCGAAATCGTCACCATTTAACAAGTTCTCATTTTCGTAACGGTTCGATTAACTTGCATGTGTTTCGTACAGAAAAATATACGAGGCCTTAGCGTTGAGTGATCGTGGACTCATCTCTCTTTTTTCGATCAATTCACGAGATTTTCCCAAGGGCAAAAGCGCCCGAATGAATGAACAACTGGGGAAGGAAAAGGTTCGTTTGTCTTTTTTTACTATTTTTCTTCATTTTTCTTCATCGCTCTCGACTGGTATACTCCCTCGATCTTTTATTGTATTTAAACATTTTTCGCTCTTTTAATATCATTTTTTTAGCATACTTTGTTGATCTGTAGAATTTTTTTATATATTGTGATGTTTTGTGTTGATAAGAATTACAATTATTATTCTTACTAGAGTAAAGAATGATGTTGTCCAAGAATTTATTTCTGACCATAAAAAACAACGAAATAAATTTAATACAAATGTCTCTTTACACTTTTACCCTTCTATTTTTAAATGGAAAAATATTATTTTTCACAGATTTTGTTTTCTTGAACAAATATTAAATTTAATACTAATACTTACAGGCAAGTAATCTTATATCAAAGAAAAAGATCTTGCCTAAAAGTAAAATATAACACTACCCGTAGCCAAATTCTTCCCAAAAAACATTCACTTGAGACCACGCGAAATATTATTTATCATTTATTTAAGTTTTTAATCATAGCTCTCATCATACAAAGACTCAAAACTACAAAACTGACTACAAAACTCCTTGAACTTTATACATAATAAAGCGAGTGTTCTAATGGCGTGGCAATTTCTAGAAGTCTTCTTATTAATTGTTAGGATCTCGATTTATTAACTTTACAGGTTTACTATTGTCAGATTCGATTGACTTAGATTTTCGATTTCGAATTCGTAGAAGATTTGTTCTAAAATTTCAATTTGTATCTTTTTATTTATATTATTATAATTATAATATGGACTGACTTAAAAATTTGAATATTTTTACTGTTTATCACTGTATTACGTGGAAATTCAATACGTATAAGGTTTTTCTTAAATTTAATAATATTTTCATTAAGCTGTTCGCTGAATTCATTAATTTTATACATTCTAGCAGTTTTTAATGCATGCGCAATAAACATTTTTAAAATAAAATTAAATTTACATAACATGATTTCAATTTGAGATTCGACAATAATAAATGAAATCTTTTAATTTTTTTTTACTTAAAAATATTATTATTACTATTATTATATACATATATATGTATACATATAGGATAAATTTTAATTTAAAAAAAAAAAAAAACAAAAAAAATAGTTGTTAGAAACAAAATTTCAAATGTGAAACACATACTGTTTCTTTTATTTGTTACAAAAATTATTTTTATTATTTTCATATTTAATGTCTTCGACTTCAGTATTTTTTAAATATATTAAATTCGATATCAGACTCTCAAGAGCCTAACGCATGAAAGAGCATGAAGATAAACTTGGCCTTAAGGCAAGTCGAGGCGAGCGATGGAAAATTCAAGCGAACTTCCATTTTTGAGCACTCGCGACTATACCTTTACGAATTCTAGCACATAGGCACCTGTGCAATTTCGTTTACATTGAATAGAATTTCTTTAAATGCGAGTTTAAGAAAATGATTCAGTAATCGCAACACCTACCGGGAGATGGTTTTATCTCAGGTACAAAATATTATCTTACGTAAGGGTATAAGTACGTAGGGGTGGGTTTACGCTTACATGGAAGGTCCTTTGCGAGGTATACAGAGGCATCGAATAAATCCGAAACATAACTTTGATTCTACTTTCGTTCGCATTTGAAAACGAAATTTGAAGCGTAATTCTCTGGAAAATAATTATGTGATTAACTGGTAGTTGCATTAACGAAAATTAAAATTTTATAACCTATTGCTTTGTTCTTCATATTCTATGCTTAATAGGTAATAATAATACGTTGTAGTTTTTAAATCTATTTAAAGGAATTTAATGATTGCGCAGTTTTAATTTATATGTATTTTTCATTAATTTATTATTAATTTTCTATTGTATTACTGTGTAATAAGTTATACTGTGTTATACTGTGTAATAAGTATAATATACTTGAATTCTATAATACATATTTTTGAGGGTTATTCATTAAACGATTATAAGCCTGTACTTAATTTTATAATTTATTTATTCTTCTCCGATTGTTTGTGAAAATTTAAGCTGCTTTTGTACATCAAATATTATTAATTAAATAATTACGTACGTTATTACATTATTTAGCGTAAAAAATAAATTTCGTATAAAGTACATTCATTTTCAATAAATTAAATTGCTTTTGATATTTAAAAACATTATATTATTACATAAATTGTATTTTAATGTAGTCTATAAAGTTTTAATTAGAATTATAGTTCAATGCATAAGTTTATTTTTAACGTTATTGATCGATTAATTTTTAATAGAATTTAATTTAATTTTAATATTTCAATTTGATTAAGAGTATGGTTTATTATTATGTCATTTTACATAATTGAATATTATATATTTTTTTTCCTGGCATTTTTTGTGACGCTAAAATGTCAAATTAATAATACTGGCTGTATGTTTTAATTTAGCACTTTAATTACAATGAAAAAATTGTCAGAAACCCATAATATTAAATTATTTTTATTTATTTTCAGAAAAAATACCACAAAAGCACGACTCTTAGGTAGTTATTAATTTCAGTTTATCAACTGTAACTGTTTGTAGTTTAATTTACGCGTATTTAATTTACGATTCTCAGAAAACTGATTTGAACTTATTATTATAAAATAAAATTTAAATTTATAAGTACATAGGTATATTAAATATTTTGTCCACATTATTCACCCTATTTTGAAGACACAAATCAATTATTATTGAACCCTATTATTGAAAAGCATTAGTCACTTTTTTAGTATAACGGCATGACTTCATTATTCATCTTACATAAAATTGAGTGGTATATTTATTAATATGTAAGTAGTAAAGTCAGAAAAGCTTCTGTGAATAATTTTCCTATTTTCAGATACAAAAATGAAAAATATACTCAATAAAAAATTCAGTTCCGTATTATACACGTATTCAAGGTCTACCAAGTTAAACATGTTATTATCCGAAGCAATTCGTATATCAATTGTTTTCTGATACGATAGAAAATTTTAACTATAGTGACCGCTTATTCTCTTATCAGCTTCGTCGATTCCTCAATTTCTTTATTCTGTGTTTCTCTTCTTTATTCTCACTTTTATGAGCGGCCTTATGTATCCACGCGACTTAGAAAGATAATGAACTTGTGCGAGAAGATAATCGATCCGGATACGGCTGTAGACATGAATTCTTGAAAAGTAGCCGAGAACATGTTGCAGCGGCTAATAGTAGAGTGAGGGGTAATAGTGAAATAATGTTCTTGTTGTTGGGCGTTCTGCCGCTTGCCAAAAGAACTTAAAATGCTCGCGTTTTAAAGTACGTGAAATAACATGCATATGCTTTTCGGCTGTGCTTTCTCACTTTATTTTTATTTCTGTATAATGGTATAATGACTGTTTTATGTATATCTACCATATATATAGCTAGAATATGCATAGCTACGATAATGAAAATACTAGCTGCAGGATGTTATTTAAGATTTATAAAAAATTCGAAACAATCTCATGATAATGGTTTTAGCTTTAGGTTAGATTGTGGAACATAATTGTCCTACTAGAGTATGACTCTTTTCTACTATCCATACTATCATAAATATGAATTAACATTGTTCACGATATCGATACATCATCGCTTATAACTAAAAATTTATTTTATAATATTTTTTAAAGTGTTTTTTGAAAAAGAATTGAAAATATCAAAATTTTTTTTCAGTATATTCAGCCTGAAAATGTCAAGATGTTATTTATGTATATTATTTATATTTGAATATTATGCATGTTATGTAAAAAATATGTTTTATTATTTTGAAAAACAGGATTCGAAAATGTATTATAAAATTGTTGTTTTATTTCAATATCTATTAAGTGATTGTTTAATAACATATTTATTAATTTATAATATTTTATTAAAACAATGTATAAATTTTTGTTAAAAATTTGCATTTTAGTAATTGTTAAAATACCATTTTCATTTCATGATCTTAATTTTAAAATATAATGAAACCGAGAGTAGATTGATTATGAAAAAATGGAGATAGCGGTAAAATGTAAATAATTAATGCATTCCAAACAAAAAGTTTTAAGATGTATATCATTGCCATCCCAGTTGAATTTCCACGCTGACGTACCCATTAGTCTTGTACTAGGAGACTGATTGTATAAAGTAGATGGTTAAATGTTGTTATGATAAACATTCGCTTGCTTTTATTTTATTTTTTTTTTAAATATAAACGTGCGTGCAATGTTGTGACAGAGTAACAATCCCTTAGCGATAACTTGGCTTTAAGTCTGCTACTATTGTAAAGACTCGGTTAAATTAAACCTTTGCCCCATTTTTCGCGGCCTCCTTTTCGCATGATAGACACGTATTGCTCATAAACTTTAATCGAGCTATTTTTCATTATATTATACACACGTGAATACGTGCGTGTTAATGACTCACAGCAGCATGAATGTGCTCTTCAAATATTAATTTACAATAGCTAAAAGCAGACACTATATCAAACAAAAACGTATAGTTGAATAAGGCACTAATAAATTGTTATGTAAAAGAAAGTGATATAAGCGAAATGTTATACAATTAACAATGACATGAAAATGAGAGCGTTAGTAATTTGTTTTTATAATACTAAAGAAAGTATGTGATGTGAGCTTGAGGCAGCCTAGTAATATGATAGATGCTGTGATAGATCATGATTGTGTTTAAAATTGACGTTTGAAAAACACTTAGTGGCAAAGAAATTTGAAAATCGATTCAAAATAAGAGGTTTAGATAATTGCCAATTATCAATTTGCGGAATACTTCCTCGTTTTCAAACAGAAGCTACATTGTTTTATAGTTATTCTTGTTCATATTCCATGAAATTCCAGGTCAGGAATGCGCGTGCTTTGATTTGCCGCTCTGATTAATAGGAATGGAATTTCTTTGTAGATACTTGTATCAATTAATTTTACTACGTAAACGTGAAATAAAGCTGATTAAGAATTCATATTCACTAATACCAAAATCTGCTTGCGCGTTACTGTTGAAGTTTTTGATCTATAAATCTTTTTTTTTAATTTACTAAACCAAGGTGTATGAAGTGATGAAAGAAAAAAATATTCCAATGGCGTATGCTAGATAAAAAAAGTACACGAATTCCCCACGCACTCCTAAATTTCTCCATCCTGTGTGATCCTATTAATAGGACTGTAGAGTTATGAGACATTTTCCACGAGACAGTATGTGAGTCACAATGTGGATGAACGATAGGAGTTAAATCACGGGTGGCCGAGAGAAACAGATGGTCGAGAGGAAGTGAAACTTGCTGAAAAGGATGAAAGAGGGGCGCACTCGAGCAGCAAAGTGGAACGGGAGAAGTGTGACAGCTGAGGAAGGACTCCTCGGTGATAATCGCAATTCTCCTTTATCAGGGCGACAAATAGACTTTGCAGCACGCTGGAAATAAAGCTCTTCCGGATGCCGCAAGCCAATTCCTTTTCAAAGCTCTGAGTCCTGCTACAAATGCAGATTGCGATTGAAGTCAGCAGCCGACTATTATAATACCATAGTCGACTAATTATAATGTAGAATGTCTATTTGAATATTGATACAAATATTAACAGAGGTTCGGTATTTTTTGAAAATGTCTATTAAATGCAATGTCGTTATGCCTTATTGGTTTGTCATTTTTATTTTAGATCCTGGGAAATGTTTATCTACAATTTTATTTATTTCTTTCTTACAATTAAATTTAAATTACGGTATTTTATTGCTTTAAAAATTAGTTCCTTAAATCAGTAAAAATAAACGGCTACAGACCGTTTATGGGAAATTTCGATAGATAATATAATTCTGAAACTATTTTTCCATAATTTTACTAGCGATAAATCTAATCTTAATAAAATTTCAATATTAAATAACCGACAAGCTAATTAAACCAATTAGCTATGCGATATCTATATTTTGAAAGTTAGTGTTCAATACTAAGTTATTTTTATAAAATATAAAACGGATAATTTTTTTAATTAAAAAAATCAAGTAACGAAGTGCATAAATCTAGCATATGGTAAATTGTTCTTGAAAAAATAAAGTACAATAGTACATTAAACATTAAAGTTCATTTTCGTAAAAAAAACAGAAAAATAAAAAAATTAATACACCCATAACGACTCACAAAGCACGTACGCACGTATAAAAGTATAATACTAAAGAAAAAACATTTTAATTAAAAAAGCCCTCCACGAGTGTCATTGCACTTTTAATCTTACTTACTATTCTTATTATGTTTATGAATAAATGGGATTTCGCTCGTTTGCAAGATCTTGTGACGATTCTAATTAACCTAAGATTATTCTTTTCGAATACTGCTCTATTATAATTATAATAGATAAAGGAAAAAAAATTATAAGAATTAAACAAATTTTTAAATAATATTTTGATAGTTATTAAGTGTAAGCTATTTAAATTATAATAAAATTTTTACGATGTTACATTATTCATTATTTAATAATAATACTGTACCTAATTAATTTACTTTTTCCTTTAAAGGATTTAAAGTAAAAATGAAAAAAAAATATGAAATAAATTTAAAATATTTCTAATTACGATAAAATCAATTACATTGACTTTTTTTTGAAAATTTTAATTAAGATAATCTTCATAGAGTATTATAAAAACAAAATATAAATTGTATTTAATTAAAATTAAACGTTTCTCCTACTTAATTCTATTTCCAAGAGCTCAATTTAACTTAAATATTATTCAAAGATAAATTGTCTATTAAGTATGTAAAATTTCATAAGTTAAAAATAGATAAAATATAAGTATTTTTAAATTTATAACTTAGATATTTATCATATAATAATAATTATACAGATTAAACATTTTTTATTAATAATTTATTTTGTACGATATGCTTAAGATTACACTATGACGATATAAATATATATATGTATACAAATATATAAATGTTTTTTAGAAATACTCTGAGTGCTCTTGTTTAATAATAATGATCAATTTTAATGAAAAGTCCAAAAAGTTTAATATAATACTATAAATATATTTATTCACGTGAATATAATTGGATTTTTACTTTAAAATCTATTAAATTAAAAGTATATTGTCAATATATTATACCTCTTTTATTATACTAATTTTTTTCTGAGCATATTTCAAAATAAAGTTGGATTGTGCTTATAAATATTCTCAAAAAGATTTCAAGTACAAAAAGTTCAACCGTAATCTTACAGTTATTTAATCTCAATTTTACGGAGAACTAGGATTACTTTTTCTTTTGTAAAATGCTACTTTCACATATTTTTCAAGTTAAACGTTTATATGCATGGAGAACGTGTATTATTATTCCATACAAACTGAATGTTTTATATTCATACTTAATTTAATGTCATACGTTAATTTAACTTTAAAAATTGAGTTTTTTTTCTTTGAATTTTCTTACTGAAGTAATGACACTCGTAAAGAAATTCGCTACTCATATAAAGTGAAAGATTTTGAGCTTTGAAATTTCATTATAATCATTTTTCAAATATATAAGTAACAAACTTATAACTCTTTTCAGAATTCCTTGTTCTAAAAATCAAAGATTTGAATAGTTTTGTCGTGATTATATTTAAAAGATCTTGAAATTCGGAATTTGCTATTATACATGGATATAATCGATAATTATAAATTTTGTACGAGAACACAATTAATATCTTTATCTAGTATTTACTTCTGATACTAGAACTTTAACAGATATTTTCTGAAAACTTATTTACATATGTTATATTTGTATGTAATTTAACCAAAAATGTATTTTTTAATTAATTATAATAAATTAAAGTGAATATACATTATTTTTATTTTATAAAGTAATTGTTTAAATCGATATCCTGACAAATGATAAATGATACATCCTTATTGTAATTTACAAGCTATCCGCTAAATTACATGAAAAATCGAATTTTCAACCACATCGTAGGTAATTCAGAACCAAATAGCTTAATTCCCTTTATTTCATCGATTAAATCATAAAGTAGATAAATTTTATGAACAACCTTCGTGCAAAAAGTAATGTGATACTTTACTATATGCGATCAGTGTTCACGAATTGTTTCAAAACATTCGTACGACTCGCAATATTAGTCGAATTTACCATAAGCCTTAGTTTTTTAAAAAAAATATAAATATAGATTCGAACTAAATATAGAATATTTATTATTTCAGTTTATAATTTTTTTTATAGATTTTCAGAAAATTATTTTTTCCTTTACATGATTACTGAAGTAGCTAAATTCGCATTATAATTTTTTTTCTTATTTTAATAAAGCTGACTTTCATAATTTACACATATAAAATTTCTAAAAATTATTATTAATCGACAATAAAATTTAAATATCTGTTATTTATTCACTTCTAAGTGAATCTCTAAAGAATTTCTAAAAAGATATTAAAATTTGTTTAAAGTTGATATTATTTCGAATGAAATCATAATTTTTATTAATTATTTTTATTATGTATTTTTATAATGCGTTAAAATTGTTTCAAATTTTTTAATTTAATATAAATGTGATTATTAAAATAGTTATATATGTATAAACCAAAAAATATATCATTAGTGAATCCATATAGGTTATTAGTCTTTAAACCCTTATTATTTGAAGGAATTTCATTAATTATTATAAAGTTTAGCCGAAAATTATAAATTAAAGAACTTGATCGGAATATTTGTATTTGACAAATTTGAATAATTGATATTAACGGGAAAATTATGGTTAGAATAATCAACAATAATTTAATCTTGAGAGAAATGAATTTTTATCGATGTGAATTTTAATAGTATTCTTTGTACATACTAAACAATTATTATTTTTTTATTAAAGAAAGTACTTTATCTATAATAGTTTTTCCCGTACTATTATTTGCAAATGGAGTTTAGTTAAAAACATTTTTAGAATATTTTTATTCTATTTATTAAATTTCTTTTCTGATACGTGTTATACGAGTTTTCGTTAAATCGATTTTAGTTTTCAATTTCTTTGCCGAAAAGAAACATTTGTTTGGACTTAACATAAAATACGAATAGTCCTCGTAACGAGAAGTCTTCGTCTCTAATAAAGATAACTGTTTCTTCCCTCATGTTTGTTACGTTATCCTTTACTAAATCTGTCCCAAGTCTATCATTATTCGAAGTTCATGCAGTACAGTTCGACTATTTTACGTAACCACGTTGATATTATTATGCAATTTACGCTTACGACTTCATTTGCACTCTGTTGGAATTTTATCGATGGTTAGTAAAATGGCGTGTATTCTTCTAATTATCATTAATTGAATCACATATTTGGAAACTCGTTCAAGTTTATTATTTATTTTTTTCAAATTTAAAACAAATTAATTACAGATTTACTATTGACACTAGTATTATCTTAAATTTCTATTTTTGCCTAATTCTATGTTAATATATCCAAAAAGAAAAAGTAAAGCAACGATAACAAGTTCCAGAACTTTAATTTAATTAAATCTTACGTATATAAACATTTCGTGCACAATATTTAGTTTAAATATTGTTTTTCTGTTCATCGAGACCTACTTGTCACCATTTAATGAAATTAATAAGTATGGAGTCATATAATACAATTATGATATATGAGGAGGAATTATCCGTAAGTAGAATGCCTTATAAATAATTAGCTAGCGCAGAAGTTCATTGGATCTTCAATTAAATTGTTGTTCAGAACCCTTAAACTAATATACCCTCTACAGTAATTGTGCAACTGAATTCCCTATCATCCCACTTTTGGAACTTGTTTTGTTGAGACTTAGGTAAATGGAAAGCAAGGATTTTAGTGATATGAGCTGATAAATCTAGGAAGTATACCATACTTGAGATTCGATCCCGTAAGTCTAACTAAAAACTATGTCTCAATTATTCAACGGAATAATTTTTTAAGCATTAAAGCTCCTCTGCACTAATAAATGTATATTTATTTTATATGTGTATATAACTTCATGAATAAATGTATATTTCTACGATACTGAATAACTATAAATCATTTACCTTAGACATCGCTTTTTTATTAAAATTACGTAGATATGTATCATGGGCAAAGACAACATTTAACAAACAGCTGTGATTTTTGGAAATAGATTGTTCAAGACAAGGAATCTAAAATATAATAGGTATTCTTCTTGTAATCCTATTTATTATTTTTTTTACTTACTAATAGCTGAAAAGCAATCTTTTTTCAATGCTTCAGTATGTAACAGTTTGATAAATGAATATAAATGCTTAAATCTATGTTATAATATTCAATTACATAAGCTTTTTTATAAAATGGAACCTTCGATATTCATAAATTGAGGATTTTAATATATAAAAGAAGTCGAAAAAATAATTGAACTTAACAAATGCTCTAAAAACACCAGTTGAATGCAGAAACACCATTTATTAATAATAGATTCACAAAAAATCCTCTGTTCCACGGTCTATCTCATCAAGAAATCGAAGTTACTTTATATATCTGTGATATTAAGAAACCATATTATAAACCATATTATAAACCATATTATAAAGGTACGATTGAGTCATAAGGACGAAAACTAAAATTAACTAACATCGATTTCTCGGACCGTACGAGATAATTTTATCGGGGTCAGTTAAAATCAATCTTGTGAGAATGGATGAGGGGTGAGCGAGGGTTAGAATCACATTGTGATCAATAACTCGGGGTACCTGATATCTACCACCAAACGATAATGTTAGTCTCTTTTTTTATAATTCCGTTTAAGTGCAGAATCTGAAAAAGTAGGAACGGGTGCTGGAAGGGCAGTTGATGAGACGAGAAAAGGCGAGCTTGACTGAGAACAAAAATGTTGATGAGCTCCTGATTTATGAGTTGGTGATTGATTCCCAATTCACGAATAACTTTTATCTGCGAATTAATTTCGAATGTCTGGGGATTTGGGGGCAAGGGTAGAAGAAATGTCGGTGGTGATTTATAGGGGCTATTGCAATAGCTTTTCAAAGCATTGCGTCTGATGCGCTTTTCAATGTTTGTTTTCCCCGCCCGAATTTCATTTGCATAATTCAAAGTTTGATTTACCCATTGCTTAGATACAAAGTTTTTTTTCAGGACTTTCTTACTGGCAACAGTAATTTATACTTATCACGCACGCCAGGATCCATAAATAATCCATCGTAGTTACTGCTGAACTTATACGTATGAAGAAAATCCGAGATACTATTATGGCTTGCGTTTTTCGTGTCTAAATAGATAAAAAACATGTACTATTTAAGCTAATATTTCCCTTACTACAACTAAAGGCTTTTTTTAATATACTACTTACATATGCGTACATTTTAATGATATGAAATGAGCTGGTATACAAAAATATTTCAATTTTTTTCTTCTATTGTTCTAAACATAAGATAAAATAAATAAATAAACTAAATGATCTTTGGTAAAAACGAATTTCAAAGTAGAAAAAAATAATTTTTTTAGCTTTATTGCATTCTTAATTGCAACCTTAATGCTCTCGTCGCTAAATTATTCTTGAAATTCTAATCCTAATAAATAGATTCTACATTTATTTTGTAAAATTAACTATTGTTTGGTATTTAAAGGTCGAATCATGATTCGGATCATGATTATCATGATAACTACAATTCATTAATGATATTTACCATTTTCTTAGAAAAGAATCCGTGAATTTTATTATTTTTGGATATAAAGATATAGATGTGCGTAATAATGTATTGATGGATATGTGTAAGCGCACGGTAGGGTGGGCACTTGTCGGAATGTATAACCACGTAAGAGAAAATGCAGAAACAATTAATAGGTTAGAAAGCTTTCACTCAGATTGATTTCTGTCTTCAACTGAAATGGAAGAGTGTTAATTTTCTAGGGAAAAGACGAAAAGGATCTACTGAAAAACATGAGAAGTTCGGCTCTTTTAGAGGCACTTTTACATTTATAGTGGACCACTGCAGAATTATTGAAAGGTTTAATACTTTGGAATGAAAAAAATTTTTAACTGCAGAAGGCCAGTAAATTTATTCAGTTAAGTCATTATCTCAAAAATATATTAGTCATACCAGAGAAGACGTAATTATTATTATGTTAGTAAAATCATCTATACATATATTCAGCAAATTACTACAAAATCAAAATATTGTAAATAAAATTTTAATTAAAAAAAATTAAATTAACACATTATCATCAGGAGCATTATAATAAAAATAATGCAATAGGTAATTAATTTTAACATAGGAGCAATGATATTTAAATTTACAATGGCTTAAAAAATATAGTATCGATATTAAATTATAATAAAAACAAATGGTCAACAAAAAGTTTAAACTGTTACAGAGGTTTAATTTTTTCGTAAGCTTATAATATTTAAATAAAGCTAAGTCCATATCATTGGTACTATATAGTGTATTGAATATATTATACAAAAATCAGATACATAAATATTTAGCACAGATTTTACATAATAAGTGAACAAAGAGGTTTATAAAACCTTATTGTAATATTAAATACTAGTAAAATTGCAGCTAAGAATTTTCATCTACTTTTTATTATATATATATTTATTTATGAAACTTTGGAGACTTGTAAAAACATTACTGCAATGAATACATTTCTTGATCATTTTTTGTAGCGCTTTTCGAAAGCTTACAGTCACAGCTATTATAGTTTTTTTTCATATCATGTTTATGTAGCCCAGTGAATTTGCGAAAGAAAAATAGGGATATGCCTAACGTTCAGTTTTGATTATCTTCACCTCAAATTTTCCTAAAGCTTTTATAAAATACTAATACTCGTCTGCAATCTCATCCTATCTCTTTGATGAAAAAGTAAAAAGAAAAAAGTTGAGTTTTAAATTGTTAAGCCCTTCAAATTAAAAAAAAACATATATATACAATAATATTAGTAATAAAATAATATTGTATAATTATATTATACAATAAAATAATATGTATACAATATATTAGTAAATTCAAGATTAAATTGCTAAATTTATCAATAATGTAATTTATACAAAAATCGATGTACTTTATTCTAATTATATTAAAAAATCTTAAAATAAAAAAGAGCAGTCATTTTAATATTTGATTTATAGTGGGTCATATAAAATAAGGTTTGCAAGAAAGGGTCGGAGTAACTGATATGATAAGTCAGAAACAATCTGAGATAAAGGTTCGGCCGCAGGTTTGTCACTAGAAAATAGAAAATAACAGGCCAGAGTTTAAGAACAAAATTTTAAAAAAAAATTGTCAAATTACACGAAAATATGATCATCGTCTGTAGAAATATGAAACTTATATATGGATTATTATGTCGCAAAGTTTGGTAGTTTTAATTAAATAAATTTAAAAGGTTTTAGGTCTAATAGAGATTATTAATATCACCACAAACACTCTTAAACTTTCCAGATAAACAAGGATAATTTTTTACGTATGTTTGTTAAGTTGATGTTATCCATTAGTACCATAGACCGGCTTCGTGGTATTCATTAAAATCTAAAAAATGATTTCTGCAAAACCTCAAGACAACTACTACCC
Organism: Kradibia gibbosae; assembly: GCA_018907135.1. Lineage (NCBI taxonomy): Eukaryota > Metazoa > Arthropoda > Insecta > Hymenoptera > Agaonidae > Kradibia > Kradibia gibbosae. The sequence continues at coordinate 11,328,885 of JACCHX010000002.1, read as the reverse complement.
TAATTACAAGTCAACAGAATGAAATATTCTAGAAGTACAGAAGTGACCCATAAATCATTAGTGCTGCGTCTCTCAACGAGCAATCCTGCTTGTTTATCTAATGTATTTTGAATGAGCAAATATAAAGACCTCCGGCCAATTAAAGCCTTAATAAATTGGAGACTAGGATTATCTAAAGGCTCTTAATCAAACGGAATGCGAAGGAGGTAAGGCGTCGGCGACGTCAGGAACGCTTCGCGATCCTTTGACTCAGTTCCGTAGTTTGCCTTACGGAGTGTCGGAGCGCGTTAACGAAGCACACCACATTTATGCGTTCTGATGATTCATCGCGGAATACTAAACCTTGCCCAGTGGTTCATTATTCTGATATTGAAGAATAGAACTCTACTACTAACGTTAAGTATTGTTGCACTTTTGGAGACTTTTATGCTAAAAAATTCATTTTTAATTTCGTAATTTATACATTTAACGAAATGGCGTGAAACCGATAGAGTAATTATAACAATAAACTCGAGTCAAATTAAAATCACAATCAAACTATGAATTAAAATTCCCCAAGTCGAGTAATCTTTATACGCTTTCGTACTTAAATACAACACTAAAAATGTTTTATGTAAAACATATTCGACCCTTTTGAATAAAGGGAGCAATACTATGTATTAACTGTGCTCAAAGATTATATTAATAATATGAAAATACATATCATTAACGGAATATAGTGTACTAAGGGAATATATAAGCAAGTTTATTTAACGAGAGGTTAAGAGATAGAAAGAGAAAGAGTAGGAGGCTGGAAGGCGGAACTGAGGTAACCGAAATTATAACGTTGTGAGCAAGTGACCGAAGCTGATAATACTGTACTAGATTTAGGCTTTCATAAATTCACATTGTGGTGAAATATACATAATAGCTTGTGAATAAATGGCTATGAATGCCGTAAAATGATGCGCCTTAGCTTACTCTCTGAAAAATGAGATTTGCACTGGGTAATCATAATACCGGTTTTGTATTAAATTTTCTATGAATACGATAATACTGAGGCATTTCCAAATACATTTAGTTACAGTATAGTATTAGTAAATATAGTATAGGAACTAAAGCAATAGCTTTGAACTGATAACATTCAATTTGAATTAAAATTTTATGTAGAGGTTGTTCTATGTTAATAATCTCAACTGAATGAATGGGGAGAGTAAAGGAGAGATTTTGAGAGTGATAATAAAAACAAAAAAGGATAAGGAACGCAAAGTTACAACCACAATTATAACATTAATAAAAACTTTTTTATGTCTTGTTTTACTAAATTATCAAATAAAACTTGAAGAATAATTTTTTTATATTCATAATTCAAATAAAATCTTTATTATTACCAAAATAGGTAACAACTAAATTACTAAGACCTTTTAAAAATTTTAATACTAATTTCTTATATCGTAAATAGTATAAATTATTTTAGTATAATCTTTTACTATAAATTTATTGAATTTATATAATAATTAATTTAATTAATTGGGAAGAAATTATAATTATTATTTCTAATAAGATAACATTTTTAAATTACAATTTATAAGTAATGCATAAAATATGTAAATTAAACAAAAAATTAAAATATCTAATGAAGTTCTCATTATTTATACATTACGTTTTCATGTAGTTATACTTCCTCAACTGTTTTTATTAGGATTAAAAAACTATTATTAATTTTGATATACAACTTTTGATATACAACTATTATATGGAATCAGTAAAGACTTTTTAAGTAATTGCATTACTGAAGGTACAAAAGTGAAGGAGTACCGTTCACTTTTTTCTAAGCCTTATCAGCCAGATAAGATTGTCCAGTAATCCTCATTTTCCCAAAAGTAAGATAATTAAATATTGTGTACGTGAGTGTATGTTACGAAGTAATGCATGCCTCTGGCCACAACCACCGAAAAATCGTGCGAGCAGCAAAAGTTATTAAAGAAGGATGTAGAGTAATTTCACGAAAGCTGCTCAATTGGCGCTTGATAGTGGGACGCGCTTACGAAACGATAAATTAAATCGGCGTCCATCGCAAAAACGAACCGCGATGAGCTTTAGCTGCAAAATTATGAAAGTTTTCCAGTTTTCACGGAACTGAGAGAGTAATTGTCAAACTTTATCCCTTAATATAAAAAATCGCTGAAATGAGCGTCGAGAAAAGGGTTAGGAAGACTGATATTATAAGTTATATAGTATTTGAGAAAAACCTCTGGACTTACTTCTTTGGCCAGAAAAGAGAAAAAACAGTCCAAAAATATTTAATTTTTATTTCATTTTCCAGTTTTTATTCGTAAGAGAATAAGTACCTAATTCCAAAAAAATAAAATTCCCTCGGAAGTTTTAAATACCTTACGAATTTTAAAGATAATTGATTTATGAGCAAAAATCATCATTTAATTATACTTGTACTTTAATTTATATATTTTGACTTAGATTTTAATATGTAGCACTAAAAATTTTTTATTTTAAAGTGATACTGTTTAAAATTATTATTATACCATAGAAATAAATGTACAATATTATATTGTAGTATTATACGTGCCTATACAATTATTGAGCAATTTTTTTTTTTTGAATATGTATTTTTGATTAAATTTCTTAATGTTTTTATTAGAATAAATTTCTTCTATATCCCGTAACAAACAGTTATTTTTTAATTAAAATTCATTAAATTTTATATAAATTTTTACAAAATTCTCTATAATGAAATTTTTTAAAAAGATTTATAATTATTAGTCATCTGTAAGTAATGAGCATTCATTAAATATATTTTTGGGCCAAAATTGTTAATTTGAATGTTTTTAATTTTGATTAAATTATTTTTAAGAACTATAATGCTTTAAGAGAAAAACAAAAAAATCTCAATTTTCTAAATCACATTAATTTCTGAAGCAATATTAAAATTACATATGTTCTTAATAAATTAATAATTTAAATATTGAAAGTATTCAGGTGTATGGCCATTCAATCGGGTATGACTTTTCTACTATATTCAGTTTAAAAGTTTACAAATCAGAATGATCATACAAAATCATTCCTTCAAAAGAATAACACGTGGTAAAATATACCTTGAATATTCAGTTTATAATTGCATGATCTTTACTCTTTAAAATATATTTATGAAAATGACAGAAAATTTGGTAAAAGAATTCAGATTTATAAATCTGCACCGAAGGTCTTATTACGTTTTCGAATTTTAAAAACTATTTATTCTGTATGTTTTTATATTAATAAAAGAGAATAAATTATATAAAAAAAACTTTATGCTGTTCTATTTTAGTGGAATTCTTATAACTCAGAACATATTAGGCGCGGCTGTTTCTGAACAGGTCAGAAATTTAACTTTGCTGAAATATATAATTAGTGGAGAGAGAACTTCGTTGATATCTATGTTAATAAATTTCAAAATAAAATAAATATCCAATAAAGAGTTAGTAGTTTTGCTGTTTATTAATATTTTATTATATTTTTTCGTACTAAAAAATTATAATTAAGTTAATATTATCGATACTTCCGTAGTTCTTGTATCGCGAAAAAAATTTATTTTTACTTACTATTCCAATTTAGATTATTCATATACTATCAAATTGTATAATATATATATATATGTAATTTTTTTTTCGAAACCATTTCATTAATTTATTAACTCTAATATTTAAAAAAATAATTGCATTCTTTTAGCTTATTATAGTGATAAAGTTATTAAGCTTAATTTATTAAATATTATTGCATCTAATGATATTTATAGAAATATTCACTTATTTGAATTGTAAAAAAATTAATTCTGAGAATAACCTTTTATATACAGATATGCATAAATCAAAAAGTTTTGTAACTATATATAAATATCTATATATGAATTATTTGTAACGTATATACACACAATTTTTAATTGTGTACGAAACGAACAATATTTACGGATATAACATTTTTTTACATTTAAATTAAAATTGTTATTTATACCAACTCACTTTTCGCATGTAAAATATATTCATATGCAAACAAAATGCATATACGTAAAAATAAAGAACACGCACATACCCGAAAATAAGTTTTTAAAGTGATCGGATAACGTATTCCCGAATCTCGTATTACAAAAATAATCCTACAACCTATGAATAATGATCGAAAGCATAACGAATGTTGCGCCTTTCTGGCGTAAGGGCGGAGTTGTTCGTCGAGGCAAAAGTTGACGACACACTTTGCGCCATTTGTCCTCGTCTGGCAGGGCGGGTCGATAAATCCATACAGGTGACAGTTTTCAACGAACCCGGAAAGATTTTTGTCCTACAGGTTTTATAGGAACGACCCAACCGTGATTCCCGATTCTTAAAGGTTCGAAGTTGCATTTTGTCGAATTCATTATTCCAAATGGTGATGAAGTGACTCATTGAATCGCCAAGGCTTTAATTTAAAAGGCCTTTCAATTTTACAGAACAAAATTTAATGTTTTATTATAATTACAAAAAAGTACACTGATAATTTTTTTCTGGAAACAAAATACTCGATATTTTTGTAATTGTCTTATGCAATATTCATTGTAAAAGTGTACATTTTTGCTTTTACTAAAAATAAATTTAATTTGTTAACGCTAATGTAAGTGCAATTGACTTAGCTCATTATAGACAAATCAAAATTATAAGAGAGTCAGACATTTTTACAACAACTAGCAAATGTGTGCTCACTTATGTCGCGCATAATGATAAGCCCCAAACGATATTAATAAAAAGGCAATTTAGTACATTAGACAATTGTGAGTTCTTCGAAATAATATGCATCATATGAAAAATTAATGACTCGCATTCAACATCACAAGAAAGACCTCGTAGCAAAAAGATTCTCTCTCTTCTCGTTATTGGTTTTATGCTGATGTTAATTGCAATATTAAAAGTAATGTAATGTAATTGTATAAATAATTATATTAAGGAGATATTATGTGAATAATGTAGTTGATGTTGGTTGTCAACAGTTAAAATTCTATGTCATAATTAAATCGATGTCGCTTTAACGACATGCAAAATTTAACTAACATACACTCACATACATTCTGTTTTAATAGATAAAAAATTTATAGTTCTCTATCTCCTAAAATATTAAATGTTTCTATTGTTAAGAAATATGAAAAAATTAACCAACAAAAAATGTATTAGTAATAAATAATAAAATTTGATCTACGAAATATAGCATTTATCTAGTAATTAATGCAATAAATAACCTTCTGAGTATTTATTTAGTAATAATACGTATTTGTTGGAACATTATTTTTTTAATTGTAAGAAAATAATAAAATGATAATATTTACAAACATATTTTTAATTAGATAGCAGTACACATTTTATAAAAAGTTGACCGTACTATAAAGTTTTTAATAGAAAATCAACTATTAAATTCATTAAATTATGTAGCGTTAATTAGTTATTTGGCAAAAATAACGAGAGAGCATTTTTTAGTAAAAAGAGTTTTTTTAACAATGTTTACTATAATATTGTGCAGTTATCGTAGTATAAATTTTCTTATTAAAGCGGATGGAGATATTGAGACAGATTTCACGTAAATAATACAACTCTAGTAAGAAAGCTCTTGAAATGTTATTTAAGTAAACGTTAATATAATTATACCATAACTAAGAATAAATTAGGTTTAACATTAACTAGTTACAAAAAGCTTTTTCTGAATTTTATATATGCACAACGGCTTATTCGATGAATTATACCAATCGGAAACATCAAATAGTTTTATATCACTCATAAAAAGTGATTAATGATCTAATTTCGTCTACCTGTTATTATATGAAATTGGGTGCATTTGTTTGGATTAGAAATCGATGTTTTATTACAATAGGTTGCGATGCTGAAGATGCTTTTATGTAACAGTATAATATGTATCCAATTTCTACATTAAATATTCAACTTCATGTTCAGTACTTAATTCAAAATACGACTGAGCCATCGAATTAATTGAGTTAATAAAGTACAGGAAATCACAAAAATTTACGTCTAAGCACGGTGGACTGAACTAGTAAGCAATTTAAAAATTGAAAGTACAATTTAAAGTGCTGCAGCTTCAACTGTTGCTATGAGGTTGATTCTACGCCTTCGCTAAACAATTGCAAATTCATAAAAAACGGTGTTACGGGAAGAGGATAGGGGGAATGAAAAGGGCTTTCGCGAAATGAAAAATTATGATATTTTTTCTATTGCAACGATAAAAATATTCTGCATTGTTTGCGTACTTTTGACCATAAAGTTCTTATTGCAAGTGGATATATATATATATATATATATATATATATATATATATATATATATACACATCTCTGGAAGGTGATCGTGTTCGATCACCCGTTGGGGTGGGCGCTGCCTTTTGCTTCTGCAGGTTTTCTCTGGATGTCAGTCTACTCGGCTTGCGGAATCTTTTCATGAAGGTGCTAAGAAAAAGGCGTGGAAACCGAACCAGTATATCCGCTCTGAAGCTCCGGTAACATGTTCCTGAGTGCAGCATCTCCTAGTAATTCACGCGGAGGAAGGATCTGAGTGTCTGACCTCACTAGTAGGGAATCGTGCGGGTAGGGTGAGAAGATCTAAGCGTTTCAGTGCCCCACATTTGTTCTTTGTAATTGATTGTTGGTAGTACGAGGTTTTTTCCTCCTCGTAGAAGGAAACTAGGGTTTTTTTGTTTTATCATTTTTTCAAGATATAATATTATGAAATACATTCATTTATTTATTAAGCTCAAACAAATGTTATAAAAGCTTTTGGGAAAGTATCTATTCATCTATTTGTGCACTTCCCTTCTATATGACATTAAAAAATATTTATAAAATTCTTATTGATATTTAGTAAATTATCAAAAATTTATCAATAACTCCATTATTATAAATGAAAAAATAATATTGTTTCTTTAATTATAAGTAAATGTGTTAATTTATTATTACGTTCAAATAACGAAAGTTCAATTGATTATAAAAATTAAGTATTCATTACGTTAACGCGTCACTTATCTCGTCAAAAAGTTGTTAGTTTTATTTTATCCAATTTGCCAATAATTAATTTCAATTGTAGCTTCACATACTGTCGATTATCATTGAATAATTAAATGCTGACATATCTGACTTTCCATTAAACAGTATAATAAACACGTATGCTCTATTTTATACCAATAGTCGCATCTAACTAGTAAAACTTTATGTTATATTCAAGGCATATAAATCGGGCTTAAATCATTGAATAATATAATCAAATTTCATTTTCCATGACTTTTAATTAAATACAATTCCCTTTATAATGTTTGAATTTTTGATAGTAGTTCTACTGATTAAGAATAGAATTACATTATTTTACATATTCCTATTTTCAGCATGTTTATATATAAACACAAAAGTATGATTTGTTTAAAAAAAAAAAAAAATTAAAGAATATCTGTTTATAAATTTAAATGATTAAATTAAAAAAAAAACTTTTAAAAATATTATTGCATCAAGAAATAATATCTAATCAAATTTTAACTATTTTATTTAGTTTTTCATTAAATTCTAAATGTAGAACTCAACAGAGTAAATAATATTGAAGGTTTTATTATTTAACCGTTACACAACGATAGAAAGGTTAATGTTTTTTTTTTAATATTTATGAAGAATTATAAAAACATTATAAAAAAAACAAAATATTCGTTAAAACAATTTTCAAAATTTAAATATCAAATTATATTATGAATATCATCATAATTAGAAAAATATGTTTTGCAAAGATACAAAATATTTTTTTATAAATTATTATTCAAGCAGAAGCTATTAATTTTTAATTAAAAAGTTCTAATAATACTTAAAACATATTTATAACTAAATACATTTAAAAAGTACCTTTTCCCATTACGTAAAATTAATTTAAATAATGAATTATAACATTTAATGTGCTGATTTGACATTGATTATTCTACCAAGTCATGTTCTATTTCTTTTATTAAAAATAAATATTGTCTCTGATAAATTCCTCCGAGCAGTGAATGTTTATCGCGTAAAATAATATTCGATAGCAGCACTTTTACGACGTTTACCGACGATGAAACCTTACGGTATTAGACTAAAGTATGAGGAAACTTACATATGTGGTAAAGCACTAGATTATTTTCGGTGCTTCCCTTATACCTCTGGAAGGCTTGATTGATCGGGGCGAAAACTGTCACGTGCCTATGCATAAGCGTATTGTTCGCAATCGGATTGCTCTCCAGTAGCTGGTAAAACTGTGAACATAAGAAAAGAAATTTTACATCATGCAATGTACATGAATATTCAAGCAGGGTGACTGCAATTTGTACTTTCCTTTTTTAAAAAAATGATAAAGTATTTATTGTATAATCATATCGTATAAACTAATATTTTCGATACACTTTGCATTAAAATATTTACATTTGCATTGAAATATTTTTGTAACATTTATTTTTAAAAATATCAGTATTATTTTCCTTTTTCGTATATACTGACACATAGTCAGAGTATTATTAAATATATACGTAAGTAGCAAAATTTTCAACTTCATCGCAATTTCATTAAAATACGTAAAGTATAAATTTTATAACAATTTTCTTGTAGCGCGAATACAAAGATATACATTTTAATGTAATAAAAATATCTTGCATAAATTTAAATTGAATAGATACAAAGCGAGTCCTAGAAACTTAGTATTTTACGGAATTTAGACTAACAAAGAATTAAAATTTTATTTCAAATCAAAATTTAAGGTGACTGCCAAATGCTTTTTCTTATTGTTTCTTTCTCCGCCATCGAAGCAGATACGAATTAAAAAAGACATAATAATAAGCAATACCAGACAGACTGACGTAAATTGAGCAGAATATATCCCGGGGCACCGCAAGCTCCTTCTCATAAGCTTTATCTCTCTTTATCACTTTCTCGGAGAGGCGTGAATCGCTCTGTGAGATCGTCGGAATGACGCGATTCAAGGCTCGAGAGGCGGAACAACCATTAATTATCAAGGTGTAATTAACTCTTTGCGAGTTCGCTACTCTCGGTGCGTCATCGAGGAAAGGAAAAGAAGAATGCAGTGCGATAAAGATGTACGTGAGCCAAGCGACAATTTGAATTATTCGTCTTTAATGCCGCTATGCGTTCCGCACCAATGACAAAAGCGAGGGGCTAATTCTCGGTCAATTCACGATTGAAGTAAATAAAAATGAAGATGCTGAGATCCATGTATATGCCATTCGATTGTGGAGGGCGTAATGTAAGATTCGATTATTCTTGGATTTGTTCCCAGGGCTCGAACGGGATTTTCAAGGAAGATTACGCGTGTTTAATCGCCAATATGGCGTAAGCCAGATTAAAGATATAAAGTACGATGTGAAAGCCAAATCAAAGTTAATTAATTTCGTGTACCTATTTTGTTTAAGGATATATTATATATATATGATATATCTTATGTCATTGTTGAACTTATTTAAGAAATATGGTAATATTGCACTAATTATGCAAGAATTTAATAAAAAAAATTATTTTCAGCTACAATATTATGATTATTTGAAAAATATATTTTATAAACATTTTTTCGTATACTTATACTTTAGATGCAATCAAACCCACAATTTTTGTTTATTTACAATTTAATAGAATAATATAATTATAAGCATGCTTATCTTGATATTAATCATTTGTAAGAATTTTACTTATTCTAGATATAAAAATATTGTAATAAAATAAATCAATGGTAAATATGAAAATTCCTACATAGATAATATATTGTTCCTTCATATGTAAATAGTATCTGTATTCCTGTTACATTTTAATCCTATTTACTCTGTGTAAATTCTAAATTATAGAAAAAAAACATCTAATACTTTCACCTAAAACTCAAAAATCATCTGAAAAAACAATGATTTTGTTTTACTCAAATGTATGCAAATGAAATAGGAAATTAAAATAAAAAAGAAATAGAAGTTCTTTTAGTGAATAAAAGTATAGTAGGGAGACAAATTTTAGAGAACGCGTGAAATTTGATTAATTTGCAAAATCATACTAAATGCGCCAACGCTACAAGGCAAGTGAAGCTTTCTTAATTATATTTCTCGGTCATTGCCTTGGGCCCTATTGATTCTATAATTAAATCAATGAATGGTCGGAGATACATGAATGCCGCGGGCTATGAACAGCTCAGCTAATCACCAACCGCCATTCGACTTTATTAATTTTAAATGAACTTTTATCCACCGATGCAATTATTGCACAGACTCGATATTTTATTTATTTCCTTGGGACAAACTTTAATACGTGAAAATTAATTTGACAAAAATCAATTTAGTAGTCTATATAATTCCATATCCGTTTATTTTGTCAAATTTTAATATAATACGTAAGAATTAAAAAAAATAATTAAATTTTCACTGATAGTGCAAAATTTTAAATAAATTACTAAATCATACAAGACTGTTTCAATTTTTTTTTAAATCAATATATAGTATAATATGATAAGTTTAATGTTATAATAATTATTATCAACATCTAAAGATTTCATTGTTAAAGATAGAGATTAAAGTAATGTAGAATTTTATAAATGACTAAATTTCTTAATAATTTTATTTGATACTTATAATCGTTGTTTAAAAATATTGCTAATAAACATTATAATATGTCATACAATTAAAAATATTATAAAATACTTATTAAATTTAATTTTAATAAAAACTTACAAAATGAAAAGTTTTATAAATAGCTGTAGATTTTGTAATAAGGTTTAAGCTTATATGGTATACTTTATTAATACTTTAATAACATTATTAAAAATATACATTCAATATATTTCTTAATAAAATTCTTGAACTATAATACATATATTGAAAAAAATGGTAACAGACAACTTAAGATAAATAGAAATAGATTGTACTGAGAAGAAATCAAATACAAATTTATCAATTTTAATCAATCATGGTCAACTAACATAATTCTTACTAAAATTACTAATACATATTTAGATTCCATTTCTAAAAAAGTTAAACTTATTTTATATCCTTATGTAAATATCATTCTTCAATTTAACTTATTGTAAATTTAAAAATTTTTTCTATAGAGAATGAACAGCTAAAATATTGTGTATTAGATTTAATTTGATGGATACATTTTAAATAATATTCTATGTAAGCTATTATTAAAAATATAAGAACAGAATTTATTACAAATAAGAAATAAAAATACAAAATGTAGTAGAACATAAATTCGGTAATCTTAAAGGTTAACCGTTCGATACTTTTTACGAGTTTTTCTAACATTTTTTACCTGGATTATCCGTATATATTGTAATTTTAAATAAATCAGAATCTTTATAAAGTGATTTCAAATTTATAGACAATACTAAAATGTCAGTCTTTCAATGCATAAAAAAATCTTGAGCATGGCAATTGTAACAAATTATTTTATAGGATGTAGAAGTTATGGAAGGCATATAAGATCTTATTATTCATTTGTTATCAATATTTATTACAAAACAATTTAAATTTTCATAATTTGATTCCAATATGTTTTCATATGTATCAATGCTTATTATTATTAATTATTACTTCTTAGAATCATGTAAAATATTTTGTACTTATCTTACAATGTATTTCATGTACTATGTGGTATACTTTTATAAGTTTACTAAATTAGTATGCTTTAATATTGTATATATATATATATATATATATATATATATATATATATATATATATATATACACCTGCACATGTATATAAGCAACCGGTTTTATTTCTTTTTCAAAAATCATGTACATACAATACAGCTCATTTACGGTTTGTTTTACGCTTATGTGGATAATTTTATACGGTAGAAGAGTTAATCTCGAATAAAAACATACTTAAATATTTATTTATTTCCAATAAACAATTCAAAAAGCTGAATACAAGTAAAAATAAATTAGAGGTGAAGAAATACATACAAATAATGTTTTTTTTTTAATTTATAAATTTCAATGTTCAAAACAGAAATATTTAATTATAAATGGTCTGCTCAATTTTATTCAATAATCTTATCAATTTAGTATTTCAAAAGTATTTGAACTTTTCAAATTAAAAGTATTAATTAATCATTTTACTTGTATAAATACAATTCCTTTTAATGAATTGCCATTAAAATTTAAGAGGTGGATGTTGCACCATTAAAAGTTTATACTGTATTTGTTACGTATAGTATGAAGTAGGGATAGAATTGCAATTATGTTAGTATCTTGAAGAGTAATGCACACTAGCTAAAGTTTCAAATAAAGAACAGTTAGAAAAATAATATATACAAATATATTTAAGTTTATTGAACGGGTTGACAGGCCAAAAAGGTTGAAGTAAGAAGAGTAGGAAGAAATCATTTTTTAGGTAGCTTCAGGCTTTTAAAGGGATGTGCTTGAGAGGATTAAGAATTCTCCTAGCTATGCCATCTGATATCAAATACTGCAGATCCATTGCAAAGGAATTATAATGGGTGCTTGAATGTTGAGAAGGGTTGAATACAATGCAAGGAGAAATTGCAAGAAAACCACCTGAATAAGCAGTACGAGGAATCTTAAAAGACTCTCATCGATGCAAGAAGGTCTTGATAGGCGATATTAAACAACGTTTATAAGATTAAGAAGAAGGTTGGTTGTATTTGTTAATTGAAAATTGTTCGAATCTTCAGAGAAAATGATAAGATGTAAGTAGAAACATTGAAAATATGTACTTATTCGAATAACTTCTTACTCAAGAATTTACCGAAATTTTCTCTTATCTTATCTCTTGTCTTATTAATTATTAATTAATTATAATTATTTATTAATTCGTTGAAAACATTTTCAATCTTGTTATCACTGTAATAGAACTAAATACAATAACAATACCCATAAATCCATGAATGGGTAAGTTATGCTCACAAAGTAAATTACGTGTATTGTAAAAAAGGCTGAATCCAAATGATTCTGTCGAGGTAGAAAGAAAAATGGAGCAAACGTACTTCATTGAAACGATATTGATTCCTAACGAAATGTCCATTTATTCATATTTCTGACAATTTTAATTGAATAGACAAACAATACTTTTTGCATTAAACCAGTACGATTTTTATGCATTATTAAGATTCATTGCATCAATTACGGTAAATATAAGGGAATGCGAATAACAAAATTAACCCGTACAAAACGATGTCATGCGTAATTCAAAATCAAGGCACAAAACTCTGGATAAGCTGGGGGAAACTTTTTTGACTCGATACAGCAGTCCGTAACTATACAGTAAATAGACCAGTACTTACAAAGATGGAATACAAACAGGCCCCATCAAGATGGCGTGTCACGTATGCCACAGAGGCTCTTGGCTTCTGAGTCAGTTATTGCCAAGTGAATAAATCGGACGTAAGAAATTACTCACGATACCCCAAACAAAGCCTCGTGCATTGGAGTAAATATCGATTACATAATTCACGGAGTTTATCGTTAAGCAGCAAGTTCTAATAATGTCCGACCCGCATTATGCGGCAATCATCGCCTTGAAAAACAATATAATTGAATAGAGAAACGTTAGCCGTGTAAATGCTAATTTCCATACGAAAGAATATCAAAGTGTGGGAGCACTTACATTAAATTGCCCAATCTATCATGCGATGGAAATTAATTACTTTTTGCATTTTAGCATTTTAATTATAAATAGATAATTAAAATACATATAAAGAATCGTATCTCTTTACTTTTAATATTAAAATTATTAATTATCAATGCATAATAACAAATGCTCATATCTTAATGCTTATTTTATGGAAAAAATTTAATTTCACAGACAAACACTTACAGCGCTGTTTCACTTTATTATCCTTCTTTAATTTTTTATTTTTTCTACTGTATTTACTGTATTTTACTGTATTTAAGCCTATGGTTTTATTAAGCATCTTAAATTTCTTTCTATTCCGGCTCCCTCGCTATATTTTTTATAAAATTTTATTTTTATCACTTTCAAGTGCTTTTTTATATTATGTTACTACATATATTACAACTGAATAAATATATATCCTTAAATATTAAATGGTTTATTTTTCTTAGATAATCAATCTCCTATAAACCTAGTTTTCTAACTGGGTAGTAATTCATTATTCACTCTGTAATATTGTGTTTTATGTATTTTTCTATTCATTTTATTTTTTTCGAATCATTGTTTATCATTTCTATTACGTCCTTCTTTTTAGGGTCTTCTTATTTCTTTGCATTGTATTATTTACTTGGATACGTTTATATATATATATTTGATTCGATTCTAATAATATATAACTTATCATTATTATATCCGAGAATATTTTCGCATTTGCCCCTATTAAACTATGTAAACTTTTTCAATCTCTATACTATTGTACTAAATAACCCTGTACTTGCCACTAAAGCTATGTACATTTTATTTTTACTTTCAGAACTTTAAAAATTTTATACGCCGTTGTCTTAACTATTTTTTCTTTCCTTTCTTTGTTCATCAATTTTCTATAATATATATATTTATATATATATATATATATATATATATATATATTTATAGCAAAACAATTTATTTACTATATTTTACTTAATATCAACATTTTAATATTCTTAATAATTTAAATATTAATATTATTTCTTTTATATATCTTAATTTTACTAATTCTTATAAAAAACCTTTTTAAATATCACAAGATATAATATATTATTTTTTTCAGTACTCCATGCTTTTTGAATAACAAAGCTTAGAGCTTATAAATATTATTTATTATATTATAAATACTTCATAGACTTTTATCATTTTTAAATTCAAAGTAACCTGAACTCAAGTCGTTACCCATTCAGCACCATCTTATCTAAAATATAATTTTCTGTGATTGTATAGTAAATTTTCCTGATACTGCATCTCGTTCTATGGAAATAATTCCTAATTTATTAAATTCATTATTATCCATAATTTTTTTCATTAATTTATAAATTAAATTTATTTATGATTTTTATTATCTAAATGTAGAAACTATCATTTTTTGCGTTAATACTCATTTTTTCTTAATTAATGAATGCTCAGTCCACACCTTAAACCGTATTCAACTAAAAGGTATAATACAGATAATTAAAGTTCAAAAAGTTATTTGGTTAAATATCTTTTTAAAAAAATTCTTTCCTTAAAAATTTTATGAACTTAAATATTTGATTTTTAAGTATGAAAATTCATAGAAACGTACTCACACGTACCGGAAGTACTTCGCTGACCTTTCACGAAAGATGGATAATGGTAGCTATGGAAGCTTTAAAAAAGTACGCTTCATACAATCTAAACTTCGAAGTGCCATGCGCGTAAAATATTTTGGAACTACTATTTCTTTGTCACTCTTTCTCACTCTTCCTTCTCTCTTTTTGCCCTTATACTATCGATTTGTAAATATGCATCAAAATATCGATGTTCGCGTCTCGCAGAAATTTTTTCTGGTAATCGTAGTTTATCAAAGACATATAGATATTTATTCTTAATACGAGATTGAATTTAAGCAATTTTTATTAAAAAAAATAAATAATGATTGGAATAAAATAACATATTACTGCTATTGCAATTACAAGATATTTTAATACAAATTATGTACGTTTTTTAATATGTATTATTACAGTATATGTAATAACACTTTTTAATATTATTTATAGTATATACATTTTCTCTATAGTATATTCAAATCATCTTTTGGTTCTTTTTTTATAAAGAACTTTTTAATATTTTTCTAAGCTTCTGTAATACTTTTTTTAAAAATATTTAGAGTAAAATATACTATAGTATATTTTGAATAAAGTATTTTTTTAATCAAATGTATTCTTAAAAAATAAACTATTTAAACTGGTCTAAATATCCATAATTTAAAAGATAGAAAATATTTTATTGCAGTCTTTCATGAATTTGAATGATTGTATTATAACCGATTTATGTATACTAAAAGCTTTCAATTTTTTTATTTTAAAATTTAGCTTAAAATGAAATTGAAGTTACTATTATTTATTGAATTGAAGTTACTATTATTACTAGAACTGAAGTTACTATTATTAAGTTACTAATATTTGAATAAAAAAACTTATTTTTAAATTAAATCTTATAAATCCTGATATGATATTACTTTTAGTTTCCGAACCATTTGTCTTTATTTCATTACGTAATTTATGGCTTTTATTTATATTAAAAATAAACAAAATTGACAAACTCAAAATTTTAATTGGTTTTGGAATATAAAGTTTAAAAACATTCGTATTTTATTTTATTTTTAGGTGTGGATTTTTATTTGAAAAATGTAGAATTATTAAAAATATTTGATCAAATTATGTATGAAAATTACATTAGTAAATTTTTTATTATATATCCTATATTTAATGTAAAATTATAATAAAATATTTATAGAATAGCTGATAGATATTCATGGTAAATTATTTTAATTTTTATAAGTGAAATTGATTAATAAAATTAATAATCAAAACATTACGAAATTATTTGTTATTTACATCAAACATGTAAATGTTATAATTTAATTCTAAAAATCGATCCCAGTAGAATGTAATTACTTCATTTCATAGTGAAACGAATAATGTAAAATACAAATTTGAACCAACTTTGGAAGAGATCGTAAAAATTTTTCTTTAAGGTTTACTCTTTTTTAATTATTTACCGAAACACAATGTTGTATTTTTAAAATAAATACTTTCTTTACCCTATATTTTATTTAGAGTATATTTAAAGTATAGTTATTTTTTTTTTAGAGTTATAATATCAATGAAAGAATGTTTTAATTTTAAAGGTACGGTAATCGTCATTGTAAATAACAAGCAATTACTGTACTTAGGCAAATCTGATCGCTAGGAAAAAAGGACAATTATCTTCGAAAGTCATTTAAAAGTAATCCAGCGATTCATTAATGCCACTTGCTCGCATCATAAACGGATCGTGCATTGGGTGGAAACCTCATACTTTCCTTTAGACTTAGTTTTATAAAGTTCCATGGCTCTAGAAACGAACGAAAGGGGAGGCAATTTTACATTTCAGTTCATTTAGCACATTAACTTCTTGAATGCTCACGCGACTAGAGAAAAAATTCACGTAACCTTTCAAAATTTTTTTATTGTTTAGATCAGCTCATTCAACATTATTTCAGTAAAGAAATTCGAATTTTGCCAACTAACTAAATAAATTTTGTTTTTAAGAAATGTTACTGATTTTTCAATAATCATGTCAGTTATACTAATATATAAATATATATGATTAAAGTTAAAATCGAATTTAAAATTTATTAATTTATTTTTACATAATTTCCAAAGTTATAAAATTTTAATTTTTATCATTATGCTATTTGTTTCTCACTCACTCTCTCTCTCTTTCTACTAAAATAAGGTTGCAATCATTGTAAGCATCTACATCAGAATTAACTATGTAGATAACGGATTTCATAATAAATTTTTTATATTCTTCATCCATTTTGAATTTTTAAATTAAGAAAAAGTTGAATAATTATAAACGTTAAATGTTATTTAAATTATTATTTATATGCATGTATTAAATGTTATTTATAATAAAAATAAAATACAAACTTATTAGTGTCTATTTAAGAGTTTATGCACTTTTTAGAGTGACGTATAAGTTAAATAAAAATTTACATTTATTGTATTAAACAAATACATTTTTTAAGAAATATGGTTTACTAATCGTTAAAAAATTTTTTTTTAAAAATGAAGAAAAAACTTAAATAAATTCTTCGTAGTTATATGTAGTTAGAAGTCTTTAGAATTCCAGTATGACATAAGGTAAGTAAATATTTAATATTTACAAGTATGAAAATTCGGCATAAAAATAATAAAAATTAAGTTTTAAAGAAACAGAGATAGCTAGATGTGATTAAAGGCAGAATATATTGCAGTATAATTGGAACGTACTTTTATTTACTTCTTCATCGCGAGCTTCCTCGTGCCTTATTTTTCTACATTTTTGCTGCGAAAGACAAGATAAAAGCAAGTTCCTACCAACGCCCATCCTCTTCGTTTCGTTCAAGGGGCTGCAATGCAACCAGAAATAATGGAGACATGTCGTGACCCCCAGTAATTAATTTGCCTTTGTTCGTCCATCGATAAACGCGGAAGAAAAAGGGTAGAATTGCGGCAAAAGAAAAATAATTGAAGAAATGAGTGACGGGATGGGGAGCATTATTATT
Organism: Kradibia gibbosae; assembly: GCA_018907135.1. Taxonomy (NCBI): domain Eukaryota; kingdom Metazoa; phylum Arthropoda; class Insecta; order Hymenoptera; family Agaonidae; genus Kradibia; species Kradibia gibbosae. The sequence continues at coordinate 11,310,662 of JACCHX010000002.1, read as the reverse complement.
TGTCCAGAATGTGCTGTTATTCCGTGTGATGAAAGGGAAGTTTGCGAATTAACGAATATGTGGGTGCGCGCGGGAGGGTGAGTCCGATGTGTGTGTATTTTTTGTGTTGAATGATTGATGCCAAGTTAAGTAAACTTTTCGTCGTTCGTAATGAATGAGAATATAAACAGTCAGTGAATGTTTTCCCTGGTAAACTTTTTCACACACAAATAATTTGGGATATACAAGATATAAATGGATTTCAACATGAATCTTTTAGCTTTGTATGCTTCCAGGATCATATTCCGTTCTTTCGTCCATTAGCTATTTTTCTTTATTCTGTTTTTATGCTAAAAATTTTTATGATAAGCATTAAATTGTTTTCTCTGTGCTTTGAAGCCGCTTTCTTTAAATTATTAAAACACTAAGATCAGTCATTCATAGTTATACAGACTTCTTTTTTTAAGTATTATAATTAAACAATTAAAGTATATTACAATTATTATAGTAATCGCATTTTAAAGATTATAAAGGATTTTTAATTTTATTATTAAATATAATGTTCTTTATTTAATTATCTAATTATAATTGCATAAATAATTGGAAATTGTATTTCTTAGTTATATACCCATCATCAGAGTTATTATCAATTTGTATAATACTTTGTAGTGAGTACTAATATATGAATTTACTAGTCGTTATAATATTTTTATATTTGTATAAATGAAAAAGTTATATAGACAATTTTATAGATATTATAATAATTCCAGTAGGAAGTTTGAATTTTAAGAACAATATTAAACATTGAATTATTCATATTAAATATCTATTCTAATATCAGTTGAATATAAAAAACATCAGTACGCAAATGGTATAATGTTCATCGAATTACTCCTCTTGCGTACTGTCAAATATTTACAAGGTTGAGCTTTTTTAAGTCTCGGTGTAATACCCCTCAAAGTTGCAGAACTACTACCACCAACCTCTTTATATGTCAGGCATAAAAGATCGAAATTGTAGAAGCAAAGTACATCAGCGTGTTTCATCCAGTTTAACGCAGTAAAGATTTCAGTGTCTTTACGATTCGAATTCAGGAAAATTAATGTATACAAGTTGTATACGTGCCCATGGCTACGTACAACCACAAGAACGTTTGTGTGCTAGATCACAGAATACATTTACCTCGATAAGATAATACGAAAGGACTTTCTTTTTATTCTTTTCCATATATTATCTTTTTCTGTGCGCCTAATATTGATCTAAATGAAATGGGAAATTATGTATTTTTGTACTTCGATTTATGCTAACAATCAAACGTCCTGAATATTTTTTTATTTTACTTTATATAAGTAGAGCTTATTTGTTTACTGTTTTGTACTACCGATGATGAAATTATGTTGCAATACTCAGCTATAATACTATTTTAATTAATTAGGAGCCACTTTATCAAACTTTAAGCAATTCAACTGAAAGTATGTTTTTTGATTTTTTAAAAATATGAATTTGGTTTGATAAACAAATTTAGATAATTGTATTAACTTGAGGACTATTTTTCTCGAGTATTATTTATATAAATATAACAGCCAAAAATTAAAATATAAATTTAAAAATTAAAATTTTTGTATTTTTCTTTTTGTATCTTAAAGAACCCCAATTTATAAATCTGTAAAGAACAATTAAAAATTAGCTTTAGATCATTATTTCAGATTATTTTTTAATGTTCCTTATTCAAAACTGGGTATTAATTTTCCTTTGTATCTTGAACTATGAACTATCATCGTCAACACATTTTCAAATTATCCAAAATGGTATTTGAAAAAAAGAGTGATTTGATTATTCTATGAAACTTTTAGATTTTATTACTAGCTATTTGATTTAAGCACTCCAAATTTTTTTTAATTATGCATAGTTATTTTTATATATATATAAAGGTATATTTTAATTAAATTTATAATTAACATTTATATTTATTTATTTATAATATTATTTTTATAAAATCTGTTTTCAATACTAATTTGTGGAGTGTGACTCTTGTTATAATGAATCATACATTTTAATGATCATAGATTGAAAATTTTTTTTATTTACATAAAAAACAAATGGCGATTTCTACTTCAGTTAAAGGTTTGCAAATGTGAATTATAATTAACTTAAAAATGATATCTTGATTACTTATACATATATATTATATTCATGATTTAAACAAATTAAACAATCATAAATAGTAAAAATAATTAAATTAATTTAATCTCTGATTTTGTTATGTGTTCGCTCTAGAAACTAATTATTTATAAACATACTAATTAGTAAGTAAATAATATAACAATATGCTCTATTATAATAGATTGGCTGTGAAAGTGGCTATAGAGTTGACAAGTAATACGATTTTCATCAAGTTATGTACCTATATTTTTTTTCGATTTATTGCGTCTTTAAAAATTTTGAGGGCATTCAACGAAGCTTTTATATGGAAAAAGCTACATTCTCCGTTTTTTTTAATTAGTAGGAAAGAAATCTCGTACTAGTAGAGGCGATATTAACTGCCTATATTACATAATGGAATATATAAAATATTTTAGTAAAACTAAAATACAATTAATATTAGTTTAAAATAATATTTAATCTATATATACACTTGTTTAAAATATTTATAAAATAAAATTGATATATTGTATTATCTGAATTAATATTATGATGCTCTTAAGAGTTAATCGTTTGCTTCTTGTACAATTTGTAAATATTACAAGCAAAATAATAAAATCTATTTATTAACATAATATAATAGCTTAATTTAAAATTTTTATTTTTCTAATGACGATGTGCAGTTACTATGTAGGCTTTATTTTATGCCTCAGCAACATAATATTATAATACTGGTTGCTATGCCACTACCGACAGCTAAATATAAGAGTTGATTTACTGTAGTTGTGTAGATAATATACTCGAGGTGGATAATTATTCACACTTTTAAAGACCTTCTGATATTTAAGTATGAGAGCTAAATACCAAATGACCACATGACGTTTATTATTTTAATATTTTGATAAGATTCACACACACACACACACACATACACACACACACACACACACACACACACACACACGAAAATAAAGTAAATTCGAAATAGATGAATTTAGCTATACGTTAAATATTCAATATCGATTGAATTTATATACCATCATTGCAGCTAAGTCGCAGTATATAGCTCAATATTATGATGCCATTGAAATATATCTTAGTGTAGATATTACGATAACAACCTATCTCCTTAAACACAAGGGATGTGCGTCGACTCGGGGTCAGGTCGCAATTTCCTGCTACAATTGTCGAAGAAAAAAGTAAGTTAGCACTTGACTACTTAAAGTATCACGTCAAAGTACAAATGGTAAGAAAATCTATTACGTAATTCAAGAACAATACTTATATCGTTCTTAGAGAGGAACGCTAATTTACACGCCACTCGCTGACTCAATTTTACGGCGCCACGACGCCACTTGCACATAACGTAGCTAAGTATTTTATGCGATGCCGACGACGCTTAAATGTAGGGATTACGAAAATTACTCTACATTTATGGTTAAGTCGATTTTACTACCGTGAGTGATCATCTTCTCTTTGTACGTGCCTCGTTACCTTGAGCACTACCATCGACTGCTCGAAGATACGTTTTTCTTCATTTGGTTTACTAAAAGTTAATTTTATGTTATTCCTGAATACCTAAAGTAAATTTGAAAAAGGCGATTAAACGGGATGTCTCTGTGCAAAATGAAATTGAAATTATGTAAGGCTATTATTATTATTATATATTATTACTATTATCTATACTTTTTGTTACTGTTTACTTTTGTTATTGTTTATTGTTTTTTAAAAGTAACGTTTAAATAAAAGAAAGATTATTAAAAACACTGTGGAAATTACCGAACTGACAAATTTTTGACAAAAAAGTTCAATTTTAAGAATATTTTGAACTCTAAGTGGTATTTTAAGACGGAATATTCGTAAAAACCTTTAATAATTTTAAGCTAATAGATTATTCCGAAATCATACAACATGGTTAAATTTGGTTTTGATATACCTTTGAAATGATCCTTGAATTTGACATGCATTATTTGAACTGAAAACAAACTAAAGTTTTTCTACGGTTACAGTTTTCAATGTTTTCAAATATTAACTATCATTTTAATTATGTTTAATCAAATGAAACTTAAATCAGCTTACCGTGTATGAATAGAAAAGCAATCAATATTTACTGATGTTAAACTTTACAGGGCAATTCACACAACGTCTTAACTTTATAAATTTGTTAATTTGTTATGAATTCATCTCAATACAATTATTGCACTATGCAATTTAAATTTAGATGAATATTTTCTTATATTTTCAAAGTAATATCGGATTATTGTAATAAAACTTTACTAGTATTTTATATAAATTTATCGTATTTCCTCGAGAAATATTAATATAACTATTTAGGGAGCTTATTACTTACATATTATAAAATACCAGTGATAATCATAATAACATTTTAATACCAATTTTTGAATGAGATTCATTGGGATTCTCTCAAGTAGAAACGTAATTGTTCACAGGCTTTCGGAAAGCATTTGATTAATAATTAAAAAGCATAAAACAAATAAAAGCTATAAATTATAAAACATAAAAAGAAGTTATTACTCAACATAATGCAAAAATAAGTGAAAAAATGATCAGAGTCAATATATTAATTAATAATATACAATAAAACACTTATAACTTGTTATATTAAATAATGCTTTTACTGCATTTAATTTAGACAAAAAAATGGTTTACATCAAATCCTTTCTAATATTTTTAATATTCATTTTAGTAGTCAGATAATTAAAAAAAATGTAATTGTGATACTTTGACATAGTTTGATTATCATTTTATTATAATGAGATAATAAACATTATCAGAAAATATTTAATTTTATTATAATTTAAACAGCATCGTTAATTCTTAAGAATTATTTATCAATGACCTGTAGGTTACATAAGATGATAAATAAAATAAAAACTTTCGGCTATAAGTCTTTTTTAGAAATAATATAAATATAGTAAGAAACAGTCTTTTATTGAATTAATATAACAAACTTTCTTAAACGTGTACATACAAAACTTCTAAGCTTCCAAACACATATTAGCCTATTTTGCTTATTTAATTTTAAATATGAAATATCCATTAATTGTTTATTTATTAAATAAACAATATTTATTTGAATATAATTTTATTCTAACTCTAAAATTATTCTATCATTATTTGAAAAAATGTTTTTTTTATTACAATTATTATTTAATCGTAATTATTGTTAGCATTTGAAAGAAATTATTTATAGTTTGACTATATAAAATAAAAAAAAATTAAATTTTTATTAAATAGTATTATCATTTATAGGACAACAGAAAATTTCATAAGTATTTCATTTGTATATAAATAAATTTTTAATATTTAAAATAATTTATACTTAATACTTAATTCAATATATCAATATATCAATTCATTTGCAACTCTAAACATTTTTTCGAAATAAATATAATGATTAATATAAAAAAGGGTTGTTGTTGAAACGTGTAGAAATGTGTTTATATAAATAATAAAAGAATTGTACGATTGTTTCAGAGTATAAAATTTTTTTCAATTTTGAAATTTGCAATTATACAGTGATGAAATATATAAATAAGGAAATAATTAGTCTGGTGCTATATTTTACGAATAATTTTATTTTTTAATAGAAAATTAAAGGGAGGGACACAATGTTTAAGAAAAAAATATTTATACATACTACTAACAGTTTTTTCTTAATGAATTAAAATTTAAAAATAAAATAATATAAACCTTAAACTTATCTCGTAAATTGACGTTGGAATTTTAAGAAAACTATACATTAAAATTTTTATCTACGTAGTAAATAAATCAGTACAGACAATATTTTTTTTTTTTATCTAATACTTTAAAGCATATTAATGTATAAGACCATAAATTTGTTACAATAAAATGTAAAACTATTTTTGTTTCTTTTTAAAATATTTAACGTATATTATTTAAACAAAAAAATTTAATTTTTTAATTTTTAACTGTTATAAGTTGTTTGCTAAGTAAAAATGTACAGAATTTAAGAAATTATGTAAAAACTATTTTAATTGCAAAAATGAATTTTAGAAATTAATCTTAAAGTAAAGATGAAAATTAAAAAAGCAAATTATTACTTAATTTACTTAGTTTTGTTTCAACATATAATTTTTAATTACGTATTTAATGACTTTTAAATTTGTCTTTTGATTTCATTAGATTCAATAGTATAATATATAATTTTTAATAATTAGTAAGTAAAATACACATATAGATAATTTTTTGCGTTTAAAAATCGAGTTATAAGTTATGTATAAGTATACTGAAATTGAAATACTAAAAAATGCTTAAAAAAATGAAAAAAGTAATACAATCGAAAGCAATTTAATAAACGTATACAGTGTTTGATAAGTATTCACGTATAAGTATTCTAGGCACCTCTCTTCAGGCTTTTACACAGTATATAGAAGGTCATGTCTCAATCCGATAATATAATACCCTTATTCTACATTCATTACTTCTACATACATCACGAAGCACCGATCATACACGTACGCACACAGATACTCAGCGATTATTTTATCTCTAAAATTATAAGCTAATTTGTAAGTTATTTATATTTTATAAATATAACTTATATATACATTATTTTGAACAGCTGATTGTTTTGAACAGTATGTATCATCTATATGTACGATAATATTATTTGAATTTTGTATTACATACTTTAGTTATTTGAAAAATATGTATCGAAAACGTTTGAGCATTTAATAAAAAATCACTATCCTTATCGGTTTTATCTTAGAATCAGTTAGCAAAATAAGACAATTTTTTTTGTCTAATATAAATATCTAATCCCTAATTATTTTTAAAAATTAAATTTATGTAAGTATATATACAATAAAAAAATAAGCTAAAATATTTTTCAAAGGTATAAATTTTAAGATGTGCGTCGAAGAAAATAAAATAGTGATTTCATAGCTACAGAATTTCAAATTTGACTGAAAAAGAAAGTAACCTTTTGCTTTTTATTTGATCTATAAAGGCAGAGGCCTGAGGCCTATGCCAAATTTAAACAATTTTCACATTTGCAACGTCTTATATACTCAAACAGCGTTGCGACTCTTCTGGTATTTTAAGTTTCTCATCCATTTATTTTAAAGTTAGGTAGCGAATTATCTTCAGCTTCTGTCTTAGTCGCACATCTCAAAAGTCATGTGAAACTCAGAGGCGTACGTTCACGTTGGAGTTTAAGATGTTTATGCTTAATAAATTTCGGTAGATGCAATAATAGTAACTTACATTAAAAAGGAAATACAAGTGTCTTACATATTTTTTCTTTGCATATATAGAACAAAATATTGATCCGTATCAGTATGTGCATGTTATGAGATATTGTATTTATTGAAAAGCATTTTATGGAGTAATTAGAGTTCCGTATTTCCTTTGAATTTGTATTCGTGTAGTTTAATAAAATTTATGAAAATATTTAATAACATTGATGAATTAACCGTAATTCTAATTGTCCATTTTAATCAAATAACCTAATATTATTCGTACAAAATTATCATATATTTATTATTTTTTATTAATTAGTTTAATCGCCAATAGAAGAGTATATATAATTTACACAGAAAAAAATTTTACTCCATCATATACAAAAAATATCGATCTTGGTAAAACGAATGAATAATTGATAACCAATTGAATACTCTGTTGGTTTTTTTTATAAAGCGACTACATCAGCCATCCTCTATCTATTGTAAATTACGTAGGAATAATAAAAAAGTCACGATCTGGCCTTCGATTAAACAGTAACCAAGTGATACACAAGGATCATTAACTGACGTCAATTTTCCTTCACGTAAAAAAAGGAGAAAATGTCATCCCTTGTTCGTCACACATGGTGTTAAAAATCACCAGACCAAAAGCATCCATTAAGCTTAGACAGTCAGACACTCATGTTGACGTTAATGTGTGCCAAGACAAAGCAAAAATATTCCTCTACGGCTGTATAACTGAGTCTAGAGCATCCTCACCCTAATGGAACTTCCTGCACATCGATTCGCAGGTTAAGGATGGCTTACACTCGCTTCTTTGTTCCTTTGCTTCAGTTCGTTTAACTACTAAAATTTGCAGCCGCTCGGGTGCTCATGTTACACTTAGCTCTATACTTCACTCATTGTGTATATTATAATTTATTGTTCAATAAATCGAATGTTCCATAATTGACGTAAGTTATTGCGCTCAATATTCATCAAATTCTGTGTCGTACCATTAACTAAGCTCAATCACTCAAGCTTTTAATTTTCATTTTTAATCGAATTTTGAAAACCGCGGTAGTGTAGATTAATAATATGAAAGGTGTGTAATATTTATTAGAGAACTAAATTTTTTGTTTAAGTAGTAGAACCCATTACTAATAATAGATAATACGCATAATATCAATGCCTAAAAGGTTGTATATCGAGTATACTTCAATAACTTCGCGTATGATTCGAAAGAAGGTCTCAAAATGCGAAATAATTGATCAAATCATCTAAAGCTGAACACTTCAAAGTAATGCGGGTTTTTCATTGTTTTATATCACGTGCACGCATGCAGAATATTTTAAGTGCATTCGGATGAAATGCGATTTAAATGCCAATCAGCGAGGGAAATTACATTTTAAGCGCTGTTTACAATTAAAGATTCGAAAACCAAATATAATTAAAAATTATTCTGGTTATTAATTATAAGCTATAATACTGAAGTATAATATAATAATATTTGCGATATGTTTACTTACTAAAATTTAAATTCTACCGTATTATTTTATTTGCACGTTGAAAACTATTTATTTTTAATTGCTATTAATTTTAATAAATAGTATTTAAATGATAAGGAATTATTAATTCAATGTTCGTAATGCAAATTTAGTGATTAAAATACATAATTTTCCATTCACAAATTATAATATTTGCATCTAAAATTACAATGATAATGTAACCATGCAAACGTTTCTAACAATGCTTTAAATAATTGAATAATTATAAAAATAATTATAAAGATTGTATATAAATAGTTTCTCTCTTTTGTTTGTATTTTATAAAACTTCAAAGATGCCATTATCCATATACTATTATAGTTTATAATTTAGTACTAAAAATTTAATAAGAAAAACTCAATAAAACTTCAGATATTTTTAAATGTATGTTAATTATTAGTTTTTTAAATATCGTTTTATAAATTAACACAATATTTATTTTATGATTTTATGGCAGGAAATACAATACAGTTTAATACTAATGAAATCTTTGAAATTTTTGAATGTATAAAACAAATTTTTTTTCAAAACAACAATAACATGTTGCCAATAATTAATTAGATTAAGTAAGCTTGTTTTTCATAAAATATTTTCAAAATTGAATATATTAATATCAAATTAACAATCATTGTATTTGTGTGAATTCCCTTTTGATTAAAGATTTCAAAAATAGATTCTGTCGAAGTCTACATCTCCCAGTTCTTTAAAATTAAGAGTTGGGGAAACAAAAAGTAAGTACATATTAACAAAGTATATTATTCTTTGCTGATTTTGCCGCTCCACTGAAACTGTATGCTTGCGCAGTCGTCAGCCTTTGCTTTGAAAACCTTTTTCCTGATGCTCCAGCTTTATATGTTTTGTTTGTTTATACCTTAAAGTAAGTATACCTTTTCCTTTTACTTCTTTTTCTATAACATTTGAAGCTTGTTTTTGGCATACATGCTATTATAAAAATTTTTTTTATACATTTCTTGAAATTTTTGATTATACAGAACTACTCTTATCGGGATACTCTTTTCTGTCACATTTTTTTAATAACTATATTTGTATAAAACAAATGAATTATTTTTATGTGTAAGAATCCATTAGAAGCAGAACTAGAAAAAACTATAGACAGTGAATTAAACGCTTAAATTTTTTAAGTTACTAGTTAAAAATTTGTATTATTAAGATTAATAGAAAATTTTATAGTGTAACGAATACCATAAAATAAAAATATACTAAATGAAAGTAGATGAATTCCTTAATATATGCTTAAGTATTAAAATAATTTATTTCTAAGTATTATTTAGCAGCTGTGCTTTTCTTATATTAAGAAAGAGATTTCGGTAGTTTTCTCAAAAGTGAGTAATATAATGTTTGATTATTTTCTGCTTACATGTAACTAATGCAAGAAATTCAAAATATAAAACGTAGAAAAATAATTATCTTCGAATTTTCTTAAAAGATGAAACTTGCATCAAGATATATTAGATTCAATATCGTTTAATAGAAACTGACATATAAATAAATAAAGTAAAAACATAAAGCGAGATATATAAGTTAATATTGACACACTATAAACATTTATTGGAAGTAATTTTGAAAGTAATATTTTTAAAAAATTAATAAATTCTTACTTTGATCAGTTTTAGTAGATTTTACTTTCCTATTTAAAAAATAATAATTCCCTGATATTTAAGGTATACATTTAGTATTAAAATGATAAGAACACAATATTAGCTTTGTGTAATAAAATAAATATAATGAAAATGATTACAATATGCAAGAAAATTGAAAAAAGAATTTAAGTGATTAAAAAATATAGAGGTATACACGAAACGTCCATTAATGAAAATTGTAGTCTAAAAATTCATTAAGAAATTTTAATGAAACATAAAATTTAAAAAAAAGCAGAACATGTATTGTAAAATAATTTCGACATTTTTTAAACAGTAACATTTTATTTAAAAACTAAGCAATAGAAATTAATTAATTAATTTTTTTACTCTATTTTAACAATACAATTGGTTTAAAAGCATGATTTCATAGGTAAATTTCTTTACAAAAATCATATCCCTTAAAAATGTTTTCGTTTTAAACATTACTAGATGCGAATTCTAGAAGAATGACTTAATATTCTATTAATGCTTTTCTGAAAAAATATTATTAGATGAAGATGTAAGGAAGCGTCCCGCCAATTATTGAGGAAATTATGTCTAAAAGATATTTCGTAATACATTAATTACTTTTATTATAGTTCTATCCTTGATGCTTCTTAGTATTCCATTATATTTAATAGAAATGAATAATTTTACAAATGATATAAAAAAAAGATATATAATTCATTTTCATAAGAAATATTCTTTATACTTATTAATTTTAAGCTACAGAATCTCTAAAGAATTTTAAAAGCAAATTTTCTTTTATTTTGAAACGCTTAAAAAATATCATTTTGCTTGCAACAAGAAAGCATTTGTAGTTTTTTTAAACATCGTAAAGAGGAATTAAAAGTAAAACCCCGTTTTTTAAATTATAACAAAAAATTTCATAAAAAATGTAAAATCTATTTAAGGCAAGTTAAAACTACGCATATTACATTATGAATACGCTTTAATTTATGCAAATCCCAGTATTTACTGTTCGTTACATACAAGAAGTATAATTTAATTTCGATGATAAATTGTATTAAGTTTAAAAAATCGGATATATTAAAATTAGCCTCACCTTAGCCTGAAATTAATAATAAAGCGAATAAAATAAATGTGAACGTTGCAAAGCTCCTCATATTTTTTTTTATTTTCCATATCACTGGTGAAGTAGTGCGTTAGATATTCAGAACACAATAGCAGCCTTGGAGTCGCGCTGATCGATTTGACAAAAAAGGTTTACTCCCATGTTTTTCGAAAGCACTCAAAAGGTATTTTAAGAAAGCAATACCCCCAGAGTCGCTTTAAGTGGAAGCTAGATGAACTCGCGAACTATCATCTCGAGAAGTGTGGAGATGAATTATTAGTAGACCGCCGCTATACTACTTTTCTGGTGGAGTTGCGCTACGTTGGAGTTTATTAATTCGCGATTCATCGATTATATTTTCTTGTTCCCCTCCTACCTCTAAGCTTTAATTGAGAACAAGAAAAGGAGTTTCCAAAATCGGCATGAGAGGGTAAAGGAACTGCGTATACCCATTCTTTCGACGATTGATTAAAAGGTTTCTTAGTTCCTCCTACCGCAAATGGGGTTTCAATGTTATATCACGAGATGGATCAAATGATCAATACACTGTACGTGATTGTTTTATTGGTGCTTCTTTGTATTAATTTAATATTTGTTCATAAAAAGAGCTGCGATATTATTTATCTTTTTCGAATGTTTGAAATGAGACACTCACATTAATGAAGAAAACAATATTTAGCTTAGATATTCAGACGCTTATAAGTATAATACTATTTATGAATAATTTATAAGTAATTTTTTAGAATAAATGAATAATTTATTATTACTTAACATTTATGTCGCATTAATTTTTATTGCGATATTAATTTTATGTCGTTCAAAAAATACTGAAATCTTAAATTATGCATTTCTGTATAAATTTAAACGTGTGTGAATGAATAAATTCTTTGCTAATGTTATCATTAAAGTACCATAGATACTTTTAAAAATAAAACTTTTTGACTTTGCAAGAAAAAATTGGCAATTAAAAATTTATAATTTTTTGCGTAATATTGGCTCTGAAAAAATATTTATTTACATTTTTGCAAGCGCCACGTGGAAAAGCTTTGGTAAAGCGACAAGTCAGTTTGTAGTAAGCGAAGCATAAATACATTATAAATTGAATTGCAGTTAAAATTGCATTGAATTACAATACACTTATAATTGAATACAACAGTAAATGTTATGGGAAAAGCAGCCATAAACCTCAAAGCTATAAGTCGAATTGAAAATTTTTCGAATAGACAATTCTCCTTTAAATGAAACATCGTCGTTTTTATACTCCCAAGCACCATAAAATCAATAATTATGCTAGTGTCATTTCACAACAGACAGAGTACGTTGAAAGTTACTGAACTTGTGTATAGACTGCAATCCTAAAAGTTTTGTTATATTATGAAAGACACAGTGTTAAGAGTTCGCTTTATCTTATAGTAGGAGCTTTTTAAGCAAGAGCAGTGCTACTATATGAATGAGAATATTCAAGAAAATGCGTGAAAACACTTTCATAGGAAATCTTTTTTCTCGAAAAAAACAACAATCTTTGAAAAAATGGACGCTACGGAACTCATGTTATCTATATCTATATATATATTATAATTCTTTGAATGTAAATAAAAAAAAGATTTTCTAAAAGAAAAATGTTTGAATTCTTCACAATTTGATTCTAGAATAAATCTATTTATATTTATAAAAATATTTTTATAAAATTGTTTCCAAATGCTAATATCAATTCCATACAAAAATTGTTTGAAGTTTGAATTCTCTGACTTCAATACTTTTAAGTTATCAAATAATTTAGTTATTGAAACTTAATACTATTACGTTTAATTATTGAGTTTAAGTGAAAAATAGTTCAACTAAAAAATTAGAAGTATCTTTGTATCAATTTGAGTCTTATTTTTTTACTTTCGTAAATAATAATTAATTGATACCTATTTAATGTAAATAAAAAATGATAATTTTTTTAAAAACTAATACGAATCTTTGTATTCTAGGAAGAAAAAAATTACAATTAGCTAAATGTGTTCTCTAAGCAATATGAAAAAATCGATATTTTTCTGCTTCTCATTTACTGATATAAATTATTTTTTATGTAATAGTAATTTATTTTAAATATAAAAAGTACTCCAACTAGAAAGTACATACATAAACGTTTCAAATTATATGTAAGTATTGTCTAAATATATTTGCTAGAATAATGAGCATTGTTATTCCACCACAGCTGGAAAATATTCAAGTAAGATTGTTCAGCAGCTGTGCAGATCCGATCGTCACTAGGAGATTATTCTTGACATTTGTCGTTTAATACCAAAGAATCGCTCGGGGCAAATAAAGTACGCGTTACCAATATATACGTGCGCATTAATTTTACTACCCTCGATATCACTAGGGGGTATTTTACTACTGCGTTCTCGTTTATTTTTTTATACATTTTAATCAGACTGCCAAGTTACAATCTGGTCCCTTGAAAATATAGAATTAAGCATTTTTCAAATGGAATTTTGCCCTTTTTAAAGTTTCCTTTATTATATGTCCTTACAGTCACTAATCACAGTTTGTTCTTTTATTTACGATCAAGTTTTATAGAATTTTTTTTAATGTATAGTCTAACATTAGTTGCCTTACATTAATAATATATTAATGATATATTTTTAATTTAATTCTAGCGTAAAATGAAAATCATCCAGCATTGAAGCAATAAACTATTAAAATGTTGACTTCTAAAATATTGACCGTGATCATGACTTTTATTATGCTAAGCTTCAAATTAATCATTTCTAATCACGAAAAAAATCTTTAAGTATTATAAATAAAAAATTACATTATCTATCATAACTATCTATCATAATGTATACTTATAGAACAAAATTTTACAAACATAAAGAATTATTTTATACAAACATAAATTATTCATAATAGGTTTCCTTTATATCTTAATTCAATGAGTTTTAATCACAAACAGAAAGAAAAAATTTATAAAAATAATTTTTAAAGATAATTTTAATTTTGCAGATTGGACCATAAAATCAATGATAGCAAAGTTTATTTATAATTCATTTCAGTGGGTGTGGATACGTGTTAAAATAGTTAGAACTTTATTAGAGCATGCAATTTATATTTTTGTTAGTATTATAGAACAACATTTAAAAACATAATTATCGAATGCGTAAAGGAATGCACTCAAATTAAAAAATACTGTAGCAGTATAAGTATCGACTTAATACTATCTTACTTTCTTGCATCATTATTTCCACTGTATATTTTCGAGTGCTTCAGAAGCGCACGTTAAAACAAGATGTCAGGTTACATAGATGGATCAAAAAAATCTCTGATAAAAGGATGTACCCTCTGAGAGCCATAAAAAGATAAGCGAAATTAGGTACTGACAAAGTGTTATATTCGAGAAACCTTTGACAGAGTATCGTACAAAGAACAATTGCGACTAAAGTATGCATACATATAAATGTATAGTTAAAGGACTTTTCTGCAACAAGTAACAAAGCTAATGTTGCAAATGAAAATACAGAAACTCTTTGTATCTTGCTCGAAAAGTTCGTAAATATTCTCTTTCAACATCTCTGCTTTCCTAACTGATAAGTCAATGCACAATGAAAATTAGTTATTATTCAAAGGTTCACTTTTTACTCTGTCAGCAGAATGAATTAGTTTAACTATTATATGATTATTGATAATTAAATTTAAAGGTAATAAATTTTGATTGTCTGAAAAAAACTTTGCTTATTATTATCGTGCATAATAAATATTCAGCATAATTAAGAACATATAGTAAAAAGATGTTCCACACAAAAAAAATGTTAATACTGCGTACTTATATACAACGCTAGGTTAAGGACAACATATTTAAATAATTCTTTTATCTTATATATTATAAATATTGAAATTTAGTCATTTTATTAAATCATATCTCACCATGTGCAGATGTTTTAAAAAAAATTGAATTTTAGTTATTTGAAAAATAATAAATTATAATTGGTAATATTATCTTTTTGATAGAAGTTCTTCACATTAAATTTGAATTTAGAATTTATATCGGATTATTTTATAATACAAAAGGACTTTTCCTCTTCAATATTAGTTATTATTAGTTATTATTAAGTATTATTAAATTATTTATATATCTGAGTAGATCATGAGGATAATATTCAATTATCAGCTTTATTCTAATTTTATTATTTACCCATATAATGTTAATACATTTAATTATGCCTTCACAATATAGTAAAACTCTTATTTATTATAAAAAATCTTAAATTTTACGTTTAGTATACATTATATATTTTTTTAATTTTACAAGCATTTATTTACATGTATGCATTTCAATTTTTCTTGCATGTATAAGCTGCTTTGCGGTTCCTTTAGAAATTTATGCAGTTAAAATAAAAGTAAATATGGCTTATTTATATTCTTTTTAAAGCCCGTTTAATTATTCTTGTAATTATATATATATATATATACGATAGAAGGTACATTAAAAGAACGCACTGCACAAAAACATTTATTCTCTGTCACTAAAAAATGTAATCATAAAAACTTATAAAATTTTACAGGGCTCTATACCTTATGTATAAATATATATTTTTTTCTTTTTGAATAAAAACGAAATTACGTACGAATGCAGTTGTATGCATTTTAAGAATCTACCATCAGGGTCAAAGTTGTGTAATAAAATATAGAATTGTTATCGATAAATTTTATTCAATATAATAAGCAAATGAAGTAATTTTTAATGGTCTGATTATCACATCATTGGGAATCAAACTAATGAAACACACGTGATAGGGATGGTATTGTTCGCACCAAGTAATATTGTCTTAAAAATCCCACAATTTTGAATTAAATCGTCACATGGTCTCCTCACTTACAAAGAAATTTAAATTACCTACGAATTCAGTGCTTCATGATCACGTTTTATCGATCGTAACCGTAACAACGTCAGCGAACATCGAAATATACGAAACGACTGATCGAAATGTATGATTATTTTATTCGTTAGACTAGAACAAGGAATAATAATTTGTTCAAGATTCCTACATTTACATTTATAAGAGTTTTTTTTAATGTTTTTTTTTAAATAAATTTGTAGACGCAGTTTTAGTAAATTTTTTGTATCAATTAATAACAATTTAATTTATAAAAAAACACTCTTCTAATTATTTTATGATCAATTGTATTTTGGAGTTTCAATAAAAAATGAAAATAAAAAATATAGTTTAATATTGTATATAAATTTTTCAAACAATATAGAAAGCATTTTTTATAAATCGTTTTAAATCGTATTTAAGCACTGTATATCAAAAATGATGAATAAATTTTTTTTTTAATATAAAATTCCATATGCCCTGCTGCACAATTAGAGAATAAATTTTTACATAAATTTTTTTTAACAAAAAATTATCTTGAAGCCTCGGTAAAGTATTGTAAGTATCAACGAGTTTTTGTAAGTCGCGATACAAGAAACTAAAAATATAATGACCTTCTTTCGTGAAAAAGAACACATCTGTATGGGTGGGTTGACAAATAAAAATGTTTCAGCAAAGATAAATCAACTATCTTGCAGTTCGCATCTCGTAATGAACGATAAATGGGAGGGAAGGTGTCTACGTTAACAAGAGATGAGCTTGTCAAACAGCAGGGAAAAACTAATGATGCTTGTTCGTGCGCAAGGCATTTCTCACTTACGTGCGCATGTGAACTCTGTGGGATACCATTTTATAAATGGCAAGCGCTGCTCTAGATCCCTCTTACCGGTTTCATAAATCGCTTCTACGTCGGCGATTGCGAAATTGATATTCTTCTCGGCTCATTGCGGACAATGCTCGCGATAATCAGCCGGCGAAACGAGTATATCGAGTGCACTTGTGTTTTCATTCAGCCCTTTGCGAATGTTATTTCTCGATAATGCAAACAATGGGAACCGGATGAAACATCATGTTGGCTAAATGAACGAATGTATCCCAGAGATAGATAGGGAAAAACAGTATTGCAAGGAAGTACGAATCCCATGTATCGAGTTGAAAGTACATAAGCCGACGATGATGTATTCCCTGTAAGCCGTCGGTTCGGCACGTTAACTCTACAAGAGTAATGATTTGGTTAAACAGAAATATTCTACTCTCTGTTTAGACTTCAAAGATCAAGAGTACATGTTTTTTTTTCTAGTACTACATCCATCGAACGACGATTATAAGATGAGTGGGTGAAATTTTATAATGGATGCACACTTGATTGTACATTATGAGGTAACGCTGCAAACTAGATGAAAGAAAAATATTATTCTGTTTCTTTTTTAACATAAAACTTGTAATGCAACATAGATATTTTTGAAAAGTTTATTAACTTTAAAAGCATTTGAAATGATAGAGAAATTCTTTAGACAGTAATTTAATTATTTATGGTTTCAATTCTTAATTGAATAAAAATTTCAGGAGTATAAATGGTCTCTTTTAATTTAAGTTTACGTGGAAGGATTTTTTTTTAAATACATATCTAATTTCATTTATTTGTAGAGTCTGTAACAATTTTTATGTTATGATTATATTATTTCACTATTCTGTTAATAATAATACTATAGACATAATTATTACTGTTACAGGATTAGTTTAAGGTGCTTATATTGATAACATTAGGTACTCATAAATGTACATTTTAACATCATATTTAAAATAGAATTCAATATAAACTGCAATTTTCATTTCAATTATCATATAAATATTTGATTTATTATGTTTATATTAATAATATAAATTTAACAGAATTAATTTTTTTTTTATGAGCGCTGCTCATATTAAAATAGATTTCAAAATACATTTCAAATGTAACATACTCACTGTAAAAGAATGTTTTTTATGATTTCGTTATTCACTTCTATAAAATCCGAAAATTTAAAACTTTAATGGTATATAGAAACTTTTATACGAAAACATAATTATAATTTGAACAAATATTACATTGTAGTCAGTAATAGCTTAAATTCATTTATTTGATCAATTTGATTGGAAAATGTATATTACTTTCACAGGATACAATACACTGGATTGTTTCTCTTTGCTTATGTTACTTTAGAGTATTGCAGATCATATAATTATAATAAATATAAAAATTTGTCATTTTTAATAGATCCTAATTATTGTCATTGTAATTGTTAATACTATTTATTTATTCTAAAAACTATAAGTCATTTTTAAAAAAATCAACTCTTTTTTAGTTCATCGTGTATACTCAAATTTAAGTTGCGAATAAAACTATTTCAACGGACATACGCATTTTAGTGTTGAATTTAAACTGCATATAATGAAATTTAAGTGCATTTCATCGAGCATAAATTATGGAATTTTTCATTCCTGCGCATATATTCATTTGCTCATTCGCATTTTTTATGTATTATTTTAAATTTCGTAGCTTCTATTGTTCTTTGAAGGTAGTTTTTGCAAATCTACTAATAAAAAATAAGCCCACGTATTATTCGATATTGTGAGCAATTACGCCAATTGTATACAACTATCTCATTTCCAAAAATAAACACATCTTTGTTCGATCTTTCTTCCTTCCAAATTGTTCACTAGCGGGTTTTTTGGTGGCCAATATTCTTATTGCTCCAGGATTTGCCGTTCAAAAACGTGCTCAAATCGAGGGATAAACTTTTATTATTTCTTGCGTTTCAAGCAACAGATTCAACTCAAGCCCTCCGTTGTCATCGAGGGTTACATACTGGATATTCAAATAGATTCTTGAAAAATTTTTCTCTACCAATGGTATATTGATTCGGGGATATTTGATTTGACCCTGTCGCAGAACACGGGTTGCCGCTTCTCTGCCTGCGTTAGGTGTACAGCAGGAAATCACGTTTTCTAGTAGAAAAAATGTTGTGGTCCATGAAACGCAAGCTCAAAATAAATAATAAGGTTCAGCACTCGAGATACGTGAACGAAATCACTTTCTGTAAATTACGAGAGGCTTGCTTACGTAAAACATATGTTAAAAATTCTCAAATAAAGTTGCCTAAGATCAGAGAGAAGGATCTTGTGTAAAACATGACTGTAATTTAAGATTTAATCGTGTGAATATAGAAATAATTTTTTATGGAAATACAAAATGCTGTGATTATTGAAAAACCAATTTTTTGCTAATAGAAGATTTTTTATTCTAATGAATGATGGAAGTAGTACGTATGAAATAAAAAAAGTAAGATATTAATTGCTTAATTGAGTAAATAGAATATATATTATTTCTCATGTGTGATAAAAAGCAAATGACATCCGACTATGAAAGCTAATGCTTTGATACATTTGAACTTTGATAGTAAAAGAAAATATTTTTATAACTTCTAGGTACTGTGAATGTCAATTTCTTATGTAAATAACTTTATAGTAGTACTAAAACAGAAAATTTTCATTTTAAAAATTTTTTTGATTACACAATAATATTTTTCATTTTAGGTATAATTTTATTGCTAGTGCATTTTTTCAGTGGGCGTTAAAAATAAAATTAATGCTTTTCTTAATTAGTATCATCATAATCATAAATATAGGTTTTTATCTTACAATATATTTTAAATATTGCTACAAAATAAAATTAATTTTTTTTTGTGATAAGTGGCTCGTTGGGCATATTCATTTTACATTTGCAAGATAAAAGATTCTAAAATGGCTGTGTCAATTCTTTTATTTAGAAGTGACAACCATTCAGTACTGACTTATTGAAAATAAAACAATTTACTTTTTGATAATTATGAACATTGGACACGGAAATTACTTCTCATCTTTTTAAAATACAGTATTTTTTTGAAGAAAGTATAGGATCGTTTAATATGCTAAACTCTTTTGTAAATCAAGAATTACCCAAAAACTCAAAAAAGGCCAGCTGAATCTTTTACCCTATCCCTTGTCTTTATTCGAGTAAAAATCGCGTTTGCCTCAAGCAGAACGAATCCTTCGCTTTGTGCTTTTGGCTTTTGGCGACAGCCCAGTCACGCGCTACCAAGTGTGAAATATTTTTTCAGTTCGTGCTTGTGCTGTGTAAGTGCAAAATCTTTGAAGGGCGATGTAAAAAATTAGTGGACCGCTCACCAGGCGGTATTAATGTCGATTTTCTCTTATCTGAAATTTCCGTTAGAGGTTTGTATCAGGAGACAAAGCGGAATAAGGCGCAGACGTATATTTCTGATTCAAAGATGATAATTTTATTATGTTCGACGTGTATTTCTCTACTAGCAGGCAAAAAATAAATTCCAATGGTTTGAGATAAGAACAAAATGAAAATACGAGAAGACTAAATCGAACGAAGAATGCAAGTCTAGATTATTCTCTTTTATAGTAGATTTTGCAAAATGACATAAAATTTTACAAATATATACATATATAATATACACTCTAGATTTTTAAGTCAATATAAAATTAACCACAATAAAAATCAAGTCAAATTTATATCAGTTTTAATGGACGTCAACAATTGAAATCAATTATTTACCAAAAAATTTTTTTTAATATAATATATATCATTTAAAAATACATAATTCTTTAGAAAACGTAATTAAAAATTTACATAATTAATTATAAATTGAATTTAATCTTGTAAAATAAAGTGCACCACAATCAAACTCAATCTACTGTTTTCTTATCTAAAGTAATCATAAAAGTTTCCTTATATTGAAAGAGGAGCGAAAGAAAAAGATCGCGAGTGAAATTTAGTTTTAAATTAATTTCTGAGACTACCGGAGAAAAGGAAGAATGAACGTGTAAAATTTTGTATACATAAATGGAATTTAAAAATATATAGTGATTTAAAAATACACTTCGCTATATAAGTGATTTGAGTATAAAAGCTTTCTCGAATTGCATGAGTAAAGTTGGAATCTTAACAATTAGTGTCAAAATATTTTTTAATCTAAAATAATTTTAAAATGAAGGAGAAAATAGTACTAAAAATTTTCTTATGATTTAACATTGGTTATTTTTATACTTTTAATAATTAGCACTCTTAGTTTACATCTCAAATGTTAAAATAATCCTTAAAATATTATGCAATGAATTTAACAAAGTACATATATAATACATATAATTGAAATTGGAAAACAATAATCATTTTCATTGGTGGTTTTTACATAAAAATTGTTATTCTACTTATCATTATTCCTATAGTTCAATTCATAATAAAACATCACGAGTACATCTTAAGCTGATACTTGCAATTTATACTTAATAATATTTTAAGATTTTTCGATTAACAAAGTTTTTTATTTTTCAGCACAATTCAATTTTCGCTGCATAAAAATATAAAAAACGGAATATTTATGTGCAAGGACTTGATTCAAAGTTAACGCAAAATGAGTGAAATTGGGTTAAAATAGCTGACCGGTAGGAACGTATTAGAATATTAAAAATAAATTTAAAATACTTTAAAAAGATTTACAACTTTTTGTAAAAATACTTCAGTAATTGCTAATTAAATGTAGGTTTTTTCAAACTTTTACTTAAATAATTTTATTTCTTAAATACTATCATAAATTCAATAGACTACGTTTTATTTATGTTTTATGTAAGGACAAATAAATATCACTTTAATTCTAGAAAAATTTCACGAAGATAATAAACTATTTATACATTATATTACATTGAATGAAATAATAAGGAACATTTCACAAAGCTTTTGTAGATTGCCGATCTACAATAATATTTTATATATAAGTGCTTTTTATTTAGCACTTTAAATAAAAATTCTCTTATAAGGTAGATGTAAGATAATTTGTATTGAATACACTTGAAATTAATTTAGCTGATTTCTTTTAAATATTAAAAATTATTTAATTTTTATCTCTGCTACCTATAAATTGCTTATATATATGTATGTTAAATCAAAACTTTATGCGACTTTTTATCACTCAACATCGGTGTAATAAATAATATTTCAAGTAATGCTGTTAGTAAATATTAGTAGATTATGCAGAACAATGTCTTGTTAAGTATACATTCTTATACACCCAAATATATTATAGCGCGTTTATTAAAAAAAAACATTTTCTGTTACATAATTATGTAAATATAAAAATAACTATGCATATAATATCTATAGTATGATCATTTTACTAAATATATTCAATTTTATTCCATTATACATATTAAGCTTTTTATTTCTATAGAGAAGTTTTCGATTTAAACTCCATTTAGTGTATTCAATATAGAAAATCTGAATACTTTATTTTTACATGCTTAAAAATATTTATTTAATATTAATGCATTAACTTTTATTGTAACTGAGAGTTGAATTAATTAACTAAGAGAACATGAAAAATACAATTTTATAAAAAAACTTTTTATAATTTTTATAATGATTACAAAATTCTTTACATACAAAATAATTTATGCTTTTGTATTTTTACGCTTGACATGATTTTTTATATTACTATTAGGTATTAAAAGTAATGCACATCTTACATCTTATTTTCTCGCAACACGTATTTTCTGATTGATTCACTTTTGCATTGTAAGAATCTAAAAGTTCACCCGTTTACTATTCAAATCTCTAGTTTTACGCTCTAGTGCGTTCGTTCTTTCAAAGTTATTTCGCATCCTAGAATATACTTTATTCTGCTGAATGTTACTTTGCGATTTTTTGTTCCTTACATTTACAATACGAGTGATCAACGGAAAAATTGTCGCTTTTTCCGAGATATTGTTTACCATTAAATTCATAACATCACAAAAAAATAAACCTAAAAACGGATGTAATGAAATTTTAAAAGATAAATAGATCGCTGACTTTTACGGCCCTCAGAATATTTCGCACAAATGTTATGGCGATTCATTACAGCTTAACCTAAAATCATTGATGTCGATAATGATAAAATGATTATAATTACGCGGGATTAAGGAACAAGACTTCTGATCGCAGTCCCTCCATTTTCACCCTTTTTTTCATTTATCCATTTTTCTTGGATTTCCTCTTAGGGAGCAATCAGTTGAAGGAATGATTGATCGCGTCATCGCACGTAGAAACGTCAAGGTGGAAAGTCTGTATAGAATTTGATCCAACTTACTTATATATGGCTTCTTTGCTATCAGCCTTAATGTAACGAAAATCTCCATGTTTGCATGAATAATTGATCGCGTAAGGCTCCAGTATGAATTACTCAATCGAGAGTAATCTTAAGCGAAGATTACTCGATAATTTATGGTGCTTTTTATGCTTGACTGGTAAAGATAGGCTGAAATTTTTTTTTATTCTAAGATGTAATAAAATTTTATTTAACATAAAACTACACATACTTAAAATTATATTTTAACTTTTTTTATCCATAAAAAGAATTTTTACTCAAATTTTTAAGAAATCGTTGTGTTATATTTTTAAAACTTTTACTTTATAATCGAATGTTTAAGAGTTAATTTTCATAAAATGTAGTAAAGTTATAAAAAATTTATAGTAAAGTAATAACAATATTAATAGGCATCACTTTATAAGAGTTTAAGAAAGTCACTTACATAACAAAAATTCGTTCATCGAATTTTTCAAGTGTTTAAAGATTTTTTGAACAAGATCTTTTAAAGAAATTAATAAAAAACCTATTATTTATTTTCTCATTGCTTTCAAATCTCTAAAGTTCAATGTAATACTATTAGATACCAGAATCATAATTAAATTTTAATTTCATTAAATGATTATTATACTTATTTTATATTAATATTTAAATACAATAAAGTATTAGCTAGAAATAGATATTATCGATAATAAATTTATAGATAAGCATCGAAAATACAAGCAAGTTTTTTTTGGTCATTTAAATTTTAAGCAGTTTAAGAAAAAAAAGAAATTAGTAATATGAAAAAAGTAGCGATAAGTCAAGTCCTACTTTCATGTACATGACTGTAAGTAGTGTAAGGCAAAAATCATGTAGTGTACCACTGAGGATAAATACGACTACGCCAGAACAAACTCGAAGTACGCACAGCTATAACGATTATGGTTATTCTCCATCGTTACGTACTTCTTACATGCTTGCTACATTTTGATATACTCGCAAGATTGCGAAAGCTACGGCAATTCCCAGAAAACACATCCAATTTATGTAACGCGTAAAGATTGAGATAAATTTAAAAACTAATCTATAAATTTATTTAAAATTTTTTAAATTATTTAAATCCTTATTTTCAGAAATATGCGCGCTTCTATTACGTATTTTTCATAGATTAGTTTTTATTGTGAATTTAAAAAACGAAATTATTTATGGACATATTACTTAAAAGCAAAATAGATTATTAGAAAAACATTCAAACGAAATCATAATTTAAAAAAAATATATTAAACTACAGCAAGGCACTACCTGTCTTAATTTAAATAGTCATTAGAAAAACAATTGAATATTGAGTTGACGAACTGTGCCCGTACCAGCAGCCTGAGAATTGCAATATGTAATTCTTTACCGTTTGTCAATAATATATTCATTACTCAATGGAGATCCTACGCGTTCTAACTGACTTCATCAGCTCATATGAATTGTCGTTATGTCCTTGGGGAAAGAATAAAGAGCTCTGGATCTATATAAAAAGGACTGAGATGAAGTATCCTAGGCTCGTCAAATATCTGGCTTTTGATATTCCAGTCTCGTCAAGTATACTATTTCCCTCCAAAGTAGCGTATATGCGATAAGCTAGGATAGTATGGCCGATCGAAACGATTCCTTCTTTTGAGGAGTTTTTCTTCAAAACTACGACAGGTGTAGGTAAAGAGAGAAATTGATAAGAAAGATAAAAGATAATCATCAAAGGAAATGTACGTATATTGAATGGAAACAATGGATATTTTGGTGACAGATGACTAGAAAAGTATTAATATGGAATGACTTATAGATGAGAATTTTTAGAGCGAAGAAAATTAACGTAGTCATAAATAATTCAAGAATGAAAAGTGAGATACGAAAGTAGGGTTACAGAAATTAAATTGACTATTACAAACTTACATTTTATATTTATAAGTGGAATGAATATGGTGAATAAGTCATTTCAATTCAAAGCTCAGAATCAAACTCGTACTTCATTTAATTCTTACACTCAAGTAACTTTTAATTTTTAATAAATATATTGAGGTTCAAGTTTGAAGAAACCTTTAAACAGAAATTTTCAAAGAAATAACTAACAGTTATTCAATTGAATATTTGCAAGAAAATATGCAAATTACGAGTCATTTTTGAAACATACATTTCTGTAATTTTAAAAGTGTAGATAATAAAACACATTCTTTACAAAGTTTAAATTTTTTAACGTAAGCATGAATTTTCATTGAGTTAAGGTGATACTAGATGATTACATTCGTGCAAAAGAAATTTTTTTAGAGCGACTGAATTTATAGTGAAATAAATTAAATGTAATAATAGTAGTTCGAGTAGATGAATAAATGGGAGCCTACAAACTAATAAATTTTAGAGATTTTAATTTAACTAATTAAACAATATAGAAAATCTATAAATCGAATTTAAAATGTATTTATATTTTTAATTTATAATATCACATGCTATCGGATAACATTACTTGTACGCTGTATTCAGTCGACAATGAGCGAACTGTTTTATGCATTTACATAATATATTTAAATCCAGTCCTAAAAGAAATCCGCCTATTATTCAAAATTATTGTCTATAAGAAAATAATTAAACTTCATTTTATAATTAAATTTTTAAATAAAAATTGCATATTTAATTTAGTATAAAGTGTTACTAATGCCAGTTCTTGGGTTTGCTTTGAAACCCGTTCAAAATCGCAACTTAAAAGCTTTAGCCACCCCAAGTTTCAATGTTCTCAACATATAAAATCATGGTTAAGATTTTTTTTAGTTCTTGGAAAATTGTGGGTCTGGAAAATATGTATTTATGATAGTGCAGTCACGAGGCTTTTAGAAACAGATTATGTGGGAAAACTGTCTACGAAAACGGAATTTCATTTGCGTAAATAACTATAAAATTAAAAGATTGTGGTACAATATATGATACATCATAAATTAATTTAATTACTCTTTTAGAATCATGCATAAAACTTGGATATATATTTTGCATTATGTTTAATATTAATATACTATAGCATATATTCAAAGTTGCAGAAAAATGTTCTAATCATAATATTTATTTATTATTATTAATATTATTATTAACATTTATCTAGAAATTTTCAATTATATATAAAATAATAATACATAAGTTGTCAACAATTACAAGAATTATATTAATTGGATAATTCAAAGCAAAAAGTAAACAGCGATATTATAAAAAATTGATAATTGAACATTTTATTGTAAACACTTAACAAAATTTTCTTTAACGTGATTTAACAACTGAACTACAATATATATTATGTTGTAATATTTTTTAGAAAAGATCTATAATGTTTCTTTTTAACAAGCAGTTATTAAATTTTAAAATAATGTAACAGACTCAAAACCTTTACCTTCTAATGTTAGTGCTAATTGAATTTAATGATAAATTTTGTGACTTATAAACATTTGCAAATACTGATTTTTCACAAATTTTATGCCTATAATTATACACTTATTTTTAAAAGATTCCCACCGAATTCGTATGAAATATTGACACGAAATACATGTTTATGACGCGTTTCAACAGTACTCCATAAATAGAAAAATACCCCGAGCAATATGGCTTATAACAAAAAATGAACCTGTAACATGCTGAGGCCTCCGAACCGACTACATCCCGAAGCCTCTATTGGACATCCATCATGTCGCGAGGGCCGGTAACGAAATTCCCGTTGAACGTCAAGTGCAAATGCACAATTGGACTTCCCGGGCGCTGCAAAATGGCGCGTGCAATTATGTAGAGAATTATAGTTATCGCACTAACATTAACGCGTCTCCAAAAATTCGATTCGAAAATTTATCAATGCTGAAAAAGGGAAAAAGCGGCGATTCTGTGCAATCCTGAGCATCCCTTGACTTTCCTATTGTTCATTCCCTTATCCCCCCAACGGGACTTCTAGCGAAACCCGATGCCGAATACTTTACTGAGCGATGGTGATATGGTTGAGTAGGAATTTCCAAAACTTTCGATGCCATCGTAGTTCTCCGCAGGCACTTTTTCTAGGACGAATAGCGAATTCCAAGCTCACATTTGTAACTCGAAGTAAGCCCGGAAACCTATGCAGTTAATGCAATTTTTAAAGGTGACAAATTTGAATCGAACAAAAAATTTTTATGGCTGTTTATGCTTTATATACTTAGTCCAATAATAGCATTCTATAAAATTTACTGCATCTTCTTTTACACCATGTGCAGCTGATATAATTTCTATTCATATCATCCAATAAGGATGCTGACTTCATTTTTCTGGTTATATGTGAATATGGAAAAAATGGCTCTTGCATCTATTAAAACTACCGAACTTAAGCTATTGTGTCTAAATATTTAGTACAATTTAAATTTTTATTCTGCTTTCATATTTTCTCGATCATATTTTTATTTGCAAACATTCATTTTTAAATATCTCACAATTCAAAATTCTACTTGCTAAAATATACATTTATACGTATCTGTTGTTTTTTCGGGTTATGAAAGGATTTTGAATAAAATTTTCAAAAAGCATAATGTGTAATTATTGTAATTTTTCTAGGTACTTATATTCAATGGTCATTTTTTAACTAAATTAACTTGGAATATTAAATATTCCAATGATTGTAGGGGAGTAAAAATAAATAAAAATATTTTTTGATTCCACAATAAATATTGTTATTTACGATATGGTTTTTTAATTTCTAAAAAATTGTTTTATATTAAATTATGAACTTTCAAATTTTTTTCAAAAGCAAACTATAAAGTACTATTAGTATATGAAATAATTTAAAAAAAAATATAACAAATTTTATACGAAAAATTTAATTCATATTCCTTATATTTAACTATTTTTGATACTGTTTCTCTCGTAACGTTAAATAATTGCACGTGTACATGCACATACATAAGCAAGTTCTTCTTTCCAGTCTCAGTATAAAGAATTAAAGCATATTTTACCATTTTTTGTCATGTAAAATATTATATTATTGGGGATAGAATATTATAATTTATTTAAAAATACAATCTTTAGAATATTCATGATATTTGTTCAAATAATTTTCATGCTTTTCTTAAAAATATTTAAAATTTTAAAGATACCGTTTTTTAGAGTTGCTTTGACACTAATCTAGTAATTGATTAATCGTATGAAGGAAAAATTTGAATTTCCTATATTAGATTATTTTAGTTCCTCTTGAAAATTTCTCATTACTCATGAATCATCATTTTCTAAATGCTTGTAAGGAAAAGAGGGTTTAACCCTTCATTCTACTACACTCACTACCCTTATCATGTATGTATGTATATATATATATCGCCATCTATATTTTCAGTTTTATTTTCTTGCCTTTCTTTATGAAATCTCAATCTTTGAATCTTTAACAAACATTTTATTACTATACGGATTATATAATAATATTACGAATTGTGTATCTATCTTCATTATAAATAATAAAATTTATAGAATAACTGTATTTTTATATGAAATTTAGGAATTAGTTCCAAATGGTCAAAAAACATGTACGAATCATTACAGTTGTTTTAAAGAATATTTTTCTAAGGCTATTTTTTAAAATACATATATAAATAATACTTATGTTTATCAATATATTAGGAATCTTTGTCACTATAAAAAAAAGGCTAAAGTCCATATTTATGGACTTTTTCTAAACTACATTTTTTGTGTTTTCGAATACAAAACATTAATGCTAAATTTTTTTTTATCCATCCAAAAAAGCATTCTTTTCCTTATCTATTTTACTTTTTACTATTTCAACAGAAATTACAACGAAGCGATATCGAACTTTCAAAATCACTAAAATCACGGTCAGCGTTAGATTTGCTATCGCTTCTATCTAAGCTCGTAAAAAAGTCATAGAGGCATGTTCATTCTATTGAAAAAGCCTATGTGTGACATGTTTGTCTTTCGCTTACTTTTTTGCCACACATGATTCGATGGAAATATAACATCTCCGTTTTAATTTTTTTCTTCCTCAGATCGCAATCTCTAATTGTTATCAGTTTGCTGCATAGCTATTTTATGATTTCGTTATATGATACGAAACAAATGTTCGTATCGCTTTGACCAACATAATTTTGAACTTAATGTCAGCTGGAGATTAAATTTATAGATATTTTAAACGGAGATGATTAATAATGTTAGTCATTTTTAAAAAATTTATATAATAATTAAAAACTCAAGTAGCTCAACGTTAATTAAAAAGAAATTTTTCAAATTAAATAAAAGAAATCATGTAGAAATAATTTTCTGAGAATTACTAATTAAATTCTATTGTATATGATATTGGACTTTTTAAAATATTTGAACATTAATTATTTTTATATTTTGCTCGAAATTTTAAAAAAACGTTTGTACTCATGAATTTAGTATATTTAAAGTGCAAAACAGTTTATTTATTACAGTCATATTAATATATTTGAAAATTTTCCTTCTTATCGGTATATTTCATTATTGTTATTCATAACTGAAAACGTAAATATGAGAAAGTTACGTGAGCTTCTAAACAAGCACCAATTAATATGTATAAAAAATTGTATATGTTTCATAATAATTAATCGTAGATTAACATATTTTCAAACAAAATAAAATAATAATAAGACTTTTGTAATACAACATGATGGATTTATTGACACTAATACGTGAAATTAACGAAGATTTTCGATAATCCGTATCTGACCACCTGTGGAATACTTTTTTGCGTCAATAATGACAACAGTGATACTTGACAATAATAACTGACTATTAAAGCATTAGACTAATAAAATCAAATAATTAAGTTCTTAATTAAAACATTTTAACCAAATATTCCACCATATTTAAACAAATAGTGAATAATAAGACTTGACTATGAAAATGTTTTTCTATTTTAATTATTTATTAAATACAATAGACAAAGAAGATAGAAGCATAATAAAATATTTTTTTTATAAATATTCTAACATAAATTAAATCTTATTTATATGTACAAATTATAATGATAGAATATTAAATTGAAATAAAGATGCATATTACCTATAAAAGTAATTAAGACTGTCTTTATAATTAACGCCAATCAAATTCAATGTATACCTGTAACAAAGGAAAATAAATATCAATAAAAGTTAAATAAACATTATTTTGTTAAAAATATTTTCAAATCATAATACTAACATTGAATTACTCATTTAACCATTAATATATTACTTATACATCTATGTAAAGTATAAATAGTTTAAATGTTTCACAATGATTTTTTATAAACAGAACTTAATTTGAAACTTTGAATAGGTAAACTACCATAAATTAATATAAAATTTTAGAAATAAATAAGAAATAAGAAAACTGTGCGAGATATTTTTTAAAAATCTAAAACTATATCTATACTTTCTTCTTATAATTTATGTTTTTATGAATTTCTCAGACAGCAGGAAAATATATATTTAAATTAAATAGTAAAAATTTTTTTTGTGTATTGAAGCTCTATTAAAATTGTGATACTATTAATATCTAAATTGATAGATATTTTAAAGATCAAAAGATCATATCAAATTTTAACTAGGACAGGTTTTGATCTTTAAATCATTTAAATATGATCCTTAAACTCTTCCAATTCTATTAATGTAATACAAAGTGTTCATACTTAACCTTCATACTTTAACTTTAATCAGCTAAATAAATTATTGAATGTATACTTTATTATAAAAAAGGCTTATACATACTTTTCTTATTGTGGAAGTTTTTACATAGCAAGAGGTTTAAGCATTATAACATAAAAATTGTTGTAGAAAGCGAAGTAATTTTGTGATTCTAATTGATGTGGATGATATTTGCTCGATTGAGAGAAAATTTATCCTGCTAAATCCTAACAGTCACTATACATATTAACTCTATTTGTCTATAGTCAACTATTCTCTATAGAATAATAGAAAAAAGGACACTTTAATTTAGTTCAAGTAAAAGAATATAGTTAAATATAACGCACATAGTGGAAACTAACTATTGTATTGCTTCCACATAATATGTGGATTCCTTGTTCCCACACCATTGGATTGTGCTTTTTGATATATTTATTTTTTTTTAATTTACATACACTGAAAATGCTTCTTTTATATTACTATATTTATTCGCACTATATTTTCTGTCTATTACTATTCATAATTCTCGATATAATTCGTATATGTAAATAACGTTGATTATTATTTTTACATTCTTATTAGCAATTGCATACATTAAAGTGTTATTTGACATATTAGAAAATAGTAATTCATAACTGAAACTCCCATTCCTTAAATATATAAATGAAATTTTTTTTTAAATTTACCTTTAACCTTTTAAGATTAAAGATGTAAAAATAAACAGATCCTCAAAGTGACAATATCAGTATGAAAATTTGAAGTTCTACTGATTTTTTAAAAACATAAATCTATATTTTGATTGAGTAAATCTGATGAAAAAGTTGCTTAAATAATAATAAAAGTTCAAAAATGTAGTTGCTTTTAAAAGAAGTATCCTAGAATAATCACCATGAAAAAATGAGTCAGATTCAGAAATGTACAAGAAGAGCGAGAAAAGAGGGAATCACAAAACTTTCGCGGAAATGAACCAACGCCACTCGATTATTCAAGAGACCACAGCGTTGGTTTGTTTTTCACCCTTCACAAACAAAAGTGTTTTTCTTATCATGACTTTGATGTGATTTTCTTTATTGATTTCAACAGATCATCTACGCAACAGAATTCCCCTTTCTGATCCCATCGAAAGAATATGCTGAAAAAAGCAGCGGCCATACCCTGAACTGTTGTTGATAATGAAATAACGCCCGAGAGCACAAAATTGAGCGCTCTCGCTGGTATGGGGTAAAGATCCCCGTCTGTTTTTGTGCCCTTCCTTTATTTGACGCACCCTGCCTATGCAATCGCAATTTATTCTTCGTTGATGTATCTTGCCTCGCTTTTTTCTTCCAGCTTCTTTAGATCTCTAGTCATGATTTTTATATGTCCTGAAAGGATAGCAACGGCTTCATTTATCTTATAAAGGAATTTAATATCTAGCTTATGACACCTGAGCCCTGAACAATTTATATGACTTGTTGTACTGTAATTTGTAAAGCTTTTGCGAATAATTTTCTTAGATTGGATAATCTTAAATGTATTATTAAATAATTATATTGAAATTTTGAACGCTTTATTGCGAATGATTGATTTTTTACTCAGCTAAGTATAAATGAATTGAAAGAAATTCAACAGATCTTATAATTAATAATCAATCAAAATTTTATTTTAATACTTGAGTAAATAACGTTAAAAATGGTGAAAAGCGTAATTTCAAAAAGATAATCTGTTATCTTAAAACAATTAGATAATACTTATATGAACGTGGTACGCCATAAAATTCGATCATCTTTATTGAATTGAGAAATTTCAAGCCCTAAACGATAAAGTGCGACGCGTCAGTTTAAAAATTCTTTACAGTTTTTAAGATTTGCATTTTCTAGTAAGCTTTCCTCCTATTTCGATTACTTCAAACTCTCGGCAACTTATTTCCTATCAAATAGATTCATCTTTTGAAACAGGAACATCGATATGTGGGTGAAATTTGTCATCGCAAAATCCCTAGTAGCTTCCGTTTACAGCTACGAAATGCTTTTGACAAGTTTAGGATTTGTATACAAGTATGGGAAGGATTGAGATAGTTCCTATAACTAGGCGAACGTGATTTTACTTAGATATAACAAATAATCGTCTTCCGCATGAGATTTGTTTCTTAATTTTCCCTTTCTTTCCCATTGACTCTACTTATTTATTATTTAATCTCTCTTTAATTATATAAATATATGTATACAAACACCCACACCCACATCCACACACATCCACACACAGTCAATAGTCAACTATTTTCTATATATATAGAAACTACGGTTTTTTATTCAATTTTATAGGAAACATTGGTGAATGAAAGGAAAGGTTTGCAAATACACGCTATGGTATGCATCATTATTACTTTGACACAAGTAATTGTTACCACTCTCACGTAGATTACTTAGGGTAGTGATTAATTAAAAATGTTTTTAATGATATTTGGATAATATTTAGATGATAATTTCCCTTAAAATTTATACCACACGAAACCAACTTTGTTTGGATAAATAAATATTATTAAAAAAAAAAAATTTATTTTATAATAACATTTAATGAGACCTTTCTAAATTAAATTAATGAATGAAAAGGTAACCATTTGTTTACTAAATTTCTTTAAACTTTGATAGTACGTTATAGTTTGACAGTATAATTATTAGAAAAAACATTCAGAGAGACAAGTTTCATATACAG
Source organism: Kradibia gibbosae (assembly GCA_018907135.1). Taxonomy (NCBI): domain Eukaryota; kingdom Metazoa; phylum Arthropoda; class Insecta; order Hymenoptera; family Agaonidae; genus Kradibia; species Kradibia gibbosae. The sequence continues at coordinate 11,276,698 of JACCHX010000002.1, read as the reverse complement.
ATATTAGATATACACAAATTTAAAAGCTTTTTCTTCATCGTTCCACTATGATCCCAATACCTAACTTGTGATTTCCAACTAAAGAATTCTAAAACACGCGTACAAAAATTTTTTAAATATTAAAATCTAAAATTTGAATTATTTCAAACTGACACCTATGAGTATTGAATAAATTTGGAAAACGATATTATTTACTGTAATATGTGTAAATTTTAAATACCCTAGTGAACATTTTTTTTTGTTTAAATACTATGAAAAATTTAACCATTCATTTGACTAAATAATCTAACAAAAAAGTATTAAGTATTAGAATTATTACTAATTGAAAAAATAAAAATAGTGTAATAAAATTTAATTAAAAAAAGATTTAAGAATAAATTAAAAAATAATTCATAACTTTTTTTATTCTTAATTAATAAAGAATCAAAGAGATCCAAAACTTTTAGGCTCTTCAGAATTTAACACATATTCTAGCATCAGAAAATAAAGTCGTAAACAAATCGAAACCACAATAGATAAAGGTGAGCCCCAAGTAAGATGAAAAGTGTAGGGTGCAACGGATATCCGCTAAACGCGCACTTGTGTATCCTATATAAAGGTGATAGATCCTTGGGACAAGGATAACGCTTGTCGGGGAAAATGGATTGGGCTATAAAGGGGCGGCCGCAACTTTGCCCAAAGAGATTGATCGACTAACCTCGGCCCGCAAGATAATGAAAAATTTAATTCCGGACTCGTGTGCAATGGTGTTTTGTTTTAAGATTTCAACAGCCTGTCTTACATTTTTTAACGACGACTTGAGCCAAATCTCCTTGAATCTGTTTATTACACGGATATCACAGTTCAACAAGCAAATTATTTTTTACCGGGTATGATTTTATCGGTTGATCTAATCTATAACTTATTCTTTTTTTGCAAAATTTACCATAGTTTTACCTACTTTCTTAGCTTTGACATTTTACCTATCTTTTATTGTGTTTTTCATTTATATAACACAAATTTTACTGCTTTTTCAAAAAACAATTCTAATAATAAAATAATTAATTCATAATATTTTTATAACTAAATATAGAAACTCTATATTGATAATTTCTTAATAATACGTTTTACTTATAAATTATCGAACACATAATTTTATCTAAACAATGTTATTTATACAACTTCTATATATTATATAACTATATATACACATATTTTATATATTTATATTATATATATAAAGAGAGAGGAGAGAGCTAAAAAGATAGAGATAATAAAATTTTACTCTTTGTATTAAAAATTAAAATTGAACGATAGGTTAGAAAATTTTAATTTGATTAAAGAGTATATAGAAATTGCAGGTTATATAATCCATAATTTAGTACTCAAAAGTAATATTTAAAATTACGTTCATTGCGATTACCACCACTTCATAATCCATATAGATTTTTAAAAGCTGTATCATTTAATACTATTAAATAATTTTGTTGTATTAAATAATACTATTAGTGCATATTATTATTAAATTATGAAAATTCGTACTAAATTAAATAAAAAATTGTTGAATATGGGCTATTAAAGTAGATATTAAGGAATCAAATAATAATTAAAAGAAAGTAAATTCACAGAAAATTTTTGAACGAATGTTTTATTTTAACAAAAATTAATTGTAATCCTTACGTATGAAAAATTCAGAAGTTTATATTTTCTGAACAACTAAATTCATTATTCAACAAATGTTCTTTTTACAATGATTAGTATTAAATTTTATTTAATCAATGAAATCTTAAATTTTTATTTATGCGAAGTTAAAAAAACGTTTTTTGGTAAATTTACAATAAATTATAAATGTACTTGTTTCTTCCATTTAAATAAAATTATATTATGAATTAAAAAACAATATAGAAGTTCAAAAACAATACATCAAGTATATTTTACTTAGTTATTTCAATTGTACATTTGTCTATAAGTATTATAGTAAAAATAGTAAAAATATTGCTAATAAACGGATACTAAAAAGAAAATAAACAAATTTGTATACATGTTCGATATTGAAAGATATTTTATATAATGTGTAATATCATACGTAATAAGTGATAGAGGGTGTTAATGTATCGATTTATACAAAAAAGTCTTAAAACTGTTGAAAGTCTATTTGTGTAGCCGAATGGAAGGCTTTTGATTTTAATAATATTCTGCTTGGTATGAGAAAAATTGGGCCCCTTTTACCTTTGCTCTTTTAACAAATATACCTTAAATAAGTATATATGCATTAGAACTTTATTTAACATTAACATATTTTAATGATGCATATAGATATATATATAAAAATTATAAATTTAGAAATAATTTCAGCATGTATTTTCTAAAATTTAAAAAATTATGAATAACATTAACATAAAGTACACGTATTATGTAAGAGAAAAAATCAATAAGAGACTGATTTCTCATATGATTGAAAGTTTTATACGATGAACAAAACTTCGAAATCCTTGAAATAAAATAGATGATATTTCAACTATGAATGTAAGCACTTGGCGTCGCTGATTTTTATTTCTGAATATTTTCAACTATTTTATTTATACTTCAATCCAAAGTAATATAAAACAATTTTCATAAAAAATAAAAATAATTTGAAAAAATGTTAAGATTTTTAAAAATAATACGACAAAAATAACTTTTACTCAAGGCACTTTATTAAAAATTTGATAGAAAGAATACACCTTAACATATATAAATTGTATATTTGATTCAATTTTTAAATAAAAGACAGCCAATGGTTAATTCAAAACCTTTTCAATTTCCTAAATACTTATGAAGCTAGAATAATTTTAAAGCTAAAAAAATTTTTCAGCAGGTACATCCGCAATAAAAAACACAGTAATACAAATAAGTGAACCTAAGCCCGTCAGTGTTTAAAAACCCTTGATGTATGAAAAAAAATATCACGTGCTTTTCGACTGGCAAATTACAAATTCTGCCAACGTCAACTGGATATAGCGCTTCGCAATCCACCAACCGGCGAGGGAGAAAGAATGACACGTCAATTGTAAATTCTTACTAACTTTCAAGAAAATCACTCGACTGGTTTCTGATTTATTGCGACAATCGTTTTAAAAAAATGTCATTTTGGGAAAAAAGCGTGCAAACTTTTAAGACGTGTGCTGCTGGAATCCCGCATACTGTCAAATCTCCATCGCTACACGCGGGTGTGTTTGTTTCTCGAGAATCGAGCATCCAGGACGCGAGCGGGGCTGCACTTAAAGAAGTACCTGGTAAACTCCATGCGCACCTAAGACACCATTTGGCAGCTTGCACCAATATAATACGTCGGATAAGCGGGGAAAAATGGGCACGCGTCAGGTGCGTGTCGCGGCCAAATTAAAGGAGTACGCGAAAGAAATCCCGTAGCGCGAAAGAGCAGAAAAATGCCGGGGGGAGGCTATGACGGAGTATGGGTGCCCGTGATTTCCCAGGGGGCCTGACAGACCGGTGCTAATCTTGATGACGATCCCGCAAGGCTCCTGAAGTCTCTCGTGCCTTGGACGGGATGGATTACCATCCCGTGCGCGAAGGCTTTGCTCTTCCGACGGCCCGAGGCCACCTTGTCCAGAATTTCAGGAGCAGAGAAATCTTAAGTCAGTTCTCTTGAAACTAGTCAAACTGAAGATATTTATTTTAAATAGGACTCGTATGACTTATTCTAGGAGCCTTTAATACAAAGACGACTATTTCAAGACGAGAAGTATATAGAAATTATTTTGATATTTTATATTTATGATCGTGAATTTAAAAGCTATTATTAATTAAATACAAATGCACGGAGGTATTTCTTCTTTAGAACAGTCGCATAATTTCTTACTAAAGACAAACGTATATTATACAATGCACCGAGGCTTATAGCAGTTGTTAGAGCTTGTACTGCACAATACATCTGTCATGGTTTTAACAAGAATAATCTCAATGAATAGGTTCATGTCATGATGCATTGTTAATCGCGACAGTTGCATAATTACTAAATAGTTAATAGAATGCAGTTTGAAAGATAGATCTTTGGCTATTTTACTTTAACTCCCGTCCTATTTTATTACTGTTATAAAAGAAAAAAAATAATTCAGTTATCTAAGCATCTTCTTTAAAATTAAAAAAAATAAAAACAGGAATGAAAAAAGGAAAGAACGGATAAAACGAAACAATTGTAGTCTGAATCGTAAAAAGAAATAAATTATTCTACTTTTTTTATCTAGAACAAAAGCCGACTAAGACACCAAATAACAATTTTGATTTAAGCCCTCCACTGCAATACATCTCCCACGCCACGTAAACAAACCATAAAAAGCCTCCTCCTCTATAGGGCCATCATCGTATTCCAGAAGCGGGGCAAAAGCTGAAGTAAAGAAAAACGTACAAGTCAGCAGCTGTGGGGCACATCACTAGGAGTGGCAACTAAGAAGAAAAAGTCCGCGATCCACCCCCTTGCACATTGTGCTTAAAGTTACCGGGTCTCGGGCTCGCTAGACAGAAAATAAATGAAAAATAAAAACCCTCTGTATGAGACCGTCCATTGTGCATCGCAACTTTAAGTGCCGTTCGCATAAAAACTTCCGGGTGCGGTCATCTTGGATAAGGGCCAAACGTATTATTAAACGTGACGTGCTCGTAGCTCCAAATGTGGTGGCCGTTATAGAATTCGACCGTGATTGCGCTTCTCGCTATTAGTTCAACTATTAAAACTCCAAGCTCAGTCAGACAAGTCCAGCCGCATCTTTTTTTCTTTCTTCTACGCGTCGGACATCGTTAGTCTGTTGTAAATATGGGGCGCAAGCAGAAAGGAAAGTGCATCGGTACCCAATTGCAATTTTTACAGGTATATTTAATATCATTTGACCAGCGTTTAATTGCATTAACAACATTCCTTGCAAACAAATGTTGCTAATTAATTTTTAATTAATTTTGATTTATTTATTTTCATTGTATTTCAATTTTTTAAATTTATAATTTGTACTTTAAGATTTAGCAGCAAAGAACAATTTTTTCACAATAAGAATTAATAATTTTTTTATCATTACTTAGCACGTTTATTCTTCTGTAAGTAATTTAAACACGATTGAATAAAGTACTGAACAAATTTTATAAGAGCAAAAAAAATAGAATAATACAACTATTGCTTGTACTTATTAAATTGCAGGGATACTTCGTAAAATTTCTTAAAACATAATTAGCAATGACTGCATATATAATATGTATTTCATTGTTTGAAATTTGCTTGATTAGTTTTTTTTAAATGTAAGACAATTTTTTTTATTATCTTCTTGCTAAAAACTATGTAAATAATAATTTAATTTATTTATCAATAAGGCATAAAAATGAATAAGAAAAATATTCCCTATAACCATGATTTCATATGTAGATATTTCAGAAAATGTACAACTTACATTATTTAATTTAATCGAATATAATACATATGAGCGTATGTGTGTAAACATACAAGCGCACCCACATTCTTTCAATTATTTAAATAATCGTTTGGAAGAAGATATAAATAAAATTTATTGGTATAATTTTAAATTTCACTAAAATATAAAACATAAATTAAAATAATTAACATATTCTATTTACTGAAAAGTATTAAAATTGTCTTGTACTTTAAGTAAGTGCAACTGTATAAAATGAAATTAATTGATTAAATTTTATTAGATATTAAATTTGAATAAAACTGAATTGGATATAAAGATAATTCATTAGTATGTATAATTGTATTAGTAGATTTTAATTCTCTGCATTTTGTAAATTAGTTAGTGCACAAAATAATAAAATAATATTTATAAAAACATGTTTATAATTTACAATAACATATATACAAAAAAAATACGTTTTCTGAAATTTAAAATACAACCTGCGACATACGAAAAAGAACTTCTGGATTAATGTCCATTGAGATTAAATTTATTTACAATATTGTTATTTCGAAGCGGAATGATTGAGATAACGAATGAACGACTATTACGAATAATTGAACATAAGAAAATGATTTAAGCTCTCAACAGAGGACAGAATCTCACCTCTCGAGTATCAGTACTGAATCATTTATTTTTGATTCCCCAGAACAGTGAGCAGTTCTCACGTGCAAAGGGATACCAAGGATGGTTTCAAATTCGCAATAATGGTAGCTTGAAATAAAGGCTTAGCTAGGACAAGCGAAATGGGACGACGTCCTTGACGAGTGCAACTGCCGACGTTCATCCCAAGAGTCGAGCAGATGGGTCGGATGAATTCTCCGAGTAGTGAGGAGTGTAACTAGGAGCGCGGCTTTAAGGTGCGAGTGGCACAAGACGAGGTTATTTCCACCTTAGAGACTGGGTCTAATGGGGTAGAGGCACAGAACGGAAGCTAAAAAAATATTTTCAGGGATCATAATGGAATCTAGGAGGCGAGGAGTCGTTGTACAGCGAGCTGTTCGGTATCAAAATATCCTACATTGGAAAATAGCGTTTTTATTATTTCTCGGTAAACAAACGCGCGAATTGTCATTTTTGATAAATGCGTCTTGCAAAGAATCACAAATATGTCGTATTATCTACTATGTACCATCATTGACAGCTCGAAGGTTTTAAATATCTGTTTTTTGTATTTATAAACGACGAAACTTTACGTCTTCGGAGGTTACATAGTCTTGAATCTCATGTAACGATGGAGCTTAAGCAGCTATTATTGACATTTCATTCGGATAATGTTACGGATAGCGTGAATTTATAGTGGATGAATTATAGAAGTCTAAGACAAATAGGTCGTAATTTTCTCTTGATCGAAAACATATTGAATTTAAGGATACTTTGATTTGTCTGTACGAACAGCATTCACCATGTGAACAAAAAGAACTTCATGAATGAGCAAACGTTGTAAACCGCCAATTCTAATAATAAAATAGTAGCATGGCATATATTTGAAAGTGCTTTTTAACTATTTTATTGATTCACTATTTATTATTGATTTGCAGCTACAGTACTACGTAACAATAACATCGATATTTGAAAAAGCAGCACAATTCAATGGTCAAAAGTTACATTAGTTTTACGTATATTGGTTTGTAAACGACCTACTGGTACTAAGCTTTTAAAATTAATATCTTCCATTACCGAATAAAAATAATGTAGTTATAAAACAACAATAAACAATGTTTGAAATTTAAACAAGAATATAAAGAATTATGGTTGGCATGTGGAGTATCCGAAATTGAAATTTTCTAAACTATGAAAAGTTGAAAAGTATAAAGAATTCGAAGCTTAAATATTATTTAATTCCATATTGATAATGCGCATACCATTTTTACATAGAATAAAAGCTTTTATCAATGTTTAGAATGTTTTAATCTTGATAATAATTTTGAAATTTTTGTATTTAAAACTATAATCATGTCATGATATTTTACCGTTTTCTAAGCTACATTATGTAATTTTACACTAACATCATTGAGTAAATCAAGAATATAATAGTACATTGTTTTCAAAAAAGAGATACTGAAGTACAAGATCGTTCTTGTGCAGAGGCAACTAAAATTCTTCGTTGATACATTTAATGAATATTACCGAAATTTGAACTGTGTCTTGCATTTGACACAAAAATATTGAAATTCTATTATTCTTAAATACCAAGCGCATTTTTAATATTCAAAAACTGAAGTTCTTGGGGATTTTAAAATTTTGTAGACCAATTAGCATTACTATCTATATTAAAATTCATAAAAACAATACAAAAAATTGTATTTTAATACAACTATTGATTATTTATTTCGAAAAAAACCAAAATGTTTTTCAGTTAAGTATTTATTTTATAAAAACCAAAAAAAGCATAAAATAAATTCCATTATAATTACTAAAATAATTAAAAATAGCAGAAGCAATAACTATACGGGACATAAAATAAAAAATATTCTTTAGATTCATGGCAAATTTAAAAAATTTTTTGCAAAATTTTTCAAGCTTTGTCTCGTATGACGTAGTAAATATTAATTATGATATAAACTTTAAATTGTTACAAGTCTAAGAAATAGTGTAAGAACTTACAACTAAATTTGACTGAGACCTATATAAAATATAGTATTTCAGAATTATGCACACAGTATTTAACTATGATTTCCTACCTGTTTTTTTAATACTAAACGATAAGCTCGAAAATCCTGAACAACGTGCACATGTAAAGAAATGGTTAACAGGTGCCGAGATATGTGTGTTGCTATACACCGTCGGTAACGAATAAAATCCTGAGTACGTGAATTTTCCTTCTCCTCATTTATTCCGCGGTGGCCTCTCGGTATTTCCTTTTGCGGTAGCACAACGCTACGAAACTAAAAGTGGACTTCCTTCAAAGAAGTTTTTAACGAGAGGTCCCAGAGTGGATGAAGGGCGTGAGCTCGAGTCTCTTTTCCCGTTTAATTGTTCGGAAATGTTCGACGCGCCCCGCCATTCGCTACCACTTCCGCGCCTTTTGAGCCTCCTTTTAGAGCCTTACCTCCCCGCTCGACTCACTCCGCCCCTAACTCGCCAAACACTTGGATATTTTGCCAAGAGCTACCTTAATTACAGACACTCATTAGAAGTGCCTGTAGACAATTCCGACTATTCGAGAGGACAGATTCAAAGATACGATGAGTCGTCATTGGGCTTAAATATAGAAACTCTAGAATATTGAACTCGTGTTTTATCTTTACACTCTTATTTATTTCGAATTTTGATAATACCAGCTATATATTATATTGTAGTCGTATTTGTTTATTTAAGTTATTTAATATTTTTACAGCTTTAATATGTTATTTTTTTTTAGTTTTGGGAATAACAACAATTAAAAAGCTTGTGTAAGACATATTGATGTAAAGCTCGATTATTGTTTATTTGCTAGATAAGAATAATGGAGCATCAGGGAAAAATCAGGAAAAATCCTATCAATATCACGAGTAGTGATATTTTTAGGGCTCACCGAGCATGAAAAGAGGCAGCGGATTTAAACAAATTAATGACCCATCAAATCTCGATAGCTCCTATGTTTCGAATTGCGCTTTGGGTATCCAGGCTGATTATCAATGTGTGCATCATTCCCCTACTCTTACCGCTCAAACATCCGGTGACTGCCTGCTATTATAACGAATTCGGATTCATCGACTCTTGTAGGATCTCACACCTCAAGTACACAATTTACAAAATTACAAAACTACAAGAAGCCGTTGTTCAAGAGAAAAATAACTGAAGACATGCTTTGAGAAATATAAGCAAAAACATATGAAAGTAAAAAGTAGGAGGAAGCGGAATACGTGCACAGTCTACTGCACAATTTTTACAATACTTGTATTTGCTCTCTATTGTCATCTCTTTCTCTCCCTGTATTTTTCTTTTGATCTTTATTTCATCTGCAAAAACTATTGCCTATTCCGTCCGTAGATCTGTTGTCTTCACGCGTATCCTCCATGATTCCTTAAGACGAATCATTATTCTTCCCCCCCCCTCACGAAGATTAATACATAGCTATCTTTCCTAACATTGTACGGTTACCTGAATAACCTGTATTTCAGAAAGAAAAATCTTAGTTAATACTTAAAAGCGTATCTATTTTTCTCTATATTTTTTATTTTACAATGACTGTCTGCAACCTCCAAGATAAATCTTTATATTTTATTTTGTTTCCCGAGATTCATTTGCAGCCACGTTTTGACCTACTTCATCCTTTCATAAATTTTAAATAAAAAAGAGAATATGAATTCGAGTAAATCTTTTTATTTCTTTTTAATTTTCAAGACGTATGAGCCGCATTTCGATGTCTAATATGGAATTTTTACTACGCTAATTCAGGAAAAAATTAAAATATAAACTGTTGCTTATTGTTAAATGATTTATAATTATTGCGAAAAATTATAGAGAAATTATGTAAATATGTCACAATAATATTTTTTGTTAAATAGATGTGTAATAATTTAAAATCCTGAAAAAGTAAAAATAAAATTTTAATACTGAAACATCTAATCTAAAATAATCTATATATTATAAATATCAAGTTAATACTAAAAATTATTAATTTATTAAACATAGCTTTTATAAAATAATATTAATAGTCTGGATTACATTTTTTATTCGTGCGACCTGTAGATATTGCTTATCAAACGAAATATTAACACTAATTTTCAAAAAAACTTTTTTTATTTAAATATTTCCATATTCAATACATGATTGCGAAAACAATTGTTTAATAAAGATTAGGGGAAATGTCAAGTTGAGACTGATGTTAGCTTGAGACTGAGTTCGAGTGTTGTTCATATCACAGTTACACCGTTAGACCTTCAGATTATATCAGGTCGTTCAATTTCGAATAATAATATCTTTTGAAAATTTGTACGAGCCATTCGAAGTTAATTATCTTTCTGATGTGGCTGATAGTAGGAAATCTGGAAATATATATATCTTATTATATTTAATTTAATCTGATTTTTAACAATAATATAAAACTTAATGAAATTTATGTAATTTATTGAAAACAATTGTCTCATTACTATAAACTTATTATAAGAGACTGCAAAGTTTAAGCCAATAAACAAATTATGGCAATATTGAGTAAATACCTGTAATCAATTTAAAAAAGAAAAAAAATCGTTAGGTCATCATTATTCATGGAACATATGTGAATTGATAAATCTATAGTACCATTTCTTAGAGATAAAAACACAAAAGAAATTCTTTACTTTATATACATTAAAATCCTTTTTTAAATATGATTTTCTAGATCAATAGTTACGAAGAGTTTATTCAGAATTAACTTTAATCTTGCGATACTTCATGCTCAAGATTCATTTAAAGTTTGAGCGCCCTTGGTGCGATGTCAAACAATAGATGATTCTTCAAGGTTACAAGTAGAATTGTGCAACCCAGCGATGGGTTTTTATTTCAACTATTAAGTGATAACCAATTAATCATAGTTATATCGTCTTATCAAGAATATAAGTAGAAGTAACACTCGACCCGACCTCCTATGTCAATTTACTGTCAACGGTTAAACGTTTGTTCTGCTTTAGTGGTGTTCTTATATATCTCTAGATATAATAATATAAATTCAAATAATAGAAATGTTTATATAAAATATATTATTTTCCTTTTTGGAATCTGCCCTCTGCATCGAAATTTTATTGCAGCAAACCTATGAGCATGAGAACTTTACCACGTACAATATAAAAATTTGTTCATCCACCCCGTCGTTCAGTATTTGTACTATATCTGTTGGATAAGTTACTTAGAGCTATTATTAGTTATCTCAAGCTTTCGTTGTATTGAATTTAGAATCTAGATTACAACTTTGCCTGCCTAAAACCAAACTTACTTTGCATACTACAGTCGGTGTGCATTCATTAATCTATACGACCTCTCAGTTTTAGGTTATTATCTCAACCTGTTGTGTCACCCTCAATTCAGAATTTGTTAATTCACTTTTCTTTATTTATGGTACATATAAAACTAATATTAAACTAATATTATAACTAACATTAAATATGTGTATCTAATCTTAATGACACCTTACCTTTACTTTTTATTTCAATAATGATGATGTGGTCATTTTATTTTCATTGAATTATTTTAGTCAAAAATTCTAAAAGGAGTTCTTTGTTTTTGATTGCCGACTTATTCTTTATTTAAATAATTTGAATTTATTATTGCACTTAATAATTATCATTGTGCACTGCACATATACAAATGGTTGTCGTATTAAATATTTAATGTTAAAATTAAAAATTCAATAATCTATTTCTATCCCGGTTTCGACTTTTTATCTCTATATTTCGTCATTCAACAAATATTTCTATATACAATTTATACAACCAGTATGCGAAAATTTTGATTTTCTAAAGAAATATTTAGTGTCCATTCGGACAATTCGGTAATATGTAATTTAAAAAAATAATTGAAGTTCAAGTATACAGTGGATATAATTTATAATTGAATTATAATATATGTTTAGGTAAATATTTTGTATTCGATAAAATACAGATAAAACATATTACTATTCTAAAAATAACTTTTTCGGGAAAATATAAACAAATTTGTGACAAATGTTGTCACCCACGCGTCACCGACCCCTCCCATCACCCTGGCTTTCCCCGAACGACACCTACGGCAGGATGGCCTCGGGAGTACAAACGGGAATAGTCGCGCGTTCGCGGAATCATCGGCGAGTAAGACAAGGAGCCGCGGGGCCGAGGGTAACTCGAACGCATCGAGACTTGTTCCGAGGAAGAGGGACCCGGAAGGTTCGAGAACAATCTCGCCCAATAAGGGGACAGATAATTCAGGACAAAAGAAGTCTGAAGTGAAAGAGATAGAGGAAAGCCCGGAAAGAAGCGGCGGACATGGGAGTAGTGATGGAGACACGAGAGAGAATAGACGTGAGAGGATAGATAATGGAGAGGAGATCGATACGCGAAACGAGAGAGACGGACAAGATCGGAAGACGCTAGAAAACGAGACGAAGACGCGGATCTCAGGACCTCCACCCCGAGAACGGATAAGGAGCAGGATCCCGATCCCCGTGCAACGGGTGGCCGAGTCATCACGGGAGCCGTGAGCCCCTCCCGCCGCCGCGGCCTGCCGAAGGCCTAAGGTGTATTCCAGCGAAGTACAATAATAGCGTATGTACTAGGTTTAGATATTAATAAACGAAATGTATTTTTGTTTTGTGGAGCGAACAAGGAGTCCGTGGGCTCCGATAAATCGAGCGACGGGAAAACGCGACCCGTCGACGTGAGCGACCAACAGTCACCAAGGCCGAACGCGAAGAAACCTAACTTTTCCCCTTTTGTTTGTTACCCCCCCCCCTCCGCGGCATCGAACGTTACACGTCCCAGCGAGGGAGGTCGCGAGCGCGTAATATACGAATTGTTCAGTTTGTACAGATGGCGGAGTGACGAACCGCGGCGAGCGAAAGAAAAAAAAATAAAAATAAAAATACATATCGGACCGTATCGGAGAGCCGTTAATTATCGTCCTGTAATTATCCCACTTCCTCCTTCCCCCCCCCCTCTCCTTCGAACCCTGGAACCGGCGAGCCTATCCTTGGTATCCCTATTCCCCCCCCTTCCTCCCCGAAGACGAAACGTCACAAATTTATTCTATAATGGTTTTTAATACTATTATTTGGTATTATTGTATAATTATTATATAATAGGTTTTATTGTCTAGCAAATTTTACTAAATTGTTATTTAAAGTTTTTATATAAAAAAATTATGATGGAATCCATTTAGAAATGAAACATTATTGTTGAAATTCTGCATAAATTATATTAAGTAGTATTGTTAAATTTTAATTGTAAAAAAATTGATTAAGTAAACAATTTTACTTTACTTTAAAATTAATATTATATTTTGTTTTGTAATATTTATCGTAAAACCTTTATATTTAATTAATAACTGTTAATTAAATTAACTAATTAATGAAGATATGTTGTCTCTTATTCACGATATCAATCTATTGAAATAAAAAAAATCAAGATTTATAGGGAATTAATTTTTTAAGTAATTAAAAATGGTCATGAATCTTTGAATTAAATATACTACAAATATTTAGTGAATTGTAATTAAAATAAAAATATTCAGAGTTATTTAATGATGTGACAAAGATAATGGATATAATTTTATGTAGCTATTAAAAGATTTTTAAAATGTTTCATTTCTGAAAATAGCAGGATTTTATAAGCAATATATTTTTGTGATAAGCAATATGCTTTTGAATATAAATTTTACATTTATTTCACATACGAAAATCAATTTTAAACCAATAAATTTCAAAAAGATTAACTTAAATGTAGGGTAAATAAAATGTGCGAAATGGAAGTATATTTAACATTAAATTAGGTGATTATATATGAAAATATTGATATAACATCTGTATATGACAACCATTATTTAACGTGAATGTTTGATGTAAGTAAAGCTATTAAAGCTTTCAGAATTTTTTATTTTTTATTCAAAGTAGCGTTAGTATAGTCTCTGTCAATGTAATTTAAAAAAAAAATTGAACATTACAAGGACCTCCATTCTCGTAACAAACAATAAGCCACGGTAAAAAATCATCATTTCCTTCGATCCACATCCCCGGAGCCCTAGGCCAGCAATAATCCAATATTGATTTTTTAAATTATGTATATATATATTACATACGAAGATAGCTTGTCCAGAATTATAGCTAGCCTCGGCAAATATACGAATATCCATCTTCGGCTCTCACTATAACTTATCCTTCGAAGATATTGACCTTGGGAGGAGGAGAACGTCGGGCCGAACACCCGATTAAGGCCTCGTTCTTGTACGCCACCGCAATGCTGCGGCGCCTATCCAAAGCCATCCACGTAACTGGATTGCCGCATTGGCGTGACGTCACCAGCCTGCTAACCTACTTCAGGAGTGACTATGGATGCCGCATGGTACTGAACTGGCCGAGCTGGCGGTGCCATCCCCGGTTTTTTTCGGACGCGAGAACAGCGACGCCCCGGGGCCTAGAGTTGATCCGAGCACTAGGGGAAGGTAGAGTCCGAGGACTCAAGAAGGGAGCTGAAGGATGCTTGAACGGGCTGAGACGAAGGTTTGAAAATCGTGGGTCTATGTGAGCGATTCTTTCAACCATGGAGTCTGGATTTATTGGCTTTTATTTGATGCTGCTTTAAAGCTTCCGACCTACTTATGATAGGCGTTTATTATTACTTAAGGCTTATAATGTTTGTATCGCGCTATGTTTTATTAAAATAAAATTCGTAAATAAATAAAGTAAAAATAAATTTCTTATTTTAATCATACAAAAAAATTATACATAAAAGAAAAAATATATATACGTGAATAGTTTAACAGACAGACGTTTATTAATTTAGAATGCGAATAAAAGGCTTTAAAACATTTCCTCTCCCGATGTAGACATATTTCCACTTGATAAATTTTTCTTTCATACTAAAATCTTTTGAATCCTTTATTTAAAATGCGAGATAAATTTTTAATTTATATGTAATAAATTAATTAGTTATTATTATTTTTTTAAATAAAAAAAGGTTTTTTTATTAATTAATCAACTATTATTATAATATTGTATTATATGATAAAATTGTATAAATAAATAAATATTTTAGAAGATATAGCTTTCTTAATAATAAAGAAACAAAAAATATCTTTTATTATTTTATCAAATTTTTGATTGCTGGACAATAGTTTAAAAAAACGTTTTTAAAAAAATTTTATTATACTAATATGATTTTTTTTTATTATTGAGGCCTTCCTTGTTAGAATATATGACAAAATACTTTTTGTATGAAATTTAAATAAAAAGAAAGATCTCTTCTAATTGTTGAATAAATTTACCTTCTAGTTTTATATATTTGCAAGTAAAGAAAAAGTTTATCATGAATATAAATTTAGGTACCAATAATGCTACTAAGTAAGGACGCTACGCCAAAATATATTTCTTCACTCCGAACTTAATGAAATTAATTCTTAAAAAGTTACCTTTTTTCTTTCTGGGCGCTTTTTAGAAGTATGTGAGTATGATTTTTTATATTGGAAATGATGATATTAAATTAAAAATTTTAGTATCAATGTTTCCGAGCTCATAGTGTACGAATGAATGTAAACTAATCAAACTTTATTTAATATTTCATAATTTGTTAGTGTAATTGAGTTTAAAATATATTCAGCATTAATTTGATTAATTTTTTTCTTGAAAAGTATTTTTAATTATCATTTTCTGAATCTTAATTAAATTATATGAAAAATTATCTGTAACAAACCTGAAATGAAAATACTTTCAATTTTATTAATATTTATACAAAATATTTAATACGTCGCAAAAAGCATAGAATTTTTTAAAGTGTTTTATGATCCATCAGGTAACATTTGTCGTATACAAAATTAGCCAAAATTTCAATAATATAATTAAATGGTTTTAATGAAAAAAAATCTTTAAAACTAAGAGCCAAAATCTATAAAATATTTAAGAACTTATAAATCACATAACTTGTAACCTTAAATAAAATATACACTTAAAATGTTTTTAAAACAATAGCACAGCCCATTATTGTAGCATTTTTTCAGCAGCACTGGTAGTGCGCATTATTATGTCATACACAGCTTACTTTAGAATAGTGATAAAGATGAAAGGATCATTCACCTATGAGGTGGGAATGGGGAACGTTTGACCTCTGCAAGCACGTTTAACTGAAAGGGTTGACCTAGGCACGGCCTTACTCATAAACCAGGATGTGTGACCGACTTTTAAAGTAGGGCACGAAGTACTGACTATTAGGCATGTGCGATCATTTTCTTTAAAAATATTATTCAAAATAAAAAATAAAAGATTTAAATAATAATCTATACAATGAAAACTCTATTAAAACAGTCAATTTAACACTTACGCAGTGCGTTTAAACTACAATTATATTACATTATTATTACATTTAAATACACTATAAATATACATAAATTTACACAGTTTAGTTTGATTTTTTATTAATTATATTTCTACGTTTAAAAGATTTTGTCATTTTCATTTAAAAATTAGTTTTCCAGTTTATATTTAAAAAGTAATAATATAATTAACTAAAAAAACAAAAATAAAAATGTTTTATCAATAAATTATGCTTCATATTAGTGCTCAAAGCTTCAAATAAATTAAACTTTAAATTATTATATATATTGTAAATTTAAACAATAATAGCATGTTTCCCAACGAAATAACATTTTATTCCATATCCATAAATACAAAAAATAAAATTGGTAGTTCTATGAACTGTATGTCAATATTTCAAGATTTTAAGTAAATTTATCAGTAATTTACGTTTACACAGCTTTGGATATAATGAAGCTTGAAAATTGTGATATAGCAAAATAAAATGAATAGTACCAGAATAAAAAATTGTTAGTTTAATATTTAAAAATTTTAAATACAGATTGGCGGTACTACAAATTATTTATATATATATATATTGTGTTCAGAATTTGATTGGTTATGATTATATAATTATTATTTTCATTTTGAATAAAAAATATTTGTCACAAAAATTTTCATTTATGTAATTTAAAAAAAAAATTTTTTAAATAATCATTCAAAGGTTACAATACACTGAAAGTAATATCAAATGTATTACTCTATGTAATTTAATAAATCATTAATATACCAATTAATTTTTTTAATTGATTATTTTGTCTTTAATAGTGATTAATAAATAAATATATTCGGATTGTAAACTAAATAATTACATGTTTTCTAATATTATAAAATACTATAAAATCCGTAGGAATTATAAAAGCAGGAAAAACGAACAATACACTCGTCTGTTCTTATAGAAGTACGAGTATGAATTAATAGCTACAGAGAAATCAAGAATAAAGTACAATAGAAACAGATGATGCATCTCAAAAGAAAAATTTCACTACAAACAATGCACTCTCTTGTAATATAGAATATTAAACTAGTACTCGCAGGTAGAAAAATAAAATAAGTTTAAAATAAAAAAAATAAAAATTTTATTTTAAGATGCAAATGCAGAGCAAATACTTTCCAGCTCTTACAATTTATCAGCATATATCTTTACATATAAGATAAAAATTTACATGTGTTATTTTTTATGTTTGTAGTTAAATGTAAATATGAATTTATCTACATTTCTGAAATAATAAAATGAAGTAAAAATTAGTGGAAATATATCTGAATTGCCACATTGTTTGGTTTATATCATAATAATACAATTAATATCTAACATTTTTTAATATTGATCTAAATAAATATAAATTGTGATGATAAATATATTATATTTTAAAGAAACCATGCTATCCCTTTAAAATATTAAATTATTATCGCTTCTTTCATATCCGATGGGTTATAGATAACTGTAATTCTGTAAATATATTTTCATGCGAACGTATTTCTTTACAAAGAAACAATTTTTATATTTCTAGACTTTGAACTAATTTATTTTCAATGATAAATGGTGTATGGCTATATAGTAAAAATATTTTAATTTTTTAATTAAAACGTTCCACATTTTTTTATAAATTTACATTCTAATCAAAATTATAATGCTAATAGAGATAGAAAAAATTGATAAAACATATCGATTGCCATCGTAATCTCCAGTATTATTGATTTTTATGGTAATTAAAAAAATTAGCCATATTAAATGTTATCTGAAAATTCCAAATTCATCTGTGAAACGATATTTACATTTATTATAAATAGGGCTACATGCTTATCATAAAATGACAAGAAATAATTATTTCTCAATTAATTCGTAGATACACCGATTCAAGATATTTTTATTTATAATCAATTTCAAGTACCAAAAACGAGGGGTAAACCGTGGAAATTAGTTACTTCCTTTCTAAAATAACAAATATGAACTTGGATTGACTATACATGCATTGATGGCAAATCGACCTGAACCATTATGCTAAATCATTATAAAGGGTAGAAAGGAGAATAGTCGTGGCAGGATACTGTAGCAACATCCGATACATATACCTACATCATGGTATCATCATAGATCATAATAACTATATCATAAGACTTTATATATATGTATGTATGTATTTATATATATATTGCGCTAGCGAATGATTATATCGAAAGTCCTTTGTGCGATCTACGAACGCTTCATAAATTTGGTCGTTGCTGCAACAATTACGTGCACAGTTTGAGTGATTCTATTTCGCGTACCAATATTTAAAGACCCTTAGTAAGCTAAAGTGAATAATTGCGGTACATTTGTCAGATCGACAATTGTTTTACTAGTTTGTTTACTGGACAGTAGTTACCTATCAATGTGTGGTGGATATCTCGCGTCAAGCAGAATCATTAAAATGCAGCCACTCATTCATTTGCTATGAATTCGTAAGACTATATGAGTTTGATATTCTTGCATTGTAGGAGGCAAGTTATGCACTTTTACTATTAAGAACAAGTACTAATAACGTACACTATCTGAACTCTATGAAATATTCACACTATCATGAAATTTATTTCATCATTCTTTATTTAGACTTAGTTATAAATAAAATCTACGAATCCTTTTAAAATACTTTTTATAGCTTAAAAATTAATGTAACCAATGTACCGGTATATTTTTTATAAATATATTCGTACTCAATGATGTATTAATTTTTTGCTTAAACTTATACATTAATATATGTGTTTAGATGAGCATGTTTATTTGATTTTAACATACTCGCTTATGTGCACGTACGATCTAAACGTCTAATATGAAAATGATTATATTATGAAATATATTAATGTATAAAGGCGTAATAAATGAAGTATTTATAAATAGAAAAGACTGAAAGCATCATTGATTTTAAAATTAAAATATATTTAATATCTAATTATAACACATTTTTATTCATGTAAAAATATTTTTATATACAAAGAATTTTATATTTCATTTTACATACGGTATGAATATTAATGTTCTGTAAATATTGTAAAAATTATATGAATGATAAGCTTTTTGTTACAATATATTTTCAAAAAGTTTTATTATTTTTAAAATTCTTTTTTATAATATGACAAATAAATTAAAAAAAAATAAAAACCAAATACAAAGATAACAGTGGATTCAAATTATCCAACGTGAAAAAAGCCAATGTTGGGATTCAAAACCTCGTAATGATTTCCATTTTTTATTATTTTATAACCTGCAGGTGGATCCCAAACGAGTTGACAGAACCGTAATTTCTATAATAAAAATATTTTTATTTAAAAAATTAAAAATATATTATTTATTTTATTTCAAAAGTATATTCTTTTTTATTAGATAAGTATAAAATCCTTTGTTAAAATAACCTTACATTTACTCATATGAATAATTTAATTAAATTTAATTTAATTAAATGATTCATGCTAAACTCATTGACTGTTTTAAATTTGCAAACGATTATATTCATATTAAATTTTTTACTATATAACTATTACTATATAATATACCAAGAACAAAAATATGTCTTGCGGTTAATACCGATAACGATGCAATGTATAACATCATTTTTAAGTGCTTAACTGCAAAATTCGGTTTGACGATTCATGAAAATTTTAATAATATTGAATTCACGATTATACTAACTTTGAGTTTAATTTAACAAGATAAAGTGAGAATACTTTAAATTCTAAACTTTTTTAAAAATACTTTGATTGAAATTCGTACAATTTGTAAAAGTACGTTTTAATAATTTAAGATTTTAATTTTCCACGTGCAATAATACCTTTTAAGAATATACTATAATAATTTTTCCGGTAATTAAATAAGAAAGTATATACTACGTTTTACAATTTTGAAAAAATTAAATTTATTTAAATGAATACGAAAACAGAACTTTTTTATATAAGAGCTTCATTATATTTCTCATGCATAAGTAAAAAATTTTACTCATTATTTAATGAAACATGAGATATGATTATTATATTTAAAGATAAACATGTGTTTTTTTAGTATTTATATCTGATCAAATTCGTACGGCCGGTAGTGAATCAATAAAAAAGTTTTCGGCCGTAACATTTGCCGCATTAACACGTGTAGAATAATTAAAGATTTTACGTACTCCGCATGCCTTAGCGCTTTGCATATCCTTACAAAAGCGGACAGAACCTTCTTGGCAAATGGCCGGCCTCTCTGCATTGATCTGCAATATTGACATTTACATTCCCAAATATTAGGGTTATTCCCCCTCACTGCGTCGCCAAATGGCTTTCCATCTTAACTTTTGTATTGGCGGAACATTTATAGATACAATGCTTTAAAAGAAAATATAAGTGCAGACATGTTTGATGAAAACTTTTTTATTAAATTACAATCATATATACATTAAAATATATTCAATAAAGCTAAATTTATTATGATTGTTCCAAACTAATATATAAATATTAATTTTGATAATTATGAATGACTGAAGATGAATAGTTTATCAAATAATTATTTTATTATAAAAATAATTTTATTTCACACCCACTGATTTATGTTGTATACAAATTTATTTAAATAAAATTTGTAAAATATTTATTGCTTTAACACAATAGTAAAGATAGAACTCTTTTAAAATTAAATTAAACAAATATTAAATATTTTTTAGCCAAAAATATTAATTTATTATTACCTGAATAAAATATAGTGCCGAATAGATAAATAATGCATAATACAAATATTTCATAGTGAAGAATTTATAATCCACACGCAATAGGATATAAAAGTGATGTATTCGTTTAAATAAGAGCCATTGACGGTGGAAGACTGATTATTAAGCTCAGCTTGAAGTAATATCTTCTTATTAATTCCACCTTTAAAAATAATCTACAAATGGAAAAATATTCAGCATAAGAACCATAATTATAGTTTTTATGATTAAAATTATCTTTCTATACAAATCTTTTAAAATGTAAATCTGAATATAATTATAAAAAATATTATTTCTTTTTTAATTAAAAAAATTTATTCAGTATTAAAATGTTTCTATTTAATTAACAGATAAAGTTTCCGATTTGATAAATTTTAAATTTCAAAACTACTTTTATATAAAATATTTCGATTGTTAACCATTTAAAATACTATACTTATACTTCTGTAACAATGTGAATTAATAATTAATACGTATCAAAGTTAATTGTATTTACTGCAAGTATATATATATAAAATTTACCATAAAAATTTATATATTTCTAGTAGTTATTATAAAAATATGATTAAAAAATTCACAATATTGATTTTAATCTTCATTATATTATCTACTTTAAGATTGTTTTTTAATACATGTTCTAACAAAATAAATAAATTACAATACTTTTTTAAAATTATTCAAAGATAAATCTTAATCTTAATCTTTATTAATACATTAATAACTAATAGTGATAAATGAAATCGCTTTAAATTTTGTTTAAATAAATTTTTCATATTCTAATTCTAATTGATTTAGATATTGAACATATCAACTTACTTGTTAATAGTACATCAATTTATTAGTTTCCATGCATCTTTAAATATAATGTAATTTGATTTATTATTCAAAAAAAATGAATCAATGCGTTCAATTTATTTTGTCAGTTTTTATTTCTTATTTATTTTTTAAGAAAACTTACAAATATTTATCTGCAATTTAATTAATTGTTCAAAATTGTGCCGAGGAGTATACATTTTTTAAACGTGAATAGATTTTAATTTGAAGTAAATTTATAAAAAAATCAAATCAAATAGATTTTAATATTAAAAATTCTATTGTTGAGAAAATAATGGTAATTTAATTTATGAAAATGGAAATACTTTATACAAAAAATAAATAAACCTTACATATCAGTGAAGCATGTTAAACACTTTTTAATTGCAAATATTGATAAAAAGATTGATAAAAAGTTTTATTCATATTCATCATCTATGTTTAAAACTGAAATACGTAACATTTTTATATACGTTTTGGTAAACAAAATGTTGCGTTTTCTTGATAACTTTATTATATGAAAATTGAATTTAAAAATTGTTTTTATTTGTTCAAAATTGAATTTTTTAGTTCATATAGTTTCTAAATATGAGAATCTAAATTGATGAATATAAATGAAACAGTTTATTTTTCAAATTTTTTGGATAATATGCGATCTGTAATAACAGGCGACTGATAAAAATTCCGGATTATTTTTCAAGGAAACTTATTTAAAAGCTATATTCCAAAAGGTAAACTCATATTTTTAATCTCTCGATAAATTAAGTGTATCAAACGTTCTTACCTAGGTCCTGAAACTCGCATGTATTTAAGCTCTGCAGTGGATTGTGTTATGCTAAGACAAGTTTACAGAGTGAAGGGAAACTCGCGAATAACAATCGATCCTAGGTACATGTCGCTAAGTCTCGTAGTCGCAGAAATGTAACTCACTGTCTGTTTCCAATCCATGCACCTCGCAATGAGATGCTTTAGAGAAGGGGGAGGGTAAGAGAGAGAGAATGAGAATGAGAACGAGAGTGAGAGAGAAAGAATGAGAATGAGAACGAGAGTGAGAGAGAGAAAGAGAGATAGAAAGAAAGAGAATGAGACATTACATTCAATTTATTATGTGAGAGAGAACGCGCGTGTTCTTGGTCATTATACTATAAGTGAACCATATTAAGGGATATCCTCCGATATTACCTCTCTTTTGCTCTTTAATTTTTTTATAAGGTCTATTATGTTATCTCGTCTCTTTTTCTAACTAGCAATATTCTTTGCTTACGTATTCGTAACCTCCTACTCCGCCAACCAATGAATATAACGGCACTATCATGCGTATTCCCAGTTTGTGTATGTGTGCGCGTGTGTGTATTTCACATCAAGTTAGCAATTCATTCATACATGGTTGAAAAAAGCGGCCAGTGGCCTCTTATTTGATCGTTGTACTGGAATTGGATGTAAAAATCTTTTAGTCCAGATTTTTTTTAATGTAGCCATAAGTGACATATGAATGTTATTAATTTATGTTACTTGTATTTTAATAAATTATGCTTACAAATTAAGCTTACAAAAAATTAATTTTCTTAAGTATTTACAGTTTATATCAACTATATTAATAGAAATATTTAGTATTATCATATAAGAATTAAAAGCGAAAAATAAAAAAAATATAATCAAAATTAAAATAATATTAATGTAATTACTAACAAAATAACAAAAGGTTTAGTTCATAGATTACACTTGTAAAAATGTAAAAGTATAATATTTATGTGGCTTGTATACTGAAGCTTTTTTGTCAAATCGAAATTAAGCTAGTAAGTTTTAAATTTACTAATTATTATAAAACATTTTCGTAGATAATTAAATTAATTGTTTCTACAATGTATCTTTACACCTGTCAAAATGTCGAGAATACATAAACATCAAGCAAATGCACATACATGGAAATTAAGAAATATATATAACATCAGAGTATAAGACAAAATAAATAAGCATATTTAAAAAGCAACTGTCATTAATATAGGAGGAATACAATATATGAAATAAAATCTCAACCACTAAATATAGCGCTGCTCGGTGCATTTAAACTGTAATTACAGATTATTTTACAAGTTAATCAGAAATATCTGGCATATAATAGAAATCTACTATAATAATATAAATGTTGTCTACGTCAACGTACGTGACGAACATCACTTTTATTATCATCTAAAAATATTATTAAAACGTAAGTGGATATAATGTTGAGTGACACGATGTGTGAATCATAGATTCTTTTACTGTCCAAAGTATTTGTAATGACACTGAATCGTCAATCATTGCGCAGCACGTTAAAATTATTTTATAATGTGCTTTATCAAATCTTCATTACGTGAGCAAAGTCATTATTTTTAGAAAAATTCCAAACACTCAATTGAAATTTTAATTTTTATTATTATTTACTTTATTTTTAATCTCAAACTGCACATAGTTTCTTATACTGCAAATTATAATTTGTATTTGAATGTATGCATATTACAATAATAAATGAACGTAATAAACTTGAGTATGTATATTTATTCTTAATCGCACAAATATTGAAATTAATAGGATATAAATATGAATAAAGGTAAAATATAACTTAAAAAATAATCAAAGTATTGAGTAATTTAGTTAATTATCAATAAATATGGATCATGCAATAAAAAACTTAGCATAATAATTTTTGAAACTATTACGAAGTAAGTAAATGTTAAAAATTTATATATATTTATATATATTTATATATATATATATATATATATATATGACTTATATCATGAATCATATTTCACAAAACATATTTTATGAATCATAAAATATGATGGATATGTACTTTTTTAATTAAGTAATTAAATATAGTTCAATTTTATAACGAAAAATCGAATGGTAGAAGTAAAGTACTAATATAGCAGTTATATAATAGCATAAATATAATAATTCTTATAATACGACCAGAAATACACCCTATACTAATTCCTTTTTTGTGAATATGATCCCCACCATTACAATACAACTATTGAATAATATATATATGTATAGATATATTTTTTTTCATTAAAATTTATTCCATGATTTTTGGCTTTAGAAGTAATATAAAGCATGTACAATTAAAAATTTTAGCCTAATTTAAATTTAAAATCTTTCTTTAAATACTGCAAAATTCACACTGAGCAAAATATAATTTAGCAAATTTTCAATATTCATTCATTACTATTACTGTAAATCTACTTCTACTCCAATAAAATATAAGAATTCACAAGCAAAAATAATACTTAAATACATAATGCAAATAAGAAATAAATTACAAATTATAATTATAATATAAATACGCTAATATTTTGAATTGTATAATATAAACTATAAATTATAAAATATTAGATATAAAAACAAACTGTACAATTTAAGCCAAAAATACAAAATACAAGAAAAAAACTTAAAAAAATTTTTTTTAATTAATAATCAATTTAAAAAAGGTAAACGTGAAAAATAAGTAAATAATGAGTCACGCAATATAAACACTAAAACAGTCTAAAAATGTAGATTATAGAAACAAACGATATCCATTTTGTCTCATTTTTATCTAGGGCTTTATGCTTTTTGATTTCTAGTTCAATCTTCTTTTGGTTTACTTGAATGGAATTGCAACCCTTATATATCCCTTTATTCTTCTACCTAAATAGTCCTTACGTTTCTCTTTATTACCCTATTCTTTCTCTATCGTATTCTAATCTCCTCATCACCTCTATTCAACCTTTTTCATCCAGATTTGTTTCTCCTCTTTCTTCTACAAACTAACATAGACCGTCATATTCTCTACGATTTAGAACTCCATATTCTGCACACTATAATCTATTTCCTTCCAATATTTCTTACCTCTCATCTAGTTACCATCTGTACCTTGCTATCAAGCTTCGTATCATTCGTGTTAACCTTTCTCTCAGGTATTCTGGCAATTTATCTGTGACTATGTCTCTGTACCATTCATTATACTCACTAACTCTTATATTATCTCTTATCTCATTCCGTGCTCAGTCCCTCGTCACCTCCATTACCCTTTAGCATTTTCCTTGTTTCCATACTTCTTTAACTTCTTCATTTATTATATAATCCTTGAGCCTTATTTTTCTTGCTTTCGTCTATTTTTCCAATTGCCTCTACCACATGCTTTCTCTAGTACCTTTTCGCTAGTGCCTGTTCCAATATTTTTCTACTCTATTCTATTCTCCCTTCTTGTAAAAGGACAATGATTACCTTGCTACAGTCTCCGATATCAACCCCTTTCCCATTTAAAATTAAACAGAATTGACTAATGACCTTTTTATTTTTATTGAAAAATGTTTTCAGTTATAATTTTCAGGTCCGTTCTATCCTGCTGTTTTCCTTGCTTTTAATTTTGCGATCTCTCTATTCACCTTTTTGTCTTTAATTCTGCTTACCTCTAAAAATTTTAATTTTTCTCTATTATTCTTCAAACCTAAATTCTGTTCCTTTTCTTCAAACTTTTTTCTAGAGAAGCTATTCCATTTCCCAATTCTAATAAATACTCCAGGTCCTCTATTTTCTTTTTATATCTGTTAATGAACTTCCACGATTCTTTTTCCGATTTTACATTATGTAATCTTTTCAATTCCTTTTTCTCATATTGGTCTTTCTTACTTCGAAATCAATCCTTAAAATTTCTTTTTTCATTTACAAATTCCTTTTTTCCTTTTAATTCAGCATTCCTACTAAAAAATTCCTTATTGCAATTTTCTTTTTTATTCCGCTCTATCCACCTATTTGTGTTCACCCAATCTCAATCTCTTTTATCTTATTTTACTTTTACAAACTAATTTAAAAATTCTCACCCTTAACTCGTTTGATGAGGTGTAATTCTTTCCCAGTTAATGATACGTCCTCATTGCAATCTATCCTCAATTTTAATTGTTATCTTTATGGAGAAACGGTAAAAATCCACCCTATCTAATATATTTTATACATCATTGTAAAATCATGTATCGAAAGTTTACCATTCTTATTCATCAATATCTATGTTACAGTCAACCCCTTCACTCAATTGAATAAACTCCATCCTCTTTTTTATCATAACTGGAATTTCCTCTTCTTTAAACCTTGTCCTTGAATTTCCTTATATATAACACTTCATTGTCTTCCAATCTTACTATACCGCCTGAGTCTGTCGTTCTTGCATTACAATCTTTAAAAACTACTGCCTCCTCATTCTCTTGTTTGATTTTATTTTCAATCACATTCATCGCTTCTTCAATCTTTACTGTAAAACATTTTTTACTATTTAATTATACCGTATTGCACATTACTCTGTTACCCCTCTCATATTTTACTTCTTGCAAACCTTTTTTTAATCCTGTTAAAATTCCTCCTTTGACCCTTCTTTCTTAAATCTCACACTGGATAGCTGCACTTTCAATTGAAGACGTTCAACAAATACTTTTTTATCATTAGGACTGAGTTCTCTTCCAACCATGTTTCAGTCAAACCAATTATAACAGAGTCTTCTAAACAATAACGAAATTATTTGTCTTTTTTCCTAAGCCTTTTAAACAAATTTTTTTTTCTTTTAAAGCTTTTTTTTAATGTCCAGTTCTCACTATTTTTTACTACTTAGAATTTATATAATTTTTCTGTTTAAGGTATGAGGAACTGCTACATAACCTATTTACTTGCCTACAATCTGTCAATTTTTCCTTTCGTTCTCACCTTTAACTATTAAATTAACTACTAAGCAAACTCAACACCTTCTACCACTAGTAGTCCCCCGCCTCACATACAACATTTATGTATATAAAGTTCAGCTTATTTATTACATTATATTTTTTTGCTCAACAAATAGTATGATGAGATATAATTTTGATTTAAGTTTTGTGTTGAACGTAGTAGCCTCAGTGCTAATAGTTTTAGTACTATTTGGAAAAATAAAAGAGTATCAAGGTAAGTGGAGGTTAAATAACATTGACATAAATAAATAAAACATCAAGTAAATTTTTGTTCCATTCATCATTTAAATTGTAATTATAGATTCTATAATTAAAATTTCGATAAATCTTATAAATTCTTATGAAGAAATAGGGAATAAAAAAGATTTTATAATAATAAAAACAACCGCTATTGAATATAGATTTAAAATAATCCTATCGAGTCAGTGAATACGTATTTTTTCATAGCTTTAGACATTCCAACTTTTATTGCCCTTTGGATTGTATTTGCTGGAAAATTGGAACGACGAATAATCTCATATAAAATGAGACAGTCTTACATTTAAAACATTTTATTTATTTTAAAACAATATTACGAAGATGGTTTTTTAATAAAAATACATTCAATTATTTTTTCAATCAATTTTAGAAGATTAATGAGATGATTAAGATATTTTTGAATCCACGTCATTTTTTTATACTTTGAATAATAAATAAATGTGTATTTTTTATTATGTTGAAAATTGCCAATGAGATAAGTCGTGCATAATTAAATATAATAATAAAAACAAAGCTAGTACATTTTAAAATATTAATATAATATTTTTAAATAGAATTGCAACTATATGTTCTCTATTAGATAAAAAAATGCTAAAAAATTGTTGGTGGCTAAAATCTCTGACTTGTCGATTGCTTCATATTCAAAAAGAACAAACTACTTTGAAGCAATGTCATCTTCAGTTCTAAACGTGAAAAATTCAAATTTTTTTACATGCACAGTAAAAGTAAATAAAACTATATATTTTGAATTTGATAGAAAAAGGAGGGGATATATTGAACCCCAAAGTCATACAACCACAAGGTATCAATTTACTTCCTTTGTTACACCCACAAAAGAGTTTAGATTAGTTAAAAAATCAATCAATCTTTAAAATTACATATATTCTAAATTTATCTTCACTAATGCTACTATTTTATACATTTCAAATTAAAATAGTTAAGATAAGTTAAAATAAAAAAGTGTGTTTAGAAAAATTTGATAAATGGTGGTTTAAAACAAAAATTAATTGTAAAGGAATGTAAAGTTTAAAAACATAATAATCTGTACAAAAAAATAGGAGGATTGCACAAAATTTATTTTACACGACTAACATTCACAAAAACCTAAATTCACTTCTTTAATTAAAATATAAGGATAAATATTGCCATGGTAAATTTTGAAGTTTAAATGTGTATGGTATTTATTACTACGGATAAAATTATAATTCAGAAAACACAGATTAATAGAAAACGTTGTCTATACTTCGAATAAGTTAACAGAAAATAAGAATCAATACAAAATTTCGAATTGTCATTGCATTACATTACAATTTCGTATATTAGATAAAAATATTTATTTCGGAAAACGTAAACTATGAATTTTTTTCGATCGATGCAAATTATTGAAAAAGTATTTTAAATAATGAAACAATCTCAATGAATATACAGGTCCATTCTGATTGACGATCTGGATTGGATGACCCTGAATAAGCTAAACTTATACTTTTTTATCTGACGAATTTTTCGTTTTATGTAATTTTACATTTTCAGTTTCGAGAATGGGCCACTTCTTACGTAGAAGAAACACTTAAATCAATCTTATTAGCTACTAAATCTTGTAAAACGAAAAAAAAATTAAAATTTTGTTTCAATTGATTTTTTTCATTCATTGATGTTTTTATAAGTTTATAAGTACATAAGTTTGTAATTTATTTTTCAGCTTATAAAATTCGTTTTAATTTTATTTATTCCTGTTCTATATTTCCTTACAAAAATAATAATACGTACGTAGTAATTTTGAATTTACAAGAAATCGTTTTTGAAGAAAATGTACAAAGTGACATTTTTTCAATTGTTTTTATTTATGTTTCTAAATTGATAAACAAAAAGTAATTATTTTGTAAAAATCGAACATTGAGATAGAAATTAACTACCATTATTTCTAGTTTTAAAATTCTATCAGAAGTTTACTTACAATTTCTTTTATTCCACTTATTATTTTGTAAATTAGCTTATAGAAAAATCTTGTTTTTATTAATATGAAAACATTCATATTATACAGCATTATTTTATTTTTTAATTTTTTCATATTTATAAATTAAAATAAAGAAAGCACACCTTAATTATGATCAAAGGTATCATATTTTTTATGAGAAAGTTTAATGCTTTTAAAATATAGACAATATAACGACCATAAAAAAAGCAAGGAAAAATTTGTACAGAAAAGTTAAAGTAGAATAAAATATAGTTTTTAGTATTCCACAGCAAGTTATATATTCACTATGTATAGGCTTTGAATGTATACAAAATTTAGCATAATTTAGAAATGAGATAAAAAAATTTACAGTTATACAAATCAAGTTTAAAAAATGTGTTCGAAAAAAAAATTTACCTATTATATATAGTATATACATACAATATGTAAAATTTGAGTAGTTAAAATTTGACATATAATTAAATATGTAAATATTTAAATATATTTAATTGTTTGAAACTTTTTGTACTAATGTATAGAATACATAATTATATAAATGAACTAATTTTTTCATACAAAAAACTATTAATATATTCCTTCGATGAATACATTAATTATATTAATAAAGCTACCTAACAATTAATCATTAACTTATACAGCTTTCCTTTAAAATATTTGAGTCACGAATCTATAATACCTCTGCACTTTCATTTTCATTGAAATCGATATACGAAGGATCCAATTCACTAAATTTAATGGAGATATATATTACTTGAAGTGCTTTAACTCGATTTATAACTCTATATCGTTCTTACAAATGTGATATTTCGTTTGAAAACTCTAGCCAGTCCTGTTCTACGTATATTTGGATTGTCGTCTACTTGAATTATTGTGATTTGGTTTAGCATGAAGTAAAAAACATTTTGTTACAACAGCCCTTGAGGTTCGCCAAGAAGGTCTGTACTTTATTGAAAGGTCTAGAAATCAGTGATAACGTTCTTTAAGTAACGTGTTTCAGGCGCAACGTAAAATTCTAGAAGGAAATAATTTTATTACGGATAGCTTGGAAAATCTCTCTCTTTAAAACGAGAACGTAAACTGTGTATCTCAAGTTGTAACATACAAGCAAATTGAGCACTCTAAACTTCGCGATGGTGAAAAATTTCGATTGTGTATTCTGTGTGCAGATGAAAATACCACTCGAAATAATGCATCAATGTATATTGTGTATTGCTTCTAGGGCTCCTAAGCAACCGCACTGATTGAAGAAGAACTTGAAATGTTGTGGCCTTCTAAGCTACAATCGTACGTCACCAATCTATTGACACAGAAAGTCGTTCTTGTTTTTTTTTTAAATTAAAAATTATTATCCATTAAACAAAGAAAAAATTATTCGTAATAAAAATTCTCTTGATATTTGCAATGGCAACTGTTTTACTGAAATACGTTCATTTTAAGTATATATATTAATTTTATAAAAAAAAATTATTGAAGTAATCATATTAAAATATAAATAGAGATAGATTAAAATTTTAATACTAATATAACAATAGTAATAATGACTTTAATAAGAATAAGTAAGTGCTTTCAGAATATAGGAGAATTACGGATCTACATTAATTAGTAGCATAAATTTATTTTAGAGAGAATAAAAAAGAGTATAGGGGCTTCAACTGTCGCGCAAATTAAGGCTGTACAACAATAGATTTAAGGGAACGGACCATTCGTCTGTTCATATTAGTTACCTTTCTTATTGTAAAATTAAACCACTTATTTCTCTCTAAGAAAAAATTGTTTGCTTAAATAATCATAGTTTAATTTTTTCAAAGCACGATCATTGACCAAAAAATTCGAAATAGATTTCATGAAAGTATACATATGGTTTGAAAAATCCTACTTAAAACTATTTAAAGAACACATTGCATAAAGTATAAATATATACATGCAATTTTATTTGTCATTAGATGAATATTTACACTATAGTATAGTTATATCTATAGATAATGAACTAAATATAAAAGTAACTATATAAAGAACCGTAACTAAATATATAAGTAGTTTAAATAAATTTTTAAGCAGACTGAAAAGAGACTAGATATGTGCATTACTTTGAAGTGTTCATAATTATAGCTACAGATATTAAAATATAAATTATGTTTAAAAACATATGAAAAGATTTTATGCTTTTCTGCGATAATGTTTATTTATAAAAAACTTCTGAGAGCAAAATCACAGTTATGTGTTCATTTACGTATCATAATAATCAACTGAAATACTTTAGAATGTATATATATGTACATTATATATTTCTGTGTGTGTATGCGTATATATATATATATATATATGTATGTATATAGACTTAGATAATTTTATTTTAACAAATTTTATTATATTAATCAGAAAAAATTTACACATTAAGCTATTAAGATTTTGGTTTGTTTTATAAAATACAAATAAAAAAAAATTTTATCAAGTTTATTACAAAAATTTTTATGATAATAATTTATCTTTTTAATTACTTATAATTACAACAATATTCCTATACAGATTAAAAAAAGTTTGAGATAGTGAAATTAAAATTACTTATTAATTGTTATACACATTACTTATCGTTTAATAAAATTTTTACACCTTTAATATTAACCACCTTTCATACCTTTAATATACTAACTTATGAAACATCATGTGTATGTAAGACTATAAATTAATGATAAAATTATCATAAAAAAGTAAAGAAGTTTTATTACTTAAAAGTAAATATTGTTTTTATTTGTTAATAGTTTTGTATTAATTAAGCAAGTGGTAGGCCAGTGTATACATTATAATAAAAAGCATGAAATAATAAAAAAATTACAGTAATTTCTAATAATAAAAGAGGCAGATACTTTTGAAATGGAAAGAAGAAGTCGTGCCATAAGCTTCGTTAAGTTTTTCATTCTCATTTATATCCTCGATACTTAGTATAGTACCTCATTCACAGATGAGCACACATTCAACGACAATAAAAATAGGAAAGGAAAAGGCGAGTCCAACGCATGAGCTCCTTCCGATTAAAAAGTAGAGGGGATGAGGACGAAGCAAATGAGAAACGCTCAGGGCGTCTCCAACGGCATCGACAATACCTACTCTGCACTTTTCTCCTTTTGTGTCCCTGCTGACTTGCTGGCGTTGTCCCGCAATGAGTCCCATTACTACTGTGGCCACGAGATGAAAAGTATACTTTGTCGGCGGTCGTGGAATTGTTGGTTACGTACAGGAAGTAGAGGTTAATGGAGTTGAAAGGGCTTTGCAAAATCGCCTAACCAGTGTGTATTCACTAAAGGTGAATTTAAGCCTTTAATCTTAGAATGCAGCTTCGGGCTAGATTCCAAATTTTTGCTAAATCTATGAGTTCATCTTATGGAACTCTACTTAGATATCAATATATATCTACTTAATTTATGTCCATGTAGCGAGATATTCATTCCTAGATCAAATTTAATTACATAAGATTTCAAATACAATCATAATATAACACCAAAAAAATCTTTAATCATAGATAAATAATTTACTCCAGTGGCATATAGTAGCTTAAAAATATATTGGCATTTAATTAAATCTGTTTATTTATTTATTTGTAACTTTTTTTATACTGTATATATAATCGAGAAATAATTAAGATTTCCAATGACAAAAATCTCTTTCTGTTTCTCTCTTTCTCTGTCTATGTATGTATAAATATGTTTAAGCTTTATGCAAATACTATACGCAGTCGGAGTTTATTATTTATCTATGAATAAAGATCGTTTTAAAGTTACATTATGAATCTATTTAAAGTTTTATATAATTGAAGTCTGATAAAGAAATTCAAATGCTGAATAAAAAATATATACATACATTTGCATGAAATTATATTAAAAAGAGAATGAAATAAATTGTAAACATATTATGACATTATTATGTTACCTTATTACATATGTTAATGTAACCAAATAAACTATTTTGGTTTTATATTTTATTTCTTTAAATGCATATTTTATTATTTAATAAAGCAATGATGATATACAATATTCGTAACATAATACGTTATTTTTTATTTTTTTATTTGAAAGGTGATATGAATATCAAACCAACATATTTTTTCTAGATTGCATATATATATTTTAATAGATAGTTCTTTGATTTTAATAATAATTTTAATTTTTTTCTTTTTATCAAATTAAAATTAAATAAGATAATTGAATAAGAGTAAAAATAAATAATTGATTGAATAAGATTAAATTAAAAATTTTTTGTATTCACATAGAATAAAGCACAATATTTATTTTCAAAATAAAATATAAATGTCTAATACTACTACAGAAATATCTTTAGATATTATAAAAAAAAATTAGATAAAAAAATTAGATAGAAAATCGTAAATGAACTTATTCTTCTGTTAATATTTTAATATTGGAGTAATTAACTGAAGCATGATGAAGAATTAATCATGAATAATTGCAATCGAATTAAAGTATTACTAGTTTATATATATATTTGAAAAAAGAGATTTTTTATTTTATTTAAAATTAAATATTTTGTTCTTCGCTCGTCATCTTTATTAATAAAAAGCAATTCTGTTTCTCTATAAAGATTGATTTCTGGTATCATTGATGAAGAAGATGATCGATTATCGATTGCAATGTATGTGTAAGTCGACTATACCTCGTTGTATAATAATCCTCGAAGATGAGGGAACGAGTGGCACTATGGTAGTGGAGCCAATTTGTCGGATGAGATAGCTTCCGCCTCGAATGCAAATTCCTCATGCTAATTAGCCAATTCGAAGAGAAGAGTATAGAGTCTTCTGTGTGTCTTTGTGTGCGAGTGTTACAAGACCGAGTGTAAGTGGATATATGGACCGAATACGTTAACTATCCAGTAAAGAAAGGGTCGTCCTTCGTAGTTCTTAGTTAAATTACTGAACTTGGGAAAAATGAAATAGAGAGTGATATTATAAGAAAGAGAGAGAGAGAGTGAGTATAAATAACATAAGTAAAGAGGTAATTCATAATAGATAGTTAAATGTTATCATTTTTATTCTCTTAAAAAAATTACAGAAAAGAGAAAAGACAGAGTACATAAGAATCGATTTGTTATAATTGCAATATGTAAAAGTGAAAATTAAAAAAATAAACAGAAGTTATTGAAAAATAAAATTTAACAACATAAAAACTTCAATGGATTGTTAATACAATTGCACATTAATAAATTATAAAAAAATTTAATATTTATTTCACAAAAAATATGTTATCACTACGAATATTATAAGTAGTCCTAATATAAAAAAATTATAATTAATTTATACTATAAAGCAGAAATTATAATTTTGAATTGAAATAAAGCATGTTTTTAATTGAAATAGTTTTCTAAATTATTGAGAAGTTGCCAAATATATTATTGCATTATATTGATATGCATAGAGAAAAAAATAATTTAACAAAATTGTAATTTTTTGGAAAAGTTAAAAAATACGTACTAAAATATCAATTTTTTAAGTAAGAACAAAAAACTAGGAAAAATAGGATGAAGTTCAGATTGCGGCGCCTTATGCTGAGTAGATTAAATAATAGTTCAGAATAGGAGAAATTCAAATTCGAGAGTGAATCAATTGTTTTAGCAAGAGAATAAATAGCAAATTTTAATGTTCAGGTAAATATAGGTAGATGGTGAGAGCAAGGGTGAAAGGGAAGAAGTTTGTGTGTGTGTGTGTGTGAGAGAGAGAGAGAGATAGAGAGAGAGAGAGAGAGAGAGAGAGAGAGAGATAGAGAGAGATGAAGCGACTGAATTTACGGATACATGCCAGAGAGAAGCGTAAATTTAGATTTTTTCATTTTTATTGTTTTGTTTTAAGTATATGCTTTCTATGTATTCAATTAGAAAAATGTTTTACATATGAAGACATTTGATAGAGCAAGCTATTTTAGTCTTTTCCACTGACATTCCATGTTAGGTCAACAATTTACACAATTGTTTACAATAGCTCTATTGCAAATTTTTTCTAGTGAACAATGAACAAAAAAAGACTAGAAAAAACATGTAATTCACCGATTCATCGTGTTTACAAAACATAACACCTTATGTAAATAATAATGAATTTAAAAAAGTTTTATTTAATAATTGTTAATTAAATGTAACAATAACTGATAAAATTCAGCAAAAAATTTAATATAATAATAAGAAAATTTATAACATTTATAATTAAAATAGTTTTACTAATAGTTTATAATATGTTGCTAGACTTAAAAAAAATGATTAATTTTTTTAAAAATTTATATATATGTTTGGAAAAATGTACGTACTTGGAAGGCGTCGAAAAAAACTTGCATCATCAGTATCATGATATCTTTACCTGTAAAAAATTGTAAATAAAAAAATTAGAACAAATAATAAAAAGTTTTTTTACAAACAAAGAATTATATTTTATGAATAAATAATGAAGATAAAAAGATCGCATTTGTTGAATTCTGAAACAAAAAATAATTCTTGTCTTGTTAGACCTACAATAAAATATTCGTTGAATGGAAAATATAGAATATGTAAATAAATATGATTTCTGTCCAAAATTCTAATAAAACTCTTTAATCGACGTTCAAAATTTAGTACGTAAGTTTTCGATGAACAAAATAATCTAATAAAAAAATTGTCGCACTTAAACCATTTCTCAAATATACATTGGCATAAAACTTCCGCTACTGCAATTTAACTTCTTTCCTTAAGAAACTTTTCTTTATAACGCTCTTGGCAATCATACAGGAGTTAAAAAAGTGTAGATGCGTTATTCTCTTCAACGCACAAGAGGTAGCGGCAAAAAAACAAATACCTAAAGTCGAACTTTACTGAACGCAAGTGATGATAAAAAAAAGTACAACACTTGGATGAAACATTTTACCAATTGTTGTTTTATATTTTAATTACTTCAAAATACGTACGAAAAATTAACCTAATTAATTTTAGATTTATTCATGAAGAAGAAAATTATAGTAACTACATCTCAATAATTTTTAAATTTAAATTATTAGAAAAATTACATTAATAAATAATCCAGTTCATTATAAAAATTTATTCTGTATGACATTCATGAAATACCAATTAATTGCAATTAATGTTTATTGTAAGGGATTGTTTCGATTGTTCGATCTCAAATGATTATGCAATAAAAAAATTATTTTTAAATTTTTAAAGCTTTTTTTAGGCATTGTAGTACATAAATAATCCTTAGTTCTCTTTCATTAATTTCAATTAATTCGTGTATGAAAAATATTTTTACTTTATTTTTTAAATGATTTTTTGGAAAAAATAAAAAAAAGTTGAGATAATTTGAATGTTTAAACTAATAAAAATGAAATAATTGATTAAAAATGACGCTAATAAAAAATGAATTGAATTATAAACAGTGAACAACTGAAAATTGCAACATGCACGTATATGTAACAATTTGTTTGCTTCATTTTTATAATCATTTCAATATAATTTTATTAAGATGTGTACAAACATATCGCTATTTATCCAAAACAGCGCGTATTTCTCACGAATATTAATGATTTAAATACTGTAAAGGTTATGTACATCTATCAAATTCTTTCAGGATTAAGCATATAATTCTGTTGACGTGGAAATTTTTAGCAAATCGATAAACATTTTTTAACATTTTTTGATGATTCTATTAATAATTACGGTATGTTTAATGCAAATTAACGTGATTACTAAGAATCATCAAATTCAGTAAATATTTCGAGAAGAACTGAAGACTAATTTATATAGACTTCAATCCAGAACTTATAATAAATTGGTATTTGAACGTTACATCTACAAGAGTATTTTTAAAATCGCGAGTGCAAATTTACGTAACGATAAAGATAAATTGTGCGTAATATAATTAAAGGCTGAAGGCGCATGAATGAATCCAATGTGGGCCAAACCTGTTACATGAGTAACTTTATTGGAATGGATAAGGGGGCGCTTTGTACAGATACGCTCTACTAGTTACTTTAATGAAGACTGATTATTATCAGGAAATGATGTATATATATAGATATATATATACATACACATATACTTTTCTAATTCAAATTTTATTTTTTATTTGATGTTCACTGTAAGAAAGACCATAGATGCATTAAAATATATTGTGATTCATCATTAAGGTAAATTATAAAATTATGTTGTAATATATTGTAATACATATTGGAAGCACTTTTATCTGTTTTTCGAACTTTTTTCGAATTTTATTTGAACATGTTTATAGTTTCTACAATTATAATTATAACCATTAAAAATTCATTTCAATTTTTACTTTACGAAGTTTTTTTTTTGCTTTAAATATAATTAAAGTAATTTTTTTATAAAGCAATAGGTATATTTGAAGTATAATATTTTTGCGACATATTAATACGAAATATTTTAGAATAGTGATTGTTTGATGTCCTTTGAATGGAAAAATATAATAAAAAATATCATTTTTTCGGAAATATTTATAACAACAAAATGCAATATAATTCATATGACTAAAAAATACATTTTAGGTTTATTATTTTTCGGGAATACTAAAAATTAAGCTACTTTAACAATAACAACGTATTAAACATTAAGAATATCTAAAGTTGTTCTGTAGTCTCCTAAACGTGACGATAGAATTAAAAAAAACGTTAAAAATTATAATTTCGAACTACCCATGTAATCAAGAAGTTATGGGTATTGTGATTACAAAAGATCGATCGATCGCGTATTATATGTGTGAAACATTGCGTACATATTACCTTTTCTGTTCGGGCTGCTCATCGATTGCCATGAATAAGTAATAATGATTTTGCACGCGAAGCTTTCACGAAAAATTTGAAAAATTGCTCGCACTTGCATGCTCACTGATATCAACAGATATAGTTATTTTAATTGTATTATTAAATATTATTTAATAATTTTGCTATTGTACGAACTTTATATTGTGATTGATAGTATTATATTTGTAAATGCATTGTTATTCAATTTTTAAAACTTAACAAAATATTTGAAATATATATCATATAAAATAAATATATATATTTGATTAGATTACTGAAATTAAATATAGCAGGTGCCGAAAAAGTCTCACATATAAATAAATATTTATTTTTTAAATTATTTAATTACATTTTTTGTGAATAAAAGTAAATTGTTTCTTTAAGTTAAATAAGTATTAAATAAGTAATAGGTATTGTAATATTATACTTTACTATTATATTTAATTTAAAGTGTTGCCAAATTTCATAATGTTGTGCTAAACGAATTGTAAATAAAGTATTTATAGATAAATACTGTTTAAAAAAAATCAATTTTAATTGATTTTTGAAACGTGTATTAAAATACCCAAAATTTATTCATTACACATAATTCAATCTCTTTAACCCTTATTCTTCAATATATACGTTCAAAAGATATAATTTTCAATAAATGAAATAAGAATGCTATATTTGCAATTGTAAGAAAGACTTTTAAAAAATATAGCTATAGCAAATTTAACGGATTTTAATTTGATTATATAAATGTAAACTTAAATTAAAAAATATTTAAATATCAACTAATACTTGCTGCTAATAACTTACAATTGATACTTTAGCATTGTAAATTGAACTTATAATTAATTTCATAAAAGGTTCTGTAATAAATACTATGAACACTAATTATTAATGTAGCACAAATTTACTATATTATAATTATAGTTAACAAGAAACATCCTTACTATAATTATCTTCAAAGCCTGATCAAAATATCTTTCTCAGAGGTATAACATTTTCCTCGTTAATTTCGGTGTGACTCACTTTAAATATTTCCTCAGCATACAATTTGTGGTCATATCAATGTTTATAAAATTTTATTGAAATATTATTTATTTTCTAAGCATCTGATTTATTAAAATTTATTGTCTTATAGATTTGACTTTGTATTTACTAGCAAAAATAGAAATTTTTTTTTCCATGGATCACGACTAACATTATTACTACTCACTTTCTTTTTTATATATCTCTGTGAGCCATATCCATCAACAATTATTTTTGCTCTTTTTTATAAATATTTTTTTTATTTTGTAATTAAGACCTATAACATATCCAAGTATCAAATAAAAAACCTTGCTTTTATCCCCAATCCACAGCTGATTCAATATAACATGTCAAATATCGACATTAGCTAAAGTCTCATATCGAGGTTTTAATATAAAGAAAAGATTTTTATTCCTGTGCATATTCTGGTCGACCTTCTGAGGCAAGAAAGACGAGCGAACGTACAATGAGCTGCCGAAAGTTTGTCTCCGCCCAAGTTTCATTCGACCGGCACAATGGAGCGTCCACATGCACATCCCGGTAAGGAAGTGCGTTACTGGAGCTGACGAGGGTATGTCGGCACTTCCGCGTCAGTGCTCGCAAATGTTCATCGTCAGAGCAGGAAGTTCCCGAGCTATCGTACATTTAGTTACTCGTTAAAGCCAGTGTCCCAAATACGAGGGCGGACCGCCAAAATTAATCATCATACTCGGATGGAGTGGCCGAGGCTACGAGTACCAACCGGATATATAACGGTAAGCTATTCTCGATATATACATGGGTACTTGATACTTTTATATGGCGACTCCAAGAATCCTTTATTTCAAAGTCATGATCACCTTTGAATTATAATTTTATGTGCCTGATCGAGTATGAGTAATTTGCAACTGAACTGCACTTGAACTGCACTTAAACTGTGCTAGAGTTACACTTTTTCTTATTTTTTTATTTCCATAAGCCATGAGGACCAGCTAAGAGTTAGTTTACGAGAAAAGATTTCTTCTATTTTTCGCAGTTTACAAGAAGAATCGGTATAAGAGCATTATTGACAAGACCAGGGACTCGATCCCATTACACCTCTGCATTCTTACCTTCCCGATTATCTTTTATTCTCAAAAATATTCTACAGCATAGCTAAGTTCTTTTTATTTGTAAAGGCCTTAAACGTTCGAGATGCTAGTAGGAACGTGTCAATAATAAAATAGTGTCGTTTTTCGATAGCCTTTGTAATCGATCTGTTATTTTCTACTATTTCCTTCTCAATAAAATAAAAAAAAACCCTGTCACATGATTCGTTGTAATACACCAAAAAAACGGCATCAAAATTCTTTTGCTGCAAGAATGAGCCACTGCGTCCTTTCGGTAAATATAATATACCTGTGAGTGTACGAATAGCAGATGTGTAGTGATCATTAAAATTTATTTTCGTTATAACCTTAAAACAACAATGGAAAAAGTAATTGTAAAAGGTACTCAAAAAGCTTTTTTAAGCAATAGTGTATATTTTATACACACGTTTATTAATCTTTGGACATTTAATAACATTAAATTAAGAATTCCATAACTATTTTAAATAGGTGATATAAGTAACTGTTACTATTTGTGTTTTATGACATAATGTAATATTATGCATCGCCCTAGTTTGCTTCTGTAACAACAATAATGCTTGATGCATTCATATATATATATATATATATATTTATAACCGCAAACTATGGTAATTTATATATCATAAGCAGGTGTTGACTATGAAATGTGTAAAAAATAATCTTCTAAACATATTTTACAAAATATATTTTAATCTTTATATACTAACTTAGTGACATCCCTAAACGTCCTGTTATAAATATTAAAAATTCTTGATTTTAATGTAAACAAATTTTTACTGTCGTTTAGTGTAACAAATTTAAAAACCAGAATATGCAAACATTTTATTTTAATATTTAAACAGTTTATCGTTATAAATCACATTTACAAGAAAAATTTCAGCTTTAAATATCCAGAACTTTTTATTCATAGAAACGTTATTGTTGGAAAAAAATTAAAAAAAATTCTAGGTAATATATTAGCTATATTTATTCGTATGAAGTTTCAAAGAATTAGTTGCAGAAATTGTAAATCAAATTAAAATTTTGTTTTAAAGATCCTGGAATTGACAAATTACTTTAATATAATAATTTTTAGATGTAATTTAATATTTTATTTAATATTCTAATAAATATAATAATAATCCAATTTTTCTATTGTTGAAAAAATTTCATCTCTAAACATTGATTATAAATACTGATACAGTATTATCAGCAATATAATTATTTTTAAAAATATAAAATAATAATTTTTACACGCAAAAGACAGAAGAATTAATTTATATCATTTTAAAATTTAAAATAATTATACTCATCCTTAATTAGGTTGAAAAATAACCATCAAATCAAATAAATGTAAAAAAACATTACAACAGTATCAAATTACTTAACAGGAAAACATTATATAATATTAATAGAATAAAATTAATAGAATTAATAGAAAATTATAAAACTAATTGCATTTTTTTACTAGAATTTTAATTAATAAAATTCATAAAGCCTTTCATAAAACCTTAAAAATGTTCGCTTAGTTATTTTTCAAGCTAAACTGTATGGTATAGTTGTAACTTTAAAAAGCAAAATGAAATATAATCTTAAAAAATATAAATCTTTTTCACATCTGCCTAACATTTTCACTCCATTTCATTCACCCCACTGTCACTTTCTCTTCTATTTCATGTAGGTCTCACATGCTTTGAATAATTTATAAAACGAATTAGAATGCATCTAAAAACTAACTGACGCATATTATTATTATTATTTAATAATCGATTTATATTTTTAGACGTTATTGAATTTTATAGAAATTCGATTAAGAGTGAATATTATATTTAATACACTTTAAAGTTAATAAATTAAATGTATTTAAATGTATATAACAATATATATATATATATATATATATATATATATTCTTAATTAATTACTCAGCGTAAAGCAATATCTAAAAAACAGAACAATAAGTTGATGGTTTGGTGCTTGAGATTGTGGCAAAGGATATATCTACTGTATTTACTTTTGTTGTTTATACCAGTTGATCTGTGCTTATACCTTAAGTCGATAAGAATTTAGAGTCCATGTATAATATAGAATGGAAAAGAAGCAAAAGTGAAAGAAGAATGATATTAAGCGTCAAGAAACCTTCACTTGTTTGAATTCGTAGATAATTGGGCGAACTAATGTAATTACAGACAAATCCTTACTACACCATGATGCAGATATAAAGAACAATGGGAAGATACCAAAAAGTGGGCAATAGATTCTAAGAGTATAGTGGGTCTATGAATGAATTGCCAACAGTGATTTAGTATGAAAGCGGGTCCAAAGTTCTACGGCACTATATTCAATGTGTAAGTGTGTGTTAGCTACCATATTTGGATAGAAGAAGATTGATTAATGCTAGGTAGGCTGTACGTTTGTTTCTGGAAAA
Source organism: Kradibia gibbosae (assembly GCA_018907135.1). Lineage (NCBI taxonomy): Eukaryota > Metazoa > Arthropoda > Insecta > Hymenoptera > Agaonidae > Kradibia > Kradibia gibbosae. The sequence continues at coordinate 11,233,461 of JACCHX010000002.1, read as the reverse complement.
ACTGTTGGCTTCAGACATTAGAGAATGAGTGTCGAGAAAATTGACGTGGAAGCTTGTATTTACCTAACAAAAGATTTTAAGACGTTGATAACGAGGTTTAATGCTTTTTAGTAGTAATTATGCATTAAAACTTATTTTGTTATGAATTAAAGTATATCAAAAGTATTTATTAAGCATTAATATAACATTAAAAAGTATTTAAAATTATAATATTTATTGAGTGTAGAAATATTACTATAATTATATCAAAGATTTTGTGAAATTCTTATATTATATGTAAGAAAATAATTTGAAATAAAAATTCTTAAAGTAACTTTCAATTATTTAATTATCATACCACATGTATTAATATAAAAGAAAAAAATTTTTGTAATAAACTTACAACTTACAAATATTGTACATACAACCATATTTTACTTTAAAAATTTACATAAAACTTTTATTTTTAATTCACATATGATGGTTATAAACCACAAAACTTTATATTTTAGTTAAGAGCTTCGAATTTCATCTATAAATAATTGTGAATTTTAGATGCAAAGAACAATATGTTCTTTGTATATAATTTATTTATTATATAAAAGCATTCTTTATATTTGAGTACTCTTATTGCTTTGAATATTAGCTTACAATAAAGATTAATTGGTAGAATATTTTTGAACGTTCAATTTAAAGCTTTTAACATTAAATTAAATTGAAATTATAATTAATTGTACTCAAACAGTAGTGTATAATAATTTTTATGTATTTACTGTATTTGTAATATACGTAAGTGTATATAAACAAAGTGATGTGCTTGTGATGGCAATTATCATGAAATATAAGCTTTCGTTTAATAATTATTAAAAGTGCAGCTATTTCCAATGTAATAAAAATAATTTTTTTATAGAAAAAAAACATGTACAAATAAATTTAATTCAGTATCTTCTTATAAAAATATGTGTTTAAGCGCTCGCAATGGCGTGCATAAATGATTTAAATTTATTATAACTCTTCTATATTATAGTGACCATGTATTATAATATAAAATACATATAGTAAAAAAAAAAGTTAAGAATTGTTTTTTTAAGAACTTTTATGTATTAAATTTAAAAAATTCTATGCGTTTCAATATTGGGTATGTTCTTTTTTTTCGATGCATAGTTGCCGGCAAAATTGTCTAACTTCACCCAGTGAATTTCAACTGCAAACCATTCCAAAATCAAATAATCTTCCAATATATCGTTTGAGTAAAATTTAATTTATGCCGATCTAGAGCGATTCCAATGCTCGTCAAGTTGAATCTCCCCTGTCCAAAACTTAAAATTAATAACAAATAAAAGGCGTACCTAAAGCCGTGTAAATTTCATTCCTCAAATCTGTGCTTAAGAGAGATTGCTTTGCACGAGGAATCCTAGTCTGAGAGTTTGAGGTAGGGAATAGTTGAAAACAAGCTGGGACGCATCCTAGTTTTGACGTGTCGGGGAAGTCGCATTACCGGTACCTTGCTATGGAAAATCGCTGCCCCCGGACACACCAATGTACAACAAATCCGGAGGTCGATGGGCGGATTTAATACCGCGTTACGTGCGTACTGGTGCGGATGGAAATCTCGGCGGTGCTCTTGACAAGGGTGGATGTGCGATGGTAGATGGGTCAATCTTCAGATTTTCGTACTGAGTTAGATTTAAGACTATGTGCAGAAAATTGAAGTTAACGAAACTAGGTGTGGATCTCGTGGAAAATTCTTCTTACTTGAGCCTTTGTGCGTTCATCAGGCGGTTTGTTAATTTTAACAAGGCTTATGGTAATCGTTTTCGGCATATGAATGGGAATATTATTTAAGGAATTCTCACTTTCTAGAAAAGTTAATCAACTCTTGAGTATATTTATATGAATATATATGTATGTGTATGTGTGTGTGTATTCAGTTAGTCAAACTTTTCTTGCTATCTCATAATTTTCTATACGGTTTATGATAATTGTAAATTGAATGAAAGAAAACATTTGCGATATTAACATTTTTAATTATAATACTTGTTATATGAATTATGGAATAATTACCATAAAGATGATAATAATAAATTAAGAAATAAAAGTTTATATGTAAATAAATCTGATCTATTAGATAATAATATTGTTTTACAATGATAGACATGGATAAGAGTGTCCTTAGGTATTGAGAATACATATAAATACATTTGTTATTATTTATTGTTAATGCCGTTATAAAGCTATATGAAATTTTATTTTGTATGTTTCATTTGAACTTGTACCAAATATTTTAAAATACATGATATGTAATCATATGTTAGGCCACACATAGGGATACACCTAAAATGTATTCTCCGAAAAAGCTTCATTATTCATCTCAGCGAATAATAAAAATAACGATTAAATGCGTTTCTTTTAGATGCGTATGCTTTCATTGGTGACTGTACAAAATACAGCAGCTCAAGACCCGTAATCCCCTACAGCTCAAAAGCACCGCGTGCAACCATCGGTACATATATATCGATGTGTACGAATGCACATTTCCCTTAGAAAAAAAAACAAAAGAAAATACCCCACCAGTGCGGTCGTGGTTAACATCGTTGAAACTAGTTACTCTCGTTCCTATCAAGCACCATGACATTAGTTGAAAAGGAAAACTCGTTGCATTAGTCTCGTGTTTGGGCAACACCCCACATAACCACAACGCAAACCCTATCGCACGTATCTCGGCGAAATTATATATCAGCCCCTGTTTACAACTCTTCTGTCATGCAAATCAATGCCCCGACCTCATTTGTGTTCTCTTCTTACTCAGTCTCACGGAATACGTCACACATACAATCATTTACCCAGAAGGAGATATAAAAAGGAAAGTGAAGAGATCGCTTATGTATTGCTCTTACTCAATAACACATGCATGTGCTGAGAGATTTGACTCGATTGGTATTATTTGCCTTAGTCTTAATCCCTCTCTTGTATATATCATTCATTGGGGGTCTGAATCTGCTCTGTAATTATCGTTTGTATGGATGCGCAAGTGTTCACCATGTGTACAAATTTGCAAACGAATTCACAATGTTGTCGTCATTATTCTTATAAGCGTGTTTAAGATAATCCTAGGTACTCTATCTTATAACTGTTTGTGTGCGAAATGTTTTCACCACAATTTTTTGGAGGATATTGAGTTCTCAAGAATAAATTATTTATTTTTAGTTTAGAACACGAGCGACTTCTGGTTTTACCTTTTAATTTTACTGCATATCAAGATTTTGTATTGTAAAAGTAATTGTTGAGACTACAATTACATACTACAATTACATTTAATGCACTTTAAACTCATTACAACAGCTTTAATAGTCATACACAATTCATATTAATAAATTTCATGTTAGTCTTTTTCTAATAAATAAATTTAAAAAATAAAAATATAAGTGAAATTTGAAAAAATAATAAATTATCACAGATTAAGCAACGCTATTTACATAAAATCTTTGTGAACAACATACAAATACTCCGAATTAAAATATTCAAACATTCATATTATGTGACATAATTGCAACTAAATTAATTGAATGGTAAAATTGAATCACAATAATAAATAATAATTAAGTCAATGTGCGTATAGATTTTGCATACTAAGTTAAGGAGTTTACCATCATACTAACAATCATATTGGATTCAATTCCAGATAGGTCTTGTATGCAAAAACAACATTAACGCACTGAAAATACATTTTAATATTACTACATTTGTCTAAACTAGTTATTCGAGGCATATTTTTAATTAATCTTAAAAACTAAAAAATGAAGATTAGAACGAATAATTGCGAATAATTTCGTATACATTAAAAAAGGCTTTCTGTTTCACTCATGTTGTTCAAAACAACTCATGATTTTAAAAAAAAAAGTGTTTATTAGCTTAAAGATATATTTACTTCAATTCATGCTTTGAAAAGTTAAATCAGTTTTCCTATTATCCTTTGAGATGTGCAATGAAAATAAATAAAAACTTTCATTTTTGCTTAGATATACGGATTATTTCACGTTAATTGAAATAGAACATGGAAATTACTCAAGCATTCATGCCTTTATCTTTAATCAAACTTGTTGAATATGCACGCAAGAAATTTTATTTCCTTTATTGATTTTTTTTTACATAAATTATGAAATTTTAAATATAGAACAGCTTGAATAAAACAGTATGAATACTAATCAGTGCTCTTTACTTTAACTAATTAAAATACAAACGATCCACGATATCAATGATCTTAAAGTGCATCAAAGCATTTACCATTCATTTTTATCAGTATCAATCGATGCGAATTACATAAAGTGTTTGATGATGGATTCATTCAGAGTCACATTTGTTAGCGAACGGATACGTTCGTTAAATTCAACTATGAACAACGGCATAAATTTTATTTCTTTTTCAAGGCCTTCGCTGTTGCTTTTACAAACTCCCCAAAAAATTAAGAAAAAATTTGTGCAAAAAGAAAGGAAGAATAAATTTCGGGTGCCAGGAGGAAGCATACCTTTTTGTTGTCAATCTTACTCTACTCCCATCACAACTTAGCCCCACTCGCCGCTCAACGACTATCGCAAATCAAACACCAAGTATACAATACGGAGTAAATCTTATTTTCTCTATTGTTCGGCTAAACAATTTCGTGATAAGAAAAGTACGACGCTATTTCATTTCTAGGCGGGAGCGGTGATAATGAATGTTTTTGGAACAAAGGACAAAATGGCGTGAGGATTGAGCAGAACCCGATTCTGGCCTACTTTTTCCCGTTGCCTAACAAACTCCTTTAAAGCTCGATATACTTCCGATGTCTCGAAATATTTATAGGGCTATTTTTTTTTATTTTCACATCGTCTTGACAGCTATATGATATACGTTTTTTCAGTTGCCATTTATATACGATGAAATTTATTGAAACGATGCGCATACGAATTACAGTGGACTATGAGCGATTATCTCACCAAAACTATAAATTAATTTATGTAAAAAACTTCCGACAGGTGAGAAATATTCAAAAACGATTAATTGATGAATAAGATCAGTTTAATCAAATTAACTAACTTTTCAGTATTTTGCCATTGCTTTAAGTCTCTGATCTTTTTTAAATCCGCTTTGCGTGATCTTAATTTCGGAAGAAAGGAGATTTTTAATAGCAATGATACATTTAAAGAACATTTCTACATAAATACAATAATGGAGAAAAAATCTCGTTGCGTCTCGTTGCATGTAAGTCAATTCTACGTAAATAATAACTTAATTTCAAAGGCTTTTCTATGTAAAATTGTTCAAAAGACTTTTTAGATAAGTTGTCTTCCAATAAACTTTTTTTTTAAGAACTTTGGCATTTAAATGTTTGAAAATATTCTGTTTTTATTTTTTATGTGAAATATATATTTTGAAAAAAAATATAATTCTTATGTTATTTATATACAAAACAGTTATTTATAAGTTATTAGAATTCTTAAATATTTCAATTACTTAAAACCTCACTTCCTATTCTTCATGTATTTTATCATCATTACTATCTTGGCTGAAATATTGTTCAATGTCTTTATTTAGTAAATAGTCGGAGAATATTGGTGGGTCTCCAAATAAAATTAACTTTTAAATTATTAATATTTGATACTACTGCTCGTTAGTAATACATCAATTTATCTCCTTTAATATGATTTCTGAGGAAAAATTCATCCTGGATGAAGATCTCAATACTACTAAATATTAAATGCTGACCCAAAAACATCAAATACATCAAATACATCAAATTGTGGTAAGACCACACGTAAACTTCTCGGTTCCCTTCGCTCTTCGGGACTTCCTGTCTCTTTTTTTCATTTAATCTTTTTATATTGGCATATCTCTCTCACGGCTGCCCTTCTATACGCACTCACTTCAATGATGCGTGCATATTCAGGTCGACCAGTATAATCAAAGTCAAACGAGATTATAAATTCCCCTGGTACGGAGGAAAAGAGTAAGTGGGAATGTCGATACAACATCATATGGATGTAAATAAATTTAATTCTACTCCAAAAACAGAATCGATGTTACGGAGGTTCGGGCACCTCTATTACGGGGAAATTGTGAGGTGACTGTAAATTATAAGTTAATATAACTCGAGTAAGCTTCTAAAAATATAACAGATTGAATAATATGCTTTTTTAACTGATTTCTGTAGGATAACTACAAGTGCATTTATATTGAAGTATTCTCATCGTTATTCATTTGTGAAAACTATAATGAAATCACATAAAAAAGAAGTATATTAATAATTAAATTGAATTACGTAATCGTACAATCTAATATGAACTTCTCAATTTATTGTTTACCGACTCAGAATATTTTAATAATCTAATAATAAAACTTATGAATAAATTTTTTAATTAAATTTAAAAAATTTTAAATAAAACGAATACATAAAAGTATCCATATATTTATAATATTTATAAATTTACGTGGATATTAAATCTCTACTATTTAAAATTAAATATAATTTTCCATAAATCTAGCGATATTCACTGGTCTACAATAATACAAAAGTACAAAATTTTCCATAAATAGTATGTTATTTAACCCGAACAACCCGAACAATGATACAAGGTTTTATGCTTGTATGCTTTTTAAAACATATGACTTAAGTATGTATTCAATATTGTATTATAAATATATATATAATTAATATAAAAATACAGTTAATTTAACTGAAAATTAATTAAATTAAACTTTAATTAAGTTATCAAAAAGTCGTACAAATAAGACTTTATACTTCTCTTTATTTGTCATTACTAAAAAATTTTTAATATAATAAAGCTGAAATAATTAAATCATTAACATTAATTAATGAAATATTTGAATTCAATTATTATAATAAAAGTCATTTGGTAATGAATAGTATATGAGGTTTTTAAAAAATTTATATTATAACCATACTATGCAATGAGAATTAAGTTGATTTTGTAAATGCAAATAATTTTCGTTTTTATAAAAAACTATTTTATAATTTAATAATTTATAAATGATTTTTTATTAGTTAAATACTTCAAATATTAATAATTTTAGTTTAAGTACTACTTTCTTCATTCGGATGAGTGATTTGATAATATATTAATAACAGCAGTTTAGAATTCAACATTTTGTGCCTGAGGTATAAAAAAATCGTATTAATTATTTCATTGAATATTTTCAAAAATGTATAAATTCACACCAATGAAATGCTTCGAGTTTATTTAAAAACTTATACGACACAACTCGAAACTGCGTGTGCGGACCGACCAGTTCGAAGAATAACCATCAAATAAATCCAAGGCCATATGCAGTACTGCGAAGCGAATTCATAAATATAAGGCGTCTATAACTAGATCCCCAACGCAATCTTGTTCCCATCCCATCGTATTCCAATTGGCTTCTTAACCCGTTTTTGCCCTTCTCTTGCCAACAGTAGCATGAAGCCGATCGATAGGCATTGCGCAGTGGCCCGCGTTTTCCACATGAGCGCTCGCGTAATGATTGCGAAACGCTGGGGCATATATAGTAAGGTACACAATGAGCGGTGAATTATAGAATTACTAAAAAACGGGGGAAAAGTCGCCAAAAGACGCGGACCATCTCCCCGACCGAACGACGATGAGAGGAATCATAGTTAAGGTCTTTGTACTTTCTCTAATTCTCTCTCTCTCTCTCTCTCTCTCTCTCTCTCTCTCTCTCTCTCTCTCTCTCTCTCTCTTTCACTCGAATAAAAGAGGATATATCACAGTAGACGGATGCACTTGAAAGCTAAGTTTTTTCAAAGTGATTTGAGGGCTAGAATAACGTTAAGATTTTTGGTATGTACAAGAGGGGGATTCGAGTAAATTCTCCGATGTTGAAAGTTACAGTTTTTTTTCTTTTTATTCGTTACGATACAGGCATATGTGGTTCAAACTATTCAAAGGAGTTATCTATTAATCGAGATAGCAGCTTTAAATTTGCCACTTTGGAGAGCACATTCATATACACATAAATGAAAAAAGGTAAACATTATCTAATAAGGATTTTTGGTATTGCGTACACGTATGAAGAATTCATAAGTAATAAAAAATTATTTACCATTTACGTTACATAGAATATACATAGAATTTATGTAAGTACCACATGATACGGAATTAAAATAATAAATTTTCCTGGTCTCATGATAATATAATTAAAATTTATAATGAAATAAAACATTTGAAAATAAGAATATTATGTAGCGGAGAATAAGGTCTTAAAAATCGTTTTTAATTTGTGAAATAAAAATGCAATTTATTTTTTCGTGATGAAATGGCTCATTCAACTGAAGTGGAAACAATTGACGATAGGTTGGGACAATACAGTAAGAAATTGCTGAAATATAATGATGGCTGAATTTTTTTCACGTAATACGGATTAAAACAATGGATTAGATTTAGATATTTTATTGATTGAAATAGAAAGTGCATTAGAATAAGTTTGACTGAAAACTCGTTCAAAAATATATTTACTTTACAATTGTTAACATAAATAGTTAAAGCATATAATAAAACGTGTTCTTTTGTTAAACAATATTAGATAATTTTGATGGGAGATATTTTACAATATCATATGACATATAACTTGATTCAAGTTTGTTGCATAAACTATTGCAGCAGTTTTAAAAAGAAGAAAATTAATTTGCATCTCGCTTTTATTCAATGACAAATCCGAACTAACTATAGCATCGCACCCCTAGACAGTTCCAGACAATAAACGTTCGAAAAAGTAGATTTGAAAACAGCAAGGGAAAAGAGCCGCTTATCAACTTTTTACTATTTTCCCTTTTCTTTTTCTGTTTTAACGATAAACCTTATAACAGACATCGCGGCCGTCGAGTCCAGAACGACATCTCGCGCGAAAACTTTGGCGGGAGCTAAAAAGTAGCTCACCAAGTAACACCGACAATAAGCTCAAATAGAATGCGCTTGGTCGTAAAAGCAGATTGAAAAAAAGAGCATAAGGAAAAGTCGGAGAACTTCACATAAATATATTCATAACGGTGTAACGTCATTATTCCGTACGCTCCCCTTTAAAACGACCGCGCGCTTGCATTTCCCTTTATCGGCAGAGGGAGGAAGAGGTGCGAGGGTCCTCCGATACCCTCGTTTATATGGGCCTCGTATTTCTGCGTTACTCCGAAAACCCAAGTTGCTTACGCGAGACGATGTTGGAGACTGGAAGCCAAGTGAAATGACCTTAAGGTGGTAATTGGGTCTCTTGGCTTTATTTAAAGGAGAACAGAAAATTAGAGGTTGTCACATCTTTGTTGTCTCATGTTTGTTTACTCAGGTCCAATATCTTGCAAAATTTCTTAGCACACTGGCAAAACATTTCTAAACATAACTATTGCAGTTGTACATCATGGTACTTGCAATTTAAGTTACAGTGATTTGTACTTCATTCAAATTTTTTTTTAATTTTAGTTAAGGTGAATATTATTTATCAATAACGGAAAACTTTTATTATAATGGGTTGCATTTATATGAGTCAAGGTTTTGTTTTAAAATTTATAGTAATGCATTTTAATATTTTTTAAAGAATTTTAAGCCACCAATTACCGCGAATAATTATAAAGCACGAATTTAAATTAGCTTTTTAATGTTGATGTTTATTTCAAATATTTCAAAATTTTTAATATTTAGTAATATTTTTGTATGAGTTTTTCATTAAAACTATCATAAGTTTTATCACATATCAATTTTTCACTTGAAATGTGAAAAAAAATAGTAAAATAAAATATTTTTCATCGTGAAATATACTATAAAATATCATATAACATCTATGAAATGATTGACTTGCATCAAAAACACATACACTAAAAGAGTTTACTGCAACAGGCTTAACTAAGAAATTAACTATTTTAACTGCCTATTAATTTTTTAATAATATTAACAATCATTTATTATTACTGGAGTAAAAATCAATTTAACATAAGCAATTTTAAAGGTGTTTGATAAATGTAAATAATTTTCAAAGATTCATTTGAAAAGTATAGTAAATTAAATGTAATAAACATGTCCTACTAATAATGATATTTGTTAAATTAGACTGTCGTTTTGCGAATATAATTCGAAGAAAATTTAAAAATCTAACGTACATAATTTTTAATTCATATAAAGAAAATTATTCTAAGAAAGAAATTTGCAGTACTACTTTCAAGAACGTACTAATCGACATTTAGAATCAAAAGGTATGACCACAATTATAACATCCACAAAGACGAAAAGAAAGGCGCAGCTGATATAATTTACTCTATCGATTTATTTTTACGGTACTACTTTGCTAAGTGGCCTTCGACCCTACTCTTAATCTCTCATATACCTATACACTACAGTAAATAAACGCTTTTTCTCTTTGTCGCTCAACGAAAATCGTTTAAAAATACTCTCATTGAAAATCTTCTGCGATGTTCAATGTTTCACAAGCAACGTTTTTTTCTTCCATTATGTTTTAATAAAAAAAAACTAATAAGAATTTTCTTTATTAAAGGAAACTATGATTAGTTTTAAATTCTCGTTGCATCGCCCATATTTTTAAAAAGAAAATTAAAAACTTATTTGTTTACTAACTTGGAGACTGCACAAATAAAACAAATATTTTCATTTTAAATAATAAATATACTTCATAATTTTAATATTTATATCATATATGTGTAGCCTTATTAGTATAATTTAATTATGTTATACCTATGGATTTATTTCGACTTCTGGTCACTTTTTCTACAGAACTTTTATATTTATAAAATTTTACAAGAATAATTAAATACGATTATCATAATAATTATAGGCGCAATCAAGACAAAAAGAAAATATAAAAGAGATAGAGAGAAAGTAACACAAATGACAAAAAAGAAGAATTTCAAATATATAATTCAATTTTACAACTTCCAATAAATAAAAATAATATTTCTATTTTATGTAACATCTATTTTTGTATTTGTAAGTATTTATATTTATAAGTCTTTTTATTATTTTTCTATGATTAGTAAATTTAAATTTTAATATATATTATTTATATTATTATAATTACCTTTAATTAAAAATTTAAAAAAAAACTAATATAATAGAGCACCTTTCTATTAACGTTGGAAAATAATCTATTAATGTTGTGTAAATTTTAACTTTCCATATGAATCAAAATACATCTTATAAGGAATATCATTTTAATACAAATTAATAATATAAAATTTTCATTGTTCAATACAGTAAAAACTAAAAGGAAATTGAAACTATTAATAATAATTGTTAATTAATGACTGCTATGTTTTAAAAGCAAATTTTAAATAACGTCGTTTTTAGAAAGGCAAATAATACGATTACAATTATTTTTACATACTATTATAAATTTAATAAAAATAATAATTTAACGTTTTTTTAATAAATATGTAATAATATTTGAAGTAATAAAATTAATAATTATTAGAATAAAATACATGGAATTAGCATGTTATACAATATGTGCATGACAGATGTTAGATAATTATATTCAGTTGTTTTCTAATACTATTATATATGCAGATTTAATATTTGTCTAGCAAATAATTTCAATATATGCCAAGTCTTGACGGGCATTTAAGTTAATTTTCAATAAATATGATAAATAATTGCTTGCCTATAAAAACTTCTTAACTAACCAGCATATGTAATTTAGTTCATTATAGGAGATTTCAGTTTGCAAAATTCACTTAATTTCACGAGTATTAAATTTTTCCTTCTATCTTAAACTAATAAATTATATGTTAAAATAAACTAATACATACGTTGTAAATTGAATAAAATTGAGTAAGTAAATTAAGTAAATCATTTTCATTAAATTTAAGTTTGTCATAACGTGAATTAATAACCATGTATAACGATATGTGTATGAATTGAAGTGTTAAATGCTTGAAGGAATTAAAAATAAGAGAACTCAATGAAGATCACAGCCCTTTCTAATGTTTTCAAAATGAATAATGTTATTGCAGACTAGGATGGTCGACGACGTGGATGTGCTGAATAAGAAAATTTTTACCCTTCCAACATCTGTGCCATTAATTGTGATTTTCGCTACTCGTCTATATTATCATGGTACCAACTATCATAAATCCTTCTCTACTAATATCCACATATGCACATTCTGCATTCATGACAAATTCTGAGACATAATTTTTAATTAAGCTATACATTTTATGGAGAGTAATTGGCATGTGACAAAAGCTACAATAACAATCACAAAAGTTAATCGTTTACCGTGATTAGCTTGAATAATCAAAAATACGAGAAGCTGTTAACTATTTCACGTTCTTTTTTCAAAATATGATTTTTCTTATTTCTTTTTTATCTGTGTATATTTTATCTGTAAGATTTTGCTTTAAAGCCAATTTATATGAATTAAAATTAAATTGAATATTTTATTTAATTTGTAAATAACTTATAAAAGCAAAAAAAATGAATTTCAAGTCTTAATGAATATTAAAAGCAATTTTAATAGTGGACACAATAACACTTATTAAATTAATAATTAAATGAAAAAATAGTTTTAATAAATAAAAAGCGAACGTTAAAAAATATTAAAAATCAGAACTGCATACAATCAATTCAAATTGTTCAAAGCATAATCCTATAAATATAGTTCGTAAATATAATAATGATTAATAGTTATTATCCTTGTGAATGGTTTTCATAAGTTTAGCCAAAGTGTTAGTGCGAATATGAGTAATTTGAATAAATATTTCAATATTGAACTAGATTGAGATTGTCAGTATCGGTTCTTTTATCTTAATTAAAGTTGGACAAATTGAATATTTTCCTAAGAATGATTTCTGCAAATACTAGAATTTTTATTATTATAAAATCTATATAATATATTACTTAATGGGAACTCAAAGCGTATTTTTTAATTAACAAGTTGTTTTTTTCTCTTTTTACTTTATTTTTAGTGTCATAATTTTAATAAAGAAATATTGAAGTTAACAGATCTAATGACCACGTGTTTAAGAGAATCTGCAGTAAGTAATTTTTAAAGCATGAATGCAAGCACATGGCTGATTTTGTATTTTCATAAATTTAGTAACGGAACATACATCATAAATTTCGTAACGGAATTGATGATTCGCAAAATTAGAATTGTGCTTTTATCGCGAGTTTTTTATCAATATTAAATAGTATTAAAGAGGCATATAAGTATTATCCTTATTGTGATAATCTAGCAGTGTGGCATATCTTCACGTTTTATTAGAGCAAACGAACTAATTAAAATTCCCCTCAATGTATAATTACATTTATGAATCATTATTTTATTAAAATATATTCCGATAGCTGAAATTAAATAACAGTTCCTTGAAATAGTAAGTATTGAATAATATTTTACTATCTTGAATGTTATATATATATATATATATAAAGGCCAAAAAACCACTTTTATAGTCACGTCACAGTTGGTCGTAAAAGTCCGTCCAGCTTTGAACTCGAAAACCGGTGACATGTTATTCGAATTACACGTGGAAGGGATAAAAAAAATTGGTAGAGGGGAGACTTAGCCACCGCAGTATTTCGTAATTCACCCGATTGGCTGTTTAGATTCACGTGATCACGGCTAAGAGAAGTAAGTCATTAATAGCATTCGAAGGTGGCATTAACAGCTTCAAGGTGGCGCGCAGTCGCATAACCACGAACAATGACACGTTCCAACACTTGGATCCTCTGAGTGGACGTTGCTGCCAGATATCCCTTGAGAAAAATTATAAATCCTTACCGTCTGATGCATTTTATGCGAGATTAAGTAAGTGCAAGTGGTGCACCCGTTTCAAAATCCATGTTAATCCCACCCAAGTGTGTGGAAAATCGTTCCCCTGCGGTATGTAAGCATATAGAACTATCGAGCATGCACTTTAGAAGACCCCACCCCACGTCATATGACAGGGTAAAATTGCGGCCCTCCACTGCCTATACGAGTTGGTTGAAGGGACGTTTAACAGTAGCTCCGCCTATCGGACTACAACTACCATCATGAAAGAAAAAGAGGGTTTCCAATGATGCTTTCTCCAACTATGAAGACACCGTCTGTCAGTTCTGCTGTTTGCGCATGTTTTTTTTGCTTCATTGCAAGTCGAATGAATCACGTGTGATACAAAAACAATTGCTTAAACAAATTAATTTTTGGCTGGTTTTTACACGTACGTCTCTTTTTTACTTGGTTGCGTATTATAACTCTGTGCTGTATTACAAATCCTATAACGGCTAAGAATTCTTTTATACAACTTATACAGTCCGAGTTCCTTTGCTTGTGATTTTAAGCATTGTTTTGGAATATATTGCCCATAAAAATACTCTGCACATAAATTAATTTAATACAGATCATACTCTACCATAACTCTCTTGCGTAAACAAATACTTCTATAATTGCCTCTTTTATCGATTAGTGCTTATCAAATCGTAAAATGTGAATAAAAGAATATAATAACACTATACAAAATAATAGAATCAACGGATTTCATATAATTTATTTTAAACAACACTGACAATGACAAATTTACCATTTGCAATTATAAAATAAACTTCCAAAACGACCATAAGGAAATTATGGATGTAGAGTGAGCAATATGTCGGTATATTTCACTCTAGAAACAGAATAAACAAATTAACTCAAAATCTATACTTCAGTGAGTGGAACAGCCTGCATTACTGTGACTCAACTGAATTCGTATTTTACCTGAAATTACATTTTACGCTACTAAAAGTCAACTTGGAATTGCTAATTACTTCATTTTCTACATGCAATTTACAAATTGAACAGCAGATATTCGCTCAGTGCAAGGAAGTATATTTCAGAATTCGAAAAGTAGAAACGAAAGACGACTCATTTTTAAAATACCAAAAATAATAAAAAATTATAAAAAAATCTCAGTTTGTATACGTACCTATATAAGTACAGACACGTAAAAAGAAGAGATCCTTTCATTCCATTTCCTCCTTCCCTAATAACGATTTTGTGCAAGGCTCCCGAACGTAGTGAATAAAATGCACCAGGATTCTCCGGAGGCCTGTCCTTCATTTGCAAGCCAAATTTGCTACTGATTCGCGTGCGGGATGAAGCGAAAAAATAGATTAGATGACGATATTTCACGGAATTAAAATTGAAACTTTCATAACGGGCATACTCAATAATGTCGATGACATCTACTATTATGTGTATTATTATTCTTAAAGGAAAAATAATGGACAATGATATACCGAAATTCCGGAATAATAATATGAGCCACGGAAGATAATATCGTTACCGAACAAATGTGCTTATTTTTTTTAAAACCAGTCTTTGCATTTGTATTATTTGTATTATTGCTGAGACTTATGAGGGTGACTTCTTTCACCCCTAAGATCAATACCGGCATCAACGTAATAATTTTTAGATTATATAATGTGGAATACACCAATGCATCGCTCAAGACAACTTTTTTTTAATAAAAAGACTATTGATCAATGCTAAAAAATGTTCTCTGTAGACATTTTAGAACAATAATTGATCTAACAAAAACAAGACCCATTTTTATAAACAATTATTTCCATTTGACCTTTACAAGTTTTACAGTTTTTTAAATATAATTTAATATTTTTAAGTCAATAAAAAAATAAAATAAACTAATTTACGTTAAATATTTAAGACTTGACTGTTAACAATATTATTAGTTTTCATTGAATTTAGTTCATTTATTATATAATTAAGCCCTCTTTATTTGTAAATAGTTACAAATTTATACCTTCATTGATCCTCAGTACCATTGAATTTCTTAAATTGTAGCTTATCATTTTATGATTGGACTTTATAATTTACGTACAAAATATCAAAATAATAAATTATTCAGCACATTAAACAACCAACAAAAACTTTCAATAAAACCTAAATAAAAGACACTGTCACGTGAGATAAATGATAAATTAAATAATTAAAAAGAAAACAAAATAAATAAGATGTCGGCGATTCTTAAAGGGGCTCAGCCGCCCTTTATTCATTCAATATAAGGCAATGGGATTAACGCAGTCGATGAAAAGGCATCGAAACCTTTTTTGATGCCGCAGAACAATGGCGACGAACGTAAAATGGAAGCCAAACTTTACGTTATCCTTGAGAACCCTATCCTAGTGCAGTGACGTGCATATCCTTACAACTTTTCATCCATGTGCAGTCACCTGGACAATGAGGAACTCGAAAGAGCACCGAATAGAAAGGTATCACCCAACTTAAGCCCCTAGAGAAGAAAATACTGAGACAGAGTGGTGAACTTGGTGAGTTTTTCATGGACAAGGACATAAACGAAATCGGTGAGGTTGAGGTGACGCTATATATTTTGGGACTCACGCCTTGGTTAAATTATGAAAAATGCTTTATGGGCGTCGAATAAGGGAGCTTCTAGACAACTTTTTATAATGGACGAGCAGTGTGGTATTGACGCTACTTTTCCCGCAGTATTTTTCGAATATTTTGAAAAATTGAACTTTCATCCAATTGCTGAGTTTGCATTGCAAATAATAGACTCGCATAAAATATAAAAAGCACCTTCCAGAGCATTACTGAAATTTTAATTTATTTACAGATATAAAGTGGTAATAATTTAAAATCAGAAGTTAACTAATTATTAAGCCCATTTGAAATACCCTTATAATTTTTTAAAAATTTATGTATATTATTGAGACAGAAAGTACATTCATAAAAATTTTCATACACTATAGCAATATTAATACACTGATTATTAAAATTAAAAATTGTAGAAGTTATAACTTTTGTTACCTATATTGGCTGTGTTAATACTAAAAAGGACTAAAAAGGCAAACAGAAGTAAAATAAAATTTCCAAAATTTACTACAAAGGAATATGAAATTATAGTTGACATAAATAAGAGTGAAATCATTGGCCATTTAAAGTCATGAGATACAAAATCATCCCTCCACCTATTCATGATGCAGCTTTAATGATAAAATTGTCGAAAACACGAGTTTATTTAAGCGAAAGATAGTGATAGATCAGCAACTAACGCGATTCATTAGGCTTCCTCATGGTGGGAGAGGGAACAACCTTTGCCAATCTGATTAGCTCCCGCTTGTATGAATTCGGACAACTGTCGCGGCAGCGTTAGATATATCTACTAGTTATTCGACTAAATCCCACTTACTCGTTTCGTAATTATAGAAGATAACCTTCGTTTGCTGATTGGCCGTGGATTTTCGGCCGCGATTGTATGCAACAAACGATCAGGAGAGAAGAAAATCGTTTATGAACGTCCATTGGCCTGAATACAATATTGGGATACAATATTAGGCAGAGGTGGAACCTATCAATTGCGCCCATACATATGTGGGTCGAATCATTAGGGTAATTACATTTCATACTCATCCGCAATTTCGCGATGTGCATTGATCATGTATTTATTTGTCATAAAAATCATTGTTTTTTTAAATAAAGCGTTTGATGAGCATGTGCAATACATAAATTAGTAATCTATATACAAAATTTAAATGAAAAATAACTTCTTCAAAGTGATATATTACTCATCTACCTTAGCTAATAAATTTGCTGGAACTGGATTTAATACAGTTTGATTTATTTCAAATAGAAGTGCATTATAACCAAGCAAGTCAAAGATCTCAAAATAGATTCAAATGCACTGAAAATGATTATTTAACAAGATGCAACACACATCTTGAGAAAATATGTAACATATGTAATAAAAATATGATTTGCTCGACTATGAGCATTAAGCAAAATATCAAATATTCCGTTTGCCGCAATTGGTGAAATAACAAAAGTTTAAGTGCTGTATTATAATTAGCGTCATTTTCTTAAATTGTAATTAAATATTTATTTGAATACATCTACAAGGAATGTTCACATTCGCAAGCAAAGTCACCTAAAATAATCAACGAGTAAATAATCCATGATAATCGAACTGGGCGTCTCCTCTAACCTCGTCTAACAAAGCCATCTCTCACTTCATCAAACGGTCTCGCAGTCGTGAAACCTTCGCCTTTTAGAGAACAGTAGCCTGTAGAGAACAGCGCAGCCCTTGCTGGTCTAACTTACTGAGATATTGCTGTCTTAGGAACGCGTGGAAAAAGAGGGAATAATCCGAGTGGCGTGGCGTCACGTGAAAAAGCGCAGCCAGCTGTAGTGGCGTCGGCGTTGACGCACACGAGAATCGCTCGTATGCTTCTTGTATGTGTAGTTGCCACTCTCCCAACACTCTTTGTGTCATTTTTCGCTTTCTGCTCGTGCATTGACCCCGTGCGCAACGGTAGATGACAGAAGAAGCACGTCGTCACATCTCTCGTCTCGTTGTATCACCTCAAACGGGTTCCTTCGTCATTTTAAGGCCCCTGAGCTTCCGCCCCTCTGACGTTTTCAAGCAGATCCTTTTCAATCAATTTAGGAATTATGTAGCGCGAGGCATTTTAATAAATGTGCCTAGTAACACGCACGCATACAAAATAAATTCGAGAGGTCGTTTTTGGTGAGAGATTTTTTGCTTAAGAGGTATTTAATGGGTCTTTTTATTTGAAAACATAAATTTACAAATTATTGTTTTTAAGTTAAAATGTTTTAATTACTTATAAGAACCTAATTATCCTTTTTAATTATATTGATTTTAATTATTTTTAATGACTAGATTATTGAGTAAATCATACGTAGATATCGATACATACTTACTGTAGAAGACAATTTATATAATAGAGATTGTGTTACATATATATATAGACCAAACAATTTAATGCTAACCTGAAACATAAAGAAAAATTGCAATCAAAAATACAATTTGAATATATAAAACTACACATTATAGTGTATATAAGTTATACATATTTCAGTTTCTTAATTTTTTCTGTGTTTATTATTTCATTTAAGTAACTAAAAACTTTTTTTTCTAATTATATACAAAACATTAATGTACTGGAATAATACAATCCTAAAGAACTAATAAAACTACTAGAAATTTTATATTACTATAACTCACATCGCACAATATTAAATTTATTATAATCTCGAATTTCAAAAATTTACTTCACAAGAAATTTAAAAAAGAAACTCTTTAATATATTATCCTGCAATGTAAAAATACAGATACTATAAAATCAATATTTTAGAATACAATGCTTTTGTTTTGAAATGGGAGGCAAATTTTTCAATAAAGTTCGGGTAAAATGGAATCAAATAATTTTCTTGAAATGCAAAATAATGTCTTTCTTGAATTTTATTTATATAACTAAATAAAAAAATAATAGTCTATTAGCAATAGTTATGTATTATACAATTTTGAAGATTCGTATAAGAATGTTACTTTGAAACGAATCAACTCCCTCACGATTTTTTAAATTCTATTATAAATCAATTTTTTAGTGGATAAAGGTTATGTCCTCCCAAATTTCGAGAGTATATATGCGTAAACGCGTTTTACAAAAAAAAACCTATAAATGCCTAATAAAAGTTCATTGTACTCTTAAAAGGATGCTCCTTCACAAATCTATAAACAAATATCTCCTATTTATCACGTGAGTTTTGCCAGAGCCTGCAGAATAATAAATGATTTTGAACTATAATTCTTATATTTTGAAGGAAGAGAGTGATGAAATTGGCTGTATCATGCATAGAATATAATCACTCATATTATAGGAATATTTATAGATTGAACTCTAGAAGAAACCCAACGCAACCGTGCGTCATCGTCTGCCCATCCCATCTACTCGTTCTCAGCCGTGTGTTCGTAAAAAATGTCAGCTTGAGCTTGTAAGAAGTGCTCTGGAGAATCCAACTTTTTCGCAAAAGCCACTCAAGTCAAGGAGCAGCATCTTCTGGAATTGTAATCTCGCGCGCACATTTCTTTGTGGTATATAAATGTCATGTGAACTCATAGCTACAATTTCGTCTGCATCTTTCTTCGCAAAAATGTGGGGAATATTTTAGGGTTCGTAAAATAGATTTAGTGATCAATAATTTCATCAATAATTAATGATCGATTGATAATTAATTAATAAATATGCATGTTAAAGACATTTCAGATTTATTATAAATTAATTTTTCACCCACTAATGATAAATTATATACTAACAAGCGATTCATATTATCAGAAAATTATCGATATTGGTAACGTTTATGATTAACTCAAATAATAATAATTTGACATAGTTTTTTTATCTACTATTTTTAAATGAAAAAAATAGACAATATTCTAGACTCAAGTTTTTTTTATAAAATAATCCAAGAAAATTTGACACATCGTTTAATAAATATTCCACGAAGTAGTTGAAGTTTCAAAAAAAATTATGGCATTATGTTTTTAATATTAATTTGTTTTAAGTTACTGAATAAAAATAAACTTATTATAATACTATTTCAATAGTCCAACTTATAGAAAGCTAAAAGATATTAATTCTATTTAAAACTATTAAAAAAGATATTTATTAAGTTATCTATACAATTTGCAAAGATAGTGTTCTTACTCAAAAAGTTATTTCTTATAATTTTTACAATATTTTTTTTGAAAAAAAAAACAAAAAATAACTTTAAATAACAAAAAATAACATCAATATTATAAAATACAATAAATTATTTATGATTAATTCTAACTTTTTTTTAGTAAACTGCAACTATTCAAAGTATTTTATTGAATTATAATAATCTTTGCCGATTTATTATAAAAAATTCCGAGTGTGTATTGCGTAAAAGTAGATAATAATTAAAATTTTTGTTTTATAAATATAATCTATTTATCAAAAAAAAATTTTTTCAAAACATCTGTAAATGCTTGTAAAATTTATAAACACAGACATTTTTTGAATGTCTTAATTACATGTTGTAATGAAAATTTTTCTTTTTTACTAAAATGTAAAACAAATCTAAAAACTTTAATTAGACAAATTGTTTTTGTTTATCTCCAATATTTAAACCATAAAATAGTAGTTTTGCAATTGCAGTCATTCGTTACGTTATACAATATTAAATTTCCAAAACATTGAAATACTTCTAGTATTGCTAGGCTTCATATACGATAAAATAATAAACGCTGGACAATCTTAAAATCGATAAGATCGTTGTGGGAAATCCTAGATAATGAAAACTCAATATACTAAAATATTTATTAGATTACAGGGGAAAAAATTGAACCCCTACAAAACTTTATACAATCACTATAGAAATTGATTGAATTTTTGATAGTAACAAATACATGGTTGGTAGAAATGCATGTGGAAAGGTGCAAGGAATACAGTGTCCAGAGAACTGACGCGTGCTCAATTGATGAGGCCCCGTTCGAGCATTGGTTCATGGCTGAAATAGACACTTAGAAAGAATGAGAGGGGGGGCGGATAAAGAGGGAGAAAAGAAAGATTGAGAGAGAGTTCGGCAGATGTTTACGAAGATTAGAGAAGGCCCTTACCTAAACTTACTAAAAGTCACGGTGAAGAGAAGAATGATATTTAGTTATCGATGGGGCAGGGGAGAGTTGAATGAATTTGTATAAATAAATCAATTTATTAATTTATTAAATTTAATACATATAAAATGTGATATTTAAATGTTTCGGTTTTAACCAATCATTGTAGATATCAATATGAACCTAATATAATTTTAACTTTTTAACCGAGAAGAGCGTCTTCTGTACATATGGATGTATCTCCATGGTGGGGGGGGATAGCCTAGAGGACCCCTGCAGCGAAACCTAATTTCACCTTCTCACCTCAACGGTCGTTCATTATCGGCCCAATACGCCTGTCTTTTATAATCCATGCGCCACAACTACTAGGATAATGGGCGTCACCGAAATTCGAGACGCACGGGCGTTTAATTTTAAGTGTTATTATCGGGGTCTTTCGGGTATTGCTTTTCAACCAGGGGTGTGGAGAGTATCTGGTTTCTGGCATTCAAAAGGCGCGAACAATCGGTCCTAAAAATGAATCTGCTGGCTGATTTTCCTACGCGACCGGTGCTCAAGCATACGATACAAGGGGAATTTTTCTGATGAAACCAACGATATGTACGCAGATTCTAAGATACAATCTAAAATGATTATGCATAACTTACGTCGCAATTTTATATCCAATAAGTAAATTTAATCAGATAGTTATATATTTCTTGGGAAAACTTTTCGAAAGACGAATGAACGTGCATGCATAATTTTTATTCTGTAAATTATTGTATTAAGAACAAAATTGATGAAAAACGAATCATTTTGAGTTTTCATGGTTCTTCTACTAGTAGCTATAAGTAACAGTTATTATTTTAAAATCTAAATTAATTTTAGCTGTTGAAATACTTTATTAGTATTTATACCATTTTTATTTTATTTTAAAAGTTTGTATTGTCGTTTGAAATTGTAATATGAATAAACATGAAATTTCAATAAAGATTTTGATGCACATTTAAACATAATATATTGTCACGTATAATTTATTTTGTAGATGAAGGGCCAAACTCGCATATGCTCGCTAAGGTTGATTCGGGAGAACTCAATTTTCCCCTTAAGAAAGATAAGTTCATAGTTCCGCATATTGCATCTCTAATGCAGGGTTCTTTATTCTATTACTTTTTACTACAATCCGTCCAATATAAACAGCTCTTTACAAGTTTGATGCGTTCTAAAGACATTAAGAAGACAAATAAAACCAACAATAAAGCATTTTACAGTTTATATATTTTATTTCAATTTTTACCTCGAAATATTTTCAAATATTCCCGTAATTGAAAAAATGAATTTATATACTTCTAAATAAATTATTTCTTATTAATAAACAATTAAATATAGTGTGTTATAAATTCTCTTAAGTACTGAAATAAATATTAAACTGCATTATTAACTGAAAGTATTTTTCTCCATAAGTATAGTATTTTTTACATTTGTACCTTATTAAAAATTTCTAATATGAATTTCGGTTTTTAATCAATTAACCTTATCATTAAAATAGTATAATTACAATAATATTTTAAATATTATAAAAATAAATAATAATAAAGAGTTGTTCAATAAAGAATTGAAATTTAGTTTAGTTTCTCCTGAAGAAAATCTAATTAACTCTTAATAAAAGTGAAAATATGTTGTGCTAGTTCAGACGACACTTTTTCATTGAGTAGTATAATACCTGTCTTGACAACAAACAAAAATAAATCAAATTGAAACGAAAGAATTAAGAAGTAACGTAGAGTCACAGTTATAATCACCGCGAGATGATTATTTCATCTTTTTCAATAGGGAAAAAATTTACATCAGCAACCATACATTACCTTTTCTACCTCGGCAGTAATTGAGAAGTTTAGGGGATAGTATAAAATGAATAATAGAAAATTTATCGCTTCCTGGATCGACGGGCAATTTTTACCGTCCGTTGACCATTAACAGACTTTATATATTCGATCCATTGTAAAGCTATGAATTTGGTTTTCCTTTTCGAAAAACTTTTTTAAAATCTTTTTTAAAATCAACTTAGAAAATATGTGATGTTACTAATTTCAGTAACAGAACAATTCTTTTATTCCTCAAAGTAATGGAGATAACATCAATAACAAAAAAATGTAAAGTGTTGTAAATAAAGTAAATTAATAATTATTATGATTAAAAATACAAATAAAACTATTAATGAAATACTAACACAATTATTCTATCGTATAGTTTATTGAGTTTGTTCGTGTTGTTTTTATTCTTCCTAAAGAAAAAATAAGCAAATGAAATACTAAAAATTGTGTTTTAAAATAAATCTATTAAATTAAGGTTAAATATAAATTTTTTATTAAATAAAATACAAGTTTATTCTAAAACTAAATTACTGGGAAAAGAATAACATTATTTGCATATTAAGAAGTTTTTTCTAATTAATAAAATTAATCTAAACTTAATTGATTTATAAAGGCTTTTATTTTATGAAAATAAGATTTTAAATAAACATTTTATTGTAAATTATATAATATAAAATTATCAAATAAATTCAATGAAATTACAATCTTACATAAAAATTTGATGAAAAATTTTTTGTTTTATTTTATAATAAATTTCAATTATATTATAAAAAAATATATAATTATTAGCATCCTTTAATAACGTAAATTAAGTGCTACATAAAGATCCTGTAAAACATTTTTTTTAATAAAATACTATAAGCCATGAAATAGCATTTTATAAATTTCTCAATTTTAGGTAATATTCTAATCAATAAAAACTATAAAGGATTTTTTAATTTATAGCTATTTTTTACGCGATTATAAAGATACAAAGTCGGTGATAATATTTTTCAATTATTTAATGAAAAATAAAAATATATCATTCTGAGAATATTTAAAAATCATTCATTGCCTACTGTCAATGTAGTACGTTAATAAAATAATAAAGTACTTTATCTGAACAACTTTACAATTTTAGATACATGATTTGAAGTGAATTTTTCAATAATTTATCAATTTTAGTTTACTACTACTTAAAAAAGTAGTTAATTACTACCTAAAAAACTTTGCGGATGAAAACAATACTTATATACGAATTGAATAAATGCTAATAAATTACCATAATTAATATACTAGTATGCTTTGGGGCAAGGCGATTTTATTAACGACAAAAACACAAGTTTCTAAAAATACCAGAATTAAATGCGAATAAAAAAAATCAATATATGAGTTAAGTAAAGCAATTAGTAATCTCATGCACCTGAAGCTCAAAGAAGAATCTGACGATAACTGTGGAAAGAATGAAAGCTCACTTACTCTCTGTGAAGCTGGTAAACTCAATTTTAGTGTGTTATGAGGCGCGAATTTATCGTCTTAAGTTTGCCGACTGATTCGGGAAAAAGTTGAAGGCTTCTCATAGGCTCGAGTTAGTTTATTAAACTCTGCGCTACTGAATCGGTATAAATAGCATGGATCGTCAACAGCGGGAGGGTATGAGGGGTTTTAGAGAAGTGTTTTGTATACTATTCTCCTTTTGTTGTTTATTTAGCTTTGATGAATTTCATGTTGCTAACGTTTTCGAAAAAATTTAAGAAAGGAGTGTTTTAAAAAAAATATCTGGACAGAGACCGTCACACGTTAGGATATAAATTTTCAATCTCAAAACTTAACCCATCCCCTTAATACAGAGAAAACTGCAATTAAGATAATGTTATTAAAGGTTGTTAGACAAATTAAAAACTAGAAAAATGCCCCTAGGATAACTAATTTGTATTCAGCATCTTGAAGGCTTTTAAAAGAAGACTCTGGGCTATAGCTTGTTAACATATCCATTACTCGTATGTTTCCAGCCGTAATGAATTTTAGAAGTTGTAAAAGATCTTAAGTATTTACTTTATATACAACTCTTATTAAACAGTTGGAAATTATGCTTTATTTTGTTTCATTGCAGAAATCAATTTTTTTTTCTCTTTCGCAGATTAAAACGTGACTACACTAATCAATTTTTGTAACATTATGTCATAAAAAAGAGCTGATTAGTCAATAGTTGCAGGAAGTAGATAATTTACTGTGGCCCAAATTATATATTCCTGATTGATGCTGTACCATATTGTAGAACTTATATTTGTGTAATTATTTTAATAAATAATTTAAAGTTATTAATTTTAATTAATAATTTAAAGTCATTAATTTTAATTAATAATTTAAAGTTGTCTTATTGTAAAAAAATTAATTCTTTATGGATAGACATTGTTTTTAATACAATTTTTTCAACATTAGAATTTTTATTTTCATTTAAATAAATCAGAAAGGAATTATTCATTATTAACTTTTTAGTAGTAATAAATTCCTCACTTACCATTAAAAATTTTTTTCTTTATAATTGGGATAATCAACATCCACCAAAAAAACTTTTTCATTCACCATTAAGAAAGGAAATAATTTTTATTGCACAACATTTACTTCAAATTAACAGAATAATTTAAGGATCTAAAAATATAATAATGATTAATATACATATTATATTTCATAACGCTTTTAATTTTAAGCTTAAAGAGAAATTTAATATGTGTTTTGAATTCAAAATAGGTCCAATTTAAAAATTTTTCTGATAAGATTGTAATTAATAATTTGTTGTACCACTGCGATAATTTAATAAATTTTAATCTGATTTTTAAATAAAAATTTTATCAATAAAAATACTTTACGAAATATATAAAAACTTCAAATTTCGGAACATGATTTGGAACGCAAAGCAAAAATTTTAGAGATAGTGATAGATTACTTGTACCCTATAAATCAAATTTCCAATGCCCGTTAAAAGAAAATTAAAAATGCTTTTATGATTTTTTGTCAGGAATTTTAATTATGAAAATAGACAAGTGTAATATATAAGAATTTTTTAAACTAAGGTAGACTTCAGCAAAACTTTTTTAATTTAGCGTTCTTTCAAGAACATTATATCATCAATATGCAAAAGTAATTATTAATAATACAATAGTACGTACTAAAATTCATCACATACAAAATATAAACAATGTGTACATAATGTTTTATTACACTGATTTGCAACATTACTTGTCAATTAATTAGTGTAAGCTACGCTCAAGGCGTCGCTATTAATTTCGATACTAAATCAACTTCACTAGGCCATGATAATTTATATGCCAGAAAATCTCAATTTTGCTATTAATCATAATTATTTTCCGATATCAAACTCGATTAATTTGTTCTCCATATTAATACAGTTTTACTACTTTTTCATAATTTTTTAATTTTATTTCTATGACTGCATAAGTATAGGTATTTTATTTTAGATTAAGAATTACTCCAAGGATTAAATGCTTCATTTCTACCTATGTTTTAGCTCAACATTAATTACACTTAGTTGAACGAGGAAAGAATGCTGATGTTTATCGATTCTACAGCCAGGTGACACTGGAGACTTTTTTAGCCTTATCATTACTCCCGGTAGAATTCATGGCAGTAAATTGGTAATAGAAATATTCTTTATATTTATACAAATTTGCATAGTTACATAGATCATTATTACCTCTGGTTGTTAAAGTATATAATCTTAAATACATTTTAAGTAAAGAATATTTTTTTAAATAGTAATTTACCTGCCCTTAATACAGATCATAAAAATAAAAAAACAAATAGTAAATAAAAAAAACATTCAATTTCATTTAACATATTATTTTTAGTCTACAAATAATACCGATTCTCATTTATTTAATGTAAATGCTGACCAAAAACTATTTAATGTAATTTAACTGAATAGTTCAATTTGTAAATTTATGTAGAAGATCATGAATAGGTTGAAAAGCAGTAATGTCATATTAGTATACTTTAAGAAATATTAAAATTAAACACATTAATAGAAAAGATTTATATAAGCCAAAAATAATCAGCCATATTTTATTATTCCAGTATTGTAGTAGGTAAAAGAAATATAAAAGATCAACACTAACATTTAATTTTAAGTAAAAGAATAGTATGCTCTTCACATTGATTCGTCGTAAATAATATAATGGAACTGCGTTAATATATAATAAATGAAACTTATATATTCATACAATTTATACGTATGAAAGAAACTTTATTTCTTACATAAAAAAACAATCATTTAAGTATTGAATTGTAAGCATTCACTTCAAACGCTGGCATTATCATTGAGCATAAAATTTTTCGTCTAAGCACGTGCTTGCAGTTGCGCAGAAAGAAGAATATAACCAATTAAAGAGCCCACGCGATACTCAGCTTCCCTCCATTTTCCTAAGTTTCGTGACCGGTTTCCGTGCTTACCAGCCATTCCTATCTCCGTACCTCCTCCACTCCTTGTTACTATATATATCTCACTCTTTCTCTCTCTTCCCCCCCCCTCTGTCATACCCTTACTCCTTGTCGGTTACCAGTTTCCGCAAGTTTAATGGTATAGGATTCAAGATCGCGGGAAATTGATCAAGCCAGCACTAAAGTCCCGCACAACCGCGCCAGTTTTTATGCTTTTCGCTGCCCCTGTAACTTTTTAATTTTCTTCGCAAAAAACATTCGATTGTTCCTTGTATAATCCGTTTGTTTCTTATTAACCAAACAATTTTGGTAGCTATATCGTGAAATAAAAAAATTAATAAAACTATGATTTTTTTTATAAGAATCACGTAATTATCATTGCTTATTTAATGTATTTTTTTAAAATAATTTTTAATTGTTTTGATATAAAAATATCATCAATGTGAGTACTTAATTAAGGATAACGAAAAATAAAAATATTAAATCAACATAGTGATATGAGGAACCTATCTTGACATAAATATTTTTTACTTATTCGTGTTTGACATGTCACGAGTTTCTTAATCCATACAACTCTCTAATTAGTTGTTTTATTCAACGCGATAAAATAATCTGATTTAGTTTATAAGCACTACATTTATTTGATAAGTTGGAAAATGGTTCCATTTGGAGTAATCCGAATCGATAAAAATTAGAATTGACAAAAAGACGAACAATGAATTATAAAAGCTTTATTAATTTCAATCAATTCGTTCAAAGAAGAAATTTTCAACCGAAAATTTAAAAACTTTACTTGCCTAATTATAATTAAAATGGTTATTAATTATTAAGATTATTGGGAGTAGTGATGGAAATTTATAAATTAAATATGATATTTTCGTATTTTTATAATTTTCCCTGAAATTTAATATAACACAATTTAAACATAGCAGTATTTTTTAATATTATAAACGTACGAATAGAGAAATAGAAACATCATTTAAAAACGACGATGTGCAGTTTTTTACGAGTATCAATTATCAACGTAACAGTCATTTTAACTATTTAATTACATAAGAAGCTTTAAATATATAAATTCTTTCTGTATAAATACAAAGTGAAAATATAAGCGAAAAATTTTTAACTAATTAAATAAGCAATACTAAAAGTGCACTTTTCATAAGAAAAGTTATGTAAATGCAGTATTTTAGCAAAATAAAACCGATTATAATCTAACCACCATTCATTATACACAATAAACTTATATATTTCGAGATCACGCAAAATTTGTAGGGCTTTATTTTGTATCCATCATTTATATCCTCCCCATGGTTTAACGTATAAAATCCAGAATTCTGATATATCCCCTAATCAATGTAAAATGATTTTAATGTTAAGCTAATACCAAACGTCGTAAAAAGTTATTTCCATTTTTAAAGTTTAATGAAGATTATTTGCACATTAGGATTTTGTATTCAATATCAATAATAAACATCAAATAATATTTGAATATTTGAGAACTTTGAGTAATAGCATTGCATGTATTCATTATATTTCCTTAAAATTTCATTATATATTTAACTATATGTATTCTAATTTAAATAATTTCAAAATATATTTTTAATATTTGTGGATTTCATTATGCAATTCATACTAACATGTATAAAGAATTGTAACCAATATTTATTTCATATTTGTGTAATTACTGTAAACAATTGATGAATGTATAATTCTAATTAATAATTCAATACATATTCTGCATACAGAACGCAGTATACACAAATATTTCAAAATTTTTTTTTTGTGTAATACCGATGTGAATCATTTCCTATTATTTGTAATATTATGTCAAAAAAAAAATTAAACATAACCCTACGATAAAAGCATCTAGCGTATTATTGAAAATTACTCTTTGTAATTAGTTTCTATTAAACTATGCGTTTCACATTAAATTTATATTATTTTATTTGTCTATTGCAATAAATATGAAATAAATTTATCAGTTACATAAACTTAATTTATAAATAACTTTATTCCCATTTGGTTGTTTAAATAAATCAAGACTTTAGCAAGTTTAAAAAGTTTTAACACTCCCGAAACGTGACCTGAACTGTACAAGATTAAAACCAGCAATGTACTTTGAGCGTGAGAAACAAAGATTTATATTCCTTAAGTTACCTAATTTAATTTAGAATAAATTGTGAAGAATTTTTTTAAAGGCTAATAGTGAAATTTTAAAAAATTCCTATCACGAGTAATTAAATTCATGTAAATTATTCTATTTATAATTCAAAACTACCGAAATATATATTTATTTTGACATTCTTACAAATATGATATTTTTACAAATCATTTATATTTAATAAATAAAAATTTTTCTTCTTTTTGAAATAAATAATTATAATAATCGCGTACGATACATTCTAAAAACATAAAAAAAGTTAATTGTAGAAGAAATTAATAGTCTAAATGTATTTTAATTGAAATAAGAAGCATGTATCGTTTCATTGCAGCAAAAATGTCATGAAATAATATCATTGGTTTTTAGAGCCTATACAATGTAAAGCCTTCTTATTGTCTCTTGCTTCATATAAAATTTAAACTTCACAAAACTTTTTTTCAAATCTATAATTGAATATAAATGCTGCTACACTATTTTGAATTTATCATAAAGTTCGAGTATTTGAAATCACCACACTTTTAGTTTCTTGTATTGAAATTCAGACTTGAATGAATATTTTTTTATTAAAATTGTTGTTTGATCATTTATATTTATCATTAATTTTATTTATTTATAAAAATATGAGATATTATAATGTTATTCATTATCAATAAATAGGAAATAGCACTAATTTAAAATAATATTGTTCCGTAAAGTTAACGTATTTTAAGTAAGGTTTATATATACATGTCTTCTAACTGAGGGAAATTAGCATCATATTTATAAATGCTTTCACAAATGATTAATTAGCTTTTATCCATTAGTTAATAAATTATATTGTATTACATTAGCGCTAAAGTTTTTACGTCTTTTCAAGTAAGTGGATAAGCATCGTAATTAAAAAGTACTCAAGCAGAGTCCGCGAATTTGCACGGGTCTTCATATACTCGGGAAAACAATATGACGATACGTAATATAATTCTAGGAATGCTTATTATCGCGTATTAATATTTCACGCAAATAAGCTGTGGGCATATCCGTGGTGCTGCACTTCCACTTTAAACTGCAACTAAGTGGATGGGGTGGAAATAATTGCAAAAAAATATACGGTTCCTATCAACTAGCTTAACGGGCATTGAAGTTAAAAAAAATTATAAAATGGCCGTCAAGAATCACGTTCGCTATGATGGAAACAGTATAGAGGAGGAGGGTAGTTGGTTTGGGTGGAATAACTGAGGAATAACCGAGGGAGGTTTTGTCAGTTGCCAAGAGAAGTGGAGAGCGTTGAGAAATAAGAGGTAATTGAGAGAAAGGACGAGAAGAGGGTGAATGAGGAGTGATAACTGCAGTATATGTACGGTATCCAGGGACGACTTCACCCCTTGCGCGGTCAAGGAGCTTATTCAATTTTCTTTGTTGGTAGTTTACGGCATTGTCGCGTTACGCTAGGCATATTAATTCGGACTGTTTAAGAGCACATGTGTGCCAAACAAGAATGCAATATTTTATTATTTGTTCGTACTCGTGCTGTCGTGGAAAATTCTTCTATCAACCCGCCTTCTCTTTATTTTATCCTGTATTACTATTTTATCCCTTCTTTATCGCAATAACACTCGCTATGACGAGCTTTATTCGACCTTTTATTTATTGCGTTGCTGTCTCGTCGATTTAATTGCTGTACTAGACTGCATGGACATGTTTTGTTGAGTCATTCAAAGGACAAATGATGCTGGTTATGTAAATTCACACTTTTAGTGTCATTTATAGATAATTTAGAAAATGTATTCCAAATGATATGCCTCATTATAGTTTACAATGAATGATTAAATTTTATCAATTGAGAGTGTAGACACATTTTTTTGTCTTATTGTCTGATTACCCT
This sequence comes from Kradibia gibbosae, assembly GCA_018907135.1. NCBI lineage: Eukaryota > Metazoa > Arthropoda > Insecta > Hymenoptera > Agaonidae > Kradibia > Kradibia gibbosae. Next base: position 11,201,734 of record JACCHX010000002.1, on the reverse strand, counting down.
CTTGGCTTATTTTTATTTTATATGCTAGCATAGTATTCAAATAAATAAAAGTAAGTAGTAAAAAAGGTGTAATAAACATTTTTTTTTAATTCTTATTTAGAAAGTTTCTTGCGTATAAAATGTGAATTTTTATTAATAAATAAAAGCTTTTAATTCGGCAATAGTCATTTAATTTTCGTTATTTCTAAAAGGCTTTTTTGTTTGGTTGATAGCAAAATTAAACAACGCAATGCATTGTTATTAACTACTTTTTAATAAAACATTTATAATAATTTAAATAATTTTTTGCGTTATATATTTATCCAGCATATTGAACGAATACTTAAAAAAACCGTTAGATTAATTACTAACGTCGTACTTGACCTGGAGTAATTTTCTTTCAAACGTGAGCCGTTAATAAATGGTTCTACATGTATACAGTTTTAAAAATAATTTTATTCTATTAGCATAGAATTATAAGTTTTAAATTAAAAAGTATAGTTAAATAAAAAATTTTTGCTTATTAATAATAGTATGAAAATATTAAGTTAAGAATTTTGTAGATTCTATCAAAAACAATCCATTTATCGTTAATGTACATTACTTATAAAAAAATATTTTATTACAAATTTATGATTAAAATGTTTTTAAAAATTAAACATAGTATTTATAATTAAAATCAATGTAATATATTCATGATAATAAGATTTTTACGACGTATAATTTGTAACGTATAATAATGCTCAGCATAAAAAATATATGTAATTTCATAATAAATGATAATAATAATAATAATAATAATAATAATAATAATAATAATAATAATAATAATAATAATAATAATAATAATAATAATAATAATAATAATAATAATAATAATAATAATAATAATAATAATAATAAAATAAATAATATTAATAATATGATTAATTATAGACTACTATTATTCATAATATTACGTTTATAAACTAAAATTATTATTTACATTCATCAAGTTACTGTAAAGCATGTTTTAAAATTTCGATTAATTTTGTAATGCCTGTTTTAATGATAAATCACCCAATTAAATAAAACTATATACATATATACAGTATATCCAACATTTACTACTCATAAATTCTTAGTATTGTAATTAAAGATTTTATTTTGATAAAGTCTTATTTTGTAATGTACATTCTTACCATTCATAAATAAATACAAAAGTTCCAGGCTGAAATTTTTTTACTTTTATGTTTATGATAATAATTTAAACTCTTTAAGCTTTCGTGTAAATTATTGTTCTGTCACTTATTAAAATAAATCAAGAAATTTCTATATACTATATAACATAATAATACTCATATAACAAGTACATACAAATATGATAAATATATATTATGAATATTTTTAAAAAGAAAATAACTCTTTTAAAATTTTATAGAAAGTTGTACAACAAAATACTTTTCAAAGGACTGTTTAACTATCTTCAAACTAAGTCTTCTCTGTTTCATTTTTTTAGATCTATGTATAGATATACTGTATACTTTATGAAAAGTGAATATGTTTTTAAAAAATGAATTGAGTACAAATTTTGAGGAGCATTTAAAATAAAAAATTGACAACATTCATTATCAGTATATATTTTTTACGTGTTTTCATTATTTTCTTTATATTTTAGCTCATTTTTCGATCTAGCCTTGATATGTGGTAAATAAGTTGGAAGGTAATTTCATGTCATTAATCATTTAGTATTTCTAACACATACGAAGTAGCTAATGAAAGTGGATGTATTAAGGTGCATCTTAAATCCAGGGTAATAATGTCTGGTAACCTGAAGTGGAAACGTAATCCTACTGCATAAAGTACACCTTATTACATTAGAAGAAAATGTTAATCGCATTACTTACTTTTATAACATTAAAAATCTATTACTGATTATTAATCTGTTTCAAAGTCACAAATCTGCTTGATATTAAACATCATATTTACTAACTATTTAATTTATCGTACAAAACTTCTTACTACTATTACTGAATATTCCTAATAAAATTAGAAAAAAATCTCGGAAATTAAATTTTAAATTTGCCTATTTAACTACACTTTTATATTCAAGATTGCTAAAATTTAATATACAAAAGATAAAAACATACGTGTAGATTTATTCATTAGTATTCATAAATATTGCAAGTAGACTATAAAATGGATAAGAAAAATTTTCATTATTAAATATTTTATTTATTTTAATACGAAATATAATTGTTTTAAATATTAGTATGAAATAGAAACAAAAGTAAATTATTTCTGACCCACATTAAATCAACGATGAATGTATGCGGCGAAGAATAGAAGTTTAAAATTCTAAATTCGTTGTTACAAAGGTTAATATAAACTGAATGCTAGAGTGCACTATGACAAGCTATAATATAGGCGCTTTAAATTTAAAAATTAAAAATGCTTCTCGCTAAAATAGCAAATAACATCGAGTCCATAAGTTCGTAATAATTCTGAAAAACTCGTTCGTCAAAAACTTGCAGGCATTATTGTGAATGTGACAAAAATGTGAATGTCATAGGTACTAATAGGAAGAGTCAGTTAGACGAGCACCCGAAATAAATAGTTCTAACTTTATCATTCAACGGTGAATCTTTACTCTGACATGAAAAAAAGTACTGTACGGATACGGTGAACGTTGATCGTGGATATTATCCGAAACGCTATGGATCGAAAAATGCAGTTCTGTCGTAAACACATTTATTCTCGTACGCGTAGAATATAACACCTGGGCGGTGGCGTAGGCGTGAGAAAATGAAACAGCACACGAAATATTAACGGTCCTCTGTGCTCTGTACCACTAGCCAAAGGACGCATATATGCGTTGTTCCACAAACTGCAGAACCCGCCCACCTATGCACCCTCGATCTTGTGCTCGTTACTCTTTTCACGTGTTGAGTATCAATATACACACATCCGAACATGATCCTGCTATACGTTAAAAAAATGAGATGGAATGAATGATGAACTCGTGCTGTCTTTCAATGGGAAAATTGAAAGTGTGAGACAAGCCAGGATTGTTATTGTCTATTATACGCAGTGATGTTTCTCGTAATGTGTGTTAGAGCAGTTTTGAAATTTTGTATTTTCCGTTTTTACATTAAACGAAACAGGTAATCGTCAAATTAACAGACCTCCTGTTAAAATGTAAAAATCAAGTTACAAACATTACTTTATATGTAAAAAAATATATATATATATATATAAACAATGATATTTTATCTTTTCTTAATTTTTGCTAAAAAGTTGCTAAAAGTTTAATGTATCAAAATGAAATAACTTTATACTACAAGTTAATTTAATCCGAAATGATGGCTTTATATTTTTATTCTTTATGCCAGGAGTTGAAAAATATCCATCACTTAAGTATTTGTCTAAGTAATTATTATTACTCAGCAGGAAGTCTATAACTCAACGAGACTTGGGCGAAATTGAATTGATAAAACTTAGGGCACAAGAGAAAGTTGTATAGTAAACAGTAAGCATCTATGACTTAAATTAAATTAAACATAATGTATAAGAAAATTATAATCAAATATATGGCGTATAATTAGTTATGTTTTGCAGTAATGGTTTTTTTCACAATACTGAAGAACAATTTTTTTTTATAATCACAGATAAAACACAATTTATGTTATCTCAATTTAAATTAAATACAAAAGTTAAGAAATTACCTTATACCTCAAAAAAGATCATTCTTTTTACTGAATAAAAAGGAGAATGCTTAACAATTAATTGATCGATAGTTTAAGATTTTAACATTTTAAATTAAGTTTGAATTCGTATGCTGTAATCTGACAAGAATATAATGTACCTGTATTACGAACATGCATTCAAAAAACCATTTTATTATTCAATTTAAGACTAGAGATTCGAATTAGCATCATATGGAGCAATATGTATTGTATTATATATTATTAGGGGTTCTTATGTAGTATCGTTATGTATACTAGAATTGGAAACGTGTTGTATTCCCACTACATATCAAATTTAAGACGAGGAATTTCAGCCAATTAGTATGCATTAATTTTTTACTTATACAATGAAAATTAAAACAAACTTTAATCATACTTTTAATTTTGATTTAAGTCATCTCAATTTATTGTAAAATCTCAAAGCTTATGTTTCAATATTACTTTTTTTCAATTGTATAACTGATTATTTATCAGAATGAAATCCTATATAATTATTTTCCGTTTTCCTTTAAAAATATTTGTAAATAAATAGGTAATTTTTATTTTAAAAAATCATGATTATCATAAAATCCATTAAAAGAAGTTCCATAATTACCCTACTATTGAATTAAGCTCTAGTTTATTTCAAATTTTACCTTAGCATTTATTTTTACCCTCTTTATCTGATCCCTTTAGTCTTTTTTCGTCTTTCATCCCATTGTTTCTTTGCAGGAACTAGCAGCTATGGCGTCACAAAAGAAATTGCGGTACGTTGTTGTAAGCACCGATGGAGGATCTACTAATTTCGGCAATCAGCACTATTGTATTTGACTCTCGGTATCAGTTTGCATCAGGACGTCTAATAATCATAACAACTATTACCTCTAACTTAGCCAGGATAGTTTTTTTCTCGTGCATATTACAAGCTGTAAAGTTCGTTTCAAATCAAACTCAACGTCGAATTAATTACAATTATCTGTAATTTCATACTAAATCGATTTATTTTAATTATAAGTTAATAGGTTTTACATTAGATGTTAAGCGCACAGTCCCATTAATGGTAATATTAACATAATTTTTAGTAATTTTAAAATAATAATATTTTAGGCAATTTCTTATTATTTACAATGCTGCCAATGCATTTCGATATTTAATACGATATTTTACAGAAATTTAAAAATTTTTTTTTTATTTTATGTGCATTATTAGATCTAATAATATATATGTGCGAATTTCAATAAAAAGATAAAGACTAGCTAGATTAATGAAAACTATTATATAATAGATGGTCAAGTATCTTTTTAATAATGCTATTTTTACAGACAGCATAATATCCTTCAGGTATTACCTAATTTCTTAATATCAAATGCAACGACCTTCAATACAAAGGTTCCAAGGATTCCGGCACTTTAACAATAAGAACATTGTCTTCAAACTTCGGCAAAATTATGCTGGACTTTGTAGCACAATCACGTAGCAACGGTGGATATTACGAAAAAGTCGTACCTCGTGATGGGAAGCACGAGAAGAGAAAAGAAATTAGATTAGCAATGAAGTAATTCGTATACTAGTGCACAGCAATAGACTATTTTTGTATGAATACTATTTTAATTTTAGAAAATTAGGATACACTGCGCTCGAATGAATCTTCTGGTTCTTATTATTATGTTTTTTATCGGAGCTAAGTTTCCAGAGCCACATAAAATTTTCCTTCTAAACCTACTTTTTTTTAAATTTTTTGCACATATATGCGTGACAAATCGCAAGTGAAAGAGGGAACACCTATTTGTTTTGCTCTTATTCTAATTTATAAAGTTCATAAAAATAAGAAAAAGACCTTTGAGATCAGGTTAACTGTTTGTAGATAAAGTTTTCTCAAATTAAGTTAATTGGAGATTTTTTAATGCTTAATTAAAAGGAGATTAATTTCTTTTAATTTTTGCTATTAAAGCAATAATCGTGTATGTAAGCAAGATATCATTTTTTTACATCTCAGTAAAGTATACTCATATTATTACTTGTTTAAGTACGATTACGTTTTGGCGGATTTATCATAAGAGAAAGAAGACTACATATTTCTAACAAATAATACGTATAAATGATGTTACCAACTATTATACTATACATTTTTCAGTATGTAATTTTACTCCAGTCTTTTTCTCTACTATTTACTTCGCAACTCAGTAGTTGAAATTTGTAATACCAAATTTGGCTAAAGAATTTCAGGTACATAAATATACTTGTTAATTATTTAGATTTATTATGTTTAAGTAATTATACTGATGGTAACTTCTTATTTTTATTTAAATTTTATTTATAATGCTTAGCTTCAATTTATATCCTCAACCAAACGGAATTACATTCTAATACATACATTTGAAAAAAGTTTTTTTCTAAGCTGCAAGTCTATTTTAAAAATATTGTGTATTAAATATCGATCTGTCGATCTGAATTGAAATAAAAAACTTAGCATTTTCAACGTTGTCTATAAGATTAAAAGATATTTTTTACATGAGTTAATTTTTCACGACGTTGAAAAAGGAAATGACAAAATTGGCGTGCGATTGATATGTGCTTTCATTGAGGCAATGTGCGTTAGATATCAAAAATTAGCTCTCAAGTCCGCGTACGCCGTTCAATCCAATTGGGATAGCAAATATAAAAGCCGTGGTCCTAGCCATAAAATCATGGATTTTCAACAGCAGAATAAATCAGTTTGCAGAGCAAGTGCTTGTCCCAGTTCTAGGACTTCAACTCTCCCCCTCCAACTCCCTATACATAATGAGTCCGACCAGTTTATCTACTTCTGCATCGTTTGCTGCTGTCACTAGTCCACTATCTTTGCTAATTAATTGCTTGAAGAAGTATCTATCGACTATATGTTTTATTACAATTTATTAAAACTTTTACTTATTTTTTTTATTCTGAATATATGTTATATCAAGTATAAGTATATGTATTAATTTTATTAACTAATATCTATCATAATATATATAATTTTTGAAAGTTCAATAAAATGGTAAACTTAAGCGATCATCAGAAAATTTTAGATTTTTGTTTAACCATGTTGATTTTAGAAATGTTTGCTTATATTATCAATATTGATATGGGTTGCAATTATTACCATATAGTTTTGAATTAAAAAATTAGGGTTAATTAAGAAAGTAAACTTTTTGATTTAATTTATTACTATTGAAGTTTTTTTGCAATTTCATGTAATTTTAATATCATATAGTTCATTTCGTTTCGATATTTCATAGGATACTTCATCGTAAATCGTAACTTGTAAGTCGATAAAATATATATAAAAAAAAAATGTATTTACTGTATAGATAACAATATTAATAACATACCGTTTGATCTAATAATATTTCTTAAATAATTCATCGTATATTTCTACTGTCACAACCTGTCATTAAATAATACATAAGGTCATATACCGTTTGATTATTTAAAAGAATATGAATACTTACTCAGCCACTGACTCACATTGTCTATTATTCACTAGTCGTTTTCTCTATACGTTGTTCTTATTTACAGAGCATCGAGTAATACGTTACGTATGTAATTTAGAAGTATAATGTTAGAGTAAAACATACATAGCAGAGGCATACCATGAAACTTAGGATGAAATCTACTTCTACTGCATTTAAATTTAGAGAGAAATGTTGAGAGAATTTCACCAGGGAATTAAGAATGTGAATTTCTTATGCGATATAACAAAAGTAACTTTATTATTTACAATTGTGTATGTAAAGCTACATATTTCAAATTTCGACAATGTTTTGCGTAAAGATTTTTAAATTTTTAGTAAAAATTAATACTTTAAATTTTTAATAAACTGATGGATATGCCTTACATATAAATATTTTTCTAATTATAATTAATGAACTGTTTTATGTGTAGAAATTAAAATAATTGAGAAAATGTTTTAATTAAGTAACAAAAGAGCAGACTTAATTCGCATGAATTTAATTTTAAGTTAAAATTAAAAAAAAATTGGCTTGACTGAAAAGCTCTTTGTATCTATCAATTACATTATTCATTTATCTTTTATATGATACTAAGGTTGTTAGTAATTTAAATTTATATTTGTTGAGTATAACAGATATTATTTGTGTTACATTTTCTTTTATGCTAATAGAATTGAAATTGAAATCTTATTTTTGTTATAGCTAAAACACTCCATATTTTAATTCAGAAGCACAATATATATTAAATGATTTTAAACAAAATCATTCCAAACAAGATGATTTTCCAAAAAAACGCCAATCATTTTATGTGTTAAAATATCATACAATCGAATTTTTGAATTTTTTTAAATGTTCAAACTATATTAAGCAAAAAGCTAGATACTATAGCAGAAGAAATAAGAATTCATTTCACTTTCATCCGTAGAGACCAGGAATTTACATTTTCGCACGTTTTCACTTAAGGCACGTAAGGTTTCGACGAACCACTTTGTCGTTTACCTCCTATAGCTTTAATGGCGCCCAGTCTGCCTAGAACTACATATTAGTCGACCGTCTATTTTATCAGCTCATGACTATAATAGACTCTGACGTGCCAGTGTATCTCCTGCAGTTCATGATATTGCAAATGGGCATTCGTGGTCCAATACAATTTTAAATTCAATTAAGTAAATTATTACTTTCCTTAGCAATATTATTTCCTTTTAAATAAACATTTATTAAAAATTAGATGAAAAGTATGTATACATTTTCTCTGAGGTCTTCGTGCAGATCGTGTGGTTATCAAGATTTTTAAAATTGGAAGAATGTTGAAATAAGAGATATCTTTCATCATATACAAATCAAATTTAAATAGTACAAAAAAGTAATTTTTCTTGAAATTAAAAATTCTCCAAAAATAAACTTGAAATATAATAATCTTATACATATGTATTAGTATTTGATTGAATATAAGTAGCTAAAATATTCAGTTCTATACGTTAATCCAAATTTTTAAAAAAATGATAGAATATAAAATTACTTTTGTAACAGCATATTTTTTCAACGATTTATTGATACTTTATAATTGAAACGATAGCTTGTTTAAATCATTTTATTTATTATTGTTTTTTCATATGCGAATAAATTATAAAAATGTAGGTAATGCAATTTTTAAATCTTCAAATACATCATTATTACTTTAAAATTTGTTTAAATTACTCTGCAAACGACCTTATGAATGGCTATTTATACAATGCAATATTATAGAGTAGAGTGTAGAAGGCATTGAATTTATTTTAATTAATTAATTATTTTAATTTAACCCTAATTAAATTATTGTATTGAAACAATTTTCCATTAAATACAATTACAGACATCTGTTTTGAGACGAAACCATTTTTTTAATTTTTCTAAATTTTTATTATAAAGAATATGCTTTAAAAGTACTTTAAAAGCAAGTTATTATTTATTTTCTTTTAAAAATTATCTATACCTCTATTAAAAAAAATTTCACAGATAAAAAATAATTTTCTTTATATCGAGATAATAATTAGCAACTTAATATCAATTCGAAAAAAATAAAACAAATTTATTAACCATTAAAGAAAAGAAAATTTCCAGAGGGAGGCTCATACTTGACTATCAAGGCGAGTTAATGATCTTTTACTTCATGACGAGTGGTGAAAAGTCTTTAAGATTACGGATAACATTGCGAGGTAGTCGGCATAAATTATGTGACACGGAGCTTTTAAGTGCACACCTGTTAATACAATGTGAGCTTTCGCACATGGAATAATGAGAATAATATTATCGGAATATATCTTTCTATCTTTTCCTCTCTTAAATTTATATCTACCTTCAAATTCGATACGACTCTCCTAAGAATATAAACACGTACACAAAATGATAGGCCCTGGTGTCAAATCGGGCGGTGACATCGCGAGCTGAACCCAACTACCATCGATTTTGCATGAGATGACGCTGTTGCGTGCTTTAAGACAATGGAAGTGGGCGACAAGTGAAGAAGAATCGATTTTCTGTAGTATTGGTGCCCTGCATAATTAATACCAATTGGAAACGTACGGCGACTAGGTTTTTATATTACTATAGTTAATGAACTACGAGACAGCAAAATGAATTAGTTATGGAGTTACTCGCTCAATTTTATTAGAATGCATAGAATGATTAGTGGTTCTATATTTTATTTAGTTAATATGAGTAAGAAGGACAAATGCATTATTTTTAATTATTGTTTAGTCGGATAATCAGGTGAAAAATATCTCGTATCGTTAATAGAAAAAAGCGTTCCTCCTGGTTCCATTGGTTTCACTCATTAACTTTCTAAAATGTGTGGAAAATTTGCTTAATAATGTTATTTAAAACATTAATTATAAAATGCACCATCAATGTATGTAATCAACTGTTAAGCAATAATTTAAAAATATTACTTCTCGTGCATATTGATGTTCGCCTTAAACATATGACATTCGACATTTATATCAACAATAGATTGAAACATATAACAAATAAAGTCAATTGTTACATAACTATCGAGAAAAATAATAAAATATTAGTGTACCTATACGAATACGATAAGAGTCATTACAGCAATCATAATAATCATTGACAATATTGGCTATTCCATTATCTTAAAAGCAAAGTTCTAAGGCAGAATCGGAAAAGAAGGAAAATGAAGAAAACAAGACGTACGATACTCAAGAAAAATTACATACACACGCTTGAGATGACTTGCACGCGACTAACTCTACTTTAAATTCTATTTGGAGGTACTTTGTCAAATAACAAAACCATACGTGGATTGTGATGGTTAAAAAAATAATAGTGAACACAATTACTAAAAAAAGAAAAATATTTAAACTGTATACAATAATTTATAAATGGGAAATTATATAAAAGTTTTATTATGATACTGCAATATAAGTTTTTTATATTTTAGATTAATAAAATAGATAAATTCAATAACCAAGGATTCAAATTTAGTAATTTGTAATGTAAAAAATAAACAAATTACCTTATTCATTGAAATTGCTTGTATACGAATTTCCTTAATCATGAACTTTAGTACATACAAGACATCAAAAATTATACACTATAATCACGTTTTTAATCTAAAATGGATTATTAATTTACGTTTTTAAAAAATCAATTATTTTTTATTAAATCAGAATCTCATTACTTTGACCCTTCAAATCATTAAGGAAACGTTCAATTAATTATTTATTTATGAAATTTAGTTTCAATTAAAATGAAAAAATCAATATTATACTAATTAAAAATATCATTTTTAAAATTATGAATATCTTTAACAATATTTTTATAAATATTTATATTTTCTATTAAACTTTTGTTCAAAATATATTACTTATATATATTAAAAATTACAAGTCATTTTAATGCATCTACTTACATAGAAATATAATTCTTAGGAAACAACATTATTTTCTGTTAAATAGATGTCGTTTTTAAAAACTTCGTTTTTAAACATTTGAATTTTTTGTCATAAATTATATTAGCTTAGGATGATAAGTAGCCTTCATCATTAAAATTTGATCCCCACATCACACCAGACATTGATTATATTCACATTTATCAACCGATTAGAACTATACTCATACCTCTAAAAAACACCTATAATTTATTGATTGCCGTTCAGCGAATCAACTAAGATGGCACAGAATGTTCGACGCGTACGCTGTTATATTGCGTCCGTAGATTTTTATGTAGTTTTCTATAGAGCCCTTCGGTTCATGGAAGAAGGGTTCGAGAGAGAAGGCTGAAGGATATTCAGGATTACGGGGGCTCGCGTGAATGCAAAATGTCCGGAGGAAAAGGAGAGTGGCACGGAATGGTCTTGTTGTTGACTACAATGCATGGGTGCTGTGATGCAAGTGGAATACGAAGCAGGAGTCGAGGTCCGTTACAATGCCGACTCGACGCGCGCACGCTCCCCTGATTAGGTAGTTGTGCCTTCGACGACGCAACGGCCGTTTCAGCCAAGGGGAAAAATTCTATTTACCACTCTACTTTTCACATTGAGGTTTTTCACATTTTCGAGGCTACATGAATGCTCGGTCAGTGAAGGAGACAGGCGAATTTAAGGTGTTGGGAGCTCGCTGCTCTAAATATTATAATGCACGTCATGCAGGACGTCGATATGTATTGTTCAGGGGGTATATTTATGAAACGCAACAACTTCTTAATCCTCGTTCCTACCTTACATTGATACAGAGCTTCTTACGAAATTTTCACTCGATGCGTTAATAATTGAAAAATGCACTTATACTTTTACAGGACATGTTAAAAGAAATGAATTGTTGTACTATTGTAAATAATTTTTCACATTAAAGACTTTACTAACTAAATATATTTACTTTTTTTAAATTTTAATGATTGATCCTTAAAATGTAAAGCTATTTACATTATTAATAATAACTTAATTAATTTATTGTGTATTTCCACTATTAAGGTAAAATTTAAAGTTACTGTCATCGTGTTAAATTCTAGGTTTTTCTCTATTTAAATAAAGAGAGTAAAACAATAAATAGCCAATATACCACTCTACAATATACATTGAATGATAAATAAAAGTCTGAAGAAAAAATTAAAATTTATTTTTAGAATTTTTTTATTTTAATTGTTAGATTACCATATCTGAAGTATTTCGATTCATTCTCTTTATTTATCGAGAATGAAAAAAAATTAAAATTTTAGCATTAAGATCAAATTTAAATACTCTGTAGTGTTCTAAAATGCAATTAATTCCATAACAACTTAATTTTTTTATAAAATAACAATATCATTACCATTTAATCTTCACAGGAATATAACGAAAGGGATTAAAAAAGACAGACATAGGATGATAGTAAAAGAATCCCATTCTTTAGTAAGGGCAATTAGTTGTTTTTTTTGGTTTTTTTTGTTCTGGAAACGCCTTAGTCAAAGAAAGAAACCAGAATAAAATTTCCACCAGCCTTTGGACCGAGTTGAGAGAAAACTTTTGAAGCTTTATATAGATAAACATAAGAGCTTGTCTTTGTCCCGTCTGGGACACAATTGGAAACCGGGACAAGCCGTTTTCCAAATAGGACATGATGTATAGCCCTATGTCTATACCATAAAATATAATGTGAAAGATTAGCTAATTGAAAGACGTCAAAAATATAAATTATCAAATGCTCTTAATACACGGAGTCCGTTTGATTTTATTAATTCAATATAAATTATATGTTTCGAAAGGTAGTTTGTATTTAAACAAAAAGTTGAAGCACTTTTGTATTCCTCTTTTAGATAATATATAGATAATGAGTGAATTACAATTATTAGTTTATAATAAGCGAATAATCGAAGGTTCTTAATAATTGAAATGTTTTTAAAAAATGCGGTTTTCTTTCAAATTAATTGATTTATTTACAAAGATTTTATTTTAACTTTAAATACAGTAACTTTTTATGAAACATTAAATTAAATATTTCAAATAAGTTGCATTAAAAACGTTTTAGTAAAAATTAACAGTTTATCTTGAATGTATTTTTGGTTACACAAATATATTTATTGGTCAATAAGTCTTCAATAGATGTTTCGTATATTATATTTTAAAATCGTTCTGTATTCAATTTATACTCTCACAAATATGCAAAACAATGTTATTCGTAATATTTTTAATTGTAAAAAATAAATTTTCAGAGTAACGCACGATTCAAGAAAGTATACAATTTTGACATAACCAACCTTATGCTCGGTAAGTTTTATAAGTGTTAAAATTTAGTCATTAAGTATAACTTATAATATGTATAAAATATTCACGTAAAATTAATAAATAAATTTCTAAGCAGTCACGTAAATTTATTAAGAGTTTATTAACATATCACAATTTTAATAAATAAGACTAATATTACCAATAATACTGTCTCTTAGAGAAACATTTTTAGGCATGGGTTTTCATAAAAACGATGGCGATATTTTTCATACGAAAAATTCATGATCTAATAAAAACGTGACGCAAAGTCTCTGACAGCCTTGAACTCTGTGGTTATTAACTGAAAAATACAGTGACATAGATATTCTTTGCATTCGAAAAAAACTAAGAAGAAAAGCAGGATTATTTTAAATAGAAAAGTTTCGAAAGCTGTCGCGCACCTCAAATGGATAAAAACAATGAAATAAGGAAATGTTAAAAATAAATCTCGAAATAGTTAAAATTTTCATTTAATAATCAAAACTATGAAAGACATAATTTTTGTTATCATTATTTTTTATCGCACCTATAGAACTTCAAGCAACAATGCAGTAAAACAGATGAAATAAAGCACTTTTCCATTTATTTATTGACAAATTTATTGTCTATAGAGTAATAAAAACAACTAATTTAATTAATCTAAATTAATTACTTACAACTACTTTAAAGAAGGATTTAATAAAAATGACCTTTTAAAACTATATTTAATATTTTTGCAAGAAGTCCACTAATAATTTTACGAATATTATGAATATTTTATATGCAACCACAAATATTTCATAATATTTATACAACATTCGACCAGATCCATTGAGACTCCGCTGCTATATAACAAAACTAAATGTCAGTTTCAGTTTACTCAAACCGAGAAAATATACATGCAAACTTGTATGTATTGCCGACTGGAATGACAACAGTGTCGCACTAATTTTATGGGCGTAAAGATCAAAGATGTTCTTAGTGGTATACTGCACTCTAAAAGTAATTGATACAGTTTAAGAGTTACTTTTACTAATACTTTTGTACATGAGTACATTATCTATAAAATAATTAATTCTATTTATTTGATATGCATTAAAACTTAATTGCAGTATTTACAACTATATTAATATATTATGTATTATACAATATTATTTTAATATAATAATTGTCTTGATTAGTTTCATAAACCAGAAAAGCTAATAACTTGTACTATTTCAAATTTAGGAAATATGAACTTAATTTGATTAAGTGTTAAACAATTTACTTATAAGAATTAAATGAAGTTTCTGAATAATTATAAAAAAATTTGTATACAAAATAGGTATATCTATTTTTGAGTTATTGTATTTGCTTATAAAATGTATATTAAACATGTTTATGTAGTGGTTTTAATTAATTAAGATATATTGTTTGGAATTAAAATAATTTCTATTCTATCTTCTATTCGTGATACTTTATCGCTTGTATCAGAATGATCAATAACAGTTTATTATTCAAGATACCAATAAAAATTCTTCGGTATTTGTATTATAACTACATAGTTGATATTCTAGAATTATACTATTTGGCTTCAAAATAATCAATTTTTAATAAATTTTAAAATAAATTAAAAAAACATATGTATTCGGAGTGAAAATCTCTGTCGAATGAAAATAATTCTTTTTTTTGTAATTTTTTGTACTAAATATATAATTTATTCAATGAATTACGAATAATTCTCTTTCAACTAATTAATTTAATACCAAATACAACAACATTGCTTTTAAAACTCAAAATAGGCTTTTTGTATCAACCATTGATTTCCCATCGCGACAATGAAACGCATCAAAATGCTACAATATACAGCGATTAGGAAACCCAATGCATTAGATATGCGAATTTCAACCATCATGGTAACCTCAAAATTATCCAATCAATGTGGCACCAATGTGTGAGTTTTTTTTTATCTTGGCAACGAGCCAAGGGTCAGCGAGCGCGCATAACAACAAGGGTGGTTACAAACCACAACGACTCGCGTATATCTGCGGCTAGCCGATATTGCGTGTCCTTGCGAATATGGAAGCGCATGGATAATCGCTTTCAGTCATAAGTTTCACATACAGAATAACCGATATCACCAGTACTGCTAAAAGTCCTTCAACAAAAGTACGCTTCAAACAAGTGTCTTGGTGAAATTTTTATTCTTTCTTGACAGGAATATTAGATTTCGTTTTTCTCATAGAACAAAGCGATATTTATTTGAAATCCAGTTTTTTATATTAGTCAATAGGCCTCAACTTTATGTATGCTACTTAATTTAAAAAATAATTTTATATTGAGTTAACTACTTTAAAAAATATACCTGCTTACTTTGAAAGCCTTCAAAGTTTCATCAAGTGCTTCATAATAATGTTTTAGAAAATTTATTTATACTTAAATGCAGCTTTATTTCTAAGCATTACTCTATAATAGTTTAAGATACTTTTCCATTTGATATAATTAAATAAAATTTTCTAATTTTTGTTTTCAAAATAATAATGAGCCATTGTCGTTTTCATAACTTCGTATAGAATTCCGGAAAGGACTAGCAAAATTGAACCGCGTAGTTTTATTTTTCTTAAAAACTAATTTTAAAATTATAAATAAAATGCTCTCTGAAATTTAAGACTTATCATACTTTACCAGTATTTAGTAAATCGTAATAAAAACTTGTAAAAATGAAACAGGTACATTGAAAATTTATTTATTGCAGGTCAATATAAAATTTAAAAATGTAATATATAATTAAAATGTTGTATTAAAATTTAAACATTTTAAAATAAATTATACGAATTAATATAAAAAAGAGAAGATAACGTTAGGTCAGGGTAACAGGATAGAACAGTGGTTAGAAGATAAACGTGAAGTTTGTTAGGAGAAACTAGTAGACTTAAATATAGTATTGATACTTCAATATATATAATCAAATACTCTCAAATGGGTGACGTTAAAAATTTATGAATGTACATGTTATTGAACTTACTATTAGATTAGTTCACATATCTGCATTTAGTTATTATATACTGATATATAAACATGTACTTTTATTCATGTACGTATCTATTCATACGTATATAAATCTATGTATAAGTAATATCATAAAAGTATACAAAGCACTTATGTATACGTAGGACGGTATAATCCTACCGTACGAATAAAATTATGCATAATTTATTATAATTTATTTCAATATATATTTCTGTTAATAAGTTGCTGATATTATTTTTACGTAAGATTTTAATATTCATCAAATATTAAGAGTTGGATAACAGGCAGAATTTGCAGCTTTTTGATACGAATTCGATAGAAAGTAAAAATAAAAAGGATAAATAACTGCAACTCACGATGACTTATAAGCCATACTTTCCTTATTTATTTTTTAGGAGTTTGGTGAAGGGGAGATTAAAAAGTGTTGATCAAGACAATGATTTACGTTAGAAACTATAATCGAAATAAGATAGTATAACACTCATATATCACTTTTCATGATTCATTTATCGGTAAATTAATTATACTTAAGTTTACTGTAATAAATTACTCTTTGTTACGACAAATTTAATCTTTTAGACGTTATATATAGTAAATAAAGTAAATAAACTAAATACTTTAATTCGTATCTTTTAATAACTTTGAAAAGTATGCATAAAAAAACTTCCTTGTCTAATTCTACAAATTTTTCATTTGTATTTGAATAAAAGAATAAAATTGCAGTCAAGTAACTTATATAAAGATAATGATTATTTATAAAACATTTTTATCATTATATAATTAAAACCCGTAGTGTAATTATTTTTTTTCTTAAAAAACTTGGAAGTTAAAATTGAAATTTGAATTAAAAAATTCAAAATAAAAATAAAGTAAACTAAGAACAATCAAAAGAATTAATGTTTTATAAAATCTTATTTTTATGCCTTTTATAAAATTAAACAACGATAAAAATAGTTCATTAATACTTAAAGATTAAAAATTTCATTTCACTAAAGTATAACACTAAAATCTTTTATTAAATCGTTTATTATTCCATTATAATATTATTTACTCTCTACAATAAATGTGCCCTATAATAAATTCTTTGAATGACATATTGATAGTACATAAATGTTGTCTATTATAATTCCAATCACTTAAAATTTATTAATTTTCTCCACTTTATTACAATTTCTCGCAAAAATATTTATAGAACCACTAAAATTGGAGTAATAAAAAGCTTTTATATCATGAAATGTAGTTACGAATTCGTTTAAGTAACTGCTTAATTGGTCGAACACCTTATACCTATTACATTTGAATTTAAAGATAAAATTCTTTAAAATAGTTAAATTTACATAAAAATTCAATTGACATAATAATTCAATTACATAAAAAAGCAAAAGCAAGAAAACGCTGGTACATATAAGTATAATTCATCAGGGGCTATCAAAAATTCACGAATTTAAAATTAACGATATTGGTTTCTGAAAGTACGATTTATCAATATGTATATACTTAGCGATTTACTTTACATATTTTTGATAAGTAAAAATAATATTCTTTGTATAAGAAAAAATTACGTACGGTTAATGAAAAAAATTAAAAGAAAAAATTTTTTTGAATTATATATGTACAAAAAATTAAAAATATTATGATGTTAATATACATTAAAACAAGAAATACAAATTAACTAAAATATTGACAAATTTATAATGTAAAAAAGACAAGTCTATTTAGGTAAAAATATGGAGCGTTGTTAATAATAAGCCAAGCATGGTAGTTATAGAATATCTATATTAACAATCCGTTGTCTTATGCTCAACTCCTTCGTGTTGACTTATCCGCAGGATGATTTTATCAACCGGAACTCAGAGCAACTTCATGAGAATTTATTGGCTTATCCAGAAATGTGTGTACGTCAGTCATGCGTAGCCCGTTACACACTTGGCTAAAGTTTAACTAGTCGGTTTATCCGGCCTCATGCCATTCGCGTCGTACGAATATACGCACGCGCCATCGTATCGGCGGGTATGGAAAGCAAATACGAAGATGCATGCATTTCCACGTTGCCCGAAATGTTGGCACCGCCGAATCATCAGACTTGTATCCCTCTGTTGGCGCAGTTAACAAATTCGTGAAATTTTGTTGGCCCTTGAGGATTACACGGACTCTTGGGCTCTTGGATTGTAAATGATTTGCCAGATAATTATTTTAATAATATATGCACTTGATGAACAAAATTCCAATATGACTGTATACCCTTTGACATTGCATTAAAATTAATATGGTAACGTAATTCGCGTTTTATAGAACCTAATAATTACTTCAAACTTTGAGCATTAATTTTGAATTGAGCAGAGATAACTTACAAATTATTGTTCATTATTCAATAGCATGACAAGAGCATGAAAATTTTATAAAGGTTTTAAGTATTCTAATAACTTGGTAATAATTAAATATAAAAGCCAATACACTGCTTTACGTTCTGTTTAATATAATTCCTTTGAATTTCTTCATTTCTATATATATTAAAGTATATAACGATATTATATATATTATGTAAATTTGCGTTATGTAAGTATGTAAGTATGGGGTTGAGTAAGTCAAATTGAATACTTTTTTATTAATATAATTTAATGGTAATTAACTATATTTAGCTACAATAATAGTCATCACAAACAATTATGCAGTAATGAAGCACTTAAGTAATCAAGTACACGTGATACAAGTAAAATTTAACTATTTACTGGGCATAATTTGCTATCAATCTCATCAATAATTTTTAAATTCTTTTTTATATCACATAGGAACATTTCTTTATCATTTAAACTCTAATAATAATTTTCATTTACAATTTAAATAAATTATTACATCCTAAATAATACATTACTTAACAATAGAATTTAAATAAATAAAAAAAAGCTTTTCTCCTACTATTGACTCATTGGTGTTTATGAATCAATTTGTAATCACGAATATCGTACAATTCCAGAAACGAATATAATATTTAACGGCATGTAATTGTGATCAATTGTTTTTAAGTCCGGCATTATAATGCATAAAACTAAACAATAAATATTCAGCATGACTATGTTAATCGGAGCTTTTACCAAAAGCAATTATTTTTTTCAAATAAGTTTACGTTTAAGGACGCATGAAAATCATTATTCTCCCGCCGATTAATGCAAATTTGTGGATCATAATTCCTGGATGAATTACTTCGAAGGAAAATGCTCTCACTCGCGTAGCACATTTATAAATAAATCCACAATATGGAAGCAGGATGTAAGTCGTGGTGACGGGTACGCATTTTTATTGGTAGTGGGCTGCAGAAAATCAACATCGGACACTAAAGGATTAATTAGAACTGCCAGCTCATCCTCGAGAAATTCAAATTCCAGGGAGCGCGAGGGCAGTCGAGGTGAAGGAGGTGGATATCGGGGATGACTAAGTCGATCAATTACATCCAGTTGAATTACTCTCACTTAGACAGTCCGTGGCAAGCCGCACGCCAAGTAGATTAACCATCTCCTCTCTTCATACCGCCCTTTCCTCTTTCACAATGAGAGTATTTTTCATAAGTGCTTCCATTGGATGATATGCCTTTATTCGGCCACAACATCGGGTTTCATATTGCTCTTTTCGCTTCGGAGTAGTCGCGACTCTCGCTGTACTAAATATATTTATTCGAAGGCACTATCGTAACTTCAATTATCATAATAAAGTATACTTTTTATTTATTTGCTCACTCTTATCATATAAACTGATGTATTTTATCCTAAAAATATAGACCAATGCATATTATTTTATTGCAATGATTTTAACATTGACGAAATAAATGAAATTGTTTCTAATTTGAATTTTAAATTATTTATACTTCCATGCAAGATCATAAATAGAATAGTCGATTATTTCAAATATTTTTTTAATTTTCCTAATAAAAACAGCTTTACAACAATAAATATATATCTTAAAAAATGTTATTTACAAATAAGAAATTTAAAGCACCTGTTAAATAGCAATCATATAATTAATGAAGAAAAGATTTTTGTTTGTGTTTATCTGCACAAGTCGATTAGTTTCATTCATCAGCATTTCGATTAATTTTTAAAGAAAATCATGATGTCGCTTTACTAGAAAGTTCTGTTACACAAAAATGAGCTTGTATTGAAGTTCTTCGGTAATCAGACAGACAGCAACGTCTTAATTGAGTAGAGTTAATTTTGTGCAAATTTCCGAGGGAAGGAGACCAAAGATGTACCAGACAAACGGGATAATTTTCAAACGGGTGCTCGTCCCTTCCCAATTTAAATGTGTCAGTGAAAATGAAATTTAGGCACGGTCGGATGAGTCTTCTTCCAATCTGAAATTGCCTCGAGTGAAGTATATTCTATAGAAAAAGTACAATGACATGTGTAACAAAAAAAAATTATAAAACGAAATATGATAGCACGAAACGAAGGCACATGAAAAAACAAAAAGCAAGTAAGAGACTTTTTTACATTGATTTTTCTAGGACTTTCTTACAATAATATTAAGGTATTAATTCAATTAATTTCCAAAATTTATAGTGTATAAGTGTTGGGTGGAAAATCGTTTTTACATACGATGTCTCCAGATTGTAGACTATGATGTAATTACATCATCAACTTATACCTTATTAATATAAAACATTTTAATTACGCTATACTATAGTATATTTTCTTTAATAATTTCAAGTAAAAATATAAAAAAATAATTAATAAAACAATCAGTTTCGAAAAAAACAATAGAGCTCATTAGATACCTCATAAAATATATATTATGCCACGACTTTTTTACGAATTTTATTACTATAATGAAAAACAAAATACTATGAAAAAAATACTTCATATTTATAGTCATTCGTAACAAAATGATTATTGCTTTAATACATTTTTTTTCATTTTTATTAAAAAAACTCTACTTTTTCCAATAAAACAGTAAACAGGAAAAGCATAATTATTTACAGAACATTTTAAACAAACAATATATGTATTATACTTTTTTAAATAAATAATATTTATTAACTTTCAATATAAACATCATATAAATATAGTGATATATTTATATTTTTTTTAGTACAAGACTTATTTCAATATCAACGTTAAATATGAAACGTGATGCAATGATTATAGTTTTATTTAATAAAAAGATATGAATGTCTTCGAACGAAAGATGATACACATCGTTCATGGTTGGATCTATAAATATCCTTCGGTTTTAATATCTTTATTTTGAACTATAAAATATCTTTAATATGCCAAATCCCGTAGAGGCTATCCTAGAGTTTTTCTTGTGCTTTTCTATTTTTTATAAAAGTATATCATAATTAATGAAAACAAAGAAAGTTTGTAAAATTAATCTTTAACTGAATTGATAAAAATTTTGTTTCATATTTTTAATTTAGATTATAAATCTATATATACTAGTATATTATATGCAATATACGGATATGCATTCATAAATTTAATATTCCATCCTTCGGTCGACATTTTCTATTATCATGCCGTTTCTTCATGTAGACATAAAATAATTTCCTAACAATAAGCCACATTTCCCTGTAGTCGGTGTCAGGTGTACATAATTACTTGGTGTCTTGCACCTGTGACGTCACGAATGTATCTATAATATGAGCATTGAAGGGAAGCCAGAAATACTTGCAAAAGCCTGATACCGCTTCACATAGGTTCCGTTGTGGCTTCGCAGATATTCTATTAGCTCATTGATTCTATTGTACTTCGCTCCTAGTGATAAGAGTAATACGAGCGAAATTGACAAAAGTATATTATTTCTTTTTTCTCCTTATTTAAATTTTAAAACAAAGTACCATATACATATTTCACAAAAGACCTCCGAACTTCTTTGAATTTTTATTGAAATGCCTCTTTATAATTTTGTTAGTAACATTTTAATATACAACACTGAAGTGACTATTTTATGATGGATGCTAAACCGAAATAATTTGGAAAAAAGGGACTAATTTTATGTATGCAACTGAGATTATAGACATTATCTTTCACAATGAACTGTTATGAACTAACTAACAAACAAATAACTAACAATGAACGAATTTTGCTATAAAGTAATCACCTAATTTATCTTTATAAACAAAATAGTTAGCTAGTCCATTTTTAATATTGTACGCTATTATATTGTGTTGAAAAATGTAAAAAGTATTATGTTTTCCTGTTTTAAGTTTTTAAACATTAATAAGGTTTCATTGGTTGTGAGATTAAAATATATATGGTTTATTTAAATTAACATAGCTCTATGAGTTTCGATGTTAAAGTACTATTAATATTATCGTGCAAATATATCTATGTGCTAATTTATTTTACTATAACAAGCTACCAGATATAATTATACAGATAAATTCGAATGACTGAATCTATTTACAGAATAAAATACATAATTACTCATCTGTACTAATACTGAAATATTATTGTAATTAATTGCATAATTCTATTATTATATAGTTGAGTAATAATACTTGCACGTTGAAAAAAATCTGAATATTAATATGCACCTTTTATACGAATCAATTTAAATTGTCTGAATATTCAATAATAATTGAACTTATAGTAAATTAATCTGTGTTTGTTATCAATTTTTTACTATTCATTTAGTATTTTAATTTTCCTAAAACTAATTACAAATAAAATCATTATTAATTTTAAAAAATATCTATGAACTGGTTCAATATAAAATAAAATGTTTTGAAATTTGCTGTAATGACTACAAAAGTATGTATAATATGCCCAAGAAAAACTAAAGTAAATTGATCATGATTCAAATTTTTTTATCAAATTTCTTTAAATATTTTTCCAAATTTTCAAATTGTAATATTTTGGGCTTTCTATTATTGTAAAACATAAATTTATGTTAAAAAACTTCAAGTCATTTATTAGGTTAAAGAAATTATTATATGCATTTATTTATTCATTATATTCATTTTTATTTAATTTAGTAACCATTTAAGTAGAGGTAATATTATAAAATAATTAATGATTATTTTTCTAAAAAGGGCACACTCCAGTAACATATTACGAATAGAAATATAATATTACTCTTTTAAGCTGTAGGATTCGTTTTATGTTATGTAATACAGCCGTTAAGCTTGTTTATATATTTTTCCATTGTTGATCAAAACCACGCAGTTACGTTATATAAACGCATATCCTGGTATAACAGCCATTGTGAAAATTAAAAGGGTAAAGAACGGCGTTACTTTATTAAACGGAAATTTCACAAAATCTCGGACAACATAAAGGCACGGCGCATGGCAATGATGGTCCTTTCAGTATGACCTACAACGTTCCCAGCGTTTTTAACATTTCATAGACGAGAACATCCATCGGAACCTCAGCAAAATATAAAGTGTGAAGCTGATGCTCTAAACACTCACAATTCTTTTTGATCTTTCGTGGTTGCTACGTAATTTTAGGTTAAATTACATAATAAACGAAATAGCACTTCCTCCGAAAAATAATGATCATTTTATGATATAGTTACACGATAATTAGATGGGATATAATATTTAAGTGCAAACGACATCCGCTTCTAAATTTAAAAATTATAGTATTTTATGCTTCCATATTAATGAATGATGTAAAGAAAACAATTAAAATTTTTTTCTTAATATTTACATACACATTGAAGGTAAAAATGGTTGCCATTCACGAAATTTGTATGAAATTCAAATAATTTACACTATTTTTTCAATTTTTTTTTTATATTTAACTTATAATTAAATTTTTATATTCAAATAATAAATTTTTATATTACAACATAATTCATTAAAAAAAAATGCGATTATTAATTATGTGAAAAATAAGCTTATTTTACATATATTTAAAGAGTACTAAGATTTTAAAATTATACTAATATTAAATCGAAATAATTGAGGCATTGACATTGAGATTGAATATATATATAGATTCACGTTTCAAAAGCTATGCATCTTTCTGTAACTTCAAATTATCATTAAATTACAATCATATATTTCAATACACACATTAATGTTTTTGTTGTAAATAGTAAGAGATTTATAGCCTTGTCTTTTTGTTTTTGATAAAATTTTTGTTCAAATATTTCTAACTCGAATTTCTATTATCTAATTTTTTCATACATGCGTGTATAGATTTAAATAAAATAAAAAATATTCCAAAAGCTTTTACGATATATTTTGTTGTAATTAAACATTAAAAACTGACATGAAAGGAAATTTGTTATTTTAGAACTATTTTTTAAAAACATGGTTTAAAAATGCAGTAATTTTAGGATAATAAAATAATTAACTAATCACAATAAAAAAGAATCAATTAAATTTAATTATCAAAGAACTTCAAAATTTATAATCCATAACGAATATATCTATATTTGATAACATACATATTTTTTTAATAAACATACAAAGTATTGTCTTATAATTGCAATAAAGTTATAAAAATATATTTTTTTTTTATTATTTGTATATTATTGTGTTGAATGATTTTATCTTTATATTTGCAAAGGTATTCGTATAAATGTAAATTCTGTGGAATAATTTATCTTTTGGAAATTTATACGATTCAATTAAGATAACAAAAATAAATAAAGTTGAATTTAATTAGAAGTACTTTAAAAGATAATTAAATATACTGGAATATGTCTTAATTGTATACAAAGTATTAAATGGAAATAGAAGCTACCCGTATTTTAATAAAACATTGTAGATCTGTGATCAATTAAAATAAAGCTATGACCTACCTTTTCTATGATAAAGCCTTTTCTGCTATTTTGAATGTATTACTAGATTTATATTGTAATACATGTAAGAGTAGAATTATGTAGTTAAAAAAATCCATAAAGGTGATCTAAGTTATTATATCATTTATCTACAATTTATATCATAATACATATATATATAAAGAACAAATAAATATATATTAAATTTTTTAATTTGTATGGACAATATTTTTTACTATATCTCATGGTATTGTATCTCATTGAAATTATTAAATATCTTTATTTATAAATGTTAGATTATATTATATATTATATAAGTATTATTTTATTCAAATATTGTAAAATTATTAAATGTTTTATTAAAAATTTTAAAGATTAAAAACTTAGTAATACAATAACAATATTTCAGCATGTTACATTAATTGATAATTACATGTAATATTATTTTCAATTAAATTCCACTTTATAATATAGAAAGATTTATTTACATTCCAAATATTTGTATTCATAATTTTGTAATATAAAGTTCTTACACTTTTTATTGCAGATATTATTTTAGTAATAAATTTCAATTCTCAAGCACGGATAATAATATAGTACTCATATTATTTAAACAAACATTGAATTTAATTATTTTAATAATATTCTATAATTTGATTACGTATTAATTAATGCAGATACCGAACTATACTTTCTTAAAAAAATCAATTGGTACTTAATTTTCTTTCTATTTAATATCACTTACTACTAAGCAAATAATCACAACGAAGCTCTTTATTAAATACACAACAATTGACATCAAAGTTACACATGCACGACTCATTTTAACAAAAACGATTATGTATAAAAATTGTATGCAAATATATGAATCAAATACATATGCTTATTCTTAACAAATTATCAATTTAAATTTTTTATCTTCAAAGCGTTAATGATTATTAAAAATGTTATACTTAAATTGCATTGATTATATTCTGGTTTGCTTTCATCAGCCACAGACAGACTTATAATTTGTAAGACTTCACTATTGTTGATAAATTTTTCATAATTTTTTAATTTATTCTAGCTTTCCATTATGAACACTAGAAACTTAATATGATATGATCCAAGAGTAGATCGTCCGTCGTGCAAACTGCCCTATTCGTTGGAGAATTAAAGGCGATTAGGATTCTAGAGAGGAGAATAATGAAGAGGAAGAAAAACTATAAATAGCGGCGGTATGCTGCAAAGGTTTGGAGTACTTATTCAGTCGTATAAAGACTCGATTTCAAGTCATAATACTTCATAAGTTTTTCCAAGAGATTTACGTGTATTTCATTTGTCAGATAAATCAATTGATTTTCAGACACCATACTTGCAATGTTAGAAATTTGCGGAGTCACAAAAACTAATGTCCTTCCCCTCTCAACCTTTTACCGTTAAATTTTTACTTTACTTTTTAAGAAAATTTTTTTCAATGAAAATAGCAATAACTGCTAAGTAAAGATATTAAATATAAATGGTTGATATATGTATTTTAAATATATTTATAGCAACCATTTAGTTTATACGGCTTAAATATTGAATCCATAAAATCTTTCAATATCATTATATCAAGGAATTGTATTTAAACTATAGGTCAAAAACGATTACTTTCTATAAATTATTATTTAATAATAAATGATTAATTTAACATGAAAATATTTTTTAAAATTTCTACGATAATTATTAACAGTTAAAAGGATCTTTAATATATCCAATTTGAATTTTTATTAATTTATATTAATTTGTTGTTCGTTTAATTAGTTTTATTACAATAATTTTCCAACTATTGCTGAGAATCATAATTGGTTTCAATCCATATCGAGTATCTTGGGCTTATAATCTAACAAAACATTCTCTACTAAATATAAATATAAGGCAACTGGAACATTTCAAAAATTAATACTATAACGAAACATAAGTTAGACTGAAACTACTTGAAGTGTTGAAATTCACTGGAAGTGTGCGGTACCGTCCAAGAAATCTAAAGGCAGTTAATGAATATTTTTCAAGGCCCTTACAATTTGAAAGGATATTTTAACTACAGTTCCATCAACACAAATAAATAAGATAAGCATTATGATGGAATAATTGTAAAATATTTTAGAAATTTCTCCTTACTACGATATGTAGAGTAACGGAATTATTATTTTAGAACGGAAGCTATCATTTCAAAAAATTTTAATTCTAGGGAATATATTTATTAATGTTTAATTAATGTTAAATACAGTTTATGATTTTCTATTATAAATATGTTGTATATCATGGCTATATATAATATTTAAAATTTTACAAAATTAGGAAATTTTTAATTTATATTTGGTTATATAACCCTTTCAACATCATATTGACGTATCGATAATTGTTTTTCCAGTAATTGCAATACTTATAAATGCATTGAATTATTTGATCAATTGATCATAAATATGACTTATTGTTCAATAAAAACCACATAAAACATTAGTAATAATTAATAATTATTAATATTATTATTTTTACTATATTGACTGTATAAGTTCATTGACTTATAAATTAAAGTTTGTTGATAAACACTTTTTTTGATGAATTATAACACTAATTGTTCAGTCGGAATGTTGATTAACTTGTCTTAAACCAGTGCAGTTTATATAAGTTGTTTACGAAATTATTAATTAATATTCTATGCTATAAGTTCTTAACATTTAATACAATTCCCTTACCATGGAGACATTATGTTCCAATATTCTTAGATCGCATCTACCATTAATTATAACAGCCTTGAACTATTAAAAAGAATAAAAAATATTACATTATAATCTTTACATTAATTTTGATTCATAGTATCGCAATTAAAAATGCATTCATGTGCATAAACTTAATCATCAAAGCTTGTATATCTTTGACAATTCTATTCTTTTCCTTTAATTAGGAATTAGCAACCTTACGCCTTTTGTATTTATTACTTCCGCATGATATCATAACTTTTATCCTTTATTTATTATACATATTTTTCAATTTGGTTACAGCAAACTAGTACTATCGAGGTATGTAAAACTATCTAATGAATATATTTTATGCTGTATACGGCTAAGTAACAAGTTTTTTGATCTGAGTTTCATCTATTTTAAATATATACTTATGAATAAACTATGAAAGGTATAGTTCTAAAAAATAAGTAAATGTAAGATAATTTAAGAACTTCAAATTATATTAAAAAAAAAAGTTTTGCTGTCTCTTTGTTTTAAATTAATTAAATCCTTTTCACGTAGCTTTATTGTAATATCATAAAATCATTTTTAAATAAAAAAATCATATTATTCTCATTATTCATTATGTTTTTATATAGATTCAATAAAAGGTATAGAGAAATAAATTCAAATTTTATACAAATTGTTATTATTTAAACTAACATTAAAACTAAAATATCCATACATATAAAAAAAATTATATATACATATAAAAAGCCTATAACTGCTTACTTTACATAATTAAAATTTGTTACTTGAAATATTATTATAAGAACTCAAAATACAATAATCATTGATACAATATTTTACAATTTCATAAAATACATTCAATTTTATCTCGAACTAAATTGTTTTTATGATGTTTTAAATTACAACTTTCATAACGTAAATAATATTCTTTAAAAATTAAAAAATACTGTTAAAAATTTAACAATGTAAAAATATTGTTAAAAATTACTTCTTATTTACAAATTTTTAATTTTTATAAATACAGTAGATAAAGAATGAAATACATACATACATTATATACATCTAATATTTAGCGAAAAATATATTTTTTATCAAAATCGGATATCTCTTTTTAATTAAAGACTAAAAAAATTTCACGAATGATTATTGTAGTCAATTTTTCAGTTATACTAATACTGTAGTAATGTATTTCTAAAAAGAGAAATTATCGATTTTGAATATCAAGAACTACGACATCTCAAATATGTTTAGTTCCACAATTCTGCAAGCGATTTGATGGCATCTATTCAACAAAAAAGGTTTTAATATTTATTAAAAAAAAAAAAAATCCATAGTATTGAGATACTAGTAAAATAATAAGTATGACATCTGCTTTATTGGTATGATATTTCATCTAAAACTGAATGTTAATTACTTAGTTTCCTATATTTAATAATGTTTTACATTTGTTGCTATTTTTTCATTAATATTTTTCTTAATATCTATTATATAATTTTTTAAGAAGCTTTTTACTTTTAAGAAGTTTTTTATGGATACTGATAAACATAGAAGCTCACATAACAATAACTAAATAAATAAGCCTTAACTACGTATTATTTTTCAACTGTAGTTGCGAATTACTTTATAATTCATAAGGTAAACAAGACAACATAACTTTAACAATCATATTAGACAGTCATATAATCTTCGTAAGAATCAAATTACAATTTAACAGCGAATTCCTCGCCGACTATACGTAAAATATTTATCCAATTTCAGTTGTCTTCGGCACGATTGCGCTTGATGTGCAAACTATGCTCAAGCGTACTTTTGTTCGAACGTGCCAAACTGTCTCACAGTTTTAAGCTCAATTCAGCGACTTTTTACGCTAGTTGCCATCGAGTACGTACGAACGTAGTGAGTAAAATTCGCGGTACGGGAAGTAAGAGGAAGAGGATGGATCGATTTTACGTGAGCTACCACAGATACGTACACCACCGTGACTCGAGTACTCTTCTCAACTCCAACACAAAAACTCGCTCAGACAAGCGTGAGTGAGCCGTAACTAGTCTCGCTTTTCTTCCCATCTCGCTCTTCCGTTTGTTAGTTATATTCATTGGCTATGTCTATCTACAACAGATTTTTCTTGGCATCGAAATAAAAATGGTTGGAATACACGCACATGCCCTTGAAAAGTGTCTTCGGTGGCCAATTGATCTTAGCTGCCTATCGAGTGCTATATCGCGAAAATTAAAAATAAACCTCACATTCGATTTATTCCAGCACAATTTTTTTCTTAAAACGCAGTTATTTTTGTGCAAATATGGCTTTTTTCGCATACGCAACTGTTTCTATAACCTTGAAGCTAAAAACCCATACAGAGCTTATAAAGATCGACATTAATAGTATAATAAATAGTTGCTAATATTTAATTTTCTTTTGAGAGCCAACAATTAACTGTTTTCTTTTCAATATATTTATACAATTTTTATTCTTTCATACCGTAATAATGAAATTAAAATTACCTTTTCCTAGCTTCAATTGTAATAACAACAATATTGGGTTGATATTCTGATCCACGTAATAAAAACTTAATACTTTTATTTTCTGAAATTAATATTTAAAAAAATTGATGCGTTATCCTGGATAGATCGTTCAGTTGATGTTTAAAATCTAATTTTTACCTTGAAATTTTTTTAACCAATTTTACCACTATTTCAAGTAATTCAACAAGTAATGTGCGAATACTTCTTGCACCACCCCACAGCACGCTAGGAGTGAAACCAATCGGGGCTTATACCCTCTCAATTTCCGGCAATGCTCGCCATTCCTATAAAATAAGCACAATACAACGCAGAACAAAAACCAAGAATTACTCATCAGAATAATCGGTACTCACGTTTAGCGATTTTCCTCGGAATCGGAGTAGGGAAAGATGTTAAAATAAAAAAAAAATTTTAATCGTAACCGTTATCGAGAGTAAAGTTTTATTCGCGGGAATACCGGGATCTGTACACCCAAAATAATCGTCCCGATGCACCGTATATTCCGAATTCTTTACGTATCTGCAAGGTCCACCTGCGCGAGGAACTAAAAGAGCGTAAAATTTAAGACACCTTGCGTTGAGATGAGGAAACGAGGGATTAGCAAACTTTAGTGCAAATTGTACAAAATGGTTATAGTGAAAATTTTTATTCTTTGAACTGGATGAAATGCGTCGTGGAATTCCACGATTATATTAAAACTTTAAAGATAACAATCCGTAGCGTCAGTCATTCTTTTTCCTACGATATATCTGACTAGATTTTTTTAATTTTAATTCCATATACCTATTTTAATATATCAAGAATGCATCAATTGCATGTTTGGTTCAAAAGAATATACAGAGATTTTTAGTAGTTTTTAAAAGATTCATAATAGATAATGTATTTTTATATTTTTGAATTTACAATTACAATGTTAAGAATCCATGTACATTTTTCTTACATATTCTAACAAATAAGTAAATAATTAAATTCTAAATAGTAACAAATGTTCCGGTTGATTGCGGATAGCGTATTAACTGAAAAAATTCGCATGAATTCAGATACTACTACCTTTACATTAACTCCGACGTACATTGTAAAATGTAAGGGTACTTGAAATAACAGTGTGACCGCACTACAGATGCGAACCAATATAACGGACACAATATTAAAATGTTCCTGAAATCCATTTCCTCGTAAACGAAATATTCGGGATACACCCGTTTTAACAAACTCCTCAGCATTCAATTCAAACTGGTAGTCCACATGCGCATAGCTAAATTATGTTAACATACGGCCACGAAAACTTCGGGTGCCATGAAATCTAGTTCAGTTAATATCTGTGCTTAAAATAAGAATAACGAGAAAAAACGTTTGTTATATCTTTTTTATACTATCCATGGGTTTACTTTTACAAAAAGGCGAGAATCTTTTATCAACATATTTATTCGTTTCGATTTTCAATAGTGTATGCTTGAGTTTTCTTACGGGTGGCTCGATTGCGCAATTGTATACAGGCACGAAAGTGAACATTGTTGTACGATTCTTTGCTTTTTCACATTTGATTGTTGCCTCGTAACGGATCGATACAGTTAACGAGAGAAGCTTTTTCTAGTAGTCTCATTTTTATAAAGATATTTTTGCTTAATGCAAACTATTCTATTTCAAGGAAAAATAATTGAACGTTATTGAAAAAAAATACCACAAGCAGTAATATAAATTTTTTAGAGAAAATAATTATGCATTCAATACAAAAAATTAAAATAAGTTTATAGAATTATTAGATAATATGTTTGAAATTTGTTAGTTGGTTGATATGCGTACTTTTTCCGTTATTAAGGCTTAAATTTATTTGTCAGCTTACAATTAATTATACGTATACTGGGCAGGAGAGTCCTATAGTTGTTAAAGTAGTTTAAATTCGATCTTTTCACCTATTTCGTAAATGCAGTTACCCTATTCGCCATTACTTCTTATGACTTTAATCTTACATCGAATCCTGTCCAGATCTCTAGTACATCCACTTTACATAGGTTAAACAAAAAGATATATTACAATAAAATCGACATCGCGTTAACTTACTTCCAGAAGCTGAGAAAGTCTGATGATGGGGTACAATGCGACTTGGCGTATAATTATTCGCGAAAAGTAAAAATCAACGCCCTTCACCCTGAGTTCGGGACATGTTTGTTCCAATTCTCTCAACATGGCTGAGTGATCCCCCCTTCTGCTAACAGCTGACGTATGTAAATCCAAGAAAAGTGTTAAATAGTAGTTTAATTTACAAGGTGTCGCCGTTCTTTAAATATCATGCCGCATTTGTGAGTCACCGGATGCTGTGAACTAGAACTTTGATATTTCAAATCGACGATAATCATATTTAAAGACAATTTACGAAGATTTTAACTTTTCTAATTATCTACACTCATGTCAAAGAAATAAGGGTTATATTTATTGCGCTCATTTGAGAAATTTATTTTTTAAACTTTCGGGAATTCTTTTAATTAGGCTTAATGTTATATGTAGCGTTAAAAAATTCTTCAATGGCAATGCAAATTTTCTCCATAACCATACTGATTAATTATAGACAAAAATGGTTTGCATATTTAGTCAATTTAATTTGAAAAACTTAGTAGTTTAATAAAAATTACAAATTTAGGTTACTATGTTTTTCGAAATTTCAGTTTTAAATATAAGTATAAAAACCAAAACCAAAATTTTAAGTTTGTATTATATATATATATTATTGTATTATAAATTTTAGGATTTCGTACGGAAATTAAAAGATATTTATGTTTGTTTGATATAAACACCAACCGAGTATTTCTATACTAGTTTCAAATGTTTTATTAATTTCAACCATGATATCTAATTTTTAATCCTAACCTATTTCTTGTTTATCATACCAGTAATAATTTTTCTAATGGAAAGCTTTGAAGAAGAAATTTGAGACAAAGAATATAAAACAGTTTTAATTTAATTTTAATTATATACATTTAATGACACATTCAATCGTATACATATATTTTAAGTTGTATATTAGTTACAACTACAATATGAAATTAATCTTAATATAATAACCAATACTTGAAATTAAATTTTCAAATTAAATCATAATTAAATTAATTGGTATCTAATGAGGTATTAGTAAAATAATAAAATCAATCAGTAATTTCGAGTAAGTAAAATTTAAAACATTAAAAAATGTATTGTAATAAAGAGTTTTATCATTTTTTTTAACATAGTTTAATTATGCTTCATTTATTTTATACAAAGTTAATTAAACAAATCAAATCAATTACGAATCGCACGAATATCTTAAGATACATTTCAAGAGAATACAGCCATGAATCCAAATGATTTCCCAGAATTAAAAACCTATGCAGCTATTTACGAGGACTTAACTTACCTGCTAGATAATATAAAATAATCCATAGACACTACGACTATCCTACGACTATCCATTACTCGTCGTATGACTCGCATTAAAGGCACGAGAAATTTATAAGAGCCTTGATCCGCACATTTCGGACCCTCGTTAAAATGTCGTATGGCGTTAGATGTCGTTGATTCGTTCATGATGCGGTTCTATTGAATATACAGCAATAGTTTTAACAAGGCGCCACGATAGTTTATATCACCCTGGAGATGAGGAATATTTTTCGGGAATTTGTTTGATAATAGCTGCTATTTTTCAATGCGTTTACTGGCACATTTTTCATGTTTATGTCTTCATTCTTGATTATGATTGTAAGTAATTTCATTTTAACAATTATTTAAAAAATTTGGTCAAATATATTTAATAGTTATATAGTTTGAATGGTTTTTTATATTTTAAATTATTCAGAAATGACTATTATTATTGTGTGCATTATGAACATAATCTCTTTATTTAAATACATTACAAAATTCTAAGCTACCTCTTAATATGTAGCTAAAATTTACATTAACACATTATACGAATAATATAATATCTAAGATATTTATTTAAATAAAATTATTAACATTAATAAAAAAAACCAAATCGCTAGATGGCCGTAAAACCTCGAGATCATGAACAATGATAGATTAGATTCTTCTCAGACGACTTAAGCATGCGAAAGAAAATATGCAAAATAATTTTTTGACTGATTTTGTAGCTTTATATGAAACATGCGATTAAGAAAAAAAATTTTGATGTAGACTAATCCTGAACTAAAATGAATAGAAGTATTCATCTAAAGAGAATACTTATTACTGGAATATTCGTTATTATTGAGCACAGAAACTTTATATTAACCACCTGACAGTATAATAGCACTTTACGGATAATATAATTGAGACAATACATTGTTTTATTAACAAATAATGTTTAAAAATTTTCTATTTCGTGCATTGCCATATATTACACAAGTAAACATTTCAAATTTTATATGTAGCTAGAGTGACGCATTGTTGCAATTGAATGCAACATTTGAATTAATAAGTATCAAAATCAATACTCTAAAACACTTCATTCAAGAATTACATAATGCCTTCGCTATAAATGCAATGATACATGTTAAATATGTATCCGATCCTGTCATGATTTTTTCATGGCAAAAGTGAAATTTATTTTGGTTGCATCGGAAGCTCAAATTCATCATCAAGAAATAAGCCTTTAATTTTTTTTTACTTTTAATTTTATTTTTTTTACTATTAATTCTCCTTTATTTCAGTTTCTTGCGTTTCAGTTTCTTGCCTCGATATCTTACTTTATTCGCAAACCAAATAAAAGTTGTCAGCGCAGTACTCCAGTTTTATCTCATTTAACTGGGGTCGCGTAAGCCCTCGTTTTCATAGTCACGACATATTTGTCTGCAAGGCAATAACAACGAGAAGTCAAACGACTAAGAGATTTGTAATTTCTCATCCAATACAACAAAATTATAAACATATTCAATATACTGCTTCTGCTGAACGGATTTATTAATCATTAGATTATTTTAAATTTTATTTAGATTTTATATTAAATAATTATTATCGCAGAATAGCTATTATTAATTGTAATAAAAACAGTAAATACTTAGTTTATTTCGATACTATAAAAAGGATATCTAATAATTGAAATACCCAATTATCTCTTGATTAAATTTATTGTATTGTATATAAAATATTTTTACTAGCATAATTGACAAAAAAGTTTATGTAAATTAAGCCTAAATTCACTTTTTCTTAAATAATTAATATCAATGCTATATTATTAAATCACTATGGTATTAAATCACTATATATTATTTTCTTTTAAATAAAAAACTTATTAAATAATATAATTTACTAAGCTTATATGTTATAAAATTAGTTTTTACTTGCTAGTAAATTCTATATTATACGTACAAATTAAAAAAATAAAAATTTAAATTACAAAACTTTCACTCGTTCATACAACTTTCTTACAAAGAATTTAGAGTGCAAATCCAGTTCCTTAAATTGAGTTGATGTATCATAAAGTTATCTTTAAAGTCTTTTTAAAGTTAGTTTTCATTAGCTTTTCTTTCTTGCACAAAATTTTAACCAAAGATTAGATAAATATTTAATTCAAGTTAAAAGTTGATTATTTATTTACATTAAAGTAATATTTTATATAAATGTAAAATTATAATAAGGCTCATATTAATTTTTAAAATAATAATTTTTATTTTATAGAAAAAAATTAATCTATGCAAAATATCTAAAAAAAAAATACACATCTTTATAAAATCTATTTAGCTATAAATAAAAAAAAAGATCCAAATGGAACACAAATTTTCTTATAATTAAAATGTTAATAGCTTCTTTTTTTACTAAAGAATCTTTTAAAAAATTTTTATAAAGATGAAAGACAAAAACAAACAACTTTTATTATAATACATATAAAATATCAATTCACATAAATTTCTATATTTTTGAAAGCTTTTCATAATATCGTTCATAAAAAATTACGGAGTCTATACTACTATAAATAACTTTTTATTTATTATATTACAGGCTGATATTGATAATACTAAGTAATCCTAATTATTGATGATTTTCAATTTTAAACATTTCATGTAATGAAAATCTATTGGGAAGTCTGTCTTGATTAGTCAACTCGTCCATATTTTAAAAGATTTTTTTTTAATTTTCTTGGTCTATCGATTGTATTTTGACCAATGGTATTCATAGCTAAATTTACAATATTAAATGTTTCACTTATAAAAAATTTTTTTTATTTGCATTTTATCCTAAAATTATAATCTTTTTGTCATTCACATTTTTTTTACACTTAAATAAAAAGAAATTTTCATTTTTATTTTGAAAATGTTAATATTACCTGGTTTATATACATTTTTATATGACTTAATTAGTTATATTTTAATAATATTTTATTATAAAAAAAGTAAAAAAATCTTTTGATTATCTCTAAAAACAAATGTAACATTAATGAACTTTAAATACGTATCACAAAGACGATACTTAGAAAACTATATAAATTATGCTTTAAACGCACTATATATAAGTAGGTTGCCAACATATAATCAACAATGTAATTTAATTTTATAATTCTTATACATTTTTAAATACTTATATATAGTATCGTAAAAATTTTTAGAGTAATATGTATTCAAACCGATTGAATATATAAATCAAAAAGAATTTTTCAAACGAATAAATCTTTAAGTACAATTCAAGAATTTTATGAGTATTAATGAAGTCAATATATATTTTAAGCATTTCTACTTTTCACTACAATAAACCTCTATTTAATTGAGTGCTGCACAGTTTTTTAAGTTACATTATATAGCAATTCCATTTGTGCATAATTATTCCATCTACATTGTCAGTGATTTTTATTTATATATTTCTAATTTGGCATGGTAAACAACGATAAAAAAATATTTGTGAAAGATACAGCTTATTAAGAAAATTTTACCATAATAAAATTTATTCGTGGATTATAAATATTTTTAAGTATTTAAATAAATTTAATATAAACTAAAAATATCATTATCACGTTTTTATAATTTTTTAATTAATATTTTAATCTTTAAAATTGCATGAATAAAAGTAATCAAAAAATATATTTTATGAAAATATTTTATTCCCAGGTTTTATTTATTGTTAAATATAAATTAAAAATAATTTAATGCTAATTTTATTATATGTAATGACTTACAAACATACATACATACTATCATATTTTTCATGTAACTATTTACACTTTTTAAATAATTTCTAATGTTTTCACTTTTAAATTTTTCAATTCTCATTACTTCCAAAAATAAATTTTCTAGCATTATCATACTAAATAGATTAATATCATTTTTTATTAATAAACATAAAGAATGACTAAGCGATTTATTTTTCGGAATTAAATCAATAGCGAATTTTTTAACCAAAAAACTACAAATTTATAAAGAACTTGAAGAATTCTATAAAAAATACCACTTCAATACGTCATGAAAAGCTTCAAACAACAATAAAATCAAATTAGATAAGCAATCATAAAAAGATGCGATTCTTTTTTAATGATAAGAAAAACGAAGATTCCAACTGTTCTCAACAGTTACCAAAAGGACGAAAAAAATGTGGAAGTCCTGAATCGGTTGAAAATGAGTATTGCAATGTTGAAAGATAAGGGACAAGGAAAACTTTGTGGATTGAAATCCAAAAGGTAAGAGAAAGATAAAGAAGTGGACCTGGCCGTTACTCGTTTGATGGATCGAGAGGTTGTAAGGATAAAAATACCCATCCTCTTTCAAAGCGGGATTTTTCCGAGATCGTATGAAACGCTCGTATCTTGCGGAGGGGAGTTCAGTAACCGGCGATTCCTTCAGAACGAAAAAAAGCGATACTTGTAAAGTAATGGAAGAGTTGAACAGCCGTTCGTATTTTTACATAATATGCTTTTAAGATGACTATAAAGCCGGGCTCTTAAATCTGATACGGCTATATGGCTCCTTATAACAAGAGGGTTTCATTTTTTTTAAGTAATGGGATTCTAAGTACCATTTTTCAAATATTATTTAATATACGCTTTTGACGCTTTCTAATGGAGAATTATGACTTCGAAAGATATTAAAGTACTATCTTCATACAAACAAAACTT
This sequence comes from Kradibia gibbosae, assembly GCA_018907135.1. NCBI lineage: Eukaryota > Metazoa > Arthropoda > Insecta > Hymenoptera > Agaonidae > Kradibia > Kradibia gibbosae. The sequence continues at coordinate 11,163,318 of JACCHX010000002.1, read as the reverse complement.
AACTATCCACTCTTAGTCAATTATTTATTAACTGACCAAAAATTAATTAATATTTTTATAACAACATTGTACTTAATATTATTGAAATTAATAATTTACCATTATATTCTGATTCTTATTCCATCAACATTAAATTAACTTTTAATATTACATTATTAACATAGCCTCATACAATTTTAATAAGATCTTAACACAAACGTGCTTTTTAGATTCCTAAACGAATGCGATTGTTTAAAACCCTTTTTTTATCAAACTAGACGAAGAAAGTTATGTAGAATGTAACGAGTAAACCTTATTTAACCTCATATATAGTACCAAAGTATGTAGCAACAATAACATGAAAGTAAAAATAATTTTAAATAACAACAAAATTTTAAACATAGATGTTAAAAAAAATTTTAATAATTTTTATACTCTAACGAAAAAAACTTAACTAAATTATCTTCCCTTATAAGCAAATTATAATAAGCGGACAATTTAGATTAAAATTTTAGAATGTTTCGGTTATATAAATAAAAAGTCTATAGTCTAAATGCTGTATTAGTAATACTGTTCTTCCAATTTTTAAAACCTTTACCCTGCTTCCATGTGATTCCGATGAGTACAGCTGATCCAATTCTAATGTAATATATGAATTAATAAATTTTTAAAAATAAAAAAAAACATAAAAGTATTGAGATTAATATATTGTTTGTATAATGAGATGAATTTTTATATACATTGATGAGATATTACATTTGCTGTTTACTTGTTGAGGTTGATTTAGAGATTCGTTCAATTCTATATGACATACCTAAAACATGAAAAAAAAAGTAGAAATTAAAATATATCGCAAAATTCATTCGTATGATTAATATATTAATGTATACAATAATACTTATACATGGTTATCAGAATAACTATCAAATTTAAATATATAAATTTAATAACTATTGTTCAGTAAATGAAAATAAAAATTACATTTAACTTTAAATACTTTAAATTGCAATATAATTATGAAAAATTCGGATATAAATACATAATTATAGCAGCAGGATAATAATATTTTATATAAATATTGATTTTTTATGAAACCTTGAAAAATTTTGAGTTATTCATTTAAATAATTTTTTTCTTCAAATATCGCCAACAAAAGTAAGAAAATAGTTCATTTTAATTCAAAAGTGTAATTATTGCTGCATTATTTTTTTTAAATAGTTCTTTATACGATTTTACATAAATTATTATAAGAAAAAAAAATCAATTGCGTACATGTGTTTATATGTACTAGTGAAATAAAAAAAATGTAAAGAAAAGGTAATAGATTGAAGAAATTAAAAATTTTAAAGTATAAAATTAAAAGTAAAAATTTAGTTCAGCAAATGTGTTAACATCTCTAAAATTACACCACTCAAGAAATGTACTTTTCACGAAAGAAGCATCAATTTTTACTTCTGATATTAAGCTTGCATGTGCGACCAGTAATAAATCGAATTTAAAGACAGAACGAAGTTGGACTGTGAATCAACACGAAGGAACTCTAGCGTTGAAATTGTTTACGTTGTCCATTTCAACTACACCTAGGGCGAGAAGATAAGTCAATTTTAAAAGTTATAAACGCCAAGGGAATCTCCGAGCTCTCCCAAGTAATATCTTACAAGGATTGTTGTATTTTGACGGATAGTAAAGTTACTTTGTACCAGCCTCAGTACAAACTGGCGTCAATATTCTGAAAAATTGTACAAAACTAGAAAATTACTTTAATCATTTCATGTATCAATTAGGTAAGAATACAATAAAAACTTTGACGCCAGACTCAGCTTGTAGTCATAAAACTTAAATTATACATTCATTGGATCAAATGTATAAACTGATTGTAACAAGCAATTATTTAACAAATTAGTTTAATTTTCGACAATTAATAGAAAATACATTAAGCTAATAAAACAAATCTAATTTTCAGTAAATACACGACATTAAAAGTCAATGTAAAATTCGTTGTCGTGTAAACTAATAAAAAAATATTATAATTTCATAAATATTTTTTCATCTATTCAACAATTTACTATATCTAGTTTTTTTATTAAAAAAAATTATTTAATGTTTGTATTTCTTAAACTTTGCATATTAAGAAACCATTCTTATATTCTTAGGTAGAATCATGCTTCGATAAATCTATGAATTCTAATTTACCCACAGTAATACTGCATTATAACAAAACATACAATAATCGTATTAAAGCGAACGATTCAATTTTCAGTACATTATAAAAAAAATTGAAAGTAAGCAGGTGAAACGAATCATTGAACGATAGGCACTTTTCAAACTCCTTAAGAATCAAAGATTCGACTAAAGGTTTCGAAATTCAATTTATAGAGAGATAATCATATGCGTACGAAAACTACCTTTTATAATGATAAAGGACAGCCACATAGCTATTCAACCAGAAGGTCGCGAAAGAATTGAAACCTCGTTTTAGCTGGTACAGCTTTCACTCCATGGTCTAAAATTTATGTTCACCCTTAAAACACTTCCGATGAGTCAAAGACCCCGAAGAAATCGTGTGCGAAATCTTAGTTTTTGTTGGCGACATAGACAGAGAATCGAATTTGGACTAAGTTATATAGAAAGGATAGGCAGAAAAAATATGGAGAGCTCACTTACGAATACTCGGTTCTAATTTTTCAAGCCTGTAATATGTCTGCTTGTTTCATGAACTAGTCTGATTTTTTCAATGTATTTCATTTCATAAATTTAATACCTTATATGTCATTTTTAAGCAGAAGATAAAACTTTTAATAAAAAATAATAAGCTTTATAAAAATATGAATACATTACATTTAATATAACATCCTATCTTTAGTATAGCATTTAATTTCCCTTTCGTTAAACAACTAATGTTAACCGAACGAATGTAGTTTTATACCGTAATATCAATTATGGAAAACCACATTTAATTAAGGTCTGCTAAAGAATAAAAAATAATGTTAAAATTTTAAAGAAATCTAATATTTAATCTAAAAATTTATATTTAACATAATTTTGAGTAAAACTAAACAATACTTTACAGCTTCTTAATTCTCGTGAAATCAGTTTATAGTTGAAATTATATAAAACAGTTTAATAACGATTACAATAGTTTCCAAATAACACATATTTATTAACTAAAAATAATCTAGACGCTGATTTTAAAGTCTAAAACCACCTATAAGTATTTTTAAAAAATCCTATTTAATAGCTTTAATTTATATTACGTGTAATGATTCTTTGTTCGTTTGCGCGCTTATTTAAAGTACGTATGTTATGTGTATGCATTAGACCATATCGTATTTGAAGATAGGTTTTTAATGGCATTCATTGATACAACTTGTACATGTGAATGCACTGCAAAGGAAATTAAAGCTTAAAAGACCTTCACTCATTTAGGATTTGATGACTGCCGTAACATCTATAATTTAAAACAAGGAATATTTTGAAAAAGTGTCTACTCATTAAATGTCTTTAAAAGAATTAAATGATTAGCATGATTTCAATTAAAACGTTTTTTTGTAAAATTAAAACATGTTTAATCCATAAAAATGAAAATTTTTATAAAATTCAAAATATTTAAGTGATTGATATTACTGATAAGGTTAATTTAATAGTAAATGATACTGTATTGAAGTAGTGAGAACTAATTTTTAATTACAGATGGTTTTTTAATACAGATTAAGCACTGAAACTTAATTACACGTTACAGAATCTAAATTAACGATCAATTACCAGATGTTTGTATTTATTATCTTAAATAAAAAAAAATCCATAAAATCGACTGATTAATAATCATTGCTTTTTATGCAAAAAATCAATATCCACAAATGATTTTTTATTGCATTAATTTTCATGAAATTCACATCATGCTGAAAAAAAGCTTTTTTAAAGTTTTCATGAATTTAAATTATACGTTTCAATTTTGAACTAATTTAGTTTTTGAATACTTGATTTTCTTATATTCTTTTCATTATTTATTATTAATTCTAAATATTTCTTATTAAAATGCTTATGTAAAATGCGTACGATTTAACAAAGATATATTAAATTAATAAAGTTCTACTATAAAAAAAATGATTATAATACAAAAATATGATGAATGTTCGACAGCAAAATGTTTTTAAAAAAATTTTAGGATAACATATTGTTAAAATCATGAATTAAAATTAATTATATAAATTTTTGTCTCTAATATATTTATTTTTCACTAATTAAATATAGATTTATCTACAATTAATCATACACAGAAAATAACAATATACCATTAGATTGTATTCAGAATTTATAAATTATTCATTAGATTTATTATAAGTTCTTTTTTTTATATGTAATTAATTTTTTTTTTAATTTAGTCGAATGGTTAATTTTTCTATAATTTTTTTCAGTAAAAAGTTATTACATCATTCTTAATTTAATTGTTAATAATATCATACTAATAATATTAAATTGTTTCAATTAGGATATTCATGGTGCTTAAATCTTTGGACCATGGTATAAACAGATGTAAAAAAATTATTATTAATTCAATTCATTAAGTTATAAGATATCTTAAAATAAGTAGTTGAACATTTGTTGGCAGTATTTTGAATCGGTATGGAATTTTTTTCTTATAAATGAAATAATAAATTTTTTTAATACTATCTTCCATGGTTAAAAGAGTTTTTATGAATCACATGGAAGAGAAATTAAATTATTTAAAACAAAATTAAGAAAAGAACTAACTCTATCAATTTGAATAAACTTGTAATTTAAATAGTAAAAATATTAATCTATCACTCTAACCTGTGACGTCGATTTCATTAGAATATTTTGAAAATATGCATATTATATATATAAAAAAAAATGATATTATCGAAAAAATATTGAAATCGTGAACTTCTTTCTTAAGTAGCATGATATAATCTTTCCTATTCAATTAAATAAAAAAAACCGTTAATCAATGGATATAATGTGACGCGAAAATGTATGTTAAGCAACGGTAAAGTTCATGAGCGGACAAATCGTCATTTATCCATAGAAAATAAGGAAATATAGTCGTATTCGTGCGATCGTTATTACCTCGTAAACGTAATACAGAGCCTCCCGTCGCGGCGTCGCCATTATCATCGTCTATGAAAACTTTCATTACTAAGCGCGAACGGACATACGCAGGGTACACTAAACCTCAATCATGAAACAATAATAAATTTATATGAAATGTTTTCAAAAATATTAAATAATAAATACAAACCCTGTAACATGGTTACTTAACAAAATGATCAAATAACGTTAAATTTTACGTTTTTTTATACTTTTTATTTAATAATATTATCTTACTGAAATTTCTATATTAAAAATTACATAATAACAATAATGACATTAGATAATAGATATAATTTATAAATTAAAAAATATGTATGAAAAAGAAAATTTTCAATTTCATTAGAAACAATTAATAATTTTATGTTTATACGCATATGTAAATTGTTATAATATATAAGAGAAGCAACGCTTTTAAAATTGAAATAAAAATATCTGTTTAATTAGAATTTAATATTAAAAGTATTTAGCAAAATAACTTTTTGCTTAATTTTGTAGAGTTAATATTTTTTTGAGTTTTATATGCGTATATTAAATTATAGTTGGAACTGTAAAAATGTATTTATTAGCATAAAATTATAATTAATGTCAACTTTATTTTTTAAAAAGTTTTTAATTATAAGTGTTCCGTAAAAAATCCTCATCAAAAAAATAAAAGTAGCACAATTTTCAAACTTTTGTTGCATTAAAATTTGTGTAAGTAGGTCAATAATAAAACACTCAATTATATAGTATAAATATAAATCATAGGCTAAATACTACAATATGTCAATTCCACGAGTAAAAATTTCAAATATCTTGATTTTGCCTTGAATACGTTAGGACAGAAATAACAAAATTATACGTGGTATGTCAAAATAATAAAATCAGACTTATGCGTATAATTAAAGAATTAAAAAATTTTCGCAAAACGATTTTGAATTTCTAAAAGTATTAATATATATATTTTTTATTATTTTATGCATAAAAATCTAAATGCAAAAAAATATGCATTTTGTTTTTTTATCCTAATTCTACTCATAATACAGATCTGTATTCAAATAATTTTTTTCTTAGAAATAATTTAGGTTTTATAATAACTGTACTAGATAGTGAAGAAAAAAGAGGGAAAAGGATGTTTGAGAAAGAAAAAGAAAGATAGATAGATAGAGAGAGATGAGCAAGAAAGAGAGTAAGAAAATATTTGATTCAACTGTGAATTTCTGTATTTTTCGGTTAGAATAGAAATCAAACGTCCTTTTCATATATTATTGAAAAACACATTATTCTAACCCTTTTCACTTTTTAAAATCTATAAATAAATGTAATAGATATTTAATAACAGTCAATTATTTTCGTTTTTTTAAACACCAATGAAATTATTATCTGTAAAAAATATGACGTACTTATTAAAATTACAAAAAAAGCAGAGAATGATAATCACTACAAAATAGTATAAAAAATTTAATAAATGAAATAAATAAATAATGCAATAAAAAGAAAAATATTTTTATTTAATTAGTGTATTAGCGTTTTGACCTGATTGTCCTTTTTAGCATAAAAATTAATTTATCAATACTTTAATTTAATTAAATATCCTAAATTTTTAACATTATTAACATTTTTAATTTATATTACCTATATCTTATTATTATATTATTATAATAAAGATTATTGTTTTTAAAATAAAAAAAATGGTTTTAATAAAAAGTCGAATTTAATAAAAACCTTCTGACTTCTGAAATAAAATATTTATTAATAAATTAGGATAGCTTGTGTAACTTTTACCATAAATATTATGATAAAAAATTTAAGTGCATTGAAATAAAGGTATTATAATTAAATACTGAAACCTTTATAAATTTTTTTTATTCACGCATTGATTTCGATTTTTAATTTTTACATGAACGATGGTTCATCATAACTTTCAAAGTTGACAAGTACGACCTGAGTTTGACGTGATTAAATACAAAAATAATAATTGTCGGAAAAATAAATTTGAAACAAAAGGTAAATTGGCGAATGCGTTACGATTGGATTCATCTGCTTTAGACAGCTATTCAATGAAAAACATGCGCTTGTATTAGCCGTTATTCCCATGGTTACATAAATAATTAATTGATTACATTTTAAACTGAAGTACCACTGATTTTGCGATGCAGAATTATTAGTTACGAGGTACAATATATTAAAAGCATAAAATATATTAAAAAATATAAAAAAAACTTTACTTATTATCAAAACCAATTTTTCATTTAAATTTTCTTTATAAATTTTCTGACTTTGTATTTAGATATCTTAATTATTTAGTTATAAAAAATTTATAATCAAATCGAAAACTATGTTGTTACAAGCTTTTTAAATGGAAAAAATGACGTTTATATAAACAATAATCAATAATCTATTAAAAAATCTTCTTCAATCGCATTTCTATTTTTTTAGACTGTAGATTTATGAATATATAGAAATTAAAAAGCGACTTAACTCACGTCAAATTCGCAACATCGTGCAAAAGAAACTTTAATAGAAAAGCTCAAAGTTGTATGAGTTAAATTAGTGCCACATGATATTTAAAATAATCATCCAATGGTGAATATAATAAATAAATAAGATATAATGTACAAAACAGCAATAAAATTGGATTAAAATAATTACCAATTAAAAATCACTAAAAACAAAAATTAAAATCAACCGAATAAAAGTAAATAGAAAATAATTGGAGATAAAATGTACGTATGTAATGCTAAACTATATATCATTAAAACATTTTGTTTAAGTAATAAATTTTTTTGTAAATTAAATGAAATAATCAATAAAAGAATCTAAATATGTTACTAACGTAAAAAAGGATTCATTACTATGGACCCTTGAGTAATAAAAAAAGCATCTTAATCAACAACTCAGGTTTCAATTAAAAAGATTTGAAGTAAATATTCAATTTATCAATCACCAGAGTTCAATAATTTACTAATAATTTAATAATATATTTATTAAACAATATTTTTTTAAACGTGAATTTCTAAAATATCTATTGCTATTAAATTATGTTTGGTAAAACTCAAAATTTAAAATATTGATGAACTAAATTTACCAGTTGTGTAACATAAAAAAGAATTTAAACTACACGAATTGATGCTTGTTTGTAAGTAAAATTATATAAAATAGAAATATTACGGTAACTAATTAAAGGATTTAATGATTTATAGTTACAAAATTTCATTTATATTTATATATGAAATAAATAGTATTTTAATGTATATCAAAGAAATAAAAAAGAAAAGCATTGTTTCATTATAAAATTGAGGATTTATTTTATTTCATTAAATAAATAATACAGCTAAATAAGAAATTAATAAAATGAAGTTGTATATTTTTAACAAATATCTTGTACAGATATATAGATTTTTTAAGGAATTGTAAAACAATTTTAATGACAACAATTTCATTGGTATATAATAATAAATTATTTGTGAAGCTTGTGAGAATAATTTATCAGTAAAGGATAAAATTATTATACAAGGCGTACAATATACATTGCCAACTCTAACCGTAAGTTCAGCTGAAAATCATTCATAATCCTACTGGTAGTTTCGAATCTTCTGAAACTTAACGAGTATCCTTATTCCTTTGAACTTGATGTTGACATCAAGCACAAAGATTAATATACAATGGCGGTTTAGAAGGCAGATTTTTCTTGAAAGAACATAAGGTGACATTCTACGTATTGTGTTGCATTTACGTAGCATTCTTGCGGTCAACTTTTCATCCAACTGTGAACCACAAATGATACAAAGATGAAAAATGTTTGTTGAAGATTAAGACGAAATCGACTGACCTAATCAGAGTTTTATTAATATTCTTAACTAATAAAGGTTTTTATCATAAAATAAATAAATAGCTAAATGGGAATCAAATACTTATTTTTAATAATAGCAATAATAGTAACAATATTTTAGAAAGTTAAGAATATTTAATGATTATGATGTATAAATAATCAATATTTAATCATAATATTTCTTAAATTCATTATAAACTTCAGTACTAAAAGTTATGATTTTACATATAAGTGAACTCATTATTTTTCTGTATATTATGTGTAAATTTTTTTAATTAAATTAATTTAATAGATATAAAAATTTTTCACCATATTTTAATTTGCTTAAAATTATTATATCTTTTTAAAAATGAAAAAAAAAACTGGAAAAAATTTTTTTTAAATACGTATACATATTGAGTATATAAACGAAATATAACGAATATACTCAATCTGTCACGATTACCACCATCTGGTCATTTACGTTCCGAATCATCTAAATAAGGTTCCTTAGGGATGTTTTTATAAAACTGACATTAATAAATATAGAACGTTACAGATTAGAGAGTTCTGTTCTTGAGCCAAACCGAAACATAATGAAGTGTAACTAAAAATAATTAAAGCATACCCCCTGAACTCCTCAGCTGCTACACAATAACTCACGCTTCAATTTACCTCATTAAATTTGAATAAAGGCTTGAAATATAAAGTTTCGTCCCTTCGGCTGCGTTAAATTCGTGGACGGCAGTATCGACATTAACAGTAGAAGTTCTTTTAACGTGCGTCCATTACTTCTCACTCTCCTTCAATAAATCATTTTGGCGTAACACATGGCACGCGCGCATGGCCCCCAAACGAACGATACAAGTGGATTAGATTGAGCGAAAGGAAAGAAGGAGCAAAACATCGGAGGCATTGTAAGAAATATTTATTAGTTGGCTAGTGAGCGTGGAATGCGAGTCTTATTCGTAAATAAAGAATAAGTTTGGATTTAGCGTCGAACTTTTTGAGCCGGTTAAATCGTGGCCACAACTCCTTCGCTAGTAAATATTTTATTATGACTTAATTATTAGCTTATCATGATCTCATTGATTAGACAGTGATGCTATTCAACAGTGTTTCTGATACTTATGTATGTAATGTAATGTAATGTATAAACTAAGATTCGAATTCAATACGATAAGAATTTGCAACTTAAAGCATCGAAACGCAATCTTATCAATCCTCATTTATTAAAAGGGTCTTTCATCAAAAAAGCACACTTTCTCCAAGTTATGCTAATAAATTTTTAAGTCTACTGGAAGAGGGCTTGTAATTTAGGTCTTATTGGTGAAATTATTTTACATTAATTCAAAATTGATTAGTTCTACAATTCTCTTGAAAACAGTGTGTAAATCAAGATGTCGGACACCTCATTAAATAAATAAATCAATTCAACGATAAATTATATTAAGTATTAATATATGATTGGATTATATTTATTTAAAATTAATTGAAGAATGTATCATAAAGTTGTGTCTGTGAATCATGCGAGATGTATGCAAATTATATAATGTTAAAAAAAATAATAGAAATCTCAAACCTATTTAAATTAATAAAAAATGTATTAATGTATTTAAATACATTTAGTACAATCTGAAAAAGAACGGAGCTGATATAATTTGTACTACAGTTTGAATATTAAGTTGCTAAAATTAATACTTTGTTTTTTTTCATAAATTTTATATTATTTCTGCTTTTGGACTCCTTAAATTTTGTATTATTAAACTCAGTTTGAGAACTATTATTATTATTGTTTTATAATTTTGGTAATATACTAAGATTAAAAGTATCATAGTAAAATACAAAATTTATTATGTTTTCAAATCATTTACTATGAAGTAAAACTGTGCCTTGAAATACTTTCAAAACTATTAAAACTATTCTTCTTGATAAATTTTACGATACGTCTAATTTAAATTTCATCTTTAGAACTATTAGAACTACAAAAAAGATTTAAAGAAATATTTTTGGAATAGAGCAACATGATAAAAAGAATGTTAATAACATAGCGCCTCAATTTATATCTTTACCTCAAAACTAAGTAAACATTACATAAACTTCCTAGAATTTATCTTCCTTCATATCTTCATCTTTCTATCGTCTATTTGGTTGGTCTATCCATCTTTCCTTCCTTTTGTGTATAATACATGTAAATATTAAAAAATATTTATGATAGTGTATAAATAATAAGGGTAATTTATGTACGCAAATTATCAAGAGACAAAGTTTTTATCACTTATGTCGATTGAAGTGACAAACTTTTGACCTGAAATTTTATTCATGCAGTAACAATAATCGTCAACAAAAACAAATCACGATTCTGCATCAAAGGGAACTTTTGTATCGAAGAGAAAACAATACCTCTCGTAGCGTCCTCAAAAGACTCATTAGACACTTTGGGTCGAAGTCTGCTATTTTTGCTTCTGCAAAACAAGTGAGCTATACTATAAAAGCTGTATGTCACTAATCTTTTAAAAATTCCATTTCTTCCAGTTGACCGATAAGAAAATTCAGTCAGCCTTATCAAACAATATTTTATAAACATAAAATTAAACAAAATAAAAACTGATGAAAAATTAACAATGAAAATGATGTATTCAGCAACGATTTCTTTTACATTTTCTTGTAAAATGACATGTAAAACACTTTACTCAAATACATAAACTCTTTTGTTCTCTCGTTCTTTTTCTCCGTATACATCTTTCGTTAATCCTAGGTGCTGGCTTATCTTTGTCCGGATATACATGTAGTCGACTCTCGTGTTTATGAAGTATTTTACACTGAATTATATATAAGATAGAAAAGTTTAATTTAGTTAAAAATTGATGTCAAGCACACTTTTAGTTTATTGAAAATACAAAAAACATTTGTTTTCATCTAATTGTATGCTTAATTTCGTTTCAAAAAATTGATCTTAAATGCACTCAATAAATGTATTTAACAGAAAATACACTATAACAATGTATTCAAATATATATTTCTGCTTATGTGACCTACATTGTCTGCAACTATCAGGTATAATCCTATTTAATAAAAAATGCACTATTTTTATCTTCATAATCAATATTTCTAACTTTTATTAATATACAGTCGTATCATTAAAAGTACAAGACCAGCACTGTTAATAAAAAATTATTCATGATTTTAACGGACATATATAAATATATCCTGTTGAAATATTTAATAAATAATAATAGTTTTGATATTTTTTGTTTAATAAATATTACTTATAATTATTTGATTCTCTGAAATGATAAAATATAACAACACTTTACATAAATAACTGAATTAATAGTATTTTACAAAATTCAAGATAAAAATCATCTAACTACGTAATATTTATGATAGTATAATTAGTATTATGTCTTCTCATTTTTCTGAGCCATATAAGAATATGTTTCACAATTTCTCTCTTAAGCACTTATTTCTCTTGAGAAATAAGCATAAGAGTACTTTAATGTTTATATGTGTAATGAAAAAGTATTATCAATTATAAATTTAAAATAAAAAAAAATCCAAGTTAAAGTACGACGATGTTTGTTAAAATGAATATGCATATTTATGAAATCATTTTGCTACATAAATCATAAATGCATGAATTTTTTTTCAAAAAGTTTATACATATGTTTTTTAAATTCAAATGTGTATATAAATTATAAACAAAAATGAAGTAATATTATATGCAAACAGTAATTATCCTAAATAATATAATATTTTTTAATCTAATGTGACAACGTTTCATGTTACAAATTGAAATTCAATTTGTGAGAGCAGCAACTAAAATACTTGACCATGAAGATGTACCTAAAACTTGCAAAGAACATTTCCATATCAAAATGATTAAATTAAATGGTTAAAAAAAAGATAAGCTTTAGGTAAATAACCCGACTACCAAATTCAAGGTAAGATATTTATTATTAAGTAACAAGATTCATATCAACTGAATTTACTGGGCACCCTTGTTGGTCAAAATTTTAAGTTACATTATAATTGTCTTAGTCAATCAAATTTCAACTTTCTGAAATATTCTATGGCTTTTACCTCATCCTAAAACATTCATTTATATAATTTCTAATAACATAAATCTTTTTTCTCTATAACAAATTTAAGCATGTATAATCTAATGATGTTTAAATTCCATTTCTGTTTATTCGAATTGATTTGCAAGATAATTCTACATAAAATTCTATTTAAAAGAGTATAAAATGCCTTTATATTATAATGATTATATGCCTTTATATTAATAGTTTTGGCTTGTTTATTTAAAAGTATACTACTTCGTAAATTCATTAAAAAACTTATAGATGATATGCTTTTCATTGATATTGGAACAAAGTTATGAATAGATTAGGATAAAAATTTATTCATATCATATGATTTTTTATATATTAATCAATTTAAAATAACGTTTTAAAAATTGAATACTGAAACAAATTTCAAATATATGTACATAAAATATATTGAATTCAAAAGATATGAAATGGAAACATGACTAATCATATATAATTAATTAAAGGAATTGAATACGCTTATGTACTATTATAACGATCTTGCTTACTAAATTAATCAATTTCAGAAATAAATAATTTATGCAAATAGCCGATTAGCTGAACAGAAAGGTAAACTACTTTTTATAAAATAATTATTTATCATCATATATATTAATAGCTTTCGTAAACCTTTAAACAACAATAAGCATCAGTCTTATTAAGGATAATACTGTTTTATCACTTTTTAATCTAAAATCAGTAGGTCATAAGCATGAAACGTAAATAAAATAGTAAATATATTAATAAATTACCAAATTTAAATAAAATGGATGAAAAAGTTAGTTAAACCATTCATCATGTAAAAAATATTTGGCTTATTTGAAATGGCAATTGCGCCTCAATAGCACTATTTATGGTGCTTATACTTTTTGAAGTCTCATTAAAATAACTAGGATCATGTGAACGCTATTCTGTATAAAATTTTTGATTCTAAAAAAATTTGGTTCAATTAAATTAAAAAATAGTGCAAATTACATCGATAAATCTTTGTTGAACACATTGTCAAATTTAATTTTTGAAATAGATTAATTTATTATACATTATCTTATTAAAGGATATCATTGTGTTTTTTTCAATTTTCTTTTACAAATTTAAATTTAGTTTTAGTTTTAGTTTTAGTTTTAGTGTTTCGGAAATTGTTTTTAATTTCTATATATTTCTAAAGTCTTGTTTATTAATTTACCTACAGTAAGCAAACCAATCTTATTATTATTAGAATAGAAGAAGAAGAATGGAAAAAAGTCTTAATAAATTTTTTGCCATTATTTTAATTTATAATGAAAAGTATGTAGAAAAAATAATTACGAATTTAAGGTATGACAGACTTTCAATATTTATATTATAAGAATCCATTGAAAAATGCATTATCAAAATTAATTTATTATATTTCAGCCAATAAAACGAGAAAAGTGTCATGATTTTCAAAAGCAAAATTGTATAATATTTGCACATTACGATAATAAAATGACACAATACTCGATTTGATCTATCATAAAATTATTAATTTTAAAAATTATGAAAAATTTATAAAAAAAATATTTATAAACATTGCCTTTTCTATCATGCACATCTGAAATAACTCTTAAAAATATATTAACAATTGACGATTTCAAAAAATTATTTTAATCTAAACTTACATTCAAAATATCTAGAGAAATTATTTTCATCATTATTTTTACAGTTGAAGAAATAAAAAGATAACACATTTATAAAAATTATTTTTTCAGCTCAATCTAATTTGTACATTGATTTACGAATTGACAGACTTTATAAATCATAAAATACTACATCCGTTACAAAAAAATTTGTCTATATATTGGCATGTCAGTCAACATCTCGTTAAAAATATCGTGGGAAAAATACACACCAATAAATTCCGATTAAATGCTTCTGAAAATGAAGTAAACGATAAAAAATGCAATTCATTGTTAAATTTGTAAACCAATTGTTGTACAATATCGAGATAACTGCAGAAGCTGTGTATTATAAAATACTCCAAAGCGATTTTTAAGGTAAATAAATGGGTGAAATACCAAATAAAAAAATAGAGAAGAGGTGAGTGAGTGCAAATTTATAGTATCTGGCTGATTCGGTCTTTTTTCAAAAGAGACAAATTAATTATAAAAGTATTTTAAGGAATAAAATTCAAACAATATATGTAAACAATATATAGACATGATAAAACTTTTTTAAAGATTTTCTACGATGTAAATAAATCTTTTGGAAATATTAATAGTTCATTACAGTCGGTAACTGACTGTAATGAAATCACTCGCACAGATGGGAGGAAAAAATAAATAAAACCCGTAATCACTAATCATCGATCTAAAACAAAAGTCTTAACACGTGCCTACGTAAAATAAAAATTTGGATAGGCCCTTAGTCACACAGGTGAACACAGTGAATATACACTGGCTATAAATACACGAATGGACTCAATGGTGAATAGAACCTATTGTATATGATCCTGAAAAGCAGGTATTGAAGTAACGAAGAATTTACTCACCTTTGATTTAAGGAAAAATCATTAATGAAGTATTGCCTCAACAGCAATGCGAACAGTCAGTAATTCACTATAGGGTTTATCTTTCTCACGAAGGGAAAGAAGGTAGTTATATTAATTAAAATAGTAGTAGAAAACAGTTTAATTAATACTTACCTTAAATGAATTTAATATCAGTTGATCTTTCATTATTGTATGTAATTTGAATAAAGTGAACAAGATGCAAAGAAAAAAATAAAAACTAATTATTTTTTAAACTCTTGTTTATAAAACTCCCTGACTTTTATGTTAATTTTTCTAAAAATAATTTCGTATAATGGAAAAATATATTTATTAACATATGAATTTATAACATTAAAAAACTTCATTCTAAAGAAGATTACAACTTCATGAAATAAACCATTAGCAACAATTGCAGTATTAAACAAATTATATAAATTCTACATTATTTTTAATAATCCATGTTATACTATTTCGTCTTAATAAATAATTACCTTAGCGTAGATGCTAATATTAGAAATGTGTGTCTAGATTCTGATTAACATTTCCTTTTATTATATTGGTGAAATCGAGTTGCAAAAATGTCAAATGAAATCTATTTGTAAAACATATTGCATGAATATTAAATTAGAATGAAAATACAAAATAAAATAAAATGTAATAAATATTATTATTGCTTAATATTAATACTTCTTAAAATATAAAATAATATTATTATGATATAAACAGAAACATACAATTATAAAATTATAATATGTAAACAATATTTCATATTTGTATAGTTCGAATTATTTTTAGAATTATTCAACAAAAAAATGTATTTATTATAAAAATATCTGGGAAAAAACTAAATTGTTTGCAGAAGATAGATATACACATGAGATGTTGATTTTATGAAATTTATCCATTATTGTGTCATCACAATGAAATAATGGTGCTAAAGGAAAAATAAACTAAAGATAGAACTCAGTTGTATGAGCTACACATTGATGACAAGGAAAACATATGCACGTGCACCCAGGAGACATCATAAAGGGTAAGAAAAGAAATATAGATTAACAGTATCGTAGGGTGTAAGTCAAATCATGAACGTGGGTCTTCTCATAATTTTGATCATGAAAATGCATTGACATGATTCTTAAATTCTTAGATTAATTCTTGGATATTACAAAATTGATCCCTCTCTTAAAAAATTTTGTTATACGTCTTTCTCACTTTATGCCTCTCTCTCTCTATCGTTTACTTCTTTCTTTCTCTTTATACATCTGTTGCTCTTTATTTTTATCTCTCTATCTCTCTTTTTCTTTTTCCCTGTCATCTCTGCATAATATCATTAATTCAACTTTATTATTAAACAGAAAATTCCTTTCTTCCTACCGAACATACGAGAAATTCATTTGCTTTATTAAATTATATGAACCCCATCATAATACGGTATATTATCGTGAAAAGAAATGTGCAAAAAATAAAACATATTTAAAAATAAAATTATATTTAAATATAAATTTGTATAATTAATAAAAAAAAATTTAATTAATAGCTATTTTTACGTATTTTGTTATTTATAAAATCTGAAATTGAGCTGTAGAATAACAAAATAATATGATAGATAATAAAAATTATTATTTCTTCCCTATTATATTAAAATAATAAACGTTTTACTCGTTATTTCATTATATTTAAATTTAC
Source organism: Kradibia gibbosae (assembly GCA_018907135.1). Lineage (NCBI taxonomy): Eukaryota > Metazoa > Arthropoda > Insecta > Hymenoptera > Agaonidae > Kradibia > Kradibia gibbosae. The sequence goes on along the minus strand of JACCHX010000002.1, from coordinate 11,146,154 downwards.
ACTTTCTATGAATATAAAAACACCAATTTGCTTTTTCAAAATACTAAAATTTTTTCCATCGTATGATATTCTTCAATTTATCTAGAAAAAGTTGAAGAATGCTATGTATAAGTTTGACAAGGTGATAACAATCTCATTGACAGTTTTTATGTTGCGCTTCAGACTAAGTATATATAAATATACTAGATACTATCGACTTTCTTGAGATAAATGTAGGTAGCAAGTATGCAGTCTTATATTCTTTTAAAGTATTGTGATTTTTCATACAAGATAAAAAATACATTGCCGAGGAAAAGAGTTTTTAAATACATTTACAAACTCGTATTAACAATACAACCTTCCGGTTTTATTATTTCTTTCTAAGTTTTTCCCTATTTTCTTTCTCATTATTCACTTAATTTACGAAACGCCTTAGGAAGTGATTAATTTCAACTTTTGTAGATTGCTATCACTAGTAATTGTGCTCATAAAAAGATTTCTCCATCTTATAAATTTAAATTTTTAATTTTCATTTGGCTCTAGATTTTACATTTGAGAAAATCTATAATGTAGATACTCCTCTATCTTAACTGAATTTATGTACGGAATATCATACGGAATTAATACGATAAATGATATATAATTTAAATGCTTTTGATAAAATATTTATAACTATTATAAATTTATTTTTTAAACATATAATTAAAAATGATCTTTGTAAAATGTAAAAGTTTTTTGTGTATGTAAATGTAGTAATTATTTCATAGCTATTCTATGGTATAGAAGGAAAATGAATTTAATTTTAGATTTAAATTTGATTGAAAACAACAAAGTATTTTTAAAAATCATTTTAAAATTCAATTTTTTTACTAAACAGCATTTGTATGAATCAAATGAGTTTTAAACACTATTTATTTGAATTGTGATCATTTATTTGATTGTATCTTTGATGTTCAAAAATTGTACATTTGATTTTTTTTTTAAATTGAATATAACGTTATAAAATATAAATGTAAAGATTATAAATAAATTGTAAAATAAACCATGTATGTACAAAAAGATATAATTTGCAGACACAAGATGATCCTTTTAATGACTATTAATAATATGAACTATTGATTCAGCAAAGACATGACATTTAAGTATATCACCCAGGATGAATGTTAGTTCCTGTATGCTTAAATTTTGTATGCATCTGGTAAGCGACTCAACTTCATAGTTACTATACTCGTAAAAATAGGAGAAATAGCCAATCCCATTCGTCCGGAATATTGTAGTGTCAAAAATGCCATCTTCAACTATCGCCTTTAGCATATATCTTTATTTATCCAGTACAAACAACTGTGCGGCATGAAAATTTTTATATATATATTACAAATAATGTGTACAAGCCTGCATTAGTCACTGTTGCTTGACATGCCTTTATAACCCCGAGGAAAACTTTTAATTATTATTGTACAATCAGAAGCGGTGTTATCGATTGGCAATGATATAACCAGTAAACACTCATACACTGTTTGAAATGGAAGCTTTCGTATGAGAAGAAACAATAATTTATTGTGAAGGACGGTGAGAAATGCTCATGTCACTATACTTACGATATAAATATTACTGCCTAAATGCTCGAAATTGACATTTATATACTTATAAAAGCCCTTTTATAAGAATTAAATTTTTTAGCCTTAATTCGGTCTTAGTTTCAAACAAAAATTTTGAGAGAAATTACTTTTATAATTGAAAATATTAAAGGTACTATTGAATCAATTATATTCACTATTATTTAAATATTCATTTATATAGGTCCATATTAAATTTTTTACTGACAATCAATTGCATATTTTACATTTTTCATGAAAAAGCGTGTTAAGAAAAATATGTGAACAAAGATAAATTGTGATCAAAAAAAGTAAATTTAATATACACATCATATTCAATTATTAATAATATTATAATGTTTTGAAACAATTGCCGTATTCAACATTGTTGAATTTGATTTATTCTGTGATATAATCTTATGAAATATCGGCAAAAAGAATTATAAATCATTAATAAATAACGTAAATTGATAATAAAAAATCAAATTTTCTCCAAATGAATAACTTGTTAATGGGGAAATTTATATCATATGGCATTATTTTGTAATAGTAGTTGAGATAGTCTATCCCTGTAACCACAATTACGAAAATAATTAAGTAAAAAGTAAAGAATGCTTATAAAAAAATTTTTCTTTTTATAAAGCAAAAAATTCTTTTTTATATGAAGCGAAATGTTATCTAACAGCTTATTTATATAATGTAATATAATATTTAATATATGTAATGTAATTCAATGTATGTATGTAATATAATAATTAAAAAATACGAAATAATGTAAAAGTGTTAAAAATAGTAAAACAATGTACGTAGTAAAATACATATAAATTCTATATTTTGCTAATTTTCGAAATTTTATCCATAATAATAAGTGAGGGAAAAATAATGTCGCTTTAATAAATCAAAAAATAAATCAATTTTGATAATAAATCAAAAAATTACTATACAAATGAAGGCATATAAGACATATTATTCTCAAAGAAAAATCCATTTTTATCACTAATAGGATGAACAAATGAGAGTTGAGAATCGGGAATGTAAAAAGTAAAGAAATTAATACCCAATTGGAAACAATCACATACAACTTTCCTAAAGCAGTAAAAAATCAATTTAATTATTTAATTTATACGTTAAAATAATATATTTCAGATATTACCAAAATAGATATGTATGATAAATTTGATATTTTTGGTTATGATTAAGCCGTAAAGCAAATCGTACTTAAACATTTTTGAACTAATTATTAAAGAAGAAAGTTCAAAGTGTAAAATATTAAAAGATAAAATATAAAAGTGAGGTGTTCATAATAAAATTATTTTATAAATAAATGCTCATTCATTGAAAATTATTACTAATAAAAAATAACTCCAAGTGCATTACAATGTTGTTATTTCTCAAATGAAACATATACCAAATACAAAAAATTCATATACTTTATAATTGAATATATTTTTTTTATAATATAATAAAATAAGAAAACTTCTTACGTATTTCAAAAGACATGCTTAAGGATTTATAGTATTTGAATTATAGAAATGAGTACTGCTTTTTTAAAAAATAGGTCCGAAAAAGGATTTGTATTTCAGTTCAAGTTTATCTATATTTTATAAATCAATAAATAGGGCTGTTTTAAAACCTAAACTTTAAAGAACAGAACTATGATAATTGATTACAGTGAGAGAATAATTCGAACTCGTATTGATATTAGTTTATTGAAATGCATGTATTAAACAAATTGTATAGATTAGAACATCCCCTTAATGGATATAGTTCAGTTTTTAAATATTTATTACTTCAATGTGCAAGATGATCTTTCAATGAATGTTTTAATTAATCAAGAACATTAATAACAATGCAGTTTCAGAGGATGAAGAATTATATTTTTTTAATATCAGAAAATATTAAAATTGGGTTTATGGTAACAGTACGAAGGATGACAAGTTGTAAAGATATGGTATTAAAAGTCAATTTGAGTAGAATACTAATACTAATCAAAGAAAATTATAATAAATTGAGTATTTATAGAAAGGTTTGTTTTATTTTTAAAAATCATTAATCATCAACTAATGCAATATTAATGACAAAAATTTTTATTAGTAAATATTAAAAAAATGTTTATTTAAACATATATTAATATAAGATGATGTTAAACTAGTAGTAAGATAGTTTAGTAACTAACGTAAAAGTAAATAGATGTCCGTCTAAAAAAATATTGAACTTAAAAAAATATATATTCATATACAACAATATTCACTCTAGTTAATACATTAATAGAACCAAAGAAATATTTTAAAACTATGACATTTGTCTCATTAGAAATACATATTTAAAGTTTTTAAACTGTTTCAAAATTTACAATTTGTTTCAAAATGTAACATATTATCACCTTTTGTTAGTAAAACAATATAGCTAATCAATAATTTATTTTTTTCACACAACTTTTAAAACAAGTATTTATATGAATATATTTTAGCCATTTCATTATATTAAAACTATACCGGTTATAAAATAATGCATTAGATGTATTTTCTTTTAAAACAATGGAGAATAAAACACAAACAATAATGTAGAGCTTATAAACTAAAACTTACAGTTACACTATTTCATGCTTTGCTTTGTTTTTAGTTTAAAATTGTATCAGTCAAGTTCATCGTCAAACAGTTCCATTATATAAAGATTCCCTCAGGATAATTTATAATAATGTGATGGCGAATAAAATGCGCAAACTAGTTTATTCTAAACCATAAAAAAATTACTCAAGTACCTTAAAAGATTCTTATTTTAGTTTTTTTTTAACTGCATGCATGCTAAATAAACGGAACGTGAATTTCATCACAAAAGAACTTTTAAAACAAATATAGAGTTTCTTTGTAAATAAATCTCAAATTATTTCTATATATTTTTTATTTATTATTAATAAAGATCAACTAAAATAATTACTATTCTCTAACCATGAAATGTCTAAATGAATTTAGATAGTCTCCAATTTCCTATGACTGTTTCATGGTTTAAAATAATATATACATGAATTAAAAACGCACAATTATTTAAAAATTTACCTGTAATCGTACGTTATATGAATGATATATCTTATTCTTTCATACTTTTTTTTCGATAGTCTCTGACAGTCAAATATACATATAAAAATTGTATAATTTTTTGTTTCTGTATATATATATATATATATATCTGACCAAATAAAATATAAAACTGGTCATAATCAATTTATATATTCTTCATTTCCCTATTCTCTTAGCATTTCTATTCATTTATGTTTTATGTCATTGAAGAAAAAAGAATATATAATTTTTAAATAATTTCTAAAGTACCTTTCACGTCAAACTAACGAATAAATAATATTTTAATTAAAAAAGTGACTAAATTAATGAATGTACGGCGTACGATGAACTTAGGTTGATGGCAGATTGTATTTGTTTAAGAAAACTAAGGCGCAATATTGCGTATTTTCCCTCCTTAACCCTTCTGTGGCTTATCGCTCAAACTCCAAAGATGATTTAATTTTAAGATATGCTAAACCCTCCTGATACTTAATTTTATGTTACTTTAATTTTTAAGAACGTCCATCCCTTGTGTTGGTTATATATTTATATAAGGTATGCGAAACTGTGAATTTCATTACTTGTATTCATAAACAAACATTTAAAAAAAAATACTAAAATTAGTCTCACACAAATTTAATATAAATATCCATTTTTTCTGTTTTGTTAAATAAAATAAAAAATACAATTATTGGTTTTAAATTACAATAAAAGAAAACGATCCATAAAAATAATTATAGTAACATTAAATTAGAGTACAATTTTTATGAAAAAGATATTCAATGATTAATCAAAGAATCATTTTTTTTGTAACGGTTTTTCTCACTAAATTGTCACACAGCAATCTGTTCTTGTAGTTTACACTTGTAACCTAACACTCATGCTTAATACTAAGCTAACTTAATTCTCTTTATATTAACTATTGTAAGGAATTTTTTAAATCCTCTTCAACGTTCTCCAGACGGTTAGTCGCTTAGCCAAAATATGGCAAACAGCAAACCATCCGCGAATCCAAAATTTTCGTAAGGACTACTTAGCTCGAGTTCATCCTATAAGTACTTATGTCTATCACCAGTATCGAATCGAATGCGCAGAGATTGCCGCGTATGAATTGGACGTCAAGCTGAATACATCCAAATGCTCCTTAATGTAGAGCATAGAGTTGCGAGATTAGACTTTCAGCTGGTACAAGGCCTTGCATTTCTATCTCCTCCGGGGGTGCACCGGGTGTGGATGGCTTAGTCAACACTGGTATCGGTGAAAGCTTGCTAGAGCTATGCGGACAATCTGTGCAATACTAACAGCTTTTATTGACAACCATTATTCTGGATAGTTATATAATCTGGTATAATTACAAAAGTATAGTTGCAGTCAAATGAGTCAATTCGAAAATTCAGGTGTATCTCAAGAGCTTCCATTTCATGAAAATCAGGCACTCCTGTTCAAAAATAAAAAATCAAGAATCCTTTTATCATATTTGCTCTAAGGACCATCGAGTTGACTTTTTAGTATTATACAGTAGATGCCAGAAATGTTCAGAAAACATTCTTTCCGATATCCTCTTCCATGAAACGAAGAGCGGTTATGTTCTTTGGCTAATCCGGCATTAATACAAGGATATGTACCATGCTGAAACAAATCTTAATGGGGATTATTCGAATTACTACGTGGCTGATGAAAGCTTATTCCATTAACAACCGACCGAACCGTTAAACAAAGAGTACAAGTGACCGCAAGAAAGCCTTAGATGAAACACATGACGAACCGCGATGCCCGTACAACTAGAAATTTTAAAAATCTATGCCATTTGACCTTACAGATCGGCAATACTCCAGGTGGTCAGCAAGTACATGCAAAGTTAACCCAGGCGTCAGACTAGAAAACCTCAACAGGACTTTGTTATGGAAAAAATATCCACACGTGACAAATCATAAGAAAAGGTTTCTGTGGACCTCGTGGCGCAACCTTAACCTCCCATCGTGACGCATGTCGCGAGATTTGGAGAAAATTTAGTGTGTATTTTTAAGTATTAGAATTACATTAGGGTTAAGATAGAATTAGGAATAGAATTAAAGGTTACTTTAAGACTAATTGTTGGGTTTAATTCTAACAAAGTGTAATATATATATAAACAGTGTGGTGCATGGCAGGCTATCGAGTATAAACGTTACAATGTTATTGAGCAATAAAACCAAATCAACCAAAATAATTAAAAATAACCAATTTAATGAAATTAGTAACTAATTTGTATTCGAAAAAAATTACATAAATGTTTTAAAGTTAAATGTAACTTATAAGTCTTTAAAATCAACAAAATTAATTTATTTTAAAAAAGAAAATATTATTACTGGATTAAACAGAATAATATTACTTGATTTTCAAATATAAAATTTTTTATTCAACACTTCACAGTTAATCATTCATTTTTAACAAGGAGATATTTTAAACCCAATAAAACTCATCTTATATTGAACTTTAAAAACCATGTACTAACCCTACAAGACCAAATATCTTGAAATTTTTACTTTGATGAATTAAGAAGCCATAAATCTGAATTAAGAACCGGACTTTAATTGAGAATGCGTGATAAATCGTCGCAGTTACTGGATGCGATGCGTCATTTAAATAACGCGCTCTAAAATAGAAGCAGAACATAGTTTTTTTAATTAAATACTTTTGATTGAATAATTTTTAGAAAAATAGCGTAAGTTAGTAAGAACTGATCTAACCCTAACAAAATTACAAATATATTGAAAGATATTTTAAGAGTTCTTGTAATTATTTGAAAGAGAAAAATTAATAGATTGGAATTCCAGCATATATAAATATGGTTGTTAGAAAAATGAATTACTTTAAAATAAAAATAAGGTTACACTTGTTATGTGCATTTTTCATTCATGAATCGATTAAAAACTAACTATGTACTAATTTTTCATTTTTCGTAGTATACGGTCGACCGTTTTACGTAATTCAATAAACGATAACTTCCCGATTTCTTAATATCAGCATTACCTAGATGATATTTAACTGAAGTATTTGATATGAGCTTTCACTACTTTCAGTCTAGAAACTGTATTCATATAATGATTCATATAATGATCATCTACAGATCATTAATAATAAATTTTTCTAAGTATTTAAAAACAAAAAAATATAATTTATAGTTTCATCAACTTTCTCTCAAATTTCATGCCGCACAAAGTAAATACATTAAGCATACTTAAGTTGTTCTATTTTTATTCTAAACAATGAATTATAAATAGTTAAAAGTTTATATAAATACTTTAAAAAACTTCTTTTTACGAATGAAGTTTCTCAAAATCCATACTTTTTTATTTCCATAAATATGTAACAATTTTACTTTAAATCGCTAAGCCAGAAAAAAGACTAATAATTATTGAACTTTTTTATTTTTTATTAATAATCTTAAAGTTTGCGAATTAAAATGGACATCGATAGTTAGTTATATCAAGAAATTAAAAAAATATAAAAATACATTTTCATGCATGAAATACATACATGAAATCATCTTAATTATTAAAAATATCAACCGAATTATATTTTATTTAAAGGGAAATAAGCTTTCTTAATTTTGAATCATATATTCCACAATTTAAAAAAAAATGCAATTTGTTCAATTACCTCAATCCTCATCATTGAGAATGGCGAAACACAGTTGAGGGTTGGGAATAAGTACTATCGATTATCGCAACTGCAGTGCGGAACGGCGAGGGAACAAGTGTGACGCAAACAAGCTAAACCCGCTCACTCGAATCGATACCCAGAGTGAGGGAGGTTGGTGTTATTTGTGACCTTGGACTATTTTCAACAGCCTTATAGATTTCTTTGGTGATCGGTTGGCGTCCAGCAAAGTTTTCGAAATCAGAATTCGTAATCCTTCTATTCGCGCACCCTTAGTAGCTATCGCGCACGCTCGTAAATTACGTAAACGGCATATTTAGTTAAAGAATGTTTATGTTATATATTTAAGAACTAATTTCCTGATTTTGTAATCTTTAACTGAAAAATCAGCTGCTGACAATTTTAGAAGTGAGCTTGACATAATAAATTATCAGAGGGGACGGATTGAATTTAAATTTTCGAAGAGTGGCTTATTCTAATTTGCCATTGATGAATGTAAAGTCAATTTGCACTTTACTGACAACTTTATAACAAAGTTATAATTGAAAAGGAGACTGACTATCAGAGGATAATATTCATTTCTACATTGCTTTTAAATGATCTTTAAAAATGAAGCGCTTTTAGATATAAAATGTCTATGTATACGTAAAATTTAATATATAAAATAAAATACGACATTTATTAATTAGGAAATCTATGAATAATTATATTGTTTAATTTGAATGCAATATAAGCTTGAATACAATATAAAAAAGAAAAAATTTCAAAAAGGAAGACACAAGAAAATACGTAAAAACCAAGTATTTACAATACAACAATCAAAATTAAACAAGTTTATTTTATTAAATTTGCAGTTACAATCAAAATAATTAAAATATGATATTAGTATTTGGAATGTAGTTTCATGCACTACGTTAATATTTTGTATATATTATCAACAGGGTGTTTTATATATTTTCAATGTATACAGAATATTATTAGCTTGACTTATTTTTATCGAGACCACAAAAATTTGGTTATTTAAATCGAAACTCTTCCCTGTCAACAATATAAAAAAATGATCATCATTTCTTTCTCTCTCCATCTCTTTCCCCCCCTTTTTTTCTTTCACTCACTTTCTCTCTCTCTCTCTCTCTCTTCATCTCTCTCTTCATCTCTCTCTATATCTCTCTCTCTTCATCTCTCTCTTCATCTCTCTCTATATCTCTCTCTCTTCATCTCTCTCTTCATCTCTCTCTATATCTCTCTCTACATCTCTCATTTCATGTCTCCCTTCATTTCTCCCTTCATCTCTCTTTCTCTCGCTATCTCTCTCACACATACACTCTCTCTGTGTCCCTCTCTTAGCTATCTCTCACATCACAACAGGAAGGCGTGTAAAATGATATGGTATTAATGTGATAGTTTTTCGATGGCGGCTCTAACCACAATATTTCGTCGTTCCGGTGTTATGTGGTATTGAATAGAACCCAAGGGTATTGCGTTTCGATGAAGGGTAAGTAGTAGAAATGAAACCTCTAGTAAAGAAAAATGCGTAAAAAAAGGATTAAAGGATTAAAGAAGATAACTTGTTCTTGTCAAATATAAAATTATCTCTACTCATAATTTACAGACTTAATAATAAGACTTTAAAACAAAATTATTTGTTTATTTATGTATTAATTTTACACTTACTTAAGAATCAAATACATAGAAAACTAACATTTTTTTAATTCTGTATAAGAATTGTTATGTAATATTACAAATGCATTTCAAAATATATTTAATAAGTACATTTTTCATAAATAATCAAATTTTACGTTACATTATGAATTTTGTATATATATATTATTAATGCAATATATACTATTTAAGAGAATAGATTTGTAATCGTAACAAAAAACAAACAATAAATACAAAAATAAAGTGAGCAATAAAGAAGATTAGAAACATAGTAAAATATCCTAACAGTAGCCATAATCTTACGTATAACAGAAATAATATACGTTGCGTAGAAGCTTGGAGAAAACCTCGAGCTACATTCTTATTTATGATATTTGCCACATACCACAATACAAAGCCCTTTGAGTAGGTATAAATTTGTGGCTTATGTTACTGTATTTCTTCTAATCTCAATATTTAAACTAACTCTATAAATCAATTTTTCTGCGAAGAATTTTTTTATTTCTCCATTTGGTCTTTAGATCATTTTTAATAAATGAAAGGATAATCATTTTCATAAAAACAGATTAGTTAATTTGTACGAACAGTAAAATATGATTCATGTAGCATTCAATCATTATTCTAATTATAAGGATGATTTTCGATAATTATATTAGCTTACTAAAATCAGAAATTCATTAAAAAGAATATTAAAATTTAAATAATAGCACAAATTTGACTTGACAATTTTAAATTAACTTAAATATCAAGTAAATTGCTATATTCTGATCTAAATACAATATTATATAAAGAAATATACATGATCTATAAATATAAGGACATTCACGGTTCATGTCTATAATCTGTAATTTAGTAGCTTATTGAAACATTTAAAATATACATGCAGAATTTATAAGCCATAAAAGAATGTGACGATAATATTGTCACTATTAAACGATCTAAACAAACAAAAAGAGGAGTGTAAAACAACTTCATAATACATTGTATAATAAATATTAAAATAAAAATAATATAGAAACATAGATGCTTAAGCTATGTTCTAAAAAATGTTTTTAATATTATAAACAATAATTTAATATAATAAATTTCATTTTTGTTATAAAATCAATTTTCTGTTTTATTTTTATTAAATATTATTTTCTATTTTTAAATAAAAGTTTTTGATATTGACCTACTAATTGATATGTATTTAAAAGTTGATTAAAGGAAAACAATAAAAAAAGAGATATATCTATAACAAAAATAAATCTCATTATTATTATAATAAAAGATTTCGTATTTATATCACTTTGTCACGGCATTATACTGATACATTTTTGCAATATTCATAAATATTTTGAAGAGAAAAAATTAATGTTAAGTAATGTTTTTTAGTAACTTTTTATAGATACTTTTCTGTAAGTGTTATAAATGTATAAGATAAAAAAATAAATATAAATACTTATGATACATATACACAATAACATTACTTACTCTTAATGATTCTGTATATGAAATAATTTCATTTAACAAATTTTATATTTAACATTATTATTATTTAACAAGTTTTATACTCGCATAATAACTCAACTTTTTTTCACTGATATAACTCCTTATCGCTTCTATCTTAATTATTTTTACTTCTTATACCATTTTTACGCTAATTAAGCGTTATGATTTACCAACTAAAATTTTGAACCTGAATTTTAAAGCTAAGTATATTTTATAAATATTTTAATCTATAATTCACATACATATCTAATCTATAAAAAAAATTGTGTTAGTTTAAAAAGATAAATTTTTATTACTTTCAAAATCAAGCGAAAAAATATGAAACAGTGTTTTATACATATGTAATTTTAAATACTTATTTTTAAAATATAGATATTGAAGACTGCTCAATTGAAGGTAGCTTCCTGTAGTATTTAAGTTTCCGAAGAAAAATGAGCACATAACTCTAAAAGAGAATATTCATTGAAATATGTGGAGACAGCGTTACCGTCAACTCATTCGAAGCACTATAAAAGCAGAATAAAAGTGCGGAGCCGATAACTTTGGTATGTGGCTCACTGTTGTGCAACGGCTTAATACGAAGTTGTAAGGAGACTAAAATGAAATGACGCTAGTATATCTAAAAAATAAAGATAAATTAGTGAGACGGCAGTTTGATTAATCGAAAGCCTCTAAAGTATAAAATTCACAGGGGCGTCGAGGTAAGGACATGGTCTAAGCAACTCTCCTTTTCTAATTTCATCGTAAGGCTTCTTCGTACAATGGCTTATGTCGTGTGTACTTTAGAATCTACTACCATACATTTTCTGCCCAGTGTAAACTTCAACTACAGGCAACCAAGCACTATTTACAATTATTTCAGTTCTTCTTAATGCTGGAATATAAATTGTTATCTCCTAGATATTCATTCGTTAAATAATTTGTTAAATATCATTGAAAGCTCTTTTGGTTTTATGATACACATACGGAATGTTAATGAACTGTTATTCCGTATTTATCCTTTTTGTAGTAAACAGCTGCATTACGACAATATTTTATTCAAATTTGTTGGTTGTAACTTTAAATACTGTATTAATATTAAAACTATATAATTATTTAGTCTGCATGTAGCTTTATCTAATACTCAGATTTTTACATTTTCTTAAATTATAAATCTCATTTTAGTATCTCTACTATAAAACGATAAATAAAAAAAAGAAAAAAGTCACCAGAATTTTGTACAGGATGTATTGCAGCAACACCTGAAGATATCGTAAATTTTTTGTCGATTTATGACAATTGACAGTTATTATATTGTAAAAACTAAAAAGCTTGGTAGTTTTTTTAAATAAATGTATATGAATAATTATTTTCAATAAATAATGTTATTAAGTTGTTAAATTATCTAGTTGAAAGTAATTATAGATGCAAATTTTATTTTAGTAGATAGAAAATAAGAAGAAATAATATTCTTCTACATAAAATTATATATATATGAAAAAAGTAAATAGATTTTTCACTAAAATCTTATACGTACTTCAGAAACCGATATAAATATTGATTCAAATGCTTAACATTTTTTTACTTAATACTTTATGAAATCTTAAAATTTAGTGAACTTAAATATATATAGTTGAATTTATACCAAAATTTTTTCAAGAAATCCATAATAATTAGAGCAAACACGATTTAAATAATTGTGATCACAACTCACAATTATTAAAAAAAATGTTTTAGTCAAAAAAAATTTAACAACCTTTTTTGAAGTGTCAGACAAGCTAAAACTTTCAGTACGTATAAAAAAAGTATCAATAAACGAAAATGCGCTCCGTTAATCCCGTTCGTCCATATAATGCTGTCCCGAAAACATCGCCTTAAAAAATGAGTATGGAGCCGTTACTAATTCTCTTATCGAGCAGCTCGATTAATTAGAGCACATTGAGCTACCGCTTTGCCTCGCCCTTTTTACATTTGCAATGTTGAATGTAATAGCGAATGGCCTAGTTCTTTCTTTAAATATAAAGGATCGCACTACAATACGGCGGGTCTACAATTGGTACGAGACAAGGTGACCTTGGAAAGGAATGCCATCAAATGTATGGGAGTCAATGAAACCTGCCACAAAGTTCGGTCATCTATAACAGCAGGACTGAAAGAACACTATCCGAACTTCCCTCACGACCAACTACCTAACGACCAAAACTTTTAACGTCTGGCAAAAACTTACGAAATGTATCCTACGTATCGCCATGCCTAAACATGTCATATAACATTCTATTGTCGTTTCAGAAATAAGACTCTAAGTGCATTGATCATTTTTATTACTTAAATCCATATTACTATACAGGATATTTCATATTAAAATTAATGCTTGTCTATTTGAAAATGAAAAAAAAATCATTAGTCCCTAAGATTAAAGTTAAAATAATTTCTAATATTATATTATGTTTTTTGGAACTTCACTTTAATTAATTAAAAAAAATAATTAATATTACAATAATTATATAAAGCTCTAATTTATATAAGGCATAGTTTAAATATGTCTTTAACGTAATATTTAATCGCGCTGAATCAACTCTGATATATTGCTAATGAAATTGAGGTTATATCTAATTTCACTTCAAAAACTAAAACTTCTTAAATATTTAATATTTTAAATTATAGTACAAGTGATATATACAAAATTCATTAAAACTAAAATCAAATCAAAACTTCTTTCAACTTGATCTATCGATCTTAGTACTTATTAGAAGTTATATTTCAGGAGTAACCACTTATTTTAAGGCCATGATCAATATTGACATGATAAGTATATATTGAAATAAAACGCTTTAGAAGTCCCAGATGATCCGACATGTGTTCACGAATGGAGATAAAAGTTTTCGATCGCTAATGGTCATAATAGAAGATTCCTTGTCGTGCTTCGTATACTTAGGTCCAGACGCATTTACCATTGTGTACGCTTACTTATGGAAACAAGATCATATTGCAACAAGGCGATGTGGTACGTTTTGTCTCCAGCGCTATTAGACTCATATTACCTCGAAAAATCTGGAAGGGGTGGAGATTCTGGGTATAGGATCTGCGTACAAATACGGGCTTTTATATTGCGTAGACATGAACGACGACGGGTACATTGTTTTGGAATTAACGGCACCCCCCAGAGGAGAAAACGTTAAACTGTCTTATATACGGGATACTTGTTCGACAAATACACGTGCACGCATAAATGAACATCTTTTGATTAACTAATCAGTGAGAGTACATGAATAAAATTAAAAAAAAGACAATGTTGAGTGAGTCAAGACGGTGTAGCGTCAAATCAATAAAGTACTTAATCTATCAATGTTTCAACTTTTCAAATTAGTCACAAAAAATAAATAAAATTAGTATTAAATATAGTATTATGCAGTATATAGTGCGTATAAGACAATATAATATTTTAAATATTGCACAAAAATTTTGTTTTTTTTTAATTATTCTTCATAGTTACTAATAAAAAAAAAAATAAATAATTAAATTTATTTAAATGGATCTGTAGAACTTAGTTATAATAATACAATTTGAGCCATCTGTACTTTTAAGAATGAATAAAAAAAAGTAATGTTACTTGCCTCCCAACAGATTGAATAAATATTCATGATTTACACAAATAATAATAGTACATAATATTTGTCATCCTGAATGCAACACTTCTTACCTGTAACAAAAATTAAGTAAATGCATTAATTACATTCAAAATATTATGCTCTTTTCTATTAATTCCTCTCTTTTTCTTTCGTCCCGTCTTAACCATATTCGGGACCATTAAATTCTCAATTTCATGTTTCATTTCGATTGCCCCTTGAGGACGCGAAACATAACAGCTAACCATCGTTCTATTTGTGCCAGGTTAGCTTTTGTGTTTCGCCTCTTCACCATCTCTTTTCAGTTCTCTCTCTCTTTCTCTCTCTCTTTCTCTCTCTCTCTCTCTCTCTCTCTCTCTCTCTCTCTCTACCTCGAGTAAACGCGTATTCGGATCAAAGCTCAAAGCCACACGAAAACACCTTTCGATAACTCATAGGAGTTTGCAACGTAAGCTTAACGTAAATGTTTGCGAAGGAGTAGAATTGAGAAACGGTAGCGTATAAAAACACATAGTCGAGTACAGGATAGTTTCTTTGTATTTGAGAGAAAACAGATTATTTTGACGCGCTATCATTCCATACACTTCATAGCCATATTTGACGTTGTAGTCAAAGTTTTTTCTTCTAACTTATTTCCAGTTAAATACATTCCAGTACGGAAAAATTTTATAGCCCAACTAAAATATTTTTTACGATCTTTCTAGATCATTTTTTATGAATGCAATTTTTTGTAATCAAATCATTTTTTAACTACGTGCAAAGTAATATTAAACACGTAATACTTTTTTAACTTAAATACAAACTTAACTCAAATTTAACTATGTGATATTATTTACGAAACGTTTAATAATAAAATCAGCGTAAAATATAGTAAGAAAGAAATAAAAATTTTCAATATTACTTTTGGTAAGTGCTTTTTGCATCCAAGTAATACATTTCAAGATTTACTTATATGTAATAACCAAATATAAATTTGTTATTAGGCCTTCTATTAATTAAAACCACTTCGTACCCTTTTGTAATTTGTCTCTTATTTCATTAAAAAAAATTTTATTTAAAAATTATGTCAATAAATAATTCTTGATTTTACAAGCATATTTCTTAACATGAATAAGACAGATTAATGATATTGAGATATTGATATTGCTGCATATGAAATAAATACTACTTATCGTATTATAAACTTGGTCATGAGGGCGCATAAGTATACATACTTATCCACATAGCAGTTAGTCCAGTGATCATTGAACCTAATACATAATCTTGCGATTGTCTCGACAGTGGACGTGGCACGCGGACAATAATTGAGTTCATGATATGGCGTTAGAGTACTGCAAACTTCAAGTGACACATGACACGCTGTCTTTAATAAATGAATCCCTGCTTCATGATGAGCTGCATTGACCTTTTGGTTCGTTAGCCGTTAAAATTATTCTTTTCTCTTAAATACTATTGAAATTCGAAACAATGAAATAAATGACAAGCAACCAATATTTTGTATATTTTCTTATCGTTTTTGAAAATGCGTCCGCGCAGAGCCTCTTCACATACAAAAGTATCCTATGGTGTACACGGGAATTCGCTTATGTTAATGTTTAGTCGTTCTAAGCCAGAGGGTCAGCACGTATCATTTGTATGCCTTTGTCAAATACTATGCTCGCAATCATTACATTTGCACACTAATGCTTATTTAATAAGGTACAGGTTAGAATATTATTAATTCAAAACAATTTTCAATTGATATTAGTTCTTTGGCCATCAATGACTAGAAAAACAACCTTTAAACTTTAAATTTTTCATTCTGTTTTTTGAAAATTTCTTGTAAAATGCAAAACCACCTTAAATTCAAAATAAAACTATAGCAAAATACAATTACTTTCTATTAATAAAAATCAATAATATGCACTTATAAAAGATATAATATTATGATTAGATAATATATGATTATATAATATTAAAAAATTGCCATATTTTCTTTAGAAATAATAAAATGTTTTAGGAATTTTATTCTTAAATTAATATCAAGCATTTAATTAATTTCTCTAAAATTTCAGAAACACAATACGTCAGATTTTAATAAAGCATGTCAATTTTACAGTAATATATTTACTAAAAATACTTGATATTTAACGAAGGAATTTAAGTTTAGAGTCAAACGAAAGTAAATTTACGCTATATTACCTTTTACATATTGCTCGAATTAATAAAATTTAAAGCAAAACTAATATCGACAAACAAAGAGAAAAAAAGTACACAAGTAAACATCTTCAGTTTTATTCATCTATGTATTTACCTGCAAACACGTTTATAAATATAAGTAATTGAATTAATGACCGGATATCTGAATATATATGTCTGTCAAATTTACACAAGTTCCGTATTTAATAATTCGATGAAAGATCATTTCTAGCTTCTGCATCTGCTTAAATTTTAGTATAAATTGCACTGACTAAGGATTACAGAGTACTTTACTAAAATTTATTGTTCAAGAAAAAGAATTTTACAAATTTTATAAATTTTTCTTACTTTTAATAAAATTTTATAATTTTTCTTCACTTTTTTAATTTGAACTTAACAAAACCGAATATTCGACCAAAAAATAATGTATTTTTTGTAACTAATTATTTTGATTGTAACTAATAATTAGTCTATAAATTACTCGGCTCTTTTAGATAATAGCTTCAACATTTTTAATTATTTAAATAAATTATAATAGTGGCTTCTAACAGCACAGGTGATATTTACACAATATATAGGATGTGCAGGATCTGTTACTTTAAACGTAACGATGTTGTAGTTTTTTTCCAAATAATATATGGCTTGTCAGATGTTCTTTTTGACGACTTGTGATTCCTTCCATATGTCATAAATTGTATTAAACGCTACCTTGACCTTATCGCAGACGATACGTATGTACGTGTTTAAGAGTTTCAATACTGTAAAAAGGACATAACACGTCATATGAATGAAGAATAAGCTTATGTTATAATCATGACATTTGAAAAAGAGGAAAATTAGTTTCTTACACAGGAAAAATTCTATTGGTAAGTAGTTAAATGAATTATTTTATAAAAATAGCCTGAATTGTGAAAATCTAGAAATACGTTCACAGAAAAAAAATTTGCCTTCGTAATAATATTATAGACTACCAAAAAAACTATTCCTTTGAGGAAGAAAAATTTAGTAAATAAATTTCATCTCTACATTAAAAGATATACTATTAAAGAAAGTTTATTTTGAAATAAATGTTGACTTTTTATTAGCTTGTTTTTTTCGTTCGATTTTCTAATTTTCAGATTTTTTTCTAATTATATATATTTTTTAATAAATGTGTATAAGTTAATTGAGAAAGTCTAGTTTAATTCAATTCAATTAATTTCATTCCTCTATGCCTATTGGTATGTGGGCAAGTAGTTAAAAGGAAATTTTTCGTAAGCAAAGTCTTATTTCAACTTATATACTGTTTTCTTATTTAAGCATATGTGTTAAAAAAGTAAAAGTCATTTTTGAGTGATACATATTTGTGTAAAATATGAAAATATTCTTTATTTATAATTGATACATTATTAATATGATTTTTTAAGATCATGATATGATTCATTAGGTAAATCAACTTTGTTTTCACTGAATAATTTGTTTTAATATTGGTAATCACAGTCACTATAATAATTACCAATCTATTTTTACGTATATTGAATTCAATTAAAGTATATTTATTAATATAGTTAAAGGTATTTTTAGATGCATAAAATTGGCGATCTGTATTATTGAAGACAATTTTAAATGTTCAACAGTATTAAAGCTCAAATTTTTTAGTAGTTAAATAATAACTATATAATAATCTCATAACTAAATAACGTATATTAAAGAATGACGTTAGCGTATAAAATTTAAAAAAAATCTAGAATAAAAAATTAATGCTTCTGTAGTAACATTAAGAAAAACAAATAAGTTTATATGTTAGTTATTTGTTATACATATAGTATATTTGTTATATTTCACTCTATTGTATTTAGTTATTATTTGAGTAATAAATATTTTGATTGATCGGCATTTAATTAAATTGTTATAAATACATTAAATAATGTAGCACCAATGTTTTACACCGTCTATAATTAATCAGTATATTTCTTATAATTATATATGAATTATTTAATAGTTAAAACATTATACAAATTCAGCCTTATAAAGTTTAAACATTTTTTTGTTTTTTCAAGTAAATAAAAAAAATCTTTATTGAACTTAGTGACATATAGTTACAATATCATTATGTACAAAATGTTAAATTTTTTTATTCAAATACCTCACCGATGACATCACTGAAAATTCACTGAAAATTACGACTTTATATTTTAGTTTTATTACCCTCCCTGGGAAATACACTTGCATAAGCTAAAAAAACTTATGGTATAGACTCGTAAATTCACGTAAATTATTTACAGAGTGTCTTCACTTTACCCAGTAAAGTAAAAAAGTTAATGTACAATTTTCCATTTTGTTATAATAATAAATTGTCAAATAATACAAGACAAACACAATATTTTTATATTAAGTGTAATATTAATTTAGCTTAAAGGACTGAGAAAATCCATCTTTTTAAAAGATTAACATTAAAAAGGTTATAAGTCATTGATAAATATGAACATTTGTCACAATACGAATGTATAATTGCAATTCATCATAACATGAAACAAGACTATTAGTTTCAATAATGTTTTTCATCTAAAATTTGATAGTTATATTTTAGTCTTTAGTTTATTTGATGGTTAATATTTTTTTTATTTCCTTCGTTTTATTAACATCGTTTAAAGTAAAAAAATTGTTAACATTATAATTGGTCCCGAATACTGGAAAGCATTTTAAAATACTTACATGCACAGATACGTAATGAATTAAAGAATCTTTTATTACATGATTTTATTTAGTCTTTGATGTATGTGCCACCGTTTTCGTCCCCTTCCAGCTGATAATTGGATTATATATAACTTTAAAAAGTCATTTTTTTAATTTATTCTATTAAATTTTTTATTTTGAATAAATATATATTTTTCTTTTTTTATACTTTAGGTTTTCATTTATTCGCATATTAGAGTATCACGAGTAGAGAGACTGGTATATTTTATGTCAAAATTTATCACCGTCAACATTACGCTAAAAACAAATTATAATATCCTTAAAAATTATAAAGGTTCATAAGTCAAAATTCAATATTTAAATATAATTATCAATATAATAATTTCGAAATACATTTTCGAAAACACATCAGACTCAAGAAGTAAACTTAAAGAAAGAATGCGTTCTATTTTTAAGAAGGAGTTGTTATTTTATGTACTTGTAAAGGAAAAAACTAGCTTCAATTATACTTTGAATTATTGCACTTAACGATTTGTCCTTCACATTCTTTTAAATGAATGTCCTTACACAAATCATCATTTCTGTAAACTAATATTTATATAATGAAATGTATACGTATTTGTATATTATATTTGTATATATACATATATTTGTACATTTGTATACATGTATTAAATGTATATGTTTATATATATATATGATTTTATATAATAAAGTATATAAGATAAGACTTCTGATTTTCAAATATTTAAATACAACTATAAACATTTAAAAGAAAAAATTCTAATTACTTTTTAAAACTAAAAAACTAAAAAAAGTTAAAGATCAAAATTTTTTTTAAATTGATGAATTTTTTGTAAATTTTTTAAAATCTTTGCACTATTTGTAATAAAACGTGTTAAACAATTCAAATAGAACTAATGCATAATCTTGAATTTAACATAAACTTGCTATGTTAAATGATTACTTTCGCCCTAAGTAGAAGGAAAAAAAATCCTGGTTATTTCTTTTGTAGTAGGAATGTAACATTTTTATGAATGAGAATTATTTGGTCAAACGGTACAATAATTGGCTTCGTATTCGACGAAATATTTAAGCAAAGCACAGTAAGTTTATTGATAATGTAAACAGTGGGGCAAAGGATGGATAAAAAGCAATACAGCAAGTTTACTTGTAGGCAATATTAACTATTTACGCACAAAGCAAAAGCTATGTATATAAATAATTCATATTTTGATAAAATTTTTTCTAATGCTTTGCAGATGGGATTTTGTATATTTTTACAATTTATAAATTTTATTTGTTCAGTCTACGAAAATATAATTTTTTTTTAAACTGGCTAACCGAATTAGTAAAATTGCTTAAAATATATTTAGTAATAATAAAATTAGATAAACTTCTAAATTGTGAGAAGTTTTTTATTTTTTTACTTATATATACGCTTTATGTTTAAATATATAAATATTTAATTAAGAATTTAAAAATACAGGTTTAATTTTCTACAAAATAATTTAACATTTATTAGATTTAGTTAAATTGAATAACAAATATAGAAATTAAGCAATAATCAGGCCGTTTCGGCTATGTATCACTTTAAATATTCTATTATCCGAAATGAATGAATCAGCCATTATAGAACAATCAGAATTAAAACATATTTAAATTGGAAAAGGATACACATAAATACGTAGATTCTTAAAAAGATTTAGAAAGAAAATAACCAAATAGATAAATAGGACAAAAGATGAAGTATCAAAATATTCACAAAAGGGAATACGTATCATAAGTATAAGCAGAAGTTTTTAAATATCTCATCAAATGTTACGATAAGAGAGATTTTGTAATTTATAGAAACCATCGATTATAAATATGAAGATTTTCATTAAAAAATACGACCAAAATATTATTTATAATGACGAAACGTGAAGACAGTTTTTTACTACTTATAGGACTTGATGACAAGTTTCCATTATAATTAAAACTGGAAATCAATATTTTTTCCACATTTTTTTAGAAATATTCGAAATTGCACTGGATTACAGGAGAATTATATAGGTGTGCAGGATACGTAAAATATTAATCATAAAGTTTATTCAATCAGTTAACAATATTATTTTACACAACTAAATTCAATATATTTTAATTACAAATTTTTATAGACTAATGTTACCTTTTTAAAATGATACGAGCTATTTAATTTATAACTCTTGGTACTGTCATTCGCAATTTTATTAATTAATACCTCACTGTAACAAGTAAGGCAAATACAATGAAAAGGTAAGAACTTTTTTTCGAATAAGAACGTATTTTTAGAATTTAAAGACGCGACTTATTTTTATATCATTACGTGGTGCAACATATACATTTATAAACTATTGTTTTCAATTTATTTTTATTTTTCATTTAATTATCTTCAATACATCTTTTTGCATCTAATATTCTGAAATACTCTTATTGTTTTTTTACCTTTTTTCATATTCTACATATTCTTTTCTATCTCATTCTTACAATAATCTCATGCTTTCATTTCATTTCAGAATCAATATTTTACTATTAAACTTCTAGCTCTGATTCTCATAAGAACCTTCAGTTATTCCGACATATGTGTTTAAATTTATATTATATACTTTTCAAATTTCCTTTATAATTTCTATTTTTTTAATTGGCCAAACTTTTTAACTTATCATTTACATTTATTATTATATTTTTATATTCCTTCTTTTTAGGATCATTTTTTCTCTTTTTGTTTGATGATTTTGCTCTTCAGCATTTTTTGAAAGATTCTTGTTGTGTGCTCAGTATTTTATTTATATACCATATTATACACGTTTTAGCGATCAATATCCTACCTATCACTAGCATAAAATTCTCACTATTTTTTTATAGATCCTTAAAATTTTGTTTTTTTACCTTTTCCAGACCCAAATCTCTGCTGCAAATAGTGCTGTACTTTCTAGCTTATGTTCAAAAATGATGAAACCACTCGTAAAGTCTTTTTCAATCTTAATATAATATTTTCTTCTCAATGTTTCATATATTTTTCATCGTCATTATTTCTTGTTAACAGACAGCTTTAAATATTAAATTATTTAATAATTTAATTTTTTTATTAAAAATACATTCTGGTGTTGAAGTGAATTAAGGTCTGTCAAAAAATGTCAAAGATATGTAATTAAAACTTACATTTTGTACAAATTACAATAATCTAAAACAGAGATAAAAAATAAATTTTATTTTTTAAAAAATTTATTTAAAAAAAAAGTACTAATTAAATTATAATTTTTTTAAAAATATTAATAAATTTATGATTTGTGTTTGTTAACTATTATAAAATTCATTTTTATACATTAATAAAAAAATTTTTAATTTTAAAAAGTTGTTTATATACATGATCTTTTGTTAAAAAAAATAGATTTTCTTGAGATTTACTCAATATATCATTTACATTGATTGTGAAAAATTTTATTAAATTCATTATAATTAAAATATTTGATTAATCTACTATAAAATTCATTATTTTAAAATTAATATATTTTTATACCATTGAAAATAGAAAAACTTAATCACAAATCAGAATCGAAATCAAATCTTTAAATTCCTTTTCTTTATCCACAAAAATTCCAACACTCTAACACTGCTAATCTAGCAAAAATTCTCTAAAAACATTTTTCAATTTACATACCTATAATGAAATACTTACACATTATATATATATATATATATAAGGTGAAAATCTCGTTAGGAACTTTGTGATAAATTAATCCAAAAAACAAACAGATAAAACTCCCAAAACGTTATCATGGCGCTGCGTTCCTGTAGTTTTCTGAAGAATAATCCGAATTGTTGCCATCATTGCTTACCTCACACATTCATAGAACATGTATAGAACAGAAGGAAATCCGACCAAGAGCAACATTTGAGAGACGTGTAACTTTGGCATTACGTGGCGCCTAGTTCATTTACGTAACAATACTGTATAATATCGCCCTCCGTTAAAATAAAAAATAAATAATTTGAAAGCTTTGGAATCGTTGAATAGTTATAAAAATTACACATATTAATTATAAAGGTATTAATGAAGCTAGCTAATAATTTTCAGAGTAAAAAGTCAAAAGCTCAGCTTTCACCTATTTAAGAGATAATTAAATTATGCGATATTTTAATTTTCTCTTTTCACACAGTTAATATTTAAAGAATATGAAACGACTGAAGCATATACAGAAGGTAAGTCCGGACGTGAATTTATATATGATATTGAAAGCAATTTTGAATTTAGATTCAGAAAGAAAAAGACACGAACTGCTACATATAACCATAAATATCATAATAAAATGCAGAGAAAACAAAATGGAAGAACCGTTCGTGATACTTGTAGAATATCAATCAACTCACCTGATTTTATAATTTTATATAATCGAATGCTCAGTGTTACGTTTCACACTTACTTTCGTTGCTAAAAACTGAACTGATTTTACTAATTTAAATTTGAACGAATTTGCTCGTTTAATCTTACATTGTACAAGCCGAATTTCGATTGTGAGTCTCCTAATAACTCTACGATAGATATTTCGCATCCTTTTCTCGATCCCTATAGTTTCTACATAAATGCTTGGCGAATATTATTAGTGCATCAATTAACTGGTGGATACTTTTATCAAATGATAATTTCCAAGTATAGAATTATAAACTTTCAACGGTAATATCTGCATTTTTATAATGTCATTACTAAACTTATAAATAAGATAATGAAATTTGCGATTAGTCATGAAAAATGAAAGGAGTTGTAGTAGGACAATTGATTGTATTAATTGTTAAAACCAACTTTTATTAAACAAATTTTACAGGTACTGATTAAAAGAAAAAAACTTTGAGCTCTATCATATGAAATATAATTTGTCTTACGATTGTGAATACTCTTTCCCTAATTACATATTAACCTTGTATATATTAGATTGTAATTTTTTTAAAGAAGGAGTGGTTTCGTCAAAAGATTTTGTGTATAAAAGTTCCACAAAACGACGTAAATTCTGATGGATCAAAGTTTGCATATAGATAGAATCTCAGAACTTTTTAAAAGAAGAAAAGATACAGGGCTTCCTCGCGAAGCCAAGAAAATTAGAGCACGTTACGGATCGATCTCAAAGAATTACTTTCATAAAAATACTTTACCCTGAGCACGTTAACACAATCAACCTTTATAAACGAATTTTTGCCGTCTTTTTTAATTTTCATTTATCATTTAAGTAATATTTTTTTAGTTTTAATTTAAATAGAAGATAACTTTTTCTCTTAATGACTATAAAATTATAAATATTGAAATTATTAATGATTGATGATGATGGTTAAACAATGGTGAACAATATGGAAAATCATCAAGGTACCTTTTTGGCGTTGGTTTACCAAATAATATCAAATTACCTTAACTTTAATATGCTCACCATTACGTTACTCATTATAGTCTGCAAATTCCACGATAATTTCAAATAATAATTTCATCCGCGTATTATAAGAACTAAAGGTATAAAAAAAAATTTATAAAAGACAATGCTTACAAATTAAAATTTTTACTAACAATCAAAAGTAACTTCCATTGTAGATTACAACTACAAATGAGCGATTATACTAAATTACTACTACTTAATAAATTGTTATTACAATATTCTCGTTTTATTAATATAAATTTCTTGTATCACAAAAACTTTGAAATTACAAGTTTCAGTAATAAATTTTTTCACTTTTTATATCTCTTCATTTACTGTCAGTTTCAGTGTGATATTTTTGAATCTAAAGCTCAGTAGCTTAATTATTATGACTATTATCATATAAATTTAAAAAATATTTAATAATACTCTGGTACTTTCTGTAAGAAGAAATTGTTTATTAATTATATAAAAACAATATATGGTAGTTGTAATTTCAAACTCACAAACTCTTTTATAAATATTATTTATCATATAATTTTGATGATTTAGTTAAATAAATCTGATTATAATTATAATTGTAAATGCATAATAAGCACAGAGAGTTTATGAAAATCAAAATGCTATTATTACATTAAAGTTTTAAAATTTCTTTAATTACTGATTAGTTATACGTTTCAATTGTTTAATTACCCCTTGGAGTCTTCAATTCGTTTACTAAGGTTAAAAGAAATAAAATTTCTCTTACACATCCATTTACATTATGAAAAAGAAAATCTTTGTTCTTAAATATCTTTATTTTTTTCTTTTGAAATAGTTTAACAAATTCTTGCACAATAAATACAAAAAGCTAAAAAATTTCAGTATTTATCATAACAGCCCAGAAAAAATCAATAAATTTATTTGAAAAATTATGAAACTTTGAAGAGATAAATACTTATAATTTTAAAATAAAATTAAAAAATAGAATTAAATTTACTCAAGAGTAACATAAACAATAAAAAGTGGAATGATTCTTCACCAAATTAAAAATGAATATATTTAAAAAAATTGAGAAGCAAATTAATTACGTTTTAATAACTTACTAAATAATCTACAAATAATCCACTGGCACTAGAAATTTTAAATCGATTTATCATTGGCTACTAATATATAAATATAGAAGTACGCATATAAAAGTCACGTGATGGAAAAAGTTGGCTAACTGTTCAAACAAAAGAATTTTTAAAACCAAATTTTTATAAGCATAAAAGCTTTTTTTTAATAAAATTTTATACAGAATACATTTTTCTAATCATTGAACATAATATTATATTTATTTTCAAAGCTAGAAAGAAAAGCTAGCTTATGACAGTTTCATGATTTCAATCACTTTAACGTACAGTTCTTATAGCTTATGCATTCATTTCTATGATTATATTATATAAACATCAATGATTACATACTATACATAAATACAAAAAAAATTAAAATTATTTATTTTTATAAAGTATTTATTAACCATTATTTTAACATTTATAAAAACGTGATTATGTATTTAATAATATTTAGGCATATTGAATAGATTTAGTAATATTTTCAGATGCATATATTTGAATCTAATGTCTAAATTCCAGATGTTTAATTAAGTACATGTATAAATTCACTTAAAATATTTTTCTTGTTCAATATTTATTTTATTGGTACAATATTGAAAATGTACTTTTAAAGTCAGCTTTCATCCTACAATAACCTTAAACAAGTAAATGATTTAGTAAAATAGTTAAAAAATGTACTTATTCATAAAAATGTAAATGCAAAAGAAATTCCTTTACTGATTATCTAAGAATAATATTTAAATTTATAACTACTAAAATATAGTTTCTTAAGTAATAATGTCATTATTACTTTATTGTATACAATACCGTATACATAATTTCCGTATAGCAAGTGCTTCGCTCGTTTTCGAAACAGAAATTTTACAACGCCTTTAATCTATTGTGAACAATATTACTATAACGGTAAACATTATAGTAGGTAATAATAGGAGAAAGATAGAACAAAAGACAAGCGAATAGGACATTAATTAATAATTGAGGAGATGATCGTGTACAATCTTACTCTACACATTTATGTAATCAATTAACGCGATCGCCTACTGTGTTTACAGCGTAAAATAATAATTAAAAATTTCCTTTATTTGAGCAAATAATACTTATTCATTTATTGTTAAATAGTATCATTAAAAATTTTATGAATATATATTTGGAGTATTAAAATAGATTTTTATATAAAAGTATAAATCAGATCTAGACAATTATTGTTTATAATTGTTATTTGTAATAAAAAGACAAAAATCAATCCATTATATATAGTATAAAAAAATTATATTTATAATAAACAAAAGACAAAAAGCAAACCGTAAAATGTAATAAATTGTAAAAACTTATTTTAAACTTTTATTTGAAAAACTTGAATATTTAATAATTTTGAAAATCATAAATTTCAAGCATGACTTCTCCAATAAAACATTTTCTTAGATCTTAGAGTAGAATTACAGTTTTCTGAAAACATAATTTCTACATATTATATCTGATATGCATGACCTACTAACAATGACTATTATATCATCGTTTTAAATCTTAATACTATATATTAAATGTAAGACAGAAAAGACATATGATGTAGTATTGTGAAAAATGATGTTAATTACTTAAGTTGATTGTCGTTTAATTTCCTTGTATTTTTTCACTTAGTATATAAGCATCATGTACGTCATATACTCATTTCTCAATTACTCTAAAGTAAAAAAGTTTTGGAGCGTTAATACAAAATATTTTAATATTTAATTTTCAGAATAAAAAATCTCTTTTTTTAATTATACAACTATTTGTATAATGACAGTACCATACGTAAAGATTTATTGGATGATTAAATAACGTTAATTTGTAAACAATTTTTTTATTTTAAAACAAAAAATAAGCATTAAAAATATTTTAATAAATCGATTTAAATCAATATTCTTTATAATTTTTATGATCTGTTATTATTAAAAATAACTACTGTTTTAAATCATTTATAATTTTTTAATTATTAAAAAAAATATTTTTAATCATTCGTATATAAAATTATAAACAGCAATTTCTTTTAATTATATATAAAGCATATGAAATTATTACAAATTTTTATATAAAATATCATAATAGTATATACTACAAACTCATATTATTTTAGGAAATTCTAAATTAATTCTAAAACTGGAAAGTAATCAGTTGGTCTAATATAGTTTTTTGGAATTCACGATTAAATTTTAAATTAGTACAAAAATACGTTTCAATATTAAATAAAATCTGTAAATAAAAATATTTAAATATAAGCTATACTACATAAAAATTGTATATATATATATGTACATGGAATAACTGTAAGTTGAGTAACAAATGTTAAAGATTTTACAAATTTATTTTTCAGAGTATGCATAAGTGAAAGTACCAAAGAGTACTTCCGACCAATTACAACACTTAAAAAATCTATAGCGCGCATACCGAAATAACGACGTCAGCGAATTAAAATAAGGCCAGATGCCTATAATATTTAGTTTCTTCTTTTATCTTACAAATGTCTTAAGAATCTAATGGCATTATTTTTTAAATTTTGTATTGATTAGCAGAAATAGTGATTATACAAAAGAAAGTTGCTATCATTGATTCATTATGAATAAATCATATGAGGAAACGTATTACAAATATTGTACAAAAATAAAATGTTTACAATAATATTATTTCTATATTTCTTTATTTTTAATCTTTAATAAAAATTTAATGTTTCACGAAAATGGTGGTTTGCAAAAAAATTAACAGATGGAGTTAATATGCTTTTGCAGAATTTAAAATTTTTTCGTGAAATTACGCTTAAATTTTAACACAATAAAATGAATACAATTTATATTTTTGTTGTGCACATTTATAAATCACGTTTTATGTATCATAAATACAGTGAAAAATATCGTTAAAGACGTGTAATAGGAAAATAAAATGCAAAACACAATTCAAAGCCATAAATACAGTGTAATAAAATAAATACATGTCGTAAGATTAAAAATGTTTTTATCATTTTAATAATATTTTAATAATATATACTATATATTTTTTAAGGATATTTTTAAAGAATAAAAATAAGTAATTATACTTAATTGGATGCATCTTGAAAATAAACAAACTAAACATATACCTTTTTACCAAATTATCTTTTTGATTTTTTATTATAAGATATTTTATTTCAAATATAAAAAATGTGAGGTCTTGTGCAAACATTAGTTTGCTTTTAATTTATTATATATTATAAAATTAATTTTATTGTTATATTATAAAACATTTTTTAATATATTAAAAACTATAACTTTTAAAAATTTTGAAAATTCTTATTCCGAAGTAAGAATATAAAATACTGTATAATAAAAATAATTGAAATTTAAAAATTGTTATGTATTACTTTTTGTATCTGATTAATTTTTTAAAAACCTCAGATACGAGAAGAACAAACTTTTTTTGATACATTCAATAGGATGATATACCCTAATAAGAGAAGTCATATTTCTATCAGTTATAAGGAAAATTTAAGAGACGGAACGGTTGAAGCTGTTTCTTATTTTAGGTAGAATAGGCCATTGTTCTATCAATTACAGGACATAAGCAAAATTCCTGACAACCCTCAGCTACGATCGGTTACCCATCTTCTTTTTTCCATCACACTCTACCATTATTCGTTTTTGCTGCTTTAGAAATTCATCACGAGGCCGACCTTAACTATCTGACGTCGAAATTTCTCCATTCCCCTGTATAATATGGAAAATATATTTAACCAACCTTTGCAGTACAGAATTTCGCGCTTCACAACCCGAAACTATCTTAAACTGACACAAATCTTCTCGTCGCATTAGTCACCGAACTGGCGAAAACATTTGTATATCTTAGCCAGGATATAGATATGTAACAAGAACTTGGCAGATAGAAGCTAAGTATGCATCTAACATCGAACTTACTTGTTGGTTACGATGCAACAAGGCTATAATCAAGTCAATGAACGTATGCAACATTTACATTTAAAACTCCTTTTTCATCTCATCTTCAGTCGTTAATAGATAGCATAAATCAATAGTCTTAGTGAAAGTTTATAACCATATACAAAACTTCGAATAGATATCCAAAATATTTAAATTCCTATTAACAGCTAATGCGTCGCGAAATTAAGTAAAAACATTTTTAAATAAAATTTTATGTAAACCGTTTTAAGATCACACTATTAAAATGCATATCATTCTGTGCTAATATAAAATCAGTTACTCGACAATTTTATATGTAATTTCTCAAAGCTAAAATAATATTTTATCAAATTAGAATACATCTGGAATTGTTTATAAATTCTTATTGTACATTATTTAATAGTGCAAGTTTGTATTTAGAATTTTAAAACCATAAGATATAATTATATATAATATCTTTATTAACTTGGTTACAGTAATTAAAAGTTCATAATTATTTTTTAGATTCGATATGAATAAAGTCTAATGAAATATATTGTAAAACTATTATTTTAAAACTTAATTATACATATAAAAAAAGATATAAAAATTATTTTAAAAAACTCAATTTGTTCAAATAAGGATTATAATTTAAAAATATAGTTTTACATTAATAAATTGAACATGCATTGTTTACATAATATATTTATTCACACTCATATATAAACACATAGTTTCATAATTTTATGTATATTTAATATTAAATGAGAAAATGAATTTAAAATAAAATGGTAGCGGTAATAAGCTGTTTCATTATTCTAATGCCAATGTATATCTAACAAATAAATAATGAAACTCGAAAATTTCATATTCAATCAAATCCGAGGAAGTGAAACGGAATTATCGTCGTCTCGAAGCGTAGTAACGATACCCGCCAAGCGCCAAAAAGTTTCACACTAGAAAGTTTGAACCACTGTCAAAGTAAAAGGAAGTAATATTGGCGGTGTTTGATGACATTTCTACATTCCGTGAAAATTATTAGATAATACTTGAATCTAAGCAACTTCCTAAAGGTGCTAAAGCTAAACAATCGTTTTTTGCGTACTATCTTCATTATATTACCAATCTACCGACATCATCTTCTATACTAATAGGCTTCAGCTCTAATGATCAACCCCAACATTGTACGTTCTATTATTTTGTTGCTCCAATTTTATGCTTTTCTTAATGAATTAAAATTATTTTATGCTGACTTTTATTCTGATTTTATTTTCAAATATTTTTTATAACAATCAATTTACTTTAAAAAAATTTGCATTTATATTTTAATGTGCTTTTTTAATATTATTGATCAAGTAATTTCTACAATAGCTCAACGTTCTTTCAAATAGTTCAAAGCACTTAAGCTGCAATACTGCAATAAGTGAAAATACAAAAGCAATGTAGACGGCCTTAATAGTAAAAAAAAAAAAATTATTAACAGTTTGCATGACGAACTCGATACACATTCTCGCATCATTTCATTAGCGAGCTTCAAGAAACAACATTCAAGAAATTCAACATTCAAGAAATTAAAACAGTTTATCACCACAAGATTATATTTTATATCTAAAATGGAATTGAAATTCCAGGTGGTCTGATTCGAAGTACATTGTTTCTTGACCTTTTAAACGCATATACGTATATACACTGTAAAACATTACTGCGCATATACTTAATAGCATTTTACACGTGTCCAACTAATTGTACCCGCCATAGAGAGAATAAAATTCCGGATTGTTTTCTAATTTGTCGCCATATGACACATATTTTCTAAAGCTTGCGATGTCGCAAAAACTCAACAGGATACGAAATAGACATATTTGACTTTTAATATCAATTTAATAAATGTATGATAAATGTATAATTAAATACAGATATAATAATAAAATACATTTTTCTGTACTTATTATTTATACGCAGTCATTACTAAACAGTAAACTACAGTTTTAAAAACATGTTTTTGGGAAAAATGGGAGTGATAAGGAGAGAAGGTATGCAAAAACACGCATCTTTAAAAAAATTATGAAGAATAAACCCGTAAATTATAATTTTATACAAATAAATCATTCAATTGAATTTATCATTCAATAGTTTAAAACAGCGTCAGATAAATTTTCTCTATAAACTTTATTATTATCCTATAATTTGTTTAATAGTTATATCAAGTAAAGAAATATCGAATTTACTGCAAGAACCGAATCTTTTATTTACGTATACACTTTTGCATGAATCTTTTTTAGATGGAGTCACTTTCATTGCTTTTTTTCTATTTTAAAATTTTTTAAGAGAATTGTTGCACATAATTCAGAATCCCTATTAAGATCGCATCCCTAATTTATAGCGATATGGTTTTAGTTGTCATTATTGGATTCATGTAATCGCGATAGATTTAATAGAAATTATTGCCAATCGTTTGAAGCTGCTTCTGGTATCTTCCAATAATTGTCTCATTTTGACTAACGACACTTGCAAATGCTGCCCATGGAGTCTAGGATTTTTTTCTCACTTATTTTAAAAACGTTACAGATACTACGATGATTAATAATTATTTGAAGAAAAATTTTTTAGTATTAAAATTTGGCAATTTTTTTATACTATAATAAATTGATATTTTCTATTTTCTAATTTATGTTAATGAATTCTTTAGTATCATTATATGGTTATCATGTAGAACCATTTATAGACAGATTATTATATTTCAAAATTTTCACACAAGTATGAATAAACAATGTTTCGTGAAAATTAAAAATTTGTCGAAATCTATTAAATATTATGTTTTTTAATTAAAAAATATATATGAATAAACATAACTTTATGTTGAAATAGGAAGAATAACGCATATTTTTTTAAAAATGACTTATCTAAATTTTTGTTTTAAAATTAGGGCGATAAAAATATTTACTTTAAATTTCAAATTGAAGAAAAAATAGCAGTGCATAGTAATAAAAATATAAACATAATAGCCGATTGTTCTATTACTATATTAATAACAAATAGAATTATTAATGAAACAAGATAATGAAAAAATAAAAAAAAAAATAAAGGATGTAGCATATATCACTCTTAAGAAGTTATCTTTTGTACATTCAATTCATTGTCATTCCCATAGAGGTTTTTGATTATTCAAGTTTATTGTATCGTCATGGACGTACATCCATGTATAAACACGACAGAAGCAACTTTCAATGCCTGTGATTTATACGTATATCAATAAATACTGTTGGACGCAGACACATCGCATTAGTATTCCTTACAGAAATAATGGATACACTAGTTAGGATGTTACTATTATTTGAGATTTGAAGAGTACGAAATAAAAAAGTGAGCCTGAACTTCAGATTGAATATGCCTCGAAAATTGTTCGAGCTCATTTGATTTGAGACTTCGGAATACATATAGATAAATTAAGAGAACTAAAGTACACGGTTGTGAAAAGAAGTACGTTTAATAATTTTCATAAGTTGTCTATAATATTTTAAACGAAAAATGTTTAGTCCTAAGAAAAAGACACGCAGAAATTTATTTTTTTTTTTATCATACAATTAATTTTTCTAATGGTAAGAGTTCTTAAATATAAAGATTTTATCTCAAATCATTTACATAAATTTATTATCTAACTTAAGAGAATACATTTTAATAGAAAATTGCCATCCACGTTGTGATATTGCTTACTTATAAACAGACAATTTATAGAAATTTGAAGTATATAATCTATTAATAAATTTATGAATAAAATTAATAAAAAATTTTAATATTGAGCTTCAGCACACGTCATGATTTTTTGTATAATTCGTATTTTCTTATAAAAAATTTCATAGCACAATGTATATTATATATTTTAAAATAATAAGTGAATAGTAATACGTTATGTAATGCTTAAAAGAAGAGGGGGCAGTTTTAGAATCAAGTAAAAATCACGTTTGAGAGGAAATCGAGAAACTGTCACTAAGACAGGGCGTCAAAAGAGTACCATTAGGCGCAGGTATACAAAAGTAAGTCCCATTGATCCGTGCACGCAATAATTGAATGAATAGAGGGGACGACTAGCGTATCAGCTGGAGACGACCCTTTTTAACTTGATTTCAGAGTTGCTTGAAGGCGTCATTCTTGTATCATGTAGTGCGAACTGCGTTTGACCAGCTCCTCGAGATGTCAGGACCACAAACACTCAATTCGTTAAGGGTGTAGATCTTCCACGTTTACATCGACCTAGCCGTAGTTGCAATCGCAGCTGTTCCAGCTTTTCTACCCACTCTATGTCATTTTCGTGCGTTTAGATACGCTTGTCTTACTATATGACAGTATGGTAATAGCCTTCTTTTTTAACATTGGGCTTCAAACCTGAAGGTATGTAACTTAAGTTTATTGCATTTTTAATTTATTTGGCATCGATTTTTTACTTTTTCTTCCATTTTGAATACTAGTTTTTTTATTTATTTGAAATTCAGTTTTAATGCTGTCCATATATTTTAATTGGAGTATACATATACAATGTAAAAGCTAAATAAACAAAAAATTGGTTAAAATTGCTTAAGCAAAGCAATAAATTGGTTCACGTAATTTTTATATGCGCTCAAAAACTAATGTCACTAGATCATACTACTACAGCTTACTAAATACTGAAGACTATGTAAAATAAAAAATTGCAGTTTTCAAATATTCTCCATTATCAAATATTACCACTTCTCAAGCTAATTGCGTTTACACTTTATCTAACCATCGCACTATCTCGACCATGATCGCAACACATAACTATTTCTTCATCCGTTGGCGCCATCACGTGCAAGTCGTGTACACATGCTGCTGATAGTGAGCTCTGGGGATTCAATTACGCAGTGCAAATCTCACGATCACTTGCTTCTACCTGAATAGTTGATAAAGAGAATAGGTGTGAAAAAGAAGAGTAAAAAAACTGACTATAAACTCGACAAATGTTTGCTTACTAATTTATCGAAGCTCGAATATATCGATAATTTAACAATCATATTAAACTCATAACCTTATTCAATATCATGCTCAACTATACAATATATATTTATTGTTATTTACATCCTTTTAAAAATTTATCATTTCAATTTAGTTTTCAGTGCACTAACAAAGAAACCATACGTGTGGTAGAATAAAACAATTATTTTTGATAAGTATTATTACATAACATTTTTAATGAACATAAAAATAATTGTGTTAAAAATATTTATTGAATCTTATTATGAGAAAATAAAAAATATATACTTACTTATATATCGAAAGCAGTCCATAGTAAAACTGCCATATACCGAAAACACGTTTACCAATATCATTACCTTTTTTAATGTCTATTTATTTCATATTTCAAGTTGTAAAAATATGAATAGTTTTTGCTTATTGATATTAAAGAATATATATTATTATTATTATATATTATTATGTAATACATGCTATTCCTAAGAAGTCACATTCTCTTGTAATAAAAATTCTTTAAGATTTATATTTTTTTAAAAAGACAAGTTTTATTGCTCTCCAAAATTATTTATAGGTTAGTTAAAAATTACCAAACGATTATTTAACATACTTTTATGTTTAATTTTGTCAAGTGGACAGAAGCTTTTTAAAATATATTCCAAAACGTAACGGCGACCGCAGGTAGAAATGCGAAAACAAACAAGAAAACAAACACAAAAATCCAAATAAAAAGCAGACCACCTCATGAAAGAACGTAATTTTCACGGACAATGGTATATAGCAAAAATAGCTTTTGAAAAAACGTGAGAAAAATGAGCGCATAAATATACGCGGATGACGAGCAGTGGTAGTATTAGGAACAAACGCACTCAACTGAAAACGAAGAACGATGAAAAAACCAACCGGGCGGGAGGATCGCGTGAGCTACTCCTGAACAGCTTAATAATCTCCGTCAGTATGTGAAAAAAGCAGGAAGGGAGCAGATACGAAGGTGAAACAGTGGATAGTCTCGAGGAAACACTAAATGAGAAATAGCTACGAATGCACAGGTAGTGCATGGTGTGCTTGTAGCCAGCTTCAAAGCGTAAATTCGATAAATACGCTGCATCGCGAAAAATTTTTTAGATTCGGCTATATTTTGTCATGTTGAGTTGCTCAGGAGATATTTATAGTTGCAGCTATGTTGACGGTAAAGTCTGTTATACTTTTTATAGTTTATTTAAATTAAAAATAAAAATAGAAATGTGATACATAATTATACAGTATAATTATAATTATACCTAATTACATAATTCATATTTATATAAACATTTACTCCTTTTTTCTGGTGTTTAAGACGTGTTAAGAAAATGTTTACACTATACTTATTACATACCCTTTCATTGAAATATTTTTATCAAAAAAATATATCGATTTGCGATCATAATTAGTAATAACTAAAAGCATTGGTTCATTAGCATAAAGCATTAACATTAAATGTTGTTATTAGTGATCTCATAAATTACACAAATATAAAGAAATTATATAAATATAGGCATTCGTAAAATTAATTTGATTGTTAATGAATTAAGAATTTTTAAATCACTTACCATTTAAATCATTATTATTAATAATAATTCAATCACACTTTTAAAATATTTTTAATATATTACATAATTTAATATTTCATATTAACTATAATTATAAACATAATTATATATTTTCAGTAATCGAATTCATTACTATATTAAAAAATATATGATAGTTTCTTGTTAAATAATAATAAATTAATTTCATTATGCATACACATAATGTAAAATAATTTAAAGACAAAAAATGAGTAATGTCAATCATTCCATTTATGGAATTACAGTACCATTAACCTAGCAATGAATCTTAGAAATAATTTGTCGGCATGAATCGAAAGATTAAATTACTATTAAATAGTACATTGTTTAAATATCAAGAAAAATAACGTAAAAATATTGTTAGCAGAAATCATTTTTTAGAATTGAGTATACAGGGTTCCGTTAAATATAATTTTATTGGCTGAAAAATGAAAATTAATTTTAAAAACAATACAACTAACTACGAGAACTGATTTCATTAACAAATGAAACAAATGAAACATTATCAAAACAAATGTTTTATTTGGTTTTTTTTAAAGACTTACGTAAATGCTTGAATATATACGGAAAGTTAATTTATTAACAATTAAATCTACTTTGTTGCAATACAAATCACGTATCCCTTACGCTCATATTACAACTTCCGTTATTATTGAAGCAATTGAAGGTCGACACCGCACCTTAGGTGGACTACCATTCAGACAATATAAAAATAAAATTGTGATACTTTCATTTATGATAAACATGTTTTCATTGTATATTCATTTTTTCACATAAATATTTTCAAACGATCGTGTGCTTCACGTAATCCGCGTTTAAACATTGAACCTGCTCTTAAAAAAACTTCTCGTTTCACGTTAAGTTGCTGAAAAAGTAATATTATTTATACAGATTCACCCAGCGAGATATGATTCATACATATAAGTAATAACGATATTCGGTTTGAAATATATATTACTCGCAAAATCAGTAAAAAGACCCAAAACAATTAAAAAACGAAATAATAGCTTAAGACAAATGGCAATTCGAAAATATTGATAAAAAAAAAAAAAAATTTAAAGAAAATATTAAAAATAAAAAAGTTTGTTTCACAAAGAAACAAAACTTAGTAAATACAGTTTTTTTAGCCAAAACTTTTGTCTGTTATCTTTTATCTTGCTCAAATACATCGTCATATTTATTATCCAGTTATAATATCATGTACAACAGTTGTGTTTAATATGGTATCGAATAACGAATAGTTTTTCTGGTAAAAGCAGTCACAGTATCAATCCGAAAATCACTGTAAGATTCAAAATATTCGTATGTTATAGCAAAAATAAAATTTATGAAGAGAAGTCAATTGACGTTGAGAATTTGGTAAATAATATGAATTTAGTATAAAAATTAGGCAATAACGACTTTACTTGAAATTTGAAACTACATTTTGGCAATGATATATATATCAATTTAAATTTTTTAAATATTTAAACGATTCTGAAAGATGATTTAAATTTCTACATTAAAAAATTTCCCAGAATAAGCAACTCAATAGGAAATATTAATAATTGAAACTAATAAAATTGCTATTATTATTCGAATGTACTTGAATATTGAATTATCATAATTTTATTGTCATAAAATAGACCATAAAATTTTGACTTTATATAGCTAAAACTAAATTTTAATTATTTAAATCGTAATTTCTCATTAATCAATTTATTATAATTAATTTTTATCTCAATTAAATTCCAATAAATCTTCTCCAATAAGTTAACTAAGTATTTTAAAATCTATCACATTAATTTAATTTTTTAATATATCATTTTTTTCAAGAATGTAATAAAAAATGTTTATAAAAAAAAATAAAAAAATATTTACGTTTTAAATAATCTTTATATAGAAATATTACAAATACTATAATTATAAAATAGAATTTATAAAATTAAAGGCAGTTCATACAAAATTTATTACAATCGAGAACATTAATTAATTACAAATATTTACGTCAAGTATACTAAGTATACTTAATATAGTTCATTATTTAATAACTGTATGTTCAAGTATTTCTTAATTGCATCGAATTGCACCATATTGTTTTATACGTATTTTTTTTATTATAGATAGCTCTTGTATTTTTACATTGGAGGCATTCAAAATTAAACTGTTCTATTTCTTTCATATATGTGTGTTTATATATATACGTAAAAATTACAATTCACCAGGCGCATCGTGAGCGCACTTAATGATACCATGTTCAAGTTGGTAGTACTATACAAAAATGTGATTGAAAGAATTGAGCAATGAATGATTTTAATTTATTTTTTCTCAACTTTCCAATGGTGTAGTTAAATTTTCAAATTTTTGTATTTTCACCTTGAAAAAAACGTGTTATTACTCGAAAGCGTATTTTTAATATTTTTTAATGGCCTAAATCAAAAGATCAACTTTTTTACGTTAATATAGGTAATTTCATAAAAGGACTTTTTTGTTTTTTCGAGGAATATATACATAGAAGTAACATATGGTAATGCGATCATCTTATTTTTTTTAATTTATTATCAATTCATATATTTATATTAAAAACATTTTATAAAAGTACAATTAAATCAGTATTTTACACCTGCCGTTTTATACAACAAATCGAAAAGAATTCAAGATAATAATAATTAATCATTATAACATTTATTCAGAATAAATACCTAAGGTGTTCACTTAGATTTTGTTTTCTTTTTAATTTCTATATCACTATATTTTAATCCCATTTAGATTATCATGATAATAACGCTTTTTATCATATTTTAAATGAAAATTGGTCACGTATTGCATATATACTGTTAATCGAAAAAACAAACTTACATGTTTCAATAAAAATATTAAAAACATTCAAAATTTTGATGTTATTGTTATAGTATAATGTATTATAATACAGTTTTGTACTTATTTAACGATCTTTTGCCTTCATTTATATTTATAATTAAATTTATTTAGTATATAAATATTAATACTTTAAGAATTATTAAATAATAGTATATAAGTTTTAATATATTAAAGAATTAAATTAAATGAATAAAGGGTTATTTTATAAATTATACACATTTATTGGTGTTCTTTTCTTATTTATTAAAGCCAAATTATTCATAAATGTGGTATGCATAAAATACTTCAATATTATTTAATTTGTAAGATATTTAATTACGCACAGTGTTTTCCAAAAAAATTTGTAGCAAGTGTGGATGCTTTACACGTATAAAATTATAGTTATTATAATACCTTTTGTGGAAAATTTATATTATATATAAAAAAAGTAATATAAGAATCAAAATATACATTCAATTTTTTTTAATAAAATTGAATACTTATTTTGTGTAAATATTATAAAATTAAAAATATTATAAAATTGATTTTGCATTCAACAAAAATTATTAAGAGAAAAGTAATATTCTATTTTTTAAAAAGTTTCACATATGTATGATAATAAGCAAATATGAAGTTCACAAATGAAATTTCTTAATTTTTAAGTTTTAAAAACAAAAGTAATCATTAGTTTCTGTTCTATACTACATGTTCTTTTTCAACATACTTTCAATCGGGAAATTAATTATGAAAAAAAGTTACCTAGCCAAAAATTCCGCTTTTATTCCTTGAGATAGCATTCAATATACATACCAAATTCTAAATGATGCTCAAATTCATACATGGGCAAGACGAATCACTTTCACAATAAACGAGATATAGCACACTTAGTTTGTCGAATAGGGCAATATGTGTGCATGAAATATTAGAATTTCGTATAATTATGTAATTAAAAGGTAACTACGAACTGCATATTAATTACTATCTGCATTTTTTATTTATAATTGAATATCTATAATAATTTTAAACAGTTTACATAAATCAAACATACGCTCTATAAAGTGTTTCGTTTTTAATGTTACAATGTATCATATTAATACTTATTTTTATAATTAAAATATGGTGTGTGTATTACACAAAAAACTTTAATTATATTAAATATTAAGTAAAAATTATCCTTAAAATAAATAGTTATAATATGACAATGTATATATGTATACATAAGAACGTTGTAATGTAAATCTAAGATTTATTTTTATTAATTTACAAAAAGGAATGTTATTTATATTCAACACGACCCTAAAAATATTTTTCATCGCAAACTTTGACAATTAAAGAAACCAAACTTGGATTATAATCATCCAAGTATTTTGTAAATAATGTTGTTTAATGGGTCACTAATTCATTATTAAAAAGGAACAAATTGAATTATTATAGTAAAAATATTATAAATTGTCTTTAAGTATTTTTTTAATAGCGAATTTGTGTTTTATATTTTATAGAACGCTTTTTTGTACAAAACACGATTGCAACTGTCAAATCTGTAAAAAAATAACCATATCGAAATATTATATTATACTGAATCTAGAATTGAGATTCTTCTGAGTATAATATTGAACATTTTTTCTAATGTCTAGAACAATGATGTTGGCTGTGTATAAATATATGTGTTTGTATTTGTGTGTGTGTGTAAAATTATACAAGCAATAAATACAATTACATCTACTGCACATTCTGCACGCTAGGATAAGTTAGCTTAGGGCAAATTATTAATTTACATCTATTTGTCACTAAGTCTCAAAGCAAGTCGGATAAAAGCAAAGCGGAGAAAGGAAGAAAACCTTGTGTCAATATCTTTCGAATAACAATGAATCGTTTCTCGCGCGGTCGTGACGATGAAACGTAAACAAAGCAGATAAGCGGTGGTACCCCCAGATGCATGAGCGATTTACGATGCGACCGTTGACGCTGTTTTCACTACAAATAAGCAAAGTGGAAAGGAAGAAAATCCGACCTAGTCTTAAGTACAGATAACCGAAAAATATTTACATTCGATAATGTGGTATCTTATATTTATCAATAATTTTTGCTGTACATACAAACTACAGCGAAATTTCATGCTTTTTTTTGTTAAAGCATTTTCAAACGGAAGCTGATTTTCTTACTATTTCATTTTGTCTAACATTGAACAGAATTGTATACATATGACGAATGGTATTTGTTTTCCAATTTAAATAAAAAATACAAATACTTAGATGTAAAGCAACATTACTAGATTGTTATATTAAATATTTTTATAATTTTCATTACTGCCCCGTAAATTTAGGTAATTTAAAATTTGCAATACCCTAAATTGAAATAATAATCAATTGTTTATTATCTTTATACAAAGAGAAAAATGTATTGTTATAATCGTTAACGTGCTTAAAATGTTTGAGTTCAAATGTATTTACACTACGATTTTAAAAACTTTACCTCAATATCATATATTTATATTTAAAGTAGATAGCATAAGGTATTTAGATAATACTACAGATCTATTTTAGACAATAAAACGTACCGACTGAATTTACATTTCGTCATCCTTTTATACAATCGTCATATTTTTTCCATTGTAAATACTAGTTCTAGTTGAGGTAAACGATCTTGATAATTATGGCGATGTATTTATTATTAAAATCATAAAAAATATAAAGCTACTTTTCCGTTTAAAACTTATTGCGGGTTTTGAAAAATACTGCGCATACGTAAAATATTAGCAAAGAAAATTTGATTGAATTTTCATTTAAATTTGAAATCATTAATTTTGATTAATCATTTGAATTTTTTGTAATCATATTTGAAGCATTATACATTTTTATGATTAACTTAAAATATCAGACTTATCAAAACGCACGAGCAATGTAAACTTGATTCGACAACTCGCTTCTAAAGGATACAAAAAGAACCGGAGAAGCTTTAGCTAAACATAAAAAATAATTCAAAATGTAAACAAGAAAAATTAATGTAATTAAAGCGCGAACGATAGCGTAACGTTATCGCGAATGGAAAATAATTACAAATTGTAATCGTTCCTACCACAAAAGTCTTGTTCTGATTTACGTTTAGAGGAATTTGCAGCGTCCCTTCAAGATTATAAAACGAAAGTGACTGCGCCATTAAAAATTGTATTGGTCGGGGTACCGACGAGCATTACCGGCTAATGTACATCGCGCATCCACGCGGCAGTTCAAAGTGGCGCCGACGCATGCGTACAACGCGTCCCTTACTTCAATTGCCAGTAGCAAGGGAACAACGATAAATGCCGATCCCGGTGTGAGTGGATGTGTGTTTTTAAGAGGAGGGGAACGTATCTAATATGGCGTTATACATTATTTTTACTTTAAGCGCTAAAGCGCTTAAGGCTTGGTTCGGAATATCTTGACGTAATTAGTCGTCTCATCAGCAGGAAAGTTAATAATACAAATTGGTACCCTATACTTTTGATTAAGTTATAATGTATTGTCGCTGAATTCCTTTTGTTAGCTATTATTATAAAAAAATTGATTTATTAATTTAAAAATTTTTTATTTTTAGACATAATTTTACACATAATGATAAAAATTGGTAAATTGGAAAATCTACTCAATAAGTTGCACCACCTTATTATTAAAGACAAAATCAAGATATTTTTTCAGCAATCTCAAAGTTTTCATTATCAATTAATTTCATAAGTTTTATAAATTTTAATTTAATATATTTAAATTGGTTTATAATGAAATGACTTATTAGTAATTGTTATCAATTCGTATTTATATTATTAATTAGTACAATTGTAATTGTACTTAAATAAATAAAATTTGATGTTATCGTTTGTAACTTAGTATTAACTATTTTACTCTAGATAAAATTTTAATATCTAATAAATGTAAGGTTTTCTGTGATTTTTTTTTATTCCAAATTATAAACTTAATATAAAATACTTAATTATGCAAAAATTGAATATTGATTTTGGTCATATATTTATGTATGTGTGTGGATAATTTTACTGTTATTAATTTGACTAAATCAACTATAAAAAATACAAAAAATATTGTTATTTTGTTAAGTATTGATTAGCTTTATAAATTTTGTTTTTAAAACTATTAGATTTAATTTATTTTATTATTAACCACTAATAAGTTAATAAAAAACTAGTTGACTAACTCTTATTTAAAATTTATCTATCTATTATGAAGTAATTTATATCATTAAAATTAAAATATTCAAATGTGATGTGTGATCTAATAAATTATGAAATCTTTGATTAAATCTTGATAATTTTTAAGAATTTTTTGATGAAATATTATTTAATTTAAATAATGAACTGTAATTTAACGTGTTACTTATTGATATTGAGGAAAAATAATTTAATATGTCCAAGTTATGAAATTTTTATAAACCTTTATTATATTATTTTAGACTAAGCATTCTAGGACTTAAAAACAAATTTAAAATAGAGTACCATTACTGTAAATACTAGGTTTATATCATTCATCACGATTCTCAGATTATCGATTTGAAGATGACCAGATTATACGTGATATGTACAGTATACCAGAATTCATAATAAAACTTCATTCAAATAAATATTGTAAACACTTTAAGTTTGATTAAACTAATCAATATTCCCTATTGATTAAGATAAAAATACGTTAGAGGATGAAATGTAGTATTAGAATTTCACACCATTCAAGCGATTGATAATTCAATTATCATATAAATTAAAGTTGAAAGACATTTTGTGATATTCAAGATTACACTTTCTTATAAATTTAAATATTTATAAAATATTAAAGTATTTAAATAAAATAATACTGGTTGTACAAAAAAAATTAAATTCATATAATATTAATTAATACAGATATATAACAAATCTTACAGCCTAGTCATTTTTCAATCACTGTATTTTTTCTCTGAATTTTTTCAGTACATAAATATTTTCTCTTTGTAGGTGAAAACGCATTTTTTTATTAGTTACATTTGTCAGTTTCATTTATTACCAAGCTTACTCTTTGTAAAAGAAAGCGCGTAGATTTTCTTTTAACTACATGACATTTTTTAGTATTCTTAACATGGGCGAAAATCATGTATAGTTAAACAAAATCAAATTTACGTAATATATAATTAAAGAAAATTGATTGGAACTACTAAAAATTATGCACTGCTCATATTCAATTAAAAACGTCAAAGGTAATTT
The DNA here is from genome assembly GCA_018907135.1 of Kradibia gibbosae. Classification (NCBI taxonomy): domain Eukaryota; kingdom Metazoa; phylum Arthropoda; class Insecta; order Hymenoptera; family Agaonidae; genus Kradibia; species Kradibia gibbosae. Next base: position 11,101,208 of record JACCHX010000002.1, on the reverse strand, counting down.
TTAATGAACTTTCGCCAATTGCTTTCATCTTCCATCAATGCTTCATTTATTAAATATTGTTTAGAATAATATAATTCGATAACTAACCACGCATCTTTCTTAATTTGCTTTCATACAATCTTGTAAATCTCATTGAATTTAAAATAACAACTGATAATCACATTTAAAGTAAAAGTTCAATATTCTGAAAAGAAATAAGCCGGATAAGCGATTGATAGAATGAGCTAGAAAAGGAAAGCAGATAACGCCTCCACCTGATTAGATGCATACGTGAGAAATTATTGATGCTCTCTTAAAAATTGAAATCGAAATACTCATCGCGTGTGTTCAAAAGCTGCATATTCGATAATGTGCCTGACGCCGCGAATCCTTACAACCTTATCGCTGCTCGAGAGAATGAAAAATGATCTTCACACGACTCTTTGTCATTCTGTGACGGATTCCTTAAAAAGTAGCGACCATTCAGAGTCGCACCGTCGCCTTTCATACGGCAAACACATTCTAAACGATTTATGATCCACGACTTCGAAGACAAAAAAAAAAAGATGAAAATAAAGAAATAAGAGGCGAACGAAGAAAACCAAAACCTTCAATAATGCATTGCGTGTCGATCGACGAAGGAACTGCGAGTTTTCGAGTTGGCTGAATGACCGGGTGCTCGAGGAAGGGGGAGGCAAACGGAACGGCAGCTTTTGTTATGGATCGACACGATAGAGGTTTTGACTTGGAATGGGAAAAAAGGCTTTAGCCGTCCGCTCGCACAAGTAATCTTGCTTATTTCGTTCTGTAATTCGAGTTTTCATACAAAAAGTTTTACATGACACCTTTGTAATTCCGTTTGATCCTGATGGATTTTCCAAACTCATCAACGGTTACTCCGGCACTATGGAAAGTAAAAATCGATGCGCGCCGAACGAGCTTTGATTTGTTTGCGAAAGCTGTTAATACAAATTGAGAACTAAGTTTAAACGAAGATTTTTGTTACAAATTGGAAAAAATTTTGCAACAAACTATTGCTTTATTAAAACAACAATGTATCGCAATTTTTTTAAATAAACATTATACATTTTCAGTTAAAATTAAATTTTATAATTGATTGAATATCCTACAATACATTCGAAGAAATTGACAAATTCGTTTTCGAAAAGAATCAATAATGATGCTCGAGCAGTCATACTCCAAGTGACCCAATTAAAACACGGGGTGATTTGGGTCGATTTTACTCAACAAATAAATTATAAGAAAGTTTTTGCACCAATAGTAGTTGTCTCCGTAACATCCGTTTTCGAATTCTCGTTTATTGAGAATCTTACAAAAAAGAAATTTATAAAATATATCTTCCCAAATGCACTTTAATCATGAGCTTAAGTTTCACACCGTTAAAATACGAGAAAAACATATATTTGTCAAAAATGTTCGACGCTGCATTTTAAAGGTCTTGACTATTACTTATTTCGAAATTTGTTTTTAAAACGAGGATTACTTTAAAGCTGTTTTCTTATCTTCGTATCTTATAGCTTATCTTTGTTCAAAGAACTAAAATTGTTATAAATTAAATCATAAACTAAATTAAAATTAAAAATTTTGCATGATTGGATTTCTTTCTGATGGTGTTCTGTTACTTGTGTATACATAATTGTTTTAAATTTTGACGAGTTTTGTTTAATAAAGAAAACAAAAAAGGAAAACTGCCAGGCTTTTGTAATTTTGAGTAATTGTATTGTCCATGCCCAGAATCACAATGTCATCTCAAAAAATTATTTTTATTATTAGTCAAGATGACATGTTATCTCGTTTAGCGACCTCTACCAGATTCTAACCGGTTGAACTTCAAACACGCCATTCACGCTCATTCTGTTTCATCAAGTAGAAACGATTAATCATCAGTAAAATAATATTATAAATGTTGTAGTTCAATAAACTTTTATGAGGCACGTCTGTCGAATAGTCTTAAAGCGTTTAAAGCGTTTATCAAGTGAAAACAATTCACAAGGCCCAATTGTTTAATGAAAAGCTACGACGAAACAGTGAAAGAGTAAAAGTGATGGGGAAGGGTCAGTGGTAGTAAACAGAAGGCATAAGGAAATAAGAGATTAAATTCCTTTGCCATTGCGTTATTAATACGCTTGTCAGATTTTTAATTGTGAGTATTACAACAAGTGTCATAAAAGTTTCTCCTCCTTTAACTCCTGATATTTAAACTACGTAATTTTGCATTCGATGCTCGAATTACCGGCTCATGAATATCATCACAAATGACAGTAATAAAGCGCGGCGTGAATCAATGACTAAATTATCCACAATGCCGGGAAATCAGCAGACTCCGCTTGCCCCGTACTCTCGATAACTTGTGAGTTTTCAGCCTTTTATCGGGGATGATCGAACCGGATAGGGCCTTTAATCCCCCTTCCCTGCCAACAGGACTCTGCCAATCGAAGAAACTCACCTGAGACAAGTCGCTGTCCTCGCGAATCTTGGCGTCGACGGAGAGCCTGGCCAGTCCGCTCCTCGCTACCATCAAAAGGCAAAAAGTGCCAAGGAGGCGCCTTCCGCCCGTCGAGCCCAGCATCTCCTCGACTCCCAGGGCTATTGCAAGTGCGCGGCTCGTGCTCCTACGTCTAGCCGGGGCCTCTTCACCACTGAAATAACGCTCGCAGGTGGGGACACGCGGACTCGGGATGCACTATGAAACGGCCGAATGACTTCCTCCCTCGCGGGCCACTCGGAAGTAGGAAGGAGCTCGCGTGCAAGCTGACTCGAAGCAAAGGACCGAGGTTCCTGAGACGTGCACAGCCGAAGGGAACTGAGCGATCCGTAGACACGCGACACCTTACTCACTTCTCATCCTTCGACCGGATGAACCGGCGATTCACTTCGCACTCGCGCGGCTCGGCTTCGAGCGATCGGCAAGATCGTTGCGCTGGCGCGAGGTGACGCGTGAACACTGGCGGTTGCTTACGTCCTAACGTGGCCAAGGATCGCGCGGGACTGCGCCCTATCCATGCTTGGACCCCCGTCATCCCCCACTATCATCCGGGCGCGCCGCAAACGAGCGCAAGCCTCTACCCCTACCACCCACCCGTCTGGGTAACCTCTCGCCCCGACGCCCCGCAACATGACGTTCTGCCGCGCTCGCCCCTCTACCCTGCGCCTCGCGAATGCCACGACGCTCCTCCAACCCGCTCGAGTAACTTTTCAACGCCGGGTTGGCTCCGACTACCGACCCTCGAGCCTACGCCGGGCCGCTTCTTGGAGTCACGTGGGCCTTGATTTTTCGGTATCTAGACGGACCCGCCGGACTTTTGAAGATGGAGAAGCAAGGCTTCATGGAAAACTAGGCGCGGACTTTTTCTACCGCATCTTTTGAGCTCGAGGACTTTTTTTACCAAACTGAACAATCGCGCTTTTTCTGCACCGATTTACTCTGCTATAATCGTGTACGCTTTAACTATGCGCGGGGTGCTTATTGCTTTTCCTTCTGTGCATCACTACTGTCCAATGTCTGCCATCCTTCCGAAACGTTGTTATTACGAATTTGCGACAACACAGAGTTATTTTGTTCGTTATGATCCTTGACGAATTTAGCCCAGTTACAAGAATGGTTTTAAGTATAAACAAACCGATGTAAACACTGTCAATTGTATTACGCTTTAACTTTAAACGACACAAGAATTTAATTTATAGCCATATTCCGCCCTATGCTTAACAAGCAGATTTCCTTTTATGAAAGAAGAATTCATTTTGGTACTTTGATGCCAAATTCCTAAAATCCGTGTTTTAATTGTTTATCAACCTGGAGGACAAATAACACTAGTCGACACAGCTATTTTGTAATAAAAATTAAAATTGATTTTAATCGTTTATCTGGATACATATGCAATTAAGCATACTTGACAAATTCAAGTTTTACCTTTTATTTCAATAAATAATTGCATACACTGTTATGGTAATTCTAAGAAGAATACGGAATACAATTCGACTATTCGAATATTAGCTTAACCTATTTTACTTATTACGACACGTACTATTCTCAAACACAATACTGATTCGTTAAAACAGTTTTTTAAAGAATTTATCACATCCAATGTTTATTATTTAATAATGTTTGCTGATAAAGAATATTTTTTTAGCCACTCTAGTTAAAAAAATACAAATACATATTTTTTATTAAAAATTGTTAATACTGTTATTGTTATTATTATTATTTTCATTATTTTTAATTTGAAAATGCTTATAAAATAGTTTTCAAGCAAATATAAATTTACAAAAATTCTTAATAAAATAATATAATTATAAACTACGAAATCTAAAAATGAAAAGAAATTATACAAAATAAATAATTTCAAATTTACTGAAAAAGCATACAATTCCGTTTTAATAAAAAAATTGAGAATTTACATAGATGAAATGTTTTTTAGTTTTGCTAAGTTAACATTTTTATTCAAATTCATGTAATAGTACCGTTTTCGATAAATATTGATGTCTACATGTATGTCTTTAACATATTTAATTAACACGTACACACACAGTCGACATAAATTATGTGTATAAATTAATCGATTCTAGTATTTGCATTAGAAATTATGTATTCATTACAACGTACAAATTGAACATGAAATATAATTATCTCTTATGTAAATTTATTCTTTGTTATATATTGTAGATAATAATTTAAATACCACGCATACATTGATGTTATTTTTCTTAATCACTTTTTCTGTACCTCACATAATGTTTTTTTTAGTCTGTTTTATTCGAATATTTTTATATTAAATACTACTTTAAACTTAGTAATCACAATGTTTTTGTTGACTGCTACGCCTTGCGATAATAACAGAAAAATAGACGTTATTCGTGGAAACTTGGCAAAGGGTCGACTTACTGTAGATGGTCTATTTTTTTTAAGCATTTATTAAATTATTATTCAGTTAAATCTTTAATTTATATTTTCTTTGAAATTGTGTATTTTGTTACATTCAAAATACGTTAAATTTTTTCGTTATTACGAAAAAAATTACGTGATTACGAATTATGACTGGGAAAAGAAAGAAATTTATATATGTATATATGTAGTTATATATGTGGTGTTTCTTTACAAAATCGTATTAAATGTTATAAAAAAAATTGTTGTTAATATTTTCTAAAAAAAAAATTCTGCGTTAATAAACTTTATAATGGATTTAAACGATAAGAAATAAATATTTTTAAAAGTTTGCTGTTTCACGATCACTTATGTTGATAATTGATTTTCCTTTCTATTAAGGGCAATAAATTTTTTAACGCTCAGTAACTATATTTATTTTACTACAAACACACAAGAAATAACATAATTATCGCTAGAAGTAATGTTATATTGTTATTAACACAATCCATATATGAATGAAACTATATCAATATTAATTTATACATTAAACTTAAAAATCGAGTTAATAATATTTGATTTACTCATAAATAGGTGAGACTCATTTTCTACTTTTGGATAAATACAAGTTAATTTAAACTTAATTTATTAATTATTGAATAATCACGTAAATATAATTTTGACCTTGTAATTTATATTGAAAAAATTGAATGTTTATTAAATATTTTTAATATATTTGAAGTTGAAGTATCGTTTACGCAAAAGAATTTACAGACTTCTTTGGTTTTTGAAGGCATTAATAAGTTTAACAATAAAACTTTTATAATCTGAAGTTCCCATGTGCCAAATGAAATATACCACATGGTTTCTTCATAATAAATCATCTACTCCAATTTTGGTAATATCCCATAATTACATATAATAATCTCTGAAAGACGGGTGTAGGAGTCGACTCGTACACCTGAGAATTTATAAGCTTGACTTTAATTTTCGAAAGCCCCCAAATAAGCGTCGACCAGCGATAGATAACCAGTAACGTCAATGTAAAATAATCAAGACTAGTGACATCCGTCACGTTCCCAAACTGGTTTAGACCTCATTGTCAGGATTTAGACCTCACAAGTTTCCAAGGACAATTTCGTCTATCAACTAGCGTTCATGAGCTTTGCAGGTATTTCTATGCACCTCGTTATCAGTTTACGTCAATGATAACGATGATTGATTTTTCAAATTTTGTCACCTCTGATATACTAGGTTATTATATACCCTAAAATTGCTGTCAGTGAAAACTGTCTGTCGCATGATAAGTTACAGGTTTCGTATCGAATGCGTATGAAGTGTTTGGAAATTTTCAAAGGTTAGTATTTTGATTATCCTATATACACGGATTTTAGCATTTAAACGTGAAAATGATTTCAAATAAAATGAAGTAATATTTAATCGTATATATGTTTTGTAATTTTTTTCGATATATTAAATATTTTTTTATAATTAAACAGTTTTGTCTGTAAATATTTCATTTATTTCCATTACCATTTAAGATACTTTTATCATTTGAGTCATTCTTATTTATAAAACAAAAAAAGAATAGGTACCAAAATATTAATCCATTTAGAGAGATATATAAAAAATAATGGAATATAAATATTAAATAAATACTTTAATAAATTAAAGATTGAATCAATTTCTTAAGTAAATACTAAAAAAAGTATACGTAGAAATTTAGAAATTAATTTTTACATTTTATTTATGAAACTGCAGTAAAATTTTTGCAATTTTTTTATGCTTAATACTATATTATTTGCTTACTGTGTAAAGACGAGAACTACTTAGAGTGAAATGTAGAATATATACGTAAATTACTTTGTATAAGGCTTTATAAAAAGTAACATAGAAAGAACATAGAATCCACTGCTATATAGATGGTTCACAAAGTGCAAGCAAACAGCTGCTAACATATTGTAGGGCTATGTAATCCTGTAGAAAACGAGGCTCTAGTATACACATATTTATGAAATGGATATGAAAACGGCAATATATCTTTTGAAAAGTGTAAGTACTCAGATCTACTCTTACTTACAAGATAAAATGCATAAGACGTAAGTGCATAAGGACTCTTGTAGGCATTATAACAGAGTGGTGTTTAATTCTTAAGAGTTTAAATACTTAGTCGCAACATAAAAGTAGAATATGCGGCCTTTTAATGAAAGATTAGCGGAAATAAAGCAAATCTGAACCATAAAAGTATAAGTAGATTATAGGGAAATATAAATAACAATATACTAAACTTCAAATCCTCTTAAAATATTGGTTATAACTAATTTGTTGCATTTTTAATTTTTCATCATTTAATTAAGCTTAAAAAGTCTGAGTAAACCCGACAACTTTTATTGATATTATAAATTCATTACCAATACAAAAAAATTGGTTAATAAATTCACCTTTCATTTAACAAAAAGGATGTTTTAATTAAGGTGTAAAATTATTTTAAAATTCTATTTAAACCAATTCTTGTATAGTTGATTGAAAACAAATTTAATTATAAGAAAAATCTCATAAGAAAAATTAAAAGAAAAAGTGGTCAGAATACATTTACAAATTTGTATTAATTTTAGTAAGTTTTGTTTTCATTTATTAATTAAACAAATTGCATTTAAAATATAAAAAAAAAAAATAATGCTCGACATTATGATAAATTATAAGTAATTAGGCCTATTAAAAAATATTTTCTTTAACATATTCTATTTCCGTAAAGCATCTTTTATCTTACTTTTTTATTATTATTACTATGTGTATTATTTGTGTATATAGGTTCATAAATATTTAAATTCTGTTGATGCAAGTCTATGTTTATAATTAATAAAAAGCTTCAAATTTTTATTAAATATAAATATTTTAAACAATACTTGAAAAGTTTGAAAATGTAAATTTTTTTAAATACCTTCCTAAAGTTTATAAGTATTTATTTTTCTTTTGCAATTAAACTTGTTAATAAAGTGAACAATTCTAAAAAAAAATTTGTATAAATACTTCGTAAAAAGAGTTAAAATAATAAGGAAATATAGAAAAATCACAAAATTAATTTTATATTTCCTAACAAATGCACTATTAAAATTTTAAAATAACACTATTAAAATTTGAAACGAATCAGTGTAAACTCTTTTATAATGTAATACATTAATCATCTTAAACATTATCTGTTTCTTTTTGGATTTTTTATAAAAATTACATTTTAATTTTTTAAATTGTATTCTATGACAAAATATAATTTTCTATAAAGTATAAATTTTAAAAGACTTGGGAAAATTCACAATAAATCTTGATATTCATTTTTAAACAATTATAAACTATAACTATTTTTACGTAATAAAATTCTGACATTTATTTTAAATAACATGCAAAATCTAGTTCTTTATAATTTAAAATTTATATAAATCTTATAATTGTACAGAAGTAAACAATGTTTATATTTGTATTTAAAAATAATTAGTTAAAACTTTATACGACTGCTAAGTAGCTGCATGTGTATAATATATCTTATCATGAAAGGCTAAAGATACATTGACATTAAATGCAAAAACCATATAGTGAATACTAACATCGGCATATACGAAACATGTAACTATTATATTATATCATTTTACATCCACAAAAAAGACTTGCATTAATAAAATGTATATGCTTAATCTAATATTGTCAAATATACTTCAATGACTGTAAAATAATTTTGAGTATATAATATGTTTATTGATATTTTTAATACCGTATGATAAATACAAAATAAACCTGAAAAATCAAGTATTAAAGAGTTATAGTTTATGAATCATTTATTGATTATGTACTTTAGTAATTTTTATGTTACATATAAGTCAAAAAAATTATTACTCTGAATACCGTTAAAACAATTAAAGCCTCAATAACCATTCTTTGCCAAATAAAAAATTACAGTTATAAATCTAATCAACATGTTTTTTATTGTATTTACATAAGTTTTTGTGTTTGTTTTTACTTTTTGATCTTATTCTATGTATAAAGTATTTTTCTAGATAAAAAAATAATCATCGTACATTAAAAATAGTAAACTAAAATCTTAAATGTATAGCATAAGATAAACCAATTTAGCTTTTTTATAAATCAGCTATTAAATACAAGTAGAATTTTTTTATAAAAATCATTTATTTATATATTTGCAGGTTAAACATACCTAATTATAAAGTTTTGCCATTTTCGAATGAAGACTGTATAGTAAACACCCTGATCACCCGGAGTTATAATTAATGTTAATATTATTTTCATTTTCTAACCTTTAATTAAAAATCTGGTGTTAATTTATTATTATAAAAGCTTCAATAGCTTTTTATTATTTATGTATATTGATCCGTAAAAAACTTAGTTGAATTTTAAAAAAATCAAACTCATCATTTTATTTATTAATATGTTATGTACGTACATTAATATGTTCAAAATTAAAAAATTAACAAAATTAATGTCAGAGCTAAATATTAAAGATCTGTGTTTTCATTACTGAACCCCCCTTGAAAACTTTCAAGAAAAGCACCTTGAAGATGCTTTAAGGTTGTAACAAAGTTAGTGATAAATATGAATGGATGTACGTTTCTTCAAATTTAAATATGTTTATTTAATTTCAAATATTTCAATATATTTTTGTGATTGCAAATATTGTATGCTTGAATCAATATAATTATTGATATATCTTTTTTGCTCATTGTTGTTAAACCTTACTTTATGTTCTTATAATGCGAATATGCATGGTTCAATATAAACACGTAAAATCACCTACAAAAGATAATCTGACCGATCTGTCCTCTATATTTCAGAACAGATTATCATACATGAATTGTATCTCTTCCCTTATCCAACTATGCAGGAGCCTCTGCTAATACTTTTGTACGTAAAATTTTCTTAAACTCATTGTCATCTATAAAATACATTCTCGAGTTTCTAGAGCGAAATTCGTCAGGGTGCAGCATCACTCGCGCCCCCTGGCTTTCCTCACGAGACACCTGGGAGCAAACTGTATTTGTAAACACGTATGTTATGTAAGTAGGTAAGAAAGTCATGTCGTAGTAAATCCCCAAACATTAATATTAATGCTTCTTCGGCATGTAGACTTGGGCGTGGGCGCGCTTGCGTTCAGTTACTTGCAGTGCGACATACAGCGGTACACCAGAAGTAGAAAGCATGGGAGTTCGGAGAAGTTTACAACGCGATGTGCATATGAAATTTAAGTCGATACCACCTAACTCTCCTAACCGTTCTCACTCATTCCTCTTTCCTTCGTAATATCCTATGTTCTCAACATATTTCACTCGATTTGTCATATCAAAAACCAACTCATACGTACACGTACATACGCTGAAGTACGAAAGCGGAACAAAAGTATACATACAAGAAAATATTTTGTTGGATATACTAAGAAACTAGAACAAGATGTTAATAGAAATCTTTTTTTTTTTTAAGCAGTAGATGATTTTAAAATCAGTATATTATTCTCTCATAATGCAATAGCTTGTTATTTAATTTTGATACGCAACATTTTCAATTATACTTTTTTTTATTTCAAGATATTTTTAAACTAATGATAATGCTTTTATTATATACATATCAACGTTTATGTATATACATTATTTATTTGTAATTCCTAATTAAAATTAAAAAGGATCATATAATTTCAAATAATCTGTGAATGTAATGTTTTACATATACTCCAGTTTGAATCTTAAAATTGATCAAAATCTGATTAACTTCTAAGTAAGTATATTAAGTTTACTTGAGTACATTAAGTGAACTTTAAGTGAAAGTTAAGGAAAAATCCTTTTTAGTTATTTATATAATGGAGCTATATGAAAAGAATTATTATTATTTTCAGAATAATTTGCTATTTAGGAAAAATTTTGTTAAAAGTTGAACTAATTTTCTAAAATGATTCTCTAGTACGTACAGAGCAATAGCGAATTTAAAGAAATTTTTATCCTGATGCGATTAAAATAGTTAGAGATACTATATAAGGTTGACAACATTGGTAAATTGTTTTTTTAATTCCATTATTTATATTCATGTATACATTTATATAAATAGAAATTTAAAAAATTATATTACTACATTAATACAAATTGTATAATGAACCTCTGATTCAGAGTTGATATATGCATGACATTATGCAATTTCTCCTTACAAATTAAGTTTAGAAGCTGATGGGAATCTCTGAAAGATTTCTATTTTGAAATCAATAGGGTATAGCTTTGCTTTAATATAAAAAAAAATTAACCTTAATTGTGATCATTAAACCTAAATTCTTGAAAATATAAAAACCAATAATACTGTAACTCCCGATATTAGACAAATTAATCAGTTACAATTTTTTATGTTTCTATTTACTAAAGAAATTTAGTTTAGAATTCGTAATTTATAATTTATTATAAAAAATGTAATAAAAAATTCAAGTATATATTTCATTATATGCTTATTTAATATATATATATATAGTTTTTCTTATAAAATTTATTGGAATTTCAATATAAAAATTAAAAAATCAAAAACAATATTAGCCGTTGCATTACATATTATTTTGATAATCGATATAAAAAAAATTAAAAAAAATGTTTTATCAGTATTTATATTTTTATATGATGGCAATATGTAAGTAATTTTTAAATTAATAACAAAAATTTAATATCGAAATCAAAATTAGGATAACAAATTTTAGCCAAATAATTTACAGTAAAGTGTATGAATTCCTATTTACGATTTCAATTCCATTACGAGAGAAATATAATTTTTACCGTATGTATTTATAATGAACATTTGTAATGAATAACAGTCTCCTAATATACGAATAATAAAATTTAGCTCGCAAGTAAAATTAAATAAAAAAAAATATTTATTTTTCATGGTACTAGAAATTAAATAATAATATAATAATATAAGAATTCTTTAGAAAAATATATTTAATTTTTTTAATGAAGATAAAAAATATAATAGAAAAATCGATCACTTTCATACACATGAATTGTCAGTTTGGAAAAATATTTGGATTATAAAAGTTGAAAAAACAACCTATTCTAGTAATACAACACTATAAATGGATTGCATGTGTTTGCATGCTAGCTCATGATAATATGTCTATATATATATATACATTTAATTATATTATGTATGCAGACGGTTAGATAAAAGTCAATCGCGAGTTTATATAATGTATTTCAATGTCTTTAGAGTCTCAATTTTTAAAGATGAAAGATAAGCTTAACATGTATAAATGTATGCTATTGCACGCTCCGAATCGAGTCAGAACGGTTCATTATCAGACCTCATTTTTATTACTTTATTTCTACGATGCCTACGGGTATAAGATCAATCGGCGAACAGAACAAATGTGTCAAGTCGGTTATTTATTGTATAAGCTGACCGTAGGGATGAAAGTTTTTCATGCTATCTGCTACAAATGACATTTCTTTAACACGAGTAAGCTATTTTATTTGGAATATTTTTGGCTTAAGATGAAATGGATGGAATTCCAAAAAAAATATTTAAAAAAGACTTCTATAAACTTTATAATATCCTAAATTAATTTTTTTACTGAAATTAAAATTTTTTTTTCGAGTTTTTTTCTCTTTTTTAATCTACTTAATTTTATTTTATTTAAATAAAAATTAATGAAATATTAAAATGAAAAAAATCATTTTTATACAAATAATATCGAATAATTTAACCTTTAATATTTGTTATAATTGTAGTATTGCAGTACATATGTAAACATTTGTTGTAAAAATGAATGCTAGAGTCCGCATTTCTTCCAGATACTAATATTTATGGACAAAATTTTATTTGCATACAATTCGTATTAAGTTACTGCAATTGCATAATTGTTAAGAATTCGATATTTTTACTTGATACGTATATATACATTCTTCATTTAATACATATATATATATATATATCAGCTACTGATTTATTACATATCTATTTTTAATTTATTTTGTATGTCGTAAATTTTGTTTAGTTAAACTAACTCAATCGTCCATGAAACATCTTTACATTTTAATTATAATTTACAATTTTTAATTTCAATAAAATAGTTTTACAATTAATTTCACGTAAAATGGGTTAAAGGCTTTTTATTATATTACACGTTTAAAAACTTCATAATACTAATTTTTAAATCATGTAAATTAAAAAAATTTTATTAATACTTGTTTTTGTCCAGTCATGTAAAAAAATATCATATTTTAAAATTTAATGAAAGTCAATAGGTTTAAAGCATATACTTTTAAATGACCATTACAATAAATGTCGTAAAATGAAAATGTAAATAAAAGCTATTTTTCTGTATTGTGTTGTACTGTTTTATTATTCATAATTAAAATTTATAAGCTAAATACTAATTTAACGCACGAAATTCTTAGTATTGAATTAAACTAAATATTTGTTTTCACTCATGTGAAAGCTTTGATATTATCCAGTAAATATAATAAGATCCAATAAAATCCAGTAAATAAGATAATCATGGGTTTGTAATAAATTTATATTTGAGACGTTTCATATTTTCATTATTTAAAATTACTGCATTCAAATTTTAGTGTACTTTTCGATTTCCAGTAGTTTTTATTAGACTCCAATATTATTTGTGTTTTATGAAATTAATAAATAGTAAATATGTTTTTTTAATTTTTATTTAATTTTTTTTTAATTATTTGTAAATTTTATTTAACCTTTTTAGATGAATGTGAATATTTTTGATACTTGATTTGGAATAACGCAATTATACTTAGATTTAATTGTTAATAAATAAACTAATAATAAAGAACATTCAATGTTTTATTTCCTTAATGTGTTATTATATTTTTATAGAATAGCTAGAAAAGCAGCAAACAGTATTCTTTATACTTCGAAGTTGCACAACAAACAGTTTTGATTGATAGTGGTGAAAGATATGCAATAAAGTAAGAGAAAATATAAAAAAAAATAATAGAAAAATATAATTTTAAATAAGTAATACAATTATTCTCAATATCAGGTTATCAAAAGTAGAAAATTATGATTTTATTTTATAAAAATAAATTGTTCTTCCTTATATTAATTGCGGAGAAAATATTTGAAAATCTACATTTCAGTAAATTTATTGTGCCATTTTTATATTTTGTTCTTATGCTTAAATTATAGTAAAATGAAAACAAGACACAAGTGATGCATTATAACTGATATGTGGATGCAGCCATTATCATTAATGCCTGCATCAATTGTGTCCACCTACATCATCATATTGATTTTATTTGCTATAGTCACGGTTTTTGACTATATATCTCTCTGAGATATTTATTGAGTCCCATAAACCTCACATCGACTGTTGCAGAAATGCACAACGGCTCGTTGGAGTTCACTCTAAGCCACTTGATTCTCTCTAATTAACTCAGTTCTAACTCATTAGACTGACTTTTTGATGCAATAACCCTTACTTCAATATTATTGCACATAGAGAAATAGGTAAACTTCTAATCAAGGAGATTGGATCCAACGTTCACATTATTTACAAATTCACAGATTTAACGAGATCTTTGAGTTTATTACATGTATGTGTATATGGTTCGAATTGGATTTGACACGCCTAGTGCGTCACTCCCTTGTTATTATAATCGTTTCAAGATTGCCTGTCGCAGTTAGTGTGCTTAGATGTTCAAATAGTCGGGAAAATGTCACAGTTACTTCAAATAGAGAGTTTTAATAATGATGAAACGCTATAATATGTCGTTAATTTTTAAAAAGTACATTGAATGAACATTCAAAAAAATCACCTTTAAAAAAATCAGCTGTATTATAACAATTTTATACAATTTTAATTGAGTTCTGTAGAAAATAATCTTGAAAATATACTATAAAAGTTTGCTCTATAAAGATTTTTTTTTAAATTACATTTTTTTGGGTTGATTTGTAGGCTTAAGTATTTTAAAATAAGTTGATAATAATAGTTTTAAATAAATGAAATGAAGTTAGTGATAATCTTTCTACGCATTTTGTAAGAAAACTAATGATATTTTTAAAGTGTAAATTTTTATTTATAAAGTAGAGGGAAAAAATTTAATTATTAAATTAAATTTTGATATATTTATATATTTTTCGATATAAGAAAATAATATACTACAGCGTATAAATATGATATGTTAAAATTAAATATGTCTCGACTATTAGATGCGAAAGCTTATCAAAGTAAAGTAAATAATAAAGAATCAAAACACCGAATCTACAAGGCAATAAAAGAACTTAATACTATTCTAAAACAAACTATTTGATAATCACAAAAATCTATGTGTTCATTTCAAGCTTAGTATTAATGGATACTCTGAAGCGGGAAAATGTATATAAAATTATTATATAAAAAAAATTCAAAACTTATTTTATTGAGATGTCTTATAACAAATATGACTATATTATAGTAAGTTAAAATACTCAGCTATTACATTTAAACGTTTTTTAACTAAATAAATTAATACTCATTACATTGAAAATATGTTACACTAGAGTATTGTACATAGTATTAAGAAAATATTTATAACTGAAGTATAGCATTCAAAAAATTATTAAATCAATGATTTAATTAACATTATAATTATACAAATAATATCATATAATAACAAATAATTATTGTGGACATGATTAATTTTCTATAATTAATTAATTTTCAATCATTTTTTTAATATTAATAATAATTAATTGTTTGTTGTTCAAACGTGTTTTAATCCACAAGAAATAACAATTTTTTATATGTCAAAATCTTATTATTATTTTGAAAAATATTTTAAATAATTATAACTTTAATGAAATTCTTAATAGTAAAAGTTCAATTATTTAACCACAATTTTATTCTAGTCCACTCAGCTGTTAACTGTCTTTTAATTATGTATTTGATAATGAATAGTATCATTATTAAATTATATTTAATTAAAGGTATTAAAATTAAATCCTAATTAATTTTTAATTACACATTTTATTACACGTTAAGTAAATGTAGTAAAGAAACGTTTCAATAAAATTTCATTGCGACCGTCTAAGTATTTGTTACTGCTTACAAATGTATTTGAATACATTTATGGCTTCTATCTATCAGAAAAATTTACTGAATCGTCAAAATATTTTGATATTAATATCATGATCTTCTTGCTAATGCTGAATACAGGTGCAACCAAGAAACTACCTGATTGAGAATTATAATACGTAACCTATGTATTTTAATTCGTTAAATAAATGTAAAATTCATCTGGACACTCTTAAACCTGAAACGGTAGTCGATCGCTATAAAATAAAAAAGATCCCAGAAAATTTCGAAAATATTGCATCTTATTTTCGAGCGGTAATGATTCAATAAGCGCATCTTACACCTGCAGTTGCTCATACTTTTATATTCTTTACGGACACAGGACAGATACGGGTCTGGGTCACGCCGCGAAAGTTTTGTTTGCATACGCTATTCGTCCGACGACCACGGGCAAGACAATGCCAAAGGATGAGGGAGAAAATGTATTAATGGACGGAAGCGAGAGTACGCGATGAAAACCGTTCGACGAGTTGTTTCGCGTACACGTGTGATGACACGTGAGCCCTTGCGCTACGAAGATAAATTCGCATGATGTGCCTTCTGAGAATGTACGACATCGTATTGCAAACGGAATTACAATTGAGACACACTTTGAATCGAAGTTGGTTTATGCGTATGGGGGGGCGGTCCTTTGTTCGCTTGCCGAAGCATAGCAACGCCATCAACAGGAAATGACTATTTACAGTCAATGTTTCGTGTACGGAAAGTAAGTTTACTGCGACAGGCCTAGCTCACACGCTTCCCAAGTCCTTGACATAGATGCTTTGGCTACGCTGAATTAAGAATCTATATAAAATTAAGTTGTTAGGCATTCCAGCTTCCAGCTATAACTAACTTCGATTCATTTGAACGTTTTAAATCATTAGATGTATATAGTAGTTTTAAATGCTGCTATATTTTACGTACGCTTACTTGTTCAAATATCAAACATTGTTGTTGAATATTTTTCTTTTAAATTATATTTTGCTTAACTATTGAAAAACAAATCCATCGAGTTGGTACTGATGTTATAAATATTTTTGCTTAGAGATTATTTCGACGCGTCTGTTACACATAGTAACACTGTTTTTGAAAACGCGTGAATTAGTTTTTCATTAGTTACATAAATCAATTTTTTATCTTAATTCTTGTAACTACTTAATCAATGTAATAAAATCAATCTACCTATAAAAATTTATCTAATAATGTTTAAAAAAAAATGTTTATGATTAAATGTTCCATCAATACAATAAGTTTTTAACGTATTTGTACCACTATTATGAATTTTGTATCTCTAAAATATTTTTGAGTGAATGTTTAGTTTAATAATGTTGATATCGTTGATATTGATTTGGTTTAAGAAGTTAGAATTTAATCTAAAAGAATTTAATGTAAAAATACGATAATGATTTTAATTAAACATTTTCCTATTTTATGATATTTAGATACTTTATAAATGAGTAAAGTTTTAATCCGATTGCAACTTATAATTTTGTAAACACTCCTTTTTAAAATAAATATTAAAGTGATTGGGCCGATGGCTGATAGAGTATTAATTGTTTACATGCAAACATTTAAGTAAATTTTAAACGGTTTATTTAATTAATATAAAAAATACGTTAATATTTATAAATGAGTTTCAAAAATTGCAGTAAGATACTTATGTAATTAATTGTAAATAAATATATTTTAATAATGGTAATTAAATATTTATACAAAACATTAAGACAAATTTTAGTTTTTTATGACATGAATCCAATATAATTTGATTAAAATAAATATACTTAACTGTTACATTATTTTTACGTCACACAATAATGTATTTATTTTTATTTAATATAGCAATAAATAAAAAATTCAAATACAATTTTTTCAATCTTAGATTTGCATAATATAATTCACATCAGCTGCTCAATAAAAGTATCTCCCTATACGTTTTCCATTAAGTTGATTTTTGTTTACCTGTAAAATAGTTTACTTGCATAAATAATATTTAGATAGTAATCATCAGCTATTAAAATTTTTTTGGGTAAGTTGGTTGGATTTTATTGTATAATTATATAATAGCATCATGAGCGATGACAATGGATATTTTTTTCCAATTTATCAGGACGTTAAAATTATTTATTATTAAACAAACTTTTTCTTTTAAATAGCGTTATTTATTTTATTTGGTTCTTTCGATAAGAATAAGAACTTATGTATTTTCTTTATTAAGATTGTTTGATCCTTCTATAGAAATTTTTACTTTGCTTATATTTTTGTTTTAATATTAAACAACATTATAATTATTGATCAGTTGTACTTCCTTTCTTCTACTTTACAGATTTTTATTATTATAAGGAATAGTTATATTTTAAATGTTTTAATCCTTATTAATATATTATTCTTTATAATTTCTTTATTAATAGATCCTCATCTTAGCTAGTTATAATTCATTATATTTATATACCAAATATTTTAAAAATATTTATGTTCAATGATGTTATAGTTTAATTACTTCTCTACTTAACTAACTACTCTATTACATATTATTCAGAAAATTTTGTAACTAATTTATGATAAATAATATTTTTTATTATTGAGATTATTAATTTTTTATATAATTATAAAATAATCAAACCTTTTGTTTATTTATTGCCAATATACTTTTATTTTATATAATTGAATAAGCCTGTGTAGCTTAATTTTGAAAGAAAAACGGAAAACTATTTTTACAAGTCTTAAATATAAAACAAAGCTACATTTATAAAAAAAAACCTATTTAATTATTAAATTGTTAACAAATACTTTAGAAAAAAGCAGTTTGATTTTTTGCCTATCAAAGGATTAATAGAGTATTAAAAACTTTTAACCTTAGACAATGAATTTAATTAAATTTAATTAATTATTTTTTAACCAAAATAAAAAACATAAAATTTGATAATATTACTATAAACAACATTTTACATTACAATAAACAACATTTTCTTTAAAATAATTTTAAAATAGTTAAAAAAAAAAAGAATAATATTAAACAAGGAACAATATTTACTTTGATACCTGTAGTAACTTATGCGGAATTTACAATTTATCTAGAAAATAATTGTTTAAAATATGCTGTTTTTAATAGTTTATTCAGTTACTTATATAATACATATATAAATATACATATTTATAAAAATTTAATAGCAAGTATGGTCTTTTATAAAATAAAGTAATTACAAAATTTTACATTTTATAATACAAAGATATTTAGCGTTTTTTACAGTGCAGTAGTACAATAGTTAGTATCTAACAACGATACTTGACATCAATAATAGAGTTCTTAATAATAGAGTTAAAATTGAAACTAAAATACATACAACACCGATTTGAACCATTAAATAATGTTTTATATTTAAAATTTAATGAAATATTTAACATCTTTCTCAGGTTCATCTTGCATAATACATTATATTTTGTAGCACCAACTGAATTTAATATTTAAATCAATAGTACTTAACTTTTTAACTAAGCATCATTAATTTTTTATCACTATCTTTTTTGATAACATGCTTCATTAGTTCGATTGACTATATTCAATTAATAAGCGACTAAAAAAATACCTCCGATATAAGTACTTTATCATTTACAACTTTTCCGAGATTGCTAGTCACTTACATTTAAAAAAAATAAAATATTTTACGATAAAAGTTTAATATGTATATTTTTATTTTCAAAATAGATTATTAACATTAATAACAGTACAATTAAAAAACTTTTTAACTGTTATCTATGATATAGATTAATTTTCTACATGATTATATTTTTAAAATAATTGATTAAAATGCATATTTTATATATTTATGGTACAGAAATACTTTGATTTAATTTAAAAAAATCATGCTTAAAAATGACATTTTAGTTTATATTTTTGCGCTTCTTCGTTTCCATACAATGGAATACAAATTAACATTACTTTTGGAATAGTTACATGTTAGTAATGAAATAGAATAAGTATTTTACATCTTGAAATTGGTAGACATAATAAACTATTTTATTACTTTCTCAAAAACATAAAGGAAATAGAAATGTAATAAAGAACGCAATTTTTTATCGGTAATTAATACAATTTTATTTTATTTAACATGATAACTTTATTAAAGCTTCAATACAAATTTTATACGAAAAAAACCATTAATGTATATTAAATTAATTAAAAAAACTAAATACGTATTTTATTGTAATACAACCTAATTTTGTTAATATAAAATATTTTTAATAAATTTTTTACATTTCTTAGATAATAAACTACCAATAAAGTAAATTATTTAATGTTTAATCACTATTTTTTGTCTCGATACTAATAAATTTTTTTTAAATTATGCATAGAGTATTATTTTTAAGAATAAAAATTTGAAATAATTTGAAGCACATCTTTTCTAAAAAGCCACGAGGGTTAATAAAAATTATGAACATGATGATCGAAAAACTGCTTACTTTTAAACAAAAATTATTATGATTAAACATTATTTAAATTACATTCTTAATAAAATAATATGGTTTACATCATCATATTTTTTAAAGTGAGAGTATGCAAATATTTTAAATATTCGCAACATAAAATATAATAAGATGAGATTAAAAGTGAAACAATTTTTATAACAAAATTAATTTTTTTACAAGAACTTAAAAATGTGTTTTTATATTTGTTTCACAGTTTTTTTTATAATAAGCATTTGAAATTAATTTTATGGAAATTTATAAATTTATTAGAGTTTTTAGTACATACGTAACATATGACTGAAATTCAATTATTGCTTAAATTTTTATTTTCCACTGGCCATATTAATTATTGTAAATACGTATTAGATGTCTACATAATTATTGTTTTTTTTATTACAGCAGTATTTTCATGGACAATTTAAAAAATGCATATTTAAACAGTCACGGATTTGTTAACTAAATATTTTAAATCATCAATATTCATATAACGAAGAATCATTTCATAGATTATGTTATATCGATCTGGCAGTTGTAAAATTTTACTGAGAATTTTGAAAGAAATTTCTATAAGTCCTTGTTTTTGTACACCTTCATAAAATCTTTCAAATAATAAATCGTAATAAATTGGATAGTTTTTTACATAATTGTCCCCTTCGAAAGCATGAACTAAATTTTTATTTCGTGCAAATCCAGTCATAACGTTTATATCAGCTTCTAAAATATTAAATAATGATATGGTACCGTATATTTTATATTTCTTCATTTCTGCTAATTCTTTTTTACAAAAATTATAATGCAGTTTTAAAAATGCATTGTCCTGTAATAACTTTATGTTGCTCTCACTAATATTTAACAGTTTTTCCTCCAGAATCGCTAAATGTTCTACAATCACTTTAATCAAAATTGTATTTCTTTTTTCAATTGACAGTTCAAGAAGATTTTCTCCGAGTATTGTTTCATAATTTATATCGGCTCCCTTTTTTAATAACAGTTTTGCAGATTTCTGATATTCTTCAATTAAATTTCTATGAATATTGTTTCTGATTGGCCACTGGGCTACATAAAATATCGATGTATCACCATTGAAATCAGTACAATTAACGTTTGCACCTCTATTAATTAATTCTTTAATGCAATCAATTTTGGCAAATTTTGACGCTATGTGTAACGCTGTCGCTCCATCAATATTTGTAGCATCATGAATAGACACCTTCTTAGTATCAAGTATTAATTTCATAATTTCTTTATTGCCATTCTTAGCAGCAAAATATAAAGCAGTTCTTCCTCGATTATCCTTTGCTTTAACGTCAGCACCATGTTTCAAAAAGAGATTTACCACCTCTACATCTTTGCTTAGACTCATATGAAATGGCGTTTTTCCGTCATCATTAGTTTCATTTGGATTTGCTTTATTTTCAAGCAAAGCTCTTAAAATTCTGAAGTTGACTAGATTTTTTTCCTGCATTGCTACAATATGTAAAGCCGTGTTACCATTAGAATCTTTAATTTCAATATTGGCACCATATTTTAAAAGTAGATAAACTAGTTGCTCATCGCCATCTGATACTGAATAATGGAGTGCAGAAAATCCAATATTATCTACATTATTTAGATCGGCTCCTCTATTAATTAACATTTCAACTACTGCAATATTCCTCAGTTTACTTGCGTATTGAAGTACAGATCTTCCTTTACCATCTTGAACATTTATATTAGCACCTGCATCTAAGAGCATGCTAACAATATTTTTATTGTTAATTTTAATTGATAAATGTACAATACTCTCGGTATGATCATTTTTATTTATTTGCTTGCAATTAGCAGTAAGGAGATTTACAATTGTTTCTTGCTTTTTGGTTATAGTAATTTGTGATGCAGTATAATAAAAATCTTCAATATCATCAATACAAGGATTGTATTTCAATATTATTCTAATAACCTCAAGATTATTCGTCTTCACTGCATAATGAAGACAAGTCTCACCCTTAAAATTCTTGATTCTGGAATTAGCTCCCATTTTAAGTAGCATTTCCACAATAGACTTATGGCCAAATAATACAGCATAATTAAGAGCAGTATCGCCAATATAATTTTGCCAATTAACATCACAACCGTATTTTAATAAACATTGGATTATCTTTCCACTTCCTTTTCTTGCAGTGATATGAAGCAAACTGTTACCAAATCTATCACGAGCCTTAATACAAGCCCCACTTTTTAGTAAAAATCTAACCATCCTTGCATTGTCATGTTCCACAGCATGATATAAAACCTTCAAATAGCGGTCTTGTTTAATATTGTTTATACTCTGAAACTTAATTTATCATACTATTATGTTATTCGGCTATTAAAGAAAAATCAATCATTTTGTTTTAAGTTTAAGCTCAAATTAAAATTTTTTCTTTTTTAATAAAGAAATTAATTTTTTTTACATTAAAACCTCAGAAATGACTAATTTTATAATTAAATATCAAGAAAATATTTTCAATATATGTAAAACGAATTCCTTAAATATAATAGTCGTTTATAAATAATAAATTAGTATCGAAACTACATTTGTTAAAATTTTAGTGAATCTATAGTGCTTGTAAATAACATTTTTTTTTAAATTATTTTCATTTTAGCAAAATTAATTATAAAAATGTATTTTTTTTTTTATGCTATTAAAATATATTCTGTAACATGAGTATCTGCGATAATTAAAATTTTATGTATTATGCGTATAAATATATAATAGGTAGCTACAATTTATTTATACTTTACACATACAAATAAATAATAAAGAGATCAATTCCGTGATAAATTTTTTCAAATAAAATACTGATTTTTTTAATAAGTAAATTTGTAAAATTTAATTTAGTTTACATTAAAATTTCTTTCAATATGGCTCATATAACTGTACCGCTGTATTTTTAAATTTTATAAAATTCATAGACATGCAATTATTATAAAATATTTTCAGTTTTATAAATAATCGTTTTCTTTACTTACCATTGTAATGAAATTTATATGCACTAGTAAAGGTATGTGTCGTTCCAACGTACAAACTAACTCAAACTTTGAACACCTTGAGTGATATGCAGAACAAAAATTATACCTGGGCCTGCATGAAATTTTCACAGATATGAATAAACTTGTTGGAACCAATATTTTTCCGAGAATTTTTATAAAGTAATATAATTATGTAATGAGAAGAGTTTTTAAATTTATTCTAAGAATTATTATAAATAATACTTATTTTAACCAGATAAACTCAAATTTTAATAATTTATCTTAAGACAATCCTATATAATCCTTATTATTAAAGACTTATTAATAATGGGTTAAAGTAAAAAATACAAATATATTGATTGAAATGCAGTTTAAATATACATGTTGTTCTATTTGTAAGTTTTTATTTAATTCTACATAAATACTGTTTATATAAAATATATACATATGAAAAATTGATCTAGTAAAAAACCATAGATGTTAATTATATATAAATGAAAAGGTACAATAATTTTATTTGATGATTTGTGAGAATAATTCGTAAATATTGAATTCCAATTAATATAAAGAATACACGTTTATGCGTAAATGATATATATTTGTACTACGTATTAAATATGCAATATAAATTATTAATTATTAAAAGTACAGGTTTTACAAATATTATTTATTAATAAAACAATTCATCATTACTAATAATTAATTAAAAACGGTTTTGAAGCAAGATTATTAAAATGTATTTGAAATATAAATAATTTTGGAGTCTCTCGTTACTAAGTACCAATACAATTTATTCAAGATAAATGTAACAATATCGATTTATTTGCTATTTTTTTGTTGTAAAAAATAGCTTAAATGTAAAAAAGATCTAATTTTAATGTTATCATTATAAATCCTTTTTAGAAATTTAAGCTCTTTTTAAAAATCATTGAATAAAGCAAACTGGTAAAAATAGTAATTTGTAATGAAATTTTATTATATTTACATCATATTTTTGCTTTAGAAGCATTTTTAGAAGCAGTTTGTATTAAATAAGGAAGTCACAGTTTTTGGTAGTTAATATATTTACGTATTTTACATGTTTCATAGTAGCAATTACTCAAAATTATTGACTATTAAATGTACGATTTCTATGTTACTCTAATGTTCAAAAGCAATTATAACATAAGACTTTTTTTATTTACAGATCTTGTTTTATAATAATACAGTAAAAAATGCTGCTCTTAATCTATTGTGAATAAAAATTAATTTATAAATAAAATAACTAATGCTTAAAATAAATTATATTAACGATATGCTATTCAAATATTGATTTATACGTCTAATTATTAACCAGTATACGTAATTCTTTTATGTTAAAATAATATAAAAGCTTTTTATATACAATATGATATGGGTCTGCGAATTGTAAGGTATGGCACAAAATTACAGCCGCCCTTTCCATTAATTGTTGTCTCTCAACGCCTTCATAAAATCGCACTTTTAACGTTAAGTAATAAATTGGAAAACTGATTTCATAATCACTTTCTTCAAATGCTTCTATTAAGTCAATATTTCTTGCATAGCCTGCTATTGTATCAATATTATCCATTAATATATTAAAAAAAGATACTCTCCCAAAGATTTTTCTATGTTTCGCTGCTTCCAATTCAGCTTCGCACATCTCATAATAGTTTTTAACATCGTTATTTCTGTAGATTAATTGTGCATTATAGTCACTAAGTTGCATATTTTGAAATTTCATTTTACCAATATGCTCAACAATCAAATTTATCACTACAGTTTCTCTTCTCTCTATAGCTATCTCCAAAATGGTTCGTTCCTGATGAATCTTCTCATTAATATCGGTTCCATATTCTAGTAGCAATCTAATAGATGTAAGCCTATCCTCCGAAATATTTTGTCTGTCAAGATGCGGAATGCACTCTACGATTATATAATAAAGGGCTGTTCTTCCACATAAATCTTTTGAATTAACATCGGCACCTTTATCCAACAGTAATTTAATATATGCCGATTTTGATTTTTTTGCAGCATGGTGTAAAGCTGTTGTACCCCGACTACACTTTTCATTAATATTTATACCACTGTCCAGAACTAATATTAACACCTCAGTGTCACTATTATACACTGCATAATGTAGAGCAGTGGAACCCTCGAAGTCCTTTTTTAATAGATCAGCATCGCTATCTAAAAACATTTTCACTACTTTTCTATTACCATCTTGGATTAGAAAGTGAAACGGAGTTTGGCCACTAGCATTTCGATTATTTACTTCGCTACCTTTATCGAGTAGACATTTTAAAATATTGGCATGAGTATCACCTACGTTTAACATTGCTGCCCAATGCAGAGGCGTGTCGCCGTCTGCTGTTTTCGCAAACACATTGGCATTATTGTTTAAAAGAAGAGCAATCATGTGTTCATTACCGCACATTATTGCATTATGTAATGCAGTAGCGCCAATTTTATTTTGATTGTTGATATTAGCACCTGCTTGAATTAACGTCTTAACCAATTCAATATTACCAGTGTAAACGGCACATTGAATGGGTGAACACTCGTTAACATCTTTATAGTTTACATCGGCACCAGCTTTTAATAATATTTTCACTATCATTTCACTAGCTACACCTGCTGCCATATGCAACGCCGAAACTCCGCATTTTATCGAGTTAACTTTGATACCACTCGCAATGAGTTTTTTTACTACTTTAATGTTTTTAGATTCGACCGCAAAGTGTAATGGACTCATTCCATAAACGTTAACACAATTGATATTTGCTCCATTATTTAGAATCATGTTGATTATATTCACTTTTTGACGATAAACTACTGCAAAGTGAAGACAGCTGTCACCATTATAATTCTTAATACATACATTGGCTCCACTTTTTATCAAACAAAGTGCCACACGATGGCTGTTATAAGCTATTGCTTCATGCAATGCTGTATCACCAGCACAGTTGACAGCATTTACATTACAACCATATTTTGTTAGATATCTGGTAATTTTAGGATTACCACTAATTGCATTTACATGCAAAAAAGTTCGATAATAATTATCACGAGCACTTATACGCACACCTTCTTTAAGTAAAAGCTTCACCATTGGCACATTGTCTTTATTAATTGCTTCAAATAGTAGCTGAGAATTGTAATTTCGTCGTCTTCTTGTCAATCGATTATACTGAAAAATAGTTGCAAGGTTATTAATTATTATTTTAAGGTACTTATAAAATACGTTCTATACAATATTATTTACGCGAAAAATGAATTAGCGAACGATTTTGGACCTTATTAGTATTTAGAATGGTTAAAATAGTATTTATTTATTTAAAGTATATTAACATTTTATAACACACTATATATATAGATATATTTATTTATTTATACAAATTCTTTGGAAGGATATAATTATGTTGTAACTATAGTAAAAATAACTTATTCATTCAATTATTAATAATAAATGATGAGTTATGTGTTTTTTTTTTATTTATGAATAATTACTAATATAAAGATATTACACTTTAAGAAAAATGTAATATGAAGTAAATTTTTTATTTAATTTTGTTTTCATTTTTATATCATTAATGTTCTTAAAAAAATACTCAACAAAAAAAGTAAAATTTGTATTGTTTATCCAACAGTTTTTACTTGGTCAAGTATATCAATTTTATTTAATAATAATTTAATAATAATATTAAATAATTAAAATCAACCTATATTGTAATTTCAATTAGGATAAAATAAAAGAAGACTCATTTTTATTATTAAATGATTAGGTAAGATGCATTAGCCTTATGTTCCTATATTATTAAAATATATATTAAATAATATACATAGTATTTAAATTATTAATACAATATAATCAATTAATTTATAATACCGTCAATATTTACCATTGTTGATAAAATTAAATCACAGGATTGAATTTATATGTAGAGTAACTTCTACTTACTTCGGAGATTGTCAATTTTTAACTGAACTGAAAATTTAAATTGGTTTACCTGCTGGTCCTAAAATCTGAGCAAGTTAGATGCAGGTATCCTCATTTATCCATTCCTGGAAGTACTTCTGTAAGAAAACTTACACGCACATGGTTTTAATTATAAATGTGCATTATTCGTAATACAAAGAATATTTAGAAAATCATACCATTAAAAGTATAAATTTTTACTTTACTGTTTTATTTTTGTAGTAGTTTTTACGATAGATTATTTCGTAACCGGAACGTTAGCCGTAATACTTTATTTAACTGTATTGTAAAATACAAAATTTCATGATATATTTGAAAGTTTTGTTATTCTTCATTATCCGTAATATATATGTACAAAGCATTTTTATCGTTAAAGATTAATTAAAAATATATCAATAAGTTTGCATAACGATTGAGATAAATTTTCAAAATCGCAATCATCATTAAACATAATAGAGTGAAAAACATAAAAATATTATTTTACGATTCTCTTAGATGTTACATTAATGATAAATAATTAATAATGAAGATTTGATATTATAGTAATTACTAGATAATTTGATTGTATTAATACAAGTTTTTTACTTCTACCATTTGCCTTTTATTATGTTTACTTTTAATTTTTTATTGAAATTTTTGTTTTAAATACAAAGTCAAGTCAATATTAATTTTTATTTAGTAAATTATCATATCTAAAAAAATTAAATTATTAAGAATGAAAGAATTTTTCAAATTTTAAAATATAAAATACATAATTTAATAAATAACGCTATAAACTTACATAAATTTGCGTAAAAAATACTTTTAAATTTTCTCAAAGTAAAAAGTATTTTAAAAATATTTAGATGCATTGAAATAAGTAACTACTAATCATAAGAATAATAATAAATATTACGAAAAATTTGAAAAATAAATAATGTAGTAAAATGTAGTTCATAAAGTATGTATCAGTGAATATTTATTGCTAACAAAGATTGTCTGAATATCAAATTTCTAAAGCATTGGAGCAATTTCAAACATTCACATGAAAATTGAACGCATTAGATTTATAACTATTACCATCGTCGAAGACTGTTTCATAATCGTTTTATGTTTGTAAAATGAAAATGAAATGTTACTTAATAATATAAGAAATCATGATATTTTTAGTAGCATAGGTATTTTCTATACATTACTTTTGTGTTTGCTCAAATTAATTTTATTTTAAAAGTAGAAAAGAATTAATTTACAGTCATAAATAGCTTCTTAATTTTTTTTCATACATATAACTAAATTGGATAATATAGAGGTCGACTAATAAATAAATAAGTTTATGTATCTTTGAACAATCAACCTTCGATAACATAAATGAAATGATGCAAATGTATATTTTTATATAATTTTTCTGGGTTCTCGTTTAAATACTTAATACATGTGAAACGCCTGTCCAGGAATGGTTAATAAAACCAATTATCTACAATTTTTTATATTTAATTATAAAAAATAAAAAATAATAAATGCTTATTGAACTATAGTGTACACATATATTTTATTAATATGCAATAGCTATCCATATATACAATAATTTGAACAAAATTGTATTTTATGATTCTGAAGAAAAAAAATTTCTTTGATTATTTTATTTTCATTTTCAGTCACATGAATTAATTGTTAAATGAATAGAAATTATAAACAAAATCACGTACAGATTAAATACTTATTTATCATTTTTAATTACTTGTAGTTAAAGTACATTTTAATTGTGACTGAATCTACAATGCCTTAACGATTTTCAAAATTATCTATAAAAATTAATAACATTTCTTTATTGTTTTTATTGAGATTAAAATTTAATATGTTATGAAATATTATTTATAATTATTGCTCACAATAATGATAAGCATTATTTTTTTATTTGTCTTGCCAGTATAAATTGAAACAAGATTTCCTCATCATTATCGATGTTATGATTAATTTGTAAATTTATAATATTGCTAAGGAGTGTATTGTTTACTTTTCTCTAAAAAGTAAAATATTATTGAAATTAGAAGTTAAAAGTATAGAAAAGAATTGATAGGTATCAAAGTTTTTAAAATTGTGAAATTTAAAATCATTAAACTTCATACACCACGAGATGAAGTCGGAAAAATTAGCATTGGCCAGAAAACTTTATTAAATAATCACAACTTATTTCGTATGGTATTAATGTTCGAAGTAGAACCGAAGGATACGCCCAATTATTTTGCATGCGAAGGGCACAGGTAGTTTTAAGTTCTTGGAAGGTAATGAACATAAACTTGTCATGACTTGATTTTATCTATTGTTTAGCTGCATTTTGAAATTTGCACATTGTGCCAACCATCATATACTGATTTTCATCAATATTAGTTTTCCGTGATTATGTTTTTCTTGTAGTATAAATTATATTAAAAAATTAAAAACGATTTAATAAAATATGTCTTTAACTAACTGATTGTATATTTCATGGCATGAAAAATGCAAAATAAAATATCATTGCCTTTAATTTAAATGAAATGATTTGTAATTATAAAGCAATATTTAATTAATAATATTTCATTACTACTTTTATAATTTTATTTAAAAAAATTCATTATATATTTATTATTAGGAATGTAATTAATAATTATTTAACTAAAAATTAAGTTTTTTAAGTAATGTGTTGTAATTTTAATTACATAGTAATTTTCATTGAATTTGCTTAATACCAAAAATTCATCTGTAATTATGGTTATTATTCATAATAACTAAATGTGATATTATATATCATTTTATAAAAAAATAATTTTTTATATTTGAATGTAAATGTAGAATATATTAATATTTGATTTTTTATATAAATATATCATTTTTATATTCCAAAATTATAATTCAATAATTTAAGAATCTATTTCTATATGTTATTTTTTATTTGTATTGCATTAATTTCTAGTATATTAAAATTTTCGCAATATTTTATATTTAATCCACATTTAAGTAATAATTATCAAATGAGTTAATTACGACTTTCTTTTTTAATTATTTTTCATTATATATTTAAAACTTTTTTACATATGATTTCATTTTATTTTAAGAATATTTTACATATTTTTAAAAGGTATTTAATAATTTTAATTTTTAAGTATAAATAATAAAATGATTTGTAGGATAAATAAAAAAATACGTTTCACTGAATAAAAAGTATAAATTTATGTACCTAGTTTAAACTGAATTAACATTTAGTTTAATGATACAGCATCAATGATAGGGAAATAGCTGACTTGCAAAAACTTTTTGATAATAAAAAAATACCCGTAAAAAATCTTAAGGGTTTTTTATCGCGACGGTATTTGCCAGTATCACATGTGCTTCGCCAGTACATGATACACTCCAAATTTCTGCCACGTTGTAAGTTCTTTTACGTGATAAACTTTGAGCAGTCACCGCTTGATCCATAATGCCCAAGGATACGTGGATGATAATGATGTCATGATAATTCATTCAAAATATGTATCGTACAGCATTAAAGGTAGGTGCAAAAATATAAACTGGGATTGGAAATCAGGGTTTTGGTGTACTGACTGTCATTATTTGACCTTTTATCTTTACTAATAAAGACTAATCCTTTACTGATATAATATGTCATAGTACATGTTTGTCAATGTTTTATTAATTACTAAGTTAAATAAGTATGATTTTCATAAATACGCAGTCAATTTTAAATAATATAATTTCAAATATTTTGTAAAATTTACATCTTTAGAGTATTCATGTGGAATTTTTAAAAACGAAGTAATATGACAATCATATTAAATTTTTTTATACCTTTATGTATTTTTTATTACATTTTAATTATCGATCATTGAAAATTCACGATTATGTTTTTGATGTACAATCAGAATTTTCAAAGCTAATGAATGAACATTAAAATATCAATTGGTAAAAAATAACAATAAATTTTTAAGTATTAGTAAAAAATGTTATAAAAACGTTGGATTGGTTATTTATTGCGTGTATGTAATTAATTAAAAAATATAAAATTGAAAAAAAAGTGAAGTATTTATAAAAATTAATGTAACTGATAAAGACAATATTTATATTTAAAAATAAAGACGAAAAATTTTTTATTTCTTTATTTACTATAATTCATAGCTTGAAATAGCAAATATAATATAAAAAAAATTGCTGATTAATTTACCTTAATGTTTAATTTTAATAAAAATTTTCCATTTAGTAACATGCGAAAGTTATATGCATAAAGATAAATTAACATTTTCTTTTAAAAATTCTAATCTTTTCTAAACTTTTTTTATTGTTTTAGTATTTTTATGGAGTTATAAATTAAATATTACATAATTTTTACAGTTTTGGTAATTAATTATTAAAAGAAAATTTTCCCATTTTAGTATAACTTAGTATTACGTACATTTTGTTTACTGCTAAAGCTCTTATACAAATTAAAAACTATAACTTTAAATAAATTTTTTAAAATAGTACTTACCTTGATGCAGCTTAAATAGTCTTGAACGATAAAAAATTAGTACATGGTTTAAACTAATTTAAATAAAATTATACTAACATTCGTTTTATGAATATTGTGCTAAATCAAAAAAAAAAGGTTTATGCATTTGTTTAATTTGTATTGACCAGTTTAGTTATCAATACATAACGCATGACTAATTTCTTAAAAAGTTAACAAAAATTATTTAATTATTTATTACATTTACTATTTGTATTATTTTTTAAATTATTTAGAACATTTTAAATACGTAAGTTATTAAAAAAATTAATTTTAAGAATATATGTTTTAAATTGTGCAGTTTAAATTAAATTTTACTACATATATAAAATATATGAAGTAGTTATATTTAATATAAAAAATTAAAAGTGCAATATATTATGAATTAGACATAAATAAAGTATTAAAATATTCGTGCTAAAATATATTTTATGATTTTTTTTGTAAGCATAAATATCAGCATATAAATAGGATGAATTTTATTTAATGCCATTATTTTCTGGTGAAATTCAAACAAACTATCTAGATATTTTTTAAAAATTTATTTTTGATATAAATGCCTTAGGGTATAAAAATTGAGAAAGAATGTTACAGTTAAAACGTATTTACGAAAAAGGTTCCTATATATATGTGTGTGTGTATAAATATACACATAAATAAAAAAAAAAATTTTTTAGATTTTGAAATTAATTAAACAAAACTAAACTAGACCATATATATTAATAGTATTGATGGTATTTTTTTTGTTATAGAGTAAATTTCTGAATTTTATTAATTTTTTAAAAATCTCATTTGAAAATTGTGTTTTAATATATGTTTACGTAATTTTAACACTTAGTCTTTTATAATAAATTTTCTATTTCATTATACTTATTTTTACGTCAATCACGACGTAGGAATCATTTCGCTATAAAAACTTTAGTAATGCAGTTAGAGCTGTTTTTACTTTGAGAAAACTGTTTTTCTTTTGATTGGAAAATGAAATTTAAGTTAATTGTTATTAGCAGCTTACTCTGTTTACATTTAAATCATACTGTAGCACATTTAAGTGAGTACCTAAATTGTTCTAAAACGTAGTAAGTCACATGATTCCCTACATTACTGTTTGATTGATATAATTTGATGTTTGTTTAGGTTATTTATCTGCATTTGAAAAAATTAAAACCAATACAGGTAAAGCAGATATTTTATATCATAAAAAGTCCAAGATATTAAATAGTATCTTTAAGAATTTCAAAATTAATGCAAAAAGAGAGGCGCCTAGCAATGTATTATCTGAACAAGTTCGTAATGTAGGGCAATTTACTGGAGATAAAATTAAAATGGATCCTAATGTTTTCGATGATTACGGACAAAATTTAGGAGACGAATTATTGACATATTTACAACATAAACATTATAGAGGTAAATAATATCTAGGCTGGATTTGCAAAATATTAAATCAAAATATTTATACGTGTCTTTAAAATTTAATAAATACAGATATTAACTTCAACAAGGTACGCAAAAATTATCCTTACCATAGAAAAGTTTTTGAAACCATTGACGATTATAAATGTGATAAAAATACCTGGAAAAGGCAACAACTAAACAATAATAATGGTAATTTTTTAATAATTGATCTGCAATCACAATTTAAGAACAATTTGACATAAGCATGAATTTCCAGATAAGTATGATCTAAAAGATTAGCATTGATGAGTTGATAGGTCATTAAAAAGACAATATAAATTGCAATTTTAGATTTTGGACTTAATCATCATAATAAAGGATTCATTAAAATAAATAAACAACAAACAGATCTATTAAAAACGAATAAAAATGTATTACAGGAATATAACAAACGGATTGAATTGGATGAAAAACGATATCCTCCACTACGATTAATTAAGGAAGAAGACAATAATCATCAGATCAAAAATTTAAAAATTTTAAATGAATTAAAAGAAAAACAAATTAAAACTAAAATTGATGATCAAATTGATGATCCACATATGCATGAAATTTTTACAAAACAACCAAATATTTCTAAGGACCATTGGAAAAAGTTAACCAACCATATTTTGAAGCATAATAAAAAAAAACTTGATCAATCGACAGATTACAAAATAAAAAAATTAAGAATATCGGTTGAACCCCATTTATTATATTATAGGCATTTGCATAGTATTATAAATGCTGATAATATAAATTATCCTAGCAATCATTTATTTCAGTCTATTCATTTAAATGATGGATTTAGACAACCAAATATTCTTATTAACAGTAATAATAATGTAGATCGGAAGATTAATTATAATAATCAAAATAGTGGAATTAATTTTATTCGTAGTGAACCGCAGCTCGACGTTAAAAATGTGTTTATTATTAATAATTCAGATGACTCTGCTACTCAATTAAAAAAATTTCATCGAAACGTTTCATCAACATTTTTACAGTCTATTCGTAATCAAAGATTGTCGTCTAAAATTATTAATACATATTTAAAAAGTTTTATTAAAAATTCGATGCAAAATGATTTTACTGAAAACATCGATAACAGCCATAAAGTTAATAAAAAAGTTAGCTACTTCGATAAGAAGAGATATCTAAAGACTTTGAAGAAAAAAAATAAATTTACTAGATATATTCCTATCAGTGGTAAATCAACTTTTATTTATTTCATTTTTAAATTATCAAATAGAACAAAAGAGACAAGTTGGCAAAACAAAAACTAATAAAACGCAAATTTCAGAATCATTCAATGATGTGTTATTGTATAATCAAAAAGCATCGGATAATATCAACAAAGATTTTAATATATATGATAACAAAAAAAATGTTATCACTACTTCGAACACTAATTTAAATGACATAGAAAAAAACAAATGTACTGTGATGGAATCGAAAACTAATTATCAATTACCTATGCGTGTAAAAGTAAAACATAGGAATATTTACGCAATTTTTGTTCCAGATAAATATTTAAGTAAGTATCTGTTAATATATAAATTAAGAAAATTTTTTTTATTATTATTACTTATTATAATTATGATTACTATACATTAAAATTTAAAATATTAAATAATAATATTTAAAAAAGAATTTACGTAGAATAGAAAGTAAAATTAGGTTTTTTTAATAATGATAAATTGTATTTGAAAGTAGAATATTGGAAAGTTTGTCTGAAACATCCGTTTTTAAAAAACGTAATAGATACAAATATTTAAACATATGGGAACACAAATAGAATGATAGTTAAAAAGAATGCTTAAAATGAAGTTAAAATAAATATTTTTGATTTTGTTGCAGATACTAACAATCTACACGTTACTGATAGTTTTAATCAGAATATTCATTTTTATCTAATTTTACAGCCAAGTTATATGCAAAAAATTTCTCAAAAAAAAAAAAACTCAGTTCAAGTAAATGATTTTATTAATGATAAACAAAAAAAAGAATACAACTCTAAGATAAATCAAAAAAATATTTCATTTAGAGCTAGTAGCAAAATACAACCTATGGCTCAAAGAAATATCAAAATATATTCTTCGCATAGAATTAAAAATAAAAGAAACATTAATATTTTTCACTCTGTGAAACAAAACTTTTATACGTTATTAAATTCGAAGATAAATACAGTAAATTCTATTGATTATCGCAAGATGACAAAAGTTTCAAAAAATAAATATAAATCGTACAACTTGAAACGAAATCAAAAGATTGCTAAAATGATTATCAAATTTCCATATGAAAAAACATATAATATTCATAGGTATATCATGGATCCGAATAATCATTTCATTACAGTTATTAAAACAGATAATATTATGATATATTGGGGGGAAATGATTCAGAATACACATGTATTGACTGGAAAACTCATATCTCAAAATGAGAATTATGTAATTAATGAAATATTTTCGCCGTATTTGAGAGTGCTGAAAATGAATAAAAATAAAAAAAACGGAATTTGGCAAAAAAAAGTATTATTGAATAAATATTTGATTACACAGCTTCCATTTAGCGATGAAGACGTAAATAAGGATTCTCATGCATATAAAAGAGAAAGCAATAGAATTATAAAAGTTATCAATGTTTCTAACAAGCATTTTAATAATATTCTATTAAACTACTTTTATAAAATTTATATTTTATTTAAAACTGCTACAAAGAAACAAAACTTATTTCTAACAGAGCTACGAAAAAATGATAATGCAAAATTTAGAACAGCTTCTGTATCTCTCAATCCTAATTCACATAAATATTTAATTGACAAAGTTAACAGAAGGATTATGTTGACAAAATATTTATTACAAAAATTACAGCCTTACAATAAAAAAAAACATATTCCCAAATATTTTAGTAAATATCCAGATTTTATTTGTATTTCATTTGAAAATATAAAAAGAACAATAATTAAAAATATCAATAAACACAACATTGATATTAAAGGGGGAATTGAAACATATAGAGAAAATGTTAAAAGTGATCATAGTACAAAACATAAAAAATCTACGGTATATTTTCGTCCATCAATAACCTTTACATTAAAAAACAATAAGATTTTATGTAGATATGTTTCTGACAATTATGGTATTAGTAAATTTTTTTGGCTAAACTTATTAAAACATAGTGAAATAAGAAAACCTTTTATATCATCGATAAAGAACGAAATTGTTACGTTTAATAACATTTTACATAAGTATAATAATAATAAAGACATTAAGAGAAAAATAAGAAGAAAAATATCTACTTATAATGCATTTTCCATAAATTATTTCTTAAAAAAACAAAAACCATATAGCAAAAAAATAAAAAAACTTTCTGAACTTAATGTTCTTTCACGAAAACCCAAAAATGATAATATTATCACAAATTATTGGAATGACCAACATATAATGAATTACATAAGTTATAATAATAAAAAACTAAACCCAAAACAAAAAAATATAAAAAAAAGCACTGATTTTATTAATAAATTAAAGGATTGGGATACATCAATTACTTTTCAAGAGCGTTTTAATAAAAATTTGCGCCAAAACCTCGTTAACTTAAAAAAAACAATCAATATTTTACTTATTATAGAAATAGCCGATGTGATCAATAAAAAATATAAGCCATATAATTCAGAAATATGGATTTTATTAAGAAATAACAAAAATTTGCAAAAAAAAATACTTCATACTAATCATTTAAATGAAAACTCCCATATATTAGATCCATCTAAAAAAAAATGGACACATAATTTTCAGAAAATGTTTAAAAAAATTATAAAAAAAATAATAAAGAAAACAAACAAACAAATCAAACTGAAGAAATTCAGAGATGTAAAATATCATAAATATATATCGAGAGAGAAAATTTTTCCTGGAAAAAAGGAAAACTATCGTACATATAGTATTATCAAAAACATTGCAACTGATGATTTCAAACGAATTTTACCAGATCCGCATTATAACAACAAATATTTCATACAACATACAGTAAACAATATAAAAAGGAAAAAGAAATTAGAATTTGAAGTTTCTTTTGAAAAAATTCTAAACGGAGAAAAACAAAGTGCTATTTACCCTAAATCTAAAAAAGCTGATATAAAATCATTCAACAAAATAACTAAAAAAATACGCAAAACTTTTAGAGCAGGGATAACAATCAGAAAAGGAAAAAGAGGAATTGTTAGAAGAATGTTGAACATACATCGATATTTGATCGGCGATCATAAATATATAGATTATATGGTTGCTCCGCAAGTTATTCTCGATTCAAGAAGCATCATTAAGGACCGTAAGTATGCTATTCAACCCCATGAGCATAAAACTGAAATAATGCCCATCAAAAGCAGAACCTCCGAAAGCATCTCAGTGCCAGAATCGTCAAAATCAACAGAGAATCTGACTACTAGTGATGATTTATCAACAAAAAGCTATGAAACGTCGGAGGGTCCAATTCTCGAAATGAAGCCAAAAATTCATCCTGATGAGTCTACAACTGAAAAAACGCCCATCGAAAGTGATACCTCCGAAAGCACCCAAGAACCAGAATCGTTAAAACCAACAGAGAATCTGACTACTAGTGATGATTTAGCAAAAAAAAGCTATGAACCGTCGGAGGGTCCAATTCTCGAAATGAAGCCTAAAATTCATCCTGATGAGTCTACAACTGAAAAAACGCCCATCGAAAGTGATACCTCCGAAAGCACCCAAGAACCAGAATCGTTAAAACCAACAGAGAATCTGACTACTAGTGATGATTTAGCAACAAAAAGCTATGAACCGTCGGAGGGTCCTAGCCTGGAAATGACGCCTAAAATTCATCCTGATGGGTCTACAACTGAAAAAACGCCCATCGAGAGCGAGACCTCCGAAAACACCACAGAGCCAGAATCGTCAAAACCAACAGAGAATTTGACTACTATTGATGATTTAGCAACGAAAAGCTATGAAACGTCGGAGGGTCCTAGTCTGGAAATGACGCCTAAAATTCATCCTGATAAGTCTACAACTGAAAAAACGCCCATCGAGAGCGAGACCTCCGAAAATACCACAGAGCCAGAATCGTCAAAACCAACAGAGAATCTGACTAATAGTGATGATTTATCAACAAAAAGCTATGAAACGTCAGAGGGTCCAATTCTCGAAATGAAGCCTAAAATTCTTCCTGATGAGTCTGGAACTGAAAAATCGCCCATCGAAAGCGTGACCTCTGAAAGCACCCCAGAGCCAGAATCGTCAAAACCAACAGAGAATTTGACTACTAGTGATGATTTAGCAACAAAAAGCTATGAAACGTCGGAAGGTCCTAATCTCGAAATGAAGCCTAAAATTTATACTGATGAGTCTACAACTGAAAAAACGCCCATCGAAAGTGAGACCTCCGAAAACACCACAGAACCAGAATCGTCAAAACCAACAGAGAATCTTACTACTAGTGATGATTTAGCAACAAAAAGCTATGAAACGTCGGAGGGTCTAAGTCTCGAAATGAAGCCTAAAATTCATCCTGATGAGTCTACAAGTGAAAAAACGCCCATCGAAAGCGAGACCTCCGAAAGCACCACAGAACCAGAATCATCAAAACCAACAGAGAATTTGACTACTAGTGATGATTTAGCAACAAAAAGCTATGAAACGTCGGAGGGTCCTAGTCTGGAAATGACGCCTTATATTCACACTGATGAGTCTACAAGTGAAAAAACGCCCATCGAAAGCGAGACCTCCGAAAGCACCACAGAACCAGAATCATCAAAACCAACAGAGAATTTGACTACTAGTGATGATTTAGCAACAAAAAGCTATGAAACGTCGGAGGGTCCTAGTCTAGAAATGACGCCTAAAATTCACACTGATGGGTCTACAACTGAAAAAACGCCCATCGAAAGTGAGACCTCTGAAAGCACCCAAGAGCCAGAATCGTCAAATCCAACAGAGAATCTGACTACTAGTGATGATTTAGCAACAAAAAGCTATGAAACGTCGGAGGGTCTAAGTCTCGAAATGAAGCCTAAAATTCACACTGATGGGTCTACAACTGAAAAAACGCCCATCGAAAGTGAGACCTCTGAAAGCACCCAAGAGCCAGAATCGTCAAATCCAACAGAGAATCTGACTACTAGTGATGATTTAGCAACAAAAAGCTATGAAACGTCGGAGGGTCTAAGTCTCAAAATGAAGCCTAAAATTTACACTGATGAGTCTACAACTGAAAAAACGCCCATCGAAAGTGAGACCTCCGAAAGCACCCAAGAGCCAGAATCGTCAAAACCAACAGAGAATTTGACTACTAGTGCTGATTTAGCAACAAAAAGCTATGAAACGTCGGAGGGTCCTAGTCTGGAAATGACGCCTAAAATTCTTCCTGATGAATCTACAACTGAAAAAACGCCCATCGAAAGCGTGACCTCTGAAAACACCACAGAACCAGAATCGTCAAAACCAACAGAGAATTTGACTACTAGTGATGATTTAGTGACAAAAAGCTATGAAACGTCGGAGGGTCCTAGTCTGGAAATGACGCCTTATATTCACACTGATGAGTCTACATCTGAAAAAACGCCCATCGAAAGTGAGACCTCTGAAAGCACCCAAGAGCCAGAATCGTCAAATCCAACAGAGAATCTGACTACTAGTGATGATTTAGCAACAAAAAGCTATAAAACGTCGGAGGGTCTAAGTCTCAAAATGAAGCCTAAAATTTACACTGATGAGTCTACAACTGAAAAAACGCCCATCGAAAGTGAGACCTCCGAAAGCACCCAAGAGCCAGAATCGTCAAAACCAACAGAGAATTTGACTACTAGTGCTGATTTAGCAACAAAAAGCTATGAAACGTCGGAGGGTCCTAGTCTGGAAATGACGCCTAAAATTCTTCCTGATGAATCTACAACTGAAAAAACGCCCATCGAAAGCGTGACCTCTGAAAACACCACAGAACCAGAATCGTCAAAACCAACAGAGAATTTGACTACTAGTGATGATTTAGCAACAAAAAGCTATGAAACGTCGGAGGGTCCTAGTCTGGAAATGAAGCCTAAAATTCACACTGATGGGTCTACAACTGAAAAAACGCCCATCGAAAGTGAGACATCTGAAAGCACCCAAGAGCCAGAATCGTCAAATCCAACAGAGAATCTGACTACTAGTGATGATTTAGCAACAAAAAGCTATGAAACGTCGGAAGGTCCTAGTCTCGAAACGAAGCCTAAAATTTATCCTGATGAGTCTACAACTGAAAAAACACCCTTCGAAAGTGAGACCTCTGAAAACACCACAGAGCCAGAATCGTCAAAACCAACAGAGAATTTGACTACTATTGATGATTTAGCAACGAAAAGCTATGAAACGTCGGAGGGTCCTATTCTGGAAATGATGCCTAAAATTCATCCTGATGGGTCTACAACTGAAAAAACGCCCATCGAGAGCGAGACCTCCGAAAACACCACAGAGCCAGAATCGTCAAAACCAACAGAGAATTTGACTACTATTGATGATTTAGCAACGAAAAGCTATGAATCGTCGGAGGGTCCTAGTCTGGAAATGACGCCTAAAATTCATCCTGATGAGTCTACAACTGAAAAAATGCCCATCGAGAGCGAGACCTCCGAAAACACCACAGAGCCAGAATCGTCAAAACCAACAGAGAATTTGACTACTATTGATGATTTAGCAACGAAAAGCTATGAAACGTCGGAGGGTCCTAGTCTGGAAATGACGCCTAAAATTCATCCTGATGAGTCTACAACTGAAAAAACGCCCATCGAGAGCGTGACCTCCGAAAATACCACAGAGCCAGAATCGTCAAAACCAACAGAGAATTTGACTACTAGTGATGATTTATCAACAAAAAGCTATGAAACGTCAGAGGGTCCAATTCTCGAAATGAAGCCTAAAATTCTTCCTGATGAGTCTGGAACTGAAAAATCGCCCATCGAAATCGAGACCTCCGAAAACACCACAGAACCAGAATCGTCAAAACCAACAGAGAATCTGACTACTAGTGATGATTTAGCAACAAAAAGCTATGAAACGTCGGAGGGTCCTAGTCTGGAAATGACGCCTAAAATTCTTCCCGATGAGTCTGGAACTGAAAAATCGCCCATCGAAAGCGTGACCTTTGAAAACACTACAGTACCAGAATCGTCAAAACCAACAGATAATCTGACTACTAGTGATGATTTAGCAACAAAAAGCTATGAAACGTCGGAGGGTCTAAGTCTCGAAATGAAGCCTAAAATTCATCCTGATGAGTCTACAAGTGAAAAAACGCCCATCGAAAGCGTGACCTTTGAAAACACTACAGTACCAGAATCGTCAAAACCAACAGATAATCTGACTACTAGTGATGATTTAGCAACTAAAAGCTATGACACGTCGGAAAGTCCTAGTCTAGAAATGACGTACACAACTTCAAATGTTCCAGCAACTAACCCAGAGAGTTTTAAAAATACGTTGGAGATAGAGAAACGGTTTGAATTAACCACAACACCTATAAGTTCAACTAAAGCGGATAGTACAGTAATCCCAGAACCAATACAGTCATTTTTGGCAACTACTGAAATTACATTACCAGAAAACATAAAAACACTATCACTTCCTGATCAGAGTATTCCTCCTAAAATTAAACAAAATATCAATCGGCATTTGATAGGCGATCTTGAAGTTGTTGATTACAAACTTATTCGACAAGCTTTTACCGTTTCGGACAAACTCATTACTCCCAGTGAAAGTTTCAGTCAACCAACGACGTCTTTTTATGAAATAATGCATACTTCTGAGGCACCATCATATTCTTCAAGTTATGTTGATCGTTTGGAAATGACCAAAAAAGATAAAAGTAGAATTATTAGGGAAGTGTTGAACATCCATCGATATTTAATCGGCGATAGAAAATATATCGATTATATGCTTGCTCCGCAAGTTATTCTCGATTCCGAGAGTGTTTTTACGAAACATGATGTCAGGATTCCATCGTTAGATAAAAAACGTGAAACAAGCAATAATAGATATTCGATTAATGATATATCTGCAGAATCGAGCACTCCAGCAATTAATTACAATGTATTAATTTCGA
Organism: Kradibia gibbosae; assembly: GCA_018907135.1. Classification (NCBI taxonomy): domain Eukaryota; kingdom Metazoa; phylum Arthropoda; class Insecta; order Hymenoptera; family Agaonidae; genus Kradibia; species Kradibia gibbosae. Next base: position 11,058,778 of record JACCHX010000002.1, on the reverse strand, counting down.
AACCATTTATAAGTTATAGCACTACAATGCCTGTAAATAGTAAAGATTCTTCTTTAAGAGGGAGAATGTCTTTTTTTACAAGTAGGGCAACAAATTATTTCATTACTAATAAACCAAATGATTCCTTTTTAAAACGAAAAGTGAATATTCATATGTATTTACTAAGTTATCAAGCATATTCTGATCATAGTATTATCAGAAACCTTTATATTGATTCGTATAATAAGTCTGTTCCTAATTATTCTCTAAATCGACGTCGTGAAGCAACTAATAACTATTTCAACTCAAACATGTTATACTCCACTCATAAATATAAGCATATTGAATCTGGTTATCGTAAATCAGATTCAGGAAAATTAGTATACATTAAGAATCCAAATAATTTATCCAATTATAATTCTGATGATCATGCAAAGAATTTTATGGTTACAGATTCGTACGTTGTGAACAAATATAATAACCGTAATATCGACTTCGTTCATCCATCAATAAGTAAATCATATGCTTATTCTCATAAAAACACCATAAGTAATGGGTCTATATTGCCAATAAAAATGAACATTCATAGATACTTAATTGGTTATCTTATGCATTCTGTTCCATTTTCTAATCAAAATATAGCTTCTTTAAGACGTAAAAGTTATATGAAAGAAATACATTTTATGGTTCCGAGAAACCATCGAATGTCCGAAGTATTTCGAAATTATGGCGGAAACGAACCGGAATATTCACGGCGTTATTTTTATTCGAAAGTACAAGAAGAAAAACCAAGATATACTTATAAATACTTGATCAAACAGTATCCATATAATGTAGACTTTGGTGCAAAAAGGATAAATCATATCAAATCTATTTATGTTTCAAAAAATCCTCAAAATTCGAAATTGGGAATTAATATTCATATGTTTTTGATAGGCAGCAATGAAAATTTATCGTACAAAATTTCGAAGAAAATTTTGATGAAACTACCACAAGTCACTAAATCTAAGTCTCATATATTAATAAAAAATCATTTGTATTCGAAACCTGAAAGAGTTTCTTCTCAAAAATTCCTTCAAAATCGAAAGATATTTTTACCTTATATGAAACATACTGATGAAATAAATTCTAAAATTTCATCAGGTCAATTAGAAAACAGTTCATATTACCAGAAAAATTTAGTTCAAAGTCCTTATGTTATGAGAAAGGAAGTTCATTATTTGAATCCTAATTTTAGGAACGAACATGGGCAATGGCAATATATTAATTATCCGAGAAGACAATTAAATCGTAGATATTTTAGAAGAATTAGCATGTTGAATGGAAATTCTAAAACAGCAAATAAAAACAATGTTTTGTTAACGAAATACTTTACTGAAAAACCTTACATTGTTAGGGAACAAGTGCATTATACGTATCCTAAGTCTAAAATTTTAGGTAACAGAATTTGGCATTTTATTCGAAATCCACCAAAATATTTGAAAGATCATAAAGGTCAATTTCTTCACAAATATCATCCAGATAGTCGAATGCTATGGTTAAGTGGTAAACAATCAATGGGCTACGAAAGACGTACTATAATGCCTGCTCATGACACCAATAGTATGAATAATGGAAAATTTAAAGACTTTTATGATGAAAAAGAAAAAATTGATACTAATATTTTAAAACCTTCAAAGCTCGTTAATTATATGAATATTCAAAATAAATATGGGAGTCCTGTAAATAATAACAAAACGTAAGCGAAAGGCAATACAATTTCTTTTTATAATCAAATGAGAACTTAGAAAAAAATTATTACATGTAAAGTTCGAACATTATCCCTGTACTCAGATTCAGATAAAAAATCAATGATTTATGAAATTATAATTTTTTTTTTTAAGAAATTGACTCAAAAACCAAATATGTTATTAATTTTAACAGTTATTAATTTTCAAATGCCAAAATATAGGAGAAAGGAATTTTCACGTTAATTATCCCAAAAATAATTTAAGCAGGCATTAATAAAATTTGATTAATATACAATTAACAAAATTATACAAAATATTTTTAGCATAAGAATTCTATGTATAAATCTGAAAAAAAATTATATAATAAATAAGTAATAAAATACATCCATGTCGGAAAAAAGTTTTAAATAAATCTTATTTCAATGTTATTTATAAAAAATATAACGATATTCTTTTTTAAAAACTCCAGATTAATAATAATAGTCGTTAGTGTAATAAAATAAAAGTTAATGTATAACAATAATAATGGAAAATAATAAAGGAAAATTGAAAAATAAGTCTAGAGCTATTCTTAATCCTACTGTTTTGAGCAATTAATTTGAAAAAATTATGGAAAATCAAAACAATTTATTTACATAATAACTACCAGTTGAAAATTTCATCAAATCACAGTCCTAAAACAAATTGTGTTATGAATGTTGGAGATAATATAGAAAGATTTGGTAATAATATTATATTACTATTCGGAAAGAATTCGTCGTCTCGATATAGTCGATTTATGAGATTAACAATTTATGTCGTGTTATAGCTTTTTATGGAAACTCAGAGATAAATAACATTATTCCACAATTAATTAAATTACAATTTCATAACACAATATTATAAGCGTTCATAAAATTACAAAAGGTAAAAAGCTCACAAATCCTATTGTTTAAAGTATTAAATATTTTTTCATACAGATATTAATGTAAAAACAGGCCAAATTAATTTTCCAAAAAACAGAATATATATCGGAAAATAAATAGTGGTACATACCATTGAGATTATTCGGAAATATATTTTACTATTAACAAATATATTCATACTATTAATTTAAAATATAATTATAAAAGTATGTTTTTTAGATATTCTTTACTTTTTAGGAAAAAGAAATTCAAATACGGCTATTATTTAATTTGCTTTTAGTTATCATATATTATATATTAGATAAAACTTAAAATTTGATGATCATCAATAACAGATTAATAATTTATTGTATACTTTTTATATATTTTTAATTTTCTCATAATTATTGGTAATATTTATAATAATGATGAATTCATAAAATTTACATATAACATATGAATGTTACTTGTGCAATATTTGTATATTTTTAGTATAATAGTAGCAGATTAATTACTTGTTTCATATATTCCAAAATTTGATTTAATTACAGCAATAAGGGGTATATTTTATAAAATTTTTAATTTGTGAATTATTATTAATGAAAAAGTGTCGTAATTAAGGCAATTGTGTAAAAAAGATTACATTAACACTATTTTAAGCTATTTCTTGAACATTAGGTTTTACTTTAAAATATACATATTGTTTTAACAATACAATTAACATATTCAACAATTTAATTGAAGAATCAAATAGTTGATACTATTATTGATTAATACAAGAATATGTTATAGATGTAAAAATATTCAATGTATAGTTGTTACTAATCATACATATATTTCAAAGCAATCTAATATATGATGTATATAATATTTTGGTTTTAATGAAATTTGATGACATAAGATAGTCATACAGATGAAATATAATAAAGTCTTCCTAGTAATTTTTACATGATAAATGCTTCCATCCTATAAATTTTATAATTTAGTTATTTCATTAACGCATAAACTATTTCTGCCATTAATAATTAGTAATATAAAAACCGTTACTAATTTAATTTAAAAAAATAATAGTGTAATGTAATTTTTTTAGTCATATGATAAAAACAGAGTTTTCTCATCTCTTTTATAATTAGAAACATGTTTACATGACAACATGTAAGAACAAGTCTTACATAAATAAAGTTTAAATAAAAAAGGATAGAACCAGCATTTTTAGTTGTTTTGTTTATATAAACAATTAAAACTATATAAAAATGCATTTACTCTTTTTCAAAAAAAATACTTTATTTGCAGAGGCACAATTTAAATACAGAATAATTATAAATAATTCAATTCTTTATATCTGTAGATATATTTTATATATTTAAAATTTTTAAACATTGTAAATTCTGATTACATACTTTTATAGTTTTTATTTTCATTATTTAAAAAAATTTTTACTTTCAATTTATATTTTTAATGCTAAAGAGAAGTAAATTAATCATACTATTTGTTTTAATTAAGAGAGTAAAATAGAAGTTTCATATTTTTATAATTTCGAACAAAAAATACACTTTTTATTTTATTCAAAAAATATCTTTTACGCTATTAAAAAAAGTTAGTTATATAAGCATGATTTTATTTTGTATAGATGAAATTTGACTACGTACTAACTGTTTTTAATGTTGCTACATAAAAAAATTTTGATTATATAAATAAAAATTGTATTTCATCTGATAAGTTTTTAAGATTAAATAATGAATTTTTTTTTGTAAGAATGTTAATTTTCAACATATATGTAGCAGCAAGTTTAAAAAGTATAAAAATATATATTTAAAAGAGAAAATGTTTTTATTAGAATGTAGTTAAATACATTATCACTTTCCTCAAGTAAAGCGATTTTTTCTTTTTAAAAATATGAATGTTACATTAAGTAGTTATTTTGCCAATTGATCAAAGTCTTTTAGATATGAATAATCACCTTATTAAGTTAAGATTTGAAAAACTTTAATAAACTATCATACTTGAACTTGCACTTGTCAACAAATATTTACAACTTTTATATTTAAAGTATTTTTAAGCGTAGAGTTTTATTAAAACCTAAACTACTTGCATATTTTTGCATGTTAAATAGTAATTATCTATATTTAATTCAATATATATTATCTTTTTAGAATAATAATTTAACAATGAGAACTTTGATGTAGCAAATACAATTATTTCAATATTTAGCACAGTGAATTACACACTATATTATTGTAAGAATGTACACTATATTCATTAAAGTTAATAATATGTGCAATTTTATTAATAAATGTATAAAAGGTAGAAGATGTTTAGATGTTCAATGTTATACATAATGGAAAGCAGTAGATTTCATACCACAAAATAAAGCTATAGATTTTTGTAAAAAGGGCAGTTCAGTTAAGGAAGGGTATCTAAGTTGAAACTAATAATTTAGTAAATAATTGATGCAATGTGCGTAAGTAATTTAATATTTGGATTTGTCATATATTAATATTGATGTCGGTAATACCAGAAAATTAACAATCAAGAACATTTATTAGAAAAATTTTTTTACATCATGGTGAATATATAAAATATATTATGAACAGACGATAAGTTTCAAATACAAGAAATAGTTAATTACAGTTATATCGTTTTAATGCTACATTTTTTTTTATTGAACCATTTTTATGAAAAAATACATGATAAAAAAATTGATAAATACATGATAAAAAAAATCATATCTTGACTTAAATTTTTGCAATTATTAATCTTTATCGTTAGTTTTAATATATTTATATTGATTCCATAATTATGTAAGCATATTTTGAAGTTTTATAGTAGTCTGAATAGTCATCTTATGTTTAATAACGTTTAAAATTTAATTTATAATATAAATTTATAATATATGTCATTATAATTAAAAGTATGCAATTTATTTAAAAATTTTAGACAGTGCAGTATATTCATAAAAAATAGCATACAAAATTACATGCATTTGCTTAAAATGATAATTCTTAATTTGATTCACTGTAAGCACTTTGAAAATGAAATTATTTTGCAAATCAAATATTAAAGTATAATTGTAAAAGCATAAAGTTCTTGATGGATAAAAGTAATAAAAAAGAGAGTGTAATATAAGTAAGCTAAGAGAAGGAGAGGGACTAAAATTCTGTTGGCTAGTCCAAGGACATCAATCTTATCTTGCAGTTTTCCCGTTCGAACGCAAAGCCGCGTCAATCGAATTTCCGAATCTCCAGTTATTTTTAAACGAAATTCTTGAATTTACAATTTTAGGTAAATGAGCCAAAAATATAAAGTAACATCGATTGTTTGTTTACTCTACTATACTAATAGATCTAAAACCATTTCTTATTTTTTTTATTTACTTTGTTAAGGTTTTTTTTATTGTAAGTTGTATAATAAAAAACAATTTCGAAAGATTTTCTTTCTTTCGGTATTAATTAAATTTAATCAAAATATTTTTTCTACGCTTCAAATTCATTTATAAAGAATCAAAATTTTTAAAAAATACAAAAATGTTGTTTTAAAAAGTATCAGCAAAGAATAATTTTTATAAAAATTAGAAAACTGTAATTGAATTAAATGCCTCTAAAAGATTTCCATTGCTAGTAATGCAAGTAACACATTTTCCTTCATTACGGTTTGGAAGTTTATTCTCAATATTTTATGTATTTTTTTTTGTTTGCCCTTTTCTTTGAAAAAAACGGACTATACGATTTTTCTAAATTAGTTCTACGTCAGTATAAGTGTTATTTAGCATGTAAATTATCAAGAAATATTCTTATTTGTTTTATATTAAAAAATTTGGTGAGATTTTGGAGGACACCTCCGATCCCTTATTTTAATCAATGTTCGTGCCTCCCCATCGAATGATTAAAATGTAATTTATTTCGCGCATTTAATGTATTGATAATTCTTATCTTTCGGAGCGGAGATTTGGGACAATAAGGGGAAGCCAGGTAAATGTGTCCCATCATTGGATCGATGACATAAGACAATGATCGCGTAAAACGTGCGACCTGCACTCCAGACACGACGCCAAGGATTCGTTTACTTGTCTCTACTAACACGCCCTGATTCGTGCGACCCATCATACCTTCGCGTTGTTCGTCAACGGGAAAAAATAGGGAGTTGCAAATAGAATATTTAAAGTAACTTCCAATGAGGCAAAAAGGGCTTTAGCGAAAGCTAGAGTCAGCGGAGGTCAGAGCGCGCGCTCTGACCAGAGATTATACCGAGCTCTTGAAAGAGCCGAAGGTCTGCGTCACTCCTGGCAAAAAGGGTCGGCGAGCTGCTCCCGTCCTTCCTCATTTTCGTCCTGGTGAAGACGAGGCAATCGCAATAGGAGGTAGCAGCGTGGAGAACGATGGCAAGCTACTGAGGCTATGAACGCCGGTCGCAGTAACAGCGAGGGGATGGAAGGATCGCCTTCTACCCTAGCGCCTCCAACCCTTGTCCTATATATAATTCCTCGCGCAATTTTTATTATTATTAAAAACTGACCATCAGTTGATGCCGAGGTAACTCACATGTCATTTCCTTTACCTCCCCTCGTGAGCCTTTAGATCGTACGAGCGTTCTAACGAAGCAGAAATATTGTTGCGTCACGAAGGACAGGAGAAAAGTATTATAAATATAAGATTATATTCTAAAACCATAACACTTCCTTTTCTTGTACATTTGTAAAATAACCATGTTACCGCGATAACAGCGTAAGCTATCTTTTTTGATTTTTGAAAACTATTTCTATTGTTTATAATTTCAAATTATATTTTTTTTAGAAAGTAAACCATCTTCCCCGGTTCATGCCGATGGTAAGAGAAATGTAAATTCGGAAAAACCATTTTTTTTTTCATTTTATTTTATCGCTTTATCCTGCTCTCTTTGCCCAGCTTCTCCTCTCCCCACCCAACTCTGGTACAGGCTAGCTGAATCCCAGCCCACTTCCCCTTGTATTGCACTAAGGGTGGTCTTACATAAATATTAATTTTTTTAGCGTAGAATTTTTAGTTTAAATAATGTGTATTGTTAATCTAAAATCTTTTTAAGTTTAAAACTTATGTTTTAAGGTGCTTGTTGAGCTAATAATTGCATTAATAGTTTTTCGAACATTTTTTTTAGTTATATGTAAATATAAAATGCACATACTCAATTATTATAAATATTGTTAATTTTCATTTAGCATATTTAATAACAAAAAATGTTGTCAACAAAAAAGAGATTTATCTGTTTAAATTAAAAGTTGAACGTGTCAACGTTCATTAATTAAATCAATTACCGATTAATTATGCTTTGATGAAATCAGGCAAATTACAAAATTTTAGTCACAGTAAAATTACCAGTTAAAGCGTACAGTTGAAACCTGCTTTTACTTACTGTGCAAGCATTATTGTATTTTACTTGATGTTCGTGTTTCATAAATATCTAGTGATACATTAAACAACTTAAATTCAGTGTGAAAATTGTTTAATATTCTACAAATTTTTTACATTTCAAAATATAGACGTGATTAATTAAAAATTAAAAAAAATATCAATTTTCAATTTGAACGAAACATATAATTAAATTTTTAGAAATTTTAATAATATAATTTGATAATTTAAATCTAATAAATTAATAATTATGAAATATAGAAAATTAATAATATTATTAATAACGATGTTTCTAACTACTGAAAATGTTTTATCCCAATTACTTAATAATCATCAATCAAGGATATTCCAAGATAAAGTAAAAATTTCAAAAAATATAAAGGATATTACTATTCCTTTTGTAAGTATAAAAAATTAATTGATACTTCTTAGTTATACTAATATTTGATGATTTTTATACTTTCAGAAATTTTAGATGTAAATATTACTTTAAAAAATTCAGAATATACAGTATAACATTATTTTTATGGAGAATTATAAATGTTTTTCATAAATAAATTTTTTCTTACATCATAAGTGAAATAATCTTGGTCGTTATACAAAGAATTCAAAGAATATCTTAAAATTCTTGCTTTGATCTGGTCGTTAATAATTTCGTTCATGTGAGCTACTAATCTCATTTCATTATTTTATAATTTTATTTTAAGAAAAATAGTAATAGTGGTGAAATATCCATAGACAGAAGATAACCATTGTTTTTTTGGAAAAAATAGTATTAACTGTAGTGTCAAATTTAAAAGCAAACAAATTTTGGTCTTTTTCTCATTTTGTATTATGTTTCAATTTTAGTCAATTTTCAAGAAAAATTTACGTGAAAAAATGATACACTAAAAATTTGTTGTGAATTTTCATATTTTTACTTGAGATCATGTTTACAGTTTAAATGTGACTCCACTACAGCCAGTATGTCGAAATATGATGTTTATAACTAGATTAATCGTAAAAAATTTCAATTCGTGTTATTTTTTATAAACATTCTATCAATTAAATACCAATTACAAATCAAGAATATTAATTATTGTTTAATTAATTTTTCCAATCATTAAAAATTGTGTTTATTATTAATAAGCTTGTAATATATTTTATAAATAATAATAATGAAAAGTATTCAATACATTTTACATTTTAATAACAAAGTCTATCATTTTTAAATTAGGTACTAATTGATACTAAATATTACAAAAAAATTTAATTCTAAAAAAAAATATAAAAGGAGCTGAAAAATAATGTTTAAGTTAGAGCTACTTACCAAATATTTTTTGAGAAATATTGCATAAAAAATATCTATTTTAAGATATTATTTATCGTTACATCTCTGACATGTATAAAAATTCCTTTTATTGTATCTAAATGATTATTTTGGAAAAAACAATATACTTTAATTTTTTTTAATTAATTTTTTTTTAATATCTATGTAATGGGTGATTTAAAAATTTTTTTTAAGTCGTAATCATTTTTTTTATTATTGTATCATAATAAATATTAAATGAAAATAAAAATAAAAATTTTTTACAGATTGATCTTGTTGAGAAATTTGGTTTTCCAGCAGAGGAGCATGAATTAGAAACAGAGGACTTGTATAGATTACGAATACATCGGATTCCCGGCAGTCCATTGAATCCAAAGGCATCAAGAAAACCGATCGTTTATATTCAACATGGAATTCTTGGCATTTCTACTATGTTTGTTTTAGGAGGGCCCAATAAGGATCTTGGTAAAATTAAATTTTTGTGAAAAAATAGTTCTTTAATATTATAATTATTTTATATATATACTTATATATATACTTATTTATTATACTATTATATTAATCATAATACTTATTGTGAAACTATTAATTATAATTTTTCAAAATTATCCTTTTATATAAAATGGAGCTTTGAAAATATATTTATCTACATTTTTAATAATTATTAATATTTCTGTTTTTAGCTTTTATGTTGGCTGATTCAGGATACGATGTTTGGCTGGGAAATGCACGTGGAAATACATATTCTAGATCACATGCTAAATTGTCACCTGACCGGGATATGAAATTTTGGGATTTCAGGTATTTACTTCGTTTTGAATAACTTATTCCCAATACTTAGTGAAGCTTTATGTTTATTAACAATAGTACTAGCCCTGTAATTGTTTTAAGTATAGCTTAAATTCACACAATAAAGTAATAAGTTTTTTCAATTAATTTTTTATGTACTTTTAATAATTATTCAAGTTGAATTATTCGATGAAATACAATAATGAATTTTAAGATATTTTTAAGACGTGCCGAGTACTTTCGATGAAACAAATTTTCAGTCAGGATTACAATTTTACCCTCTCTATGAGCAGCAGCTTTGGCATGGCGAGAGAGCTTAAATATGAATGAGGACGAGCCTAAGGATGAATGACCATTTAAATGGTATATGGATGGTATACCCTACAAACTGGCTCTCCAAGAATGATAGGGACTTTTATTGAGTTGGGGCATCCCTTGGATTAGATGAATGGTGTATGGTTGAAGGGAATGAGTCGATTGGCTCAGGGCTTTTGGGATACTGCATCCGCGGGGACTCACTTGTCCACCTTATGGGAGTGATTTCCTTAAAGGAGGTGAAGGCAGAGCTATTTTCATATAACTAATGAGCAGTTTATTATTGCGTCTGACAGGAGGCGCAATGGTTATCTAAGGGTCAGGAGAATGGAGTTGGAGAATGGGGCATCTTTCCAACTGTGTTGCAGCGGGGATATACATTGTCGGGGTGATGATGAGAATGGTAAGAGCTAGAATCATAAGCAGTTGAATCCTTCTGGCGTATTTGGGAAGTAGAATAATCCTTATCTCCAAAGCGGGGAGGTGTTGATTCTTACCTCCATTAGGCACCTCAGAAATGAGGACCTTTATACAGACCAACATGCCTATAGGATAGAAAGACTGACAGAGAGCCCTTTTTTTAGAGCAGTCACTATCATCGAAACGCAATCAGGTCTCGAGAGAGGTGATATAAAGGGCCTTTGGAGACTATCGAGTAACTTTGGTTATCATTGTTGGCAGACTACATGCTGGAAAATCAGCATAGCAACAATATTGCGGTTAACCTATGGCAAAGGGTCATAGGGAAGGAACTGGGGTATTCGTCCGGATACCATAAAGTGGATATATGAGGTGTGTTTAAAATCCAGACTGACCGACGGGTCGATGATATGGAGGAAAAGAGCCACCCTCTTCACTTTAAAAGTTAAATTAGAAGGATTCATAAGTCTTTTGGCTAGGAGCATCTTCGGAGAAATCAGGTATATACTGACCGCAGCTCTCGGGATGTTTCTGGGAGTAGAACTCTTTGGGGTCACCCTGAAGTTAGCAACGGTACTCGCTCTCAACAGGGTGACATACTCTCTACGGAAACAAGTACAGGATGGCTTCCACAGTCTCAGAGGAACTCTAAAGTCAATAAGGTATTCGAAACGTGCTTGGATATTAGGTGTAGCTAGGCTTTTTCTTCGATAAGAAGTATGTCATAATTCCATTCAAATCGGAGTGGGGATTGGATACAAGTCCTATTTCTATCGATGGACGGATCCAAAGTTAGGGATGGTACAGGTGCAGAGGTATATTACAGACAGAAGAGCAAGGAAAAGATCCTACCCCTGCGTGGGTATACTATTACCAAGCAACCGTAACTAATAATTATACATTGAGTGTTGATTTGGGTGACTAAGTCGCTCACCGGTCATACATAAACATTTGCTCGGCAAGAAGAGTCCTCTCATGGCACCCGATAAATTCGCGACCAGATGGCTGCCTGGGCATAGTAATGTATGAAGGGACGTGATAGCTGATGACCAGCTAGATTAGAAACCATGAGTAGCCTTGACGGACTGGAGACAGTTGTGGAACCCTGCCAGAATAGGCTTAAGGAGGTGGTGTGGCACTGGACAGAGTCCAAAATCAATCGAGATTGGGACGAAACAGTTACGTGTGAACACAGCAAGGTTTTTATAATTGGAACAAATACTATGGATTGTGCTTTGCTCAAGCTCAGCAGAAACAAGGCCAAAAAGCTAGTGTCGATCATCACAGATAATGATAGATTGAGAGCCCTTGCACCTGTTCTATAGTTGTGCTATTTTATCTGAAAAGAGAACGCGACTTTTTGGCGCACCCTTTCTGAAAGGGGTTAGTTACAGCGTGTCCTACAATATACTTGATTTTTGGAGGGTGTTGGGTTGTAATAAGAACGGGAACACAAATGGAATACATGTTGTAATTTTGAAAATACAATTTACTATTATGAAATTTTTTTAAGTATTTGATTTTATGTATGAAAATCTTATCATCTAAAAATCATAGATTTGATATAGATCATATTATATTTGAGGATTCATTTATAAATGTTATAAATTTGTGACGCAGGTTGTTATAACCGCAGTGTTGTAAGAGGGGTTTTGCTGGGATGGAGCTCGTCGGGCTCCAGAGTCGGCGGGAAGATGGGCAGCGGGATGAAGGGAGATAGATACGAGAAACCCGTATAAATAATAATGAACAAAATAATTAAAATTTGTTATTCCTTCGTCCCGACGACGCAATTTATTCTTATGATTATAACAAATTTTTTAATTGATGTTGCAATTATTAATAAAAATAACAATAATTAAACATAGGTTAAAACAATAAATAAAGTCTACATCTAATATACAGGCCTCGTAGTGTATGCATAATAATGTCATTTGATTTCGTTTATTGTCACGTCTTAACCGCGACAAGATAATACCAATGAGATCGTGCCGATCACGGCTCTCGGGTATTTGTTTTGCGATGCTCGGCCTTGGCATCATCTGATCTGATCTCGGCCTCGGGAGTCTGACTCTATATGCTTTGCAGCCAGCGCTGATAGGTGTGCGACCTCCAGTTTCTTCGAAAGCTCGACACGATCTAAGAGCACGCGCTCTTAACTCGGCTGTCTCTGGTTATGAACTAGGCTTATGCCTTTCCTCTTTTGATTGGGAGTTGCTTTTGAATTTAAATTCGCGACCCCCAAATTTCGCTCATTCGTGATCAACGCGGAGGTCTGGATCGCGTTTTTCCCACATTTGGCCCTTATTGCTGCTTTTTTTGCGCTTTCTCCTAGATACCTCATCCCTCATCCCTCCGTTCCGAGCGATAAGGTAATTTGGCTTACATTTTGTGCGCTAAAAATTGCGTATGAGACACTCGATAGCGAGGGGTGCGGAGAGGCGAGCCAAACACGTCATATAATTAATTTAATAATGATAAGCGGGTTAAATTTTAATGAAAGTATTCCTACAATATAATTATATACATAACGTACATTGTTAGTTATGTCAGTTTAAATAAACTTATCTACATATTCACACACACACACACACACACCCACACCCACACACACACATATATATATGTGTGTGTATTGGTATTGTGTATTGTAGACGAATTTTGATCGTGTATTTGTTTTAAAAATTAATTTAATATTTTAGATCTTTGAATCAATTTCTAGTAATTGAAATACTTTAAATATTATTAATGCATATAATTATTATGATATATGATGATTTAGGAATAGTTTTTATTCCTATATTTGTTATATAAATATTGTGTAAATATTGTATTATAAATATTTGTTATATTGTTAGTTACTGGTATAATTTATATAGAGAATGATTTGATTAATATATTGGATTATTTACTCACAATGTAGAGGTGAAATTTCACGCTCGATTATATATACCCTTAGAGAATAATGCATGAAAATATTTTACTCGTTATATTATTTTTGTATTAGGATTATTAGGCTATCAATTATTATATTAAGAACGTTAAAATTTAAAAGTGTGATTTTTGTTACAGTTTTCATGAAATCTCCATTTTTGATATTACTGCTACCATTGATTACATCCTACAAATTACCAATCAAACATCTCTTATTTATGTGGGACACTCAATGGGCTCCACAATGAGTATTACACTTTTGTCTATGAAGCCTGAGTATAATAAAAAAATTCATCTTGTAATTAACATGGCTGGTATTTATAATTGGAAACAATTTACACCAATCACAAAGTTTTTGCGGGATAATGGTGAGAGTATCGAGGTACGATATGTAAGGTATAAGTATATATATATATATATATATATATATATATTGTTAATTATAATAGTTTTGAAAAAAATATATATATTTTGAATTTCGTACATTGAAGAAAATAAAAGTTCTTCGCTTTGAATTGAAAATTGAATTATAAATTCATAAATTAGTTAATTTGATTAGCAGCTAATAATTTGCTAACAGTTGTATAAAATACATAATATTTATATACTATAAAAAATTTTTTTATTGTACTTTAAATTTATGTCTTACCATGTTAAGTTTCATCGATGAATTTATAGATACACTTTGAAGCCTTTTTAATCGACGGTAGTAACGATTACTAGTAACAGTATAATTAAACTACAGCTTTAATAAGCATTATAATTTTAATTATACAAACAATGACATCTCTCCTGTTCCATATTTGATTAATTTCCTTTCGTCAATTATTAATTTTCTTATCTATTCCTTGGCTTGTTTTTCTAACAACTCAACAACTCTTTTGCATTCGTGAAAGATTTTATCAACTGTATTGAGGAATATCGTTTATGAAAGAAAAGCATTATATACATGTAATATTTTAAATTCAAAATTTGATATACTTATCGAATATTTTAGCTTTTATAATTAATATTTATGAATAATTTTAATCTAATAGAAACCTGTATAAAGAAACATATTAATCATTGTATATTTTATACTTTTAAGTAATTATAATAGCATAAATGTCATTCGAATATATGCACAATTATTATGGCAATATCTAAGCTCGAATATAGGTAAAACCCATAAAGGGAGTCGATTATAACAATTTGAGGCATTAAAAAGATATTTTTAATTTGTTGAACATTATTATTAGAGTAATGTTTATAAGTTATTTACAGTCAGTTTCGAAGGATATAAATAGAATTTAATACTGTTAAGGTGAAGGGAAATCATGTTCACCAATTATTATGGGTCTCTTTTTTGAAAATCCCAGGAATGCTCTAAACATTATAGGGAAAGCTGTCAAGGTAATAAAATGCAGCCGCTTAATTTTATAATAATCGGAAATAAACATAATACCTGATATGTGAAACCCATATTTTATGAGATAATTTATAATAATGGAATTTTATTTTTCGATATCGTTTTATTGATATATTAATGAAATTCAGTATTATGAGAGCCCTGTACGAGATATTTGCATAATTTCTTTATTTTTTTAAAACCATTTTACATTGTTTCTTAATATTATTTATAGATAAAATTAAATTAGGATATAATTCGCATAGTTGTTTATGTATTTTATTTATTATTAAATAATGTCGAGAACCAATGCTCTGTTTTTTGTAAGACAATATAGATTTATACGTATGCAATACATTAATTAAATACACATATACGAAAAAATGTGACAAAATTTTGTGTTTGTTATTGTTTTTGAATTTTATAAGTTTATAACATAAATCAAATAACTAAAAAATTTTCTCGTATTTTTAATTAAAATTTTGAAAGGAAATATAAATATCATAATTAACGGTGTACGTAAATGATTTGTATTTGGATAAGTACATGAGAATAAATGAAATTAAAAAACATTAATTTATTGTAAATTATAGTTTTTAATTGTAAGTTTGAATTGATAAACGCTTAAAATGGGCATTAATACCTTAAATTTTAGAAGAAGAAGCAGACATTTTAAATGATTGATTTTTATATTATTTATATTTGCAGCAATTAATATATTAATTTAAGTCATGCATGATTATGAAAAATTTATTTTATATTTTTTATTAATTTAATTGTCCAAAATATAATTCTTTATAATTAAAAAAATCTCACTCATTCAATTATAATTTATTTTAATTTTACAGTTGATAATGACCCATATAAGTATTTTATATATCAACGTTAATTATATTAATTATAAAAATTTAATAAAGAATAATGCTTGTATGTACATGTAAAGTAATTTTCAAGGAAAACATTAATATTTGATGTTCGTAAATGTGATGTATTGTGATGTGAAGATTGATTCTAATGATTGCCATGTAATTGTATATAAAATATGAAACGTTGACGTTTGTAATTAATCAAAATGATAGAGATTATAGTTACAATAATGCTATATGCAGAAGTTAATAGTAATTATTTTGCTGAAATTGTTATATGTAACGTTGAAATCAAATGTAATATTTATAGAGGAT
Source organism: Kradibia gibbosae (assembly GCA_018907135.1). Taxonomy (NCBI): domain Eukaryota; kingdom Metazoa; phylum Arthropoda; class Insecta; order Hymenoptera; family Agaonidae; genus Kradibia; species Kradibia gibbosae. Next base: position 11,042,469 of record JACCHX010000002.1, on the reverse strand, counting down.
ACAAAAATTATATTTAAGGACCATTTTTTCTCCTACAAAGGAATTTTTTTTATAACAAAATAAATTTTAATTTTGCATAATATATTACAATTGAAAGTAATCCTGTACATTATATTGATGTTACTTTATAACTAATCCATGTATTGCAGTTTTAAAAACTACCAATTAAAATACTTTCTCAAGTAAAGATGAAATGAAATATTATGTAAAGTTTTATGGTAATTAATATATATTTATATATATATATACATATATATATATAAATATATATATATACATATATATATATATATATGTATATATGTATATAGATATAACTCGTTACAAATAAAAAAAGGAAATTTAATTGGAAGTATATATTATGTATAAGTACAAAACAAATATATTTTAAATATTTTTTGATGATCAATATATTTATTTACAGAGAATAGTAAATTTCTTTGGAATTTATGAATTATTTCCACATCGAATATTTGTAAGACTGTTTTCAAATAGTACTTACTGCGAGGAACCAATTTTTCAGCCTTTTTGCATAAGTCTCGCGTTGTACGTAAATGGATACAATTCTGATTTAGATTTGGTGAGAAACTACATATATTTTCTATATATTTTCTTAGATATTTTTTAGTGTTTAAATACTACGTAATACGTAAAAAAATTTTTTAATTTATTTAATTTTTTTTTATAAACAGTAATATATATATTTACTTAAATATATTATTATTATGTATTATATATATTTATTATGTAGAGAGTTTTTTAAAATCTGTTATTTACTATTAATAAGTAAAAATTCATAATGATTTATTATTGCAGAATATATTTTTGAATTCCTTGCCCCATTTTCCATCTGGAGCTTCAAAAAATACTGCTATTCATTATTATCAAAACATGTTAGCAGGTAAAATACATGGTTATATTATTATTATTAGATAAATACATTCTTGAACTAAGCTTGAATTATCTGAAAAAAATTAAAATTTTTCTTATGAAAATGCATTTTATAAATTAATAGTTTACAATCTATTACAAAAATTCAATCTACAGATATTTGATTAGTTCTTTTTTTATCTAATGTACGCAATTAATGCAAGGAAAATTATTGAAAATGTTTTTTATATATTTTTTACATTACTTTACTTTATAAAAGTTAAATTTAATACAAAGTATGTAAACAGAGAGTGTTGCCGGTAGTTGGCAGGAGAATCGGGGTTTAGCCGGACGCCGATAGGTTTTAATTGGTTATACGTCATGTTTCCTCGGTATAGATAGATTTATTTAGCGTCGCTTCATTCATCGTTAGTTTATTCAGAAGAGTCTTTGGCGTCGTCGACCGTGTCCTGAGTATGGATAGCCGGGCCAGGGTCGTCGTTATACGGGCGATCAAGTCAGGTCCACCACCTCCGTTCTTGTTCCTCGCGGCGGGGTAACAACTGCTTGGAACTGTGCAAATGCACGTCCGGGTTAGGGGATGGCGTATGGGTATCGTCGTCGTTTTGCCTCCGGTGTATCCGGACAGACGTTGTCCGAACGGACAACTGGAGATATAGCAGTAGTCCCCCGGCTGTCATAAGGTCCGTTCATCCCGTCGGGTGTTGGCCGTCGGGGCCCGTTGGACAGTCGTCGTTCGGGTTTACGTGTGTGTTTGGTGTCGGTGTTCCTTGCCCAGTCCAGGAGGTTGTAAATGAGGATAGATCGACACTGTATGAACCCGGTACGCTACGCGCGAGAGGTTCCGGCTCAGGGCGGAAAGAATCGCCAGGTGAAGGAGAGATAGCTGGTAAGGTGAGTCCGGTTGCGAAACTGTTGTTTCGCGGCGCCGGGTGCCGTTTTTATCGCGAGGGTGACAATATTCGGCGACGCTCCTTTGGGCCGTCGCGCACGAGCGCTTTCGTCACATCTTTCTTATCGCCCGTCGGAGGCGCCTTTCGGGTTGTGGCACTGTGCGGAGTCGCGAAGGGCAATTGTGGGGGTATGATGGCGTAGGTGGGTCCGCGAAAAGACACCACGCCGCCCGTCAGCGAGGCGTCATGATGTAACATTAGAAGTAAAATAATATTTTAATTAGATTTTGAAATGTAGATCCGAGTATTGACAGTAAAGCTCAATGTAACTGTAATATTAACTGTAAAATTTAAAAAAGCTAATAAACAAAGATTTTTTATCGCCTTGTTGAGCAAAGTACATAATATTATCAACACTAATATAATTAGATTTTCAGGCATCCATATAATAAATAAAAAATTGATAAATCAATGAATTAAGGAACAAAATAATTAGTATAAGAATATTAGTTACATAAAAACGTAAATTTGTCGTTAAATAGAAATTTTTAACCACAAAAGGATTGTAGAAAAGCCATTACAATATTTAAAAAATACTCTTAATTAGAGTAATGACTAATATTCAATAATATTACTTGAAATCTGTAGGTAAGCTTCAATTGTTCGATCATGGAACTATCAGAAATATCCAGAATTATGGATCAATTCGACCACCCGTGTACAATTTAGAAAATATTTTAACTCGAGTCGTTTTGATCTATGCAAAATCAGACACACTAGCTTCCCCAGAGGTAAACATACAATATTTGATTAAATTATAGAAATTCTATTAAATTAATTCAATGTTAATATTACTATATTACTTTACTTTATAATTAACTTAAATTTTGCTGTAGATTTATATTTATCCACGTTAAATAAATTAACGTTTAAAAATGTTTTTAATACAAAATATTTATTTAGTATTTTTTTTTATTTAAGATAAAAAAAGTAAACGAAGAATAGTAATGAAAATCAAAATAATCATTTTTAATATTTATACAACTACCTAATTTGTTTTTACAGGATTCAATTGATTTGGCTAAGAAGCTTAAAAATTCGTGGCATGAAATTATACCTCATAATAATTTTTCACACATGGATTTCATATGGGGTAAAAATGCCAATACTTTAGTTTATAATCGAGTTTTACAAATTATTCAAAATAATTAAATTATCTAATTTTGTTAATTTTATCAATTTATATTTTGAATTTTGTTTTAAAGATTACGTACATTAATAACGGTTATTTTAATTAATCACGAATATGACAAATTAAATTATAATTAATTCTAAGAACTGTAATTGTTGTGAATTTAATCACGTTAGAGCTCGAAAGATGTTACTACAAGTATATATATATACATCCATATATATGTATATATATATTGTAGGATTATGGATCACGGGAATCATTAGGCGCATAGGCGTGTAGATTCCCCAACGCGATGTTATTATATTGGCAGAATATTTAAGAATGCGTTGGTAAAGTAAAGTTAGTATGTTAATTTGCGAGTTATAAACAAGTTGTATAAAAATAAAGAAAGTCTTTTAAAACAAACTTTATTGTAATTGATTAATCTGCCACCCTACACATCAGGAAATAAATTTCCGAAATTAAAAATTTTTTTTTAAAGTCGAAAAATGTTTTTTAGTGTGATTCGTAAATAGTAACTTACGAGTTCGGCAGTGATAGTATAAAACCAGATTATAGTTCTACTTGGGTTAAGTAATTTGGGAAATTAGTAAAAAATTCCAAAGGATACAATGAAATACTGAAAAGAATTTCTAAAGGCAAGGAAATAAGCGACTTCAAAACCTAAATCTCAGTTGATATTTATATTAAATCAATTCTATAATGAAATATAGAGCAAAATTTCGGAAGAAGACGGCAGCAAACAATCAGAAATGGTATCTCAAGAAAGCAAATTAAAAAATCTAGATTTTGATTTCATAAAAAGGAAATTAACTTTATTAGAACAGCAATTAAAAATTATATACCATGAATGAAATATTCACAATGAAAGAGAGCGCCCAGTATCAACTGCAAGTAGAAATGCTTTTGGAATGAATACGAGCATGAAAGCAGTAGGCGACTTGTTATGCAGTTACGAAAGGGACAAAGTTTTCATCGATGTAAGTAGAAAATTAATCTATTTCGCTCACCCTATTTATTATACAGAAATAAATTATTTAGGTTATCATATAAATAGTTGTGGAATAAGTCCTAGCAATAGTAAAGTGAGATGGATAATTAATTATCCATCCCTTGTAATATAAAAAAAGGAATTAATGTTTGTATCTTTGTTTAATTATTATTTTGATGATTTATATGGAAATTACGAATTATGGCTTTGTATGCTTTGGAACAATGAAAGGTAAAAAAAATTCGATTTTTCAAAAACCTAAGTATTTATTATCCAACAAACTAATATTAGCAATATTTTCACCGACGATAAAAACAAAATTACGTTGTGATGCAAAAACTATGGGATTCGACCCTATGGTATTACAAACACAATCAGACATATATTTTTGACTGATTTCATATTTTATTAAAGGCTTACAACAGAATTAAAATATTATAGTTTTAATTACAGTACTTAGTTGGCGCTTCGATGAAAATGGATGAAGCCTCAAGGAAAGTAAATTTAGACTTAATAATACCATGCGTTGTGCAATGAAATATACCATCAGCCGATTAGTATTTGGTATTGAGCAGACAGGTATAATAAATGATACTTTAAGAGTTTTTTTGAAAACTATAAATGAATAAATAGAAAGATTTAAGAGAAAATGCGGCAAGTAATATAATAAAAACGCAAGAGACAAACGTGTAACGCGGTGCCTGGGTCGGCCCGTGGTGCAAGAGGGGGGGGGGGTGTGGCTGGGATGAGCTCGCCGGCTCGAGGGTTCGCGATGGAAGTGGGGGGGGGGGGGGGATCGAAAGAAAAAAAAAACTTAAATTATTATTAAGGAACAATCGCTGTATTTTATTCTGTGAGTATCCCCTCTCGGACGCGTACATTCGGCATCTATAATTTAAAATTTGTTTTTATATCCACGCCGTTCCGCTAAATACAATGTGCCGCGATCTGCTACGGCTCGCGCTTTGCTCGTGGGGGGGTCGCGGGGCTGGTCGATCGCCCCGCCGGCTCTACTGTACAAGGGGTCAGGGGGGGGACCACGCTTAGTCCGCGCCCGGCCTTGGCGACAGCTGATCTCGCTATCAGCTGTGCCCAAGGTCCGCACTGGTGTCTCGTTTTGGGGCCGCTGCCCGAATTTCGATCGCACGGAGTTTATTACAAAAATTTTAGTCGCCCACCTTTATTCCGCTCGCTCGGATTCACACCTTTGGCCTTCGCTAGGCCTCGACGACGGTGGGGAAGAAGGGGCGCTCGTCGTCCTCCGCTACTTCAATTTGTCCTTCCTCTTTGATAGGCGGCAGGGGAAGGTGGCGTCGTGGATGCTTGAGGCTCCTGATCTCCTCTGAGGTTGCGGTGGAGGCAAGGTCGCCGTTCCTCTCTCGTTTTTTTTTTCTCCCGTCGACCTCGCGACTCGACTCTATTTCTCTATCTTCCCTTCTTCCTGCTGGATCCTCTCCTTTTATTCTCTCCTTCACTTCGTCTTCCCGGAACTTACTTTTAGTTCCGGGGCCCTCCTCCCGGGTCGCCTTTACGCTCCGGCTGTCCCCGGGGTTGGCCGGATTTAAAGCTCCGGCCGTTGGTTCTCCGAGGAGGGCCACTCGCGCGGCTTCGCTTTTCCGCGGAGGCGTCACCACGCCTCCCGGTGCGGAAGGCTCTCCCTCGGCCCCTCGAGGTTCCGGGTTGACCGTTATTGCGTCATGCGAGGCAACTTCGTTGCCTCGGAGGACGCAACCGATCGGAGGGGGGACGGTCGTTACAAACGAATTACTATACAATTATAAACATATAGAGAACGTATTGTTATTAAATACATGCGATTACCTTATGGTTAAGATCGTCAGTGCTATAGTAGATATAAATAAAAAGCTTGTACCTAAATATAAAGGACCTTATATAATCAAAAGGGTACCAGGCAATATATTATGAATAGCGATATGTGCTGGAAGACACATAGATCGTCAAAGGCCAAATTTGTTACGCGGGTATGAATACCCGTGGTTCAGTAAGAAATGTGTTGCTAAGATGGAACTCTCCAGATTCAGGGATCGGTAGGAGGAGTGTAGCGGGGTGAGGGGAAGAAGATAAGGAAGCATAATGAAAATAATTATTAAAATAAATGCGGGGTCTGCGTTTTTTTTACAACAACAACATTCTCAGCAATATAATAATAAAGAAAATTAAATCAAATATTATATATATATCCCCCCTTATGGATTCCGTGTCGATGGGGAAGGCTTACGTAAAAGAGAGATTAGCCCTTGCGAAGAATGGTCCGTTTGAATGGTGGAGAATGGGAGGGCACCCAATAAAAGGGTCACTCTATAAATGCGGAGATTTTCTTTAATTAGGGCTCTCTCATGAAAGGAAGTGTGAGTAATATTCGGGTGAAGGGGATCGGAACCTTGATTCATGCTAAGTGGACCGGAATCCCGTTTATTCATCGGTTACTTTAAGAGGCACCTGTGGGGCCCCTCGGGACCCCGCGAAGGCAGTATATTGCTTGCCCAACCAAGAAACAACCTACGATTGCGTTCGGGAGGAGACGTAATGTTAGGAATATCCAACTCCTAAGCCCAACGTGTACGTACCGTGCTTAGGGAACTGTTTCAACACAGGGCGCTAGTGGTCGTAAATTGTACCTCGGAGAAGCAGGGCTCTGTCGTGATGGACCAACGCTTTCTTAGCTACTTGTAGGACAAAAATGAACTCACTTCCAATTAAAAATAAAATAATAGGGCAGAAGGTGAGGGACCAAGTGGCTGACAAGGTGTAGAATGAGCAATAGCTTTGAAGCTCCAAGGCCCCATAGATCCGTACGCCTAAGGAATGTCAAAAAGGAGGACGAACCCACCTGAGGGTTCTGGCGCTAGTTGGGGACCGAAGGTGAGCGGCGTGCATCGTGCAGGAACAATTATGCGGCGGCTCGGAGGACGGTGGCCAAAGCGAGTGTAAAGCACTTGAGGCCGGCTATTTGAGTGCTCTGCATCCCTTGTGGGAAAGGAGGTAGTTTTGCCGACTGATAGAACCCCTCCCACTGTTCCGTGGGAACTTAAGAGGCCGAAAATTCCTACAGGCACGAGGTAAGTCCGAGCAGCCCCGCCTCTACCAAGGCGGGACAGATTTGGAGCAACATCGTGTCGGGTGCAGATAGGGTGATTCACTTAACTATGGTCATTATAAGAGAGAAATATCCTGATTGTGCCATCAGTCCGTAAATGATTCGACAATTCCAGAAGGTAATGACGTCTGCCATCTATGCCATGGAGGATATGCTGCCACCTCGCTTTGAGGCGACATACTGGAAGGGGAAGCCATCATATCGATGCCCACCGACTAGGAATCAAGGGAGTGGCTGCCGACTGGCTGTCTTCCTTGACATTATATGGATTATGGGGGGAGTGGGTCAGATGTCTCTCGCTTTTTCGCAGATTAACTTGCTTCAAAGTAAGGACGCCACTGCAATATTGCAGAGGGACTTGGATATGATGCACATAGGGATGGCGTTCATCCTTAGTTGGTTAAGTGGAACTTCACGGATTAATTTGTTTCAGGGTTAACAGGGATACAAGACCCAGAGCCTGCGTAGCGCTCAAAGAGGTCAGCGTCTTTTCACTGCTGGATTCTTGCTCTGGTGATCTGGTGGCGTTGATGACCGAGGTGGAGAAAATAGAAAGGATAGGTATAGCAGCAGCCTATCTCTTTTTTGACTGTAACATAATCTCACTTTAGATGTCCAGAAGTTGGTGGAATTTCGTCAACGCAGCAGCTTTCCACTGATATTCGGGTGTGATGCTAACTCTTATCAGTAGGTATAGGGAGGCACCGTCTTAAATATAAGAGGTGCCCAATTTTTAGAGTATCTCTTTATCACAGAACTCGATATTATGAACAAGGAATATGTACTCACGTTCAGAAATGCGATCAGAGAGGAGGTAATATACTTCATCGTACCTTAATAATCTTCTCAGTCGGGTTGCCCAGGACGGACGCACAAATTATGGTAAGAAACCCTCTGCTAACAGACTGGGAGAGGTATCTGCCGGAAGCGAGGAGCTTTATGTGGGGTTTCCCAAAGAAGATTAGGGACATTAGTTTCCTAGACAAGGCAGTGGAATAAGCCTACGAGGGGAATCGCTAACCCAAACGTGCTTAAAGAAAGAGTGAGGTATGCTGGTGGACTGAAAGATTAGACGGGTTGAGGCAAAACACTCTGTCCTTACTCAAGTGGGCCAGGAAATAAAGAACAGAGATCTTGTGGATTCGTTTTAGAATTAATAGGGACCTGCACTAGGAAAACATTAAGGAGGCCAAAAACAAAGATTCTGCAAGGGCACCTAGAAAGGCAGAGAGGTGACCATGATGAACAAAATTTTTGCAAGTAACCCTAATGCTGGCCTAGCCATGCGCAAGCTACCAGACGCTAGGTACTTGAATTCAACCTAAGAATGTCTCACCCATCTTGTCCGCACATACTTCCCTAACTTCGAGGGAGGGCTGACATATGTAGAAAGATAATAAAGTGGACAATAGGTAGGTTTGGATACCACAGGGTTTAGTTAAGTGGGTCGACTTTATGTTGAGGGACCAATATGTTGTAATTAGCAAGGATAACACTGTACTGATGGGCTTCATTGAATTGGGTTGCCTCTAGGGTGGTATGCTTTCTCTAGTTATCTGGTGCCTAGTGGTGGATAAACTGCACCTCCGGGTCGGAAGAAGTGAGCTATTTGGCTATTGGATATGCATATGAAATAACCAGGAGTCCGTTTTTGGATCCTATTATAGAGATCATGCAAAGAGTTCTTCAAGCTTCTAGATGGATGGTGGAAGAACGTAAGACTGCAGATTAACCCAGCCCAGGCCGAGGGTTATGGGATACTAAAATGAGGCAGGTTCCTGCAACTGAACACAAAGGAGCGTAACGATGCTCGGCTACGCGATCGTTTCTGATTCGATGTTTTAAAAATTGCACGGTGCTATGATTATTGACGGATTCGTACCCGTACTTCTCGTGCATTTCACCTCTAAGTTGATGGAGGAACACTCCTCTTTCCTGTGACTCTTCGCTTCTATCCTTTTCTACGTCGTCATAAACCTTGACACAGATCCGGGTTACCGCCCATGCTGTCGTTGCTACCTTCTCCACATGCAAGTGCCAGTAGGACGAAATGGTACGGTACTCCTGTTCGCTGAGGGGCTTGCGACCTCCAGCTCTTCAGGGATCTCAACACGATCAGAGGTCATACGCGTGCTCTGACCTCAGCTAGCCCGGGTTTTCAAATTCTTAGGGTTAAGACTTTTTTTTTATTTAATTGGGAATTGTATTAAAATTTAAATCTGTAACTTCCAAATTTTGCTAGTTGGCGACCAACGTGGAGGTTCGGTTAGTCTCCGTTCTTGATCCATTCGATGCGCCAGGAGCTCATGTATAGCGTCCAGTTCGAGACGAGGGCTGGACGAAGCGGGATGCATTTTCGTATTTTCATCTCTTAAATAACACTCGTTGGGAAGGGATACAGAGGGACTGTGCCAGTCACAAACTTTGATACAATACATTGATTGATACACAATACATTGATTTAACATGAAAAGTAATTGTTTTAAAATTATGCGAAGTCTAAAAATATATTTTTTAAATAAGTATTAAAAAATTTATCGTTTTATTAAACCTTAAGTTGGTTGGACAAATAAAGTACATTATTAGAGACATAGAAGTGCGAATACCCAAACGCACTGTAGGTATATAGGCAGAATATATAAGAATGCGTTGGTAATTTGACGTAAAAGTAAATAAATATTTAATTATTAGATAAATAATTTAAAAGTTTTAAAATAAATGAAATTTATTGATATATATATTAAACCTGATTTACTCGCAAATAATGGTTAATGTTTTCTAATTATCATGTGTATGTTTTTTAATTTCAGCTCTTTTCAATTTATTATGACGATGTAAAATTTTTCATTAATTTTAGTTATTAAAAATAAACTTATATTATGTTTGTGACTAGCACAGCTCGTCCTTCTGCATTCCTACCCTCCAAGTGTCACATACGCGATGATCAGTACATAAAAAGTGCGCCAAATTACAATATTTGTAGCGGCGGCGTAAAAGGAAACGTGGGAAAAGTGCGAAAATGTGCCCACCCCAAGAACAACAGTGGGAAACGACAAGCGCGCAAAAAACGCAACCTGCGTTCTGAACTGGGCGCCAGGAATTAACTCCTGGCACTTTGAGCACTACCGGACCGGTGACCCACCGGACCACCGCGTTGGTCGCTAACGAGTAATATTTGAGGGTTACGAATTTACATTTTAAACCAAATCCTAATGAAAAGAAAAAGGGCGTAACAACGGGTCGATGAAAATCCAGGCCAGCTGAAGTCTGCGATCACAGATGCTCTCTGATCACAGATCGTGTCGAGCTCCCGGAGGACGCGAACCTCTAAGCTAACAACGTTATCATGGCGCTACCCTCTAGCCTCTACTTGCGTATGATAGGGATATTGGCGACGGCAAGGGTGGAGGTAACCCGGACCAGCGTTAAGGTCCGGAAAGATGTAAGCCGGGAGAGAAGCCGCGATCCACAGGGAAGAGGCGTTCTCCCCCGTTCCATCCCAAAGTGAAATTCACAAGAAGAATACATATACGTCCTTACTTATAGTCTAACACTGGCTACAAAGCATACAGAGTCAGACAGGATCAGACTTGGTAGCGAAGCATCTGATGATGCCAAGGCCAGGCATCGACCCGCTTTCCTTGCTCATACCTTGCATCACTAAACGAATGCGCGAGAGTCGCAATCGACACGATTTTATCGGTATTATCTTGTAGCGGACAAGCCGTGACAATAACGGAATCAAATTAAATTTTTATATTCTTCCTTGTTTTATTTACCGTTTGTGCATAAACTTCAAGGCGCGTATATTAGTTATAGATTTTATTTATTATTATATACCATGTTTTACTTAATTATTGATTGTAACATCGTTATACATTTTTTGTACTCATAAGAATAATGCGAAACCCCCGCTGTCGTGAAGGAGGAAACGAAAAATTCATTAATTTTTTTATTGTTATTTATATGCGTTTCCTTATATCCTGCTCCCTTCACTCTGCCGCCCCCTTTCTGCCAAACCCTCTGGCAAGGATGGAGTCGACAAGCTCCATCCCAATAAAATACTCCCTTCTGCAAATGGGTATAACTATGCACATCATAAATTGATTTTTATTTTGAAATTATCTTTAAAATAAAAATTGTATATAATTAAAAAATTTTTCGATAGCTTTACTCTGATTTATCTAGGACATGTAGTTATAGGCTTTTTAATATAATGAAACTTTATAACTGTTTTATAACACTTTTTTAACTGTTTATGATTTGGAATGAATTTCGTTGTTAAAATTTTATTTCATTTAATATCTAGTGCAAACCGTGAAGGAATTACACAGCAGAGAATCCGGATTGTGACATGGAGGATGAAATCGGCAGTTTGAGAAGAAGAAATGCTTCTAGAACGCGTAAAGACTGGCTTTTTTCATTCATTAGATTTCTTTAGTTGTTAATCAAGAAGTAACAATTATAATTTTTATGGAACATCTTTAAATCCTATAATAATAATTAAGTAACTATTTGAAAAGGAAGAAGTGGTAATACAATTATTGTATATTCTTTAGAACGTATAAATATGTTGAGTTCACATACAAATTTATTGTTTTTTGAAATAGTAATGTGCAAGTAGTAACTTACAAGATTTACAAAATGAAATTAATAAATCAAGACACACTATGTTTATAATATCTCATAAAATTTAAAAACCTATACATAATATTTTAAATTCATCACGAAAATCAGTACGAAGTAGGAATATATAGAATGGAGAACAGTACGATAGCTTTAACAGAGTAGGCGATCGACAATGCGAAGGCAGTTACTGTAAAAGATAACTAATCTTTATTGTTATAGCTGCAGAGGTACTGAATTGCTCCTTATAATACCGGACGCAGTCACTTTTTCTTTCTCTGGTCCTTTACGAGTAAAGAAAAGACTGTTAGGAAAAGATTGGTATGTATAATTTAACACAAAAAAATGTTCTAAATGAATGCTTTAAATAATTCTATTCACGTTTTGAATAATAATATCATTGAATAAAATTTATTTTAGAAAATTGTTTAAAGAAATGTATAATTTACCCTTGTTACTGACTTTGTTACCGGTTTTACATTTTCAAACAATTGTTTCGGTTTTAAAAAAGTTTTTTTTTCAATATTATCAATAATTCATCTTATTGATACATGTATATATATTTAAAAATAGTTAATTACTATTTTTTTAAAATGATTTTCAAATACTATTAACGTTTGTATATCAAGAATATCGTTTCATACATAAAATTTTTTGCATAATTTTATCATAATAATGAATTCTATTTAGTGTAAAACTTTATACTTACCTCAATATTTTATCTATAGTTCAAATAACTGTCAAATTTCATATAAAAAGTTAAGTTTTATTCAAATAAAATCTATGTTTTAGGTTAAAATGAATTATCAGTTAAAAATAAATATTTAAATTATTTTAGTTTTGTAAAAAATCTACTTTTTATGAAAAAATTAAAACAAATTTACAACGTATGAAATTAAATACAGTTTTATCCAGCTATTTTCATCCCTAGAAAGCAGAAAGAGAAATTTTATTAGTAAGATAAAATATCGTCATATTATTTAAAAATAGTAAAGATTATTATATAATAAACAAAAATTTAAAAACGTGTTTGTATATGTTTTTGGTATCTTTTTACCAAGAAAATGTTGACGATGCTTTGAGAGAATACGTATTCATAAACATATGGGTATAGTAAATTCACTGGTAAGTGAAATTCGTAGATACGCAGAACTTTCTGAATTATGCGAATGTAAAGTGTTGATAATTTCGCAGTTATGTCGAAACTTTGTACTGAAAATTCGTGTTTAAACTTCTTAACCTTGTATATATTGATGAACAGAGGAATATATGTGAAAAAAGTGAGAAGTTTCTTAAAAATTTATGAATCGAGTTGATTAGTTTATAATTTCAATGGGTACTAATTTCTTATAAAGATATTTTTACAAGTAGACGTGCGAATTCAGTGATACTTACTTCAATAATATTGATGAATGTATAGAAATAAAAAATTTTTTAAAAATATTTTTCATAAACTATATAAAATTTTTACTTCTATTCTATTTTGAAATGATATAGAGAAATAATGTAACGGTTGATAATAACATTATTTTACTACCGTAACTTATTCGAAGTAAGGCTTTCAGCTACGCAATGCCATTGCCCACATGGATCATTGGTAAGTATATATCAATGATTGCCTTATACTTTGATAAAATTTGAGCCCTATGTAAATTTCAGGTAGTTAAAAAGTAAGTCTTATTGGCACTCGTACTGAGATATTTTAGATGCTTAATTTACTATTTTTATAATTTTATAGCGCAAATTTTATATTAATATAGAAAGAAATATTATTAGGTGCTCCCAAAAAAAATAAAAAATAATTGAAGGGCTTATATTAATTATGCTTGGTTTACTGTTTTTAATTTAAAATGTTAATAGTGTTTTAAAGACGATCAAGTGCCATATTCGCTTCTTAAATGTTATAGTTTATCATTATAATTTTAATTGCCGACTCAATCTTGGTACAATCGTTATAATGACAACATTATATTGCAGCGTAATCGCAACTCTACAATATTGACAACATTAAGTTTAGTGCAAAGGGGTTTATATTATATGAAATATCATGAATTGCATTTATCAAAACTTTCTCTTTTACATTTTATCTTGTTTAAAAGAAAAATGATAAAAAAATTATTATATAATAACTTGATAATATTTTTTAAGTTTTTTTTACTTATATATTGCTTCAATAATTCTATTAATTATAAAAATTAAGAAAAAAATTAATTTTTTAAAATATTATATTTGTATAATACAATTAAAAATTGAGTTATTTTAAATAAAAAAAAATTTTTAAATTTTAATTTTCTTTTTACGAATTCATCAGCTTAAAAGAACGATATGAATTCAATATATTTTTTTAAGATAAACAATTTATATTCAAAAAGTAATACATGTGTGGATATTAAAGTTAGAATCTTTTTCGAAAATATTTTATTCACAGTAAGGTCTGTGAATTCTTTCCAAAGACTATTTTAAAAAAGTTCGTCCATACACAAATAAAATGCATTTCATTATTAATTTATGCTAATGATAAAGTTTTTTTATAAGTAAAAAAAATTCAAGACGTTTTTACATAAATTTAAATTTGATATTGAAAAATCGATAAACTTAATATGTTAAAATTTCTTTTTCAAACATAAATATGTACATGATAAATAGTTTATAAAAGCTTTCTAATTAATAAAAATATTTTTTTTATTTCTTGATGGTATATTATTATACGGCTGCTTTTAAATTTTAAATAAAGACGATGAAACTTCAGTACACATTTTATTACATCAATTTTTAAAATGAGAAAAGAGCGGTTAAAGTTTAAGAGTTTTCATTTTTTATATGTGATATCAAGTACATTTCTACAATGTCAGTTCTTATAACGTTATTCGAAAATGATCTAGATGATTCATTCCTTTTTCTATTACTCGTATATAAGTTTTCGACGTGGTTCAGTCGAACTTGTTATATACTTGTTATAATATATTATGACTGTATTTTAGCAAACGTCAATCTTTTGGTTTGATCTTATGTTTAATCAGTTGTAAGATTTTGTAAATTTAATTTTAAAAAATTCAGAAAACAAAATGTTTTAAACATTTTACATATTCTGCGATTAAAAAAATGTTACATCTTTATTAATAATGTTATAAATAACTAATTAGAATAATTGTAAATCTACAATAATATATAGTACATTTTACCATTCGTGAACATACCCTTATTTTCACAATCAGTTATTTAACGTACAATTTTATAAAATTATTTTTAAACTATTTAAAAATTTTCAAGAAAGATTTTTCTTATACGATAACATATCTTTTATATGTGATGGTTGTAATAATGCAGTGAAACTAACTGCTCATGATATGGTATTTAACATTATAACTTCATTTTACCATTTTTAAAGAATATTTTTAATATATTTATAGTTAAGAAATTGAATAAATATTTTATTTAAATAATTTGTGAAGCTAGCTTAGATTTTTCTAATTTTATATTCTAATTTGAAAACACACAAATTAATACGTACATAAATTTAAATAGTTATATTAATTTTTAATACCTTCTAAATAAACAATAAAATTGTAAATTAAATTATGAGTAAATCAGAAAATATTTTATTATTTACAATAAATAGCTAAAAGTTTATATTTTTATATGGCAATGTTCTTATTTAATATTAGAATTTTTATTAACAATATGAATTTAAATGTAGCAATTTGGATTTAAAAACTATTTAGAAAAGTAGTAAACAAGTAAAAGTAGTATTTATTATATAGCACGATTTTAAAATATAAAGATGAACATGTTTTAATAATGAATAGCATTTGAATAAATTATTGATTTACAGTATTTGTAAAGTAGATATATTTCAAGTACTACGTTTCTTATTATATTACTCTAAATATACGAATACTTTCGGATTCTGCTCTGAAACAAGATAAAAAAAACGATTTATAGTAATATTTCACGTTACGAAGACTGTTGTCTCTTCGAGCAAAACAAAATAGAATATGTATATGGGTATCTTATAGGCTCTTATTTTACGAACACATTCATGAGAAAAAATTACATGTTTCAAATTTCAGTTACTAAAAGTAAAAGACACGTCAACTTTAACTCTGCTCTTTTTTCAAAGTAGGTATAGAAGTATGTATAGACGTCTGATGAGCTATTCATAATGATAGAATAAATGTTTCTAGTTTACTGTGTAAAGCAATCAATATATTAAAAAATATGTTGCACGTATACTTAATCGATATGATTCGTAAATTCGTAACTACATTGATGAATATTCTACTGTTAACAATAATCAATTTCAATACCGATATTATTTTTAAAATTTAAAAAAAATATATTTTCTATGCTTAGATAATAATAATAATATTTAGAAAATGTGTATTTATATTCAAATTTTATTATATTGCATAATATTGTTACTCTATAAAATAATTGCATTTATTATTATTTTATGAAAGTAGATTGATTTTCATTATAATAAAAATTAAATATTTATTTGAAGTTTCTGTAACTAATAAAGAATTTTTTTAATTAAATTTTTGAAAACTGCTTTTAATTCGCTGAAGAAAATAATTAAAGTAGTGCTAATTTAATACTGAAAAAACTACTTTATAAAATACAAATACGCAGCTTATATTGACAGAAATTTTTATTTTTAATAATAAAATACATTATGAATTTTTCAGAATACAGATAAAGAAATTGCCAGTTTAAAAACGTTTATTAAAAGTTGAGTATTTACATATTTTTATTTTTTGAACATTTTCTATTAATTTACTTTATCTACACTTCAAAAAAGTTGAAAAGTATTATTCGAAGTGATTTTTTAAAATTAAGTTTTAGTTTTAAAATGTTTAACAAGTCAGCTGGATGCATAGGTATCATTTTTCTGAGATTGTGCTTATTTGCATTCAGTAACGCCCGTATACAAACCACCTTTGCGAAATAGAACACCCTAGTTAAAACAATGACTTTCATTTGAAATTGAATATAAATTCAGTTATTTTTCTAATGGTATTTCTTTTTTGAAAAACATTTTAAATCTATAAAAAAATTTAATACATTAATTCGTACATAGGTTTTGTAGTAATAGAAAAATAAAGCTAGGTGTAAAATAAGGTATAAAAATGATCATTGTTCATGACTGACTTTTATTGTAAAATACAATCTTATAAGAGTTGGGTTTAATATTGTATTATAATAGAAGATCGTATTATTATTTTTATAATATTTTTCATATCATGGAAATTTTTTATTTTTTTGTTTTGCAATGGACCGAGCTCAATGTTTCTAAAGTACGCAGCAAAGGAAATATTGCAATCAAAACAACCATCAACAAAGTCATACGTAAATTGCTATATTATACTACTGGCTGTCTTCTAAATCGACGTCTTTTTTTTATTTTAACTGTTAAGTATTCTATATTTTGGCTTTCGCCATCCTGCATTTCATTGCATCGTTCAGTTTTTTACGTGTATAAACGTTTTCTAAAACTAGAAAGCCGCATTGTAAAATTGTAAAAAAGGTTGAAATGACTGCACTTTACTATTGTTTATTTTATGTTCCTTTAAAATGCTTCTTTTAAGTTCAATACTAAAGAATTGATATTTCATTTTGCTTCAAAGATATTTTAGATTACAAACTTTTACATAAATTCGACTTGCATAGTTCGATTCGACGGTTAGATTTAGAATAGACTTAGACAATACTGTTTAATAAATTTCTAAAAAAAAAAAATTATGACAAAGATTACAAACGAAAAATTTGCAATTGACCTAATTAAAAAAATTTGCATGAAAGAAGCATTTGTTTTTTGGCAGCTAAATTTGAATAGCGTATCGACAGCGACACATACGAGTTCATTCAGTTACTTCCGCGAGACTGAAGAATCTTTATATTGTAAGGTCTTTTTTGACCTATATCTTCTGAATCCTTAATCCGTATGGCCTATCATGGCAAGAAAATTAAATGATTCTTAAATGGCACATTATTTTGCTGTTTCTACTTCGCAAAAATCCTTAATCGTTTGATAAACAAATTCTACATTTATCAATAAATTTAAAACGATTATTTGAATTTTGTAAATCGCAAATATTCCATTACGGCTACTTAGACATAATAAGCAATGAATATGTTTATAAAATTTCGTTTTATCTAAACATGTCTGTATATTACATCACAGTCATTTTTACAGTTACTGTTTATTCAAAAGTTATCAAATTCGACATTTAATTCTGTAAATAATATATTTATAAAGTTAATAAATAAAAAAGAAGCTAAATTTTGCTTTTTTTTAAACAAAGCAATAATAATAAATATTTTTCAACTAATAGTTTTGATTTTATCTTCAAATGATTTATTCTGTATAAAGTTTATATTTATAAAAACAAAAATAAAATTGATATTTATATATTCGTGTGTGCTTTGATGTTTATAATTTCGCGCATATATGAAATTTCTATAATTACATTTTTAGTAAATATATACAATCTAAAAAATGATATTAAAAACAAGCCTATCTTCTACACGTCTTAGACGTAATAAGTTTTTAGGAAGTATCAGGGATTGAATACAAGTTTTTCAATCTTCCGCTCTCTTAGCTGTAGATATTTAATATGGTTTCCATAATACTGGACCAGATTTTAATCATATTAGAGTTGATGTTGTTTATCGTGGTTGTCCTCTCTTACTCATTAAATTTGGCTTAACAAGCTCTACATACTCGTACGATTAATTCCGTAATATTGAAACGGTTATACGGTTGCTTAGCAAATTTTGCTAGTGTTACTAGACTTACAATAGTACTTAATATTTACTTTGCATTTTACTTATAGTAATATACTTGCTTAAAGAACCAGATTGCCTAAGACCGTACAAAAAGTATAATGTTTGGACTTATATTCATTCACATTGATTGAGTGAACGATAGTATCCTCTTACTCATTACAGCACCGATGACCTCTGAATGTATATTTATTCATGTATAAGTCATTTATTTTATTGGGTATAGAAGGATTTCTCAACCACAAAAATATTCCGCTATTCATATTATGTATTAGACGGATAAAATAATCCGACCAAAATGATGAATGAGTTCAAATGACAGATAATGAATTATTCTGAGCAATATAGCTGAAAGGTAATTGACTGAATCGTGCATATATACGCATATCGATTAACTACAGTGCGGACTATCAATGACCGGTTATCGCGCATTATTTTTACATATAACTATCGGTTAGCAACTTAAAATTTGCTTGAATTGGATAATTGTTTGAAATTGGGAGTTATTTTTTTAAAACAATCATGTTTTATATGAAGAGTAAATTAATTAATTTCTTAATAATATAATTTCGTAAGAATGGATTCGAAACATTTTTTTAATTTAATGCCATTACTTTTTCATAATATACACTATGCAAAACTTCTTTATTGAAAATTATAATAAAAAATTATTATTATTATTATTACTCGTACATAGTATCTTGAATTAGAACATTTTTTAAAATTTTGTCATTATTTTATAAATTATTTTACATTAACAAATGTCTAAAATAAATGTGTATAAATGTTCAATTGCAATTTTTTTAAATTATTGTCCAGATATTATAAGAGTTACACTTTTATTAAATTCTTGTTTTCACATAAATTGAAGCATAACTGAAAATAATATTTATTTGGTTTTAAAGTATTTGGTAAACTATGTCTTAATTTAATTGCGTAATTATAAATTTTATAAATTTATAAATATAAAGTAGAAAATTATAGAATATAGACAAAACTGAAAATTTTTATATATAACATTCACATAAAATTTTTAAATCAATTTATCAATATTAAAATAAAGTGAAGTTGATTAAAAATATCATCATGTATATTGTTATATAAATTTTATTCATCTTTCATTTTCAGATGTATAAACTACATCAGATGCACAAACTGGATCTTTTAAAAAAATTTCCATATGTAATTCTCTTCTTTAGTAATCTGATCGGGTGAAATTGTCTGGGATAGACAGGATAAACTGAAAGAAGCACTGTTTGATAAAGGATTAATACATCATGACATGTACGATACTCATAAATGTATGCAACATCTGTAAAGTATAGTTTTTCAATGATTGCTACATGACGTATTTCTTTCATAGTAAATTTTATGATTCATCACTATATACAATTCAGTGCTAAATTAACACTTTTTGCACCTAGGCAATAGCAGTTATAGATTGGAAATTTAATTAGTTTGACAAGTTTATTTATTATTTATCAACTACTATTTCATATAACCCTCATAAAATTAAATAATAACCAGAAAATACTTTAAAATATATCAAGAAGTATAATTAAAATGCAGTCACTAATATTCAATTAAGATGTTAACACTTGCAATAATAGTAGCATAATAACTAATGAACTAGTGAATATTTTGAAAGTGTAAGATACTATTTTTCATTACTATTATAATATATTTAGAATAGAATATTATTATATTTACTTTACAAAAACTTACATAAAATTGGACAGTTGAAACAGATGTTTAAAGTTTTAAAGTGACTATCTTATCTTATACTTACCTAGACATTTAGAAGGTACAATGATCTTATTACTAAACCTTTAAACATAACATATTCTTCACAACTATTAGAGAGATAAAAATTAAAAAAAATACAATGGTTATTACAAAATAGGTCACATGGTATTGCATTTTAATTATTTAAATTCAAAGAAATATCTATAAAACTTGTGATTAAAAACAAATTTTGATGTACTGTGTTACCAAATGAGAAACATAATTCATTAAATAATTATTTAATAGAAAATTATGCTATTGTTTATAATTAATATATTTCACGATACATGTACATAAACTGTAATTTTTAAAATTAATAATCTTATTTAATAAATACAAAAGTTAATGATTTCTAATTATTATGGATGAGACTATTTTTGCACCGAAACCAAAAAAAAAAAACAATTTTCAATTAAAAACATTGCCTATACGGTATTAAATTTTATGAATATTATACCAAGTTACTTATTTATAAAGCTAATGGATTGTAGCTGTAGCATGATTGTCGTACAAAAATGCTCAATATATAAAAATATTTGTTTCTGAATTTATTAAACTGTATCATATTAGTAACATGAGTGGTTGCGGAGTAAAAAAGCTCTGCATACATACGAAACGCTTGGGTTTCATTTGCAGCTGCACACACAGCATTTATAAAGTACTAGTGCCCACGTCAGTAAAGTTTATGTGTACGACGATTGAAAAATGTACCAATGCTCTGTTGCTTGTTTTACTCTCTTTACTTATTTATCTTCTCATTCAGTTTCATATTGTTTTCATAGATGTAAAACGTATAAAAGTCGCTAAAGTGGCTAAATACAGCAAGGTATAAGATAAAGTTTAACGTTATTGAATTACCATACGTTTACATTGATATTTTGATGAATAACTAAGATGAATTTTTTTTATTTCTGATAAAGTTTTTTAAAACCAATAGGTTAAGCTATTTTGGTAAAATTTTGTATACGTTCAATATATGTATAAAACAATCCAGATAAAAAAAGAATTTTTATTGTGTATGCAAAAGTGAATGGTGTTTGAAGTGCTAATGAAATCAAATTTTACATGGTTAGTAATAAAGTAGACACGATCGTGAATTATATTGTTTATTATTTAATTAAGTCAGATTTTCTACTGTAATGCATAATCATAGATAATATATAATTAGAAAACAGGTTTCATGAATTAAATATAACGGTCAAACTATAATTTATTTTATAACTTTCTTTAAAAGTTGTCTATGCAGATAATTTTCTAAAGTTTTCCCAAGTATCCCAGAATATTGATGATGTTTTTTTATTTTTATTATTACTTTATCGATGCATACGATGCTGCTAATTTTGTTAATATTGCAAATGAAAACGTGTTAATTGAGTCAATTTATGGTCTTATTACTGTGTTATTATTTTAAGTATTAATATTTTAGCGGTTCATAATGGTATGTTTTATATATAATTTACATATTATCTATAGACTCATAATATATTAGTACTTTCATATGTATGAAAATATATAATTGATGTTATAAACTTAAGTGTAAAGACAACTGCTTAACTATTAAACATGCTATCGATAGATGGCAGTTTTTAAATGTATGCATTATCAATTTATATTCATTCAATTGATCGTAGTTTAATTTTTCACTGAATAGTGTTTTGGAATACTAATGAATTTATTATTATGGTCAAGGGTAATGTAAATCAAATTTAAAAGTATGGAATATTTAAATCATAATTATTTATGCTTAATGTTTGTCACCACTCGTTACTTCAGTCTTTTTTTATTACCAGTTAAAAAGATTTGCAAAAAGTGTGTTTAATGAAGTCCTCGTATGAATGCGGATAAATATAAAGAATTAGATTTTCTTAACGATTAAAAAAAATTTCACATATTTTATTTATTTGTATGATTATTATTAACTATTATTTCAAATACCTAATAAAGCTTTGAAATTTAGGTTTAGACTATTAAATACATTGAATTTATCTATTCTCTATGTATATATTAGAAATTCATACTAACACAATGTATAACTGATACTAGATACTAGTCTGTAATGCTACTATTTGTAAATCTATTGTTTCAATTGGATTTTTAAATTTTATTTACAGCCCGATTTCATCTCAAAAAATGATTTTATAATCGTGATAAAATAAAAATTGCATACCTTTTTCTTTGTCGATGATAACAGACATTTAATTTTGCCATATTTTTTTGTTGATCGGTTAAGAATAATTTTAGCTTTAGTTCAAATATGTGGTATTTTATACTAACATATTTTGACATGAAATATGTATGTTTGATTAATATCCAAGTACAGAAATCGTAATTCTTTTAAAATACAAGAGACGTTATTTATGTGTGTTGCTGAAAATAAATTTATGAAATATTGTATTCTGATATTTCAATACAATTAAAAAAATATTTTTGTAATACGAAAATGTCACAAATTTATTTTTAGAGCTTTTTTATTAAAATGAAGTTTTATAAATGAGTTATAAATATATGAAATCTTAGAGTAAGCGATGTTTTATAATAAAAATATTAAATTTCATAACTTAATTACATTCAAAGTAAAAATATTTCTAAAATTACATAAATATAATATTTATTTTTAGTTCATCTTTATTTGATACATACCTTCTCGATTTATCATAATAATATCTGAAAATAAATTAACGTATTAATGTTTAATTAATAAAGTAAATGTTTTTAATAATTATGTTATATTATAATTTCTTGAATTTAAAAAAAATATGATTAAATAACATTATATTTTATTATATTTATATTATATATTTATATTATATTTATATTTATATTATATTGATATTTAATTTTCAGCGTACTATTTAAAAATTGTAAAAAATAACTAGAAAATGACTAGATCATATTTATTGTGAATAAAAAGGTATAATAAATCATCATTTTTAAATGGAAAAATGGAATTTTTTAAAAATTCTACTGATTTTGGATTGAAATAATATCGAACTAATAAATACTTTATCGTAATAATCATTGTACTAATTAATATATTATGTTTGAAAAGACAAATTTTACACAATCATAAACTTAATATGTTAGCTATATATAGCTTTTGATTATATAATAGGAACAATCAAAGAGGAAATCGGATTGCCATTGAAAATAAATAAAATTATTTTTTCATAGTCGCAGTTCATGTTGCAGCCTTCAATACGAATTATAACTGTACTTATTTTATGTATCATTTTTTTAATTTCAAATTACAAATTCTGGGATATGTGAATTTGGTTTTTTGTTCGTAGCATTATAATTTAATATTTTTATATAAAATTTAATGTTTAGACACATTGTTAATTAAAAGTCTTACTTTAAATTTAGTGTATTAATTACCAATTGATTATTGTAATATTGCCAAATTAGTAGTTGTGAACATTCATATTTATAGTATTAAAACTATTTTTTCATATGGAAAGACCAAATTTACGAAGGATGACAGTTTTTTTTAATATTGTTCATAATCCGCTAGCACACGCATTCTGACATAATCGCATAAATATTCTTATTTACACATTGCAATTTGTTATGTATATTTAATGTCTTTGTTTCAATTATTATTTCTCTAAATACATCTTTAAAGACCTTTTTTTAATTTTAAACTATTGCATTACATTCAAATAAGTATTAATAATTAAAATCATATTTTTCATGTTTTTGAGAACATTGTTTTTAAGTGTGAAATGCCTATTATTATTTATTATTGATTTATAGAAGTCAACCATTATTTATTTGAGTAATAAAAATAATTATAAAATTCTCAATTGATAATCAAATTATTTTTAAATTTGCAGGTGTTAAATTTATACAAAATTATAATTACAGACTAATTTTTTATTTAATAGCACGTATTATCTCATATTACTGCTATAAGTCTCGTAACAACGACAATGAACAAACTTTGTTATTAAATAAGTAATCGAAAATCTTTCGACGAATAGTGAAGATAAAATGAAATACAATTGAGTTAATATTCTCTTAAAGTTTTGGAAACTCTGAAATTAATTTACTAATATTTATGAAAACTTTTTAACTTTCAAAATAATCGAGGGATAGAAGAAAATATTCTTCAGTTTAAGGACTCGAGTCTATAAGGCAGGAGTAAATAATAGCAACCTACTTTAGCGAAAACGTATTCCAAGATGTAAATGACTTTAACTATCTTAATAGAACTTAAACTAAATTCAGTATACAATAAGTACTCAAATGAACAATTCGATTAATGCGCCGCATTAGAATATATGCATATCCTAAGTATGAAGTAAAAAAGGAAACAAGAAAGTTTATCCTTGGTATACGGCTTCAATTGCAATTATAACGTAGCTCACTTCGGGTTTTCATTTGAGTCAACTGCGTTACTTCCAGATCATAAGCGACCAACGACAGCGACTGTTCTACTCTTAAACAAAATGTACTTAAACCTACTTAAGCTTGCATCTTCTACCTCAAACATACACAGCAGAAGAAAACCAAAGTATACGTGGCAGACTATATACGGACAACGCAGGGTGCAGAGAGAGGGAGAGAGAGATGATTGGCTGTACAACTCTCCCCAATTTGAGAAGATTCGGCTGGGAGTATTAATTGGTTGGGTACGAGGCCTACCTAATGGGAGCGAGTTAGATTGAAGGAACACTGATTGGCCATTAAAAGCCAACTCGATTGGTGTTCGGTTTTGAAATTCGCAGATAAAACCCCGAAAGGTATGAGTCAGAGAAACCAGGAAGGAATGAAACCCTTCCGCAACTTAAGTAACTTTGTCATCATTGCCAGACATCTCTTATTATCACTGATAGGCATAAAGATATAAATACCAGCAGATAATTTTGGAATCTGTCTTTCTTCGTATTGTCTTTCTATCACAAATTAATAATACAATGAGGTTATTCTTGAGGAATCCAGTACCGGACAATCTTAAAACTTTTTTGACAGTGTCTGCAAACTATTTTTTTATCATTACAAAATACTGATTGGGATGATGCCTGCTCAGGATGATAGATCGTAGGAGATGATACGTTATATTTAAGTTTTTCGAGTCAAAATACTTGTCTACAATTTTGTGGCTTTTCTCAGAAAACTCATTTTAATTAGTTTTATCGTCGAGTAATTTCATTATTCATTTATCAAGTTAATATATTGTCACATTTGATATAATTTATGAACAAATTTTTTATTTTCTATCTAGTGTGTCATCCTATTATTTGTCAGTTGAAATATTGGCCGCTATAAGGAAGCACTTATTTTTCACATGTTACGTATTTCAGGAAATTTAGAAGCTTTGACAAGAGGAATGTAAACAAAGTAGAACCACTGGAATTGAGTTAAGTTTTATAATTAATACGTAGTGAACGGTGGAACTTATTTCTTTCGTTATAATTGCTATATTTTTTATTAATTTTAAGCACCTTAACGGTAATAAAAGTTGACTGTGCAATTAAAACTACAAATTCACAGTAATCTATACTAGATTTATATAGAGAATTCTGAAATGTATATTAGGTAGGTGGTATAAAAGTAATTTTGCTTAAATGCTTAACTTAGCAAAAATTTAAGCTCAATAATTGTGAAACTGACTCTATAATTTACAAATATTTACGTCAAAATTTAAGTTTAATTGTTTAAATAGTATGTATTTAAATAAAAATAATAAAAATATATTATAATACATAATCATAAATAAACCTAACAAAGTTGAATATAATAAAAAATATGTAATTTAAAGTACAATTAATTTTGTTTTCTTTCCTGAGTTCACAATATTGACAAATAAAGTCTTTATATAAAGCCAGACGGAACTAAGAAAGCTGAATACATACATAAAAAGAAGAATCTACGTACTAACTGAAGGATGTACTATGGTAAAATTGCAGTTAAAATGTTGATATAAAAAAGCAACGTTGGAGTGAAATGCTCAAGCTTTAGAAAAAGACGTAAAATATACCGTGAGAAATGTTGCTGCCTATTTTCAGATTACCTTACGCTACTTTTAGGGTAGTACACGTGCGTGACGCTGAATTCACACTAATCTCAAGGACTACAAATCTCATTTTCAACGAAATTTACTACAGCGTGATAACAAAGGTGTAGCAGCAATGACCAAGTGCATGGAGTACAGGGAAACAGAGATATATGTCGTAGAAAATGGGAGACGGAAGTGAGGTGACGGATAAAAAATATTTAGCGCACTATATTTCAAGATTAAATTGAATTTCTTTTTATATTTTTGAAACAACTTACAACTTGTATACTTAAATGCCTATAACAAATTATATTTTGCAAATGTATATATGTATATACGTGTAATTTATTGATACAGCATTTTTATTTGATTCAATTAGCATAATTTTGTACTGTAAGCATCAGTTTGATTTATATCTTATATTTTGTATGAAATGTTTTAATAAAATCTATTTGAAAATTTATTAATATAACAATAATTTAAAAAATACGCTTATTAATTAAAATCGTTAAATCTTTTTTCATATCGACGGTTAAAACTTTTAAATTAAGACATATAATTATAAATAAAAATTGAAAACTTTTTCCATTTATTGTACCCTGCATTTTAAATTAATACACATTAAAGTTTATTCATTATTAAAATTTTGCATAATAATGAATACTTCCAAAATGTTTAATAAAGATATTTTGATTTAATAACGATATTGTGGTGATATATTAGCTATATATTGATTTAATATTTTATGATTAAACCAGCATACTCAATTTAGAATACAATTTTCTTATAATTAATATTAAGCCAATTCAAAAGAAATAGTTTTTCATCTGCGTTAAATGTAAATAAATTTATAAAAATGTAAGTCATTGTTTTATTGAAAAGTTAGGGGGAACATACTACATATATATTGCATTGAAGAATGCATGCAAATGGTTGCCTACACTTGATCGAATGCGCGAAATTTAGAATCGTAGAGGAAACGTGCTTAAAAAGAATATAAAACTGTAAAGAATCAGTAACAGCGATCGACAGGACGCGAGCCTCAATAGTTTGTAGATTTAAAACCTCCATTATTCTTGTTCCATGAGTGTGTATATGGCAAAGATAATGGATAGTTTTTTATACAAGTCTATTCGTGAATGTTGTTAGAGCGTTATGTGGGATAATTACTGGATTCAAAAGTTTTTTTAGTAAACTAGTAAAAGTAGGATTAAAAGAACAACTTTTAAAGTTTTTAATAGAAAAGTTCAATTTGGTACAGTTTAAATTTTTGTGTAATTTGTGTATGTATAATATGTAGATTACAAACTTAATATATATTACTCTCTTTATTGAATTATACTTAAATTTATTGTGTAAGCACATTAGTATTATACTCCTGTTTATTGAGTAAATATATCAGTTATACAGTAGTATTAACAAATTTTTCTCAACTTATCTTTTTATTACTTTAGTTATATGCTTCAAGTTATGAAAACTATTAGTAGTTATCAAAATAAAAAGCAATTTTTTTTTAGATATAAATTTGAATACAGATGAATGAATTTGTGTATAAAACAGATCTACGTATACAATTTGTAAGTGTATTCATTCATTATTTTTTATTAATTATTTATACTACGTAGTAAGTTTGCTATTAATGTTTACAAAATATCATATTAAATAAATAGTTAACTTAATTTTAACTTTTTTTATACCTTAATACATTTCAGTGTGAAGAATATTATATTTGGTTGCGGATAAAATACTATTTAACTAAAAAGAGTTGTGAATAGTAGAGTGGTCTTTAAATTTAAGTACAATATAAAATTTATAAATGGGAAACTTTATAACATTTTGTAATGGAACTCTTTTTAAATAATAAAAATAAATTTGTTTTTTTTTTTCAAAATCTTTAGCTTTTTACTCAAAAAGGTGGTTCATTAAAGATTATAAAAAATCGTTCGAACCTAAAATTATTTACACACTTAAAAATATTAATTAATTATGATAATTATAATTAGAGAAAAGTAATTAATTAAATTATTTAACAACGTTTAGTTTAGTTGTACGTGAGAACGTTCTATAATTTTATCAATTATATGATATTAAGTATTCGTAAAAAACGTATTAAACTTCGTAAAAAAGGTTTTAAGAAAAGTTTTCCTTTCCTACTTATGTTGTTATGTAATTAAAATGTACTAAAATAAATATTTATACAAGAATTAAAATACAAATAAAAAAAATTAATTAATGACTTTTGTATTTGATGGAAGTTCTTGAGTCATATAACAATAGTTTCTTTCATTTTTCTTTCTTTTATATTTTGATCTGCATGTACGATCAAAGAAAAAAATTACAAGATAATGGATTTTAGAATAAAAAATATTGATGCGTCGAAAAATCTTAATTATTAATTACAAAAAAATAAAAAAGAAAAATTTTTTTAATGACCATAGCATATAATATAATGACATTAGAAATGATCAATAAAATAATGAAATAGAGTGAAAAATAGAAAATCAAAAATCATGTATTTTTAATATGTGTATTTTATTAATTCTTAAAATTTGTAAATTCTTAGTGAATTAAGTGAATTTTTCAAACCTTCAATAAATACGCGAAATTTTTTAAAATATTTTCATAAGATGAGTGTAGTATAATTTATTTTAAATTTAATGTATATTATAATATTAGTTTAATTTTTATTATGTTAAATATATATAAGACAACTTCAATTCTAAATTCATTAATAAAATTGAAATATAGATATAGAAAACGTTTTTTTTAAATAATGATAAAAAATATAATCGAGATATAAAAGAAAATCCATTTGAAAATAGACTAAGTAAAAATATATTAAATGTAATAAAAAAATACTCGTATTAAATAGCAGACTTTAGATGAAAATGAAATGTAAAATTCTTCATAATATAATTTGTTTTATCGGTTTATAAAATCAATGTAAAAAATTTATCATGAATACGAAGTTTGCGACTATTATCCATCTTGATTTTATCAAATTTAATTTTTGTTTCGAAACGCTAATATAGATCCGATATTAAATAATTTTAATCAATGTAATTACACAATAATTTTCCAAGAATAATGTTATGCGATTATTTAATTTAAAGTTAAAAAAATAGTACATGTAGTGGAGTACAGTAAAGATTAAAGTGTCAGAAGAATGTAATCATAATTTTCTTGTTGGTGCTAATTTATAGCTACATAGAACTTTAGTGTATGCCCTAAACGATCAAAATATTTAAAAATCCATATTTAAAGATATATAAACCAGAATATTAAATCGCCTTGTAAGACTAAGTAAGAATAGATATTGGATAAAATTTTATTTTAAATTATTATAACATAATTAACATTATCAAACATAATAAGACGTAGTGGTTCAACTTTAAGGTCTTGACCTGTAAATGTGATCATTTGTGTAACACCTAATGCATAACAATCAATTTAAAATTTTAAATAATAAAAATTGTCAATTTTTATTTGTCTTATTATTAAGCATAAGGAAAATTAATTTTTCTTCAAGTACACCAAAATTGTTACCAATGTGTTATACTTAAACAAATTTTTTTAAAAACTCAAATGATATTTATAAATTTTTGTTATTTATAAATGTTTGTTGTTCTTAATGTCATGGCCTTTGTTTTATATTCTATTAAATATAAAACGTGGATAAGTCTTTTATTATAGAAATTTGAAAAAAATAATTATTACCTTATGATCGTATTATTCTTTTTGGGTATAGATTGTGTATAAAAAAAAACGCTTTAATTTATTTAATGATGACGAAAACTTTTAAAATAAAGCATCGGAATATAAGTATACTGTTGATTGTTATAAAAACTTAAAAATCATGAAAGGTTTGCGGTTTTGCATAAAATATATGTTTTTGTATGTGAGAGGGACAAAACTAATTAAACTAACTTTTTATATTATTTATATGAAGTAAAAAAAAAATTTTTTTTTCTTGTGACCAATATCATTTTATAAATCTTACCTTATATTTTCTATTATTAGTTTATTTAAATAAAACATATTTTACATACTCTGTAATTTAGTATGTTATAATAGATCGTTATTGTGTAATAATTTTCCAATTTTCATTTTAATAATGTATAATAATTTTTTAATTTATTATTAGCATTTTTTTAAATTTATAGTTAATTTATCTAAATAAGTATTGTGTGCAATTTCTTTATAGTCAAAATGTTTATAAATAATATTTATTCAGTCATGTATAATCTAAAAATAAGGGTAACAATATAAAAATTTTGACTAGAAGAAAACAGTAAAAAATTTTTGTCATTGCAAACCACGATTTTAATTTCACGCATTGTAGTATATTTATTTTAAGACCATCAAGATGGCTGTGAATAATAATTTAAAAACAAAAAGTTCTAAATATCTCCAATCAAAAATATCGTTTGGACTGTTGTCCAATATTCTGAATAAGATATCAGCAAGGATTACCATTGAACTTTCCACATTTCAAGCGATATATAATTCACCATATCAACTGGATTGACTGGGTGAACTGATCTGGAAAGTTTTCAACTCCAATGACAGATTGAAATGCCTTCTAAATTCGGTAGCGATAAATTGCGCTCAACTGAGATCCACTTAGCCTACGATTTTTCTCACTTCGGCACACTCCAGTTATTTATTTTATATCGTACAAATTTTTACTGTATCTTTTCCTGTTTCCATCAAAGATATTGATTGAAACAAGTGATTTGCATTCTATGATGTCAGACAAATATACTTGCAATTACTAAGAGACTTAAATGTTCTTTTTGTGACGGCGTCTAAGTTGTTACTTAATGGCGCACTAAAAATTCAGCGATTTTGTATTTCATAGTGATTTTTGTTCTTTTAGTTATATTATATTATAAAAAGTTGTGGGTAGTAAATGTTATTGCATTTATTTAATTTATTTAAAAAAGACATTAACAATTTTACGCATTTGAAAAAAATTATTCATAATTTATTTTATGATTAAAGTTTAAATGAAAGTATTAAACAAAATTAATACGAATCAATAGGATTTTATAACTTATAATTAATACAATTTAATTTAGTTTTTCTAAACTCATCTTGTTAATTTGTTATCTATTCATAAACACATTCTTATACCGTTTTATCAAGGTAGTCTTTAAAGTTCTTAACTCTTATTTAGTATAAAATAATTAATAATATAATTATATATATAATTAATGTTTTATTCAATAATATATTATCTTGATATAAGTAGTATTAAATTAAAATAATCAATATAATTAATAACTAATAAGAAGTAATTATATTAATTGCTTTCCTTATACTTAACTATGAAAATAAATCAAGTAATGACGTAAATAATTTAAAAATATTAATTTTAAATTAGAAAAATACGTAAATAGTTTTCCTATAATACATAATTTTATAGTAATTTTAAAGAAAATTTAATTCTTTAATATTTAAATACTTATTCTTTAATACCAATTAATATAAGAAACCTTTATTGAAATATTTTGTATTAAGTTTTTTTAAAGAATTTATTTGAAAATATGTTGTTGAAATTATACATTTTTCGTAAAAAAAATATTTTAAAAAGCTTTTTTATTTACAATAAAATACAATAATGTTAAAAATTACTTTTTTTTAATTGCAAAGCATATATTGGAACCAATGATTTTAAAAGGTAATATTGAAATGCAATTGAATTATTTTTCATAATTCATGACAATGATCCTTTACAATGCATAGATTTCGACTTGAATAAATTGTACTATAGTCTCGAGCAACTAGCCCAAGGTTGGGACAAGATCAGTTCAAATTATTTATTAAAATTTCTAGTTTATACGAGCGTGAGCGGAAGTTATAACTTGTTACCGTATAACGAACAGTGACCAGATAATCCGATTACTTTGCAGCAAACTGAGTAACATAGTCATGAATGCGAATTAATAACAGCCTTATCGGCTTTACCAAAAGTCCTCTTTAAATGGCGAATTAAGCAAAACTTTCTTACTATTACATTTACCCCGAGGATGGATAACAAAAATTAAAAAAAGGCAATTCTAATAGTACGTTTGAGATCTCATTGGAAGGTCTTGATACACATAATCCATGAGATCATTTCGACATTTATCGGAAACTTACTATGAAGCCTTAATTTGTAAATTCTATCTTTTCTCAATATTATCCATATGTACGTGAGTATTTCAAGCATGTCTAATAAAATTATCTGTTTTGTATAATGTAGACTTTCAATTACATGATTATAAATTTGTAACTTTAAATGTATTCTTCTTACCATTATTTTATTAAATTATTATATTTTATATTAACAGATATTTTTAACTAATTACGACAAATATAGAGTAGAATGTAATGAGATTAAATGAATACAGTTAAGAAAATAATATGAAACGAAGGAATCAAGAAAAAAAAGAAAGAAGCACGTAAAGCGATGATTTTCTGTACTTTTAAACCAAATTTTCATTCAGCAAAAGATGAAAAATCACTTTTTCAATAAATATAATATGTAAATTTAATTCACGATTTTTCTTAGAATTTTTTTCAAAATATACGTAATCTAATTAATTTAACGATTTTCATATTTTTTAGTAATTGTAAAATTAAATTTCTAGAATAAAAATATTATTGTACCTTTCTACAGATTCTATTAAAAATGTTTTCGTTAATTGATGAAAGTTTGTGGACAAATATACATTGCTTTCTATTCTTTCAGTTTTATTGTACAATTTTTATTATATTTAAAAATAATTCATTCTGCTATAATTTATTGAATCGATTATTTTTGTATACAATTATATTCAGAGACTGAAAAATTTGATAAGAAAATTATAAGTGTGTCGTTTTTAACAATTATATTTGTATTTTTAAAATA
This sequence comes from Kradibia gibbosae, assembly GCA_018907135.1. Classification (NCBI taxonomy): domain Eukaryota; kingdom Metazoa; phylum Arthropoda; class Insecta; order Hymenoptera; family Agaonidae; genus Kradibia; species Kradibia gibbosae. Next base: position 11,009,291 of record JACCHX010000002.1, on the reverse strand, counting down.
AATTTTTTTAAAATATATTTATTCTTAAAAATGCTCTGTACTGAAGCTTCATATTTATTAATTTTTTAATAAGAATATAACATTTAATATTGAATATTTTCGACTGTAAGTTTAATTAATTCTTAATTCAGATTCACATTAAATATTAAGAAATTGATAACAAAATTAGAATTTCCGCATGAACCACTGATACATAGTATCTTATTAATTTCATTGATAATTAATTTTTTTATCTTTCTGATAAACATTGATTTAAAAAAAAAATTTTTTTTTTTTTTTTTTTAATTATATAATATCTTTATTAAACATATTGTAATTTTAATTATTGCTGTGGTTGCTTGTTTTCTTTTTAATATACTATTAAAATTATACTGAGCACAACAATTAAGAAAGTTATCCTTTCTAATTTTTTCTCTTAAAGATAAATAATTATTTGAAAAATAAAACCTTTTAAAAATAATTTAAAAAATTTATTTCTGTAAATTTTCATAGAAAATAAATTTATTTGTATTTCTACAAACATGTTTTAATAATTAAGGAATCATTAGTGCTATAATAAAACAATATATTCCTTGTGTAAAATAATTCATACATTTATGACAGGACGTTAAATATACATGGTTTTTAAAAATTTCTTTGTATAATTAATGTTAATTTAAGGATAATACTTATAAAGATAAAATGTATCTAAATTCTTTGTAATATGTTTATCTGCAACAATGAAACGCATAAAATATTTTTTTTTAACTTTTAATTGATTTATTATGATCTCTCAATATATTGCCCATCCAATAGTACAATTGCGGGAGACTCTTCCTAATAAGCGTAAGCGACCTGAAAAAGCAAAAAATTATTGGTTAAATAATTATTTTAATACATATTTTATTAATATTTATTGAAAAAAGCATTGTAAATAACAGCATTTGAGAATAAATTATAAATAATAATAAGGTGATTATCATATAATTTATCATATAATTGTGAAAGGTTTTGTAAATTTTCTTTATGGGTCTTTTACATTTAGTAAAAAAGATAATAAAAAAATTATGTTTCAGTCATATAATTAATTTTAAGTAAAAGTCCAATTTTTTTATAAGATTTTGATTAATTATCATCTCATTACTGTATTTTATGTAAGTAGATAAACTTATTTAATATCGTATTATTTTTAGGGTACTGAATAGTATATTAAGAAAATTATAGTATTGTCTAAGAAATATATATATAATAATCGCAATATGTAATTTTTGTATGAGTTTAAATATATCAGGACAATTTTTAATCAGGACAATATGACATGAGCAATACAATATCATAAGCAATATTTACTAATATAGAAAAATGTATTCACTGCAGAGAATTTAAAGATGGTACTACGATTACTGAACAGGAGGTTTGATAATATGCTAATGCATCCTCGATTGAATATTGGAGGAATAAAAGAGTGCATTAAACAAGCAGAAATATTGCAGAACATATACATTATATAAAGAAGTAATACAAGTAAAAATATTTTGCAACATAACTAGGATTCTTATATTATGTATTAATAATTATATGTATTTATGATATGGCAGTATCACTGTTATTTAAACAAGTTTAAGTAGGTTATATAATTTTTAATATTAATACTTAAAAATTGATATGGTATAGAAAATCCTTTCTTTATCCAATTAATTTGACTCAATTAGTTTTGTATTCTTATTGAAGAATGAATACAAAATATTGCGGTATTAAATATACATATATATATATATATATATATATATATATATATATATATATATTCACTACGCTTATATTATAAAAAGCACAGTATGAAATCAGTATATTATATACCAAACATTAAAATATTTCATTTCATTTAAAAAAAATTATTGCATAATATAAAAAGCGAACTTGAACGTAAAAATAAAAAGTGAATAAAGCCTTCGTAGCATCATTGATAGTATTATTATATAACTTAAATATATCCGGATTTACTTGTTCAAATGAAATTATAAACTACGAATAACTTCTACATAATTTAATTAAAACGATTATTTTTTAAATAATGGGACAAGAACATTAAAGGACATTGCTTAGTACAGTGATATTTAAAAAAAAATTTTTTAATGCATCAAAAATTATATTAACAATTACGTATAATATAATTCCTTTTAAATAGAGAAGTAGCTGTAAAATATTTTAATAAAAATTTTGTAAGTAACAGTAACTACGTAAAAAGTTTATAGTATTGCATGTATTTTGTTTGAATATTTATTTGTACTAGGATCAGCTTTCCTGCATGCGAAATATAAGTACTAGTAATTCTGTTTATGTAGAGCAGGAATATACAATAAAACTGGCTTTTTAAAATAATTGTTACTACATTTCCTGGACTTTTTTTTAATTTTTTTTTTCTAACGTTGTAAAGTAATCACAATTTTCAATCATAGAATATAAAGTATTTTAATAAAAGTATATATTATTAAAAAATATTATATAGAATATAAAAATTATTATAAACGAAAAACAATATTTATAATTTATAAAAGCACTATAAATTCTTACACAAATTTGTATGAATATCTGTTAGAAAATTTTTTTTAATATTTGTGTATGGAGTAAAAAAATGTGATTTACTGTCATTGTGATTTTCAAAGCACTACTCACATTTGCTAAATTTTTTTAATACTTAAAGAATTTTTTTATTAAATATATAAATAAAAATAAAAATGGTTTTTTATCAAGAGACAAGTCATTTTAATGATTGTTCATCATATTATATTTATGTATGAAAATCAATTTACATTGAAATGTTATTATCATTTGTACTTATCATCGTAGGCCATCGTTAACTAATTCAACATTTATAATTTATTATAAATAGAAAAAGTTATTCAACCAGTTAATTCCTACACTTTCTATTATCATTCTCTGCAGCTCTGATAAAATACAGAAAAGAAGAGAATTTATTGTTGAATACTATAGAGTTAGTGCTTATTATATTATCTTATCAGTATTATTACTCTCTCGCAATTAATATAAAATACACTAATTTTTTTCCTTTTTATTATACTAATTAAATAATTCTATTAATAATTTTAGTATTTTTATCAATTAAAATAAAAATAATGCTTTATGAAGCTAATTGAAAACAAATTCTTATTAAAAATTTTAAACGATTCAAGTAATTATTGAAATTATTCATTAAAATTCATTGAAAAATTAGAACTTTTATTTTATCAAAAATACGATTTAAGTAATTTTTAATATGAATTAAATATTAATAAAATGTATAAAAAAATGTTATTTATTCATATTACTCCTATTTTACATACTCTGTATTTGTAACGAAGATCCGTCTTTTATAAAAATTTTATTAGACAGAAGCTCATGCAAGCATTATTCGTAATTTAATCGTGATTCATCAGGTTATGTAGCGTTGATCCAACATAAACGATTTTTAAGTAAAATGTGTGCTAACAATGGTAGTAATCGATATATATAGTTCATAATATTACAAAACGATTACTATGGTCATTTTTAAAGTCAAACCTATTCTAAATTTTTTGCAGCAAATTTTTTGCGTCAAAGATTTACAAAAAAAAATTAAAATAATGTAATTAAATTTCTTAAATGTCAGTTTTTCTGTATAATATAAATGCAAAAACTATGTATTTATAAGAGATTATTTAAATAGAAAAAAATCAAATATTGAACAAAATTATAAAGCCAAATAAAATTAATTAGGTACGGAATATTAGCTAGAAATATCTATAAATTTTAACGATATAAAGTTTTTTATTCTTCAAATCATAAAAAATTTTTTTTATACTTATATTTTAATTAATTGTGTTAAGTGGTTTTTCAAATACATAAATTTTAGGATTCATTAAAATAACTTAGTTAGATTGATATTAAAATATTTTGGTTAAAAAATGAATACAAGAAACTACTAAGCTTAAATTATAATTATATTATAAATATTTTATCACAAATACTAATTAAATATTAAAAACAGAAGAAAATTATTGGTTTTCAGTGGAAAATACTTTACAATAAATTTTGATCTCTCCAGCACGTTTTCTAGATTTTTTATTTTAATTGTTTTTAAGTGTAGCTTTTTGTATTTCATTTTCATTCATGATTTTTGCATTTTAATCGTTCTTTATTTATTGCACATAGTATTTTGATTTTCTCAATATCCTTTGTTTAATCCTGCTTTCATTTACTTCTGTTGTACTGAAATGCCTCTAATTTTTCTTTATACATTTTTTTAAATATACTTTTAATTTTCACTACAAATATTATTTGCATCATTCTTACAATAGCAAAATTGTTATCTTGGAAAAGTATGCAATTGGCTACGTAGTGTAAATAATAAAGCTTTTTTATAAAATAATATAACATTTAATAATATTATTTAAGTTTCACCAATATATCGATATATTTTTATTACATAACTTCTATATTTTTACTAAACCCTTTTATATTAACATTTATAGTTGTGTTTAATTAATATAAACAAATCTTTTTACGTATAATATCAATATTATAAACTACATTTAAAAGGACATTTCTATTGTGCTTATTCAAAAAAATTATTTATTAATAAAAATTTATGTAACTTTTTTTATTAATTTTAATAACAGTTTTATTTAACACTTTACCTTAGAGCTAAAAAAATTTAATGATTTATATATTTTGAAAATAAATCGATCATATTATATAGTATAATTTGAGAATTATTGAAGTAATTTTTAAAAAATTGAAATTAAAAAATTTGTTTTTGGTATAATCTTTTAATGAACATTTTCAAATAATTATTCATAAAATTATTTTTCTTTGTTTGAAATATAATGAAATCAAAAAAATTATAATTATAACAAAAGATTTTAAAAAATGCAAATTTCAGTCAAATAGTTACATACATATATGGACATCATATTTTCTATTCCATTTTGTCATACCTTTATTGTATATTATTAAATATTCAAACAATCATAGATTTGAAAGTAGTTTTTTTTAGATATGTTTAATTTTATCTTAAAAGTAAAACATTTTTTTTATGCATTATACTTTTAGTTACTGATTTATATTAGTTTAAAAGTAAATGTAACAATTTAAATTTTACAACAAAAATAAATTTAACAATACTTATTGACTTTCATTAATAAGTAAATAGTACAGATCACGATAGCTTAGACATTTAATATTAAAGAGTTTAATGATGAAATTTTAAGTTACCATTTAATAAGTTATTAGAAAATATTATTTTTTTTTAAAGTTCTCACTGTAATATGCATAAATATCGATACATATATTATTTCTATTATTTATATTATTAAAATATATTATTATTCAATTCCGGATTTACAATGATATAAAAATGTAATACGGAATTATCATTTATATTTTAATAAAGGCAATTTTTGTAGTAGAATTTATACTTACGACGTTGATGATAATTTTTTACTGCAAAATATTTCATTCTATTACAAATTTTTTTTAATTATATTTTGAATTTTGTTTATTAAAATACATTTATTTATACTACTTATATAAGTATAGTAAAGTAATTTATCATTTTATATTTATTGTAGGTTCTATTATAAGGAAAAGCATTCTATTTTAAAAAACTATGGCAGAAAAATCATTGATTTTATTTTTACTACTGCACATGAATAAATGAGACACGTTTATACTCATATATATAATTAAATTTTTTTTATATTTATAAATTCATATGCTTTTTCAGAAACTTGGGTATGCATATATTTTGAAATATATATTAATTTTTATAATTATTCAATTGGCTTTTTATATAAATATAACTAAACAAAATTAAAATAAAATTAGAGCACGGAATACAAATAAATTTCTTACTCTCTTGAAAACGTCTCGTTATAAAATTATCTCTATATTTATTTGTAATATTTTAATGATCGCGTACGATTTCTAATAATATCTCATACATGTATATATAGAAAAAAGAAAATTATTGTAAATAATTTAACCTTTAGTGTTTGTATTCCAATTGCATTAATAATTATACAATTTAATAAAAAAATTTTATAGGTTTTAATTTTCTTTGGTTATCAAAAATTAAAAAAAATTGTAATAAAAAAATTTAAAAAATGGTTCGTTAATTTTCTGATATTCTCAGAAAATCTTTTTATTAATTTTTCATAATTTACATTAATTTCTTTACATAAATCAATTCTATTTAATAATTTTAACAAGATTTAATAAAAGTTAGTTTTCAACTAAAAAGTTTCGAAAAATTCAGATTATAATTTTTTACTTCATGTTAATCTTAATCACGAAAAATGAATTAATGGCTACGAGCAACAATATCAAGATAAGAGAAACAGGTGTGTTAAAGTATGTTAGTAAGCATTACGTATTTCTTAGTTCTAATTTTAATAAGCTTAATTAAGCTAGCGATTCATTAAATTTAGTTATGGATTTCTCTTAATAATTTTATTGTTCTCACTAAATGTACAAAATCCTTTTATTCGGGAATATACATATATGATTTATGAATCTATAAATTTTGAAGAAAAATAAAAGATGAATTAAAACGTAATATAAAATTTCAACATTAAATCTTAGTTTTTTCATCTTAATAACATGTTTCATTGATTCGTCACTTCAAAATGATATGGAGTTTCATGGTTAAATGTACTGGGCGAGCGTAAAACAATGAAGGACGTCACTCATTTACTTACACCTTTCATGGCGTGAACTTTCTTAAATTGTAAGGGTCGCTGAATTGTTCGCGTGTCGTTGACTACCAATTTAACCCTCGCCTTTCCCGCTATCATAAGATCCACGTTAACTTTGCGTGTGACGTTTAAGAAGTACAGAGGGAAGAATTCTAAGGCTAATAAAATGGTTTTGCTAGCAAGAGGCGTTCCAACCTCGACATCCATCACTGCTAGACGTGCGAACGCGACAAACGTGAACAGGTTGGATGGATCTTGATCAAACGAAGTTCCATGCTTAATACCTGAACTTTCCATCTCTTTTAGCCAATAGCTGAATGTGCATTTTCTTCAAAATGTGTATTACCACGAATTATATTTCATAATTATTTCACTAATGAATCCATAATTTTGTATTTGATTACAGTTAATAATTCTGTCGAGAGAAAGCAATCAATAATTATTTATAGGAAATAGTTTAGTAGCATATAGGCAGAATATTATTTTTGCAAATGATTTTTTATATAATTTTTTTATACAAATTAAAAAAGAATGTATTGAATATTACAATGTTTATGAATTATTTCTTATTGTGAAAAATAAATATTCACATTATAGCTCATTCTTTTTTAAACTAAATATACGGTCTGGTATTAAAAAAAATTTATAAATAAATTACATAATAAAAATTTTTCTTGTTTTACGTACAAAGAAATTAATTGCATAAAGGAATAGTCATTAACATCTAAATAATAGCATTTTAAAGAATGTAAGTTTTTTATTTATTTGGTTTTGTGTAAGCAACTACTAAATACTTTTAATTCAAAATAAACACAGTAAATTAAAAATAATATATAGAATATTACAAATACTACAATATAACTTCTTATTAATATTCATATTAAATTTATTTAATTCTCTTCATTGTTTTAACGTACATACGACATTCGTTATATATTATACAGTTCTGCAAATAAGTAGTAAACAAATATTTAGAGTATTATAATGGCTACATAGTATTTAGTTGTACATAACTTTAAAAGTAGATAGTATTTTAATCTTGTATTTACGCATTGGTTAAGTTTAATTGTTAATACAATCTTTACATGAATAAAACATAAATGTAAAATATATCCAAAATACTTCCTAATTTTTTAAAAAGTTCTAACAATCCATGTATTTAAATTTTGTAAATAAAAAAGGAAAATATGTTAATAATTCATAACTTATTGCTTTAATAAATAATGAATTCTTATTTTTAAAGTATAAAAACAGCAGCATGTAAAAAGTAAATGTATTTTACGTAATCAATAAAATTTTGACATTAGTGTATGATCTCGATATACAAATAGAAGCTTCAAATATGTAAATAATTTTATCTATATATAAATAATTTACGACTCATAAAGGATAAGTAGATGTTTTTGTATGTATTCATTACTATGAATATACCATTTCCAATTTGAAATTTGGAAAAGAAGTTTTCTTTTCTATTTTTATCTTAAAAAATCAGTAATGTATGATAAGTCATGATACTATCATAAATAATTAAATAAATATCTTTTTTCGTATTTTTTTACTTCAAAAATTTTTTCAATTACGTTCAATATTTTTTCATTACAAAATCTAAAATTCAATATATATTACGTAGAAAATCATAAAGTTCAAGGAAATTTATTTAACGACGTAAATAAATAATATTATTTTACATGATTTTTGATGCTATGATAATATTGCAAAAATTGTTACAATGTTTTTAAATATTTTTAATAAACTAGATATTAGTATTTTTTAAAGATTATTTTTCACTAACTGCTGAAGACAATTGTTCTTATACAATACTCTTAATTAATGAGCTATAATCCAAGTAAAATAAGCAGTTACATAATTTTAAAATAATTAATCTCATTTTCAATACGTATTTAAAAATCAAGATACGTGTTAAAGTAAAAAAATTTTCAGTTACATACAGTCGATAAAAATTACGAAAATCAATTATGTAATTTACATTTCTCTATTATTAACTTAATTTAAACGCAAATAGTCTTATAAAAATTTGTTAAAAATATCTGCAGTTATAAATGTTTTTTTAATTTGTAAAAAAACTACACATTATGCATTAATTTAATAATTTTTTCAACATTTTTTGCATTTCTTTTTATATTTGCTCTCTAAAAAGTATTTGCAGCATAAATTTCATTATAGAAATGAATGACCGAATGAGAAAAGTATGACCGAAAAATATTATATAAGAATGAAATGTTTAAAATATTTTGATATGTGAATAGAAAGTTCATCGCAAATATAGAAGCATTTATATATGTATGTTGAATTTGTTTGCAAAAGTCTATTTAAAATTAAAATAATAATTTTTTTTCTGTAAATGGATTGATTTTTTTTAAAAAAACTCAACATAACATTACTAATTGAAAATAGAAAGTTATTTACTATTTCATTAAAGATACTATATATAATATCTTCTTCATTTTTAAAATTTATAAAAATTTTTAAAGTAAAAAATTAATAATGTAAAAATATATAAAATTGACTATTTTTATCAAATTAAAGTCATATTTATGTTTATTTCTTTTAATATAAATACTATCATAGTAAAACTGTTTATATATATGCTAACATTAAATTTTGTGTTTTATTATAATATAAAACATCAAATAATCTGTTATTATAAAAGAATTTATAACAAAAATTATCATAGCATTTTATTATGATTTTAAATGATAAGAAAAAATGAAATGCTAATAAAAGATATTTTATTATAGATATATTTAAGAAATATTGTTACAATGAAATAGCTTTTATGTTTTAGAAAATTATTATTTTGTAAAATGCATAATGAATACACAAATTCTAAAAACAACATTTTTCGCTATTTCAAGATTATTATTTCAAACTTTAATGAATATTGTTAGATTTTTTTGTTTGCAAAAGGTGCTTATACGTAGAAAAGCAATATACTATCTTTATGATTAAAATTTTTTTAAAAACAATTAATAAACTACTGCTATAGATGTTCGTCAACATTAATTAAAAATACACATATGTACTTGATTTGCATAATAATTGATATTATACAAACTGATACTTAAGGTTTTTGTTTGTTAAAACTTTGGTTAGTTTACTTATTACTTTTAATGTTTTTATCAATGGAATTAGCTTTTCTGCATATGGAAATAAATAAAAATAAACACAAATAATCTATGCAATGATAATGAACAACGTATACTTTTATTCTGCGACAAAGTGTTATAAAATGTTTGATTCTCGGATTATAATATAATCTTCACGCAATTTAAAGGATACACGTATAGACATTTCTCTCGCTTGAATAATAATAGTAATGATAATAATAATAATAATAATAATAAAAATAATAATAATATAACATATTACAATATTCTGTCTTATATAAAATCAAGAGCGCAAGTTACAAGCATGCACTTAAAATTATTTTATGTACTAATATTAGTAATGGCGGTTTTTACAATAATAATTTTTTTACTACCGTCCTTACATTCAGAATAAAAGCCGAATTTAATAAAATAGACGTCTATACTATGTAATAATTTTTTGTGCATATATAAATGAATTGAAATCAAAGTAAAATATTACTAGATTCGTCAGCTTATTTTTTTTTATCTCCTTGACTTCATTCTGAATGTAAATTCTAAACACGTGCAAAATGTACAGATATTATAAATATGATTCAAAATAAGAATATTTTTTAAATAGTGTGAAATATATGTCGACATAACATAAATTTTTCTTTTTCATCTTTACGCAGAAATGATCGACGACATCGACAAGACGCACACAGTTTATAATAATACAAGAAAAAACTTATAAAACATTTTTGGCAAGGTGAAACAAATTTTGAATACGTAAAATTATGTATAAATCGGACGGAACAGTGCGTTTTTTACCACATACTTCACCAACATTGGGTATATATATATAATATATATATAAATGGCAGTTTGTACAATGATTTTTTAAACATAAATTCATAACATAATGAATATAAGCTGTTACTCAAAATTAATACAAATTTTATTTGTAGATTTTCGTTATTTAAGATCAGTATTATATGTCGTCAATGTTAAACTTTTTTGCGACTTAATAATATTTGTGCATTTAATTGCTATTTTGTCACTATTTCGTTTTTGTCAAAGCTGAAATCATAGTTCTTAAATATAATTTTATAGAATAAAAATCAATTTTAAAACATTGTGTATTAGAAAATTATATCGGTAATGCCATTTTAACTAATATTTTAACCAGTGTTTTGAAAAATAATTATACTATTAAAATATTGATATTTCATAAAATTTTGTAATTGGTAAAACAACACATATTTTCTTACTTTTATTGTGGACACTCGTTAACATAAAAATTGTTTGAAATTAGATTTGCGAAACACCAAGAAGATATAAGCTTTAAGAAATATTCTTGTAATATATAATTATATATGTAAAAAATACTCTTCAAAATACTTCGTTTAAGAACCATGAAAATATATGAAAAGTTAATGTTAAGAAAATATTAGATAAATTAGGTATTTAAAAAAAACAAAAAATTTTGATGTTTTAGTTTACTGCTATTCTTTTAAAAGTGCATCATATAAATATTCTTACAAGATTAAAATGTGATTTTTCTCAACTGGTCTGATGATTACTGTTATGAATTGTTAATTATCGTACAATAGTAATAAATAAAGAAATATTTTTACGCTTTTATCTTATTACTTTTAAGCTTCGGAAATAGATAAATTTTCTTTTAGATCCCTAAATTTTCTTGAAACTAATTATGTACTGGCAAGCAATTAATTTTACTTAATTAAGTCATTAGACAAAAAATTTCGTGAAGACGTCCATTCCAATTTCAAGATAGTCACTTAGTGAATAAATTTATTTATAACTTTGATTAATAAGCACTGATTTATATGTATGTATTTAAAGTTTTCCGGGTTTTTTTTTTAATTAAAAGAAAAACAGATAAACGAAGTAAGGAAACACAAAGCAATCACAAACATATTCGATGAAAGTACTAATTGCGTGAGAACAGTAATTAATTTTTTTTTTAAATCACATACATCAGTATAGTAAGAAGTTATATAAATACCTTACGAGTTTGCGTGCACATAGAAACACGATGTCATAAGTAAGCGTAACCTTATTGATGTGCGCGACGCGTTAAGGAGAAATTAAGCTTGAGGCGTGCAAATCAGCTTTGACGTTAAAGCACTGTGAGTATCTTTGTCTTAATCTAGTCGATCGATACTTATAAACCCTAGTTGTATCATAGTAGTCATAATAGTAATTATATAATCAAGTGTTGCTTTTTTGTAAGTATGCTAAAGTTGAGTATATATATATACAGCGGTGTAGGAGTGTCTAAAGTAAAAAGTATCGTATATTATGAATATACCTAGGCGAGACAGGCCAGATTGCATTAGGATGTCGCCACCCCGAGTCGAGACTGCCGTACTGCAACAGATACCCAACAAATTACACAGTGCGTCATTATAGTTTCTTATAAATTTATACTTCTAAGGGCTTTTCATTTGACTACTCGACAAACTTTGATGATTAAACAAATCAATGGAGAATTTATGATTTATTAGGTTTATTTTATAAAAGTTTTCTTAATAATTCTCTCATATAATACAAAAGACTTGATTTTTCATTAATTGTAATAAAACTATTGTAACTTAAAAAAGGAATTGTCTATTAGTTATAAAAAAAGATGTCAAAGTGAATGTATAAATAATTTATAAATATTCATTAAATTTCTGGATTTAAGCGTAAATCATTTATGTAATTTTTATGTTAGAAATACCCTTAGTAAGCATAAACATTTATATTTTATCCATTGTCATGTAACTTCGGTAAAGTGAGTGTGAAAAAATTTTCCACTACATTAAATAATTCGCGCGCTCCTGTTAAATTTTTAATATAATTATATCAACTGATTCAAAATTGATACATATAAAAAGTATCAAGCCATTTGCTTTACCACAAAATTTTATATTAAAATTAAAATTACTTATTTTTTACTGAAATCTAACTTATCGTTTTAAAAAGGCACGCGAAGAAAATTAATTTTAATTATATCCGAGTATTTGTGTTAAATCTGATAAAAAATAAGAAAATTATAAGAAAAATTTTTCTTATAAAAAATACAAAATTACATTTAAAACGATAATAATAGCATCAAAGCTAATTTTAGACTTTCTTCAATCACAACTAGTCTAAAACTAAAATTTATTATTTTAACAGTATTATAAACTACTTAAGAGTGAAACTTTCATGGAATTTCATTTAATTTGTGACGAAACTTTTATTAATTAAGTTAAAAAATCGAAATAAGTACTCCATTATAGCATAGCGTTTTTTTTATCTACAGTTTAATTTTAATGCATACATACAATATTTTTTGCAATTCCGTGTTCAGCATCGTAAAAATGGCCTTATAACAACACATCGATATGACTTTGGTGACTTTTGTATAAAATCTTTTCAAAATTTATGAAAAAATGAGAAATAATTATTACAATGTATGATTATTCGTAATTTTTCAAAAAAAAAGGAAAATTTTAAATAAGAAAGAACAATAGAATAAGTAATAAAATCTAAACTTTTAATACTTGAGTCTATTAAAATTAAAAATTAAATCGTAGGAATTAATTTTTAACGGTTTTAAATTTTTATTTTGTGTAAACAATTTAAAAAATATAATTAATATTTCTGTATTCATAGTAGAAAAAAATTGTAATTTAGATCTGAGTAAAAAAAATTAAATAAATTGTTAAAGTCAAACAAATAATTACAAAATAGGAATAAACCATTCCCGATATAAAAAGTCACAAATAAAAGGACAAGAAGTACAGTAAGGTAATTAGAGTAGTATAGTATAATAAGGGAATTAGAGTTAGCCATAGAGCTTAAATCTTTCTAGTGAAATTGTAATGCACTCTGTAGTAAAGCTTCATACTGTGTACAAAAGTATACATTGATCTTCTATAATGATTTTTCAGGAGCTCGTGATATTATTCGTATAGTGTAAATTGAACAATCATTTATTTTAAGGCATGCCTGGAAAGTTGTTAAAAAAAAAGAAACAATTCAAACAGTACATAATTACTGGTTAATATTTTATTAAATCACTTCAGTTAGTTAAATAAAAAAAGTATAAAATTTCTATTGGTGTTGCTCAATGCTAGACAATTTTCTAGACTAAACTGTTAAATAGAATTATTAGTGAAAGACTCAAATACACATGTAGCATATACATAGCAACAATAAGAAATCATTAAATTGTTTCTACGAAATTGCTTAATTTAATTCTACAGCATGGTATGATATTTCGAATGAAGAATTTTTTAATAATATAACATTCGTCAAAAATTTTACCTGGGAAAATTAAAAAATATTTTATTTGAAATTAGTTTACCAAAAATTTCTATTCTCCTTGCTCTCGATAATTATGATCAAAATATAGAATTTAGAAGAAAGAACATTCTTTTTTATTCAATGATTTTTATTATAATTATATAATAATTATTATATTATATAAAAATTCTTTTTTTTATTTTTTTACCTAAAAAACATAAGAACTAAAAAACGTATGTATAGTTTAGATTCAAAATAAATTATCTAAACTTGCTTAATGAGCATACATATTGTATGCAAATACAACAGTTTATATCTAAAAAGCTTTTTTGATCGATATTGTTGCAAATATTGAGTGATTTGAGCTATTAGTACATACAACATTTACCTTTTTCAAATTGTTTATTAAAAAAAAATATTTACCGAAAATAATTAATCTTAATTATTACTGATAAGAAATAAATAAATAAAAAAATTAATGATATTTGAAATAACAATTTTAAAAGAAATTTTTATTTTACATTGTCTTTTATAATTATTAAAAAAAACAATACTTTTCTATTGAATTATTGTTTTGATGCCGTAAAGTAATATGTATTTAATTTCAAATGTTAAAAAGAAAATTAAATTTAATGGCATAATATATTTTGGTTTACTGTATACATTTAAATGGATAATTGAAGTGTAAAAAATTATCATTTTTCTGTTACTAATTAAATTATCACCATCTGTAAAGCAAGTCATGTTAAAAAATTTCTTGTAATCGCTACTACTGGTACTATCAATCACATATTGTACGTTCTCTGCAATTTATATAAATATTAGTTAATTGTTTAAATTAATTATAATTATTATTTTTATTTACTGTAAATAATTCTGTGTAGGAATTTATGTACATATAATGTCTTTGGTATAAATAGACTTTTTAGACAATGTATTGATGTAAACTTATACATCTGTAATATATCGTATAACATATCAAATTAGAAGTTAATGTTGCAGGCAATTTTAATATTGTAATATATTTTTTTACAATCATATGTACTCAATAAAAAAATATTTAAATATATATATATATATATATCAGCAAACTAGTTTTCAGCATACTCTATTTTTATTCACTGTAATGTATGTAATAACTTCGATTAATCAATTTAATAATCATTTAATACAAGAGAAAATTAGGTGTATTGGAATATTTTTACGAAAAAATATGAAAATAAGCAATAAGGAAATGGAAGAAGGTATGGAAATAAGTTTAAGTGAAAAGGCAGAAAAGGTGATAGAAAAGAGATTTAGAAAAGTTTCTTTACGAGTTTGAGTATATATAGACTATTTAAAATTCTAAGAATTTCGAGTAATTATTCGTCAGTTACGAACGAACGAATTTTAGACACATTCATCTTAAATTAAATTTTTTTTAAAGTGATTAATAAATTTGAAAAAAATTAATGGTAAAATTCAACGAAATCATAAGTATTGTTACATGAAGTTAATAGTTTATAAATAAAAATCATAAAAATAAATTAATTAACGAGATTGATTAATATTTATAAAACATAGATCTTCAATTTAAAAATTCAAAATAATGTTCAAAATCTTAAAAACCATTTGTATAAGTAAAAAAGTTTATTGTAACATTTAAATACATTTAAAAATAAATTTTTCAATAAAAACTATAATTTCTTTGTAGTCATATGCTAAAACCATAAAGTTGGATTTCCAAAATACACTTTCGCCTACAACATTAGTACAATATTATATTATAAAATAAAAATAAAAAAAAAAAAGAATATTTAAGACGAACTTTGAATCCGTAACAATTGCCTCGTTCCCTCTTGACCACCGATGCTACGAAACTCGACCATTTAGCCAAACCAGAACGCAGAACACGCCTGCAATATCTTTATCAAGCAGTTCCGGTTCCCGGCCCAACAAATGCCCTGCTTTCCGTAAAATTTATATCGTCACGTAGCGAACAAAGAGATAATAAGGGTCAGCTCCACCCCTGCCAGTTCCACGATAGCGTCGGGACAGACAAGGTGCAGAGTGGCATCGGCTCGAGTAAGGCCGTGGGGAGCGTGGAGGAGCCACGTAACGTCACGCGACGTACCTGCGGCGAAATTAGCACGACAGGTGAGGTAGTTTTTGCGGTAAGGAACCGCGATGATGTACAGCAGCTTCATAAAGCTGCTTACGATGGAACGAGCTTGTAAGCTTGATAAGCCGCATGGTGCGTTAGTCGAGTCCATCACACTACTTACAAAGAATAGAAAAGGCAACGTGACATTTGAATACATCGGTCTACATGTAATAATCAACAAATCCGCTATAAATAATACAGAAGCTATTATAGATTATGTAGAGACATAAATACATACATATATTCAAACACACGCGCACACACACACACACACACACACACACACACACACACACATAATACAGATATTATAATACAGAAAAATCAATAACTATAAAGTCTAAAGAATATATAACATACATTGGGTAGTAGGGTATTTCCTATTTTCAAAAAATAAAACAAATTTGTTTGAAATTAGTGTAAGACAAGTTTTAAGGTTTTTGCAAGTATATCTACTTAAATTAGTTATAAAAATTAGTTATACGAACTTCTTATATAACATAGTTGGTATACTATTGGACAATTTATTACTTATTAACAATGATCTATATAACCATTTATTTATTACATATTGGATGATTTTATATAAAATTTAAACACAATATTGAAACATTATCAAATAAATTTGTGATTTTATCAATTTGGAAAAGTATTTAGATCATAATAAAATTATACTTTTTTTAGAACTAATTAATTTTTATCAAAACAGCTGTTCAAAAGTTACAATTGTTATTATATATACAATTTAATAATTAATGTAGTATTTATTAGTAATATAAATCTAGTTTTTTAAATATATTATTATTAAAATTTATATTTATTTTACTTTTGGAACTTTGAATAATTATTCCTACAATATTTGTTCCATATTATTGCTTTTGCTATAATTGTATTTAAAACAAAATGTATGCAAGAATGACTTAATTGACATATGTATATATACTATGTATAATTTAATATAATACAAAGCATTAAAACGAATTATATTTAAGAATAAATCAACCATAAAGTTTGTTTTAAAACACAATTAGACAATTGTGTTTTGTTTGTTTAACATAAATATGATATAAAATATTTGAAACGGTCTCAAGAAGCGTAAATTTAAATTTCTAGAATTTCAAAGAAAGTGTTAGTAATAATTTGCATTCAAAAGCTTATAACAGTACGATAAAGTTGATCTTAAAATGTAATAATATCAAAATAGTAATGTTAAACTCTCATGTGCACTAATTGTGAAAGCGTTTAGGTATGTCGATTTAAACGTTAATTTATGTACTTAATGTCAAAGCGGTAAAGAAGCAAATTTAAAATAAGAATCATTGTTAAAAAAAGAAAACTTATAATAAATATACGTTTTTTTCACAAAAAAAATAAACAAAATTACAAAAAATGTCAATACTTACACTTGAAAGTTCAATTTCAAAATAAAATAGTATAAAAAGTTGGTTTGCTTATCTTTATAAAAATTATGTAATAATAATAATAATAATTTTACCAAACTACATCTTTTATAATTTTCATTATAATTTTTCCAAGTTACTTCAAGTTGAAAAAATACATATATTTAAATTTGTTTGCAAAAAATAGAATTTTATTCTTTTAGCTAGTCAGTTATTTATTTCAGAGTTTATTAAAAAAAAAAAGCTCAATTAAACAAAAAAAATTTCTGTACTAATAAAACAAAATTTTTTTTATGCTCCTATAATAAAAATATCAAATAGTGACGTTCGAAATATTTTGTAAAACTTTTATCCTTCATTTATGAAAAAGCATCAATTTAGTAAAGTGTAATAATTTTTTTCAATAATATGTTAGAAAATAGAGTTGCGCAGCTATAAAAATTTAGCAATCAAAAAACCTAGCAGGAAATTTCTGCAGCGTAGGTATATACCTTTACTTAATAAGGGCGGGTTTCCTGTGGTTCATGTTAAAGAATCGGAACTGCAGTCGCAGCGTTAGGTCTTTCCGTACTGTTGGGAAAGAATAATAAGTGCACTGTGAATCAATGTTTGATAATATTGCATTATATTACATTTTTAAAACATGGAGATAAATCGTATCCATCATGAGATAAGGGTCTTTAATATTTTCATTTTTATAATGATGATTAAGCTATGAATAATGTTGTATCACATATAATAGTTAATTGCGGCTAATTTGGTCAATTTAATGAACTGTCTACGAATAAGAAGTTTTTAAATGATTAGGTAAAATTATTAAAATAAGAAAGATTATTAAAGATCAAAGTAAGTGCAATAATAGAAGTCCCAAAAATTTTAAAACTTTTTCAATATAACTTATTAATTCATCTTTTTAATTTAGAAGTATAAATTTCTTCTTATACATCGAATTCAAAGGCATTTTTCAGATGTACGAAAATTCATCGTTGGAAAGTTGTGAGATTTGTAATATTTATATATATATAAAAATATGATTAAAAACATAAGTCTTATTTTTCGTAACTAACATATTTTATTTTAATTTATTAATAAAAAATTTTAGAAACAATTTATTATTAAAATTATATAAAAATATTCTTTTTTTTTTAAAAGTACTAATTTATACAGTAAAGATTAAAAATCAGTTTTATGCTAAAATATATCTAATTTTCAGTCTATCATTAAATGAAACATTTAATCTTCTTTCATAATTTTATAGCATAAAATTTTTATTAACTAACATAAAAAACAATATAGTGATAATTATTTTCTTTGAAAAATATTGGAATCAATCATGAAAAATTATAGATGAATAATACAAAAATTATACCTATGTATTACAAACTCATTCGTAATATATTTAATAATGTAGGTTTTGACCAAAAAAATGTAAATATTTAGTATAATTAAAATATCATCTTCTCACTATAATACGCATACCTTTACTTCAGAACTTTAAAATCGTTAAATTCATTTAAACAATTATTTTAACGCATATGGTTTGTTAAATAACTTAATAAATACAAATTAAATTTTTCCGATCTGAAACTAAAGGTACTCAGAAAGTGACTAAGATGTGAAAAAAATTCAATGTGGATCATAAAAATATTATAACAAATACAAATTTTCGTTTTAATTGCCAAATTTTATAAGTAATAATTAATTATTTTATGACGAATAATAGTAAAATACAAGTAAATATAAAATTTTTATGAAAATAAATTTAAACAAGAATTATTAATCAAAAATAAAAATAACAAATCTTTTTTAATGTTATTAAAAAAAATTTTTTTTTATAATGCCTAGAAAATATTTTCCACGCATTATTATAGGATTTTAAATATTATAATATATACAGTCAACATTTTACGAATTTGTTAAACTATAGTTTTATAATTATAATATTTACAATCGAAAATTTTCAAAATAGTGAATAAATTTTGAATAGAAATTTAATGTATTGTTCATTGAATTTGTTAAAATACTAAGCTATTTTGTTTCTTTTGGAATAATGATAATTAGTTTACAATAAGAGAATATGATTTAAATAAAGTTATTATGTTGAATTTTAATGTTAAGGCAATGTTTTTAATCAAATAACTTTTTTATTTTCGTCAATCAAACAAAATATTTTTAGCTGTAGCCTTAAAAACATCCGCATAAAAACACGTAAAACATCTAAATATTTACTACGCTTGCAGTACTCACTGCGATACATGAAAGCATTAAACTTGAATTTTCTGATCGGATTCGGGATTCGTGGTAACGGCAAATGTGCCGGTATTTGAATCAGCGGATTCTATTTCATTTGTCTTTTTGCGCTCCAAGGCTTTGACACGGCAGACTATTGATTGAGGCAGAACATACGAATTAAGTGCTATTCAAATGAAATTCAACATTTATAATATGTTTATGATGAGTCTCGTAATTTTTAATCAATTATTATATATTAATTTCTCTGTTTATACACGTAGCTATGGAATTCGGCATGCACAAAAATTCATAAAATTTTATATCGAATGGTTGATTTTATGATTTATTTTTAGTATAAGATTCAAGAGATAATTAATTTACACGAAGGTGTCGAAATATGATGCTTTCTTTATATTTGATATAATTTTTAATGTGATACTGATTATTAGCACGAAAGAATTTAAGCTAGTTTCATTATGATATAGGCATATTTCGAAAATTTGATTTTCCTTTTCATTTCTTATTAATTAATAATATGTAGTCTAAACATAAAATAAAATGTTAATAACTACACGATATTTAAGAAATAAATAAAAATTAATTATTTTTTATATTTTAAGTAAAACTACTTAAAATAGAAAAAATTTCAAACAAATGATTAAGTTACAAAATATTAATAAGAATACTATTTTACGTTTACGTATTTACTATATTTTCACTATTGAAAGTGCATAACGCGCTTATATTAGCATAAGAACATATTAATTGTGGCATTATATTATGATTTTTTCATTTATATATAGTATAATGGCATCATTGTTAATTTAAGTAATACTGATTCTGGTAAAATAAAATAGGGGAAATTTTTTACATCTAATATCAATTTTATAAATATTATTAAATTCCTACCCACGTAACTAACACTATACACTGGATTTTTTTCTTTTTACTGAAACCAGATAAGAAGATCTTAATATAACTAAAAGTAAATAAACAAAATTATAAATAAAATAATAGTAAATAGTGCAAATTTAAACAAAAATTTCATAAAGGTTACATGGACTGTAAATACTAATGGCTGTCGATTAATTTACAAAATAAAATTACAAAGCAAACAGAAAATATTTATAAATAAAAAATCAGTTTTCAAAAATACCTAACATATTCATGTCATTTAAAATTTATTATAAAATTATTTATCCATTTATATAATTCTGGGCAAAAAATAAAGACAATGAAGTAGGAGTAGGATAACGTTTGTGGTGATAAAAATAAAGTAATACAAAAAATTTATAAAAGGGGTAAAACATATTTTTTGAGGGTATTATAGTTACCTCAAAACTGCAAACTAAAGAAAGAATGAGTATATGTGTCAGGATGATTGAGTGATGAATATAGCTAGTAAAGCGCTAAGTAAGACTACGAAGCGAATAGTGAGAAGCAAGCTTAAAAACATTTGGTCATATGATCTTCGTTATCTGCCATACAGTTGCTTCCATCTGGCGAAAAAATTTCATTTTCATAATCAAGAGGTAATCTAAAATAAATCCTGTTGATCGAATTAATTATTTATTTTAAAACCAATGTGTAAATGTAAGTCATAACTTCTGTAAGTTTATTCATGAATGATGTAAAGTTCAATGAAATAAGACTGAAAATAATTAAAAGATTAGTAGCCATTAATGAAACTATTAATTTTAGGATGTCTTTCAGTTATGCAGCTTTAACTGACAGCAGCTCATCAATTGACTCCAATATACTTGTGAAAATTTGTTCATTTAATTATAATGACAAAACAAATTAATTAAAATTAGAAAACTGTAAAGATATATAAATGATACAGAATTCATTTAATGTATAATGAAATCATTTTGTCATAATTTACATTGTATTTATAGATATGTATTTGAAGATCTGTTATGTTGAAAGAAAAATACTTACTCCTATCAATATTTCGTTGGAGATGCGCTGCTACTCGATGTCTTGCATCATTGAATTCTAGGTGTAAACCGAGTCTAAGTAACGTTGGGTTCTGTTCTACAAGCTGCGTTATTTCCATTTCAATTTTATTACCCAATACTTGAGACCTCTGAAAATTATAAATAAACAAAAATATAAAATTCAATTCTAATTATTAATATTAGCAAAATAATGGAAGTAAAAGGTAACAAACCTGATTTGAACATCTAAACTCTTCAATAGCTTTTGTTTTGAGGAGAGCTTTGACGAGTTTTACTATCACAGATGAGTTTATGAAATTTGTTTCCACACTAAAATAAAAATAGATGGCTCATAATTATATAAATATTATAATTTTTCAGTAATATAATTTATCTTTTTTTGTAAAAAACTTACTTCAACACTCGTAAAGTTGAATTTTTCTCTATGGCCTCTGCTAATCGCTGCCCCGTTTTGTCTGTAAGTCCCGTATTTGTTAAGCTAAGGGTTTCAAGGTGTGTATTACTTTCCAAGGCTTCAAATAGTTGGAAGAATTTCTCATCCGAAATATTCTGAAAATAAAACCATATACATTAATTACATTGAAATTCTTGAATGAAAAAACTCCACTAAATATATAAGATGATTAATTTATAAAATCTATTATGAATATGATTTTAAAAATATTCATTTTACCAATTTAACATTCAATCAAATAAAGTCTTACATTCCACTGAAAGTAGCCTATTTATACTAAAAAAAATAATACATTTTTTTTAAAATACCTTAATATTATTCCAATTTAAATCAACTAGTGTGTGATCATCTTCACGAGCCCGTTTAATAGTTTCATCAACATCTGTATCATTAGGTGGATCCATGGGAAAAACTTTTGGTTGACTAGCTTTTGTTACACCATCCCAACCAAGTCCTACTGGTTGTCCAGAGTTTAGTAATGAGGCATGGTATTGCTCTTGATTCATCATTGAGTGAAAGCCAAGAATAGCTGAAAAAGTCAAAAATTTTTTTCAGTTATTAAATTACAGTTTAAAAAATTTAGTAGTACTTTTCAAGATGCTATAAATCGAAGATTTAACACAACCAACTAAATGTACTATATTAATTATTTTAAAATCAAATATCTAATAAAAAATTTAATTTAATTATATTTATTTTTCTATAATTCAAATATAAAAAAATTGAGTTTGAAATCAGTGCTCATAAAATATATTAATTACATTAATACAAATTTTTTTAAATTTTTTACAAAATTTAATTCAGCTGCATCTATATTGAAAAATACAAATAATAATTTATACTACATCCAACAAAATCAAAATTATTTCTATTATTTCATCTTTGTGTAAAGTAATTAATATTAGCTTAATTAATATTATTCCACTTTCAAGTTCCTGGTAGAAACATTTTTGCGTAGTAAACGTTTTATCGCGATACTAACTATACAAAATAAAAAAAAAAAATGAAAAAGAAAAAATTGATTATACAAGAAATAAAAATTAACAGAGCTGTAGTAAGAAATCAATATTAATTAAATATTTTGATAAGACCAAATTTGTATTCTTGTGATTAAACACACGCCCTCTGGCGTCTATAAGCCTATTTATTTATGAATCATCGGAATTGATTGAAAAGTATTATATTAAAAGCTATAAAACCTGCTAAATCAATGATTTCATCTTCACTAGCATTTGTTAAGGCTTGTTCATATTCATCGCCAAGGTCAATAGCAATTTGTTCTTCTGCCTCTTTTTCCTTTAGATTTTCTCTTACTGGAGGTACCCACTAAAAGTAAATCAATCAAATTATTTACTATTGAAAAAATTAAAACTGTTTATATACTAATATAATATAAAGTATTGAATTTCATAAAATAAGAATAATTCATTGGAATATATGCTACAGTATTGAATGCAAGCAAGTAAAAAAATTTTTATATAAAAAAATATAATTATTCAATTAGTTTAATGAATATGTTAAAAAATTAAAAATTTTTAAAACTATAAATGAGCAGTAATTTTTTAATTAATTCACTTGTATTATGATATTTTTTATATAATGTTTTAAAAATCTAATTAATAATTTAAGTGATTTGATAATATAAAGATTCAAAACTACAAACTTTTTTCCCTCGAACAACACCTGGTACATAAGGTTTTAATTCAGGAATATCAGGCGTTTCTAAAGCTTGTTTATTGATATGCTCAATTAGCTTTTTGCGATTCAGAGGACCAGTCGGATCTTTGTCACATTCATAACTACATCTTTGAGAAGGAGGCATAAAACTGTCCTAAAAACCAATAATTTATAAAATCAGTAAAAAAGAATTTTGTATGTCGTCAAAACATTTTCAACATATAATTGACTGTTTTTAAGTATAATAAGTAAATGTCATTAAACTTACATCGGGATCTACTTCTTTTGCAAGTATATTGATTTCTTCTGGAGTGAGTTGTGACAGTAGTTCATCAACATCAACATCATCATATTCATTTAAGTCCTTACCATAAAGCTTGGCTGCTGTTGTCATGGTGGTTTTTTTGGTTGAAGCAGAAGTCTGTAAAATTAAAATTGAAGTTTTTTGTCAATGACTTTTACGTTGATTTAATTTTATTAAATTAATATTAATTCTATTTTAAGTAAATAAAAATTAATTAATGTAGAAATATAATTATAACCGTCACAACTAAATTATTATAATATTTTTATGTATTAATACAATCATGATATTTTTATATTGTAATTCAATAGAATCTTTATATAATTTAACCAAGATACAACTCCATTTATACTAATATTGAGCTTTAAAAGTATTTTCTTCCAAATCTTGTACAGTCATACATAATCAAAAAGCAAAAAAATAAAAGTCAATACAATTTAGTAATACTGTCGAACTAATAATTTGTACATCAAATGTATTTCATAGTAACTATAAGTAAAATTTCATAGTCACTATTAGTCACTAAATAACAACAGATCTTGTGTTGATAATTATTTAGTAAGTACTGTTGAACAATATTAATGAAGCATTCAGGTTTTAGCATCATTGTGTTACAATAAACTTATATCGATAGAGTTCACAAACAGCTCAACATGAAAAATATTTATCAATTATCAATGCAATGATGTAACAAGTCACTTTATTTACAATCAATGGCCTTCCTCAAAAGAGCTTCATTGAAATAATGAAAGAAAGAAAACAGTCACAGGCTCACTGTAAAAAAAAGAAATAACGTTTTTTACAGTAAAAGTTGCTCAGTCGCGGATAAAACGGAGGACTGATCGAAAATACGATAGGTAAAGTGGATGCATATACAGACAATTCGAGGAGCACATACCAGGCAAATGTTCAAATTGGCTGATGCCCTTTGGCCTAGATATAATAAATCCGGGTATCGATTTTCATTGACAACTCACCTGCCAAATTGGCAGTCGGACAAAAGCAATTTGTTACATTAGCGCTGAGGATAGTCGTAGAAATCAGCACATCCCGGGTATCGCTACTCTCTCGGAATGAAGGGGCTAAGAGCAGACTTACCCTTAGAAAATATTTCCACTGGCTAACATAAAGTGGTCGTCCTGATATGAAAGAGTTCGAAAAGACGTAGACAGACCGAAAACCTTGCCCACAATGCTGTAATAACGACGAATCGACAGTGTTAACGAAGAGACACGCGTAGCAAAAGTACAAAACTTAACCGACACTGGTTGATGTGACACTAGTTACTCGTATATGTCGTCACGCACGTACTTGCTTGAAAAGTATGGACATCCAAACACTGGAACTTAGATAAGGTTACGGACGATTATGGCACTGCTGGTGACGGCAGCGCCCTTTTATTTTAATACACGTTTAATTCACTTTCTCTTTCTCTCTCTCTCTCTCTCTCTCTTTTGCTCTCTATTCTTTCCTCGCTCTCGAGCCTTAACGCCATGAAAACGCCCATAACATTGAATATGCAAATACGTAACGCATTACACACGCGACCTACACATACACATTTAATTTGTTGTTCCTGTTTGCTCATCACCAATGTGAAAAAATAGCCGTGATAACATAGCAACGCCGCAGTTTCGACCGTTTGCTATTTTACAAGAGTGAGGTTAGAAAGGACCAAAGGATTAATACCTATTAATCAAGTAACCTTATATCTTTGTGAAATCGAATTTGATCGAAAATAGTAGATCACAAAGGTCTGAGAAATTATTTTCCACTGCAAATTACTTAGTTAATTAATTGCCACAATATTTGTATTATTATTTGTACGATAATTTTAGGACGTCAAACTGATTGAGAAATAACATTATTATAATTAAAGATAATCGAATTATTATTTTGATTGAGCTGACAGTTGTGAAATAACAATAATTTTAATACGTGTTTATTAGATTCACTATACTATAAAGTATAATATTAATAATGACTAAAGATTATTTCATAATTCCGTATAATACTGCATTTTGTGTTCGATCTTTTAGTTTCTAAGTAACTAAAACGAAGATCTGATGCGATTACGTATTACGAATATAATTCACGCACAATAGCAAAATTAAATGATTTGCGTTATTGCGTTATTTATATTTATAAGAAAATTATTGTAATTCACATATTATTTGGAAATTTAAAACTCACATTGTTGGTTGGTTTTTAATTTATAATATAGGCATACTTAAAACATTATGGGTAAGACGTAAATTATTTTTATAATAAACCATTAATAACATTATTAGACAGATATTCTGGATATTTTATAATTATTTGAAAATGACCTATAAAAATAAAATCATAGCATTTTGTTATATAAATTATTTGATTAAAAAATTTATTCATAAAAATACATTATATAGAAATGAAAAATTAACATATTGTAGATGTTTTTTAAAAAAGAATACAAAAATATATATTTGCTTATTTATATGTGTAGAGAAAAATATGGTTTACATATGTATATTTAAAAATAATGTAGATTATGAAATTTATATAAATTAGTTATATAAATTGTTATATTTCGAAGTTTAATTTCTTAAAATATAAACAAATTATACATTTCACTTTATTTTGTAGTCCCCTAAAAATGTTTTCACTTGATATAATGCAATTAAATCGTGGTAAAAAACCAATTTCCCTTATTTAAACGGCTCTGTTATAAAAAAACTCTTTACATTTATCGACGTGCTACGAAATAATTTTCATGTACGCATTATCAGAATATGTGTCAAGGTACAAATATTTTATTTAACATTTGATTTTAAATTCGCCCATTAAACATTTATGATGAAATAAAAAGGCAAAATTTATTCATTTAAAAATGATAAAATATGACGCTGAAGTATTTTAAGAGGAAATAAGTAAGAAGATTAATACGAAAGAAATTATTGCTAAATTGCAGGGGTTTTAGAAAAACAGTAAACATTGTTTTTACAATAGTATAACTAACAACGGTCATAAGTATACCATCATTTATCTAAAAATGTTCTTAATTTTAACTAATAGCAATAAAAGTATTTTATTAAATAGAAGAAAAAAAATTAGTTAAAAACCACTCATAAATAAAATTGTTTTAATTTAAAAGAAATGAAATTTATAAAATTGAGCCAAATACCATATAGAAAAAAAAGGAAAGTATTTTAATTTTCAAAAGAAAGTTTATCTTATATTAGTCTACCAAATCATAATTTACGTTGCTTAAATTAGTATGAAAATTATGCCAGACTTAAATTCAACTATCGATTTCGGTTAGTTAATGTATTTTATGCCATAATTTGTATATGTAGAGTACGTAATTTAATTTACATATTAAATTGTGTATGAATTTAAAATTTCGTTGCACTTACATATAAATATTTAAGTCAATAAAAAATCGCTCTTATATTTTATATAAAATTAGATTATTATCAATAACATGGTATATAAATAAAAATATTTTAAATTATCATCATAATAGTTTTTATTCTTTTAAAAAATAATTTTTTTTACTTAATTAAAAGTACGGTAATATATCGGTTTACGTTGTTCACATCAAAACCAATTTTTTGAATATAAAACAATTGTACTATAGTAAAAAACTTTTGTATCCTTATATTTTTATATTTAATATTATATAATATAAATTTTATATAACAATAGTTTGTAGTATAAGTTATGTAATTTATAATATTTATAAATAATTAGTCGATTTATATATATTTTTTTATATTACAAGGTAAAATTTATATTTGATCTTTCCAGAAAATACCCAAGTATTTTCCTGTTTCTAATCTTAATCAAATCTTTTTTTTACAACAAAAGTTCTGTTAAAATTTTTTTGCAATAAGTGTGCTTCAAAAACTGAAATTTTATTTTACCTTCAAAGTTTTTTACATGAAAATATGCAGTCATACACATTCATATTGTAAAACGAAAAATTAAATATTAGAATTATATAATAATCGATTTTAATTGAAACGTTTAATTCTATTATTGCTTTTTAGACAGCAAAATTTTTAAATTTTATAAAAATACTTTTTCATTAAATATCATGTACTTTTAATCAAATATCTATATTTCACCAAATATAATTAATTTAGATATATTGTTGCTATTTCAGTAGCTCTTCTATTCTTAATACTAATTCTTTGAAATGAATTACAATATTATACATAAAGCAATAAACTACATACCTAAAAAATGGTATAACTAATTAATTTTTACATATTGTATATACAAGTTAAATTAGTTTCAGTTCATGATGTTTGGTTTTATTTAAATGCAATTATTTTTTAAACATATAATTTCTTCTAACAAGTGTTAATCATTCATTATTATTTTGCGATCAATCATGAATCTCCGCTTGTTCTTCAGATGTTCTTCGACTTTTAAATTTGATATTTTACCTGAAATCCCACCAAGAATTTTTTATCCGATAAAAAAATAGTATCGGAGAAATAAACACATCGCAAAAAAGTTTAGACAGCGGATAAATTTTCTCGAGCTTATAAATTCAAAGATTTTGTGAACGCAAACAAATTTTATTTTACCTTGTCGTTTAAAAATATACGGTTCCACGCGCACATGTGCTTCGCGCCAAATGTGTTAAATGACAGCAGGTTGAAGAAATGGACTCTTTATTCATGTTTATACCCTAATGACGTCTTTATATTTTAATCATTTATTGTACTTTACTGGCTGTATATGCATGTTTATTCATTCATAGAAACTGTTTTTGTAGTTTCTGTCTCAACGATAAAGAATATAAATATTTTGTCAATGTAGCTCAACTAGAAGAGATTTCATGGAATTATAGCACAGTTATATGCGTTTTCACGGTAATATAAAAAACAATAAATCAAAATGAGTTTTTAAGCGTACTTCTGTTAATTATTCAATATATTATTTTATAGAGTATTTTAAAAAAGTTAAAAATTAGTATTTGTTGTTTTAAATTGCAGTTCAAACTAATTAAATTAAAATCGTACGGTCGTCCATATATTTTTTTACAACTTTCACCAATTTCCTGACTCTGAGAGGTTACTTTCATTTCATGCCATATAGATTTAATTGTGTAATGTTTTTTAACAATTTATTAAGCGAAGTTCACGTAACATATTTAATTAATCGAAATCAAAAGACTGTAGCAAACATGAAATTTATTTAATTATAACTAATGAATTATTAATACATGTGTTTGTTATACCAATTAAAAGTTTCTAATTGACATGTGGAAACCTTTAAGTAGTTTATATTATTAGCTACCCTAAAATTTTTTAACTATTTTGTCATTAAACGTCAGTAAGACTTATCTAATATTCGTATTATTTAATTATTTTATATATTAAAAAAGAAGTTTATTTCCTAAAGTTTTTTATTTGTAGTTATTTAACAAAATACGATAATAGTACTTTTTATGAAATACATTAATATTTTTAAATTTATAAAACCTACACATTTTTAATTTATCTTATATTACCACATTATTTAATAGAAGATTTTTAGATTTCAATAATAATTTTTATAGATAAAGGTAAACATCAGTACTGAAAAACTATTTTTAATTTTATCATAAAATTTAAAATTGTATATGAGTTAATTTAAAGTTCCGTTCATTATAGAATTATATAATGTATAATATGTAATGTAATTGTAATTCTTTGAAATTTATAATGCTAAAAATACTTTAAGTGTATAACAGAAAGTTATTTTAGTTATTTGTATAAGAATTAATAGCGAAATTAGAACATTTTTATTATGAACATAGTACCATAAATTTTAGGAAATTTTAGTGCAATTTCATATTACTGATTCATGCAATCCAATATTTATTACCAAATACTGTATATATGTTATATTTGTGAGTAGATCAAAAATCCTTATTTTTGATTAAAAAAATACCTTGTTATAAAATAAAAAATTATTTTTTTATATTAGTCTATTTTAATGTTCATAATGTATTTATTATATTTACGTAGGAGCTAGATTAATGTTGTATATACATTAAAAATAATTATTTGTAAGTCATATATACTCGCATGAGATATGAATAAAAAAATAGAAATATAAACAATTTTGTTGTTATTGTAGATAATTTTAATTAAAACCTAGATTTAATAAATAATTTTTTTCAAATATTTGTTTGTAAAATATGATAAAATCGATTGTTATAAAATACATTCAATTTTTTTTTTTCAACACGTGTTAAAATATTTCTAAAGTATTTGCATTCTTTTTTAACAAAGATATTTTTTTTTTAAATTTATCTAACTAGTTTTGTCCACATACAAGGTAATACATTTATAAATTGTTTTCATAAATATTCAATGTAATAATACCCTTTTTAATTATACATTTTAATGTATAAATATAAACTATTATTGCATTATATTATTATTGCAGCATTTTAAATATAAAGAAATTTAAACTAATTAACAATTCTTATTATTTATCCACGATAAATAATATTGATATATTTCTATAAATGTATTAAACAATTTAAAAAATAAGTTTTAATTATTTTATTCAATTGAAATACAAAAGGTTGTCTTAACTGTTGTCATATATCACGTACACCATCTTTTTTATAGTCGCTTAAGTACATGAATTTCGAAATATCAAACCTAATTCTTTGCATCATTTCCATTTATTAACTTGTACCTTCTTTTAAGAAACAAACAATTGTGAATAAATAATTAATGGTGCCCAACTAGGCTTAAAGAAAGCTAAAAAAATTCTTTGTGAGATTCAAATTGCGATATAACGCTCTTATTATCATTGAATGGGAGAAAATTACATACATTAAGATTGCATAGATATTATTTATATTTTTTTAACTTTCTCTATTCTTTGTTTTCTTGATTTATTTATATTTATGAAGTTACGAATATAAATGAGAAAACAAATAACATAAGTCATCACAAAATTATAAAAATAACCGAAGGATTTTAATAAAATCTAAAAATGTTGTATACTATGTATCCTGTAGCATTAATCTAAGCAACACTTATGGTTATTATTTAAAACTTTTAATTTATAAATTAGAATAATATGGTTATGTAAGTATAATTTTTAGTTTGTTCTATTATCAAAATAATTTAAATAAAAAATGTAAAATTTACATTTCTAAGTTATTTTGAAAAAAGCAAAATTAATAAAATTGTTAGACAATGTCGAATTTACTTATATATATAATTTTAATGCAGAATAATCGGATAAAAATCATTCACACATTTTTTAAAATTATACTTATTGGTTTAAATACATTAGGATATTGTATTCGTTTATAGTATTATTAAGTTGTATTGTTTATTATATAGGTTGTAAATGTGATGGAATACTTTGTAATGATATTGTAAATGCGTTTTAATTAATTTGAAATACATGTTTATAAGCATCATTCAAATTATCATATATAATAATTGTTAGTTGACACCTAAGATATATCATAAATCATATCAATATACAGAATATATTATAATTTCAATTTGACTATCTTGCGTCATTAATTGAGAATATTAAAGATGTATCTTTAAAAAAAATATTCATTTCACTATGTACATAATAGCAACAAAATATGCTCAGTTAATTTGAAAATATATAGCAGTAAATTGCGTACTCACACAATATAATACCTATTAAAGTATTTAATTTTATTAAATCATCAGTCTTGAAAATATGTGAAAGCTGAATAAATAATACTTAAAAAAAGTTAGTAATATCAAAGTTTTTCATTAAAAAACTAAATCCGTTGGATGAAAACTAATAAATAATAAACTAGCTGTTGTAATAAAGTATGGTATAAACCTGGATCAGTTTTTATCATAAGTTTTTATAAAAAGTGTTTTGCTTGTTATTAGAAAGATTTAGATAGAAATAAAACTCGATAATCATTGTTTAAAAGGGTGTGTTAGTAACAGTTAATTAAAAAATCGTTGTCTCAAAGAACATTTCTTGTTTTTCACATATTTAGATTATTATTCAAATTAGAACATTATCGCTTGAATATTTCAGTATTAGTAGCATACGTGCAAGTTGCATATCATTAATCATCAATGTACGTTGAAGTATGCAATCTATTTCCACAGCCGGTAGGAAGATGAGCTCGTAAATTTTCTGTAGGATAGAATAGTCCCGGTCGACAAGAGCTCGACATCGCTGTTCATAACTCAACGCTTTAGACCTGCAGGTCGATCTGCAGGTGTCAGATGAATAATTAAGGGGCCCAAATTTGTCCTTTCCCTTACAAACAACACGCTCTTCCCCGGGACGAGGTCACCCCGTTAATGAGGTGCGCTGGGATCATCCCGTCGCAATCATAATTAGAGGACATCCCGATGGGGGCGCGTCCATTGGTCCGCGACAGTCTCACCGAAATAGCATCGGAGGTCTCCTCAATATGAGTCTGGCACTGGCCCAACGGTCTATACTTGGACATCACCGCGCGGTAATTATTTATAGGCAAGCCAAGTGAGAATGAGAGAGGTTAGAGGTGCGCCCGCGGCGGCCACTGGCCTTCCCGTCCCCAACGACGGGCCGCACAAGCGCCGCTCCCATCGCCGGCGCCCCTGACCTAGGCCCGTATTAATAATGCCCGGCGCTGCCTACAGAACTGCTGGTCAATTCTGGACGCGAATCTCGAACGGCCTCATACCACCCGTGATCCTCGCATCTGGGCCCGGGACTGACGAGCCGCCGATTTTCGCACATGCAATATCTTCATCGCGAGACTCGAGAGCATGTGCTTCGGAGAAGTTCATAACTAGGGATTCGGCAGTCGTAAGCTGTAGTTAGATGATTGCCCTTCTCGGGACATAATCAAGTACATTACTACCAAACCTCATTCCATCGGCTTTTGTTACGTATGGCAGAGTTCGATAATAAATGCTGGCTTCGTTATTAGTATTTAAGATATAAAATTTTTTTGAACTTCTTGATTGCTTGACCATGTATATCCAATATGCTTAATTTGAAAAATTGTTTAATTTTAATTTTTAAATTACACTACGATTATCGAGTTTAATAATTAAAATAAATAATAGTTATTGCCTTAAAGAAGTAGTTGATATAATATATTAATATGTAAATAAGTTTTTGGTAATGATTATTAGACGCTTTTCCACGTCTTAATTTTATGAATGAGTCACTGGCATTTGATTATCATCCCTATTATTTCAAATAGTCATTTATTTATTGAGCGCTTTGTGATTAACGATATACAAAAAACCGAAATTTACGATAGACATTGCAAATAATAATGACAATTTTTGACATAATGAAAGATCTTAAACATAACAGACATTTATGATGTTACATTAAATAGAATTTATTATCATTCAATTAAAAAACAAAACATTTTTGGCTATAGTTTGATATTTTCAATACTTTGAAAATATTAACTGATTTAAAATTTAAAACTTTTTTAAATCAATATTAAAGCAAATAAATAAAGTATTTTCATTCTGGTACCTTTCATAAATTTATAATACTTGTTTTTTATTTATTTATACCTAATAGATTTTATTACACAGTAGAATACAGTATTATGTTATACAGAAATAATATTTAAACATAATTTATTATATCAAAAATAATGTAGCTTGTATTGAAAATTTTAAAATAAATCCTCAATATAATTTGTTGTTTCATAGAAAAAAAGACAATATCGTTTTAAATCAAATAGAAACACGTCGCATTATATATACAAATGTATACATAGATACAATTTACAATAACGATTAATATACACAATGAGACCTTCATTAATTAACAATCCAACACAAGAAAATTATATGTTAATTAAAATAAATTATACTGAGTCCTAGATTTTACTTATTAACTTTTATTTATCAACTTATTTCAATATGAGAAATAAAAATTGAACATTTTTTTTTATTAAAAAAACTAAGTTGAAGTTATGTAAAAAATTTTCTTCAAAAATCTGAAAATTTATCAATACTTCATCTGCACATCGCAGATAAATATGTTTTTCATTAATACCGAATCTAATTGTCCGAATTTTTAATTTGTCTATTAATAATCAAAATTTTTATTTAGAAAGCAATTACATTAATAAACAGATTTATAAATAAAAATTATTACATATTAATTAAACTACTTATTTTTTTATTATGAATGTATGTTTAAAATATTTGTTATTAAATATAAATATCATTCTAAAATTGAAGGAATAAAATTGATTTTATTTAATAATTTACAGTCATATTTGCTATCAATGTATCAAAAAATATAATTATGATTACAGTTAGCAATTAGTACTACAAGCTTATAAATTACAAGCTGTTAAAGTTATAGAAAAAATCTAATGAAATCATTATATAGAACTTTAAAAAATAATAAAGAGTTTTATTTATTATTATAAATTTTAAAACTAAATATTAATAAATTTAAACATTCAAATTGATTGCAAGTTATTGTTCACTCTTTTAGTACACACACACACACACACACACACACACATACACACCCAGATATTGTTTTAAATTGCAATTTTTCTAGACCATTGACCTCTTTTCTATACTGAATAGAATGTAAATTTTCAAATGTTTTTTGGTAAAAAGCACATTTTAAGTATATCGAGTAGAGCTTGTAAGATTTGATAAAATCGTACAAGTTCTTTAATGGTTTGAGGCTGTACAAGTCTTTTAGACATAACGTATTATATTAATACGCGCGAAGGGTGAACGAACTATGTGGAGTAAGCGTCGTTCATAAGAATTGCGTCCTTGACTTTGACTAGCGTCTCGTAACGGACTGTCATGTGCAAGCGCGCATGCGTGCGCAACCAGGAAGTTGTAAAAAGTGCTGGGAATTGAAAGAAAGGAGTGAAATGGAAAAACATTTTCCACACTGAATCACTTATTCAAAGTTCTAATCTACATTAGAATTCTATTGATGCTTACATATAAACACACGAATATATACATATGTGCACAAATGTCATTTCAGGTTAATTATTGCCTCAGAATTTATGTAAAGAGTTACAGATAAAAAAGAGAAAAAGTGCGCATCCGCATAAGCGAGGAATCGACCTTATACCTTAAACAAAAGCTCAATAAATTCTAAACATTATTAGGCGTCGTTAGTAACTTCCATTTCATTTATTCACCCTAATAGCAACATATTGTTAAAATATTTAGATTGTAAATCTTGCCTAACGGAAATTCAGTGTTTTTTGTTAACAGAATTATTCTTTAATCAAGAGTAGATAGCTAACACGTACAAATTTTGTATGTTTTAATTACGAGATGAATTTGTATTTTTTAATCATTTATAGGAAATTTTGTAAAATATTATTATTTCACGTTTAGTATTAAGTGTATGGTATATTGTTTTTTCAGCAGTAAACAATGAAAATGCATTATTATAAGTATACTTGTCTTTATATTGAAAACGATTGTAATCCCAAGTAGCTAAAAAGTGAAAATAATTCAATGTATACATATTTTGAAAATATTTCGAGAAATGATTGAGTCTTCCAGCAAGGAGTTTTTTAAATGTTGTTTAAAGTCCCTAATCTTGAAACATAATTACATAAAAAAAATTTGTTTAAAAAAAAAGGTAATTATATTAAATCTTGTTTCTAAAACGGTCATACATTAATTTACTTATACTTGAAGATAATGCTTTAATTTATTACTAAATAAATAATAATATTGATAACTTTTTCTTCAAATAAAGTAAATAGTTGATTTTTTGTTAATATGGGAATGTTGGTACTTCATAAAAGTCGAGTTTTTTTTTACAAAAAATGTAATGTCAGTAATAATACAATATATTCAGTTATAAAAATCTTTTTAACAAAGTTATTTACATTATTTCACTAATTACTATATTTTTTTTAAACTCTTTTTTAATCTGTCCTTTGAGGAATTATCACTAAAAAATCGTATTTCATAATACATATTTTTAAAAATTATCAAAAAATTTTGCTTTTAAAAGATAGCTATTAAAATTAATTAAACACTAGCTGTCGAGAAAAGCTTATCTTTATATACGCTTTTTGTTTTGAAATTCTGCCTATTGTAAATAATTTTTATTTTATATAATAATATTTTTCTTTATAATCCACTATTTTCTAAGTCACAAATATACGCATGTTATTACAACAGTACATTTACATATAACTTCTTATATAGACAAGCTTAATAAAAAAATATCTTTTGGTTATATAAAAATTAAGAATTGATCGAATTAACTATTATTAAATATAATGAAATCTGAGTTGGTAAGATAAAACCTTAATAGGATTTCGAATAATTCATTGTTTTATGAGTTGTGTTATTTTATTCTTTTTATTTTTATTTTTTTTGCATTATAAAATATTTTTATTATAAATATTTATTATTTATATAATTTTTTTTTATATTTTTTTATTAAAGATAATTATTTTTTTGCCTATTTTGATATTATATAATACTTTTATTAGTAATTCATACTAGTTCTATAGAATATTTTTTCCAATATGTAGTAAGTAATATTTTATCTATGTATTGAAATTCAAATAAATAATAATAGTACAATTATAATTTCATAGATTCTTGATTTTTTTAATTATTGGGTGCGTGCAAATAATTAAAATAAAATTTTAAATACTAATATGGAAGATTAGTGGAATAAATATTTGTAATACGTCAATTTACGCCAGATTTCTAGCGACAATGTGTTAGAGCATTATGAGACTTTCATAAGAGCGTGAAAGTTTGACACATGCTTACATCCCTACCTTTCAACAATTGCAACATTCTCTGCCATTTCGGAAGTAACAGCGAAAATGTGGACGCTTGTACTAAGCTTACCGATACCAACGCAATTTTCGCTTATTTAGTCCTTATTGACGTGCAACGAGATGTGACGCAACGCTAGGCTTCAGAGCCCCTTTAGTTACCTTTACCATCATTACAAGCTGCAAGGACTGACTGGATTATTGCAACA
The DNA here is from genome assembly GCA_018907135.1 of Kradibia gibbosae. Classification (NCBI taxonomy): domain Eukaryota; kingdom Metazoa; phylum Arthropoda; class Insecta; order Hymenoptera; family Agaonidae; genus Kradibia; species Kradibia gibbosae. The sequence continues at coordinate 10,972,038 of JACCHX010000002.1, read as the reverse complement.
CACTTTGGTAACAAACATGGAATGATTGTAGTTAAAAATGCATTTAAATGAATTCACCTATCGTTAATCCACTGACTTTTGTCGTCCGATTTAGAAGCGCTTTATGTAGTAGTTTTATTGGCTAAGAGCGTGGCCGTAACAGGATTGTATTTGTAGATATAGTTTAACGCTGATCAAGATTTTAAAATTCAGTGTAAGTCGAATGGAGGTTCACTGAGCAATACCTTTGTTAAGGCAAAATGTTTTAGATGCCTACTAGGTTGATTTTTTATTTTTCATAGACTTCTGTAATGAGCATTCAGTGTTGCATAAGAATTAAGATTTTATAGTGTGTTTTAAGCATTACTTTGCTATAAAGAAATGAGTAGAAAATTCTTATTGATTCACGCAATTTTTTAAATTATTGTTTTCATTAAATGTATTCATTAAAATAAAAAATAAAAACTAGATACAACAATTGAAAACAAGGTTAACACTTTTGAGCTTTTCTTTAATTAAATTCGTGTAAAATGAAGCTGTTGATATTTTTGTGCTTAGTTATTTGTATGAAAACAAACAAAGTTAAAAATACAATGTATGGAAACATGTAAAATATTCATATTATTGAAGACTTTTATTTAAATTGTACAATGTAAATAAAATATTTAATTTTGATCATGAAAAGAAAAAAGTAATCGACCCCAAGATTTAGATTTACAATAAAAAAACTAAATAAGAAATGCACTTAAAATATAAAATTAACGTATTAAATAATTAGCAATTTACAAAAATTTATAATTACACTATTTTTATACCAATTTATTATATATAATATAGTTTATTTTATAAGAGCACATATGATGAAAAGTATACAATGATAATAATTATTCTAAAAAACATATACCTTTTCCAATTAATTGGAAATAAATATACAAGCTAAAAACTAAGAAATAATTACTAAATTGAAAAAAAAAAATTATATGCTTAGAAATTATTAATTTATAGTTTTCATTTCATTCTATAGCATCAATTATAGAATAGTTAAGTTTAACTTTTTGCTTTTAACCGTATAATAAATGTAATCATTTAAAAGAGAAAATTTTTTCAATATTTTTTGAGCAATTTAGCAATTAAATTTTATCCTTGAAAAATTTTTTGAAGGTAGATGTTAATTTTTATAAATTAAAAAAATATTTAGTAAATGGGGAATTAAAAAAATTATTTAAGTTAACTGACTCTGAAATCAACAATGATAGTACATATTTTATTATATAACGCAAGAATTTTATAAAATTTTTTTTCATGGTTAAAACTTTATATATTTTTAGTAATAAAATAATTTGGAAATAGTTGAGTATCTTGATATGCATCTTCGTGATTTATCTCATTTATCGAATTAACTTCCATAAAGAAATTAATATTATAAACCATTTTTTTAGTGAAGAAAATACATACATTCATGATATAAATTAATAATTCTTAAAAAAGTGGGTAATTTAAAATGAACAAGTTGTCCTATTTAAATCAAATTGTTCGAATGAAATAAAATCTTATAAACTACGCAATCATTTGCGAATTAAAATTCAAAATTTCCACGACTGCTTTAAGTGTTAAATTCGAACAATTGCGATAGGATTTTTATTGCGCCATTCAAAATCATCATAAGGCACGATTCATAAATCTATACTTATTGGTCGTAACAAAGAACATAGTTTTAACATTAGTCATAGAATTTACGTTGTTTATAAGTTTTGCAGTAACGATTCTTAACGCATTAAATTTTTCCGTAAAGGCGTTTTTTGGCACTTACACGTCATACAAAAATCCTGATGTATTTATGTTGAATTATTGAATAATATTGGATCATTATACTAACTGCTCTGCAAATTTAATTTGAAAAAAAAACTTAAGATACCAATTAAGCAAGGGCACTGGGAAGTGTTAATTCAAAATAAAAATAAAATGTAACTAATGTTAATAAGATATTAAAGAATCTATTTATAAATGTAATGGAAATAAATTTTATTTATTTATCAAACTAAATGTAATTTAAGGGCAAAGCACACTACATTATACTTGTATCTATAGTTTATATACAATTTTGAAAACATTTGCATATTTTATCGAAAATCACTCTGTTAAGATATATATATATATATATCATAAATTATTTTATAAAGTTACGATAATATCATAAATCAATGTTTTATAATAATATATTTTTGTAATTAGAACATTATTATTATAAATTAAAAACTACAACAAAAATTACAAATTTCTATATAATTTCTTATACTATAAATAATTTTTTGTTTTAAATGATAAATTTAAATGTCACAGTTTATCGTTAAAAATGAAGTACTATAGATTTTGCAAACAATTAATTTTTTTTTAGATTCCAGTAGCAAAAGATTTATTTTAATCCTTCTGTTTAATTATCCTTATGTGCAATTACAATCAATATGCTAAAAATAATTTCAATTATTTATTTTAAAGTTTTTTCGATAATTGATTACATAAAACAACATTCGCAATTATAGCAGTTTTATATTATAATTTTAAAAAATTATTTCGTACAATATTAAAAAGAATTTTTATCTATACTAGCATTGAAAGTACTTAATTAAGAGAATATAATTTGTAAACGTTTACCTTTATAAATGCAGAATTGAATGAAAGAAACAATTGCACTAAGAATTCATTTTTAACGAATATAAATATATATATGAAAATTAATGAACAATATAAAATGTTTCTTGACATAAAAAGACAATATTTATGCTAATAATGAAAACATGAAATTGCAAAGACGTGATTATTAAATGAAAGTAAATAATGTAAACGTGAAAGCTTGAGAAATCGCAGAGAATTATTATTTGTGAACTGAATTTTATTATTCATAATTATCAGAGGTAAAGAGAAGTGAACTAAATTTTGGAATGAAACAAGTTATAAAATATTTTAAATTATAAAATTCTCTGATGAATTTAAATTTTCTAAGAAAAGTAGGCGAATAGGATATTGAATATGTATTTTTTTTACAAAAAAAAACGGATTAAAGTAACCTTACGAAATATCAAATATTCAATACATTGCGAGTGTATTAGCATTATAAAGGAATATGTAATGATAATTCAAATCGATAAAGTGAAAATCAGTATTAGTTAAGTATTAAAAAATTCTAATTAAGATAAAGCTGCTTTGAAAAAATTATTGGTATTTGCGCGCTATTAGCTAATTTTAGTACGCATTTAATTCAAGGGATGAGGCAGAAAGGATAGAGGGTAGAGAAAGTAGACATGACTATGAAAAAATAGCTTAGACAATAAAAACACGCATGAGATAAATCGCGGGATGTCCGTCCGATATGGAGTAGAGGCTCCTTAGTGCCGTCGATCTATATCCAGCATAATAACGCCTAGCGAGACTAATTACACTAGAGTCTCGCATAACGGGTCGTCAATCGTTGATCATTCCGATATGTAATTCCCAAGCTGCGTCTTTATCTATTCGCGTACGACTTTTCTTGATTTTCTGCTGCCGTATCAATCTCCGGCCAATTATTAGCGAACTGGGATCGACTCGTTAATTTTCGCGTTCTTATTTTGGTATATAACCAGCCGAAGAATTTGTGTGTAGTTCGTCATTAATTGAACCATAGTAACAGCTCTACTTCCTTCGTTTTTTAGACATGGCAGGGGTAACAGCCTTTGGCATTATTTGTTTGTCGCGAGACTTAACAGAAACTACTTTGGCTGTAACTTCTAATTTGAAGCGCTACTGCTATGAGAATTTCTGGAGTTGGTGGATAGGCTTTTCATACTTTAGTGATTTTAGTTTGAGTATAATTAAAAATATTGTATTTACATTAATTCAGTAAAATTTGAAATATATTCAGGCTGTATGGCTGTGTACTTACATTATTTTTTTAGAAGTCAGTACTTTAAACTCGGTACCTACTCTTTCATACTTTTATAAAAGAAAAGTTTAATGTAATTAAAATTATATTTAAAAAATTAATATCAGACTAGTAAAAAAAATCTTCTACTTATAATAATAAAAACTATAATTTATTTTTCAAATTAACATAGCGTTTAATTCTTAAATTTAGGGAACATTTCTACCAAAGATAAAATATTTCCATTAACATTCATAAATGAACTAATTTGATCTTTCATATTTTAATTGTTCTAAATTGAATCTTCGAATATATAATTTTGATCTTTTAAAAATGAATAGATCTTATTAATATTTAAAAATCAATATGAATTGATTTACTTATTAAAATTAAGAAACAGTAAATAATCGGATCGAAAAAAGTATTTGATTCAGATTAAAAAACCAAATTAAATACAAAATATTAATGTAATTGATGAAAATAAAATATTTTTATCCGAATTCAAGATCTAAAATGGTGATAGTAATTATTTTATAGATAAATTTTTAATAAACATTTTTAAAGTCCTTTTTTATAATTTATTTGAAAATTCTCTTTCGTATATAGATGAATGCACTCGCGACACTTTCTGAGCCAGCTATAATTAAAGTCTTTGCCAGCGCACCTAAGGAATGCAACAACATTGAATCCATTAAAACCAATAAAACTAAAGCAGAGCATTGATCCTTAAACAAAGAAGAAGATCGAGCAAATGAAACGATCAAATTAACGAGAGTCAAGGAAAAACAACGAACGGAGTTAGTATTCTATAATTCAACGTTATATAACCTTGGTACGGCGATATTTGCGTCACGTGTACTGCAACTAAAATCATATAATGACGTGTAAGTGTAAGAATTTTTATCGAAATCTGATGCCAAGTAGATAATTAAGATGATCATAAATATTATAACAGTCGATAAAATGTTATTTTCACTTGACCGTAATGAAATATCTAATCATTTCAATTGTTACTTTATCTCAGTGGAATGAAATGTTTTTTGAAATCCATTCGTTTATTTTCAAGATTTGTTGAAAGGAAATTTATATAATAGAGCTAATAGTTATTTATCTTGTATTTAATGGAAGTATATTAAATTGTTTATATTTTTATTCAGTCTTTTATCTATTTACATTTCCATAATAAAGTTTATATTAGTTTAATATAAATTTTATTATTTATTATAGAATAAAAAATACTTAAAGTATTATTTATTTAATTAATACAAAAAATTTAGTGTTACCAATGCTTATTTTTTCATTATCATTGTTTCGTAATTTAATAATTACATTCAAGAATTCCATTGATTATCAATTGATAATGTTTGATTATAACCGTAAAAAAAGATGCACTGCGCATTAATAAATCGATTTTAATAATCTTAAAGTTTGCAATGAACTACAGAATATAAAATAAAATTATTGAATTAAAATTATTGACATAAAATGTGACATCAAGTTATAATATTCAAAATATTTATTCTGAATAGCAGAATAGAAAATAAAGAGAAAACCATTCGAGTTTGGTGTGTAAATTCTGCTCGTGACGTGAAGTTTCAATAGTGTATAAGCATTATTGTAATATTGGTTAAAAAAGGGCTAAAAAGTTTCGACACTTCATAATCGCGCTTATAGATCTTAGCCTCGTCTTGAGCTCGATCTCATTGCTAACGAACGGATCGTATGCTTTACTTACGGGAGCGATATCGGGTGCTACTGAATTCCGGGGGTACGTGAACTGCGTTCCTAGGCGTCGATCTGATGGAACTGCTAGAGGGAAACTGCGTCTACAGCGCGAACCGAGGCCAACGATATGTCGATACAGTCGTTGCGCTCCAGGTACTCGAGAGTGTGCGCGCGCTCCAACGAGTTAACGACGACTACCTGCCATGGACTTTCACTCCACGTGCATCAAAGTCTGGGTCCCCACTGTACTATTGTCCTCGTCGCATGGACGGGATGGAAGGAGTGTACCTAGTAGGGAGTGATTGCGTGTCCTAGCCAGTGAAGCAATCGCGAATGCTTATTAGCATAATTGAAAATCGTTTTCAAGCCGTGCAATAAGGAGGATTTCAGTCGAAATACTTAGTTTTCACTAACGACGATTCTCTTTTTCGCGAGCCTTATAATATAAAATTTAATATCATTTTGTATTTACAATTTTTTTGAATTTTTGAAATATTCAGTATAATTTTGATTAGCAATTAATAAAATAAAATTCACAAATTTCTTAATTGAGAAAGGATTATTTAAATAACAATTATAACTTTTATAATGATTAATCATGTACACGGAAAATTGAGTGCATGATAAATAGGTATCCGTATATATGATGGAGGTACCAATATTGATTAACAAATCAGTTGTCGAATAATCTATTGAACGTCAGTATTCAATAGATAGCACAATTAAAAACGAACAAAGTAAACAAAACTAGCTGTATTAGCAATTGCGAAATAATTATATTCGTTCGCTCATTGACTTTTTTTTCATCGAGGCCCCTGATTTAATAAGTTGCAATGATAACGTCCTTCGCTTAGATTAGATGTAGAGCGCATGCGTGCATTACATACATTTTATTTAATTTTATGTCATTGGCAACTAGAAGATGAAGTACCTCCGGTTAGACAAATATGAATAAGACTTATATTTATAGGATTTTTAGAGTTCTGTAGCTTATAATTAGGAAAAAAGGAAATAATTTTTTTATTTAAATTATTGGAATGATGAGTTACTACTATCAAATGCGACTATATTGATTAGTAATCATTTGTAACTTACAGCATAAATTAAAAAAACAAGTTTGATGTATTTTAGTTAAATTATATAATGATTCTTGAAATCTACAAATTGTTAGTACATACTTTTTTTAACAAGAATAACTTTGATTTATTTTTATTTACTATATTTTAAAAAACGCGGTAGAAAAATACTTATACCAATCAAATAGTTCTAAAAAAACAGTATAATAATTTAATCATATTCTTTTTATGCAGAAAAGAATTTATCTTTATAATAAATGAAGAAATAATATTAGGTATGTTTCATACAAATATTATTTTCATTTAATCATTAAAATACTAATTCGAAGTAATTTTAAGTAAATATTTATAGTTAAGGGAAAAAATTATTAAGGCAATCTTCGAATATTTTATAACTTCTTAAGATTATATTAAAACCTTTAATTGTAAAATTAATATAAATTAAAAAGTAGGAAATACTTTTTCCTATAAAAATATATATCGTAAATTTTTTATAATCTATCATTGCTGTTATATTACAGTTATTAAAACAAAAAATCAATTAATTACTGGTAGTATATTATACTATACTATATATATAATACTATCCTATAAAAATTTTTTTAGATATTATAGAAATATTTAAAAAAAGTCTTTGTTAATCATTTTTTCTTAATTTCCATGATGGAATGATACTTTTTGCATATTTACTTTAGATGTTAAAATACTAAAATGAAATTTTATAATAAAAATTCTGTTTTAATGTTTCTAATGTAAATATAAAGTTTATTTAAACATAAATATATATATATATATATATATAATTGTATTTATGTATTTATTATTTCTATTAATTGCATCATATGTCATTATATAATCATTTTATAATTACAAATATTTCAGTTGAAGGTAGCTAAAATATATTTTAGGAATAAAATATATTTTTGCACAATGAATTCGTATACTATAAAAATTCACAGTTTTTTTATTAAATACATATAATTGAATATTTTTACTAATATGTGTTAAAGAACCGCAAGTATTTGCTAAAATCTACAAGTTTTACTATTCTAGAAACTCTAGAATAGACCACTATTTTCTACTTTTTGACCGAACTTTGAAGTAAGCAATTGAATATTAAGTAGGAAAAGAGATTTCTTACTTAATGAAAGAAAGCTTTAGAATAAATAGATTTTCATTACATAGTTTTGTAACAATTAAAGTAAAGTAAATGATTTAAAAAAAAAAAGTTTTGATTTATCATAAAGTATATTATTGAAGTATCTTAAAGTATATTAACAGTAATCTGTTGAGAATAGAATAATTTTAAATGATAAAAGTAAAAAGTTCTTTTTTTAGCGAATGTAGGAAGAAAATATTAAAAAAGTTTCGATAAAAGTATACATTAATAAGCTAGTGCAGTAGTTATTTCAACTGCAAAAAGTACCTTAACGTTTTACCTAAATCTATATTAACAAAACTAGCAATATTAGCAAAACTAGTATAAATCGTAATTTTTGTTTCGGAAGAATTATGATGAGCTTAAAAATTTAATTTTATTCTTCAGTAATTTAAACGCTGATTTTTCGTAGTCAAATAATTTTTTAGGGTTTTAACCTCAAGTTTAAAGTTTTATGACCGTAAACAATCATATTAATGGACTGAACTGGAATTAGGCTAATGCACCTGAAGTCTTTTTTGAGTGTAAATCGTCATTTTATAAACATTAAGCTTTCAACCAAATCAAAAGAAAGCTGCTATCACTGTGTCCAAGTACGACGATTCTGTCATTTCATCTTAACGCTATTCTCAAGAAATAAGACAATGGTTAGTAGGCACATCAATGTAATGAGTTGACTTGACATATAATGAGTGATGTACTTGATTGCTATACAAATAATGAAAATCACCTTTACTATGATTAATTATATTTTTGAATTTAAAAATATGTATGTTACTTCAACCTAAGATTAAATTTTACAATCAATACTTAAAACTTATGCTAATTATGCCCTTACATTGATAATATAATAAATTATAAAAATGTAGTAAATTTTACTATCCATATCGTAATTCGAATAAATTGTATAATGCACAAGTTTAAAACTTTTTTTCTCTAAAACTTCTGAATAAAAAATGTGTAACTAAATAATAAGCATGAAGATGAACCCAGAGAATATAATATCAATTGAAATCTGTTTTAAAAATTATCTTTTTAATCTATGTATTTTATATTTTTTTATAAAAACTGAAGTCTAAATGTAAATTTTGGGTATTTTATACGCGTCTAGATAAGTGTCATTTTGAAATTGAACTATTTAAAAGTAGATATATAAATCGATTATGAAAATTCATTTTCATTTGTTTTATTTTAATAGATTAAATAAAGCTCTAGTTATAGTAGGTATTTCTGTTTTAGATTTAAATACATGAATATATTATAAATGACGAGTTTTCAGGTAAAAGGTGAATATTTTTTTATTCATAATAATTTTGAAAAAAATAATGCAAGATAAAGAAGATTGAGTAATTTAAAAATAATGTATGATATTGGAAAAACTTAGTTAAAAATATAAATCTATTATATTATTTTAATAATTATTGTAAATTGATAAGATAAATATAAATTTTGTAAGAAATATAAACAATTCTGGTTTGTTATTGGGTTTTATATTTCTACAAAAGATTCACGAAAAAAAAAAGCAATTGTATAAAATATAGGATTTAAAATATAAACTTGAAATTAAGTTATAGGCAATTCTTACAGTATCATTCATGCAGATGAAAACCCTTACATTTGTAAAAGAATGATTTTATGTTGGAAAGAACTTCACTACAGACAATCATCTGTAAATATTGTAAATAATAATATATTATCAATGTGTAAAGTTGATCAATTACTTAATTGCGGTTAATTAGTCTTATCAAAAGGAATAATTAAGTATATTAATTGTAAAAGTAAAGTACTATAATGAAACTATAAAAATTAAAAAGAACAATGATGTAATTATTATTATAGTACTGATCTGTATTATGTGTGTGTTTAAAATTTAATCAATTTAAAATAAAAATCACTCTCGCATCCTTTTTAATATATTTGATTTTAATATATTAATAATACTACAGTTTTATTTGCATTCGATATAGATTGTTGATGATGTTATCCTAGTAAATAATATATAACCTATACCAAATTTGTACAGTATTTAGGCAAAAAATTATTATTTTAAAATAAAGGATAGCCCTACTATTTAAAATACTGTTTTCAAAAATATAAAAATTTCATTCACGTATCTCATCTCGTACATATGTACAAAAAAGACACAGTATTACATTGTGTAGCCTTTTGTAAATCGATATGAATTAATATTATTGTAAAAAATAAACGTAAATAATTTACAGATTTCGCATCTTCTATTATTACCTTATATTTAAATTAAAAGTAATGGAAATATTTTAGGTAAATTATATTTTTCTTACGCAGTTTAAATTGTTAATTTTTAATTAATTATATAACGTTTCTAAAAAAAATTTCAATATCTACTCTTTTTTGAGAAACGGATTGCAATAGGCATATAAATATAAGTGCTTACATATTTAAAACATTTTTCATAATAATTATCTCGCTAATAAGAGATCCATTAGTAAAAGTCACCATAAACAATAATAGTAATTTACTTTAATAATTATTAAACCTTATTATTAATGTATATTTTTTAAATATATTGTCACATGATTGATACAATCTATTATAAAATGAAGATGCATTTATTTATCAAAGGTTTAAAAAAAAAATGTAAAATATAGCGATATATATATGTCAACTGCCAAGGTTAACGCTCAAGCATTTAAAAATACTTTGCAAAGTCAATCGAGCTGTTTAAAATAGTGTTCTTTCTTAAATAGTTTTGTATATATAGGCAAATGTGACAGTGGGAACAGATAAACGTTGAGAAAATGAATTTACGATTAAAAACATTTCAAATCTTCCACAGCTATGAATACATAGTGAGAAAATTTGTGCATATATGTGTATAAACTGATATTCCTGAACATACATAAGAAAATGTCAATGCACTTTATTTTCCCGACGTAATGATTTTAGTATACAAAAAGTAAAATTTTTTTAAAAATTATTTCATCATTTCTTTTTACATAAATAGGCTGATAAATATATAATTTTTTAACGACTGTATTTAATTTATATTAAAAAGTAATTTACAGAAATATGAATGCAAATTACAAAAAAATAAATTTTGAATTTTTTGAAATTATTTCCAAGGGTTTTATATAAAATCATGTTTTATACTAAAGACAGGTGAACGTTTTTAATATTAAATGATAATAATGTCATTGAAAAATCATTTTCAATTGAATCCACAAGTAATTGTTGAAAAAAATACTGCAGTATATCTGTATAATAATATATTCACTATTTTTATTCAAAATAGTGTTTCTAAACAAACACTTTATTTTTTAAATAATAAATTTACGAAAATATTAATTACTAAAAAAGTTTTAATAATATTGAATTAAAATATTTATGTAAATACTCATGATATGAGAAATATTTTTTAAATAAAAAAAATTCAGTACAACTTTCTACTATTTTTAAAAGTTAATGTAAGATATTTTATATCAGTTAATTTAATTTCATTAATAGTTCATGAAACGTAAATCTAATTTTTATTAATATCAATTATGCTTTGATATATGTATACTATCTTTATGTGTATTTTATAATTGTTAATTATATTTATAATTTTATAAATATTAATAATTATTTGAAAATAAGAAAAAAAACATAAAATAAAACGTAATATTGAGAAAAATAAATTGTACAATTATAATTCAATTTCTTTGGAAGTCAACACTTTTTACAACCTTTTATAATAAAAATAAATTTTAAATTGATGTTTTAAACAGTTTTTCCTTAATTTTTTTATTTCTATAGATTGCATAAGAAATAGTTGACGTGAGTTCAAAAAAGTGCCAGAAACGCGAGAGCTTAAACCTCGTAATAATACACAAGACGTTATTGTCAAGAAAAGTATTCGCTCCATCAGAGTTTGTAAGGATACGTCACCAAAAATAACGAAAGAAATTTAAAATAAATAGATTTTTATGTGTATAAGTATATACAAGCGTTAAGATTGATATAGTAAATCTATTCATGTTTTAAAAATGGATCTGAACGTAAATAATGGATCTGAAGCTTTGAATACAGTAAAGTAATTATCACAAGAAAAGAGTTTTGTTGTTAAGGAGCGAATACAATATCTAATTGGTTAATGTAATTTTATATGTTAGATGTCTCAAACTCTGAAAAAGACGCAAAACTGCCCAGTACATTGTAATTTAAAAAAAGAGTTCTATTCTATCTTTAAAAATATAATTGTAAACTTGGATGTTTTTGGTATTACATATAAAGTTTAGATGTAGAACTTTAAACCAAATTACTCGGAAACACAGCTATATATAAACAATTTGTGCTCTGATCAACGAGTCGTTCTGGTCTAATAATAATAATTTATAAGTGCATGATGAAATAATGTATAAAGTTTTTGTATTTTTGAAATGTATAAAATGAACTGAACATCACTAAGTTTTGGTAATATTGATATTTGAAACGGTTGTAGTGATAGATTTAATTTTTTTTCATATTTTAAGAGAGCATTTGCTATTAAAATTAGTATTTTAAAAAAAAAGTTCCCAAAATAGATTTTTGGAACATACAAAAATAGTTATAACAATTAATGACAGAATATTAAAAGACGAAAATAATTTTTTAAAATAAATTATTTTTTAATTTTTGTTTAGATACATAATTAGTTAAATAAATATTTGCAGTAAAATTTTATATAATAATAATAAAGATTTGCTGCAAAGAACAATATCTATTACAATATTTATGTAACTTAATATATTTTTCATTTTAACAGATTGTTTATGTCAAACTAATAAACTTATTAATATTTATTAATGCTTTTATATGTAACTACGGTTCGTTCTATAATAATTTATTTTAATGTGCATTTTCATAAAAAAAATACAAACGATTAGTAGTTTTGTGAATTAATGTTACGTCAATTATATATCTATTTAATTGTTTAAGACTAACATAGATGAAAATTGTTTTAATATTATAAATAAACTATTAAAAACTGAAAAAAACTTGACTTAATTTAAAGAAATTTTTTTTATTTCATTTAATAAAATTTGGCTAATAATATCATTAGTATTATATTTAATTTGTAAACTCTGTCACATGCTGAACTAAATAAGAAATGTAGGTATATCTAAGAATAAGTGTACTAGGGTGGACCCGAACTTGTGATCGAAATGCTGGTAGATTAATATTTATTCCGGTTTAATTGTATCCTAGGTCGTCTCACTTGTATCAATACATTATATATTATCCTATTCTCATAAATAATAAGGAGTGAAATCATGTACATTGTACGAATTAAAATATACAAAAAATAATACGTTTCTAGTTTTTTATTTGAGGCGAAAAATGATGGGTATTTTGTCTATTTATGTTATGTGATAAATTAATTGACATTATTACTAATCGGACATCATTTACTCTGTAAGTAGATATCTACAAAATACGAATTCTAACGTATGCAATTTCGGTTAGTTATTCATAGAAACTGTAGTAGCGTTGCAGCCCGTTTTTAAGATAGATGCAAATCTTAATTAATAATACAAATAATATACATTATATATTGGATAAAAAAAAAAAAAAAATTTACGAAACTTAAATTACTTAAATTGTAATATAGTATCACTTTTTTACATGTCTTGCAATAGTATGAAGAATTCTATATTTTAGCACAAAACTATCAATAAAAACTTGAGCAATAATTGAAGATTGTACTTACATACATATACATATAATATAATGTAAAAATTAAGCAAACTATATGTTTTAAAATATGCAATTGTTCATTTATCTGAGATAACCTTGACATAACTATGTTGGCATCATAACAAAAGTTATCTAGATATTATTAAAAATTGGGTTTTTGTTTACGCATTTTAGTTTGTTCATGTATTTCGTAAAAATAATAATATGGCTAACTTGTAAATAAATTTTGTAAATGTAATTATAATATCGATTGAAAGAAATAACAGCGCTCCAATCCAAACAATAATTTTTTTTATGTAAGGCAAATAAAAAGTATACATATTCATGCGATAATACGTAGTGTTATTGCATATTTCTAAAAAGTACCAAATCTTAGCTATTGGTATTTACGAAATAAGCCACTAAAATAATATTAACTAATTATTTATCATCTTGCTGTACACTACAATTTCTTTATATATATATATTCAGATATATTCTAAAAAATTTTGATCATAATTAGTGAGTTAATAATTGCGCATTAAAAATATTCACTAATTTTAATGTTTAGGAATGGGTTTCATAGATCTTATTTTAAAAATAAATGAGAAACTTTTGAATGAGACGTAGATAGTAATTGCATTAAAGTATTAATATTTTCATAAAACATAAAAACTCGAATTATTTTAATTCAAAATGTACCCTACTAATGACGTGACCGATTAAATGGACAATACAAAGGTATTATTATTGGCTCAAATTAGACGGTTATTCACATGTGATGAATGTATCTTTTAAGATTCAGAAATGATGTTGGGGCTGGAATCAAGGGATAATATATGTTAAGCAAAATGCAATATGAGCACGTGTGTTCCAAGCGGAGGTGTCGCCCTGAGCACATCATGTATTTCGATCTGCTCGATAAAGTCCGACGGATCACGTGAAGTTCATTCTGCTTAGCAATTGAGTGCAATCCTATTTAATAACGACGCAATGGTACTAAGCGAGAAAACGAGATCTCAATAAAGAAGACGCGATCGGAGACAAGGTTTTCTAAGGGACCACACGGATCTCGGATTTCAAACGGGTACACATGGATAAAAGTTGTTGCAGGGAAGTTGGCAATATTGATGGTTTTGCGGGAATGGAAATGGGGAAAGGGGTCGGACCGAATATAACGTGGCGCCGACCGCAGGTACGCCGTTTTGTGGCTTATTACCTCATCCTCGTCACTGTCGTCGTAAACTTCTCGAGTGGTTGTCGTCTTGGTTGTTCTAGTCGTTTTTCTCGTTGTCTTCCGCGTGATAGGGCTGACCTTGTCGTGGGGATTATCCCAGTCTTGAAACACTTCGGTCGCCATTGCGCCGACTCACAATGTCCTCGGATCTTACACTTTCACACGCTTGGGCTTCCTTCTGTTCGATCTTCTACGATCGGCTCTACGATGAATGGATGCAACTATCCTCTAAGGCTGCTCACCGTAGCTTCGTCCTCACCATCCATTTCGTGCCCGAGGATTAACCGGGCCCTCCTAAAATCTTGCCAAATACACGAAAACTCAGGCCCGAGGGTCGCTACGGTCTCGTAAGAGGAAGAGCGCAAGAGCGTTAATATTTTACTAATCGCTGGCGAGTGTAAGACTTTTGGCAAGGATTTTGACTGTCCGTAATGCTCTGATTTTACCGTGATAGAAATAGAGCGCTAAAGAGTGAAAATCGATAGCTTCAGGGAACAAATTTTTGTTTAACGTACTTCCTTTGACTATTGCCGCGCACCCACATCAACTGATTGCCCTTAATGGCAAACTATTTATTATTGCGCAAATTATTTATACACAATGAGTACTCTATTTCGTTTTTTGTTTTTTGTCGATTTCATTCACTTTGAGATGTATTTCTAATTATAAGAAATTAAGTACTTATCATTATTCTGATTTGAAATAGAACTTTAGGCTTTGACTCGATCAAAGTCATGCAATTCTTCATACCACTAGAAATCACGCAATTGTAAAATATTTTTAGAGAATCAGGTGTTTCTAAAAACAATGGAAATTGTAACAGTAATACCAAAGCAAGGTCAGTTGTTTATAAACTTACAGTATCTTTCATAATACAAAATTTTATTCTTTAAATTTAAAAAGACGGGAGTCATCTATGTATTAATTAAAAACAAAAAATTATTTATTGGTAATTATTTATGAGTGTTGTTCTTAATATTTACTCTCTTGGCATTTTCTAATGCGAAAATATTTCTTGCGTCAGAGTTTTGAAGAATCCCGATGAAATGTACATGAAAAGAAGAGATATTTATAAGTCTTCATTGTTTAATGCCAATGTAATGTTCAATGGAAAATTATTATAAATTATTTAATATATGATTATTGTTCAATATAAACATGTCATACATTAACAAATAGTTAATTTTAAAACTTTTGATACTTAGAATACAACCTGAAAATTTTCTATTAGACAAAACTGTTGTAAACTAGTCTTTATAGAAAACTAAATATTTGAAAAAATATATAGTAAGTTACAAAAACAATTGTTTTTATAATTAGTGGGAGTTTTATTATTTGCTTGTATTAATTAACTTAATATCTGATATTAATTGAAATTCATAGTGAACCGAAAATAAAGTTTCTTAACATAGTGGAAAATCATTAAATGTTATTCATTATTAAAGTATCAATTTATTTAGACTCTTACACATCCTTCTATGGGGTTCGACTTAAATTACTTAAGTTATTATATAACAATTTAGATGAAATATTCGGCATTTCGATAAATATAAATTAAATGAGTATGAAAATGACCAGTTCTGATTCATAGATAAATTGCACATTTTAAAACGAAATTAATTTTTTTACTTTAACAATGACTTTTTAACATTAATTTTCATTTTATATAATATTTTGTCATATCAAAAGTAATAAAGTGCAGTATATATCAAGGTTGGTGTACATTAAAATTAAAGCAAAAAACAAATTTTGTTAAACTATTTATATTTTTATCTGGAAATTAAAGAATTATGAATATTTCTTTAAAATGACACACCGTATAAATGCGTTTATTTAACAACAATCACAATTTGAATCACGTATAAACTGAAAAGTCGGTTGCTTTTGGTAAATACTGTGACAATTTCTAAAACCATAAGTCATTGAAGAGATAATATTTGTATCCTCTATAAACTTGTTCCAGCGATCACTAAAATGTGGAGAAAACTTGTAACAAATCTACTAAAAGGTGGTATTTCAAAATCACACACACACGCGCGCGCGTGCTCAAAAATGCCAGAGATTCAGAAGCGAGCAACCCTTTAGCGAACTTCACGGAATACCAGGAAAAGAACTTCGAAAATCAAAAACTGCACTGGTGAAGGCCCCGGTCGACCCCGTCAAGCCGCCACGATCACCGCCGATATTGCAACGAGTTACGCCCCGTTATCTCGCTCGATTATCCTTTCGTTTGTGATTACGCCCTTCACTTTCTCACACTTTCGATCTTCATCCCATATTCTCTCTCTCTCTCTCTCTCTCTCTCTCTCTCTCTCTCTCACTTCCTCTGTCTCACTCACCCTCTCTTTCCTTCTCTCTCTCTCTCTCTCTCTCTCTCTCTTTCTCATTCGCGTTCTATCGCGCACTCATTCTTTTTCTCTCTTTTTCTCGATACGCCCTTGCACACATGCAAATTCAACAACACGGCGAAGCCCGTGCGAGAGACTGAGAGCCTCGGGGCTCAGCGCGCGGCTGCCGGTCCAATTTCCAGAAATACAGAGGAGGAACACGAATGGTGTAATATTAGGACCGTGTCGTAGTGGGACGGGGCACGAGGTAAGGAACGAGAACCCACGTCGTTGCCGTTGCATCGCCTGCATGCGGATGCCGCGACGCGCAACGGGGCGACGCGCGTCGAGCATCGCCGACGATATCGCTAAGCGGAATTCGAGTAACGAATGTTCACAGGCCGCTGATTTTTGCGGGTAGGTTGTATTAACGGGCCGGGGCGGGGAGGGCGCAGGTAAACACGGCTTTACTGCGATAGAAAAAGATGAATATTAGTCCATTTACCCTTGAAGATATTAGCGATAGACGGATTTTTTACTCTAACCAAGTGGAAGTGAGATTATCCTAGATTGTGCGTTACATGTCATGATATTTAGTATGACTGAATTCTCTTATATCAATAATTTTATCATATACGACTAATTTAAATAGCTATTATTATACAATCAAACACATTTTTTTATATAGTTAATTTGAATTTTTTAAATTATTAATATTGATATAATGATTTTATAAATAATAGCGTTAATATTCAAATCCAATTAAAAATAAATTTATTCCGATTAAACAAAAAATCCTCAACTTTGTATATTTTTACAGTATGTACAGTAGTACTGGATAAAAACATTATAATGGATAACAATTATCAAAATGAATATGTTTAAGAATAAATTCCGGAGAATAAAACCTTTGTATACATAAAGTTTTTTCCTATATCTAAAAAAAATAATAATTTTAATAGAATGAATTTTTTGGTACATATATTTTTAAAATTTTATTGAATGAAGATTTTTTTTTATAAATACCTTACATGTATTATATGTGAATATTACTTTAAAAGCATCTTATGTCGTGTAATATAATTTGTTCTTTTTACAAATATTGTTTAGTAAAAATAAATTTATAAAATTTACATAGGAATTAAAAATTTCCAAAATAACCTGCATTTTTTTAAATTTCAATTATAATGTAAAAAATTTTTTAACTTTTCAACATACACTTCTTTTTAAAGCTAAGGAAGTTAATGTTAAATTTGATATATATTTTAAAATTATTTTTATGTTCTCTATAAATGTCTTACCCATCATCATAATACTAAACAGAATTAAATTTTTAGTTGGATTTAAAAATAGCACGTTCGTGTACTTGTACCTTAAAGTTTAGTTTACTTAGACTTCACTTTGCTAAGTGAAAAACATCTTTATTGTACTAACAACTAAAACAGTGATTGGATGCTTGCTGATCGATTTCAGTTTAAATATTTGCTCTAAAATTAAAATTATTTTTATTAGCGCAGTATGTGTAATTTAAAAATAAAAAATTCTCATTTTTAGTTAAACAGTCAAACAAACTTTTTAGTTAAAGATATCTATGGACTAAGATGATGAGATGAAGAGACTATGGACTAGATAAGGTAATAGGTTTCATTAAGCTGATTATATTAATTGCTTACATATTTTAGTTAGATAAGATATCTTTTGAATTTATCAGCAACTCTAACAGTAGTAATTTTTGTAATTCTACTTATAATAATTTGTTCTCTAGCCAAAAAAATAGAGCTTTATGGGTATACATTTTTTTATTTAAAATAAAATTATATAAAATAAAATCTCTATGTCTTGTCTTACCCTAAATAAAGATATTTGCTTATGCGACTTTCGTAGTGAATACTCGATTTCTTATTTCCTATTTTTTTACTTTCATTGTTTATTATTTTTGTTCTGAATACTTTTCATTTTTTAAATACTGATTCCAAATACCGATGGTTTCAAGTTTTTACGTAAAAATACAACTTTTGCAGTCTTCAAGATCGAATAAGTCACATTTTTTTACACTTTTGACTTATTAAAACCACTGCAATTATATATTTACCAATTAATCATTTTTTAGCGCAGTTATCAAGTTATCAAATATATAAATATATGAGTGTCATTTCAATTCATATGTTCAAATAATTTTCAAAAATATTAAAACATGAATTTCTCGTAAATAAAATAACTTCATTTATCTTTGTTGAACATTTTATTAACTAAAATTTTTAGGCCACATCAATATTAATTTCTGTATTTAATATAATATTCATTATGATAAATGGTAGTGAAAATAAAGTTTAAATAAGTTTATTTTATTCTAACATCACATTATAGGTACTTCTTTTTCATTCAAGAAAGAACTGTAAGCTATAATGTACTTAATTATGGCATAAAATAGAGAATATGTTTTTATTTATAATTTTTAAAAGGTATTATATGTATACATATTTTTAATAGTCTACGATATAAAATCACAATCGTTTTTAAAATCATAATAAAGAGGTTGATTTTAATATTTTGTGCATTCATAAGTCGATACTTCATTTTAGTTTCGTTAAATATATTCATGCTTTGAAATTAATTATGGATTTGATTCAATTGACTTTTGTTCTTGTTAATAACATAAGCATTGATTCATAAATCTAATAAAAAAAACACTAATCTACTATTTTGAATTAGTATATAAATTATTTCAATACTGTTCATTAGTTTGGTTTCAAGTAATCTTTCTTAATGTTTAAAATAGTTTCCTATTTTTATAAATCTAGACTGAACTTTTGAAATGTTTATACATTTCAATTTTTTACATGTACATATTTCATACATTAAAAATAATAGGTACAGCTTCATTTATATTTATTAATACGTTTATGCTTTGTATTGAGTTAAGTATTTTAGTATTCATTATCCATTTATTTTTATAATTTTTATCTGATAAGTCCGAATTCAGAAACATTTTTCGATTCTGTATATTATAGAGAAAACTTTTAAAGATAAAGTACAGACAAACTCGTGAGATAGAGCTCATTCATTCAGAACAGATGACTATAATCTCTTTTTCAGGATTGTTATTTTTTCGTAGACTTGCGGAAACGATCGCACGCGCGAGCTTCGTCGCGACAACGGCTAACGTACGCAAGAAAATTATTTCGGGATGAAGTGGTTACGGATCTATTCTTGATGTCCCCCTGAGTATAGTAGTCTGAACGTTGCTGTGCAAACATGGATTGAAGAAATTGCGAATCGAGAGACTATGGAGTGGAGTATGAGAAGGTAGAAGCATGGAAATAAGAGAATTCAACATAAAACTTCCGATACTTTTTGATTAATAGTTAATTAATAGTTAATTCTTTATCTTCTTTTGAAATACTTAAATCATAAAGTGTGTAGAAATATTTTTTTTTTGAAAATTGAAATTATCTTGATCTTTCATATAAAATGTCATTCTACTTGACTAAATATCATTAAAAATTATTAACGTGATCGAAGAATAATTTAAATTTCTAAATAAACTTAAGTTAATAGGAACAGATAACTATTTTCATAAAAACTGAATATATAAAAAAATATTTTTTGTTCTTGTTTACTGATTTTCGAATTAAGTATTTTTTTCTTCGAAGAAAATTTTTACAAAAAAATGAGTTAAACATATTATTAAAAAATGGCAGTACTTTTTAATTTACATTTAAATTTTATATAGAATGTCATAAAATGTATTACACAATATCGATTTTTCTTCAAAGAAGTGTAAACGTTAGAAACTAATAAATATTTGTTTTAAAAAAATTTAGTTACAAAACCCTTTTTTAATGAAATTTTTTATATTAAATTACCATTTTTTCATTAAAACTGTTTTTATTAACATAAAACACGTATTTACGTATTAGAAACTTGATAAGTTTTTTAAATATTAATAATATTATGTAGTGAGATGATAAGGCTTTTTTGTTTTTTTAAATAGTTGTTCTGTAATGAAATTCGTTAAAAACACTTGACTTGTTTTTATTTTATTGTATTTTAATCATAATAAATCAGATATTATTCATAATATATATTTATAAAAAATGTCCATAAGTTCAATGAATGAATTTTGTTGTAGATAGAATTAATTTCAAATAAGAGACCGAACACTTCGTGTTATATTTTAAAATTTGTCTATTTACTTACATTAAAATTATTTTGTCAGATATTATATTTGTAACACGATGTTTTAATTAACTAAAATTGACGTATTATGAGAAATAGGATAAAATATTCAGTAATAGGATAATTAAGAAGTCTTCAGAAAATTTACTTCGTTTCATAATAATTGGTTACTAACGAAAGCAATATAAATATACGGCTACGGTATTCCGAATATATGTGTAATTGGTGTACAAATGATTTAGAGTATAAAATATTCATTTATCTGAAGTTAAGAAGATTAAGTTTTAGAATAGATTTAATAGAATAATTAAATATAATATTAAAAAGAACAAAAATGTTGAGTTTGATAACAAATTTAGTTGTATGAGAAAAAATTTGTTAAATAAATCAATTTGCCAATTTTTTTATAATCAAAAAAATAAATAAAAAATATAAACCATTATAGAAAACGTGAGTTTTTTGTTTATTTATTAACTATTCAATTTAATATTAATAATGTTCTCTTTGAATTTATATTCGACAAAGCATCTGTAATTACCGTAACAAAAAATTTATGAATTGTGTATTAATTGAATGTTTAATAATTTCTTTATAAATAACAATAACATTGTCAAATTAAAAATATTTAGTGTATTAATGGTTACCGCCTGGAAAAAACAAAAAATACTGTATTCTTTCATTAATTTTTTGGTGTTTTAATAACTGATCTCAAACGATTAAGAAATTAAATTAAAGAAATTTTATATAAATTAAAGATTTATGACACGTGGACTTTGTTAAGAATGAAACATGATCTCATTTTTTAAATCGTAGCAAACATTTCATCCAGTTCAATGTATTGCTTTTCGCAGTTCAGGCAGTTCAATGTAGCTTTATTTGAAAATGGCCAGATTTATTTGCTGATGTTCAAGCGTGAAATATTTTAGCGATCTTATTTTGAAAATTTTCATATAAGGAGTATTGAAAATTTCAATTTGAGTATTAAATATTTACCAGGGCTTAAAATTTAATTTTGATTTAAAATAATATCGTTTAATACATTTTATTTTTATTTAATTTTTTAATTTTACGTTATTTAACTAATTTATTTTTTAAATATAAAATTATTAAAATTAAATATAATAAAATTATTGTTAAATATGAGACTACTCTATGTAATTAATCCTTTTATTATTAGAATTTTTTTTAATTAAAAAAATCATAAATTTCTTAAAAGAATTTAAAAAAATCAATTACACTAATTTACAAATTATTTATATGAACTGCACAACATTAAAAAAATTATCTTATCAAGTAAAAATTAATTTAATTAATTTAATGCTATAACTTAATTATTTTAAATTTATTTAGTACTAGTATTAAGTTAAAATTTCATTTAAATGTTTATAGTCTCAAAATTAAGTCTTAAAAACAACAGAATTTACTAGCAAATTCATTACGTAGCAAAGAAAAATAGTTTTGAAATATATGAAAATGCTTTAGATTCCGAATATTTTGGAGAAAACAGAAAAAAACGAGATTTGTCTATGTAGAAACATGATATTATCTATTTATAGTACATATTTTATTGTAAATTATTTTAAAAATATATATCTTACTTTAATATTAAATAGTTGATTAATTTTGTTTGACTCGAGTTGATTAATTTTCTTATGAGGGCCTTTTTACTTTTTTCATTCTCAAAATCATTGGTTTCAATTTAATATAATTTTAATAGTTCACATTACCTTTGCATTAAACGCATATTTCATTATTTCTCTAAAATATGCTATTGTATTATAAACAAAATGATTACTATTACCAGCATTTATTTGTGTTGCGTTAATCAATTCTAAATCAGGAAAATTTTAAATAAAATAATATAAGGTCCCGACACAAAACTACGTTTTTGCATGTTTGTATAAAATAAATAGAAGCAATTTCCAAGTAATAAATATCCATGTTTCGAATGGTGACAGTTTTTACGTCACTGTTGCATTAGGCATAAAAATATGAGGTAAAAGAAAGCTATTTAGATATTACATATAAAAAATGGTTTCCTTTGCTCAATCTGATCACTAAAATGATATGAAATGTAATATTTTCTGGCAAAAACGAAACCTGCCAAAGACACATATATTCATATATTCAAACATTACTCATTAGACTTAAATATAATGATTTTAACTAAAAAACTACGTAAGTTAAAGCGCATAATGTATAGATGATTAAAATAAAAATAAAATTAAATAACATGCTAAAAATGTCAGTCTTTTTCAACTCTATTACTGCTCGCCAAATCGTATTTTGATTAACTACTAGCAAATAGAACCAAATTGAAACTGTTTTCGATAATGTCATATTGCGTAAAATATTTCCATTTTTGAAAAATTCTAGGTAATAAGTTTTTAATAATTTTTTTCACATTAATTTTTAATCAATAAAAAATATCTAATAAACAATAACTTTGATACATTGACTTTTATTTAGTAAAGTAATGTTTTTCAATAAACATGCATTAAAACAGCAACGAGATATTTGCCAAAAATTTATCGATGAAAGAGAAAGTATATAATTTATATGATATAAAAAAAAATTTTCACAAGCAGCTTTATTTAAAAAAAATGAATTGAGTTTACAAAAATGGTTGTATATTGAACTTGAAAAGCTGTTTTTACAATGTATTAAAAAACTAATTTAATAGGAGACTTGAATTTAAAAGCTCTACTATCGGAAATTTGCAAAATGTATAATAAATATTGCAACGTTTGGAAAAAAATTTTTTTTTTAATAAGGTATTAGTAACGTTTAGTGTAGTGAAACAGGAATTTAAACTTGTTTAAATATAAAAAAAGAAAAAAAAAGTTCTAATCAATTTAAATCTGATACAAACAATAAATGTTTAAAAAGATATTGTACAAGTAAATGGTAGATTTTGTATTTTCATAAATATTTTTAAGATTGATAGTTAACCAATTTTTAATTCAGATACAGTTGATACTTAATTATAGTTTCAAAATATATAAAATTATTGACAATGCTAGTCAAAACAAAACTTTGTGCAATAAGAGATACCTTTATTTATATTTATCGATTATTAATAATTAATTCAATTGCTTTATAATTGTAAGAAATTTCGGAACAAAGATTTCTGAAAGAATTAAATCGTTCAATATTTCGTTAATATATTATTAAATAATAAGATTATGGTTCAATTATATTTTCATTAAAAAAGAATTAAATATTACATGTTCTTGTATCTGATTAACATAATCAGATTTATAATTATCTTTTTAATCTATTTTTTAAACAAAATTTTAATAGTTTAAAGGTTTAGCTTTCTTTAAACAATAAAATAAATTGTTTTTTTTTATCATTTTTAATGATTATTAACATTTATATTTTTAATAAGCATATAATATGGCTAATATTTATCGAAATAAACATATACATTGTGTATATTAATCAAATAGTAGAAAAATCTGAGTAGTTGAAACAAAAAAAACTTCTATTTCTATTATTTAACACAAATGTATTGTTGTTTTTTCTATAATTTATTCTCTCAATAATATTATTTCTTATAATAAATAAAAAAAACTAGATTAAACATCGAACGAATTGCAAAGAAGATTGACTCAAAAGTATTATTTTAAATAATTGTGTCAACTAAACATAACTCCCGAAAACAAGATTAATAACCTATATATAATATATTAACGTTAATTGTTTTTATTATTTGTTATGTACTAAATAAATAATAGAAGGAATGACCTGTAAGTCGACGACTTGATACAACGAACCTGTACAAGCTATATAAAGCCACTATGTCCGATTTTAGCAAGACATTTGAAAATTTTTATTGCATCCATCTACTTCTGTTTCGTGTCTGTTTTAAACAATGAAGTATCACTCTACTTCTACATTTATTTTATCAATGAGAGACGCAAAAATAATATTTGGCACGATTCATCTTTCCATTTATATAAGAATCATCAGTACCGTTTCTCGAGAAATAAAGCATAGAATGAGAGACTGAAAATGAAAAAGGGAAAAAGGGACTAGATGGAAAATAGAGAGAGAGAGAGAGAGAGAGGGTGAGGGAGAGGGAGAGGGAGAGAGGGGGGGGGGAGAGGGAGAGAGAGTGGGAGAGGGAGAGAGAGAGAGGGAGAGGGAGAGAGAAAGAGAAGAATATCACAATTAAAAATTCAATAATTTCGCATTTTTTTTTACTAGATGACTTGCATGATATATTAAGTGGATTCCATAATTTACACCTGTATTTTTTTTTTTTTATTTATATAATACTTCCTACATCATAAGATAATTAGAACATGCGAATTTACTGCTTTTTACGAAAAAAATCTTTTATTAAACACATATTAGTTTTATTTGAATAAATGGTATAAAATGCAAGGTTTTTAAAAATTTATAAAGTTGTGCATATTACATTTATAACAGTATATAATTGATACATAAAATATCATATTTCAAAGTTTAAAGATTTCCTTATTTTAATTATATTCTAAAAATTTACTCAATTTTTACAAAATTAGAAAAAACTTTTTTTTTAATTTGAATTCATTTTTCTTAAAAATAAAATTAAATTTTATTAAATTTATTTTCAATATATTGTGGGGTCTGATTTGTCCTACTATATAAAGAATATTAATAAATCTTCTAAATTTTCATTTAAATATATATTTTCGTTAAAAAAAATTTTTTAATTTCATACATTAAACACAGCACTCAAAATTTTTGAAAAAATATAAAATTTTGATTATAAAATATCAAATCAAAGATACTATTTAATGCAAAATGTTTGTATACAGAAACATTGCACAAATGAGGATATTAACAAATCTTACGAATTTAAAATCTAAATTCTTTATGAATTTATTTTTATTTTTTCAATATTTTTTTAATAAATATACATACCTACAAAGTGGAGTATTCAGATAAAGCTGTAGTATTTTCAATATGAATAATAGCCTTGAATTTCTTGGAGTTACATGCAAAGCAATTAATGTCCGTTAATGTGATAATGATTAAATAGATATTTAAAAAATAAAAAATGAATAAATTTAATAAAAATTCACAATAATTCTAGATTTAATTTCAAATAAAAAACAATAAAATTATTGTATTTATTTGAAATGTGGTTCGAAGAGTATGATTTTAAAAATGTATTTAAAAATTTATTTAAACAGTATTTCTCTACTGAAGTTATGTATTAAATTAAAAAAAATATTTTGGGGAAAATAGAAAAACTTTCATTATAAAAAAAATGACTTTTAATAATTTGAATGACTTTGAATAGTTAATAGAGTAATGTTCTGATAGGATGCTTAAAAGGAAAAAATATTATTTTGATTATATTTTGATTAAATAAATATTATCAATAAAAAAATGTACCTCATAAAAATTTAAATGTGATAGACTAGTTATTGTTGCAAATAATAAGTAAATCATGTTACACCATAGAACAAAAAAAGTTGTTTAATTTAGACTTTAGTTTAATTTTTGAATAAAATTAAATATGAAAATGGAACTATAATATTATAATCATAACTATGGTGAATTTTTTCATAACTAGAAGAGTTTTTCTGTAATGAAGAGATATGTTATTTTATAACAAATATATCAAAAACTACATAAATTAGATAGTAGTAATTTATTAAAGCAATAATAAAAATAATATACTTAAATAATAAATAGTAACGCCCTTTAAAATTGCGCTTACATATATCTCACCATATAAATAAGTAATTAAATTAATTAAATAAATAATGGTCTAAATAAAAAAACAAATGTTTTTTGAAATCAGATGAATCATTTTATAGAAATTTTAAATTAGATAATTTAGATAGTTTAAAAATTAACAAAAATTTTACATAATATTATTAATTGCTATTTTTTTGTTTTAAAGAAATTATGACAAAATTTATTCTGTTATAAGAATTATATATTTTTTGCAAAACAGAAAAAAATAGTAGTAAAATGGAATTTTATTAAAAAATTAATTTATATACTGTAATTAAACAATAAAAATAAACGTATTAGAAAATAAAGTTAAAAAAATTTTTGAGAGGGAAAGAAAAAATTATAAGAAAAGTATTTGTTACGCCATAAATTAATAAAAGCTATCGTTCATTTCTCAATATTTTAATTGAAAATATCAATGACATTTATGTATCTAACTAAAAAATATTTGTAATGATTAATAAATATGAGACATGAGTCATGTCGTAGTAAAGTTTAAATAAGCAAATTCAAAATTGGTTCATAAGAATACTTCAAAAATACTATTGCTGCCAAAATAGAAAACAAGAGTAAGCTTTTACTAATGACTATTTTTCTTATGAATAACTTGTCTCGAGTACGTAATATAAAGAAGCTAAAACTAATTGCTGTTGATTAGACATGTGGCAATGTGTTTAGATGGTATGAATACGTTAAAAAGAGAAAATAAAAAAAGAAATAAAATGAGTAATTTAAAGAAACTCTTTTTACTGCGTATAATGATCTATAGAAATCATAGATAAATTTGTAAAACCAATTATAGAATCAAAGCAGTTTTTTAATAATATGCAATTTTATAAAATGCACTTTTATATAAATAAAACCAAATAAAACAGAGAACAAATATATCATTCTTTTGTATATATTAATTATGATTATATTGCTTATTGTTTAATTAAAAAAAGTAACATATTTGTTTAAAACACCTATTAAATCAAAGCTATATAGGCTTAAGCTATAAAAGCAATTAAAATAAATAAAGTATTCTAAATCAAATATATAGAATGTTATACAATAAATTCAATCAATATTAAAAAAATTTTGGTTTATTAGAAAAAATAAATCTTATAATTACTTAAAAAATATTTATAAAATACGTACTCTCGGTTATTATATACCAAATTAAATGAATTCACTTCTATATAATAATTATTACTGTTGTAAAAATAATTCGTAGAGATAATCTGCACAGACTGAGACTATCATGAATAAGTAACACAATTTTATTAAATTAATTTTATTAAATTAACAGTTCCTATGAATAAATAAAAAGTTTATATATTATTATTATTAATTTTCAATTAAATTTATTATATTATTTAAATTAAAAATTAATAAGTAAATACCATACGTATAGTATAACCAAAAAAAAATTTTGTGACTTTTACTATTACAACATTTATTGTTTTTTTAAAGTTATAATATTCGATTTATCTCACACTGATACGTAATCTAAAAGTATTATATTAATTATGTTAAATTTAACAGGAATTACTGATTTTCTTATTGTTTTATATTAAAATAATAATACTCAAATGCTTTCATTTAATAAGATTATCATTATTATAATATTGAATTATCAGTGCAAATATCAGAGTAATAGGTTCAATTTTGTAAGACTTTTCGTTCCTTTGACGTTTATAATTTATTTATTTTCAATTTCACTATAACACAATTTTCAAAATTTCCTATAATTTGAATTACAGGATGTTGTTACATGAATTCTTTTTTACAAAATATTTGTTTCTTAATATTTTATTTCTTTAAGTACATAACAACGTTTCTTTGCATTTCACCCATTCTCAACAATCCATTAATTCACGCCTCTTCCTATGTTATTCAACCTTTATATTAAAAACATATCCCGTTATCGATTGGCTAATACTAATTTTTTTTAACTGTATATTTTTAACGTTTCATTAAAATAATAATAAATATAAAAAATAATTTATAAATAACTCTTGCGTTGCTATTGAATTTTTATCATTTCAAATCAATCTTCAATCAATTTTGAATTATTACAATTTGAAGGAAACGATTCCTTATCCCCACTACATAAAATATATAACATTTATTATTAAAAAAATATTTTACTTGCACCCTTTTATGACTTATATATTTGTATAATAAATACTGAAGAGTATTGTATTATCTTATGACTTATCATTTAAAAAAATTTATTATCTGTATATAAAAAAAAATTAAAAAAACCATATATATAGTAGAACCTTATAAAAATGATATAAAACTTGTAAGCAAATAATAATGAGTTTTTTAAATTTTGGAATCGAGAAATTGAACAATTTTTTTTTCATTTAATATTTTTTTTTTAATTTTAATGGATGCTATACTTCAAGCTAACTATTTCAAGTAAAAAAGTAGTTTCTTAGAAATCTATAATAAATATTTAGAGATTTATATCACTTGGAAGAAATCTGAACAGATCAATTACGAGAGCCTTCTTGAATAGTCTAGATCGCACTTGAGAATGACCATGTACATAATTTCAAAAGATCTTTGCGTGGAAAAACGTCATATTACTGAATAGGTTACGTAGACCGAATTTTGATGACAGATAAAGTAAAAGGTCATCATAAATGCTATTAAATACATAACATATGTATACTTATTTATTTTTTGATTCACCTAAATGTAACTATTTATTATTCCGAAAATAGTTTACAATAACATTGAATTTATAGAAATTTTAATTTATAAGGTAAATTTAACTATTTTTAGTACTATTATATATCATTTTGAAATAAAGTTTTATTACTGCAAAAGAATAAAAAATAATTAAATAGAGAAAGGCAACTATTTTAAAAGTTATATTTTAATGAACTACTCATTGAAATAATTATTATTAATAACTTCATAAGCAGATATGTTTGATAATTTCCAATTAATAAATACTATTCTACGTTGTTATATTTCACGTACTTTTGATTAATGTTAATGTATATCAATCTTTTTTCGTGTAACTGTTAGGTATAGCATTGATTTTTGAAAAAATTTGTTTTTTTGTTAAATTGTGTTAACATATATCACAAGCTAAGTAAGTAACTTTGGAAGAAAGACAGGGAATATCATAAATTGTTTTCCTTAATATTTTTGTGCACACTTGAGGTTAATTTTAATCATCAAAAGTAGTTTTTAACATTTACAATAAAGTTTCATGATATTTAGAATATACATAAGTTATTGATGATCAAAAATTAGATGACTGTTAATAATAACCAACTTTATCATTGCATTTTTTTATTATCTTCCTAATATAAAATTGAAATAATATAACCGTTAGATTTACATTGCATTATTTACGAATTTAATTTAATTTTAAATCACTTGTCATACAACATAAAATGATTAGTGGCATACATTGTTATAATAGCAAAAAGATTTTGTTGTTTAATCATAAAGTATTTTAATTCTTTCATATTTACTTTAAATTACAGACATCATCACACCTTCATTTTTGACAAGCGTATGATTTTGTATTAAATAATAATTAGTGTTTTAAAATTGACAATTTCAAACAAATTTTTTTTAATGGATAGTTTACTATAAGTGGAAATTCCGTTGTCACTTTAAATATTTTTTATCATCACTTCGTAAAATAGCTTTCTGATGAAATATTAGAAAAAAATAATTTTTGAATAAAAAATAAAATTTCTTAATAAATTTTTAATAAAAAAAAAACATTAATCATTTTTAAATAAAACTCTTTAAATATTAATTTTTTTTAAGAAGAATTTGCTCTGTATTTATTGTTCTTAATATAATAAAATAGAAGAATTAATATAGTAAACAAAAAAGTAATATATTTAAAAAAAAACATTAGTAAGAGTAACTGAAATAAAAAATATAGGTACTGTTATCTAGTAAAAATACTTTTTTGTTACCAACAAAATATTTTATTTACCGACTATGATAATATAAATCTACTTTGTAGATGGCAGTACATCTGTTGCAGTTTTGTTAAAGCTTTTGATAAAAGTATTAAAAGCTTTATATTTAGAGCTACAGGTGGAGCATCGGTCAATAATTTTACTACTTAAATATTTTTTAACTTAAAAAAAAAAGTAAAATAGGTTATAGAATTATTATTTATGTGTTTTCATTACGTCTGTTCTTTATTTTATTATTTCCTTATTAAGAATGTTAAAAATAATATGATTTATTACAGAATTTTAAAAAACTTTATACGCTTAAAGCCAAAAACTTAAATAAAAAAATTATTTATATTATATGATGTACTAATAAATTAATGAATTATTATTTATGAATGAAAATCTTATGGACTAAAACCACATCATTTTAAGATGTGTTAATCGCATTATAATTACAAACATATAATTAAATTTTAAAATTATTTTTTTTTGTATATACCGTAATTGCAATTATTAAACATTACTTATATAATAAGCTTGTAGGAAAAAAAACAACTTTTTTTATACATTTAACTGTTTGTCGCAATTGTCTAGGTACTATAAATAATTAAAAATTTCATTGATATATATTAGATTTTAAATCTGAAGCATTAAAGTGCATAATAAATATTTTTTAAAATAATAATTGATAAATATAAAATTTATGTTTAAATAATTATTTCAAATAATACTCAGAATAGATCAATAAAGTATGCGCAAACAAATTATACAGATTTATAAATTATTTTATGTTATGAGAAAGCTTTTTTAGAAAAGTGAGTTCAGTACGTGAATCATTCCATTTTATAATAGATCAAATTCAATATCGAAAAAGAAAGTATAATAAAGGTGTATGCGGAAAGTACAATTTACTTTAAGAGTATTAATTATTAGGTTAATGTAATATATATAATAACATAAAAATTATAACTATAGAAGTTTGAATAGATTAAGTTTTCTTTATACTATTGTTTTAACAATTACTTTTACTACTAAGATTTCTCTCTATATTTTATACCGCAACCATGCTCTTATTCGTTATTGTCTGACACGTGTTGTTCGGCCCAACCGTTGGAAGAAAATTGAACTCCAGTACTGCACTGGGGCAGAATCCAACCGAAAATGGTTGAGGGTCCGTACTGGCTAAAGGTAAATCTTGCTCTAGTCCTGCGGCACCTAAAAACCCTTCAAGTATCTTTTCCTCCACAATCTTAAACCCTGATTGATTCGCGTATTTTCCGGGCCAAGCGAGATATGCGACTCTTCCGTTCGCATGATCGGCGCCACGGACAGGAAAAAAAGAGTGCGTAAACGTAAAAATTTTATGATTCTCCTTCGACTTCTAACATTCTTCTAACCCTCTTCCATTGTAATTAAACACAGTCTTATCCCGCCGGTACCCTAGCCTCTTGTCCCGCCTTCCTATTCCGACCCCAAGGTAGCTTTATATGCTCTCTTGCATCGCTTGCAACTCTAAAGTCGAGCGACGAAAGTCTTTATGAATACAAATTAAGATTCTTGTGATACGTTGGCCAAGGCTACCTATTGGATCAATTCGTTGTTATTTCTGAACGATGGAATGTGAAATTCAAAATGAATAGTGACCCTGATTAACTAACTAGTGTCGCAGGACTAATGGTGATATAAAAAAAGCATATTTCGATTAATTAACCTATTTGTAACCTAAAAAAAAAAGTAAAAAAAACTTGATCATCCATGCATTTCATATATTAAAAATAGAAACTTTTTTGGGGGGAAAAACCTGATATTTATTGTTTTTCTGAGACAATGTGAACGTGCATTTAATTATAAGTTTTTTAAAAACAAAAAAAAAATACATGACTTCTTGTTAAATTATTCATTGTGTAAAATCTAATGTAGTAAAATTTTTATCAATATTTGGTGCATTATACATTGCACAGTCCTCGCCCCCACAAAACCCGCATAAATCACATCAATAGTAAGTTATTTCTATAAATAAGGACCCACTTTAGGGGTTGCATAACCGTGTCGATGGTGAGGGGGCTTATGTGTCAATGTGCCGTAAAGACAAATGGTCCGGAAGAGTGGTTGGGAGACCACTCTACACTCCCCCATAAGTTGGCATTATCCCATGAATGCAAGCGCTCTTGCTTGCGCAATTAAGACGCAATGTTCGGAGTCCGTTATGTTCTGGAGGAGACCTAAAAATTTACATATCCAACTCCAAAGTCCAAAGTGCAGAGAAACTCATACTCCGACGCTCATGGGCCCCATGGATCCCCAGTGAGAAGGTGTCACCCATAAAGTGTTGGAAATCGCGCTTTCGTTGTCAGCCAAAGTGATGGGCTCCACAACGTCCGAAGGGGAATGGCGTGCCGCTCATAGAAAAAGGTACAGAGTATAGTCTCTAAGGAAGTAAAGCTCCTGGAGATGGGCCACACTACTGCGGCCTCTAATGAAGATAGTGGCGCTTCTACTGCAAATTCAGAAGAGAAAGGCGCCATTTTGGCCCTCTCCTAACAAGCCGGGATTGATGCGTAGCCACATTGTTGTCGACACAGACAGTATTAACCCCTAGACAGTACTCATTGCAAGGGGGAAAATATTATGACTGCTTCATCATCCAATAAATTTGAGTATCTATCGGGCCGCAACGTGTGAGGCCTTACTTGGCAAAATAGCGAGTCAATGGCCCCTGTTCGATACGACTAGTTGATCGTGAAGGTGCATAGATTTATCAAGGACTCCAGTGACCTTTCTCGGGGTTCTGAAGCGTAAAAATCCTACCCAGAAGTAGTATACTTGGAGGGTAGACAAGACGTAGGCGGGTAACTACAAAGAAATACTCAAGAGACGAAGGTCTTTTGATGCTGACCATCCTCGTCGTCGCACTCTCCTTAGTCCGCTTGCACATAATAATAGTCATAAAAAGCATGAAAGTGCCCAGGCGTGGTACCATTGGTAACGGTATAATAAAGAATTACGCTCCCGATGAGGAAGGCCCCCAGTGTCCGGACCAAATGATATAGTACTGTCATTCTCCGGCTGAATCCAGTCACAGTACTTTAGGAGGCTTTTGCTTGGATATTTGTCCCGACTGTTAAGCAACCAGAGTAGTAGAGTCAGCGAGAGAAGGAACAGCAAAAACTTGAAATTCGAACTTCAAGAGTACAGTATCACACACCGACAGCTAAGTGGTCCATGCGGATTTTGAAGTTCGGTGAAGCGACATAAATTAATTTATATCAATACTAAATATAAAGATAGGAGGTGTAAAGAAAATGACTGATAAGCAATTTTTGTAATGAATTAATTAGTAAATCAACAACTATGTGGTGTATGAGATAATCTGAGCTAAGGCCTTATAGTGTAGTGAAATCAGCGTAGATAAGAATTCGAAAATTTGTTACAATTTTAATTGTAATATTTAAAAAAAAAAAGAAAGAAACTTGCACTTTTAATTCAAACGATATACGTGAAAATTGAAATGAATGTTAATTAGATGAATAACATAAAATTGCAATAAAATTAAAATTTTTGAATTTTTGAAGAAAGAGTAAAATTGAAGAAGTTAATATTGTGTTATTATAAAAAATTTTATATAAAAATAGATTTGATTAATGTCGGTTCTGAAAAATTTTGTAACATTTTATAATTTAAAAAAAAATGAAAATAATAAGTGCAGTGTCATTCCATTTTTAATTATGGTATTACTAGACAATTTAATAATTTTATAAATCTATTAATTAATTCTTTCTTTGTATTGTAACTTTTTCACATGTACAGATAATATATCTATATTATACTATAAACTATAGAAAATATAAATACATTTTAACCTTTCAACTTTTGTAATAAGAGAAAGGAATGAAACAAACTGAATTTTAAGATCTAGTTCTCAAATTAATATTCCGTAGTAACGTATAAATTAAAAATAAACAGTATTACATGTAATTATTATTGAGTTATTCTTATTAGTGTGGCTAACTATTAAATTTAAAGCTCGTACGTAGGGGACACAGAGGAAAAGATACGAAAAGTCAATACGCAAGACTGACTGCACATTGATGAGTTAAAACCCGATTGTATATAGCAGAAAAAAAACGCATGGTTCAGAAGCATAGTACAAATAATATACTCTATAACAGCTAAAAACAGACAAAGATTAAGTAATGGACCTGTACTTGTATTCTAGGTAAGGTATTCTTATAGCATATTAACGTCCGCCACCTAGTATCGGAAATGGAGACTCCCCAATCGATCTCGATGAACGTATCGACTTATTCTGCGGGTCACAGATGGCCAGCTATTTGACGAAAGCTGAACTACTGCAGGTGTGGATGCGGGAGATTAAAAAATTCTTGAAAAGTTTAATTTTTATTATTATATTTTTCTATGTTTATTTCATTATTGAAATAAACCACCAAACTTTGAAAAAGATGTGCACGAAATTTGTAATCAGTAAAGGAGTAATAAAAGAAAAATTTTTCTGAATCAACAATTACTTAAAAATCATAAAATAATTAAATAATTTCTCAAAGTTTCTAAATATATTCAAAATAAACTCGATATTCATATGTTTAATAACTATTTTTGGTACAGTATTGGTTATGTACAATGTGATAATATTTTATAATTAATATTATAATATTCTATAAAGACTTATAAAGAAGAGACTATTTCTTAGAATGAAAGGAATAAAAGTATTGATGTAATATGATTATTTATAATCAAGAACTTCAATAAAAAGTTTTTTTAATTTTTGTTTTCAATATTATTTTCAAAATATAAGAATTTATATCATAGTATAAAAACTTTTTACCGAAAAGTCAATTCCAATAAAATTTCTTTAGAAATAGAATGAGCTCATGATTACTAAGAGAATCTAATAAATTTAGCTTTAAAATTTTCATTATGTCTTAATTAAAACCTGTTAATCAGTTATTTCCATTTCATTATTTTTATTTATAATTGTATTTTGTTTATTAGAAATTTCAGTTATTATTAAAATGTAATGGTAACTAAATTTTTTTATTTTTTTTTAAATTTCACAGTTATAAATAGAAAAATCTTCTTTTATTTCTAAATAGAACTTCTGAACATATTTGTAAATTAATTTTAAAAAATTCAAATATAAATTAATTATTTCCTTAACTATCGAAACATACATTTGACAGTCTGTGGATTTCTTTAATTTAGCACATATTATTAAATGTACCAAAAGTGAAGACAATGCTTTCTGATTATTACTCTAATTTATATCGTTCAAAGTACAGCTTTTTATAATAATTTGTAAGTCTAGAATGTATCAATTGTTTTATAAAAATATCATCGAAAATTCATTTTATAATAATTTAATTTTTAATTTTTTATAAATGCGTAGTTAAAAATTATAAAATTATAATTTTTTATATTGATTCGTAAAGCGGACAATATTTTAAGAAAATTTATTTATTCATGATACTATCATTAATTATTTACATTTTTTCGAGTTAAAGTATCAAAGTTAATAATTGCATTTACTTATTTTTATATAACGAATCAATTATTTATATCGAATTGAAAATAAATTCAAAGCTATATTTATTTATAGAACTGATTTTAGAAATATATAGTTTTGAAACTTTATTGCAAAAATATATAAGCGTGTATATATACATATATATAAATAGGTCAGTTCATAAATCATAGATTGTTAATTATATTTCACGAAATGAATTAAAAAAATACTTTTTAAAATATTTGAATAAAATTTAATCAAAACTAGTATTTCAAAAGTTAAATTGTATCTAAATACTTCTATATTATTTTAATACAAAATTTTCAGTTTTTTAAATCGTACATTTTATAAGTTAAATAAATCTTTACGTACGTATTTCATAAAAGCCTACTAGATGACAATGCATTTGTTTGAGTAGTGTTCAATTTTTGTTAACGGAAGGACATTTCTGTATATTGGAAATTAGATAACGTTTTTCAAAATTTTAATAACCAATGTAAATTATGTATTACAGACTATGAACCTGTTTACATCGTACATACTAATATTAGAAATAATAATAAAAATAGAATTAGAAATATAGATTGCCACTTATTTATAGAACCTACATGCACGTCGAAGCAATTAAAACTAGTTAGCGTTTAATTGATTTTTTTTTTAATATTATAGAAATAAATGAAAAATAAAAATAATTTTTAATTTGAATGATTTTTCTTATGTAAATTCATCAATATTGTATGCAATTTATTACAAATAAAAAACAATTAATAAAAAAATAGATAAAATAGGAAGCGACCAAGTTTATCAATAAATTTTTCACTTATATTTATTAAGTTAATAATATATTTTTATGAATTTTTTAAACAAATTTCTATTTGCAGCAAAATTATAGTAGTTGGAAAAAAGGTACAAAGAAGAAGAATCAATACATTGATTAACTTGAATTACTACCCACTCTATTATAATGTTCTACCTCTACGGAAAGGAGTTCTTGAGTACATACGCAGTAGACATTAAGAGTTCGCAAAGCTCTAAAATTATACGACTGGCAGATATAAACAATAGTTGACAGGCGACTCGATTTAAAAGACTTGCATTCAGCTACTCAATGAAATATATTAATGCACCTATTTCTTAGCAAAATAAAGGTGAATTTGCTTAACATTATTTTCTTTTTTGAGTTTAGTTTGAAGATTAAATGAATTTTTTTTATTGAGCAGCCGGTTTTTATTTCATAATATCGCCTCTATAAAATCGCTTTTATAAAATATTGAATTTCTCTATCGTATATAAATTATATATTTCACCACCTATATGTATTAATCTTTCGAGTAAATTCATTTATGATAATCATATTTAATATGTACGGTATAGTTTTATATCCACTCTATTTTTGAGTTTCATTATAGGGTATTTTATTACGATAAATACTGGCAGAAAGCATAAAGTAAATGTATTGTTCCCTTTCTTGTCCGCAATAAAATCTGTGTATGTTGTACTTATGAAGTAGTGGTGCTTTACAGTATATTTATTAATTTGTAGTGATTTTTTTATGTTGCCATGCGCTTAAGTGCATTATACCGTTTTAGATATTTCAGTGTTTGCATTATATACAATAAAAATGAATTAAATAAATAAAACCTTAATTGCGTACAATTACTAAATTAAAATTGTTTTCAGTTTTATCTGTAGCTTAGAAATATAATTATTAATAGATGTCTTCTTATGACTTATTACTTTTATTCGATCAACTTTTATAATATTGGAAATAATTTAGTCTTCTCATTTATAGAATCTGTTTTGCTATATATATACATTGATAAAGAATTTGGTAAATTAATAAAGTGCACATAGATAATCTGGTTTCATATTTATAAATTATTAACAAAATTTCATTTCGTTTGATCAGAAATTATTAAATATTAATTCAATCATTCATCATTCACTGTTATTCAGATTTATAGTTTGTAGCAAGTATTAGTTTATAGTAGTATAGTAATTTATGTTTATAGTAAGATATTAATAATATATGCAAATTTTATTCAAAAGTTCTTTCAGTTTCCCGATGATTTGTTTTTGATGTTTACTTTTTTTATATCTAATGTTGATAGAAACACTTAACAAATTAGATCACATATGTAGCTTAAATAATAATTTTCAATTGATTTTAATTAATTAATTTATGAATTTTATCAAAAGTTAAATGCATCTACTTTTTCTCAAATAAATACAGTAAATTAATTAATTATTTTTTTTAACGAATTGTAAAATGCTACAAGAATTTCATAAGTAATAATCAACTTATAAGCAGATTTATATTGTTACCAAATGTAGCCATTAATTACAAATATTGCCTTTAATCACACAATATTTGAATAGAATAGTATATAAATTAGTTTCAATTAATTATACAAGAAGCAAAATTTAGTTTTATCTATAATTTCCAACTTAATTTTAATTTATAAATACTTACTCAGATTTTAATGTTCTTTATAAATAGAATTTATTACAATGTTTATATCATAAATTCATTATATAAAAACAGTTTAGCAATAATACTTTTGTGTATTTATTATTCATCATAAGAAGATTGTAATTCCAACGAGACTAGCAAATTAAGAAAAATGTATATTTTACTAACGCGCGTTCATTATTCGTTCGATTTCGCAATAAATTCAAATGAACCTGCCAAGGCGTTAATTGAATATAATTAGATAATTTATAATTTAATTATTCAATTGCCATGAAAGAGTATCAACTGAATTAATTATTCAAAATATAATTTTTTGCACTAAATGAATAACGTTTTTATCATTCAGCCTAACGGCCGCCCAATAGACAAGTCCCGAAGGAATGATGAAACATATAAGCAGCTGAGTGCTTATTAACAGCGTGAAGGCGTTACGGACGAAGTAAGAAAAAAGAAATCGGTGTAATCCGCAGCGACAGCTGACGGCAATGTATAACTTGCCTAGATTTTCAGAACCATACTCACGACTATCTTCGCCTAACCAGGAAGCCACATCCTGGAACTCAACGGTATTCCTGGATCCAAGATTCTTCTGGCTTTCAAAGTAATCGCATAACTTTTTAATTGGACAGTGTTTTTGGCTCAACTCTTATATCGAACCTCGGCAAAAGATTATATGATTACCGGTACAATACTTTATAAGCTAGGCAAAATTCCCGGTTTTTTATTGACTTATCGATATATTTATCCATCATCAAAGTTTAATATTGCATGTATGGAATAACGATTTGTTTATCTTTCATTTTTTAAAAATACAGTTATAAACTAAAGTTTAATCTTTAATTGTATTCTATACTCATTTGTACTATTTAATATATGATACAATTATAAGTTATACAAACTTTTTATAAAAACAATATTTTATATACCCTTTAAGATTTATTGTTCGTTTTCAAAAAAGCGTACTTTTAAAAAAAGTATTAAATTCTGTATGAGATTAATAATAATGCAACCTATTTGAGTTTTGAAATATTTTTAAACATAAAACATGAACAATAATAATAGTAAAGGCTAAATGAAATAAACGCATAATTTGAGCTCAGATACTTTTTTCCTTAAATGTACGTGGACGATCATTGGAAAAACTACATGCTCACAATTTATTTTTAATATGTTTTCTTATAGAAAAGCATATTATTATTGTGAATCAAATAAAATAAAATCGTAGCTAAATAATCATTTTCATTTTTCATAAGTTACTCATCATATTTCCAAGCAAGAGCCGTTTAAGATCGGGTAGTAATTCTTGATAAAAGATGTCAGCGTTGACATACATGTAGGGTACTACGTTACTTTGCAAGTCAAATACAAGTTGCAGTAATAGGTTTAACGATATGATGAGTTGATTGTACTATAAAGATCGCTAAATTTTCTCGGACACGGAAGTCCCGTAAACTTTTTTCATTATGGTTGGTGAATCATGTGATTGATTAGAATAGTTTGATTAATTTAATTATTTTATTCTTAATAAAGTGACCATATTTAATATAGAAATAAAGGTGAATTTATAAAATGAATTATAACAATTAGAATTCGGAATTTAGGGCATGAGTTCAATTCACATTTGAAAAATATTTAGAGGTTTAAAACCTCATAGATAATCGATAAAAAGTAACGACACAAACGCGTACAAACTAGCAAAATGAACGGTTTACATAAATCTGGTAATATATTACATGATAAGAGTGGTAAGACGTAATGAACACGTGCCAAGCTCAGTAACTTAACTGTTATAGCCAAATGAGCTTAACCGTACTACTATTAAAGGGTAAACTCATGTAAATCGTCGATTCTATTTATAATATGGGGCTGAGTGCGAGTCTTGTAGTTAGACTTCGCTACACGTCATTCGTTCCCTAATTGAGACGCCGTTGCTCTATTTGACTAGAAACGAATCAAAAGAGAAATCGGGAGGATGAAGCAGTATGTATATATATGTGTAAATATGCGTCTTTGTACATTAAAGATAGAGCGAGAA
Organism: Kradibia gibbosae; assembly: GCA_018907135.1. Lineage (NCBI taxonomy): Eukaryota > Metazoa > Arthropoda > Insecta > Hymenoptera > Agaonidae > Kradibia > Kradibia gibbosae. Next base: position 10,931,088 of record JACCHX010000002.1, on the reverse strand, counting down.
AGGTAGAGAGATAGTCACATATATTCATAAAAGTAGATAATATAAATAGACTAGAAATATTCATTTGTTCAGAAGACAAAACTCCATTTACACATCTTACTTGAGTGATAATGAATTTTACATTGAATACCAAAATGTGTTTTATATTATATTATTATTAGATTACAGTAAATTAACAATTTAAATTTTATGAGTATTGATATTTGTAGTTGATACTAAATTCACTATTGAAATTATGGTTTATTATATTATAAAATTGATTAGCACCATTTTATTTTCTCAAATCATTGATAAATTTCTTATGATTTATGGATAATATATTATACTATACTTTAGTATTATAAGTAATACCGTAAGCTTCCTGTTTATAAAATTTAATAATTCTATAAAGAAAAATACAAAGGCGTATATAAATATTTATAACGAATATCATAATACTTTTACTCTTTTTATTATAAAAGCATCCAGTTTAAAATAGATTGACGAGAACTATAAATAAACAAAAATAAATTTAATGTAATATTCGATTTTACAATGACCTGTATATTTGTGTGTATATATTAAGATTTTAAATATATTACAATATTTCGCTAATTATTTAATTTTTTTATGTTTGTGAAAAGTTTATATATGGGAAATTTATTTATATGTTTATATGTATATATTTAGTTATGTTCAGTAGATTATTAAACATCATATGAAACGAAATTATTTAATAATTTACTAATATTAGATTTCTTATTTAATATTTAATAATTTACTAATATTAGATTTCTTAATTATTTAACAAAAAAGTAGAAAATAAAGAATCTATTATTTATATATAATTTATAAATAAATACAAGCAACTGTCGAAGGAGGTGACGATGAACTGACATATACCGTGAAGTAAATCTGAAAGAAAAGGTAGTGCAAAAATATGCTCTTGGGGAAATATTTTAAGCTAATCAATGATGAATAGTTTGAATTTGCTTGTATATTCATTATTTTTTTACAAGTATTTCGATAGATCTGTCTAGAAATAACACTAATTATTGTATATTATAATTAATTATTTTTATTTCATTATATGAATATAGATTTACAAAATGCTTTTGCTAATACTAATAATCATCAGGTTAGTATAATTTACTTTATTTTTTTCTAAATAAAATTTGTATATTAAAAAGGGGATCTCGAATTTTAAACTTACCAGTCTTTTCGAATTATAGACTTTAATGAATTAAGACAATTATTTTTTTTAAATAAATAAATCATATATATATGTATTTTTTTTCTTTGAATTAAATATTACACAGCTAATTAAATGAAGCAGTTTTTTTGAATTATAACACTGACTAGGAAGTTTATCCATTTAAATCGGTATAAATTTAATCCCTCTATTTCCATATAAAATTGAGGAAGAATTTATATATATTTAGAAAATGTGATGGATGCTGTAACTATTCTATGAGCTTAACGATTCAAAAAAATCAATTGATAAAGATTGACTAGTATTTAATAAGGATTTTATGTAATTCTATTGCATTTATATAATATAAGATAATTACAGAATAACAATCGTTAATATTTTCTGTTTATATACGTATTATAAGCATATTCAATCTCAACACTTATGGTTTTATGCAATGCTAAGTAAAATCCATACATAACTAATTTAATATTAAAAATTAAGAAAACGATATGAGAATTCCAAATTTAAATTTATTTTTACAAAGGAGATTTAAGCGCGCACGATTTGGGGGTTTATCCGTTCAAATTCTTTTTGTATACACCTCAAGTTTTTATTACAATTATTTGCAGAGATTTCAAGTGATAAACTTTTGATTGTCCTAAACATATTTTTTATTAGTGTATTGTTAGTATTCTCTATTATACTGAAGTTATCTCATAGGATCTTAAAATATGAAGGCTTTTCAAATAAATTAGCTCACTATTGTTAAGTACTTATATATTTAATTTCTGTAACTCCTATTTGTATTTTGTGTTGTTTTTAAATATTTGCCTAATGATATTTTTAGAATTATCTTTCTACTTATCTTATTTTTTATTGTAATTGAAAAACAAAGTTTCTATGCATAAAATATTTAAATGTCATAAATTTCAAAAAATTCATTAATCTGATTCGTATGGATTCATATTCATATGGATCTATTCAACATTAAAACATTTATTAATTTTTTTTTCGTCTATAATTAGATTTTTATAAAATAATAATATTTTTAATGGTAAAAAATGAGAAGTTTATTTGATGAGAAGTAGTATTTCAATATTACGAATAACAATCAATGTAGTATGGTAAATTTAACAAATAAATTTTTCAAAGATTAAAAAATTTAGACCACACTTTGTCTTATGAAAATGGGGATAAGTATTGTTCAATATAAACATTTAATATTTTCATATTAATAGTTTGATTATAATTTGTTGTATACAAAACATTATTATTACTAAAAATTCTTACTTTACCTAAATTATTATTATTTTTAACAAAATTTTTAACAATAATTTAAATAATAAAAGGACTTGGTAATTAGCTATTAGGATAAATATTATTTTTATGTTTTATTATTTATAATTGAAAAGTTTAATAAGTAAAATCGGTATTAAAAAAATTTCGAGTATACGAGTCATACATAAAAATCCAAACAAAATTTAATAAAAGCATTTACAAATAGAAAACATAAGAAATTCATTGAGTTCTCTTTTAGATGTCTTTATAGAATTTTATAATATGCAATAGTTTTGTATCAAAGTTTTTGCACTGTAAGAAAAATTGTGTAACATTAATACTGTAAGTAAATAGAAATCTACATATGGAAGCCTAAATCATTCGATATGTGTAATAATAACGCACAGTGTTTGCACAGGAGTCGACGCTTTCAAAGAAAGCTTAGGTAAAATTCCAGTTGATGACGCGCGCGGCCCATCACCGGAAACATGAATGACGTAAACAAGGCGGATGTGCGCGAAAATCTCACAGTGAAAAAGCTTCGCTGCCTGCTTTGGTTTTTTTACGTTTTTTCGTGCGCGAACATCGAAGATGTACTCCCACTGATGAACGTCGATATTTTTGGATCCTGGCGCAATTTAACTTGATGCCGCAAGTCGAGCTTTTTGCGTTATAAAGATTATTGTATGATAAGAATTGTTTTTTATCAAAAAAACAGTGTACTATGTATACAATAGATGAGCAAAGGCCGTAGAAAAAAGTTTTTTTACAGGAACCATCTTATATAGTTATTACTTAAAGCTGATATAATAAAGTGAGGTTGACATTATAAATTATTTTAAACATATTTTAAAATTATTTGTAAGTCTAATGCATTTAATGGTGAAAACTGACAGTAAATACTATACATTAAATTAGAAGCAACTTTACCTGTTTCTTCATAATATCTCGAGTCTAGAAACCGTTTTGGCATTTGAAAATGAGTTAAATGTCAAATTTAGAAGACACAACATGACGTTCTCTTCAGACGAATACTAATAAACAATGTAAGCTTATATTTATTAAATTTCGAATAGATAACGACTATTCATTTTTTTTTTATATTGAAAAATGTAAAACTGTACTAATTTGTATAATCAGGTACTTTGAATGTTTTGAAAGAAAGAACTTATAAAAGCACATATCGATTGAAAAATTTTCTAGAACTAAAACTAATAGTTTATCCATATAAAGTAAACATATTACAATGAAAAGTAAAAAAACTATAAAGGTTGTAAGTAATTAGTAATCATTAATTTAAATTTATGTTTAAGAATGGTAATTCCTTTGTTACTTAAATATTTTACAAATGTTTTTGAAGCAAATACTAAAATAAACTATATGCTCATAGGAGATGATAATAATTTTACAAATTTTTATAATATAACACATTATTAAAAATTTTTCGGACTGCATACTTATAAGGTATTAATTACAAGTAGTTTTAAATGATAATTTAACGATTATTAATCATTGTTTATAGCCTTATCTCGACAAAATTAGTATCTGAAAAACAAAAATTTTGTATGAAGAGTCAAGAGCCTCAAAAAGCTTATCCTTATTTTATCTTTCTTGTTTTGAGGGTGTAAATCTGTGTAAGTGTTATTCTGTTTACATCAACTAATAAAGAAGTCCCTTTGTCTACATCAAGTGTTGGCATTTTTTACTTTTTCGACAAATTCGAGACCCCTTTCTTGTCACGGCATATATTTAACTTGCTTTGACCACAGTGTAAAGTTAATCAAATATAATTTATGACTATTGTATAATTGTTGTAATTAAATAATTGCCAATATAACGTAATTAACTAATTTTAGTAGTGATTGGTAGTAAACAAATATATAGAGAAAAATATTGTAACTTTAAAAATGAAATCATATGATGTATCACGTACTATTTTTACCAATCGTTATTCATGTAAAATATATTTTTTATTGTTAAAAAAAGAAGACGTTAGTACAATAAATATTAATTTTATGATATTATAAAACCTTATATATTGTTTAATTATTTAATACGACCGTATTATTTAAGTGAACATCCTCAAAAAATATTTGCAGGTTTTAAAATGCATAAATGGTGTAAGCCTGTTTATCTGACACAAAGACATCAGGCGCCGATCCCCTTTCCACCGCAAATACGCACGACACGTTGGCGGCGCCGCGTAAAACTCCTAAGATGATTGAGTAGGTTACAAATTTGGAGTGACGTTATGGTAAGATCGAATAGCTAATCATTGTGAAGCACCTCTGGATATCTCGCTTTGTATTAATAAATACCGTAAAATACTAAAAGTATTTACGGAAATCACAGCTGTATTTAATTTACTATACCTCCACTATATTAATTTTCTTATACTTATTAAAAAAAAGATTTGTTGGACTTTTACAGGGTTAATATTTATTTTTCTATTTACCATGTTAAGAAATAAAATAGTAAAGATCATAAATGTATTTATGATTCGAGCTCATATTAATCAAGCACTTGAAGTATACAAATTACTATAATTAATACTTATTACTTATGAATACATATTTTAATTGAGAGTAAATTGTTTTTTTGAAATAGAAAACATATAATGCTTAAAATATATTTTGCAATAAAAATGCTTTATTTTTATTTTACGAAATTAATCTTGAAATGTTCATTTAGAATAAGTGTTTACAAAAAATATACGTATAATGTAATGTACTATAAAAAAAATTGTATGTAACGTTCAATATCAAAATAAACCAGATCAATTTTTAAACTGCTACGTTTTTAAAGTGTATTGAAAACCTTTTAAAATGTAAATTGAAATATCAAACTTAATATTTTATACATTATTTTATATAAATAGATGCATTGTTTAATGTATGTATTAAAATACATTATTATTGTATAGTTCATAAATAAAAAATTTCAAGCAATACAAACAATACAAAACTATAAAGAAAGATTTCATTTAAGAGATTCTGTATACGCCTATTTATTAAATTATACAAATGCAAATGAAATTATGTTTACTTTAAAAAACTTTTTTTATAAATAAAATTTTTCAAAAATTTAAAAAATGTTTTTAACTAATTCATTAGAATAAAAGTATTTTATAATTGAACATATGCCGAAATCCCTAAAAAATCGTTATATAATTATTTTTCCGAATGTTATACAATATTAGTCATAAATAGGTTTTATTAAATTAAAACAATAGTTTTATAAATCAAAATAATAGTTTTGCATGTATGTATAAAACTTCGGATACTACAAATTAAAAGAACTGGCTTACTTTATTATCAATAAGTAATTTTATCATTAAAAATTTAAAAATTTAGTTTTTATATACAGTATAATCGAATGACAAATCTATAATACATAATACTTCACAAGAAATTTTTATGTTAAATATTAATAGATGTTTAATAACAATTATTCAAAATATATTTGTCTGATACTATAAAAAGCATATTTCGTAATTTTTTTAATTACGAAAATTATATTTATTTTACTTATAACTTTTACAAAAAATGAAAATGTTAATATTGACTCTTAATTATTTTGAAATAATAAGTTGTAATGCATATATAAGTAATGCGTCTGTTTTTTTGTAGCTGAAAACTCCTGAAATAAAGTATAAGTATTATATATTTTCATGTATATTGTTTACAAGTTCACATTCATTGTTACTTAATCTGTAGTTTTAATTTTGCTCTACCGTTTCTACATACCCAGCTTTCCGTATAAGTTGATCATATTTATTGTCTCTACTTCAATTGTTAATAAATTGGCGCTTATTAATTATTATTCATACCATACTACGATAAGTACACTGCACTATAATATAATATATTCGTATTGTAAGAGTATATGTTTGCTAATGGCATTTTCGAAGAAACTACGTTTTCTTTGTAAATGATGAATGTAAGATACTAAATTAAGTAATATTACTATTATATTAAGTATTAAGTAATTAATATTAAGTAATTTTTTTCTTTATTTCTGAAGTTATTTTGTTTCATTTATATTTTGAAATTTGTTATTTAAAATTTTTTATTAAATGGCATATTACATTCAGCAACTAAAATGATTTTATTTTGGATAATTAAATTTCATGCTTGTAATTTAGATTTGATGCCAAAAATTTTCCTAAATATATGTAGCAGTATACAATATTATAGAGTAAATAATTATATTCATGCTAAAGATAATAGATTATATTTACAAAATTGCTTAAAATTTATATAATTTAATGACATTTATTGTTAGAACATTCTTATATGATTAAATTATAGTAATTTAACTTATAATATGTAATCTTCAGTATCGCCTAATTAAAAGTGAGTTATCTCATTTTGCACACTTGTGTAGTAAATTTTACTAAATTTATCTATACTTAAGGAGTCCAAACATATACTGTATACCTAATATTATCTTAAGCTATTTTTTATCGTTTCAGCAAGGCTTTAAATTAAATTAAAATATAAATAAACACGTAACAATAATTTTTAATCGCTCGATAGGTATATAGGTTCCAGGTATAGGGTAAATTTAGTTGTTTATAAATAAGTTAATTAAAATTTTCTATACAAAAAAATTGAAAAAAATTGGAAAGCTTCTTATGTAATAACGTCGAAATATGATGGAACTATTAAGTAGTGACATGTAGTGAATTCAAGCAATATAAAAATATACTGTCATATGCAGTGAGCAATTCGCTTTTGACAAGTCCTACGCCTCCCTCCACACTCCTTTCCGGAAGTGTTTTACGCCCGAAAAACGTTACCCGCGCTTCGAGCAGAGAGCTACGAACTGCCTCCAAGGTGATACCAGTCCGGGCTGACTTGTCGTCAGCCGGCAAAAATCGAGAGTTGTAAGCCGAAAATTTAAAGCAACTTTCAATGAGGAGAAAAGGGCGTCACCTCGGTTTGAAGAAAACCCGAGTCAACGGAGGTCAGAGCGTGCGCTCTCACCTCTGATAATCCCGTAGGAGTTGCAAGTCGACAGCACCGTGGCGTAAAGGGTTCGCAAGCTACCCCCCCCCTCGCCTGTCAGGCGAGGAACCGTTGGCGACATTCATGGTAGAGGCGATCCGGACCAGCGCGGAAGTCTGCGAAGACGTAGTAACCGAGGGCCGTTGAGAAGAGGTGTCTTCCCCCATCGCCCCAAAAGATGGAGGGTATCAGCGTGTGAGTACGTAGCAGAATCGCCGCAGAGCCTACTGACGGCTATCCGCGAAGAACAAGCTTAAATTGTTTCAAAATTCGGTCGCGCGGCACCGGATGATGCCAAGTCCGAGCACCGTTCCGCCATTACACCTCACGCCGCGCGTCAATCGACGAACGAGCGAGAGTTGCGATCCTCTTTTACATAATATTGCTGTTGTCGCGACATCAGAAAAATATAGCCAATGATTTTAAATCAAACTAAATTATTATTTTCCTTTGCACCTAACGTGTTGTTCTCACCAGAATGGGTATTAAATTCTTTCAATTATAAATTATTGTATAAGCTCATTCGTCTATCACTAATAATATTTTTTTTTAATTATTTTTTTATAGCTAATTTTTTTTAGTTAATCGAATAAACAGACATCCCCGACTCGCACCGACGAATGGAGAATACTTAAAATCAATTTTTTTTTAATTTTTTTCGCCACCTCCAACCGATTCCTTCAATCCGCTTCCCCGTTCCCATCAAACAATGGAGTTGGCAAGATCAATCCTAGAAACTTTTCCATGCTGTACTCGCGGCTGGAGACACCCGCGTTATACGCTTTCTCCTAATTAAAAAAAAACATATAATTACAATTTAAAATAATGCAATCCTATTTTTTTATTAGCACTTTTGGTGAAGTCATGGTGATAACAAACGTAAATATCTCTAATACAAGTCATTACTTACTATAATTTCAATGAATAATAATTTTTTCCATTTATTACTTAGATTTTTACATTTATAGATAATGTAATGTATTTATGTATTTATAGATTACAGATAACTCAATTATTTGATTAAAATTTTTAGGGTTCAATACACACATTAAAATACCATATGATTTTTATGTAATATTAATATGGTATATAACCATAGTTTATTATCGTTATTATTAGGAAATTAGCTATTCACAAAAAAGGCCTAATAAAGTGAAAGAAGAGGAACTTTAATTTGTACTAAAAGATATTCAGAGATTCAGAGATAAATTATCACGCGCATAATACCGGTGTTACATAGGTTAAAAAGATTTATAATATTGCAAAAATAAAAAAAATTCACTTATATTTTTGGATTGGAGATTTGTTCCTGCAACAATGTTGGAATAGCTAGAGCCGTTACTTGCAGCCAAGATTCTTTCGCAACTTTCAACCGTACTCGTTAACAACGGTGCAAGAATTCTCCATTCCTCTTTGTGTTTTCTCGTACACGCACATTCTATTATTTCTCTCTCTTCTCATCTTTCTTTTTGTCTTTTTCTTTCTCACGCATTTACACGTGGTCGCACAATGACTTTGAATATTTTAGGCCAATGCTGAGACAAGAAACGTCCACTTATTTCCACTTTAATTAATAATCCACCATACCTCCAACAAGTTTCCGGTTTGGAAATATACATTCATGCTACAAGCTTTCAACCAGAAGTTTATGATTTGAGTATAATTTGGAAAAAAAGTAGACATGCTGGCGAAACTACTATTTAATGGTATGCTTAATACGCCCTGACTGCGACAGTATACAACAATTACACTAGTCTTAGAGTAATTTAATTAAAATTTTTGTATAACTTCAATTTAATCCTACATATTTAATTATTTATATTTAAACACTAATCATGATATAGACTAGATATTTATATAAACTATGTAAATATCAATAAAAAAAATAATGTTTTATATTAATAAAATTTTTAATCGCTTTTTACAAGGATAAAATTTTGACACTATTCTTTATTTAAATGGATAAACAAAAAATTGATGTTTGGAATGAATTAAAATAAAAATTTGTTTTCAAAATTTATAAAATGTATACGGAATGAAATAAACAAAGTAGAAAAACAATACTATTTTTGGTTACGATGAAAATATTGAATAAGAATTCAATTTTTTTTATATTTGTGAAAGTAAAATTTATATACATAGGAATAACTTATAACTATTCTTATTTAAATATAAAATTACATATTTTTTATATTAGTTATTTTAAAAATGAAACCAATTGAACATATTTTTTATACCTATTATTTTATAAAATTTTAAATGAAACCTATAATAAATATTTTGTATTTTATTAAGAATTTATTATTATATTTTATTAAGAAAATATATTTTTTCTTTTTGACTTTATTCCAGTACACGTCTTTACTATTTTCTATATGATATATATAATAATAACCTAATTTATACATTGGACTATAAAAATAATTATTATGTATAAATGCAAAATTTGTTAATTTACCAATATAAATATTTAATATATACGAGGTCAAGTAACACCGTTACGGACTGAAAACATAAATATTCTTGTTTAGAAGGTCGTTAATACTTGTTCTATCTATAAATAACTGTCACTATACAATGATGAGTGTAAGCAAAAGAGAAACGAAAAAATTTTAATGAAAAATTTCTATTCCAACATAAAGAAAATGTGCCTTGTAAATTAATCTTCAATGTAAGTAGAAATAAAAATATAGACTTTTTATTGTTTTTTTAAATATTATTTTAAGAGTTAATCATTGTCAAATAGTAAATTTTTTTATATGAACCTTAAATTATATGTTTTCCATCTGCTTAATCTTACTTTGATAGTGTTGTATTCAAGGTATTACACAATTAATTACATTATTATAGATTAATTCAAATAAAAAAATATATTTTTAAAATACAAGAATATATAATATTATTTTAGTATCGTGGTCTTGGAACCAAGAGTCGATAATATCATTTATATTGTGCAAGATATATTTCGCATATTGCGAAATTATAGTATTGTTATATAAGATTTTATGTAATATTAGTCGATCAATAATTACAATTTTTTAAATTTTATATTAATAGCTGATACTGTAACAAAGAACGTAGAAATATAATAATAATGAATAATTTTAATAAAAATTATTAGTAGGAATTACATATTAAAAAAGAATTGTTTAAATTATAAATATAGTTCTATGTTAAATATAGTAAACTGGATACTATTTATATCAATTTTGAATTCTATTTTTAAATTTGAATCGATAAATAAATAAAAAATTAGAAAGTAATTAATTTCAAATTCATCTGAAAATAACTTTAATGGGTAACATTATTATAAAATTAAAAATATGTTAAAAAAAAAAAAATAAAATATAAAAGAATGATAAATTATTTCCATGCTTATTTTAGTTCCCCACCTTATTCTTTACATCTCTCATATTTTGTTTGAAAAAAATGGTAGTAAGGTCGATGTTATATTTTTTCTCGCATGTGTTTTTAAACTACTATTTTTTCCGTATAAAATTTTTTTTAATGAAACTCTAATACTTATTTTTTTTTTAATAATTTTTTCTTCAGCTGACTAAAGACTATCCAGTATATGAATTATCTTATATTTATTGGTTATGTATTTTTTAGGTGTATAATCAGTAAATAAGAATTAAGCATGAGATTAAAATTTAACTTCGTATTACTTTTAATGTAAAGTATATTTTAAGTAAAACAATTTTTTTTAGTAAAAAATTTAAGATGAATTTTGAATTATGTGAATTTATTCAAATAATTTGAAATTATACTTTCATCCAAGTAAAAATTGTTAATTGTCTCATAATCAGTCAAATGTCATTTATCTTTATAAATTTAAAGAAAAATGTAAAAGAAAATAATTAATAAAAATTGTAATAATTATTTTTCAAAAGAAAATTTTTTATTAGTTGCTTTCAAAGATTAATTTAATTGAATGCAGAGTGGAAATATATGAAATTAGTTTCAATTCAAGATGTGTCAGTAAAACTGACTAATACTAAAATACGAATTCACGACTCTAAATCCCAGTAACGTTAACAACAGCAAACACGTCCTATCGGAATTTTGAGTAGTACTAAGGTGATTAATGTCGCCCGTCAATAATAACGATAGAATAAGAAAAAAAGAAAGAGCCCGTACATCAAGTGATTATTAGGCTGTTTCATCAGTATTCACGTGACAGCCCGACCAGTTAACGAATCGTCGTGGCCAGACCTCGGTTTTGAGTGTAGTATCACCACCTGCATTTTCAGTAGCGGAAACAGATAATGCGAATTCGACAAGTTGTGTATGCAGTTCGCTTGGCCATTAGATACTATCCAGATTCGTTACAGAGAACACAAAATTCGACCTCAATCCTATTTTAAAAGTTTCCGCCTCTTACTCACACTTAATCATTCTTTCTCTCTCTCTCTCTCTTTCTCTGTCTGTCTGTCTGTCTGTCTGTCTGTCTGTCTTTCTATCTATACATATATGTCTGTTTAGTACACGTGATACGTCTCAATCACTGACTCCCATAACTTCATCGAGATACTCGACTAATCGTAAAACGTATTTCCGGCGTGTAAAATGTGTCTGTTGCCGTACTTTTATAATTCAATTTCATTCTTATCGTAATAAATGAATACTCAGAAAAAAACAAAAACATTTAAAAGATAATACCCAGATATATGTAATACCTTGTGATATGCTATCTAATTCGATTTAATACGTCTTAATACATTTTTTTAATATAATAATTATGAGTTGGATGTTTGATAAAATCACAACTACTTAAAAAAATTCTTTATAATCTATTGTGAAAAATAAATTTTTTAGTAAATATATATAATGAAGTAATGACATTTGGTAAAATGTGAAAATCATTGAAATTATCAAACCAAAAATGAAAATCAAATTATATAATAATTATTTTGCTACATCTTTTTAATAATTATGTTGAAACATTTTTTAATTATATATACAAACAACTGTGAAATAATTATTTCCGTTTTCACAATAGCATTAAAATTATAGCGTTAAAATCATATTATTATCTATAATTAATTGTACATAATATAATACCACAATTATTAAAAATTAGTATAAAAAATTTTTAAAAACTTTGTTTTTTTTAATATTTATAGAATATCATGAAATCACAATTATTAGAACTCATTTGAAGCATTGTTATATTTGAGTATTATTAATTTGTCAATAACCATTAAATAAAATAAAAAGATGTGTTGTAAAATCGTTGAAAATAACCTTGCTAGTGTACTGTTATTCATTCAATTTATTCATGGATTTAAATCGTTATAGTAATTAAGATAATATCTATTGAATTATTACAATCAACTCTTATATAATAATGGTATGTAGTTTGTAAATTTAAAAAATTCAGAATTATTTTTTTATAATTGATAGCAAAAAATTAGAAAAATACGTATAGGAGTAAGAAAAATTAGAAAAAAAATTTTAAAGTAAAAAAAAGTTAAAAATTAAAAAATTTTAAAGAAATTTTAAAGAAATTAAACCAAATGTTTAATTTTATTAAACATTCAGCTCATTAAAATTTATGATTCCAAATGTGGGCAATTTTTTGAAATAAGAAATTACGAAAATTGTTAAATTATGCAGTACTAATGTTTTGTTCTTATAATAAAGAATAAGCGAATATTTTCATTGTAAAAATTATCATAAATTTAATAATTTTCTTTTCAAAAGTTCCTTCGAAATGCATTTACTTTTCTAAATCTACTTTTATGTATTGTTTTGCCAACGCACTTAGCCACTACAATTGCAATCAAGAGCAATAACAAAAAAATCTTAAAAAAAAAATTGGAAGCAATCCAAGAAATTTACGTCGCATTTTATGATCATCCTTTGCTTAGTGAGTTACTTAAGTCATGGAACAATAGACACAGTTGTTTTGGAAGACCACCTACATTCAAGATAAATATTTCGCATGAGGAGATAAATGTGCAGGTGAACTTGGATAAAAAAACTGAATACGTCAAAGTTATGTTTATCTAATGTATTTCACCCTTATCACAAAAAATTGCTTTGTACTCGTTAGTAATACGCGAAAAAATTTCCAGTTGTATTTCATCGTGTTTAGTCCTAGGGTGATTATTCGTCATTATTTATTGAAAATTAATTTTAATATCCTTTGATTGTACCAAATTCTATCAATTAAAAACATGATTAAGATATATTTATTCCTAATCACTGTTCGTATATTAATTAAGTCAAGAATAAATATTTTAACAATTAGAGTATATGCTAACTACAAATAGATCCCTTCTGGGATGTATGATATACCCGGTTATTCCGATGCATACTCGGTGCTGAAGAAATTGCACGTGTCAAGAGCTTGAAACTAGCTCTAATTTTAAAATCGTCAGTGACAACGGCGTAAATTCTCAGTAAATCTTCTCTCTTTATTCCATACTGATAATCTCGTGATCTAGTGAGCTCTTTCTCTTTCTCTCGTTGGTTGCTCATTATTACGCAATTTTGTGTCCAAGCTTTACATTAGCTACATCATATATTATAGATCTATTTCTTGAATAAGCTGATTTATATACCAAGTCATTGGTAAAACCATTACTCTCTGACTAATTTCATTCACGAATGTCAAAGTACATGTTGTTTTGCTTAACTTACAAGCTAGTGAATAGTTGCAAAAATATATTATCGCTGTTTTACTTTTCCCTCTATATTGACATTACCTATCTTGCATGAAATAGATTTACATTTGAGGAAAAAAGAACTGTTATTATTTATTTATTCCAGTCACTTATATGATAATATTTAAATTGCATAATTGGCACCTCATTAATTAAAGTATGATTTGGTCTATACAAATACCCTTAAAGTTTAAATGAAACTTTATTTGTACTTCGGCTTTTCATTTAAAAAAAACGCTTAAGCATTCATGATAAAAAAGTCCAACATTAAATGTATTTAATTTGTAATTATTTTTAATTTGTAATGCTTAAACACATTTTTATAATTGATGTATGTAAGTTTTTTAAGGAACAATTTTTATTAAATCTAAGTCTGCACGAAGTATTTTTACTGACTTATTATTAAAACCAAGCTATATTATAGGTAGATAAAGATATAGATAATTTGTTTTTATAATATTTGAGCATTCTTATTTAATTTTCAAATTAAAAAATAGAACTTGATTATAATTTTTATTATTCAACACGGTAATTCTTAAATATTGTTGTAAGTATATATGAGCCAAAAAATATAAATTTTGCTCATAGGCTTTTTCGGCTTTTTCATTAAAAATTTGAAATAAAATCATGTTATAATTGTAACTTAAATTACTTTTACCTATACACATTTAATGAATATTTAATGTAAATTATAAAAATTAATTTACTCTACATTAGTCACATTTTATTTGTTTGTTTATTTTCAAATTCAAAAATAAGAATTTCATTAAGATATAATGACTCTTTAATCAATTTGATACCTTTCTTAATGTAATATAAAAGAAAAAAGTAAAAAAATGTTTTTTTCAAATTAGTAACAATGGTGTTAAAAAAATTTACTACATGAAAATTTTAAATATTCAACATAATTCAACAATTATTTAAAATATTTAACGAATAAAAGTTTTTTTTGATTACCACGTAATACATTTTTACTGAGGTTTTGATATAACTATTCGCAACAATTTTCTTTGCTAATGTCAAAATTAAAAAAAAATATTTTTAAACATATTTTTTTTTAAATATTAGTTAAAAAAGTTTTCCTTTTGTCTTTCTCCACTTATTTTCTTTGTATTGTTCTTGTTTCTTTCCAAACAGTTGTCATCATTCTATTTTCGTTCCATTTGTTGTTTGCAATAAGAAGTTCTGACAATTACAAGCAAGTTTTTTACTTCTATAATATATGTTTATCCAAAGTATATAGTATTATCGTAGACGTAGGAGCTTCATATTACATTGCTTAATTGTTTTTTTAATCACCCATTTTAAACTACTTTTAAATTACATTTTAAATTGCTTATAGAATAAATCAAAGAATTAGAAAAATTATAATACCATAAGGTTTAATTCAAGCATGAAAATAGATGCAAATTTAAATTTAAAAATGGATATTTTTTGGTCTCCTATCAGATTTTTGAAACCGAAACTTATTTTGAATTAAGCAATAAACGTTTATTTGAACATGTGTCTTTAGTTATTTAGCAATTCATAAAAATTATAGTACGCTAGTTTGAAAAGGCTTAAAAATAAAAGTTTAGCACGTTATAATATACATATATTGAAATATTGAAACACTCATAAATTTCTAGATGACTTCAACAACTACTGAAGAAAATGCATAAGTCAAAATGGAACTGTGACCGTCTTAAAAGTCTCAATGCATAATGTACGTACAAAATATTTAATTATTCTAGAATGTTTTGTATAAATATGTTTCAATCATACATATTTACCTATAACTAATGATAATGATTTGTATACATTAAAGCATAATGATAAAAATGTATTACATACTTTTGTATAGATAGAGCATTTCTTTATACAATAGTAAACTATCAATAATAAAACTTCATTCAAATAAGTTTTTAAAATAAAATTAAAAAAAAAGCAAAATGATTTATAAAGGGATTTTTAAAATCGTTTAAAATGTAACTGCCTAGTGCAAGAAATAATTATTATTTAAACCATAGTGGAGGGGTATCGGGACCCTAGTGTTCTAATACCATGAAAACGTGTTATAGTACTCTAAATTTTTTGTTAGTTATAAATCTAAAATATCATTAACAATTTTAGTTTAATTTTTTAATGTTATTAACAAACGTTTTTGAAATTTTAAAAATGATTTTATAAAGAAAATAATTTTTAAGGTTAACATTTATAAAATCAAAAGCTTCCCGGAGACATATTCGTTGTCGAATATAAATAAATTCCCCAAATCTATTATTAATAGAATTATTTTTAAAAATTATAAACCTTTTTAATAAATTTCATATTGAATTTTTTAATTGTTAGAAGATTTATTACGATCGAAAATTAAATTGAATGATTAATATTTAATTTATTTTCTTTCAAAAATACTTTATTCTGGACCGTATTACATAGATATCAACATACTTAAAGTTCGTTTCTAATTTTAATCTGTAAAGGATTTTCAATGTCATTAATAATATCTTATCTTAGTCAATGTATTTATTCAAAATAATAGACTACCTTATATTATTAAATTAATAAGTACAATTTTTAATATTCTAGACGAATATTATTAGTTAATTTAAAAATTATGAAGTTATATTTTAAAAAACAATTACAGACTGAAATTTGAAATATTTACATAGTGCTCTAGTAAATCATAATTATCAAATTAGATCATAAAAAAACTTAGTCTAGCAAATGTTTGGCAAACTTTAGTAAAAGTTTGTGTACAATTACTACTTCATTTGTATATTAAAGATTCTTTATCTTATAATTTATTAGTTACCAGTTTTCAAAAATCAGTTCTTTTCAACTAAACTAACTTTCTTTTCATATTAATCGAACTCATAAGTATTCCTGATGTTTTTTTGTAATAAAAACCATGATCTGGTAAAGCATTTATCAATAATCTTCTATAAAATTTGTATAAAACAAAATTAGCTTTAAGATTTTTTTAAATTGAAAGCATTGGCTTGATTAAAAATTGTCCTAAAGTTTTTTTTTAATTTAAACATTTTTTATTTCAAATATAATTCTATTTAAATGAATAAAAAAATATTAATTATATTTTATAATACTATTAAAAATATAAGTAATGATTAAAATTAATTTTTTCAAATAAATAAACAAGTAGTGTAGAATCTTATCTTTTATTTTTATATTGAATCTTTGAACATTCTTTACCAGAATATGGGAATTTGTGAAGCTGTAAATGAATGCTCGAAATATTTCACTTGCACTTGTGTAAGTAAATATTTTATCTTAGTTTTGAGCTGCATAAAAAGTAATAGTAAAATTAAACTATTGATCAGTAGTACAACACTTGCTAATTAGTTTATACCTGTCAACAGTTGTCAAGAATGAAATCACAGATTAACAATCAGGATAAACTCCCAATAATTCGAAAACATTGCTCGACAGTAGGTTAGCCATAGGAATCATAGGCCGTTCTCGAACTCTATAATTGAAAGTATAACGAGCACTCGACATTTGTAAATCACCTCTTGAATCCGGTACTTGGTCCGTATTGTCTTCCGCCGTCTGGTGGTCATTGTGATATCCTCGTCGGTTTCCTCGATGATCGGATCGTCGTAAGTCACCTCGACCGTGGGCTCGTCATAAACCACCTCGACGGTCGTCTTTTCCTCCTCGTCCGAACCCACGTTCCCGAGGTCTGCGGCCTCCTCGATCTGCAGCTCGGCTGGCTCCTCCGGTAATTCCGCATTAGCCCCATCGCTAAGCTTGTCGGGCACCACCGCGTCGACGGTCATATCCATGTTTCGTTCACGCAATCCGAAATGCTTAGCGGCTGTTCTCCTTTATCATACGGAGCGATTAATCGTACATACGAGCGCGCGAAATCACGCTGATGCGGCCAAGGCCACACGCGCGGCAAATTGAAAATCTCCGGCTCACTCTTTGCCCTGGCACAGGTTTCGGATCTACGAGATAGGCCCACGTAGGACGGGTTACGCACTCGGCGGTCGGCTTCGTTTATGAGACTCAAAGCTCTGCGTTAGGGTTAATCGCGCACAACAACGGCAGTCGCGGTTCCGACTTCCGATCCGGACCGACTGACTCGCGGCACTGGTGAAGGTGTCCGAAAAGACCACGAAATACGCTACCGGCTACGGTTCCGGCGTCTTTCTTCGTTTCCCCGCTGGCACTCGTGCCACCCTCTCTTCGGTTGGGTGCGGATAATATCCAAAAAGCTGCGGGCATCGCGTATCCGCTTTTACAAAAATAGACGCTAAGCTCAGCGGCGGCAGTAGCAACGGCGACTTGCCCCATCCGTGCCCCGCCCCGGAATATCGCTTCGGCCCACGAGTCCGCATCGCACCAAAAGCGACCATTTTCGTTTCGTATGCCCCGCACCCTTCGGCTTCCGATGACGGACGCAGCTGCCGAGGTTTTTACCAAAGCCAGCGTAGAAGTTGAGGGCTGCGGCTGGCCCTGGGCGAGCCAGTGACGTCCCAGTCTTACTTCGGTCTCTAAGAGGGTGCGATTTAATGACTGCTCGTTGAAAGCAATGGATCTCATTAATAAAAATTACACACACGCATACAGTAAGCGCGAGTAAGGTGTTGTGTATTAGGCATTTGAATCAAAGGCTACGACAATTATGTATTGGCAGTTCAAATAAAACTTCAGATGCCAAATTTTATTACTTAATTTTAAGGACCATTTCAAATTTTTAATACTTCAGATAGAATTAGTTGATTTTCACAACTGCTAATATAAAGTATTCCGAAATCATGAGTTCTTATTTAGATTATTATAAAAATATATTAATAAGTTGAACTATTAAATAATTCCTCCTTGGATACTTATTTTAAACTTAGAAATGAAAACATTTTAACTAATATGTAATTGTAAAGTTCAAAAATTAAAAGTTTAATCGTACAATTAATTGTTTACATACATTCAATTAACAGCATCAAGTACCCTTCTCTTGATACAAAATGAGCAATGGGCTCATTTAAAGCAAGTAATAACTTCTTATAATATCAAATTCATTTTTATAGTATTATAAATACATTTAATATTCAACATGAATTATTTAAATATTTTTCATTATCATTTTCATGTAACATACTTAATAAGGATCAATATGTTGGACATTGTATAAAAAAATGTTTTATCATTTTATTTATATGCATTTTTAAATATATTTTAATGACATAGAAGCTTAATACATAATTTAAACTTTGCGAATATTGATAATTTATGGATTAACGAATCTTAATAAAATTGGTTGAAATACATGTACATCAACAAAAGATTCCTTGGACCTTGGTCGGAAGCTTAAAATAATATCATATTTCTGTAAACGACAATATTAATTCTAATATTTTTAAATATTTTAAAGACATTTCCGCATTTTATAAACCGTAAAATTGCATTTTTATGTGTTTGTTCTTACTTCGTTGTGTGTTATTTCTCCTTTATCTCAAATTTGAATGTTTTTCATATCGACAAGCTTGTAAAATGAAAACCGAAGTTATTTTAAGTATTCATAGTATCATTCAAACAAGAATCTTTCAACGATAAACTAAAAGTAAACTGAAAACTAAAAAATTAACTAAGCGTTCAATAACAAAGATTTTTTTAAGAATACGTTTATACACAAATTAAATTGTTTGAACATTTTTATTGGAATCATTTAACTATTAACAATTTTTATCAATCATCACTTAAAAATTATATATATTGAATGTATTTTTTATGCAATAAATATTAGCATTGTCTATCAAAAGTCTAAAATAATAAACATGAGAAATAAAATTTTGGGCTACAAATTTAAGGATACCAAGAATAGCTATTATTATCATTGATTAATCTAATAATATTTCACAATGTAAACTTGTTTTCATGGTGAAACATTTTTATCAAGTATTTTAATTTTCAAGTACTCATAATGAGCTAATTATTTTTAAAATGCGACTATGAATTATTTTTTATTTAAAATCAATTTCTAACTAAATAAAGTCTGCCTTTCGACAAAAAATAAAAATAAATTATTTTATACTATAATTTTCAAATACTTTTTTACAAAACATAATACTTGGATATAAAATTTATCAACAACAAAAAACTTTTTCCTTATTAATTATTTATTTTTAAACCTAGTATGACTTTTTATATTCAAATATATATTTTTATTATGAAAAATTAATTTTTTTGCATAAGAGCTATATTATGTAATTAATATTTTTATCTATACTGGAAAAATTTTGATCTTATCCGTTTGTAATCATTCTTTCTCAGATTCACATATTATTATCGACCCTTTTTCTAATATAAGATACGTAAATGTTAATACAATCTTTTAAACTGCATGTCTTATTTGCTAACATTCGTGAATTGTAAAACTATTTTTTAGTAATTTTTAATGTTTTTATGAAAAGTATAAATAATAATATCATGTGGTTTCCAATTCACTATATTATAGAATTCTTGATATATTTTCTTAATGGTTCAAGATCATGTTTAAACTTGATAAAACTTATTGTAGTTTTACTCAATATAGTCGAAATAATACTTCTTAAATTTCAAACGTAAAATAATAAAAGCAATAAATTTTTTCTTTTCTATTATATATAATCAAGTATTTTATTTTAAGTATTTATTTATTTACATTTTGATTATTGTTATTTTTGTTTTCAAATTTTGTTTTCATGATACATAATGATCGATTAAAAGTATCCATTTTGAGTAGACGTTTTTAAGTATCTATATAAAATTTATCCTCGTACGTTGAATTTTACTATTTTACTTGCTAATGCATGCTCTATTTTGCACGGTTTTGATAATGAAACGTTGCTTGAATTTATATGACAATTTCCATAGATATATACTTTATGTGAAATTGATGAAAATTACGATAAGATGACAGTGTCTTTGAAAGCAAATGATTATACAACAGTTAAGCACTAAACTTTTTGATAATTATTTCGCAGGTGAGATAAAAAAAATACGTTAATTTATAAAATATTATACAAGGTACAGATAATTCAATTTGTAAGGCACATATTTTCGTTTTTATTTATTCATTTTTATTGAATCTGTTGTAATTGCAGTTAACAGAAGCATGATTTTCTAGGGGTGACATTATATATTTACCACTTATAGATTTTTATATAGAGTATGTATAAATATACATATTTTTTATTATAGATACTGTATATATACAGGTATCGTTTATTGTTTAGCCAATTGTAATTTACATTACATAATATACTGTTTTCGTATCAGAAGCTTGTAGCGATTGCGCCTGCGTCAATAGCAAGGAAAATGCGACACTGGTGTCAGTACAAGTTTCAGTGGCCGAGAAAAGAACTACCATACCATACATTACTGTGGTAATTTGTGATCAATTGATTAGTAGCATATAAATATCGAGATGTATTTTACTTATGCACTTTTTGTCGGATATACGAACAAGATTTATATAGAAAAATCCATAAGGTTGATTTATTAGTAATGGCACCTTCAAGTTGGTATTGTTCATCTTTTATATATTTAGTTTCTTAAAAATCGACATTAGCATAATAAATATTTAACAATAAGCCGATAATTAATAATTGATTATAACAGTTATTTTAACATTAACATTTTAATTGACATTTGATTATTTAGGTACATTAACAATTTTAATGTAATGTTTTGTAAAAATTTAAGGTGCATGAATTTAATGAATTTGCAATTTTAAAAATACCAACCTGCATTGAACAAAATAAAAAAAAATGGCAACTCAACCTAATACAAAATTAAAACCTGCAAACCAAGCAGAGATTATGCGAGCTTATCAAAAAGATAATGATTTTATATCAGATATGAATGAAAAAATTTCTGATCTTCTGCACAGATATAAATTATATAGACAATTTGCATGTTACATGACACCTGGTACATTAGCAAAAATACTTTATTTTGCATTAACATCAGGCATAGGAAATCAAACCTTAGGAGAAGAATATACTGGAATAGTCCAAGCAAATTTAAGTAAAAAGAAAGTCCCTTCTTTAATGGTGCATACAATTGAAATTAAATATTAATTAATTAGTAAAAGTTTTTATAAACATTCAATTTTTATAGATTAGAGTCTCAGCAGCCGTACTTGAATGTTTTGGAGAAAGAATGTTACTAAAACTAATAGAAAATTTGCAAATTACTATAAATAAACCTAGTTGCAATTTAAAGTCAGATGTTAAAATTTCATTAAATAAATTCCTTAGCATGGTACATTGTATATTACCTATTTTAATTATGTTCCATCGTGGATTATTTTACATTTTTGGGAGTTACTACAGCATAGGGCGAAGGATAACAGGAATAGATTATGCAAAAGTAACAATTTTATTTATTTAAAATATTTTATTTAATAAAATTTGACTTTTACGATTGAGATTAATTTTTTTAGGTTTATGGAGCAAGATCGCATAGTAATATTAATTGGGGCTTAGTACCTTTAGGTTTTATAATAATTGCTCGATCCATGTTGCATCTTTGGCAAACTAAGAATAATAAAAAAGAAATCTTAGAAGAAAATGAAGAAGTAGAAAGCAGCTGTAGTATCCAATGTCAATTATGTTTAGAAAAAGTTCCTAATACAGCTACCCCTTGTGGGCATTTATTTTGTTGGGTTTGTTTAACTGAATGGCTTCGAGTCCGAAATCGATGTCCTACATGTCGAGAAATCGTTGTTCCTTCTCGAATTGTTCCATTAATGAATTTATAATTAAAATAAGGAACTATTTAAGTAAGCCAGATAAATAATGCATATGTTTACATAAACAGGGTAACATATCAAGAAATGTATAAATTGTAAGGTATGCATAAAATATATAATAATATGTAAATAGTATTAATATTTTTATTGCAAAAATATATCGCATAAAATTAAAGAATAAAACGAAAACTTAAATAAAAAACTGATTTTAATCATTTATCTACATGATTTCCTTTTGCTTGTACAAAAAAAGATACAAAAAAAAGAATCTGTTCTAAAATAATGAAGAAAAATAAAACTAAAAAAATATTTGAAATCTGAAATGAAGGACAAGCACCATTTGCTTTGTATTGAATAATACATTTGTATAAGGCAAGTATAGTACTACATAATACAATCTCCTCAAGAAATATAATAAATAGTTTTTTCTATTATAAACGTATTGATTAAAAGTGAAAAAGGAAAAAATATATTTATATTTATATATATACGTATCAATGAGCTCAAACTATGTACAAAAATATCAAGTTTTATTACACTATTCACGCTTTCGGTAATTGCTTATTTTTCATATAACTTTTCCCCTCGATAAATAATAATTTACAATAATTCATTTCCTTCATTTAGTTAATTAACATTCTACATAAAATTCTCAGATAAATATCGGAATAAATCGAAATTCATCTTCCCCTGAGACTCGAGTTTCAAGAATGCACAATTCTTTGTTACAATCATCTCGTTTAATACTACATATGTATGTATAAATGTATATGTGTCTATATATATGTATATACACACACAAATACATATATAATATAGAATTATATATTTTATAATTTTTTATAATGCTAAAAATATGTTACAACTCTGTGAAATTGAATGGTTTCATTTCTGCATTATAAATTTATATGCAAAATGTATATTTTCATTATGAATACCATTATAAAATTTTTAATTCATTTCTGATTAGCAGGAGACAATTAGCTAATAACTATTCACAATTCTAATCGTATTATTTACAAATTCATTATTAAAATTACGAAACACGCCCTCACTGAATTTATTGTTGAAGTACTACAAATCGCGTGTTTAAAAGAGGAACCAATCTCCAACAGCTGGCAATGATCGATATCGCGTTTAAAAGCATTGTGGAAAATTGCACATGTCATTCTTGCAGCTCGAGGCCCCAGTGATTTTTGTTATAAATCCATAATTCGCGATATGGCCGCCTCGGCGTGATACGGTTCACGTCACAATGACGTCCGTTGCACAGATAGTATCCCAACCTTCTCAGCAAAGTTGCCGAGTAGCTGTCCAATGCCTGTTGTTTCTGAATTGTCCTTCATTTTTAGACCTACTGTCTGATTATAGACATTATAGAACACCTGACGAAGGCACTCGAGTCTACTTTGTCGCTTCGTGGGCCTAAAAAATTGCAACAGTTTAGTATTGTAAACATGAGTTTGCAACTACTCAAACAGGTAAATGTATCTTTTTTCAAAAATTTGGCTCTTTAATGATACAAGCGTATGTAGGATAAAGATTTCTAAACATTATTATAAACACACGAATCCTTAATTTTAGTTGCTCCTGTTTATGAAATGCTGGATATTCACTACGATAAAATTAAATTTATTATATTTGCAACGTAGTTAAATGATGTTGGCCAAAAATTCTTGAATGCTTATTTCGCCACAGTATCTATCTACACGTATTGCATTGGTATTAATATTAATAATTAAAAGACTTTAAAATTCCATTGACAATTTAAAGCTATATATACCACGCACAAATTTTTTTTTTATAATATAAACTTTAGTTTATGTAATATAAATTATTAAAAATTATAAGCATATTAAAAAATAAAATTTTATGGTTTAATTTAATGGTTGCACAAAATACTTTCTTTTTAAATGTTTAAACATGTTCAAACCTAAAATATAAATCCACAAAATTAATAAGGCTCCTTAACATCAATTTTAATGTACAAATTTTATAAAATTATCAAAAAATTATTGCACGACACGTACAATCATAAACTAGTTTTAACGTTTTCAAACAATATATATTCATACCTTACAATTCTCATAGCTTTTATCATTATAATTTATTGTGACCTTGTAAAAGCGGTAAGAAATATAATATTTTCTTATAATTAATAGTAAATATAAAAATATAAAAAAATGCATTAAATAAATTCTTGTAATACAATATAATCATAAAGTATCTAATTATGAATAAAGAATGAAATTTGGTTTCATATTTTTATAGAAAGTTGTTATGAGTGAATATTTTCATAAATTGATTGTTGCGCCTAAAACGATAGTAAAATAATTAAAACTCATTTTTTCATATAAAAAATTATATAAAAATTACACTGTACTTAAATTATATTGAATATCGACATTTAAAAGAAATTACTGTAAATAACAGAAAATTTCTATTGTGTATGTTAAAAATAAAATTTATTAAAAAGTTGTTTATTACGAATTTAACTATTTCCTAGTAACTTGTTTATAATATTACCCTTTTTTAATATAAAATATTTAAATAAAATAGTGATATTGGTATTCGGTGCTCGCCTTTATATTAATAAAAATTTTAAGAAATAGTCTCATTTTATCTTTTAATCTACAATTAGACAAATAAATGTATGCAGAGATAAAATTGAAGTTGTACTCATTTAACGAACATGTTTTGTTTTTGTTTTTATTTTAGAGTTGAATTATATTGCTTCAACACGATTTGAAAAAAATTGACATATTTTGTGCGAACCTTTTCTGTATTTATATTAACATATCTCATAATAAAGCAAATTGAAATTCAAGTTTTTATTCAATTAATAACGTCATCATATCTTGTTAATACCACACTGATTCCGTAAGTCGTAAGAGATATTCATTTGCATGATTAATTATTACGTAAATTTATGTGACAATCTAGGTGTCTACGTGGTGCAACAGTTCTTTACCAAATAATACATACAGCATTAAGAAAAGAAAGAAGACGCGGAAAACTATCTACGCAATACGTGGTTGAATGACTTAGCTCTTACTCACAGATAGCTACAGGAGTCCTCCTCAATGACGGTCGTACTCGACTCTTGGGAGACTTGACCTCCGCTCACCGATGTCGTGCTGGCGAAGCTCGAGCACGGCAGTCCGTCCGAAAGGTTGGGTGCGTTGGCGGTGGTGGAGCCCCGCAGACTGCCGGTGCCGCTTATCATCTGCCAGGAACCTCCCGAGGACGAGGATTCGTTACGCTGGCGGACGCGTCCAGGTACTGGCACGGCCACTGGCGAAGTTCGATTACTCGGTAGCGGTGATCGCGAGCCGTGATTCGAGGTGCTGTCTTTGTTCGGAGATGAATATAGTGACCACGGCATCACGTTCCTGAAAATTACAGTTCAACTTACATTATACATGCAATCACATACTACATGGATGGATGGATTTCAAGTTTCCTTAACGCATTACGTGATCATACGCTTATGCTTGACATCAGGAACGAGATTATATCTAGGTACTAATGGTATTCTAAAGGGAATTTATCTGAGATCTTTTATTTTGCGAAAGCATAGCTGTACATTAGTGTGTAAAACAAAACTTTTTTAAATGTAACTAATTGATAAATGATAGATAAGCCAAATTAAAGATTACATACCAATATCAATTTATAATGTAAACAAATTAATTTATTAAACATAATTTTGTAATAATAATCTCTTATATTAAAAACAATAATAATTAATAATAATATAATATATTCATACTATTATATCGCACATGTTGCAGTTATTTAAAATTTAATTTATATATTTTAAAAACATAATTACCATACAAAATTGTTAAGCTTTATTATTTTGTCGTTGATTTATTTTGTTGTGTCTTTTAATGATTCTTAAAAAAGGATTTTTTACAATTGTTTGCATTTTATCGGTATCTGTTGATATAATACCTTCAATAATTTGCATTGTATATAATTTAATCTTCATTCTTCTCTAATTTTTATAAATTAACATGTAATTAATATTAAAAAATTATGTACTGATATATAATTTGGCATATAATTTGTATTTTAAGCAATCGAGGAAAGTTTTACAGCGTTTTATGGGCCTACTTAAATTTCTCACCTACTTTTGACACTTTAAAGCCAAAATAATTGATTTTATAATTTCGGAATCAATATCGGAATCCATTTAATGGTCATATTAATTAATTATTAATGCAAAACGAGTGATAAAATTATTATTCATAATAATTAATTAATAATCTTCTATTATTTATTTTTAAATTAAGGGAAATCGATATGTGTTTGATGAATGACTAGTGTATTTTAATTTATTTTAAGGAATTCACATAGCATCAACAATTATTAAATTTGTATCACTTTTTTTCTTTCAGGTGGATGAGTGAGGAGATTAGAGGATTAAATGACGTAGCTGTCCGTTAAAAATTTAGCTTTAGAATCTTAAGCAAGATGATCTTCTACCCATTATATCGACTCATGGATAATATTACTAGTGGTATATCCAAAGAAAAGAAACTCGAATGAATGTTGTACAAATCGCACGACATTTTCAAAAGCATACAACCCAAAAACAAATTCCTGTTCATTGTATTGATGTCTTTTGATCAAGCTGTTTAAATTTTAAATAAAAGAAAAAAAAACAAAGGCAAAATCATCGTTAAAACTAAAACTGTTTGTATTTTATTTCCCCTCGCACAGCACTGGCTAATAATGCTTCACGATAATAGAAAAAAAGTACAGAAGTCGAACATTAGGCGCGATAATAAACGAAGTGAAATACCCATTGCTGTGAGCTTCCTCTTGGCTATCCAGTGACGTGCAGTGAAATACCGAAGGGGGATTGTTGTCTTGGCTATCCCTGCTATTTTGGCTGACATTACTGCAGCAGCTGTTCAAGCTCAGATTCGAGCTTACAGAGCTAAGGGGCACCACAGATTCCGTATCGAACATAACATTATCAAGCTGCGAGTCGCTGTCGTTCCTTAATACCACGTGCTTGAGGTTGCTATGTCGCTTGTTCACGCTGAACTCCTCCTCGTGTATGTGCTTCAAGAAGTAGAAGCAGAAGTAGAAGATTTCTTCTCCCTTAGCGAGCCTGTCGTGGAGGTCGTGACCGAATAACATCCAGTCGTAGGCTATTGTCAAATAAAGCAGTTGATGGGCGCTCAGTGATGTATGGATTACGCCATCCGCCCACAAGCTTATTCGCAACAAGGAAATAAATAGAGGTGTTCGATCCCAACCTGAGAACATCATATTAAATATAACAATATGTTACACCTGTGTTAATCATTGTTTCACTCGTAGATTTTCGAAATTCACTGTTATTAATATAAACGTACTTTTATAGTTGTTATTTATATTTTAATTGTGTTTATATACATATATATATATATATATATGTATATATTTGTTAGTTTCATAATATGAATCGTGTAGTAAATAATAAAATTTATCGTTAATATATAGAAAATTTTTTTAACACTTTCAAATAATCATGTTTATACTTATGAGAATCCTCCTACGTTTTCAGTGATTATTAAGTTAAAATTAAGATTTATTTTAATTTTTCTAAGTCCTAAAGTAGTTTAAGATTATGAAAAATTTTAAAATCATACCGGAAATACAGTGAATAAGCATTCCACTACTGCTGTCATTTAAATATCTTAAAATTAGCTTAAGATAATTTTGTGTGAGGTTGACTAGGTCCCAGACTTGATACTGCTCCCAATTGATCCGGAGCTGAGAAGATATCGAATCCTCTGGTACACCAATTTCAGCATCTACATGTGTTTGAGACCAATCGAAAACCAGACCCATTGCTAAATAGTCGTTTTCTCGAAACTCTTTAAAAAATTCGCAACCTGGATACGGTAGTGATATAATTGTAAAATCGGAATACCTTCTCTCTTTATCAACTTTTTCCGATGACGTGACGCTAAAAGTTTAATTTAAATTATTCGAATAATTTTAATGGTAATAGGCATTACAATTATTAAAATAAAACTTACTTCATGCCGAATTTAACTTTTTTTTTTTCTACCATGAAATCAATTATCGTTCCTACGTTAAGAGTTTTCAATAATTTAATATCTTGATGTCGGACTTTATCAAAAAGCTGCCAGTCACTCATCACAGATTCACCAGATCTATCATCATCGACTTGTTGTTGTATTGCTCCAGGTGTTTCATTCCCAGCAAAAAAATACTCAAGCCCAGATCTACCGTATATTTCTGGACCACCTGATAATGTGGCAGATCGACAAACATGTCTGCCCTTATATAATATAACAGGTAGTGGAAATCTTGATCGACATCTTGCAAACCTTGCGCTCTTCATTAGATCCTAAAAAGGGATTGTTTTATAAATTTCAAACTTATTGTTTACAAATTTAAATTATTCAATCCTAACTAAATTACTTTATTAATTATTTACAAAAATTTTTGTTGTTGTACCTTTAACTTGTTCGCATCATAAATATTTTCATAAATGGTTTCAGTAGTACGCTGCAAAGGTGGCGGAGTGTCACAGATGTTTTGATTACGATGTTTCTCATATTCTAAAATTATGAGATGACTGGGATAATGGGCACTTAAATCTCCACTATTGTTACTAATTATTGTATGTGTATAGTCCAGGTCTGCGAGCAATATACATCTCTGCATAATTGCCTGTCCCTAAAATTAAAGTAAAAAAATTATTAATCTTTATAACAAATTTCATATAATTGAAAATTTTAATTCAAGTGTTAAATGAATATTTTTATTATGCAGTATAGTATTCATAGTTTGGTAGAGTAATTTATTGTCAAAATTTTTACACTTAATTTTGTTTTTTTACCGTTTTTCTTAGATTTTTAAAAAAATTATTTATTTTACTGAGTGAAAAAAAAATTTTGTTTTTTAATTGTAAAATTTTTTTAGTATAGGAAATGCATGTATATGCAAGAAAATTTTGTTAAAAATATTACCAAATTTTTTATTTAGTATGTAATAAATTATAACTTTATAAACATACCGTACTATCTGCATCCTTAGCTCGATAAGTGTTTTTAGAAAAATATTGCAGTAATTCATGCAAATCTTTAGTAGTAATGTCGGTCATACTTATGGAATCCAGAGTGACGGCAAAATTGTTGAATATATCTACAATATACCAATGTTTGCCAAGGTGTTTTGGACTTATAAAATGGCACTAATTTTAATATCCACGACATAACATCACAATTGCTCATTCGCAATATATGTTTTGATGCACTTTTTATAAATTTAATTCTACCCCTATTTAAAAACTATTTCAAATTGTTGAGAATAGTTTTAATCGCTGGAAAGAAATAGATAAATTTAAAGTTTACAATTTAAGAATTATGTTTATATGCTTCTTCAATCAAACATTAGTTTTAAAGTAATATTTCATTAATTAATAAAATTTAAAATAAATCTTTATAATAAACTTTATTTAAAAAGTTTTTCATGAATATTATTTACTAAATATATTTTTTAAATATTTAAGTTAATACGTTTAATATATATGATTATTTTTTTATAAAAGATATTAAATTTCAGTTAAACAAATTTGAATCACTGAGAATTATAAAAAGAAAATTATTTTTATGATAAAAACTTAATTTGAAGAATTTTCTAAACAAATACTACATATTGAAAGAAATTTTGTATATTTTTTTATCATAAGTAAGATCAATTCTTATATTTAACAACTTGGAGTTCACAAAAATTATATTTATCTTATCAGTAAATTATTTTAAATACAATTATTAAAAATATATTTTGGTTCAAGAACATTATTGTTTTATACTACAGTATTCTATTTAATGCAAATATTTCATGATTGAAACCTTGATATAAGATACTTAAAAGTTTTTAAATTAAATTATTGATAAAAATATTTTTAATAATATTTCATTAATTAATATTTTTGACATAAATGTATGTACCTTTTAAACCTTACGTTCCTAATTTTTTAAGTAGATCAATAATCAATAAAATATGTACGCCTGTAAATATTAAGAAATATAAATTTTATTGTAAGGCATAAGCATAAGTAGAAGGTAATAAAGGTATAGAAATCACACTACTTTTCAAATAGCAAGGTTACAATTATTTCTTAAAAGAGAATGCATGAATTTGGTTTGCAGATTATCAAAGTAGCATTTAATAATTCAGGATAAATAAGTACAGCTAGGAAAAAACAATTAATGATAAAGTGACAATGGCAATAAATTCCATACTTTCATTGTCATTCAATTATATCCACATCAAGCATGCTTGGCATTGTAAATAATAAACATAAAAATTATTTGTTGTAAAAATTACACTAGTAACTGTCAATGAGATTTCCTCCAAGATATTATTTGAAATTCATTAGACGTAAATAAAATGTGAGTTCCATTGTCCAAAAAACACAAAACCAGCGTTACGAGAAAGGTAGAAATTTACAAATAACACACAAAGGTTATTTTATATAGATATAAGTGACACAACAAACATTAGAGCACAATTAGCGAGACATGACATAAATGAAAAATAATGCTACTTTATGACGTATATGTTCTCTCTCTCTCTCCCTTTCTATGTCTATCCTTCTCCTTTTATAAATCTCTCACTCTCTCTCTCTCTCTCTCTCGTTCTTATGCAAAACGAAACTTTCTTAATCGGGGACTCCTTAAGAAAAAACTAACGTGAAAAAGTGTTGCGCACAGTCTCGTGGCTCTGACAGCAAACATAACCTCCTAGCCACGCATGCCGTGTGTCGTTGCGCACAAGCTGTGAGGAAATATGAAAATACACGTGCGTCCTTACACAGACACAGTGGCTCTTTTTTATTCGCGATAATTCAATCGACGTCGCCAATAATTATACAATGATCGCCAATAATTATACAATGATGACTCTTAGTGTGCGAACACGAATAAATACAGTGGGGTGAAAAAATACCATTTGGTGTGTACGTTTTCTTATTAGAGAGCACGACCTGCTTTTATCCTTTTCTCTCCCCTTCCCCCGCACAAAAACCTCTTTTGCTCTGTGCTACTCGTGTAAGTACAAGGGAATGAGGTCGTGTTGCAAGTGTCTTTCTCTATCACCTTCTGTATACTGTATTTATGCATAAATACATTTGTGCATACTCAGACGGGATATATTCATATGTGTACGTGGGTATATATATATGTATGCAGGAGTACACAAAGTCTGCACATGCATATGTACGTATATGCATGCTTACGTATTTGTTACTTATATACATACATACATGCATACATACAGAGATGTATCAGCTGAAGTTTATCATGTATATAGATATGTTTTGTGTACATACTGCGTATTTTTCATCACATAACAACGAAAACAGATTTATATTATCGCGTCACGAGGCATGATAGTTTCCTCTCTCTTCTGATTTTCTTTCCGTGTTTGTTTTATCTTGACATTATCTTACATTTTTTTCTCAAAACATCTATTTTATTTTAGTTTTTTTCTTTTTTCTTTTTTTTTTTTATTAAAGACGTGCTTTTTTATAGGCTTTTAACACAAGATGTGTTAGTAATGAGTTCAAAAGCTTACGGGAAAATTTTACTTTGTGATTGTTCGTGAAAACCCCAAATTTATGTACTGATGAAGAGTTATTTTTAATTACGTAAGTCTCTTTATATTAACAATCGCATCGTATTCGAAGATACACTTAATCATAGAAAATACTACGAGTGTAGATTAATTATTTAATTTATTTTTATTATTATGACAGATTTTTTTTACGTTTAAACAGTATTGTATTTTTTATTAATGTTTGCAAAAGGAAATACTAACATTTATAAATAAATAAAGTAATTCTAAAGTTATATATTCTAAAAAAAACAAGTCTAAAGTAAAATTATTAAAAAGTAAGTTAAACCTTACATCGATGAAAATATGCACTGGAATCAGACTATTGGAATAGAAGTTCGCAATATTTTAATATAATTTAAATTGTTTACATATAGCCGGTTGCAATTTTCATAAAGTAATATCTTACTTTAATGCACGATGTATATAAAATTGATAATTTTTTTAATCAATGTTTTTTTACCTGTAATTCAACCTTTGCAAAAAAGATGCTTATGAAAAATTTAATTGTCATGAAATTTAATACGAAAACATTTTTTGCTCGGAATATTTTGGTAAATATGTTTATACTTTACAGAGCTTGAGTCTAAATTTACGCGACAATTATTTCAGTTTTATTTTGCAAAGATATTCCTTCGTATTTTACTAAGTCTGAGGATAAAATTTAAAAATAGACTTTAAATTATATCTTGATGATAATGCACATATACTTACACTAAATATGAATTTTAACTGTTCTTCGCGACTTTTTTTGTCTTATAAACTCTTGAACTTATAAGGCTTTATTAAATAAATATATTTTTATAATTGCTTATTTATAATTTTTATTATTGTTATTTAAGAAGTGAAATGTATGATTATTTTATTTGAGACTATAACGTTTACGTGAGTACAAAGGCGTACATGCGCAAATTTTGTTAAAGTACTAGTTTATGAAACACTTAAATAGCTTTTAAGATGACTTTTATTTTTACTTATTAAATACTTTTGAATAAAATATTATGGTTACTTTTGTTTATATTAATTACGCATTTTCATTAAAATAAATAGTTTTTGATTTGAGAAAATCGGTCATAAAATAATGTAGTATAAGTACTTTCGAACTTTAGTTTGATCTATTTGATAGAATTACTTTCCATTAGTTATTAAAGCTCGATATTTTATAATGTACATAGATAATTATTTAAAATTAAATTAGTACATTGTAACAACATAAAATTCGTGTACTTATAATTCAATATAATATTACATATTTTAATCTATTCTGATATACGGTAAAAATCTGAATTTTACATTTATGGCTCTTGAACCTTTAATGTAATGTTAATAGTCTATTTTGTATAAATTTATAACAGTCCATGTATTATTTATAAATAAAGATCGAACATTTTATATTTCATAGTATAATTTTTTAATTCATAGAGAAAGGGATAAGTATTTGCATGAAGAATTTTTTGTACCTACTTGAGCCTTATAATCGATTAAAATCAAAGGATTTAAAATTGTTAATTAATGATGTTTTTTATAATAATATTTATGCAAAAGTCTAAAAAAATTCAACGTTTCTCTATTTTTAGAACTAACCCCTTCAATGTCCTTTTCTATTTCTGTAATTATCATTTATTTATATTGCTAATAAACTTTTGTGGTACGAATTTTGAATGTAAATTCTAATATTTTTACTAAATTTAATTCATAATTTTGTTAGTTAATTACATGTAACTAACCTTTTTAAGCTTTTATCCAAAATATTAGGAATTGATAATATTGGTTGATTACTCGATTAATTTTATTTCTCAATTTTTAAAAACAGGCAAAACTATTTTTAATATATTCACAATTCTATACTTGTATTAACAGGCACGTAAGCACATGTATATAAAAACACATAAGTACAATAAATAAAAGGTATTTTTAAAACTGGTATTGTGTTCATAGGAGAAAAAAAAATTAAGATTCTAATGTATTACTTTCTTGTCAGCTTGAAAGAATCTAATTCTACTTCTTCAACGGAAGATTTTCATTAAACTGAAAATCAAAAAGGAAGGGGTAACGTGGGAGTGTCTAAATCTTTATTTTGAATTATCATTGGTCAAGTTATTCTCCACTATCATTGTTGATTTTATAGATGTTTACTGATTATTTTTATAATGATGTATATCATTATAGAACTTTAAAGATAGTTAAATTCTTAAAGATTTATTTAAATGGCATCATTATGTTATAATAATTTGTAAACTATTGTGTTTTTTATTAATTATTATTATTATTATTATAAAATTATTATTATAAAGTTTCGATTTAGAAACGTCATTTTTTAAATGTACTCACAACGAAAATCATTGGTGCCTGTCAGTTATTGGTTCACCGATAACGTCAAATCATTAGTGAAGTTCATTGCAAATAAATCCTCCAATATAATCACCAGTCCCCAAGAAGCTTTCGTTCGGGCTGTTATCGAACGCTATTACTCTTTTCTATTGGTTCGACGAAGCAATACCGTGGATGACAACGTTTTTGACACGAATGGTAATTCAATAATAATTTCACCGCCCTCACGCATTGCAGCAATATGGAGAACGATACCCTATCATTCGGCATTCGGTGAACCAGCGCCAGTTAGGACATCTGCATAATTTGCTTATTCTTGTAAGTCCAAATGGTAACATAAAGCGAAAAGTAAAAGCTAATAGAAATTTTAGGCTGATCCCTGAAGCCTAATGACGAACTTCACTAAATTTCACTGTTTTGTACGAAGTTTTGTAAGGTTAAAAATATAGAAGCTTACTAAATAATTATAAATAATTGATAAATGTTGTGCCTAATATTATTTTTTTGATTGATGTCTTGACTTAGTTTCTACAGATTTAAGCTTTGATGTATTTTGAGCTTTTATTATACATCAAATATTCTCGAAAGCGTGTTTTTAAGTGTTACCTAAAAAAAGGAATATCGAAATACGTGGAATTGTGACTGATTCAGTGTATTCTCCCAGTCATGCTCTTCCAAGATATTGTTTGTAGTATGTAATTTAATAGGGTGCGAAAAAAAACATTGTTCATATTAATAGTAAATGCACTCATAAGGAGACAAAATTAATCACTTTCTACCATTATAAAATAGATTATGTAGACTGATTATGTAAACCTGTCTTGAATAAATGATTTTTAATTCGCTGCATGTTAATTAAGAAAGTTATTATTTGAAGAAATATCAAACAAATTTTTATGGAAATATTAAATAATAAATAATTTCAATTAAAAATATTTATTAAACTAAAAAGAAAATAATTTTTAAAAGAAATACTAACAATTAATCATTATGAAATTCATTGCAACTTGTCAATTTTTTAGTTTTTTAAGTTTAGTTTTTTAAAATTTTTGAATAAAATTCGTAGATTCCCAGATTTATTTTTTAAAAAAATTAAATAATTTGTCAATTTCATTGTTTTTTAATTATATTCATTCTACTTATGAAAAAGTCGTACTTATAAAACTATTTTTTTAATTTAGAATTTTTTAAATTAATACTAATTTTTTTGAATTAGCTACTCAAGTTATGTAAAAATTATGTTACAAATGGTATTTATATATAAGATTTTTTTTACTATTATATTTTAAAACTGGAGTCATTAAAAAATGCTCATATAGAATTTTAAATTAGTAAAAATATTATTATAATTTATAGCAGAATTATTTAAATTTCTTAAAGCTTAATAAAAAAAATTAATATTTTGATCAATATTTGGTATGTAGTAATTTCGAAAAAATATTTCCTCAAACAGATAATTTTATATAAAATTAATCATAGCTAGTGTTTAAATATTACTATGTACTGCAGTATTAGAGGTAATTTTTATTTAATGTAATTTAAATTAATCTATAAAGAAATAATATTCAATAAAAAATAGATTCTGCAGATTGCATACTACGTGATATTCTGATTTAATTCATGAAAATCAATTTTTATTAGAATATAGATTGTGTCTGATTATATCTAATATAGTTTTTATTAAAATACTCATAATAAATTTTAATCAACATATTATTTTCCAATAATAAGGAAATTACTATCGGTATAGAGGCTTATTATGACGGTTACCCAATGCTTATTCTGCTATGATAGTTTAAAAAATATTTTTTTAAAGAAATATCAGCATACTTTTATAAAAACAAAATTATAAAATTGTAATTAATAAGAATAAATTTGGAAAATAGTATTATTTGTAAATTGAACGTGTTTATAGAATTGAACTTTAATAATTGAAAAAATTATTAAATTTTTATCTGCAGCATATTACAAAACCTTAAAGAAATTAACAGTTTATAAATTATATGTTATAACTAATTTATAAAAACTTATAAAAGATTAGTGACTATCTTTTAAAATTTATTTTACTTTTTAGAAGAATTATTAGTGCATTTTGACCAATTAAATTTTAACTGTTGTTTAATGATATATAAAAAATTTTTTTATTTATATATAATTTTTCAGACGAATAAAAATAATTTGTCATAAATGACTATATCGTAAGTATCATGTAAGCTTACGTATTATTCTGATTTAATAAATGAGTCGAAGTTCTAATATAAATTTAAATTCATTGAAGATGAAACGTATTTGCTTTTAAAAATTATTAAACATTATATTTTAATTTGTTAATATACCATACTAATTCAATTTTATATTGTTAAATTAATTTATTAGTATAAATTAAATTTATAAGTTTGTAGCTTTAATTAAAAATAAGTAAAAAAAAAGTTCAAGTACATATAAAAATTATTTTAATTTAATCTTAAATTAAAGGTGAAACATGATTTTATATATTAAAAGATAAAATTTTTTGGTACTTTTTAAATTTTAGTTTTAATTTTTTTTAAAAAAAGGCTAAAAAAACTGTGTTTATTTGCAGAATTAAAAAAGAAAAGAACCAGTTGATGAAGATTTATTACGTATATAGAAAAATGTTAATAATTCTTATACAGATTTAGAAATTAGATATAGAATATTGCATTATGCCTGTCTAGAAAATATTTAATAATCTATCAGAGTAATATTTATATTACTAAAATTTGGGTTTTTGTAAGCTTAATAAATTTTGTAATAGTAATCGTAACTTAAATAAAAATGTTTAATAAATAACAGATTTATTTTGCAATTTGATAGAAAATGAAATATTCGATGAAGTTTACTTCTTTGAAAATTATGTTATTAAATTGAGTGCTTCAGTAATTCAGGACAAAAACTTTACAATCTGCAAATATTAAGTATAAATACAAAAAAGTAAACAAGGCAATCGATTCATATACATTTTAAAAACACTAAATAAAAATGATCTTACAATGATTAGTATTGCTATATTATGTTTATTAGTTATATTTTTTCATAAACTAATATTTTCTACGTT
This sequence comes from Kradibia gibbosae, assembly GCA_018907135.1. NCBI lineage: Eukaryota > Metazoa > Arthropoda > Insecta > Hymenoptera > Agaonidae > Kradibia > Kradibia gibbosae. The sequence goes on along the minus strand of JACCHX010000002.1, from coordinate 10,893,155 downwards.
GAAAGAAAATATTTTGATAGAATTTTCGTAAATATAATAGTGCCTTAAGAATTTTTGAGTACTCAAATGCATTGAAAAATCTCCAAAACTTTCCGTGCCTATATACTAACAAAATACTGCAGTTTTCTAAAATTTAAATAGTACTTGTATTTTGGGAGAATTGAATTTGAAATAAATTTATATATCAACATCGGAAGATGCCTTTAAAATTAGTATGGATCAATCTGTAAATAACTTTGTTAGAAGTGAAGCTCAAATTTAAATAACACATAGAACTATATATAGTAGAAGGGTTTTAATTAGAATGATGAAGTTTTAAGAAGAGCTAAGCATTCTATTATTTATATAAAATAAGATCAATATTGAAGACAAAGCTGTTCGTGTAGACCGTATTTAAATTTTTATATTATAAACGTAAAATAATTAACTTCATCCTTTAGATTTAATTTTGATTTTGGGTAAAAAGTCACAGAGATTATTTAAAAAATACGTTTAAAAATTGAAAAAATTTAATAATAAAATCAGGAATTCATACTACTTTTAATTTTATTGTATATGATTCTCCTGCAATCTTTTTTCTAAAATATTAGTGACAAATTAGAACCAAGGTATTCTTTATCTCCAGATACTTATTTCTTTACTAATGGCGATTTGTCATTCTTCTTGTTGAATACATCTGTGTGGATTTGGGAAACTGTATATTTATATGAGTTCTTGAGTTTACAATGATACAAGCAAATCGGCAGAGGATCGATTGAAGCGTTTTGTTACTCAACTCTAGTATATATTTATCATTACTGCAGTTAACATTTACGATTACGCTTTATTTACTTACTGAAACTCAGACTTACGTAATTTTGAATTTGAATTGCTGTTTTCAATTTTGCTGATGCACCAAGATTGATTGGTTTGAATTAAAAGCTGCGTTTCTTGGGGCGACATACTTTTTTCTTATTAGCTAGTTTCCTTTACAAATTTAATACTGAAGTGGGCTCGATTGAGTTGTAAAATATTGTAGAAGTAAACATACCGCAAAGCTTGATGCCAATTCTTAGACTAGGATCAGTTCTAGAATTTAGCTACGTTGGCCGAAATTACCACTAATACACTTTAGCAGTAGATATTAAATTATCTGAATATACTGGAAAGGAATAGTATTTGTTTGGCATGCAACTGCTCTGTTCGAAAGCCCGAGGAACCTTTATTCCAATTACAAAGATTATCAAGATTTTAATGGATTTATCTGTAAAGAACAACATTATTATTAAAAAAAAATTAATCAATGTTCCAGTAAATTTCTTAAAAAGTTTGTTTTGTTATAGATACTATGTATCACTTATATTCGTATACATAATGATTTAATATTCTTAGTTGGATTTTATACTTAATATTTATTAGCTTAAAATTTTCATAGTATAAAATTTTTATATTAATTAATAATTTATAAAAAAGAATTAAAATTAAAATGGTTGTAGATATTTAAAACTATTTTATTAAAAATTTATTATAAAAATACATCAACTATATTTAAAATTATAGGAAACTTGATTGAGCACTTACCATATAGCTATGAATAATTGAAAGTCAGTTCTAATAAAAGAAGGGAAATTAATTTTTTTAAGAATCTAGAATACATATTCGACGAATAAAGTAAAAACAAGAATTAATAGTTAATGAGGACGAAGATTTAAAAACTGTGTGCAGAGGTTTTTTCGGGGGAAAGAATGTAGAATCATATAATAATATCTTATAATAAAAAAATTAATTGTGTTTTAAATACAAAAAAGATATAAAAGTATAATAAATAAAGATTAAAATCTAAAAAAAAATGATAAAATTTTTCAAAAAATAGAATAAAAAATATTTTAAGAAAGATAATGATACAATATATTTTAATATTATTAAATTTAATTATTGTATAATTAGCTATATACATTTAAAAATAATAGAGATAATTAAATGATGTATATTAGAATAAAATAAGATGTAATTGAAATGAGAATAGTATATTGATTACGGTGGTATTAAATGAAAAAGTTGATGTATGATTTGATTATTTTTTAGATTATGTAAATGTAGTTTTATTAGTAGCTCTTTTTTCACTTAATGATGATTGATGATACATTATATAATCTAATATATATATTCCGTAGCAAATTGTATGTAAATTATGTGCACTCTGATTTAGTTACCATGATAAATGGTATTTAAATTTGAATTATATAAGCGGTATTCAGAAATTTAATAAGTTCCATTAACTATTTTTTCCTTCGTGAATACAAAAGCAGAGATCATTTAGTTAAATATCGTGATTTATTATTAAAAACTTTTTTTAATAATTATTTTAAGTATAAATAGATTTTATTTTTAATTTAATTTCTATTTTTGAAAATGTTATAATTTCATTATTATAATTTTTGGAAACCATGGTAGAGGAAAAACTTTTTTACGAAAATTGTACAAAACTTTCGCAGTTAATGCTTAGAAAGTATAGTAGTTAGAATGTAAACATGTAATGTAATCATGTAAATTATGAGAAGTGGTCAAATTTTAATTAAGTATTTTTCAATTTTCCTGATCAAATATTTTTATATAATAAAATGTTTGTTAAATAATATTGAATAATTTCAGCTATATAATTTTTAAACATTTGTTTTGTGTATTAATTAAAGTAATATAATTTCAATATTTTAATAATAATTTGTTACAATACTAATACCAACGAATTTTTAATAAAATTAAGTAGTGTTTTAATGTTTGATCATTTTTTATTGTCAAGTTATGTAAGAATAATTAAATACAGTTAAAATACATGTAAAAGTCTTGTAGCTACAGAACGTTCATATTTTCGCAAATTTTATTTATTATTGTATAAATGTTTATCTTTGTATTTTTTTCAATTAGTTACTCAATTTAGTTTTCTTTTTTCAAATGATAATGTGTTTGGACAAATATCAACTATTTATATTATGTTTACGTGTATTTATAAGAAACACCTTTAGGCTAAAAAAAATAATATAGATACAAATAAAATTGATTTAAAAGTTTATGTTTATGAATTTAAAATAATTTTTATGGTGATTTTTGGCAATTGTTACATTTTAATCATTTCTACAAGAACAACTTGTATTACTTAAAGTAAAACATATTTTATGTATACGTAAAATTTAAATATATAAAAATTTTCGTAGTAAATATTTGATGAAATTACTTCATTTTGGTATTATTATGATTCCGTGTAATTCCGACAGATGATCTATATTATACATTAAATAAAAACTGTTCAGATACAAACAAATCATTCTAGTAAGATTATATTATAAAAACAAATTTAAAGTAACTTATCAAGATTATCTTGTCTGATATTGTCCCTTTGAATGTTATTGACACATATGTTTAGACATTATTAACAAATACTACAATTTAGTCTTTTTAGCAATTATAGCATAATATTTGTGTTAATAATCATAATTAAATGAAAAATGAAACAGGAATCCATAAATTAGTTGGTTAGCTGCAATACTCAGAGACTCATCCACAACCGCTCGGTTACAAAAAGAACTTAAGGAAAAAACGACTTTCTCGAGTTTACATCGTCAATTCATCAGGGAATCTTTCGGAAAGGCGGTGTTTTGCCGTAAATTCTCACCCGGTAGATCATTTCGACATATCGCGGTACCGCGTAAGCAACGGTGACGTAGGTATGTCCGGGGCCACCAGCGACAATCGCAGCATAAGTAGGGATACCGTCAGGAGCAGCCTTTTCGACCACCACTTGAGTAATGACGCTGTGATTGTCTCCCGTGTAAGTCCTGCTGTAGCTGAGGACGTAATCGGGCGAACCCCTGGCTTCTTCCGTGCTCGACTCAATTTCCTCGTCCCCGGGATGTCTGAGTCCGACGGTTAGACCTTCGCCGTCGGTGCAGAGACACGCCAGGATAACAGCCACTACTCCCAAACGAATGCGGTGCATCTTCACAAGAGCTTCTGTTTCGATTAGCGCGCAACTGCACGCGGCACAAAGTTCGGGATTTTTACGTTTTATTTAAAGTGAATTATTAGTGAAACGACTTCAAGCTGCGAAATAAAAATTCAACTTTTATATTAAGATCGTCAGTTGATTGGAAAATTATTTTATGCTACATTACGTTATTGCTAGTTTATATATACATTTTCATTAACTATTTTACCAACGACAGTTAATATATCAATAATATTATAAAATTTAATCAATCCACTGTTAATCCACGGAGCAATTTTTTCAATTTTTTAGCATTATGATTATTTAGTTTTCAGTTGTCCTTAATGTTAAATATAATATATATATAACAATTATTTTAACATATTATTATAATTTATACATTACTGTTTATACATACACCTATCATATTCGTTTTAATTTAACATATTTTTTGTGTAACCAAAACTAAAGAAAAATTTTTTAATTATTAATTTTAATAATATATTTAATGTATTATCATTTATAGTTATATCATTACTAAAATTAGTATAGATATAATTTATTCTCTATAAAATTTTTTAACTTGTTTGAACTCACTACTAAATAAAGAAATATTTTTGACGAACCCAAAACACAAGTTTTTTTATTGTTTATTTACAGAACTTACAACTTGATATAGAACTTGAGGAATCTGCATTAAAAAATAAAAATAATACACATTCAAGTCGAAAAGAATCACCTGTGAGTGTTGAATTTAGCGACTCCTTTCATTTCGCACAAAAAGCTTGTCAAAACTCGATTGTTATTTATTTAATAATGATTAATATTGGTTCAGCACTAGTTCAGTACTATTTGGTTCATTTCACTAAAATACCATAAAATCGGTTAAAAATATCTTTGTATTATCTTTATATTACACTACAGGGAAATGTCGATCGACGTGTCTTGCCATATTGTTTATGTCTACGTTGTCGAATCTTTCTTGATCCTCATGGAACAATTGAATAAATCTATCACCACTTATACATGAATCGAGTGGAGTGGGGTTGCATATTGCGGCATTGAATTTAACGACTTAAAGCTTCTAACTGATAATAGGAATCATTCTGACAAATAATGCGTCGTGTATTTATAAAGAACATGGTTACAAGTACAATTTATTTATTTATAACTTAGATTATAGACGGAAATTAATTTCAATTAGAAAATTATTAAAATACTATTAATCATATTGTAAAGAAGTATTTAAGACAATTATTTACAGAATTAAGATACTAATAGTATTAAAAATTGCAAATCATAACATTAAAAATCTATGTTTTGATAAAATTAATTATAAATACTTTATTTGTCGATTAAAAATAAGAAGTTCTTTATACTTGAATAAGATAAATTAAATTACAGTTTGATAAAATAGTGGAATGAATTTATTTTATTCTTTGATATTTATTTTTATCATAAAGTTAAAAAATATATATTATCCAAATAAAAAATATATAAATATTTAATTACGTTTTTTATTGCATATTTTTGTATTAAAAAATAATTTAATTTTCATGATATCGTTATTTTATTGTCAAAAAACAGCTAAAAAGCTATTTTAACGCTGAAATTAATTTTTTAACGAAAATCGTTAAGATTGTACAATAAAAAGTAACTAACTAATCAGATAGAACATGTTTATTATTTTATTATAGGTTAATTTTGATTTAAAAATTTTTGGAACTTTTTACATATTAAATTTTTTTAAGTTAAATAGGATAAAATATTATATTATATAAATTTTAAGATATTATCAAAAACCTTATTGTATGTTTTGTGGGTAGCTCTTTAAAAATATTTACTATAAACGGTAGATGTTAGCATTTCATACAATTCATAATTTAATTAAGTGGAATATTAAATAGATACTATATTAATCTATTTGAAGTGTTATTTTATTTATAAATGTAATTGAAATATAAATCAATATGTAACTTAAGTCTAAAAATTTATTAAAATTAGTTTAAGATTGTTAAAATTAATGATAATTGTAGTTATTATACTTAAGCTAAATCCCCCCCCCCCAAGATTGTAAAAGGTCAACTTGAGTTCATTCCTACTTTGTTATTGTCAGACATTACTGATTTATATTTAATCACTTTCAATGTTTCGCTTCTTTCTGCAGCAGAACCGTGAACAGTTGGTTACTATAATCGGAAAGAGTTACATCGTTAATAGAAATTTTAAAAAAACATTCGATTAGGTATTCAAGTACATAAAAAAGTTAAAAAATTATAGCAAAGTTTTGTTCTAAATTATCATGGATTAGTATTCAAGGTACCCTGAAGAATTAAAGATATTATTCAATTTTTTGTTTAATTTAGTGAAAGTTTCAGTGATATGATTTTATAAATTTTAAATAAAATTTAAAAACATAAATTTAATAAAAAACTTTTAGTTTTATAAAATATTCAAATTACTTTTTGGTTGGAAATATGTAAAAATTATAATAAAATCAGGATAAATTTTTTTAAATTTATTTATATTTTATTTATATATAGTTAAATAAAAACTTACTAAAGCGCAGCATTATAAAAGTAGTTTTTGTGGGTACATTTAATCTCTTAAGAAATCCATTTTTTAAATTGGTTTAATTTTTATTAGATTTTATTATAAAAGAGACTCTTATTATTAATATTATTCAATATATTCTTTATTAATTAATAAATTTATTTTATATTTTATAATAAAGATTTATCAATTTATTGACCGACAATAAAAGGATGATCAAAATACTTTCAAAAAAATTATTTGATACTAAATATCAATAATAAATTGTTTGAGATTTCAGATAAATAATAAAAAACTATGTTAACTGTCAAAGGGTTCCTGTTTATTTTTGCTATCATTTGGGTAAACAGTGTAGACGGTCGTCTCATACAGGGATTTAAAAGCTTTAGTAAAGAATTGGTATTTTTTGACAAGCAAATTATTTTGAGTTCATCGTTAAATGTCGTGACAGATAACGATAGCTTCATTTACGCTGTATGCGATTCACAACATAAGACATTCAAGGAGTTTAAATGTAATTTAACTATAGAGACTCTAGTGTTTGATAATGCCACTTATAGAGACACATGTATGTTTTATCATATGCCAAACCAACGAAATTATGAAATCATCATGAAATTCAAGCTTTATAATTTTGACGAAGACAAAGTCCTTATGTCATGGCTTGTTAAGGATGGTGATTTTCGTACAATGATGGCCATGATTCGCATTCTTCATTGGTCTGACTGTCAATACATCGATGTGTCTGTTCCAGCGGATGCGATAAATAACATCATAACTTATAAAGATAAATTTGATGTAATAATAAATAATAAAACATCTTGTCCAATGGATAATTGTAGAATCAGATATGACATATATGGGAAAAAAATCAGCGGTCCGACATCGCTGGCTGCCAATATTAAAGTAAAATACATAGAAGCAATTATACCGGTTATTTCAGGCTCGCTCGATAAGAAATTCTATCTTGTTACAAAAAATGATAAAAATAATGATCATTTCGAAGTACTATTTCTTGGTAATGAAAATGGATCAGTCGAAATGCTCCAGGAGGGTGACTTCAAAAATATCAAAATATCTAACACTATTAATCATTTGACCATATGCTGGATGAATGCCCAGGATTCAGATTTAACAAACATTACTTGTTGGCAATACAACTCATTAAGAAAACCAACCTTAAAGGTCTCTATTGCATTATTTGATAACTCAGAAATCGGATACAGTAGATGGATGCAGCCACATAACTTAGCGGATAACGGGTTTCTGCTTGTAAGTGGGCTTATAACCGGAAAAAGTGAATTGAAGTTTGATAGTTTTAGTGTTATTAAAATACAACCAAACGGTCATCGCGAAAGACCTCTACAAATCGATAGTCTTGGTTTCAAATGCACTAGTATTGAGAATTTTTTAATGGGTGTTACAGATAACAATGAAGACGAAATTTGTTTTCATTTTATTTGTGATCGAGGTCATTTTGATAATGAAGGATTCAAAAATAAGCTTAAGTTTAGTACGAAATGTCTGCCAATAAAATATGTATCAATGCTGAGATCTCAAAAATTGAAAGCTAATTAATAATTTTATGTAACACTTTATTCCTTTATTGAATAAAATCTCATACTAATTAAAAAGTAATTATTATAGTTCTTCTATTCTGTAACAATATTAACTATTAACAATAAACAGTTTCATATTTATTTTATTGTTTATTTGTGTATTTTAAATTTGTAATAATATTTTTTATAATTTATGAAATAAAAAATTGTAACTTTTTACTTTCTTACTTTTAATTAAAAAAGTATGTATAAGATTTTTATATTAAACGATATTACTAAATTTCTCAAAAAAAATTCAATTAAAAATTTATTTATTTTTATACATATTACCAACATCTACAGATTTTATTAGCAATAATTATAATTACAATATCTAATACAATTTTTTTAAGATAATGAAACCTACAAAATAAAAAATTTATAAGTTTTGTTAATGAATTTTTATTTAATAATAAAAAAGTTTTAGAACGTGTATATTAGTAACTTTTATTCATAATTTCATAGATAAATTCAATTTATTATAAAGCCGATATTATGCCATTTTAATTTTTATATTCACGTTAATACTTTTTATAATTTTTTTTATAAAAAGTATATTTAATATATTTAATTCATTTAATAAATTCAATTTTATAGATTTTTCATTGTTTTACATAAAAATGTTTAATTTTTAGTGTAAGATATGATACATGGTTTATCATTATTTTTTCTTCTTTATGAAGATTTTTATTTATCAACTGCGATTTTCTAAATTATATAGGAGTTATTATTTTAAAAAAATATTACAAATAAAGTTATTTTTAATTTTTCAGCTTTAAATTACAAAGTTTTTTAATAGAAATAATGTATTATATTAAGAGCATGATATAATAACTTTAATCTAATGCTTTATTAATTACTTACGGTAACTGTACGTTATCATGAAACTACTGTATGGTAATCGCATAAAAACTTTTATGGAAAAATTTTTTACTAATCAGATTCTGCCAATTAGAATCTGTCAAGAAACTGATATATTTTATCATATAGATGAATATATAGAATTGTAAAGTTGTCAAAACTAGAATTATATTCAATATCAATCAATTTTTATGTACGAGTGTCGAAGATTAGTACGTGGTTCTTTACTTTAGCATATTTTGATATATTCTTCTACGAGCGAAAATTAATGTGGTAAAAAGATGTTCGAACAAACTCAAGCTTACCATAAATGGTAAGCTCTTTAACGATTCTGTCTTTTCCTTCAAGTTATACAATTGTAAGATAAATGAATTGATCAATACATTGGCATTAATGATTTCATCTTTTCATGTAACAACGGATATTTATGAGTATCTAGATGCCAATTACTTTTATTAATAGAAAATACTGTCATTAAAAATAGCATAAACTTGCATATATTGTTATTTGCACATTTTTATAAACATTAAATTTTACATTAATTCAACAATATTGTTGGTTATAATTATTTGCTTACATTTTTTATTGATTCTTTGTAAAATTTTGAACATTATTTTATTATGATAGCATATGAAAAAGTTTTAAAATAATGTTATTAATAAATGAGACGATTAATACAATTGCATTTTAATTGCTAAAAACTAATATTTACTTAAAATTAAGAATAACGTAGTTAAAAATTATAATATTTATTTCTTTTTGGTTCCTGTATTATGCATTAGCATGTTTTTTATAATCTTAAAATTTGTTAAATAAGTTCCACATAATATAATGTATTTTTATTATTATAAAAGTAATTTTTTGAGAAGGTAGATACTAATTTTAGTCAATTTCTTTGACTGACAGTAGTTATATATTTTATTTATTAAATACGTTTCAAATAATTTAACAAGAAACAATGTTAGCAATAATTGAAAAGTCAACATTTTTATGTATGCAAATTTTATATTATACTTTCAACGTTCGTGATGTAACGGGTTAACCCAATTTTAGAAAGTGTTATTAGTAAATTTGCTGAATTTGGACTATGAAACGAGATATACCTATTAAAAATTGCCGAAATTATACACTGAACATTTTAAACACCTTGATAGCTCTTAATTATCATGATTGCAAATATGATATTTTTATAATGTATATAGAGTACGAAGATTCTAATCAGTTAAAACAGTCAGATTTTGGAAGGAGCAGATTTAAATAAACATTTTTGAGTGCAAATATCGCCAAAACGTTTTTTAATTTGAATTGCATTATGTAGTTTTATGAAAGAAAGCCAAAATTGTTAATAATGTAAAAAAAATATTTTATTATTATCTATCAATGTTTTTTCTAATGTATTTACACATACTTCATATTTTACTTTTATGCATTTTAGAAATATTGTTACTTTTACTATTTAACAATTCATTCTATTTATTTTATAACGCTGTGAATATAAAATCAGTAGTTATAATCTTTAATAACATTTTTTGGTGAAAACTAAACAGTAGCTATATCAAGGTAACTATTAATTTAAAATCAAGCAAGTGCAAACCTTGCTTTTTATTTTGGTTTGCAAATTTTAATTTTATAAAATAGAGACAAATGCCTTTATATAGAGCTGTATTAGAGCTTGATAGCTGTTAACGTTGACTTAGGGGATCATTCGTTCATTATTCACAAGCATAACCGTACAATATCGCCCGCATTTGGAGTTCTATTATCGACAAAAACGAAGAGAGATAAGCAGTATGTACGGAAATTCGCAGGTTTCTGGTTTCTCTTGAGTTACAACGAGCACCGTATCAATCATACGTAGTTTTAACCCTAACGTAGTGGTGGAACATACGACTTTGCTAATCATACAGGTTAAATAAAAGTCTGGCATTTTGTTACATTTATACAAATAACATATTTTTGTTATTGAGTCAGTACAATAATGACGTCTGGTACATCGGGGCCGCCAGTGATGTCGGAGCCAATGTGTTGGGTGTAGATAGCTAAAAAATGTGCACCAGATCAATGGGGTAGACTGCATAAACAAAAATTTAGATAAACAGTTTTAAAAATGAAAATAGTAAGGTGTGCATTGTGTTGGCATTATACCAAGCACGAAGCGCTGACAGCGAACCCTACGTTAACATACTTTCAAATTGTATTTCGCATTTATAAACAAATCAGGATTGGCCCTTATTTTTAGTTATATGTTTTCATTTATGAGACAATGTTTGCTGAGTTGTACTGTAATATGAATCGCTAACAATACACTTTTAAGTATAAATTAAGCTCATTTAAAATTTAAATACTTAAAATTTATTCGCTTTTTCGTCCATGAATCTATATTTAAAACTATTTCAAAATATATTATTAATCTGTTCTTTTATTTTATACAATATTTCTAGTTAAAGTGATATTAATTAACTATATACCTATTTCATGTAATAAAAAATAAATATTTAATTTTGTAAATTAAATTTCCTCTACGTCTCGTTATTTTTAATTTTCTTTGTACTCATGATTAATCTAAAACATATTTTACATTAAATTTATATTTGGTAAAATAAACTTTATAAAAAAATGAATCATAAAAATTTTCATTGATATTATAACAATAAAAAATTACATAATTATAAATTACTGTAATTTATAAGTAGATATAATTTATCAGTAGAATTTAATACAGATTTTTATTAACTGAAAACAACCTTGCAACTTGTAAATTAAAAAACAAGCAATACATTTTATATTCTTTTATAACATAATTACAAAATTACTCACTTTAACTCAAACTTAGCTTTAAAAATAATTAAACAATTAAAAAAAATATTTTATAATTTTTAAAATTTATTTCTTTAAGAAGAATATTAATATTGTCATAAAACAGCTCAATGAATGTTGCTAATAAATTATTGAAATTTAATTATTTTTTAATTTTGATAATGTTTATTAATTGAAGAGCTTTCATTACTAATTATTAAGTATTTATAAGAGAAATATTTTTTAACATTACATTAAATAATTGAACAAATTTTATTAGATCATAGGTATTTCTGTACATAGTAAATTCACAAAAATTAAAGTAACTTAATTTTTTATATCCTTTATATATTCTTCTTTATTTACGTATTTATAATGGCTAATATAACATTAATATTTTAAAAATCAATTTTGTAAAAATTACAAGTTACTGTACTATGTTATAATATTAAGGACAATTAAGTATAAATTTCTTAGTTTGATTATTTTGATATTCAAATGCTTTATGTATAATAAAATAGTTTGATTGATTTTTGTTAAAAAGATTTTATATTTAAAGCTACTAATCAATATTAGGTTTATGTTTTTTATAGCTTGTATATTATAGAAGTCTCTAGAAACTTTTACTTGAAAAAAAACTCTTTGAAATTTATAAATTAATCTTTTACCTTCTCTAAGACAACATTTGTATATCTTATATTAATATTACAATAAAAGTATATTTAATTAGTTGTCATGCATTCAAAAATATTTGACATATAAACAATTAATTTATTATTTATACATATAAATATTTTCAATGCTCAGATAATAATTTGAGCAAATTATACAAACTAAACATTAAAACCAGTTATAAACAGTTACAGTAGATCAACGATAGAAATTGCAAGTGCGGGTCACCGGATTTCCCTATTGGAATCATGTGGGCGTACAACTATTATTTTTTCTCATGTATCATTAATCTATTTGACAAAGGCATGTAGGGAAACGTGGTATATTTGATGAACTAATTTTTCCATGTAGATTTCTTATGATATAGAGAAATTGAATGCAGCAAATGTGAGTTCGTGATTGATGCATTATAGAATGAATAATGAGGTTTTATAGTTTAAAAATATGGAAAAATATTGTTTTTACTAATTATATGTTAAATTATTGATATTTCCATATTGAAAATAAATTTGATAAGCAATTGTAATAATGCCTTAGTTTTTAAACTAGAACACAAAGCACATATAATTTACTAAATCTTTAATCTGTAAAAGTTTATGCATGTTTTAAAGAGTATCTATATAGCATACTTTTTTAAAATAAAAATTCAGATTTGAAAGTATTCCAGTAATGATCTAATTTAAAAATAATTCTTGTGTGTCTTTATTAATTTTACGGTCATTAAATTTTACATAAGTATTTAATTTTTAATTACATTTTTCATACATTTGTAAATTAAGCATATTCTTGCATCCAAATATTTTCAACAAGAAATATTTTTACATAATTTAATGTGCACTGAAATTATTTAAATAATGCACGCATAAAGTATATTTCAAGTGCAGCTATACTGCATTATTATAAATGTCTAAAAATACTTCTTATTCTTACATTTAATTCTGTTCTTTCAGGTAAAAATTATAAGAAACAAATATACAATCTATAAACAATATTCATTAACAAACATTTTAATTGTTTTTTTATCTGTAAAAATTAATGCCGTTTTAAAATAATGAATAATATAAATTATTTTAGAAAAAGTAAAATTTGGTGCATCTCATTTTGAAATTATATTTAATAGCTATATTAAATAATATCTTACTTCGGAAGTTTGTTTACAATAAATGGGATGATGTAGAAAAAATTAGCATGGATCCTGTACAACACGCAACCCAGTAAATCATTCCACATTTATTGCGTTATAATTATATTCTGTTGAGTCATAATAGGCTTTGTCAAGAAATACCGAATGTAGCATCCTATTAATGTAGCATCGATGTAAATAAGAAGCTTGTTATATGAAGATTATAATTAAAGCCTACTTATATTAGAATAATTCACAAAACCCTTTTTTAAATTTTGGGCAACTATATATACTATATGTACTATAAATTTCCATAACTTAACTTAATTAAATGATTAAGACATTTGTTTTTTTGAATATAGTAACATAATTGTATCTTTTTAAATAATTTAATAAATGGATTAGTCAGTTTTATAATACGCTGATTATATTTTTAATAAATATTGAAATATTATTCTGTATGTAATTTTCAAATACTATACTGGTAAGCGATAATCACTACATTTCTTACTCGGATTAAATAATTATGTTTCAATTATTTATATAGCTAAGATCATTAATTGCTAATAGGTATTAAGAAGAAATGGTTTATAAAAATACATTTGATATTTGCATCTTAAAACTAAAAAGATAATATAATTATTTAAAAATTATATGTTTTGATAACTTATTAATGTCTCTATACTTTTGAAATATATAACCTATTAATGTATTTGAAAAAAAAATTTATAATCTGTTTTATCGATAATTATCGATTGTTGATACATCAGAAATATTTTTCTAATTTTCAAATTGAATTAAATTTTAATAAACATTCTAAATAAGTATATTTTTAATTATAATGATAAAAAAATTCAAAAAAATTATTATTTTTTTTAAATTGTGATCTGTCGTAAAATATTATTAAATTTTTCATAAAATATTATTAAATATTATTAAATACAAATAAATTAATTTAAAATTTGGATGACAGTATGCTGCATTTTAAAATAAAGAATTTTTTGTTTATTTATCATCCATCGATAAATTTTACTTATCAAAGTTACATTATATGTCTAGCATAGCTTATATATTAGATAAATATGGTTAAATTTTAAGAAAAATGTAATATAAAAACAGAAACCAGCAAACCAGCATATAACAGAAACCACATAAATTTAATTATCTTAAATTTATTTAAGATAATGAATATTATTTTAAAAAGAAAAAATTAGTCCTGAAACTCGACCTCTTTCTTATTTCATATTTCTAAATCTAATATTAGCAATTCAATTTTAAGTTTTTTTACCTATACATAAACTATTGTCTTATATATGAGGAAACGCTAAAAATATTTTTAATAAAATATATTAATTGAACTTGTAGCCGTAAATATTGATGTATATTTCATGCATTTGACAACTATCATGTATTTCATTATATTATATTAATAGATATATTAAATTTAACCCTAAAAAATTTTTGCTTGTGTACGTTCTAAAATGAAATATATTTTACTAGTTTAAAAAATAATTAATTTAAAGATAATTATTATTTTAGTATTTTTCTTTTCATTTTTTATTGTATATTTTAAAAATACCAATACAATTCAGTATAATAGTTTATAAGAAATTTAAATAAATATTATTGTTATAGATACTATTTTATTTTATTTCTAGAAATAAGACTGTTTTTTCTGGAGCCTAGTTAATTTAAAATTGATGTGAAGTCTTTAAATAAGTTTAAAATTTATTAAGGAGATTAAATAATTAAAATTTTTTTTATTGTGTAATAACTTTTGTACTTCAAAAGCATTATTGAATAATTAAGGTTTTAAAACGTAAACTAAATTGTGACCAGCAAAATAATATGAAATTTACACTAAATCGACCTTTATAATACCTAATATAAATACCTAATATAAATCAGATACATGTAGCTTGTATTTTTAAAGTAAGCAGAATAATATTGTATCATTAAGATAATAAAATAGTTTTTTAAATAACTTTAGATTCATATTGCGTGTATAAAATTTTGATGATTAGCTCTATTTCAGAATACTTTTTCAATCATTGTAAAGACGTTTTAATCAGAAACAATTAATACGCTTAAAGAGAACGCACATGAACATGAAATATCTCGTATCATCATATCTATCATTTATAGAAAACATTCTTAATACTATTACTTTAAAAAAAAGAAGTTGAATGTTTTTATGATAAAAAAATTTTTCGCGGTTAATTTCGTTGATAATATGCAAGTCAATAAATAAGCTTTATTTTAGCTCTAATACTATTAAATCTTTTTTTTTAATTTTTATTATTATGTATTTAAATTAGATTACTATTTATTTATAAATGACTTGTCGTCTGATTATTTATTTTATTGTATAGAAGCGAAAACTTATTCTTTGTAAGAACTTGAATGTGTTTATATCTTCAATTAATCATGCCTGCATGCTTAAACTAATATTGTTGCTGAAATCAATGTTTTTTATATTTAAAAACAGAAGCTAAATCGTTGCTAATTAATTATAATTTGACTAATTGAATGCTAAATATAATTAATTTGCATTATTAAAATAGAGTTGCAATATTCATATTCTGTAGTTTTATGGAATCAGTTGTATGCTTTGACTACGATATTTAATATATGCAAATTTTAAATGTTTTTTGTAGTAAATATTTTTATAGTTAATAAATTATGCTTTCTTCATTAGCTTAGATCATCTTTACAGATCGCTATTTAAGGTATGATTTGAATATACGTAAACGCATTTTGTTTTTTTTAATATAAATAACTTTACATAAATATAATTCTTTATATTTATAAATTTATATATTTACATAAATATATATATATATATATATATTTGAAAGAAATAGTATTGTATTATATTATGAATTTTCTAAAAATAACAGAACTACCATATATGAAATTTTATAATTATATTATTTCAAAGAAATGTTATTTTATACTAATTAGTAATAAGATTAGGTAATTCAGCTAATGAATTAATTGTATTTTTTCAGTAGAATTATATAGGTACAGATATCATTCAAACATAAATGAGTCTTGCTTAGTAGTGATTCTGAGCGTTAATGGTACTGCATAAAAGTCGAAATACATACATCATATGTACAGAATAAATTACGTGAAATTTGTTGGGTTTGCTAGCATTTTACGTCATGTTTAACGTGATTTTAAACAGAATTGTGCAGTCCAACGAAAGAAGTTTTTGGAGTACTAATTCTTCATTTACATACAATGTTATTTTATAACATCTTAAATGAAAATATAAACATATTTATAGTTAATGCCATTTTTTTAAATTATATTGATTAGATATACCAATTCATGATATCATATGAATTCCAAATTGGAAACCATATTTGGAACATTCGAATTGCTTTATGAAATATGCAATATGCAGCTTTTAACTCGTAAACTATACTTCCCAAAAAAACTTTTTAAGCCACGAGCTAAACTCGAGTGCATAAAAATTGATAGCAGTCTCCATCATCAAATATTCCTACGCCAAGAAACTGATGATATCAGTTAAATTTAAAATTTCCGGAATGTCAGGGACAGGTCAGAAAAGGGCGTGGATCCACTTTTCGCTTATAATCTTAAAAATAAATAAAGAGAAGATATCTAGAATTTCTTAGGACATTTTTTACGAGTTTAGTTAACGCAATCATGTAAAGAACTGACTCATAAGATTATAACAACCGAATGCGCCTAGGTGTACGACAGTTTTACAAAATCAAGTTCTACGGGTGATATATACTTTTGTATAAAGTGTTACATCAAGTCATATAGAATCTATACTGCAAAAATTAACCAGCAATACAATTATGCTAAGTTAAAAAACAATAAATGAGAATGCAACCAACAATGCATTTAAAACAAAATGTATTACATAAATTTAATCCTAGCTTAATCATATAGAAAAGTCATTAACATTAGGTTTTTAAGACAACTTTTTACTTAATTTAACGGACAAATAAGTTGATATACACATGTATATATACAAAGTACTTGTGATTATTAAATGGTCAGGGTTGACAGGCATACGTACTTTGTATAAAGATTTGTATTAATGATTAATTTCAGATTTTGTTCACGGCTCAACACTGTAAATTATAGTTTTATTCTTAGTTCAATATTTTTTATAGCTATTTAAAAATATTAATTTTTTTATGTGAAGGTTTAGTTAATATTCACACAAATACAATTCTTGTGTTAAAAAAAATAAGTATAGAATACGAAAAATATAAATATAAATTTTTTTTATTAGTTTTAATAATTTTAATACTTTTTATGTAAAAAATATTCGCTTAAATATTAAATATATAGATAAATATGAGAATAAATACAATTCATTTAATTTTGGATATTCTTAATAAATTGTGTCATATATTATTATTTACTTCTCATTAGATTTATAAGTTACGCGTATACTATAATTTATTATTAATTATTCCATGAATAAATCTTTATTAAATTCTATATTTATATTAAATATTATTTATAATTTACGATCTATGAAAATCAGCAGGCTTTTTTATAAAGGTTGCGTTCCATCAAATTTAGCTGGTTTAGTAGTTTAATAATAGTTATCTTGTATTTTTAATTCAAACTATGAATAGAATTTATAATTTAATATGGTTAATTCTTTTTTTACATAAAATGTAAGGCGTTATATTTTTTCTTGATTTCTTATGATTAGTCAACGTAAAAGATAAGTTAAAGATTGATGTTTCATTGTTTGAAATTTATGTGTAGGATTTGCATTCATGGTTTATTCTTAAAATGTTTCAATTTTTAATTAATAAAATGCTCGATATATTATACAAAAGATAAAAGTTTATAAAGATAAAATTAATACATTTTTTTAGCATTATACATGCATCACTCTAAACGATTAAAACTCAATTAATTATAGAAGTTCCGAAAGAGAAGAAGTAACGTATTTTATAATTAAAATATATCTTTAGAGTACAAAATTTTCCAAGCCAATATCAGATCGATAAATGTTAACAGAGATCAGAAGCGTCGTCTGATTTCTAGTTACATGCAAAAGAAGGACCGAGAAGAGTAGACTTAGGATTAGGTGCTACCAGTGACTAATTGTCAGGGAGGAGTTTAAGGTTCACCGTTAATTGTTCTTATCGACCCCCGCCATCCTCAGTATGCAAATGCCTGCTGAGGTCCGAGTACGCAAGCACTAATTTAGCCAAAGGGCTAAAAGGCAAACGGCTTCTTGTAAATACTAAATGAAACCCTTTGTTTAACATCGATTGATAAGAGAGCGAGATTATGTCTATTTTCTACTATTAAAAGTTTAGATATAAATTTTAATCTAAATTGTTGAATCGATTTTCAATTGAGATAACAATATATGTGTGCGTACACAAGTGTTTGAAACTCAGTTATGCATCAACTAGAAATGTATTCCGAATATATAAGTTTTTTTTATGATAAAGTAATTTAAAGAAATAAAGTTTTTTTTTTATAAAATTATGAGGATGAGCAAAGTTGAAATGGTTTGCAATAATTATAAATTATTTCATTATAAAATTATATATAAAAACACAGTTTCTTTACGTATTTTTGCGTTCATTATATTATTATTTTTTATTTATTGGAACAGGAATTGAAAATCTTGAAATCAACAAATTTATAATCATATTTATTTTTAATTTTTTCTTCGTATCAAATTAATAACTTTGCTTTAAATTTAATGAATGTTTAGAAAAAAAATATAAAAAATTATTTTAAAAAATTCATATAAATGATCTTCAAAGCCAAAAAAAATTTTTTTATCAAATTTTTAATACCATAAAATAACTATCATGATAAAGTACTCTCTTCTTTATACATTTTTACAAAATCACGCATCAAACAAAATCTCTGATTAGAATTTTTATAAGTTAAATTATTCTGCTTAAAATTAATTAACGTAGGAAACTAAAGATATTTGAATATCGGTATATTATATGTATTCAAATGCGCGAATCAAAACTCAGAAGTACTTGTATAATTACTGAATAAATTGTATAGTAATTAAATTTAAATAAAGTTTTTAAATGTACATTTTTATTTACGATTTTAATTATTAGAATAGTTACAATGTGCAAATCGCTCGTTACAACAAAATTAGTCAAATTTACAGCAAATTCTATAAAAGTTTACGTAAATAAAAAGTACATTGTTTATTATTAATATTTTTTTACATAAATAATAGAAACAAATCCGTTTAAAATCGTTAATCATCAGTCTAAAAATAATGACTCGTAACGGTAAGATCATAAATTAGGATTCATTATTTCAGACAAATATAAGATTATCGAAAATAATGCATTTTCATGTAACTCGAACTAATTTATCATTAGTACAAATTTACGTCAGGTGAAGATAGCTCATTCTAAGACATTTCAAAAATATACAGGAAAAGAAGTATAGGACTACTCCGAGTGAACTCGGGCATAATTTTGTCATAATCCACCCCCTCTTCAAACTTCAGTAATTCTGATAAATATAATTTGTTTTGCTAGTTCGGTGAACAATGAACAAATTAGAAAGAGAATAGCTCTTGTTTTTACGAAAGAGCACCATTCTTCAGAAGTAATATGTAGAGCAGAATACCAGGACAAAGTGCTTGTATTTTTAATAAAAAATCAGCTTTATAATACGTGCTTTCTATGAATGTTTAGGAACCATGATAACGGGTTTTAAATAATCACACAAGGTTACTACTTTTTTATTTCGTTTTGTTAAAACACAATGCAAAGTATACAATCAGCGCGTAGGGACGACGGAGATAAGGTTCTCCTGCGGAGGTTACTCGGATTTTAAATTTCCGGATAGTGTCTTGACACCTCCATCCACGCAATTAACCGAAAAGTCCCGTTTATTTTTCGAGATGTAGACATATCTAAACGGTTCGATGGACTTAATCCGGCAATTGGTTTAAATACCATTTTCACAAACGTGCTTCGCTATTCCGTAACAAATATTATATTTAGGTTTTTTTTAAATAATTTTTTACATTTTTTAAATAAAATATAAAAAATCTTCAAATCATATTATTAAATTTTTATATTAAATATTCTAACACGATGGAGTTTGAGCGGATTTTTATTAAAATGTAACAATTAAATTCCTTGGGTTGAATTTAATTAAATTTTTTCAATATAAATATTAACTATTATGATTTTTTCTTATAGAACATGGATACGTATGTTATAAATTAAGACATTATAAAAATTTGAAAAATACAAATTTGTAGTAACGTATTATTGAAAAATTTTTGAAAATTATAAATAACAATTTTATTTATGTATGTATAAAAAAAACTACGTTATAAGTATTTTTAACAAAAAAAAACTTTTTAGAAAATTCTATCATAATAGATCAAAATTAAAAAATAATCTGCAAGTAAGTAATTTTTTTTATTTTATAACAATTTATAATATTTAATAATAATTTATTATTAAACTGCGAACAATTTAATGGTATTTTTAAAATAATTATTTTATAATATTACTTATTATAGAAAGTTTTATTAGTTATAATTTTGACACTCATGTCCAAAGTTCTTAGACAAATTTAGATACTATATCCAGCATCGTTTAGTCATCAAAATATAATTTTAAATATAATAATGAATAAATTAGGGATTAATATATTGTAATTAACAGTACAAATACAATATAAATGAAAAAAGTTGTATCTAATAATGTCTTTAAATTATAAAAAGAATATAGTAGTTTATCAATAACATCATGACAATTATTCTTGACCATATCTACAAAAACATCCAAAAATAAACTTTACTAAGTTTTATGAAAATAGATCAAATAATAACATTAATTATCTGTTTTATATATAAATACAAAACGTTGTAAACAAATTCTTTTTTTATATACGATATTAAATATCGTTTATAGATACAAATGATTTTTTCTGAATTATTACTAAATTTGCATTCTGAAATGAAGGTCGAATTTCGAAAAAATATTTTCTTTTTAAGAATTTCAAAAATTTCTATGAGATAAAAATAACGCAAACATTAATCAAAATTAATAAGAATTGATTGCGCAGATTTATTAGAAATTGAGAAATACGTTGAAAACAAATAAATTGTGGTTACAAATTAGATTTTTAAGTAAATTTTAATTATTAAATTTCCATATGCTATCACTAGAATGAGCTAAAAGTACTGTTGGTGGTTTTATATTTATATCAAAACATATATCGTTTAATATAAATTACAATGCTGATTTACATTAATGCAAACATATTAATTTCTATTTAATTATCATATGAATTATCATGTAGTTGTTAATACTTAAGTCAGTTGCTTTTTGATATTTTGGACTTCAAATATGCGAATATAAGATGCAAATATAAGATAATGTAATTATTATGTTATTGTTTCATATGAAATATTTTATAAATGACAAAATTGGAAATTATATATAGATATTCTATAATTTTTTACATATGTTTGTAAATTATATCTAGGATTTAGTAATATAGATATATTTCAGATTTTTACATTGACTTTAAATTTTAAACTTTTTAAAAAACACTTTTTTTCTAATTAAAAAAGATTTGAAAAATTTTTGTTTGTGTACATTAAAACATGTAAGAAGAATGTAATTTAGTAAACATTTACAAAATTATTAATGAAAATCATTGTATTAATTGTATTACATGTTTAAAATTTCATTATTTTAAAAATATAGCTTTATAATTTTAACTATATAGTATAAAATTTACTAGTCTCGAAAAAACTTTTGCAAATTAGACAAAAATATTATTTTAACAGTCTTGAATATTTTTAATTTGCAGTTATTTTTCTAATAAACTGTGCGATGAAAATTGATATTCCTCATTGTTGAAGCTTCTACAGTACTAAAGAACAAAGAGAAAATTGAAATTCTAAGTAGAATTACTGAGCATTTATAATAGTTAATTTTATGGTGGAAAAATCTCAAATCTGGTCTAATATGTATAATTTAAAAACCATTTAAGGATTACGTACAGTCTCTCCGATTACGTAATTATTATTGTATATCCAGTCCCAACTTTATTTGAAAATTTTTAATACATGTACTGCTAGTTCATCGTTTTATTAAACTATACATTGTTGCAATGTATTTCATACTAAAGTACAAAAAAAATATAACAGGCAGAAAATGTTGTTCATTTTCCGAATATTCTTTTTAATCATTCTTCTATACATACGTAAATTTTATTTAAACAAATTTCTTTCAGAGAATTATTCATATTTTTAAGCCAAAAAAGTAACTCTCTTGAGAAGGCAATACAGTCAGTGCAAAGGCATGGTTATAATGTGAATTATTAAAAAATTTATTCTACTGAAAAAGCTAGATTACAAAGAAATCATATTCTTTATAAAGTCTTTCAGCTTCAAATACTTATCAATTGTAGCCATCGATTAACATTCTAGACAATATTACTGTAACTATACTGTAAAAATACTTTCTGTATTTTTTTTTTGTTTCATTGCTCCTGAATACTTTCGATTTTCGTTTAATAGACTTAACGAGCTTCAAAGAAAAGAAAAATCAATAATCAGAAACATATTCTTGATTTATCACTTTGCAATTCTGATCATCCGATTGTAGCTGCATTATTTTTCTAAGAAATAATGTTTGCGTCTGTAATAATACATAGTTATATAGGCTGATATAGTTTATAGAAAAATAAACTATATTGTTACTTTAAAATTTGTTCGAGATCATTAACACTGATAAATTTGTAGGTATCTAAAATATACGTGAAAGATTCACAAAAAGATATTTTATCATGTAAGTTATAGATGAATAACTTAAGGAAATATCAATTTATTGAAAGTGAAATATTTTCCCATAAAATATCATATATCCTATAGTACAGTATCTTTCAAGAAATTTAAATAAATGATATTACTGTACTCTCTGAAACTTTTAGTGCAAGACATTACACTAATTTTTAGTGAAACTTGACATACATATTGCAATATTTCATTCTAAAGCTTGATAACTTTAGGTGAAAAATTATGAACATATTAAAGTTGTTTATACAATAGTGTAGAGAAAACATTGAAGTGAAATATTTATATGTGAAAAATTAAAGAATAGACTCAGTTCTTTTTTATAAAATAGTATAATTTTACATAAATAAAATTATTTTTGAATAATTTTATAAAATTCATTCAAGTAGAAATATAAAAAAATTTTTCATGAATTTATATTCTAACATATCGATAAAATTTAAAATTAATTTTCAGTTATTTTTGGATCGAAATAAATTATTTTCTTCAAATTAAAGTAATCAGACTTTTCCCTAAAATCAGTACTAAAGTAATAATCATGAATTATTTTAGTCCAAGTATAAATATATTTTCACCGAAATTAAATAAATGTATCCTTATTAGTCTATAACAAATGAGAATAAGATATGTATGCATTCATAAAATAAATTTATAAATGAGCCGTTTTTTAACAGCAATTTTTTACGCTTAATATCAAAAAAAATTTTGTGTTTCAATGTCTATTCCGATATTAATTAGTTATGTATACAGTAAAATGAATAATTAGCTTTTTCATTTGAAGAATGTGATAATTCCTCTATCAATGAGTTATAAATAATATGTATGTAAAGTGAATTTTGGTGATAATTTGTTTTTGTGTATATATAGTTTTTACGACGATCATTGCAAATACGGCACTTACAAAGATTCGGTACGGTATGTAATATGTTCCCATTATTAAACTTTACGATCGTTGCAATTACATAAACAAAGCTCGTAAAATTTTCATTTAATTGAAATAGGAAGTTCTCCATATACTGATATATGCAAAACCTTAGTTTTGCGTGAAATATTATATAATTTTGTTTTAATGTCACCAACGGGATAAGTCTGATATAATCATTATACTGAAATTTATCCTAATGATAACAATTAAATATAATTTAAAAACCAATCGTTTATAACATAGTATTTTTTTCAAAATATATTTATCTTGATGAAAAGATTAAAATATAATTGAAAATTACTTTTTTTAGATGCAACTTAAAAGTAATATTAATAAAATGTAAATTATAAACTGATAACGTATATACATACAATAAAATTGAATTTTTAAATTAAAAAAGTGATTCATTTCGAATTTATAACATATTTTTTTAAGAAAAATTGCACAAAATTTCGACGTAAATATTAAAAGACACTAATACTCGATTAAGAACAACAAAATAAAATGTAGATGGGTAATAATAATAAATTGATTTAAACAATTCCATTAATATACTTATTTATACATTTTAAAATTAACGAAACATCTTTAATAAGATAGATGTAAATCAATGATATTTCATTATTCACTAAATGGTCTTATTTATAAGACTAAAAGTTCATCTTAGGCTGTAGTAAAGAGTATTTTATTAAGGGATGGGCTAAAACAATTTTCTTAATAAAAAATAAAACAAATATAATATAATATCGATTAAATTTTTAGTAAATTAGAACCCAGCGTCTAGCAAAATTTTCAAAGAAAATATGAAGTAGTCAAATAGCAATAACTAACAAATAAATCATTGATATTCCGATTTTTTCCTTTAATTAAGAGCAAGGTCCTTGTACTAAAAGCTGAAAATGAAAAAGGCTGTATCGTTGTAAAGTTACCCAGTTTACAATAAAATTGACGAGTGAATTTATGGGAGCTTCACATCTTCATAGTAACGAGAATTTCATTAAGCTTAGGATTTTTAAATGTAAGCCTTTGATAATATATATGTTCCTCGAGTACTTTGCATACGAATTTTAAGGTTCGATCTTTATGTTTATGGGTTATATTGCGTCAAATATACAATAAAATGAACGTCATATTTACTAGATATGCAATTTATAAACTATTTCCTTTGGGGGTTTTAACCCGTCATGTATTCATGTTACTGAATTTTAAATCATTCTTATGTGGTATACGTTTTCTTATTTTTATGCATTATTTCATAAAACTTTTGTAATAATAATTTTATATTATGATAAAAATTAATTTTTTTAACGTAAATAGATTATATAATATGGATCTTTTTCTTAGGCCAGATAAAATCCGTCTGAACATATGTGATATATTTTCTTAATCAAAATTGTCGATAAAAGAAGTTAATCAAGATTAAAATACTGTTCTATAATATTGTTTCAATACATGCAAATTCTAAACTCGTAAAAGCTATTATATCAATTTAATTAATCAATCGATACATACATAAATATATATATATATATATTTATAAATTGATTAATTCATAATTAGGTAATATAATTTTATTTAAAATTTTGAAGGTAATAGATAAATTAAAATGAAATAAGAATGTAATTTAAAATTCGCAATGATTTTAATAAATAATTTTTTAAAATATCGATATAAATATAAAACATGCGAACCTTTTTCCAGATAAGAAAATATATCACTGGTACCATAGAAACTTTGAATTATGTCTTTTGAATATGATTATAGAATACATCTTCAACTTATATTTTTCATGTGACTTTAAAAATTTATTATATTTATAAGATTTTCATTATGGTTTATAAGAAATTTATGAGATTTGCGGTTCAAAATTTGTATTTTATAAATAATTTGTCAAAAATATTATCTAATCAATCATAAATTGTTTTTTTTAATTTTAATTTATCAAAATAAAGTTTTTATATTTATTTATATTATGTTTTTAATATTTAAATTATATACTTAAATTTTCACATTTCATAACCATATAATTTGTAGTTAAAGTTTAAAAATTTTTTTTTAAATAGTTTTATACCTTTTTTAACCTAAATAAAAATGGCTTATTGGATATTTTACTTCTTATTGAGATAATTAATATTTATTCCTAATATAGATAAATAATTTTAATAAAAAACCTTTTTTTTAATTGATTTTACTTTTATTTTTTACCTTACTTTTATAATTTTTTTAACTAGATAAACATATGGCGGGTAACGAAATATATAAAAAGTATACTTACATAAATGTTAAATGGTTATTTAATGACCTTAATTATTTACTTCATGTATCTAATTACTTATTTTAATTATTGAATATATATATATAAGTTTTTATTGCATTTTAATTAACTTTATGTTGAAAAGGAATCCATTTCTTAGGATGAAGTCTAAATAATATTTACCATGAAGCGCTTTTAATTTTTCCATTTTATTGTATCTTACGGTAGTATTATTTCAACTTTAAAATGCAAATACATGGACACAATTTTAATTAAACCGATAGCATGTTAAACTTACGTGAATAAAGTAGTGGGAAAAACCTTTATAAAAAGTCAAGATACAGTTTTTGAAAAATAATTTTTATAACATATTGTATTAATTTATCTAAATTAATTATGTTTTAATAGCGTATTTGAAATTTCTATGAAGAATAATATAAGAGTCTGTTGCTGATCATTACGAATGGACAACTATTTTTGTACTATTCACGGTACTTCCGTAATTTAGGGTTCATAAACCATGACAGTTATACATTAAATTGCAAATTACATACATCAATTGCTTTAATTGAGATAAAAAAAATATTTATTGCAGTTATCATGGCTAACATTGCTATCAATCATTTACATTAGATAATCGTTCTAATAAGTGCGGAAGAAACAGCGAATGGTTAATAAATACTTTTACCTTATGTTTTTGATATCTATACCTTACGTATGCACTTGAGCGAAAAGAAAAAACGCGTCTGAGTAAAATAGACAGCGGAGTTGTGTAGATTTCAAGCAATGTTTGGACAGTAATACCTTAGTTTATAAACGACTGTTGATGAGGTTCGTAGGATTAGTATTATGAAAGTGCACAAGTATATATATATATATACAATCATGATAATTTAATCTATTTTAATAAATAAATTTTTTTTCATCTAAATATTTTCCTAACAATCATTTACGAAACAAAAAAAATTACTAGATTATATAATGATAGCATAACTTGATAGAACAGCTATTTATTTAAATACTGTACTCCTACACATTACCAACATGTGTTATTTGTAGCAGAGTTTATAACTTACAATGTGTAATATGATATAAATGTACATGATTTGGGCGAGGGTAGCAAGTTTTTCTAATTATTTTTACCTTATGCCTAACATTCAGTAAAGTTCTATTTGTATAAAATACTTTCAGTATTTTTTATTTAACATGAATTTTAAGAAGTATGCATACAATTTACATCCAATTTCTTGCTTTCTAACATTTGAAAAATACTCGTTATCAATTAACTGGAGTGTCAAAACTCATTTGGAATCCATTTTACCTTATAATGGTGAAGTGTTAACTTTCAGCGCATAAATTTTCTTGTTTGCCAACATGTTAAATTATTTATGGAAATGCAGTTCACCTTGTTATTAAAAAAACCATAATGTTTGTTACTTAAAATCATATTTACTACTTGGTTTGATTTAGTATTGGATGGAATGTTGAAGTTTTCTATATGTAGATTTTCCAAAATTATGGTGTTCTATTTTTCATTAGATAAGGTGCTGAAAATATTCAACTATATAGATTGTTAAAGTTTTTTCCCTTATAAAATATTAAAAATAATAATTTCTCAAATAACAATTACAATTTTAAATAACCAACGTGTATTTTATGACTTATAATTCACTTCTCAATTTTCGGGCTGAATTTAATTTTCAATAATAGCCATACGTATCATTATTTAATAATAATGAAAATACAGATATGAATGTAAAGAAAACTAAACGCAAAAGATGATAATTATAATTTTTTTATAGTACACTGAAAATATAAGATACATATTGTATAAAAATTATATATTAATATAATAATATAGTTTATAGATAAAGTAAATTTTAGGCTATTAAAATATTTTATAAACGTTACTTTAATAACACTTTGACGATATTTATTTCAGTATATTTGCTTATGGAGGCAAATAAATATTGAGATTCGATAGGCATTTATGAGTCGCGAATATAGATACACTATGTTTAGAAAGAAATATTGGTTCATAATGTGTAAAAATACTGAACGAAATATAAGCAATAGTGACTAAAGTAAACATTTAAAAAAATAATTACTCTCATAGACTTTTTGAATGATGTCGAACAATATCGTGGTAGTTTCAAAAAACGAAGGAACCCAGCTGTAAACATACACAAGAAATACAAAGCCAGAGAGCCGTTAAAAACTCCATCATCGCAATGGTGAAAACGCGGTCGGCGTAAGGCAAAAATATATAAAGCCTACAACACATTTATTGGCCTGCGTGCGAGTTATAATGTTTTTTATCCATACATCGTGAAGAGAGAAAGGCAGGCACATACATTGTCTCGATCTCATCTTCTCTATTCCCTCATCTAGCGCATCACCAATGCCTTTCATGCTCCCTGTATACAATAAATTGCTGGAAATGTTTAAAAAGCCAACGCAAGCTTGAATAAGAAAATCAAAAATTCAGATACTCCGTGGGTAATATTACCCTAATCCATTCTTCAAATACATATTTGTACACCACTAACAATTATCTACTTGACATTTATTTGTTATATGGAACTTCTAGTATCGCAGATCAAGTGAATTTATAAATTTTCATATTTTTAATGATATTTTAGAATTTCAATAGCATCCCTATAGTAATAGGGATTAAAGCATTACGAAGACAAATAGTAAAAATTTAATTAAAAACTTAAATGAAATAAAAAATCTCTATCTTTGAAACGATCGCTAGTAAATATAATTTATGCCACGATGAATTATTATTTAAAAGAAATAAAGATATTCATAAAACTATGAAATTGTTCCATGTACTATAATTTATTTCATGCATTAAAAGTTTACATACTGAAGCAAACGTGTTTATATAATAATTGATTGGTCGATACAAAAATTAAAAAAATAGAAAATTATAATAATATTATGTACAAGAATAAGTCAATTTTAAACATTATTTAAACTTAAATAACTTAATGAAATAACTTAAATTAGATAACTGTCTATTTTTATTTATGTGTAAACATGTTTAAATAACTTAATATATATTTATAAACTTTATAAGATTGATTTTTCGTTATTGAGAAATGTTCTAACAATTTAAAGATATTTTCCTCGGCTCAAAAAAAACGTGTTTTGTCCATTTTCATGAAGCTATGCCAAGCAGGTTTTAAAGTTTAAAGGAAAAAAACAAAAAAAATAGGTCAAAAATTAGAAAGTTCATTGCGCTCTTAAATTTTTTTTAATAACACAGAAAAATAATCTGTTATTTATAGCAGTGTCGAGATAGTAAAAATTCAACAATATTATGGTATGAGGTTCCTATAACAACACAAAACATAACATTTTTGCTCGATTTTAAGAAACAAGGTTAGTTCAAAACTTCTTTACATCGAGAACAAATGTAATTTAAATATATTTTATTTCTAAAGTGAAAACAAAATGTTGCGTACCTTTATGTAAATTACGTGTGGCTTTCTTCGTCTCTGTAATTCCCCCCTCCCCTCCGCAGTTTCACATAACTGAGGAATAACAGTTGGCGTTTCCGAATTAAAATACGTGACGAAGGAGATTAGCCGAGGTGTCGAGAGTCCGCGCGCATCAAAGCTTTCACCCGTGCGTTTGAGTTTCTCGGCATCTGATGATATAATGGCGACCGATTTTCCACGCGAGATGAGTAGCCGAGTTGTTATGCAAGGGGACGTGAGCGCGTTACGTTGTTAACTTTTGTACTGAATATGAGGTTTCGCGATATTTTGATTTTAGCTCTTGATCAATCCTTGTTTACATTGTCCCCCTATATGATTATCGATTCTGCATAACACTTAGCAAGATTTTCACTTCTTGACATTGATTACTGTAAGTCGTATTGTGAAATAAATACATATTCACTCTCAACCGATTTTATTTGTCATTTGTGATTGCTATATAATTGTTTTAAATATATGTTCTACTATCAGCAGCTATTTTTGTCAGTACCTTGACTAAATAGAAACGTTATAATCGGTCGGAGTCTACAATGTAATTTGAATTAATTTAGCTTATTTTTAATTCAAAAGCAACTGCTGAATTGAATTTGAATATTTTAAGTTTGTTTCTCAGGCAAATCAATTATTTATGTAAATACTGGCTTGGAATTTTCAAACGTAACTCTCGTTTTTCTTATTTACTAAGTAATACATACGTTATACATTAATTAAAATTGGTATGTCAATAATTTTATTTCAATGAAATACATTTTATCTGTTATCATTATAAACGTCTAAATAGCATTGAAATAAAATAAGAATTTTGCAGAATCACTTAATAATTTGCATATTCGAAACTATTCATTACGGTAATTATTCAAGTTTTTAAATCTATAAAATTAAATAGTATCCTAAACATCTGAATCTTTAAAAGTTAATTAACAAAATGTTTATCTAACACATTTTTTTGGATTCATAAGACTTATATGCATTATTAATAAATCAATATAATGGTAAAGCAGTTTAAATTAACGTATCAATCTTAATGAGTAAATATATTGAGCTAAATGTATTCAATGAAGAAAAGTAATTTTTTCCACGTCAATTAAAACTACAGAATAAAAACGTTCATACATGATAACTAACTTTGAACTAAATACTTTACTCAAAGTATGCTAAAAATCTATACACCTATTTTTAAATTATATTAGAGACTCAAAATCTGTTTTTTTTTAATAAATAATAAGTTCTAGGCGATAAAGTGCAAATCTAATGTTTCTTTTTATACATCTTATATATATCAAATGCATATGTATGAAATATTTATATTCTTGCCAAATAAAGCCAAAAAATGTCGAGGAATAATGGCAATGGAATACGTTAACAAAAATACATATGTATACATATATACATAAATAATTATGTATATATTTACAGAATGGAAAGCGCATAAGTTTCTCGGCAAATAGATTTATATAAAAATCGTGTTATATGTAATTAGCAGTAGTACTACGATTAACAATCTTTTATGGGATAGCATTGTTTTTCCGTGATATATCGTTTTCGAGATCTTACCTTACCTATTAAAAAACAAATGAAAGATAGCAGATTGGAGTTCCGGCGTATTTTTTATTATTATTACACGAAAGCGATGTTACCTTATTACACTCCTTTCCTCTATCGCTTACATAACGAAATTTGCTTAAACCTGGCAATAAGTGACGTTTTTTTTATTTATTTTAGTGTATAGTTTTAACGAGCACTTCAGTGTAGTTAATTTCCGTTTTGAAATTTTAAAATATTAATCCAATTTACGGTCTCTTTGTGATTACATACATTTTTATTAACTATTATATATTTAAATTTATTGGTTTATTTAATATTTTAATTATACTTGTATAAAAGACAAAAAATTTATATATATTATATACATATTAATTTTTTTTCAATTGAAATATACAATTTTTCCTAAGAATAGTCTCGTATACGTAAAAATACGCATAAAAAAATCTTTTTCATTTTGCGATTTTCTTATTAAGTCACGATATATATTTGAAAAATGTGTGATAACCTATTGTATATATTACTTTGATTACTTTATAATTATTCACTAAAACCGCTTTTAGCGCTATTTGAGTGGTCAAAATTAGTTTAATTACATATTATAAAAAAAAATTAAAAAATTAACGTATAATATTGATAATTACAGAAAATAATATGATTCAATATTCTAATATAATTATCTTTGATTTCTTTCTAGTAATTGTTATAATTAAATAATTATATTATAATTATTATATAAATATTATAATTATATAATAAAATTATTGTAATTAAAATTCTATACTTATCTTTAGTTATGAAAAAAATAATTTTCGTTTTCAGAAAAATTAAAAATATTTGTATTTATAGATTTATGTTTTAATATTTTTAACAATTATAAATGTGAAGTTTACTTTCATTAGAATTTTCTATAGTGATCAATGTTAAAAATTATAATGTAAAATAAATGGCTCAAATTAATGAAAATTTATTGCAAGTCAAGTGAGGATTTTTATGAAATATGACAAATCTGTACGCCTGCAGAAAAATTCATTAATCCTCCGATTCCGGTTGTTAAATATTCGCTAAAGTGACGATAAACGTTAAGGTAAATAGTGGAACTTAATTACATTTGCTGGTTTAAAAGATTTTCGTCACCAGAAAGCCAAATCCACAAAAGTTGCGAACTAATGAAAGAAGATTTATAGAAATGCAGAACGATTGGCCCCGTATAAAAGTTTTATAGTTAGAAACGCTTCTCGAAAGATGTTGGGACAATAGCTTGACCCGTGAAGCACAGTCAGACAGTAATTATGTAAGGTTGCATAAGGCTTTCCACCATTTTCTCCGATGCGCAGGAAAACAGGGCAATGCTGAAGTGAAAGGAGACTCTTATTATGTAACAAGGTCCAAGTATGCGATTTCCTAGTATAAAACAGTACTGACTAATGATCAGGAGGGTGCGAGTACATACGCTAATACTCTTACTATGTTAGTTTAATAAGGAAATGATGTGGTTTGGATTTTTTTTATGAAATATAAGATAGAAGGCTTTGCAACAGACAGGGATGAGCATTTCAAATTGCGTCATTGAGAGGGTAATAAAAAAAGAAGCTTAATATGGCATTATGGTATCCTATAAATTTCAAAACATCATTAATGCTCCAATGACATTCTTTTTCATTGTACGGTTTGTATTACAAATATTTTTGACTCATAAATTTTCTTCTATGTCAGTTATTCTAATTTTCTATTCTAATATTTTGATTTAAAAAGGGATATTAAAATGTTTAATATCCTCTGTCTCATGATTCTTACGTGATTTACTTTCAGCCTAACCACTATTTTATTTTTCCTAAAGTATGAAGTTTTATTTTTGAATGTTTTTAATTTATTATCTGGCTAGTAGAAGCAGTGTATTTGACATTGCCAATAATATTGCTATAGAAACTATTAAACTATATGATAGTGGCAGATATTGTAGCTATAAAATGTAATCTTTCATGAATATGTTTAAGAACTAATTATCTCATCCATCTAACTACTGTATCTGCTATTATTATAAAACGATTATACTTTTTAGTAGTAGCTGTGAAATATTTTAATCTAATTCTAGATTGTAAATGATTATTGAAATAGTTTATTTAATTCTATGTATCTATTTACCTTTTACGTTTTATGAAATTTTTAAAGTTTAAACTACTATTTTTTGTTAAATAATACAGAAGGGAATTTGTAATACCATGTAACATACAAATAAAATAATTGATCGATATGGATATAACATTAAGATTATATTATTATTACAATATGCTTTTGTCGTCTATAATCAGTTCAAAGTTTAATAAGTTATTCTATTAACACATTTTTATTTTACGATTTCATAATTTTGAGAAAATTTTAATTAGTTATTAAGAATTTTTTTTTATAAATTATTCTAACTACACTTCTAGAAACTTTTTATATTACTTATAATAATTACTTATTTGAAAAAATACATTTATACATTAAATTTTATATAAAGGTGATTTTTATATTATATAAAAAATGAGAAATATTTTTGTAAAATTTTATTATGTACGTGATATTTCCTTTTTAAATCCTCGTGCTGAGAGCCTTTTCTATTAGTTCCACTCTATTTTCATTTTTTTCTGATACATTCTTTTTTTTCTATTTATGTATTATTTATGAATGTTAATATAAATAGCATGAATAATAAATAGTATAACTTTCTATATAATTTTATTTAAGCGAAATAAGCAGTATATTTATTAACGGTATAGTACATTAAGCGGTCAAAGAATCTAATTTTATAACTGAATTATTTATCATTGTTCTCTTAAATTCTCTTAATGTTTTAAATCTTATTATGTATTGTTTTAATTATAGTATTTTAAATGCTATTATAAATTATCTATTATTAATTGATAATTTTTTTCTGAAACAAAATTTGTTATGCAATGTAATATCATTAATTACAATTTGAAATTTTTAAATAAGAATGAATAGAAAGCTTAATACGTTTTTAATTAAGGCACAAAAAGACAATAACTTCAATGGCAAAGTAAAATAAGATTACGTGAAAACGTAGTATTAATTCATCAGTCCCTAAAGCTCATTATCATAAGTTAACAAAGCTGATACAATTGAACGAAATGTAATCCGTAATACAACCAATAATCATTATGTACTGAAAGACGTACAAGGATATGGCAATAGACAAAATAATAAATTTTTATGTAATGAATAATTTGATTTATTTTCCGTATAAAAAAATAAAACATACATAAATATTTTATTGATTTCAAAAAAACTTTTAAAAAAAATTTTTAAACATTTTTTTTAAAAGTATCTGTAATTTCTAGATTTTATATTAATACAAATATAGTTTTGTATGTTATGCAAGAGAATCAATTTTACTGGCGTTTACAGTTTGTCTTATATACATTTTTAATTAAATATTTGATCCATTGATAGTTATATTTAAACGCGTTTTAAAAAATTCACCTTTTAAATAAAAGTTAAAAATTTGCATAAGCTAAAATTTTCATTAGGTAGAAAATGGGAATATTATATTTGTTCTCTTTTTTCGTATTATGTACGGAGACTCTATTTATGTTAGCAAAATTTGAAGACGCTTTTTATAGACAGACATAAAAATTGAATGGAAATTATATGGCCTAGAAATGAAATAAGTGTGATAGAAGTTATCGATATGTCTCTAATTTTTAAGTTAGAATTACAATTGGATGTATTATAGAACCGAAAAATATTTAAAATTTTTTTTAAATAGCATTGTAAAATTCAATTTAGGATTACCCGTAGTGAAAGAAATACTTATAAAATAATGAGAACAATTAAAAAAATTAAAATTTTTCAATAAAAAAACAGAATAGTGTTTTTATAGCCTTTTAATTAAATGCGTTAGTCGATGCAAGGAGAACTATCCAAAGGATTTTTTCTATTTTGTTCGTCAACTTTGGACTTCATAGGTAAATATCCAGATTGCCTTTCATTCTGCTATTACTTGTCGCCATAAGCAATTTGAATTATTGTTTTTAAGAAAGTTACGTACAAACAGATTATTTCCTTTAAAATAAATCAAACTTTCGAAAAATTAAAAAGTTTTTTCTTAGAGGTTACGCATATTGGGGTATAATTCTGAATGTAGTTTTTGGTCCGATTTTGTATGTGAATGATAAATTTTTTTAATCGTCGACATTCGTAACATTCGCTTAAATGTCATACCTTTATAAATAATTTTATCCTTAGCTACATCATGTAATGTTTATGACCTATTCCATTTAATGCTTCGTACCATCTGTATTGCTTCATTAGGCCCCGTTTCTTCTTTCCGATATTTACGATGGGATATCTGTGTAGTAGGTATCATGAGTTCTGTCGCATATTTAAAATTAATAAGTTTTATATTCTTAATAATCGGTGCACTGTAGCTCAAACCAAATTCCTCACTATTGATGTAAGTACGCGTTACGCGCTCCAACATTAGTTCTCGCTCGATCGGAAGTTCCGCGTTTCCTCGATGAGCAGCCATGGAACACTTTTACCAAGCGCCGACTTTCACTGTTGTTTGAGGTCGTCGGCCTCTGGTATTGCGCATGCGCGGCCTTGGCCGGGGCCTCTTCCCGGGC
Organism: Kradibia gibbosae; assembly: GCA_018907135.1. Classification (NCBI taxonomy): domain Eukaryota; kingdom Metazoa; phylum Arthropoda; class Insecta; order Hymenoptera; family Agaonidae; genus Kradibia; species Kradibia gibbosae. The sequence continues at coordinate 10,856,901 of JACCHX010000002.1, read as the reverse complement.
GCGACCTTGTATGCTCCTTCCGCAAATTACAAAGAGTCCGGAGGACATCACGTCTGGGTCAAGGATCTCTCACGTCCTACTAGGAGTCAGGCGATAAACTCTTTTCGAGCCGTCAAGGGTACATACGAGTATCTTTATTATTACTTTTATACAAAAATATGTCAATCATTTTATTAACCACACAATAGGAGAAACGTAGATTTTTGTGCTACGTTTCTAAATTATCGCGTTTAGAGTCTTTTTATCTTTGGTTATTCAATGGAACTTCGATCAAGATTATCCTGAGAGGAAATCTGGTAAAAAGATTTTATGAAGATGACGATCATCAGTACTTTTCTTGGTGGACAAGACAAATGTTAATAGCTTGACGTGTAATTTTTTTTAATCTGTATGATATAATGAAAGCAAAGAAAGTAGAGAAGCAGAATTTGTAATACAAATATCTGACTTAATTGTAATTCGTAAGACAATTAAAAAATCTTTTGATTTCCGAAGTTTTTAAATCTGTTCTTCACAATATTTTAACTGTGTGCGTATATTTAGAATGTGAAGCGTTTTCGATTACTTATGTCATAAATGAAAGCTTTTTTTTCTACTTTTATATTTTGCTGTTAAAGTATATTCTAGATTCTTTAGGTATCAAGTTATTCGCGCATATAAACAGGTATGTTGTTTCGCATATTCTACGAATACGTACATACGGTATAGTAAAGAAAAGGATATTAAACAATGTTACGATGGGCTTCAGTTTTTAGTATTATAGAATGTCTTTTAGTATTTCATAAAATTTCACTGCATTAAAAAAATATTGTCTTATAGTTAAAAGAGATCAAATACAAAATTTATTCAAAATTTATATAAAACCAATCCCATTTCTTAAAATTGAATGTTTTCAAAATTTAATATCAAAGTGTATTCATTTTAGAAATATGAACATACGAACATCGTGAAATATGAAGTAATATATCATATAAAATAAATGCATTTTCTGAAATAATAAATATTAACGAAATATAAATCTTGTATTAAAAATTGATTATTTTACTTACACGGATATGATATGATAACATTGAACATAGGCAATAATCATGAAAAATGAAAGAAAATTATTTTTGATCTTAATACTGTAAGACTTCGAACTACACCTAAAATTAAAGCATTAGCTCTTTTATGTCAGACATTTCTTACTGAGGCGAAGTGAATTGAATTACTACCCATTATAATGAAGAAATATCACCATTTGAAAAATTACATAAGTTTCCCTCTTTTCCGAGATATAATAAAGTAGGATTCAGATATTTTATCCAATAGGGGTGCGCTTGAATTGACCAGATTTGTAACTTTATAACGATTAAAATATGGCGTACCGTACACTTCTTTAATACTTAATTATATTAACATTACACTTAAGCATCTGTTTTTTAAACTGAGCTTACTAAAACGAATAGGACAAGTTAAGTTCATTTCAGTACTCGAGTTTTGCCTAATACGTGTGTAACTTTCGGAAGTGTCAATCGAATAAGTTATAAAAATAGAAAGCCCTATTTTTAACGTTTTTATGGGTTTTTGTATATTTTTCGTGAAAAATGGACATAAATAATCCAACAAAAATGTTATGTAATATGATATGGCAACATCTATTTAAAATATAGATTACTTCTACTTTGCTTATATATCCTTTCTTTTTTTTAACTTCCTCAACAATTATACTCAAAGATTTAGCTTTTAAAAACTAAGCATGGTACCAAGAGTAATTTTATAAATATCGATGATTTCTTCAGAAATAGTGTAGACCTTCGCAAAAACATATGTACATAATAATAAAATTACTGATAAAAAGTTTTCAGTAAAAAATACTGGTTTGAAGTTTCAACAAAGTTTTATGTTTCTCTTTCGATGCGTAAAAATAAGAGTCTAACAGTTTCTATTGGGAAAATATAATTACCTATGCACTGGCCTCGAAAAATAAAATCTACCCGGATATATCTAAGATAGAATTAAATACAATGGCGAGCTATTAACAATATTTATTTATTTCACCGCTACTCGCAATTTTTATATGTAATACGTCTTCTCGTTTAGTGTAGTGTATAATAAGAAGGACACGTTCATGTTTTGTAACAGCATTTAAAGCTATAAAAATTTTTTCACGAATCTCTTAATTAAGTGCCCTGTAGAAAGTCTTCGATATTTTCTACTTTTTTCAAAATTGACAAGTGTACATGTGTACAAGTATAGTATTGTTTATACATATATATATATATATATATATATATATATATATAAGCATTACTAATTTATTCGAAAAAGATGTCGAAGTGAATTGATTTCATTAGAATTACATGTTATATAGTGAGTAGAAGATGGTAAAAATGATTGGGGTAATTTTTAATTATTTTCATCGAACAACTTATCGGATTTTTTACATCACTTTTCCGTAACTCGGCTCATTTAATTCTAAGTAGGTTTAACGCTTATAAATCGTTACCAACTCGCTGGTCTTTTACACCCGGCTCATTATGTTAAGTAGAATTTTCTTGGCAGTAAAAATATAAATATTGCTTTTTACATTTAATTCTGAAAGGGAAACTATTCGACTACACTTACATAGTATAAATTATTCAAATATTTTTTCCAATCAAATATCTTGTCCACAGATAATTCTTCAATAAAATTGGTTTATACTAGAAATTCTATTGCAAGAATTAAATTATATTTTAATTATGTAAAAAAAAACTCTGAAAAGTTGAATGAAAAGAAGCTAAAAATATAATTTAATGTTTTATGCAATGTTTTCGTGTTTTTAATCTAGTCAAATGAAATTAAATAGGAACTCCATTATTTAATAGTATGCAATCGCATGATAACATTTGGATTATTAATACTACGTCGTATGATTGAGTTTAGCTATATGCTCTTCCTTTGTAATTATGTTTCCTTTAAAAATAGCTTACGAAGAAAATGTGCAAAGTTTAAAATCAATATACAAGCATGTAATGTAATGTAAAAACAACAAATAAGAGATCGCGAAGTTGAATGAACGTCAGAAAATTAAAACGAAAACCCATGAAGCATAATCGACATTGTCGTTTTCCTTTGTTCTATTATATCAAGTTGTTTTGTTTGATATTCAATTCAAATTTTGTACGGCGGATAGAAGATAAGTATTCGCACGCGAAACATATACGTTTTTAGATTTATCATATGTACTTTTAAGCCTTTTTTATTGCTGATTTCATTTAATTTCCACACGCGCACTTAATTACAGTTTTTAATGAGCTGTAACGCATACGCCAACACTGTTAATTTCCGATGCCTTACTCTCCGATAGCTCTAATCCATTCGATTGAAACTAACATTAAAAGTAAATATGAGTGGCTATAAGGATGGTTTTTTTGGAAAGGTGGTGAGTGTATGCGTCATGTGGCAAGAATATAATTAACCACTAGGTGATTTTCTTTGGTTGTATTTTATTAAAATAATGCTACTAAAAGTAATAATCAATAATAATAATAGCAATATTAATAATAATAATAATAATAATAATAATAATAAGCTGGTGTGTATCTTGAATGCGTATGATTTAAAAAGTATGAAAAATTTAAGAGAAATACTGTTCAGGGTCATATAAGTAAACACTAGTTTCTGAGGGCCTTGATTATAGGCTAATGATCCATTTGCATTTCACAACGTTATGCATACGCAATGCAATTATTAGCTTTTATACATATTAATCCGCTAAAATTTAGAGGCTCAAATTCAGTATAAATACAAAAAATTTCTTAATGATTTGTACATTAATTTTTAAAACATACATAGCAAAAAATTTAATAACACTGATATTATGTAAATGTAATTCTAGTTTAAGTAATACTTCATAATTTAGTTATTGCTACGAAAGTTTTTTGAATAGATTAATAGAAGTTTAACCTATTTAAATTACAAATTTAGAAATATCTACGGTATAATCAAGTTTTTCATAAATCTATGTCGGTAATGTCATTTAAACAGTATGTTATGGGGACGGTATTCATGTACGATAATCTAACTATTTTCAATTTGTTAAGTAAATAATTGTTTTTACAAAGTATTTTTCACAGAAAAATATTTTACAATAAATCAAATATTACAATGACAATACTTTGTAACAAAAATTTAAAAAAATTAATTTCGTTATTATTTACAATTATCAATTAAAAATCATTTGATTTTAATATTTTATTAAATCGTTCGATCAGTTGATCATATTTTAGTAGCCAATATATTTTGATTTTGAATTTATCAATTCCATAACGTTCAATGAATATTATATCTTTCTAAATAAAACACTGTTTTGTCTTATACCTTATGCAACTCTTTCGAACATAAAATCTAACACGATTCCTAGAAAATTTAACATTTTGATTGAATTTAGTGGTGACTCGATTATTTTCGAAAAATTAGTATAAATGCATCATTAAATGTCAAGTAAGCTCTGAAAGTTGTAAGAGTGCTTAATATCCAGGGTGTTCAGAATGCTCGGAATTGTTTGAATATTCCTCGCCACCATAGCCGGAGGCTCCGCCATTGTAACCTAAGGAACTACCACTGTAGCTCGACGAATCATATTGCTCGTTGCCTTCACTCTGAGCCTGATGGTGTTCGTCATGATGATGTACAGGTACTGGTACAGGTACCTTCACTGGATAGGGAACTGGCTTGTGAACAGTGTAGGGCACCTTCTTCTCAATGTGAATGGGTACAGGTCTATCGACGGGTACCTTCACTGGATAAAGCACCTCCTTTTCCACTGGGTACGGTACCTTCTTCTCGACGGGGTAGGGAGCTGGTACAGGGACCTTGACTTCGTACGGCACAGGCTTCTCGACAGGTACGGGTACGGGCTTATCGACATGAATTTTCACTGGATAGTGGATCACCTTTTCTACGGGGTATGGAATTTTTTTCTCCACTGGGACGGGGTACGGTTTCTCAACGTGGTACGGAACGGGCTTATCCACATGAACCTTAACAGGTACCGGGATATTCTTTATCACTGGGTAAGGCTGTGGTACGTGGACCTGCACCTTCACGGGATAATGTATATTCTTGTAAATGGGGTACGGTTGTGGTACTGGGACCTTGACTGTGTAGTGAATTTTCTTTTCGACGGGGTACGGTGCGGGAATATAGACCTTGTGGGGTACTGGACGCTCAACAGGTACATGAACCGGGTAGTAGACCTTTTTTTCAACTGGGTATGGCGCGGGAATATGAACCGGGACTTTGACGGGAACCTTCACTGGTACAGGGATCTTTTTCTCGACAGGATACGGAGCAGGTACTGGCACCTTCACTGGGTATCGGACTTCCTTTTCCACAGGTACAGGGACATGCTTTTCCACCGTGTACGGCACCTTTACCGTCTTCTCAATGGTGATTTGTTTGATTTTACTGTGACTGTGATGGTCATAATGGGGTTCAAGCTGTTGAGGACTTTGCTCTTGACCACTACTGATTTCGTGTCCAGCAAAGTCGTAACCGCTAAATTCCTGGCTGCCACCGAAATCATGGCCACCTGAAGATGGAACGAAACTCTCCTGACCGAAGTCTCCTTCCAAACCATATAGGCCGCGCTTGTCTTGCTTTTTGTCATTTTCATTCTTCTGTTCTTCTTCAGTGACAGCAGGCTTAGATTCTTGTTTTACCTCTTGCTGTATCTGCTTGCTAAAGCCTACTGCTAAAAAGCTCAAGAAGAGCAAAATTATCTGAAAATTCAAGGGATCGTGGTTAAGATTAAATATTATTCTTAAGAAAATTATAATTAAAAGTATATTTAAAAATGCTACATGAGTTCTTCATGGATTTTAAAGTACAATTTATTAATAAATTAAAAATGTTTGAATAATGTGACTTGTAATTGAATTTATATTTTATTACTTATTCAAAACATATAAAGACAAAGTTTTTCGTTATTACACTTAAATATATAAATAATTACAACAAAAAAAAATTATCTCAAAATAAAACAACACGTTAATGTGCCAATTAAACATTAAAATTAAAAAAAAGCAGCACGGTATTTGTTAATTACGAATAAATACAAAAGTTGTTTAAATACAATTTTTTTCATTCATGTTATCCATACAATTCATAGCTAACAACCAAGTTTATTTAATTAAAGTATATTATGCACTGTGGGCAGCTAAAAATCCTGCTCCAACAATAGTTTGGAAACAAAAACCGAACACACTTATTACTTTCTCAAAAACACTGTCGAGCGCATCACTGTCTTTATTTACACTCGGCTGAATAGAAGCCAGTATAAGTAAATGCAATTATGAGGAAAGTGATAGATATATACAAGAGACACAACTCTGTTCGCTCACTGTCGAATATTTCCGTAACTTACCGAAAATCGCATTGTACCGGTAGCGTACTGCAATGTCGGTAGTGTTAGTCCGACTGCACTGGATGCTTCCCCCAGTGCCGCTATTCTCTTTATACTCCCCGGTAGTCAGTCACTTTCCCTACCTGTGTCGCGCCGCCTCTCGAAAGTGAAATACGCATCGACACGTCTCTCCCCTCCTCTCATTGCGGAACCAGCATAGCGACGGAAAATTCTTTCCTGCGAATCACTGAATTCGCGGTTACGAGCAAGTCTGCGGTCGCGGGCATAGCTCCAATTAACCTTAAATCCTACCAATCATCGAATTATCGTTTCTATGATCGCGAGTTGCTAGGTATTTGGGATTTAGATTTAAAGGGCATTAACAGCGATTTGCTCGCTCGAGGTCGTTGTGCTCTTGTTTTGAGAAACTTAAACAGTCGTAAGTTCTCTTAGTCTGATATCCTTTTACCAACGATTACCACAAGTACTCGTGTTAGGTAATGTTCGTATATCTCTACATGGATTTACTTATTTCGTATACTTTTTTCGTACTTAATCGATAAATTTAATGAGATGTGGAGCTAAACAACAAATTCAAACACGATGATTTTTTTTTATTTCCGAGCAATATGGATAAAACCATTCGTTTAACGAATTTAGATTTACCAATGAACTCATTTGCGATAGAAATACCGTTTCTATAAAGTTGCTAATTATACAATTTTTAATGGATTTTAAAAATATTTTCGTTTTAATAATTAAAGTTAATATTCGTTTTAACAAAATTCACATTACATATATCATAAAGGTATTTAATTTCTAAAAATGAGTAAAAAATAAATAATATTATAGAATAGATGTACTTAAGAAGAAAATTACATCTAATATGTTCAATCAGTTGATGCCCAGATTAAAGCTTTTTTATAAATATGCATTGAATAATTTAAATATTTTATATTAAATATTATGATTATGAATATATTTAGAATAAAAAAAAAATAAAAATATATGTAAACTATTAAGATAAGACAGTTAAAAAGTAATTATTTAATTTTCTATATTTTATAATAATTTAAAAAAAAAGTAATTTTAATGATCTTATAAAGATTCCACATAATATATAGATTCACTTATTTGTTAGCATAATATATTTATTTTTTATATAAATGATAATCAGAAAAATTTACATATCAAAATCTAGTGTGTAATCGAGTTTTAAAATATTCTATTTAATGAATAATTTCCTTTAAGACACATTTTCACTTTCGCTTATTTAATGTTTTTTTTAAATTAGCTCATAAATTTTTGGAAGTTGGTATTGTAACTTTCCAGGTACATAATAGAGGTATCTATTTATCTTAAAAAAAGAATATTGTTTGAAATTCTTTCATATATTTCAAAGTCCAGTTAATAACGACAGAAGTGTTTGTATACTATCGAAAAATCTAAGCTTCCGCATTCAGAGGAAGTAAAAATTCTTATTGATAACCAATGAATTAAATTTTATCTTATTGAATAAGAAATTTTACATGATATTTATTTCTAAATAATGCGAAAACTGTTTTTCAATTATGTGATTACTGTCATAGATTTTATCTTAAACTATCGTTGGAGATTTTAAGAAATTTTAGTTTGACGTTTGGTCGTTTTTTTGATTTCATCATTACATTTAAAGTGACTATTTATATATTGAAAACGTAAAAAATAGGTATTACTTACATCTATTTGATTATAAAAATTTAATAAAACAATTATATAATACTATTTATCTCTTTTAATAAATCATAAATCACGTTAATAATAAAATAATAAAAATTAATTATTCAACATTTTCCAATTTTAGATTTACATTGGGATATTTTGTGTTTAATATTAATATATCTTACGTTTTTAAAATATAATTCCTTAAAACTGTAAATTAATATATGCTTCGGCGATACAGTTCCTACTTATAGAATGAACCTGACCGAGCTCCGAATTAAAAGTTGGAAAAATTCACTTAACAAACTCGCTGGACAAGACTTAGGTTACGGTTGAAATTACATACTAAATATTGTAAATTATTCCATGATTAAATTATAAAGTTTTGTTGAAGCATAATTAAAAGAGCCGCAAACACTTTAAAGGTTGTTGTTTAAAAGTATTTTCATTTGTTTATCAAGTTCGCAAATATCTAAAGTTCGCAATTGACTGAGATAGATTATTATTTAGTGGTACGAGAAAAGAAGATTTTAATAATTACAAAAAATAATAATTATAGAAATGAATGATTTAATTTAGAAATATAAGAGTTACAAAAAATAATAATTATAGAAATGAATGATTTAATTTAGAAATATTACGTTACACATTATGTTACTGTTTTTTTTAAATAAATTATTAAATTAATAGCCATAATCAAAAGTAATTATAATTTTAAGTCTTTAGTTCTCTGTGTCAATGTAAATATGAAATATCGCTACATATTTTGTTAAAACTAATTAGTTAACCATTAAGACGAAAAAAATTGCAAAGTTTGTTTATTATAACTATTATGTTATTGTTTATTTTTAAAATACTTTAGAAATAATCTCATTCCTAAAGCAAACTTTCTATTTTATATAATTTTTCTAAAGGTATGAAACCTTGTCAGTAAAGTAATTGCAGTGAATACGTATTAAATTTTCTATGACTGTAATTTGCATAACACTTTAAATACATTTTTATATAGAAAAAGATATTCTTTCAATTTATAAAAAGTATCGAGTTAATAATCAAACATATATGAACTTTAAAATATGTATATAATATACAATTTAAGCTTCTATAAAAGCTAACAACTTTGTGTTATCTAATATTTGTGTTCAACAGATAAGACAGTTTGATGCAATATTCTTTAATTAGTGGCTAATGACAGCTCAAGTCAAAATTTTAAATATACTTTAAATATACAAGTAATACTCACTTTCTTGTTTTTATGAAATTATGATCATCATAAGCGGGGACTATAATTTTAATAATATAAATTTAAACGTTGTCAATGCAAATGCTATTTTACTGGAGCATAATAATAAAATAAGCTCATATGTATTTAAGCTTCAGAGTATAACTTTCTCATTCTCTTCGTTTTGTAACATCAAATAAAAATTATCGAACCGCATATACTGACTTCCTTAATTAAAGTAACTTTATACATGAAATCAATGTTTGATTTGCTCTTGTTTATTTTTTCTAGAAATATTTATTGCCAGCCATATTATAAATGTAAAAAAGGGCTTATAATATATTTAAAATTTTGTAATGATTTTTTACAGCATAATTTATTATACTTCAGAAACAATAAAGTAATTAAATTTTTTATATTGAAAATAATGTTTTTATTTACATTTAGTAAATTATTCAGAAATGAAATATGTAGCTCATTATTTTTTATTTTCATTGTTTGAAGTACCATATGATTAAGTATTGTTTATATACTCATATTGTCTTCACTTAAAAGTAATAATTATTGACTTATTTTATAAATTACATTTACGAAATTAATTTAACACAGCAAATTTTTGTAAAGAAAATGAACAGTTATCTTCATTAATTTTATCTATTTTTTGTACGAGAACCCTTCTCTGTACAAAAGTGTATTTCTTTATACAAAACCAAAGTTTTCACATACGGCTCATTTTCTTTTAAAAAATTTCTAATCGATTTTATATCTTCTCATAAAAGCTATATGCGTCTTTTCCTCAAATATTAAAATTTAATTTAATTATTCCTTTAAAAATAACTGTTAACATAAAAAAAACATTTGATAATTTTGTATCTTTATTATGGAGTATAAAAATATATTTATATTTAAAAAATTAAAAATATGAAAATACGAGTGAAAAAAATCTTCGAATAAAAATTTTGTACGTTTTATAAATTCTACAAATTTCAAGGGACAAAATATTACAAATATCCATTTCAACATTTTACTTTAATCTTTAAATTAAATTATTTAAATTAAAAATATTTTGTTAAAAAATATATTACTTCAACGTATCTTAAATAGTAAAAAATACTTTCTATTTTTCAAAATAAAAATATATTTGATATGATTATATAATTTATCAAGTTGATTATATATGTTCTAAGATTGGTATGCGAGCATTAATTACAGTATAATTATGTTGTAAATATTTTGCGTAATTTAAACTTTTCAATTTAGTTCACGCAAATACATAAGAATCAGAATTAATAAAAACATAACTGCAAGCATCGAAATTCTTTTACATTAATGATGTCATAAAATAATTTGCAAAATTTTGTTCGCAAAAGTATATACGAAATAAATTAATAATAAATTATATGAAAAAATTCAATACAATAATTTTTTTTGTCGCTCTGATACAATAATAATTGCTTCCTTATTAGAAATCAGGAAGCTAGAAGCTATGATAAGAACTTTGTAGATAATATCGCTAAAACATGATTAATGAATATAAATACGTTTCAAATGTCGATGTAACGAAATGCTTCAGGTTCAGATTATAATTAAAAGTGTGAAAATTAATCTGATAGTATATTATGTTTAACACATATTTTCTTGGTAGTACCTCACAAAAAAATATCACTAAATAAAATCTTTTTTACTTACGCCCCTTAATTTTTTGTTCATGCTTATGATTTTAATTATGTTTTCCCATATGTAGTATCGATTTCAATTTTCTTAGCGTTCGTTGACTTCAAAAAAGAAAAATTGAGTTCCTTGCACTTGTATTTAGTATTTAATATACATCAAACATTCTTTATAAATCATAGGTTCATCTAAAATCAATCATTCGATGAAAAATTTTTTTAAACATAATCTCTAGATTTTTTAAAAATACTTTTAATTTTATCTACTTATTACGTAAGAAGTTTAGAACAAAGATTTTTAATTCCATGTTATTATGAATATGAAGTTATTATGAAATATAATATTAATATATTAATCTACTAAATGATAAATAGTATATTTATGAAGTATTAATTTGTTCTTGAAGTTTTTTTTCATAAATTGTAAAAACCTGTATTTTGACATAAAAATAATTTTTCTATTAAAAAAAACATATTTTATTAATTCTCATACAAAAATACAAAATAATTATTGAATGTAAAGATCATTTTTAAATTTAAAGGGATAAAGTTTAGAAAAACCTGTTTTTGCTTTCAATAATTTTTAAGATATATGAACAACAAAATAGTTATTATCTAATTATAATAATAATTATTATTATTAGATTGTATAATAATTATCAGTAAACTTTAAACTTTTGTATTAAAAAAAAAATATATTTTTTGTTAGAATTCTGCACTTTCAAAAACTATTAATTAATTTTTATAAATAAAGATAATAAAAAATTAAAAAATAAGATAAGCGTAATTAAAAAAATAATTTAGTTAAGACTTTGTAAAGAAAACACTTTATAATATTTTATAAGTGGATACTTTACATAATTGGTCTATTTTTAATTTATAGTGATTTGTCAGATAATTTTTCATTTATGCACTAATTCATTAATAATCATTTAATTTAGAGTATGATATACTTTTCTATATACAAAAAAACTATGGAATTAAATAATTTTAAACCCTTATTAAAAACTGGAATATTTTGTTAAAATTGCATTTCTCGTAATTGTAATTGATCATCAAATGCTCTTTTAATTTAAATATGTTTCAGCTGATTCTAATATATATACAGATGCATGTGTGTTTTTTTAATTGCATATATTATCTTCCTTCATTTAAATTATTATGTGAATCATTTACCTGTTTTAAAAATAATAACTTTCTATTAAAAAAATTTAGTTTTTCTAAGATATCTTATACAAAAAAAAAATATCATTTCAGAATGTATTTGTAATATTCAAAATGTTCAATAATTGTATTTCATATTACAGTGATTCATAAAAATAACATTAATATATATTTAGTAAATGTATTAAAAATTTCAAAAAACATTACTTAGCTGCTTAACGCAGTATAGAGGTTAAGTTTCAAGATTTATCGAGTTTATCCAAACGTAATTAAGGGCATTTCACAATTACTCTATATTAAATGCTCTTCAACGAAAATAAAGAACTTTTAAACGATATTTAATTGATAGTTCTGGAAAGTACGTAATTGCGGCATGTGCAATTTCCGGTACTCGCTGTATACTAAAATCATTAAAAGTAATAAGTAAGTGTTCCGTGCTGTTTTTTAAGGGTACTTCCCCCATCACCTCGATTTGCTAATTTCAAAGGCGATATAAACCAGGTGGCTCGACAGCTTTGAGTCATTCGTCCAATCAAGTGTGTTATAACATCATAAAACAGATGCATGAGCTTCTAGATTGGCCTAAGATGTAAAAATGCTTTCATATAAAGTAACAGGACTGATGGGTTTATTATTTATAGCAAAATTAAAATACTCTGGGTATATACAATTATGAAAAGTAATTGGATTATTTATATTCTACGTAAATGATTATTTACTTTTATTGTTCTTTCAAATAACTGAGAAACTTATGTATCAGTTATTTATATATGCTTAGTTTGTATGGCTTGTTTCTAAATACATTTCAATGATGTCATATGTTTTCAGAATATACAATTGCATTAAAGTAATTTACATGAGGTTAGTCGAGATTATATATATTAAAGTAAATAATTCTACAGTTACAACACATTAAATTATATATTAGAATGTATTCATGTACATAATCTGGACAGAATTAGAAACTGTATATAGAATACTGAATTTATGTCCAATACACCTGTCGAGGAGGTAAGGAAATGCATTGTTTTCATTATTCCGATTATAAAACTTATGGTGCTAGTAGCGCCTCACGATATAAAAAAAACCTACAGCAAAAAAAAAAATAGTTCACTTTAAGCTTAGATTAATTTGCAAATAGACTGCACGTAATTATGTGAACTCAGTTCTCAGTCAGTGCGCTTGTTCAGAGTTGTCCAGACATTGGAGTTTCGTTAAAGGAATTATAACGACTTAATGGTCAACGCGGAAGACTTCCGCTTATTATCGCATTCGTTTTGAGTGAAACGTAAACTAAAGAGTTTGTAAATTACCAATCGATTTTGCATGGAGTTCTTTTCCCCTTTGCCAATAGACGGTTATTACCTTTTACTTAATAACTTTATAAAGCCCTCACCTCTAGCGGTTGTAGTGGCTAATACCTTTCAAGTGTTTTTTCAGTGGCTCATTACAATTTAATTATGAGACACATTATGTACATTATCAAATCTTATTATACGCTTATACCTAACTCTATCTCCCAAGTATTATCACAAAAATATTTAAAAAATTTTCCATGAAGTGTTCTACTAAACGACTTAATATAATTTGATGTATTGTGAACTTTATGTATTTTAATATACTACATGTTTAATACAATAAGAACGATATTTATGCCTCGATTTTTAATTTTTTTTCAACAAATCCAATAGATTCGGTTATTTTTGTGCTAAATAATGTTGAATTATGTTGAAAGCCTGTCATTACTTTTAATATATTGAAAAATATATTTAAAATTGCAGCTACCTATAATGAATATGATTTATAAAAAAATTTCAAAATCATTTTATGTTACTCAATTCTTATACGAAATTTGAGAAACCAATTGTCATTGCTAACAAAAGAAGAGATAATAGATATTTTCGTATGATTTACTTGTATGAATATTTTTTCTTTAGTATCGTAAAGTATTGGGAAATCGCGAAGTACAAAATAATAAAAGCCGCTTGGCGAAAGGCCGTTACGTGAATTTAAAAAATTCGAGCGGCATGAGATTTTGATTTGAGGCGCGGCACCGTTTCATATTCATGTAGCCCCACTAATTTCTTCATCGCCTTCCCCTGTTCCCCATACGATACAATTAATTTTTCCGCCTTTCCCTTGTTGACACGCACATATGTTTTTATCAGTTGATCTCAAACTGTATAAAAACCATATATAAGCCGCGGTATCATTCGCCTAACTGAATTACCTTCGTTCATATTAATATTAATTTATGTTGCGTTATTGTAAGTTTTCTTTGAAAATAATTATAAAATTTTGATTCTGTTTCAAGTACTTTATTTACATATTAATATTCTCTTCAATTTTTTTTTATAAAACTATGTAATTATTATGATAAATATGAAATATGAAATATTATTGACATTTCTTTTTCGAAGGAATGCATGTAAGTACACAAACATATGTATATATGCATATATATGTACCTACGTATATACATTCATAAATATAAGTACCATATTATCAGGGTCTTGATTATATTATAAGTAAATATATAGAATTTTTTATAACTTTACCTTATTCCAAGTTCCTATTACTCCCGGTACATTGTAGTTTATACCAATATATGAATCACCCCCATTGTTCACGCTCTGTCTTTCGAATTCTATTTTAATAAATCTAGCAATAATTGAAACGGATCGATTACCTATAAATGTTTGATCATCGCAATAAATGAAGATAAAGTTCCAGCGATTTTCATCTCAATTTTATATAAATTCCAACTGAGTGTACAGCCATAGCATATAACTACACGATCGAGGACACCGGAACAACAGCTAACAAATTTTCCCTGGAATAAAACTATCCTTGAACCTCGACGCGGCTAATGTCGCTCGATACTTGTATAACCGGTTTAAATAATTACTTATAGCCCTTTCTCGTAGTCACCGACGCACGAATGCAAACGCGACTCTTTGGATTCGTTAGAAATTTTTGCGGAGAGTTCGAATATAACTTGACGTGTTGAACATAATTAACGAATAAATTTATAATAGCTTTTTAGTTCTAAAAATAGTTTTTATATTTCTCTTTACAAGATGTTAGATGCATAATTGAGTTATTTTAAAATGTTTATATTAAATTAATTATAATATTGTTATGATTATTTTCGTAAATATAATAATAAAAACATAATGTAGATAAACTACATTAATACAATAGGATATCGATTTTTAAAAGAGTAAATTCAAAATTATCTTAAATATATTAAAATATAAAATATATTAAATATATATTATATTATAAATATATTATATATATCATATATTATAAATATATATTAAAACTATAAATAGCGTGAAGTAGTGTATTTTCTCAAACTAATTAGTATACCTAGGATAGTAAGTAATTGTGACAATGAATAAAAACAAATTCTGGATTGAATATGTTTATGAGGATTAAATTGTTTTACTGATAGGAAAATTTTTTTATTTGATTTAATGCTGTTATTGTGTAATATTATTAATTTTATATACGATTATTTCAAATACAATATGAGAGTAATTTCAATCTAATTTAAAATTGATTGAAAATCAAAAGATTTCATTATCAAGTTCATAAATCCGTTTTTTACAAAAAATGAATGATATTTTATATATTTATAATTAAATATATAAAATAAATAGAAGTATTAAGTTTATTCAGAAAATCTAAAAACACCTTGACCTCACAATATAATCATAGCTACTATCCATTTTTTTATGTTCATCACAAGCATAAAATACGCAAATTTTGCCATCCTCTTCGAAAAAGGTAAATTGTCGTTTCTTGGGGAAACAGGTTTCAATACTAAACTTGGAAAAATCGCTGTAAGCCCCAGTGGCGTCAAACTTGGTCAAACGGAACTCTTGTTCTTCACATTTCTCGGCGCCGCCATTAGTGCAATAGTCTGTGAGTAGCAGGAGACCACCCTCTTGGAGATTGTAGATTGCAAGATATTTGGTCTCGTATCCAAAGTTCAAGGTTTTGTTGAACTTGGTATTCAGTTTCCTATCAAATTGAGAGCACTGTATTTCGTTTTTCCTTCCCTCCTCAATATAACAGGCACTGAAGTAGTCTGTAACAGCAGTATCAGGACGCCAGATAAAATTAATTCAAAATAAATGCATTTTGGAATACTAGAGGTCATTAAGGCAATCACTTTAATTTATATGAAAAATCAATTTTTTAATTTCTTATCTTTTATTAAACTTTTTTGAGAAAGTTTTAGAGTACTTAAATATCTCTATTTATTGGAAAATATAATTTTTTTTTATTGTATTTTATTTATTAATTGTAGTTATCTCTATTGATAAAAGTATTTACTAGAAATTCATATCTGATTCCATTTATTTATTATATCATTATATATGCAATACTTAAAAATTAACTTACTGTTATAAGTTGACAAAGAATATTGCTTCAACTTTCTACGATAAGACTCGGTGAAGATATTTCTAAGACTACCGGTCGACGATATTGACTCTAGGCTATACTTTTCATCATTTCTAAAAATGACGAAGTATCCTTGGTCGTAAGATGGGTAAATGTCAATTAATTTAGTATTCGGGGTATAATTGGGGAAGGTGAATGCCGTGGGTTTACTGAAGGATTTCTCATTGAAATTGTAAATACGTCTGCAAATGTATGATTGGCAGTCCTCTTGACCATTAAATGAAAATAAGTCAAAGTAATCCTTATTCCTAGAAGATTAATTTTACTTTAACAATTGGAAGTGTATTAAGCATATATAAAGTTTATATAAAACTAATAATAAAGAAAACTACGCCAACAGTATTTCAAAACTTTTTATCTCAATTAGTTTATTGATTACCTTCATATAAATCTATTAATAATAGTAACGTACCAATAATGCTATTGTATAGAAGTAATTAATTGCTATTTTGACTATGTCTTTTGCATAAAATATTACTTCGTTAAAACATTTCTTATTATCAATTCAAGCTATTTAGTTACGTACATACCAAGGATGATAGACAAGGAAGCTGCCGCCGTTTTTAAAATAATCGTATCCTGTAAGGGTTTCACTCTTTGTATACTGACAATCGGTCATGTTGACAATGTAAAATTCAATAGAATTGCTGGCCACTTTGTCATAAGTCTTGATGATCTGGAATATTTCATAGTCGTAAGCGTATTGGAGTCCCACGTAATAGGTGGCCAGATCATAACCAAAGGCTGGAAAAGAGCAAGCTTTCTGGTCATTTGCGTTGAAGGCCAGTCTCTCAATTAAGACATCGTACTTGAAGTTAGGCGTGCTACTAGATCTGAAACTGAGCTTTGTTGGATAGTTGGAAGACAAAAGAAAGAAGTTTTTAAAGTCTTCGTTGCTAGAAACCCGGAATCTTTTGAGGTTAATCGAGATCTCGTTGGATTTGAACTTGGAGTCCAGTTCTGTTAAATTCGACTCTTCGGCACAGCCAATCTGCAGCAGCAGAAACACGGCTGGGACTGACAATACTAGTGGAGACATATTTTTTTGCTAAGACAATAAATACAATAAGCTAGGTAAATTAATTTTTCAAGGATTGTTCTATCATTGGGTAATGTTATTAATACGTTGGTTTATATTCGTTGAACTTTTTTACTATTACGTACAATGAGTTATAATAGTAAAATATTTTATTGTAATGGTAATTATTATTCTCATTTACGTTAAAAATAATATATAAACTGTTTTTTCATAAAATAAATAGAGTATATTTATGCAGAAATATAAAAGTTGTTATGTATTTAAATTAACACAATAATTTTATAATATATTATATTTTATTAATTTACTTTTTATTAAATTTGACACAATTGTATATATTTAGATAAATTTATTTAAAAATAAGAAATTCTAATTCAAACAAAAATTAAATTATTTTATTTACATTTTAGAGGTTTTTTAAATTTTCACATATTTTCTGCATTGTATATTCTAGACATTCTAAATTGAAAAATCTTAAGCACTGAACGCTGTAATATTGCTCAGATCCTACAAGGTTAACGTCTTTCACTTCTTTTTCATTAAACTAGATAAGAAAAGAAGCAATTACATTAGTATTAAGAAGAATATTTTAAGTAATAAATATTAAAAAAATTTTTTAGTAATAAATTATTTAACCAATTAATTAGTTTATATATAAAATAATATTAATTGTTGTAAAATAATGATTGGAATTTTTTTCATTAAAAATTTTGTTTATACTTTTGCTAATAAATAAAAAGTTGTATAAATAAATAAAAACTTACACACAGTCTTATTAAAAATGTAACTATATGTAACTTTTCGTCGATGTAAAGTTCCTTCAAAAGCTGCTCAGCATTTACGCCGAGGTACCTTGAGTACCTGCTTTTATGCAGATCCTCTGATTTAGATATTAAAATTCTGAAGACCGGTTTGGTTAAATGGATCTTCATTTTTTTATGCAATGTTCTATCTTACTTAGTCTTATTTTATTTTTCTCTCTTCCTTTCTTTCTTTTAGCTTCTCTCTATCTATATTAAAAAAAAATATAATTGAATTTTAAAAGATAAAGGCATGTAAATTATAATACAATTGTACTATACGTATATGAATACTTGCTTATAGTACTTGGTGCATTAAAGTTAAAAACTCGCAGTCAAATTTTTATAGACTTAGTTCATGTGATGTCTGTAAACTTTATCGCAATTACAATTGCCTTATTTGAAATAAATTAATGTGGTATCCTCTGTATTATCATTTCCTACGCATTTTATAAACTCAATCAAGGAATTTTATTACCTTGATCATTTGATTTTTTAATATTTTAAAATAATTTTTCAAATTACAATCGAGTTTATTGATCATGAATTATTAATTAAAATTAAGCAAATTATTAATTCAAATATTTTGAATTTAATCTTAGCTAACGCACTTTTTAAATCAGTTTTTTCCATAATGATCAAACAATTTTATCTTAATTTATTTAAAAAAAACACACAAGATAGAAATATTGTTGTAAAAATATTTATATCAGTAATATATGCAATCAATAGCTAACATTTTATGAACTATTGAAAAAATATATCATAGATTTAATTTTTATAAAAAATTGATGCATGATAAAAAATTATAACAATTTTTTCAAATAACGCTACATTGTTTATGTTTACAATATAATAAATATGTTAAAATAATACAATTTTTACTAGTACCCAAAGATGTAAAAGAATGCTTATTATTTCACTGTAAAGAAGATTTCTTGCATTATTATTGAATATTATTCTTTTTAATTTAAAAAAAAAGTATTATTAGTCTTTTTTTATAAATACAGCTTTTATGGTTTCTTTTATAATCAAAGTTCATTTCGCTATGCTTGTTATATAGATATTTTTATTTACAAGGCATATCTAATTGTTACACATACACATTTAATATAACACATTGTCTTAAAAACTCCTTTTTTATAATCAAACCTATTAATGAAAAAAATTATAACAGTGTCAGAAAATATATCCCTTTTTTTTAAGTTAATAATATAACAAAATGTAATAAGAGATCAGTAAAAAGAAATTAAAGTTCATTAGAAAATTGAAAATAATTTTTAATGTTTGATGAGTTAACAAAATCATATATTTATTTTATAAGTATGTGAAATTTATTTTACAATCAGAATTAATTTACAATTATTTAAAAAAAAGGAAAACAATTTTCTGATTTTCTTTTAGATATTTTTGCTACAAATTTGATATTGTTATTTTATAATTTATGTTGTGAATTCATAAGAACTAACCTCATATATATTATCTAATTTACCTAATTAGTAATCATTAGAAATTAGTAATTATTAGAAACAGTTAATTTATATTGTTCGAACGTAAATGGATCTATTTTAAAAAAAAATCTTTTATAGTAAACTTTAATTGAAATTTAATTTAATTGTAATTTTATTAACTGTAATAGTTACGGTATATTTTTTGTTATATTGGACAATTTATTAAATAAAATATCATACTTAAACATTTTTCTTTATGGAAATTCATTACAGTAGATTTAAATAATGTATATATTCAATTACACAGATGTAATAAAATTATTTATTATATAATTATATATATATAAAAAATATGTATTTATATTTAATTCTTTAAGTTTCCAAATAATGTGTAATAAGCAGTTAGTTTATAAAATTATTGTAGATCGTCAATTCACTTTAAAGTTTTTTTATAACAGCAGATTTTTTTCTTAGACATAATAAAAATTTTTATGCTTATGATTAAAAAAATAAAATGAAATAGAAATATAAATTCAGAAATTTGATAGTATGATCTTATTATTGACAAATTCATTTCACAATAATAATATATTTATTTCATTAAAATTATTTATACTTTAGACGTGCTTAGGTTGAAATGATATGAAATCCCTTATACTATTTTCTCATAAATTATAAAAGAAGCAATGTATGTAATTTTTTTTTTATATTTGTTTTCATTCATATTAGAAATTAAAGAGTTCTGAACGAAGTTTATATGTTTTTTTTATCTTAATAATTATGACATCCTGATACTAATATTAAAAAAAATATTTTCAATCTGATTTCTAAAGTACTACAGAATCCAATTGAAAATTAAACTAAAGGTAGAATAATTTTGTAGACATACGAAAGTAAAAACGTGAGGCAAGAAAAAACGAGAAAGAGTTGTTAAAATCAATAAAGAACGTGCGCGAATTCACATCGAATACGTATTTACGTAATCGAATGAGCCCTGAACACGAATATTCAAGTAAATTCAAAATGCGTGATACGAAAATGTAACATAGCTCTAACGCTTCCATAATAAACCATAACCTAATGATTTTCTAAATTGTGATTTTTGTATTTATTTAAATTGTATATTGATTAGGATAAAACAAGAATGACGGAGTTGTGTAAGCACATTGAACATTGCAATATTGTATTTGCCGCGAAAATCAAAGAAATTATGCTTGAATAATTGAACTTCTAAATATTTAATTTATTTTGTGTAATTGTCTAATTCTTTGGAAATTTATTCTTTTTATCATATTAATGTTAGATGCATTTGTAACTAGGTATGTAGTTTTTCGAATTAATATATTTAATATTAAGAATTTTTAATTCCACTTCAGTATTTTAAATAATATTACTATACAGATACATCAATTTTTTTCTTTATGATAGTTTTTATTAGTATTTCAAACTTAGCCTAATTTTGTGAAAAAGAAACTAAATGCTTAATCCAACAATACATATAAAACATTGACAAAACTTTCAAGATTGATTTTAAATTATGCAAAATTATCCACTTGAAATCGCTCTCCCAGAAACAATACTAATGAAAAAATATACTTATAATTTTTAAATGCAAATAAACAACTACATTTTATTTAACGGCATTGCTATTAAATATATCAATGAGTAGTTTGTCTTTCATATAACGAGCAGTTTAGAGATTAAATCGAAAATCTTTTCCGACCAAGCGATCTAAAACCGCATATATTGTATGGGCTTCAGCATTGTAGGGAAGTCGAGCACTAGCAGCCCGATGACTCCTACACTTTGTACATACGCGATAAAAGTATCGATTGGAACTTCGATTTCATAATTTATCTATGGTCACATTCTACACCAAAATGAATTGTTTGAATTCGCTATTGTTTGTCTACACATTTTTATGTGGTAGTAACCTGTTTATTTATCACTGCTGTGACGTAGCAGAAAAATTTCGAATAATTATTTTATTAATAACAATTACTTGCATCTTTTACACACACACACACACACACATATATATATATATAATAAAAAATGTACTTATTTTTGTTTGATTTATTAACTTTTGAGCTAAGAAGTTTTAGCAACTTTACGATGAATTTTTTTATACCTAAAGAATAATAAATAAACATATAAAGATAATATGTAATATCATAATAGATATTATATTTTTATAAATTTAAAAAATTTTTTATTTTTATTTATCATGCAATCATGTAAATATTATAATATTACTACAGTATTTCAAATTGCTTTTTTGATATTTCCATAAATTGTAATGGAAATTTAAATGCATTGGTAATCAATGACATTATGAAATTTGCTTATTATATGTAAGTATTAAGCCAAATTTTTATTTAAAATAAAAGTATTACTGTTTTTTTTTCATTTCGCTAATTTTAATTTGTAATTTTATGTATTATTGTCTTATGAATTCTACGTATATTTTCTGCAAATTTTATTTGAAAATTAAAAACTTTACATAAAATTTTTACTTTGATTATTATTATAATGATGATAAATTGTACTTATTTACATTCATAAAATTTAATTGTTTATTATATTGATTATAGCTTATAATAGTGAAATGTTGAAAAAATTTTTAATTTTTTAGTTATATCGCTCTTGTGTAAACTATGTTATTAGTATTTAGCGTTCACCAAACAAATACAAAAACTTGACCGTTTGTTTCGTACATAACAAATAGAAGTCAGTAATTCGACGTTCCAAATTGCATACTGCATTTATATGCATGTAGCGCCTCCTTTGCAATAACTTCGCAATTCAAAACAAGATGGCTCACAAAATTTACGATGCTTCTTACTCGCAATTTCATGTACTTTACCACGCGCTTTCTGTATTTATCGAACAGAAATGATATAGAAGGCTCCAACAAATTCACAATTTTTTCGAGAAGGATTGGAGGCGTCGAAGAGGAAAATTGATATTGGAACATTCAAATTACATAAGGTTATATTCATTTGATATACATTATTAGTAGGTTTAGCAAAAAAATATATTAAGTCTTAGGAATTAGAAATCAAACGCACCAATCTTAATAGAAATAAAAGACAGCAAAATACGTGTTGTTATATAAAGATATGATTTTTTAAAAGATAACCTTAGAATTGAGTTTTTAAATTAGTTAGAGTTGAATATTGAAATATCGCGTTCAAATAAATGCAACTTAAGATTTAAAGATAGCCGATTGCGCACGGATTATGCTAGCACTTACATTTTTCTTTGGTAAGTTTTAGGTTCTAAAATATGACAACACAAGCTTTCACTTGTTTTGGCTCAATACTTCCTTTTCATAATTATGCATCCATATTGTTTCAGAGTTATAAATTTCTTCTAGGCAACGTGCTTTTTTATGATGTAAATGATATGATTCTAATTTAAGACATACTTCTGAAAACGTAATAATTTCGTAATTAAATATTTTAAATCAATTTTAAAAATTAGCATCATTATAAGATTATATCCATTTTTACATAAATTGCTACTGTCTCATAAATCAATTTAATACATAAGATTCGAAAAGAAATCAAATATTTATTAGTAGTATAAGCTTAAAAGTCTCTGAATTTTTAAGCAAATGAATATTATTTTTTTTAGTATAAAACCATCAATTTGATCTACAATTACATTTTGTAAGAAATCTTTTTACAGGATTATATACAAACGTATCACATTTACTTAATGTACTTCTAGTATAGGTTCAGCATTATTTATAATGCTTATTTTATATTATTTCGTTTCAATGTTGCTCATTAAGTTAATGCTTTTAAAAATATTACGGACAATGTGTGTCAGCAAATATCACGTCGTAAAATAAAAATTTCTTTTCACCGCAGGAGAGGTTTTCATGATTGTATCTACAACAAAACTAATGAACGAAGCTTTAGTACAGTTAAGAGTATTTAATTTTTCTTACCCAACGTTATACAAAAATAAGTTAGATATTTATGTAAAAATAATAAATTATGTTATATTCATTTGCTTTTGTATATTGCCAGTAGAGAATATAACCGCATTCAACAAAGATTCAAAAATATTATCTATTGTTACGGAAGCTGCTTTCATAAAACAATGTCATCTTAATTTACAAACTCTTGTTTATGTTTTTAATTTTTTAATTTTATTTTCAACTATTTAAAAAATCTATTATTTAGACTTTTTTAATCTAAATATATACTATATTATAAATTTGGAAAACACATTTTTGTTGCTTTTGGCTTTATTAATTATAGTTTAATAATATTAAGTATCATAAAAATTATTTTATATAATAAAATATATCAGTACTAACTTATTTTATAATAAGAATAGTTTTGTATCTTACTTAAATAAAACTGCTGAATAGTTAATTATATAATCTTAATTATTAATCAAGATTATAAATTCATATCAATATTGAGTTCAAGAAATTCGAAAAACAGAAATATTGAAGAAATATTTTTAAAGTTTTTTTTAAAGTATAATAGAATTTATTAATAATTCTAATTATGTATTTGTTCAAATTTTTTTATAATATTAATTGTAGTAAGATTTATTCTTTGTATGTTTTTAAATAAATAAATCTCAAGATCAATTTCGTAAAATAAAATTGATTCTTTTTGTTATTATGAAAATAATTTTTAATTTCTAATCTATGAAAAAAAACTTTTATCTAAGAAAATAATCACATGTGAAGAGATTGCTATATGAAATGAGAATTGAAATTGAGACATTAATAAATTATAGATGCATGTTCGATCTAGTCTACTAAATTTTGAAATAGTTATACGGAGTCCACTACGATATGTAGTTGAGGGAAAAGATGAATAATGAGAAAATAGAGTTTAAACACAAACGAAAATGAATCAAACATGTTGCAGTTCTTATTGATATTTAGCTTACTAATGTAATAAAGGTTCCCGTATATATCAGATGTCTTTTAGACAAATTAATGATATAATAAAATATTTTGTTTTTGAGTTATTACCTAATCAATGTTTTAAATATTTAGCACGTATTATTAATATTTAAAAATTTTTTAAAAGTTTTATTGAATTTTAAAAAAGAATCATGCATAATACGTATTTACTATCTATAAATATAGAAAATTAATTTTGGCTAATTAAAAATGAATTTTTTTTTCTAAATCAAGTACATACTTGAGACTATAAATAAGAAAATACTGACTTCCTCATTGACATTATCTTTTTTAAAAGAAAAGCACGTCAGAATTTTGTAAAGCAAATACTGATTAATAACAATCGGTATCATTAAAAACAAATGCATATGTATAAGGTAATATTTTTTTTGAGAATAGTTAGAATTAATCGTTCAAACATTAATTAAATGTACCTTTTCTTCAATAAATATATTTCATTAATAAAGCTGCAATTAAAGCAAAAAAAATTATGAATAAAATTGCATCTATGAAAACCAATTTATATTGCATAATACAAATATCATCATAGATAGAAATATTTTAATAATTCGTATAAAGTACATAGTAAAGGATAAGATTTATCTGTATAAAATTTATAAAAGATTTTTTAAACCTGTAAAAATAGAATTTTTCCAATTTTTAGAATTAAAATGTATATAATTTTTTTATGTAGCTGAGAACAATATTTTACAGTATTATTATAGCAAATAAAAAAGTTTAAAAATTTTCATTTTTGACTGTTTTTCAAACCATTTAAGATGGCTTGACTTATATCTTTTTACGACAATAAATCATAGAAATTACTTTAAAATTTATTTTATTAATGGGAAAAAATTATTTTCTTCACGTCTATTTTATCGATACGGTTGCCAATGCAATATTATTTTTAATTCTAATAAAATAAAGCGATATATACCGAATTCGAAATCTATTTCTACATTTAAATTCTTTTTATAATTGTTGTTTTGTTAAATTAATATAAATGCAAGAAAAATACTTTTTTGATTTACGTTAGATATGAAGCTAATAAAATAATGTGAAAATTAGAAATTCAGAGCTTTCATGAATTTTATTGACTAGTATAACAATTCATAGTTTACTAAAGTGCTAAGGTTGCATTAAACAAAACAGTATTTTAATTTTGGTATAATGAAAAACATATAAATTGTTTGTGAGAATAAAACAATTAAGTATTACAGTTTAGTTTTTAAAGGTTTCTTTTTTAAAAAAATAGCATATGTTATACAGAAGGCATATAGGTAATCATATGCATTATTATATATGTTAAATATATCTGGAATAATTAATTAAATAATAATATTATCTAATTGGATATCAATTTGCTGTTATGTAATTATATGAGTATTATTAAATACAACATGCACAGTAAAAATTTTTTAGAGTTAGAAAGTAGTTTTGAATTTTTCCCAATTCTAGAAACTCTGTCACAATATGCCTGACTATAACATCATGCATTTTAATTTCAAAATTGAAGAATAACTTCTAATCGCTTGTAGCTTATACCTATTAGTATATGGATGACAAAAATTCAACCTTAAATTTTTAAGGACAAAATGACCACTATCAGTTCCTATGAATATCTTGAGTATCTGATATTTACTACGACTGCATAGAATATCAGAATATCTATTACTTTGTATATCCAGTAAATCCCAAAAATTATCAATTCTAAGGATTTTAAGTTTGAATACTGATTTTTTATTAGATGTTACGAGTACTCATGGCATTTTCGATATTTTTTACGCAGTAAACTTTTCATCATAATTACTTTTTATTTTATTACTTATATTGTGTTTAAAGGGTTTACATAGAGATAGAATAGTAATTAGAGATTCACAATTGTCACTGTTAATACATTTGTATCAATTATTAAAAGTACATATTTTTTATTTCTGTTTATAAACTAAGTTGTAATGGAAATTGTTTAAATTTCACGTAGACCTTTCAACTATGTAAAAATTATTATAATAGTTAATATAATTAGAAAATATTTTTGCTTTAATAGGTTTCTTATCTATATTAACATTTTTTATATTTAATAAATTCATTATGATCAATACATAACATTTCTTAACGTAATAACTGAATAAATTGGAATATTGTCTATAAAGTATTTTAATATAATATTGGCAGCATAATTTGATCAATTAAACAATACAGAAAACTTTATTGATTTGTTTGTGTGTATAAATTTTTCAAAATTATTTTTTAAAAACCAGTTTAATGTAAGAATTGAGATACGTAGCCAAAGATTATAAAAAATTTTATAATAATATCTTTTAAAAGATATGTGTTTTCAAGTTTCAGCCCGTTAAACTGTTATCCTATATAAGATACGTTTTAAAATACATAATAACATAACACAATAATATAATACAAATAACTAAAAAATTTTAACATAAAATTTATCTGGTAAATTTTTTTATATTAGAAGTTAAAATTTCTAAACTTCTAAACTTTCTAAAATATTCTTATTTTTTACATTTTTAAGAAAATAAATATATTGTTTTTTATAAAATCCTTCCAATTTCTTTGTAAATACCTTTTTTTAAATCATAAAAAATCATGAAAAATGCATAAGTATAATTTATAATTAGTTGAGAATCTACTTTTTATTAAATAGAATTTTTTTAATTTGAACTATCAGCCATAAACCAAGAAGATAAATAACTGAAAAAACATCATATTTTATTAAATTTATAATCAGGTTCTTTAAAAATAAATATAATATTCAGTCGGGCTTTTATTTTTCACAAGAATATTTTGTACTAGCTAATTTCAAATATTCAGTACCATTTAGTTATTTTCATCCATTTTTAGTAAATACTAGGACCGTTGGTATATGTGATTATTGTATAACAATTTATGATGTTACATATAAGTACTTTTGCGTATAAAAAACGTTGTTATACACTACACTGACTTTAATAAATTAGAGAAAGTTAGGCGTATTAAGATAATCTAAACTTTGATAATCAATCTCTTAGTTTCAAAGAGACATTCCTAAACCATGAAAGTAATTGTTTGAATAGAATTTAGCTACTTAATTAAAAAAAACATTTTATCGTCTTAGTTTATTTCTTTTCATATTTAGAAAAAAAATAAAATTTAATTATTTATTAGAATGTAAAATTGGGTAAGATATTGATTGGTTAAAAAGAAAAAAATTTATATAACTATATTTATGTACACATATGCACAGATGTAGGACTTTAAATTGCAAAAAATTTATACTAAACTTAAAGCGTGAGTAAATATTTTAAAGTACTAGTATTTATTATGAAACACTTTAAATATTTATGCATATAAATGAAAGTTCATCCAATAAAATGCGAAAAAACGTATATTGCTCTATTAGATCAACGGTGTAGAAATACATTACTAGTTGTAGCATGCATTAGTGTAATAATTAGCTTAATAATTCCGTTTGCATATTAGTAAAATAGTAAAAAAATAAAAACATTCATAATTTATCATTTGTAAATAAAATCTCTTAAAGTAAATATCTATTTAAACATTCAAATTCTAGCCGAAGAAATAAGTACTTTATACATTTTATATGGTTCATAATTACATAGCGCTATGTAAACAGTATGAATATAAACAGGCACTAGCATTTAAATGAAACCGCTGTCAAGCTATATTATTCAGCACCTTAGTTTTACCTCCATGCATTCAAACACACGAAGGTCTGTGGCCAATTAACTCCACTGCACCCCTAATTTGCTTGACGGCTTCACCTTTTGTACTTACACGAAGCCAAATCTGCGCCTTCATTTAAACGTCCACGTAAAACTGGTTGGCGATGTGCCATTCCTGAGGTGTCGGATTCCTTCTGTCGGTAAGTGTCGTGCGCAACTATGCTTGTATATTGATGGAGACCTTTCAGA
This sequence comes from Kradibia gibbosae, assembly GCA_018907135.1. Taxonomy (NCBI): domain Eukaryota; kingdom Metazoa; phylum Arthropoda; class Insecta; order Hymenoptera; family Agaonidae; genus Kradibia; species Kradibia gibbosae. Next base: position 10,828,137 of record JACCHX010000002.1, on the reverse strand, counting down.
TCATATAATTTTGGTCAGGCTGAACAAGCTTGTAATATCTTGCTATATTTTGTTATAAATTTAGAATAAGTATATAGATTGAATATAGCTTCTACCCAAATTAATACTATGAGTTTTTTTGGAAGAGAAAACCTAATTTCTGTATAATAGCTGAATTAAAAAATTTGATATATTTATTTTACAGCAACTATTGCCTAGAATTGAGAAATAAATTGCACAGTCGAATGATACTATAAAATTAATGACAAGTAAAAGCAGTCTTTTTAAAAGGCAGTTCTTCATTACAAATAAATAAAGGGTTGTTTATTAAAAAGTAATTAATTTTTTTTTATTAAAGTTAATCTAAAATAATTTAATATATGTATTTATTTATTAGCGAGCTTTTTTCGATTAAATTTTAATATTCATGATTGACAATAAATATTTAAGTTTTTCGTATAAAAATTATGCTTAACTTATGAAAATATATGTAGTCACATCAATAAGAAACGAAATTGAAGTAAAAAAAGTTTTTATTTTAATTCATGATAATAATTTTCAAAGAATTATAAATATTACTTTATACATAAATGTCAGTTTTACCTTAAGCACAGAAGATATAGTTAGTAATTCAAGTATTTGTTGAAAATAATTGAAAGAGAAATATAACTGAAGCTAACTCTGCTTATGTAGAACCGGTTTAAAATGGAAACTGATGTCAACGTAGAATTTCTTCCAATGCATGATTTAAAATATTAATATAGTAAAGTTTAATACATAGGAAAATAGTGAATATTATTAATTGCATTGAAAATATACATTTTTATAAATTTTACATAAATATATAAAAATGCATGTGTATATATATATATATATATATATATATATATATAATCTGCTACAAATATAATTTAAATTTGTTAGCATAAAAAAATATAAATTATTAACTATCGAATACCAAAAATTATTGATAAAGCGGAAATATATATTTTTTGAAAAATTGTTTATTTTATACCTAAAATTTAAGGTCATTTGCAATTACAATATGAATTAAAATACTTACAAAATATATTTTTTACATAGTATCATTAAGCACTAATATTATGCGTCGTTTATATAAAATAATTGCAAAAAATGCAGAAATTACTATACCATTAAGACAAGCAGTTTATATTATTATTAATTATAATGAATTACTTAAATTTTTTTAGAATACATTATAAGAAAAAATCAATTTAATTTTAATGATAATTTTAGCCGATTTTCAATTCATTTACTACATAAAGAACTTCTATTATAACATGTAAATAAAATGATTCTTTTAAATTATCGAAAAACAAATATAAAATCAAATATAAGAAACAAAAGTGATTAATTAATTATAGATGTTTAATCGATATACATAAAATTAATTAAATGCTCTAATTAAACAATTAAAAATTTTTTACTTGAAATATTATAATTATAATACAAAAAAAACATCATTATAATCATTTTTAAAATAGTTTTTAGTCAGGTAAGGTTAACACTTATAAAAAATTCATATAAAATAAAAAAAAAAAAACAATATAATATATTCTTAATTTGGTATACATGACATAGATATATTCAGAAATTTATAAAAACAAAATAAATAGATTTAGAATAAAAATTACACTTACTAAAAAATCAAATTTATAATAAATTATAATAGAATTTTAAAAAAATGATTTTATAAAAAAAAATCTTTTTAACAGATAGTAATAATTACATTAGTTTAAAAGAGGATTAATTATTCCATAAACAAATAGTTTTCAATTTTTTTTTAAATGAATAATAATCAAAATTTAATATTTTCATATTACACATTAAGAAAAAATACAAGTTAAATAATAAATTTATCTTAAAAAATGATTTTTTTTTAAATAAAACGAATAACTGGTTTTTTATTTCAGAAAATAATTATTCATAAACTATGAATTATCGTCATTCTACTTTGAAGATATATCCAAAGTTAAATACATTTTTTATCAGTGAATTATTTGTCACAATGAAAGTACGGCGATGTTTTGCTTAAAAAAATTTTAAAGAAAAGAATTGATTTTAAAAAAATACGAGAAAACTGTAGCTAGCAATAATATATCTATGATCTTTAAGACTTTGTTACTGAGCTCAATATTGAATACAATTTCCAAATATGAGAAACTGATCATCTATTGATCAATTTTATATATCATATATTTAACAATATATCATTGTATTGATACAAATTATTGACATATACAAATAAATGATAATTTATAACGAACAAATAAATTAAACTAAATTTACCAAATGGCTTAACGAGTGCTAGAGGTCATTAATGAACAAATTATGAAATATTTTGTACTATTAGTAATATAAAGGCATCTATTACAATCAACACTAGTTATTTTTAAGGGTATTAAATAAATTTTTAGAAAAAAGTATTTTCGACTACATATTAATTTTCACAATTTTTTTACAAATAGTTAGGATTGTGAATAATGAGACAAATTACAAATTTGACTAATTTTCTTGAAAATATTCATCTACAGTTTAAATATCAATAATAAAAAATAGGTTTTTGTAATATTAGCACGGCATTGTTAAAAAAGTATATAAATATTCAAAATATTCTAAAAAAAACTTCTAAACTCTAAAAAGAACTTCTAAAAACAATTCAAAATATTTAAACTTTAATTACTTATAAATATTTAGTATAAAACAATAGCACACCGAAGAAATGTACGACATATTCCTAATATGAAATTTACAAAAGAAAGTTGTTGCAGTTTTTAATAATAACAATTAGAAGCTTGTTAAACTTAAATTATGTTAATATTATGTACGAGTTCGTGGATATTTACGAATAGGAATAATTACTTAGGAATAATTATAATTAATATTATAATAATTATAATTAATATTAATAATTAATAATATTATAATACTTAGGAATAATTTACGTATAGTTGTCCAGTTACTTAGAAATATAATCATTAACAGTCAACATGAAAAAGAGCCGGATGTGTGAAATCTCTAAGACGTTTTCGGAATATTAGAACGTGATCTAAATCGGGTCATGTATGAAAACTCAGAGAGTAAGACAGATCAATGGAAGTTTAAGGGTCATCAATTGAATCATAAGTATGAAGAAACATCAACTTCCATTTCTACGAATAAAAGAATTCTTGCGGACTATAAGATGAGATCTCAGTGAATACAAGGAGCTAAGTAATCGATCTACCAGAAGACACGTAGGGCAGATTATCCTCTCGCTCGACTTATAATTTTTCGAGGTAGATAATATCAGTAAGCCTCTAATTCGCGTGGGTGAGTCGGAATTAAAGCTCGCATTGACTTGAGTATTAGTGCTCGTCTAGTTCCAAATTTGCTCTCCCGATTTGGTTTAAGTAGACGGACAGAAGTCGTAGTATTTCATAAATCTTTGCGCATTTACGTGCGGAAGTTTTAGAACTGACAACGAAAATTAAACTGAACAGAATTTTCATAAATTTAAGGAATAATAATTTAATAGCACGTGACACATATATATAAGGTCCGAATCAGGCTCGATCAGCGGATTGATTCGTTATACCATTTAAATATTCAAGCGATATGTGTTTGATTATATTTAGGAGAAAATCATAGTATATGACAATGTGTGACTCGAATTCAATGTCGTTGTTAAATATAGCACTAATATTATTCCTTTATTTTTATATGCATTTAGTCGAAGCTTGGTATCGCTGGTCTAATTTACAAGTGAGACAAGTATCGTTATGCTCTTGAATTCATAAGTCGAAATAAAGGTTGAAAAGCAATAAAAATTGAAAGATAAAAAGAGGAATACAAAGAAGAAAAAGAGGATTAGTCTTACAACGATAAATGTCAGAATAGATGCATTGCCACTTACGTATTCTCATAACTTTTCCTCGAACTTCATGTACTCTTTTATTTATATCATAATTTTACGACAAAACCGCAGACACACCCAGATACACGTATAGGCAAACACATGCGGCATGAAATTTTTCATTTGCGTTAAATGAGATTTTTTTCATATTTGCAAAAGGCAACGTTACTTTAGATTTAGGTAATATTGCATTAAATACAATATAAATTTTCATTTTTCATATAAATTCTCATTTTTCATGCAAATATCAAACAGATGATTTTATGAATAATAACCAGAAAACACATAAAGAGCTACTACTTAAAGCCGAACATGAAGCTATGAATTTTTATTAATATTTGTAGAAGACATTAATTTTATATAATTATCATCATGTCAATATAGATTTGAATGAAATTTATCTAAATAAATAAAAAAATTTTTTTGTGTTTATTATTATTCAATAACATTTTTATTTAATAACTGTAATAAAACTTTTTTATAATAAAACTAAAAAGATACAAAAAATGTATAGCATGTATAGCAATTAATCAGTTATTTGATCATTTATTATAATTTTTGTATCGATTAAATAAACATTAAAAATAATAAATGCATTATATTAATAATAATAATCAATCAATCAATAAGTGTATTACAAAATTTAGAGGCAGATTATAATAAAATATTAAATATAATATTCAGCGCAACGTTAATAAAATGAAAAATTTAACTTGAATTCGAAATGTGTTAAGTCAAAGTGATTCGAACAATATATGCAGTAAAATAAGTGAATTAAGATATAGTGTACTGATTAATGCATTTATAGTTGTGTTTCTCCTGCATACTTTAGTAAATATTATATCTAGTTTACTTTCTATTAGTTACTACGAGTTCATAAATGATAAAAACTATTTTATTTTCACGAATATAATGGAAAATAAAATAATTTGAACTAATTTTATTAGAAATAAAGTAGTAAATTATAATACAACTTAAACATACTCAGTACAACATTCACATAAAAATATATATAGATCTTTTCAAAAATAAATTTCAAGCATCGTCTACATTATACTTATCCTTATTATTCCTATAGCATAGCCATGCATGTATAGAAGTTTTGTTAATACAAGATTCTTAAAGGAAGTAAATAAGCTCGAATCGGATTCCCTTGAGAATTCAAGCATGATGCAATTCATTCCACGATTCCGTTATCACACTTTCGGCAGTACTCTTCTCAATTGCATTTAGTCGTTCCCTCAAAATTCTTTAAGCAACAGACGCAGCCTCATTTCTCTCCACCAGAAGTCCATATATAAACGTCGTCGACCTGGGTTTGAGAAGACAGGGGAAGGCGGTCTTAATTTCCCACTGGCTAGATTTACACAGGAATTTATCATGATAATAATGTCGACGTGTCGGCGAGCGTCCACCGATGCGACTCTGTGCCCTCGCTCTCTTTAGTTTACCTCACCGCATACCGCACAGATCTACGTCTAACCCAACTTCGCCACCACCCCTAGCTCTCGAGGGGCAAACAATCCCACGCGAGTTTACCCTCATCGTCCTTTAATTTTGGCTTGCAAAACCGACACCGTGCCCAATTCGCGTCACAATAAACTCTTCTTATTTCTACATTATTCTTAAATATACAGTTCCTTTTTAATCTCGTGTGTCATCTTTATTGAATGAGATATTTAGTAATCTTTTTATTCGATGCAAGTTCCATTGCATTATTTAAAATTATTTCACCAAATTTTATTCTTCTAATTTTATTCTTAAAATTCGCATAAATCACATTCAATTGTGATACATTTTTTTATTTTATGACACATCTTGTACAATCCTGATGAAAAGATGTAATTGCAATTAGTACAAATAAATTTTCTAAGTACTGAAGCTATGAAACTTATATATGTAACTTTTTTAATTTAGAGGTAGAGTGAAATTATGCTTTGTAATATTTGTATTATATAGATGAAGAATTATCATTTCATATTTTTTTTTTAAAAATTATTCATATAACTCTTTGATACACTATCTTATTTACAATATGTAAACATCATAAAATAATATAAGCACCGAGCATTATTTTAATATTATGATCTGGGTATTTTTAATACACGATGAATTATCTGAAATTAGAAAAGTAATAATCGTTTAATTGTTACATAAAAAATAAATGTATAATTTTTTTTTTTCATATGATATATATTTCCGAGTAATAAAGGTGAGATTTATTTTACTTGAAAATAATGATGATATTTGAAAATAATGAAAATTTTTGGTTTTTATAATACTTATTGATTATTAAGATTTTACAAAATATTATTGCAATTTTGTTTTTGTTTCCGACTCAGTTTAAATAAATTAACTAGTTATTTTCTGACCTAATTTACAAATTCTACCTAATTTACCTAATTTAAAAATTTATTTAATCAAATTTTGTTAATGTAATGTACCATGTAATTCTCGCCCGGAATTTCAGTTTATACATTGATAGAAATGTAGTATATATAATGATAATTATTAACATCGTTTGATAATTCATCTATTTGAAGAAAAGAAATGGATAATACTAGTCTAGTAGTACTTAAGAAACTAATTACTAAAACAAATTAAAAAATTATGATAATGATTTGAATTTTTTAAATATCATTTTTATGTAAAAACTGTTTTCTTAATTTTAAGAGTTTATTTAAAATTTGTTCCTCATTAAGATAGTCTTTTTTTAAAAAAAATACTATATATTTATTCATTATCTAATATAGAGACATAATTATGTAGAACAAAAAATTAAATCTTATTTGGTTAAATAATTTAATATTTTATTACAATAAATTCGAAAAAATAATTGAGAATTGCAAGTAAACTACAATTTCAATTGTGGAAACTTAATTAGAACTTTCTTATACAGGCATAAAATCCTAAGGTACTATGAATCCAAAAGCGTTTTTAATATAGTCTTAATTTGCTTTTGACATTCATTACACTGTTAAATCTGCACGTGAATCTAGTTAATAAAACGCACAGTTATATCAAAATATATGAAAGAAAATTACAAAATTTCTATCAATGTACTTGGGCACTTTTAACATCTTCTACGACTTGTAACGCAAATTATCTTTCCATGGTTCAAATGATAAACTCAAATGTTTTGGCAGTTCTTTATTACGTTTCATTGCTTGTTTTTATGCGTACAATTTTCTCCCATTGTTACAAATATTAGACAGGTTAAAACTTTTTTCAATATTCTTTTATTTTATTACTTCTTCTTTTTAAATGTATTTACTTCTTCATTAACAATTAAATTCTATATTTTAATTCATCATTATTATATTACCACTCATTGCATTACACTTTAGTTTTGTATCATTATTACTGTATAAATTTACGTATATATGTGGATATATATGTGGATAAATATATATAAAAAATTAATATATATATAATGAAACGTAACAAAGAACTGCCAAAACATTTGAGTTTATCATTTGAACCATGGAAAGATAATTTGTGTTACAAGTATATATATATATATTATGAACACATATATTTAAACAAATGAATTAAAAGAAAACATTTCATAATCTTTAAATCTACTTTAAAAAATTATTTCAAATTTGTTTTAGCTATTATGAAAAAATAAATTTTTTTTCAAAATTAAAATGATTAAATTGTTTTCTCATAATGATTTTGTAATTTACCCTTTTCTGAAAAATATACTTAGACATTGAATACCAAAAATAAAATACAATGAAGGTTATATATATCGTGCTTTTCCCATATCTAATGTACATTTATGATACTCTAGTTTAACTTTGAAAGTTTCTGTTAGATTTAAAGCTTATATAAAACTTACATATAACCATATAATTTAATTAAAGTATCAATAAATTGTGATGATAAATGGTAAATATATTGTGCCATTGATTTTTTTATACATAGTTTACTTTTTATTTTAAAAAAGATACCAGTTCATGTCTAGAAATAATTTCGGAATAAATGTACAACTTTAAATTTCCAATTTTTTTCAATTAAGACAATCATTAAATATAAAATTTTAATATTTCAGAAGCCGTAAATAAAAATTTTATATTTTATTATATACAACTAATTTTAATTTTCTAAGCGATTAATGAACTTAGAATTACATTTTCTTGAAATTGTCCATGATGAAAACGTACATATGTCTTCTGTATGGCATTCAGTATATTATTCTTTCAGTGTATTAAAGAAACAGATGTTTACTTACTTTAATTTCCTGTGGAAATCTTCTAATAATGTAAATTTTAGCTTGCTCTTCAAGGTTCACTTATATATCTTAATGCAAAATTTGATGTCTCCAAGTGATGGTAATATATCCTTAAAATAGATAAAGTACATACAAAATTGTTTACTAATTGTTTTAGACCTCATAAGCATTAATAAATATAACCTGTTAATAAAACTCGATGTGATATTTAACGGATACTGATTATGTCTTTATGACTTTTCATATTAAAAATTTTTTTATCTAAAAATTTCGCTTTATATTACATGTTTATCAACACATGTTTATACTCAGTTTATCGACACAAAAAAATTTAAATTGCACTATTACATGCTCTTCATTATTTATTTTAAATTTATATTTGATTTAAAAATATTTTTTAATAAATGTTAGGAGAATATTAAATATTGTCATGTAGCCATTAAAATTCAGAAATTAAAAAGTAATCATAATAAATCTGTAATTTAAATATATATACTTTGTATAATAAATTAAAGTAACAACGAAGGGAAAAAATTAAAAATTACGAAAGCAGCAAAACTGTTGAAAATGTTTAAAATATGTTAGATAAAATGCTTCTCACAGTATATACTTAAATATATAAAAATACTTAAAAAAATACTTGACATATAATTTTTTTAATTTTATTTTATATTTGTAATTTTATGTTTGTATTATTTATTTATATAATTGTATCTACAAGTATTGAAGCTGATAATAGCTTGAAGTGTTAATTAAAACAATATTTGTATGTCATAATAAAAAAATCGATTTATATACAGTTTTTACTTTCTTAATTTTTAATACATTTTTAATTTTAGGATTGATACTATCTTGTACAGTGCAAACTAAAAATTTATGCAGGCACATTTAATAATAAATTGAAATTTTTATAAAAAAAACACTGGTGTAATGTATCTTAATTACTGAAATTAATATTTAATTAAATTCAATATTAGCTTACATCAATGTAGGATACTAAAGATAGTATATATATACATTTAAATCCACACACAGTATTTAACGTTTTTTAGCATTATTTGCTCTATAATGATATAAACAAACGATATATTAATGAATGTATGGTTTCTTCAATATTATAGGGAACAAATATTAGCTTGTGTATTTTTTTATGATATTAATATATAAACATTTTCAAGTAATATTATACACACGTTTTATTAAAAATATTCAAGTTTTCATTTTTTTTATCTAATCTGTAAATTACTTTATCTAGTTTATTAAAATTTACTACTAAGAATATGAAAATTTTAGAAAATTGTATAAAAAAAAGAAATTAATAATGGTTTTATATTATATAAGTTAAATTTTTTGATAAATTTAATAAATTTGGAATATAATAAAAATCATTTCAAATAATATTAGACTAACACTATTAACAGGTTAACACTATCCTTAGTGTCTTTAAATATGTCTCTATAAGAGCCATCTAGTGTATAATTACATAATTGAAAAAATATATATTAGTTGGTAAGTTAGGATTTATTAGAACTAAATTAAGAACTAGTATTGAGAAAAAAATTATATAAGAAATAAAATTGCATGCCTTTTTTGTTTTTAATCTCATTTGTCTATTTTCATTTGTTAAGTTGTATTTACGAATTTTTATTTCAAATTCTTACTGTATTATATTAGATTAAATAAATGTAAATACCATTAAATTTCGATTATTAATTATAGATATTTTTATATAAATTTGTTAAATCTACATAATTTTTTTGTAAAATAATTAACTACCTTTTGGAAAATATTATGATTTTCTGTTCATCATATATTTTAAGATATTTTAAAAAAAAATATATAATAAATATAAATTTGATTTAATTTAAAATTAAATATTAGTTGTCATTAACAGACAATTTTACGTAAATCATTAAGATAATTTGATATTAATCAATACATTATCAGGTTTATTATATCATTCATATTAATTAAAGAAGTAATATCATATTCAAGAATATTATCCTTAATTTTTTTATTATTAATATGAATTGATGAGCCGTGGACAGCAATTAAAAAATTGTTCTTTCATTTTAGAATTATAGGTTCAGTAATATTGTATTTAGATATACATACGTATTATATATATCATAAAGCATATTATATAGTAGATTTTATAAGTTTCATATTATTATACCAAAGTTAAAGAATAGGTCGAACATAAGAAAATATGTAGATATGTTTTACATTACTATACGAGAAAAATTAATCAAATAAATAATTTGTTTATAGGATTTACAAAAATGAAATTCATTCTTTTTACAAAACTGTGTTATCTTTGAGTATTTAAATATCGATAAAGACTTCCTTGAGGTTCTTTTGAGAAGTTTTAATTATTTAATAAATTTTAATTTACAATTATTTCACATTCAATTCTATTTTTAAAATATAAATTCACTATTCATTGAGTATTTATTTTAATAAATTATGATTATTCATTCACGAATTACTCAAATCATTATTCTTTTTTTACATATTAGTATTTTTGAGAATTTTTAAATTTTAATAGTATTTGAAAATGATGAATTATATTAAAGTAACATAATTTTTTAATAGATTATCAGTTTACATGCAAGAATTTTACAGTTAATACTATTTTAGATTTTTTTTTCATGCATTATCAGAAACATCATTATCCTCCATTTCTTTTCTTTGACACAATTATTCAAATAATCGACAAACTTTTTCTGTTAACGTATTACTGGATCAAGTAATTTATTAATTTGATCAATTTGGAATTTTTTAATCAAACGGTGACCTGAAACTAGTCCTTGAAAAACTTAAAGCTAGTACAATGGAAAGAAAAATAAAAAACTAAAATACTGGCACATCATTACATGCCGTAACGTTTTCTCGTGTACGAATGTTAGATTTATGTAAGCGTTTAAATCATATCAGTCCGTTTATTCTCGGAAGCTCACAACGCATATTATCATTAGAAAAGTATTGCGGAGGGGGGAAACTTAAAAGTAAAAGAGTTTGAATGAATGAGTATATTGAAATTACTCATGCTATTATTATTATTATTATTATATATATATATTATTTTCCTTATAAAATTAAAAAGAATTATATATTTATTGGTTATCGCGGTTAAAGAATGACTAGCCTTAAAGTACGCGATGAATTAAGAAGAGTTAGAAATGTGAGCAGTATTAATAATATTCTAAATTAATTAATTAAAAATGTTGTAAATTTAAGATTTACTTTAAGATTTAATATTTCATTTTTTACAAGTTATCAATCGCATCGTAGTTTAGTCGAAGATTTACATTGTATAATATAAATATATATATATATATATATATATATATATATATGTGTAGATATTAAAATTTTCAATTTATGCTTGTAATTAAAAACATTTTTATAGAAAACCAAAAAAATACGTTTCCATGCAAAGAATTTATACCAGAATAAAAATTATTATTTTTATACAATTAATTCATATAGCGTCGAAAATTTCGTAACAATAACCAGATGTAATCAAAAGCTTATTTAATCTTCGCCAACCATTTAAATGTTATTCAACGGTTTTAATGCATTAATGTTTTTCTTCATTGAAATATTGAAAATATGCGTAAATACTAAGATTTCATTGCATTGTAAAAATATTATTTAAAAGTAATTAATCTAGTTTAACGTTTTTGTATAGCATATAGAACTTTCTTTTTAAAATGTAACAAGAATTACTTCAAAAACAATGTATACACCAAAAATAGATTCATTTTTATTAATTTAAGATAGGTATATTATTTTTTTATTTTTTCCGAATTTATTTAATTTAATATAAGAAAGTTTGTTCGGCATTTTTTGAAATAATACTTTAGAAAAGTGGTAGAATAATATAATTATAAAAATAATATTAGTGTTCTTGAAACATTTTTTGTAAAGTCAGATACTCATTAGTTTTGAAGGCTTTTTAAAAATAAGAGTATTCAATAATAGAACAACATTTCTATGGATTTAATTTAATACCTCTTTGTAATATTTTTATTTTACACAATGGAGAAAAATACGCCGATTTAAAACTTTGAAACTTTTTTTTGAGAAACAAAAGTATAATCCAGAAATTATAAGTCATAATTTTACTCAAGTTTTATCTAATCATGAAGGTACAATCTAGAGAAGTACACGAAAACTTATGAAAATTCAAATATTATTACTTCCATCAATTACATTTAGGTAGGGCGTCGTATTATTACACATTTTCGTATTTTAGCTTAAGTCCGGCTCCTTACTGCATATTTAATGTTAGTTTAAATTCAGAACCCTTGTCATATCTGCAAATACAGTTATACAAGCAGTCTCAGTCGCTTACATAAATGAAAACCAATGAAAATTACGGAGTAAAAAATAATTTAAAGTATATGACATTTAATCAGTCAAGCAGAAGAAAAAGGTCCACTTTTCGAGGACCTAATTTTTTTATAATTGATTACTTTATGTTGCATTTGCGAAGGATTTTTAATATCTTACAATTGTTATAGTAACCGTATGCTAATGAACTTTACTGTCAGAGCGTTATATTCACATCGACTTCAAGCTTTGCACATATTATATTTACAGTTTATTATTATTGTTTCATGCTGTTATCTATTTTTTTCGTTGGTTGTTTCAGATTTCTACTGTTATTGATCATGATATTTAATATATCTACAACAAACAGGAACTTCCAGATACTGTTATGTTCCGAAATTGCTAAGAAACGTTTTGGTATGTAGTCCTCTCTTTTATTCATACGCATTAAAAGTACAATAGCACAGGACAAGGGAAAAAAGTTGATTAAAAGTCCATAAAAATTAATTGTCAACTTATTATAAAACAGTTTCATTATAAATTATAAATCATAATTTTCCCACAAATTATTTTTATTTTATGACAAGCCCCGGTCATCCCTTCACAGTCCTCCCCTCCGAGTGTTAACTTATGCGATAAAATACAAAATGTTCATCAAATCTTATAATTACTTGTACTGGATTCCCGCCTCTAAAGCAATGGGAAGCGACGAGCGGGAGAAAAAAGTGATCCGGGCTCCAAATTGGGTATCAGGAATCGACTCATGGCGCATCCAGCGCGACCAGTTTGGCGACCAACCGAATCTACGTGTTGGTCGCAAATGAGCGAATTTCGGGAGTTGTAGATTTAAATTTAAAACAACTCCCAATCAAAAAAGGGGGCGTAAACCTGGGTTGACGAAAATCCCGGCCAGAGGAGATCAACTTGCGTCCTACACTCAGGTTCTGTCGAGCTCCCGAATAAGCTGGAGGTCGCGGGCCCCTCAGTGAAAAGGGGTATCGTGTCGCACTCCCCCCTAACAACGACTTATGCGTAGAGAAGATAGTCGCCAAGGCAAGCGCGGGGTAATTTGGATCGGCGTCCAAGTCCGCAACAACTTACGTCAGGACGTAAGTAGAAGGCCACAGGTAAGAGGCGATATCCCCCCTCGCTCCAGAGATAATACCTCTTAGCCACGTAGGTACGTACAAGTGCAGTCCTAAAGTTTTGTGTGAGCTGTTGATAGAAAAAAAAACGTTTTAGACTCGGTCGCCAGGCGTCCGTTTATACCGAGACCGAGCATCGCCCCGCCCTCCTGTCGTACGACTCGCGTAGGTCCTCTTATACGTGAGAGCCGCAGTCGACACGATTTTTCACGGAAATCTATTATTGCACGAAAGAAAAAAATTATTTAAAGACACGAAATTATTAAATCTAAACCCGAATTACAATTATAGACCAGATCGTCAATTATGATTTCTTTTTTTTGGTAGTTATAATTTTTCTTTAGAGCTGTTAACACCAAATATCAAATTAGATTTAAATCGTAAATCGTATTGTAATTAATATTTCTTGTAATTTGTTTTTTTATTATTATTATAGTTGTACATTTTGTTTTGAGTTGCTAAATAAACTCCAACCACGCATCGCACTTACGGAACGGAAGACTTTAAAACATTAACTATTTTATTTACAATTATTTGTTATTGTCAATTTATTTACATTATGCCTCCTCCCCTCGCCCCGCTACCGAACAACATTCGTAACTGCACTCATCCTACCGAACCCTAAAGCCGGTGAGCTCCTTCGCAGGAGGACTTTCCCCTTACTGCACCGTGGGTGTAAGCAAACCTGTCGCAATTACACAAAAAAAATTTTTAAATAATTCAATTCAATTAAGTTGAAACAGTTTTATTTTAAATAATTTCTTCCGAATCATAATTAAAATACAAATACTATTTAAGTATTGGAATTGATGCACTTTAAGCAGAAATAATATTCCCACAGGTAATAAGTTCTTAAAATAAATCGAATCATAATTCTATTGATTGAGTCACAATTTATCAAAATACTCATTATAACATTTCTTTAAAATTTAAAATATTTGAAAAAAATATAGACTTTATGATTTTAATGGAATAATTGATTATATAACGATTAACGATTGATATTCATGAAAATTTATGCAGACCCCGTTTATTTTATAATAGCTTACCTATTACCTTATAACTTTATAAAACAAAATTTAATTTATACTTTATTAATTTGGAATTATAAAATTTATTCACACTAAATTAAAGTATACATACTGTATTTTTCTAAGAAAATATAATGCTTTTTCAAAAACCAGTGATTAAAAATATCGTATGTACCATATACAAAATAATAAGAACTAAAAATTTCTCATTAGATCTGAATATCCGTAGTTAGTATTCTTGGCACCCGATTCAATCTATGCGGAAATCTTTTTATATTGTATGTTATTGGTCGCCCTTTGGCAGCTGTTTGACAGACTTTATGCTTCTCGACGCCTACATCTTATGTTCCTGCTACATTAATTATTATCTTGCATTTCCTTTAATCCAGTATTACAATTTTTTCAGCTTTTGCTATTTTAATGGCTTTAAACAATTTTCTCTTCAAGCACTGCATTCGTGTATTCGTAGATACAAAACCTTAATAATAAATTTATCCCCTTCATCCCCAAAGTACATCCCCTGTGAACTTTTCCTCAGGTGTATCCATAAAACCCTAATGCATTTTTCCAGATGCGTCTCGATGAACTGCATTTTTTTTAATTTTTAATGTTTTACTCATAACCGTATACTGCAATAAATTTAAAAATTATATTAAGTCTTCTAAATAAGTCTAAATTAAGTCTTCTAAATAAGTAGCATCCGGTACAGGAGAAAATCAATAATCCTTAAAGATTATAAATTTGATAGTTTTACAGAAAATTCGTAATTACTAATTACACAGTATTCTCTTTCTATCTAGCGTTCTTTACGTTCTAGCGTAAATCTCTTTGTGCATAATAGTGTTAATATTTTTCCTTTTCACCTTTTTCTTTCTTGTTTAAATTTTAATCTTCATGCAAGTAAATAATAAATACTAATTACTAAATTTTAATGAAAAAATGTTATAAAAATTTCGTATAAGCCTATACCCGTAACAGTATCATGTGTTGACAATTAAAAACTCGTTTTGAAAGGGTTGGTCGCTCAATCTAATTTCTATTATCAAGAGAATATACGTATAATAATGTTTTAATGATTTTTTGACTTGTTTATTTAATATTTAAGGAAGCCAATATCATACTCAAATATTATTATTACTTATTATTCGTATATCACAATAATGCATGTAAATTTTATATAAAATGTAGATGTACATTATTAAGAATACAATAATCTCTTAAATTACCTACATCTTACATTTTATTTTCTTTTTTTGGAATTTAAACTCAAATAGCCGCCGTTCTTTATGTCTATACAGCATTGATGCCACCAATCGCCATAAAGCACATAATGTAGCTCTCGTGTTCATTCGTGCAAATAAAACTGGTCTTGCAGCCTAAGTCAAAAAGATTTCGCCATCTGTATTTTGTGGTGGCGACAAGCATATTCAAAGTACAGGATGTGCAATACCCCTCATCTGTTTACAAATCGACGTCCTCAGATTCATGAATTCGAGTCCTTAGTGAGGTGATGAACTTGTGAACTGTAACAAAAAGTACATAGGCCGTCGTATCTAGTGACATTTAATTTTGAGTTCGGAAAGCACGATATCTCGGCAAGTTGACAATACATAAATCTAACGTTGACCTGTGTGTATACATATAGGGTAGCTGAACTCTTTTATAGAATGAAACAACGCGATTTGCAGACTCCCAAAACAATTTATAAGCATATTTTTTAATCTTCTACTCACTTGTTAATATCTTCGTTTTCTCCTTAGTGTATCGATGGCTCTTTTTAGTGCTTTTATTATTGACACATCTTCTATAGTAATTAATTATTTTGGGCCAAAATTGGCCATTGACAAAAGCACATGAAATTGTTCTACCATTACGTATATAAATATTAAAATAATATTAAAATAATATATATACCAAATTAATTATGTGTCTAATCATATGTAATATAAACATCAAATTAATTAAAAATGAAAATAGATATCATTTTCGTTAATTAATAGTTTGTCTTTTATGTATTGAAATATTAATACACTGATATATGAATGAGCGAAAAATGCTTAAGAATGACATAAATTTTATATTTACCGATGTACTGATCGTTCAATACGCATATTTAACAATCACTTCTGCTTTTTATTTTCAGTTTTCTAAAAGTTGCCATTAAAGTAATAAAATATTATTTGTATTCTGATTTGATTAAATTATTAAAAGTATTTTTTTAAAAATCTTTGATTTCCTAGTGAAAAAAAAACAGATAGAAGCAAGAACCAAAAATAAAATATTAAATAAACAGTAAAAACGTATAGTAGAAAATGAAGATCCTTCTTCGTGATATGAACAAGGAAAAATTTGAAAAAAGTCAAAAAAGAAATCGACTGGACATAGATAGATACATAAACCTTTGGAATGTACAAGCGAACAACAACATCCACTTAATGGCGATGCTGACAATACTTGTGTCGACACAGAAGTCGATGGAGTCATGAGACCTTTTCGCCAGCTCCATTTCTCTTAACTCCCACTACCTTCTAGTTTCTACTTCCTTTAATCAGCTCGTATTTTTCTTTGTCCAGTTTCAGTCTTTTTTCTTCAAATATCCTTTACCACCCACAACCTCACCCATTTTACTGTTTCTCGATCATATATCACTCTTAGAGTCTTTTTTCTTAAGGCGGAAATGAAGACGACAAGACGCTGTAGTAGAAAAAAAATGAGCAACAGACGTTGATGTCATCTTTCAACCTATACACTTTTTCACTGAATCCGTCAAAATACATATTAATCCCGGAACTTTCAACTAATTAGTTATTTCTATGCAGGTAATTTCTTACAATTTAGACTAACTAATATATAAAAAGAGACAATCATAAAAGTCGATTAAAATCTAGATAAGCATACTCAAATGATAAATTAATGTAATTTAATTACAGCATTTACGAATAATTTCTAGAAAATACAGTTTTTCATTGAAATAAAAAACAAGTTATTCAGTAAAATATTTTTTAATTGGAATGTAAAAAAGCGAGATTTAATTGAATTTTAACTATTTTTTATTAAATTAAAAAAAATTTTTAATACATGCCCTATTATGTTATACATCATTTTATCTATTTAATTTCATCTTATTTATCTATCTTAAATTTTACAGTATTATTTTTATATTTAAAAAGATAATTTATATTACTCATAGAAAAATTAATAAATTTTTTTTTTTTTTAATTATAAATGATAGTCATTATTTGTAAAGTATTTGTGATACTTCTATTAAAATATCATTCAAACTTTGGTACATTTCCAGTATAGAAGGTGTCAGTATAATAAAATTTAGTAAAAAAAATATATTAAGTACAATAAATTAAGAAACATATAATAAATTCGACATCGTGCTTACCTTTCTGATTAATAATTCAATAAAGGGCTCAGGGTGTTCTAAATATCAAGTCACATTATGTTCGTATAATTTATTTTTTTGAGTTTTTGAAGTACATGAAAAATGCCTTGACAATTTATATGATCACAGTTACAAAGATAAAAGTTACGATAATCATTCATAAACCATTCAACAAAAATAAGAATATTTTACTGTAATACTTGATGTAGCAAAAGAAATTAATATTTGTTAGAGTTATTGCAATATACGCAATATATTGCAACATCATCATAAAGAAATCTCATCAATAAAACATACAATAATGTTTGGGCACTTTTTTACATCAAACCAATTACATCAAACAAATCAATAGACTTAAACCTATCAACATTAATTTTCCTTACAATCGCCATTATCTAAATGCACATTATATTTATTTATAATATTTTTATATTTATCATTCTTTCAACTTTAGATTTCGTTCAACACTTTATTACCGGAATTAGCATAATACTTTAGTCCTTGTATTTTTCATCTTTGACATGTCGCGAATTATTAATCTATTGTTATTTTCATATTTCGGTTCAGCATCACTCTTACCATTGAGCTGATATTTAATAATATTTATTTTGATCGTTTTCATTTTATCGGAGCTGTGTACGTATTTAAGTGACTACAATAAATTGCTTACACAGCTGAACCTCGCATATTTAGAATTAGCATGACTAGTTTTCAAGTTGCACATCTATTAAACATCTATTTTCTAAAAGATTTACAAGTACGTCAAAAAATAATTATTTTTATGTGCATTTAATTTTTTATACTTGATAAATAAAACGTGATTAATATTTATGTATCTGAATTATACTAGTTAATAATAATTTTAAATTTCCTTAATGGAGTACTTATACTTAATAACATTTTATTTTTTCAAATTGTTCGTATATTTAATGTATAAATTAATTCTATGATATTTTAAGTACAATCATTACGTCCTTTCATACAACTCATTCTTTAAAAATTAGTGCATTATTTCATAAAATATAAGAATTTATATTTTTTATTATTTTTTTATGATAATTTTAATTTAAGTGATAATACATAATTCTACAATTATATCAGAAATATATTTTTAACAACAAAATGTAAATGATTAAACTATAAAGTACGAATATAAATTTTATAACAAAAATTATGTAATCAAAGATTCAAATGTAATTTCGTTTAATAAGAAAAAAATATATTATTATGAATTAGAATATGATTTTTTCCAACAGACTGGATAATTTTTTGTTTAATCCATGCGCCATTGTGTTAGAGTATGTTATGTACAGGACTATTGAGTTTAAAATATAAAAGATTCTATATATATTGTTACAAAACATTATAAAACAAATTTCTACAATGTATTTATTGCATTTAAAAACCAATTCAAATATTTTGAACAAAAGAAAAATTTTATTATTATAATGAATTAAAAAAGACATGAAGATAAATATGTAAAGAATTAGTTTTTACAAGGAAATATAAATGTTGTTTTGAGTCATGAGTATAAATGCCAAAGTTATATTTACATATAACTAGTAAATCAAGTTTGTATACCTAATCATTTTATTGACTATCTCTGTCGCACTTTTATTGAAAGTTTTTCTCAGTTTATCCAGTACTTTGCTGAATAAGTACTGGGAAAAAGATCGGAAACTGTTATACATGGGTGACTGCATAAGGAAGAAATACTTACTATATTGTAAAAGCATCAACCAACAATGTTTGATAAACATTGCCCAAATAGAGTTTTTAAAATTTTTCCGGGAACGGCTCAAGCAAAGAACGCATTATCAGCAATATTAAAAATCATGATAACATGAAATCGATGAGTTTTCACTCATTATCTTTGACAATGTTTACTTTTTAATAATCAAGGTTAAACTATAGCATGTGAATATTCTAGAATGTCATAGAAAATTTATATATCAGACTGTGTTATCTTGGCGGTTATGGCGAAAAAGGTGATTGTACGCCGGGCAGAGTGAACGTACACGAATTAGCGAAACTTTTGTTGAGGAGAAGTTTTGGTGATGAATTAGATGTCGGATGCACTCGGACGTAAATTATGGGGACCGACAAAACATAGGTATGAATCACGTTTCACATAGGCCCGACTAGTATAAAAAAGGTATAAAACGCACTTTTACCTCCGTATTGTGTAGCGAAAAATTAATCGTAATGAAATTTTATATGCCAATGTTAGTTATTAATGTGTTTAGTTATTAACAAGAATCACAAGTATCAACAAGTCAACTTCATCTGTTTTTTTGCTACTAATTGCATTATTTATTTGCAATTTCTTACAATATTAGTCGTAGTTTATTTTTTATTTTTTTTTAATTTAAATGAATAATTGAATGATTTAAAACAAATAAATATATCAGATAGTTGGATGTATTAAGTTATGGTTAATTAGTATCAGCAGTATTTGAAATTGAATTTAAACTAACAATTTTGTTACCACGGCTTTCCAAAACATATACGAGACACATTTACTCTCACTTTAAATTATTTGTTGAAAACAAATTAATTATTTAATACACAAAAATGTAAAAATGTTTATATAAATTATGAAACATTATTTTGGTAAATACCTTTTTATAACGGTATTACAATACTTTCATTCAAGATTATTTGAAGATGAATGTAAAGAATGATTGAAACAATTTAATTAGATATTATTTGTGTGGTAACATTAATTTATTTTTTACATTTATTATTTATTATATTATTTATTGTAAATAGTGTTTATCAATATTATATCATAAAATTGTTGTTGGTGTCATTTTTTTACGTAAGTGTTTTATTTTCGTGGGACTTATTAAATATAAACACGAATTTCATTAGATCTTTTTTTCAACAACATTAATTTGTTATACGTGCCATATTATTATTGAAATATATAATCAAAATATTCCAACTATTTGTATAATATATGCGAGAATTTTATAAGGTGGTAAAAGTGTTAAAATCTACAGCCTGTTAACTTACAGAACTAAAAAATAAAATTTATAAACATTATCCAATATAAATATTTCTTCATTTAAATTTAATCTAATCATAACATAAAACTACTTTAATTTTCAGCACGTGTTCGCACATAATGAGGAAAGGTTGTGGGTTACTCTATGTAAACCGTTTTACTCCCGCATATTTACTCACATGAAATCAATGTTATATGCAAAGCAAACGATTTTTAGAGAGTATCATTTATGCAAGTTGTATTAAACGTCAATTTTGCAAACAGAAGTTCAATAATTTAATTACTTTATGAAGACGAAAGTTACATGATATGTGCAATGATCCTACTTTTTAATTGAAAGACGTTTGTTTTAGTATTAGTTTGAAAATAATTGTGCTATTTAGCAACAGTAGTAGCGCAATTTTTTACTACCTTTTTAATTTTAATTATAAGAAATTCAATTTATTTTGCAAGAAAATTTAGTAAGATTTGCAAATAAAAAATTCGAATTGACCGTAATGTAAAATGTTCATAATCCCATTTTAAGAATTTTAATAAATTATAAAATTTTAATGTATTACCATTTGTTTAATATTAATTTGATTGATAATATTGATTTTGATTTGGTACTTGAATTTTTTTATTGTCTGTATATAAAAGAGGATAATTTAAAATTACAATATTTAAAATTTGTTATTATCGTTAAGTCATTGATTTGAAAAAAATTATTTATTAAATCATAATTATTGATTTGCTGAGAGTTCTGGTTACATTTAATGCCATAAGAATACCCTTTTATTAAATATCATATTGAGGAACACTTTCAGTTTCTTTTATTTTTAAAATATCTGATTGAAAATTATAAATTGAATTATATGCTGAGATTTAAATTTTCGTCGCGAAGTTTTCATTGAAATAAATTTAATAATTAATATAGCCTAATCTGGATAAGTATAAAATTAATTATAAAGTCCAGTTGAGATGTCAGACACTATGAGCAATTACTAGGCCCTTAAAATTCACAATATTAAGGCCAACGCTAACGAACACAGTAAAGTGTAGCTGATACGTGAAGTTACAGAAGTTTATATTTGCTGTGATCATCAGTCGAGTTCAACGATTTCCTGCGTAATTTCAGCTTTAACGAGACATAAAAATGTAGGCTCAAGAACGGTGAATTTAAAAAATGGCCTCTTAATTAATACATTCGGCACGCAGACCTCCTTGACTAATTAACATTGATTTCGTAATGCACAATAGTAACAATTTTTATATGAGGCGTTAACTTTTACTCTTCCTGATTGACATTTATATTGGAATTCCGAATTCAAATTAATTCAAATACTCATCATATGAAATTATATATACTATTTATTTTATTATTATTTTATAGTGAAAAATGAAAATTTTACAATAATATATAATATTACTTGTTTTTTTTATATTTGTTTTTTATCATTTTGTCTGCATCTTACTTAAAAGTATTTATTAAAATTTAATATTTACAAAGATGAAAGCTTATAGTTAAGAGCTTGGACACAAAGTATTTTTAAATAAACATCGGTCAACTTGTTTCAAACACTTTTATATTGTTTAATTTTTTTTCTCTATACTTTTTATTTTAAAACAACTTTAACTTCATTGTAGGATATTCTTTGAATAAAAACCATATTCTTTTATAAAAATAGTATAAATATTAATTTCTTTAATTCAATTTTCAACATTTAATTGAATTCCCATGTAATTTATAGTACCATTTTCATTTTATAAATATTTACAGAAAGGCGAGTTTCTAAATAAATAAAAAATTTATTTTCAACACAATCATTTTACGAACTTCAAGAATATTTTCACTTAAAAAGAGTGAAAATACTTTTAGTTAAATTGAAAATGTATTTTTAACAATACGGCAGAAAATTTCTTTGATATTCATAACGTTGGTAATTTTTAATTTGAATTTAATCTGTATTTTAAAAAATTGAAAATCAGGAACTTAATAAAGTCTTATGTAAAATTAATTTTATTATTTTTTACTTTCTTTCATTGTTTTATCGAATAATTATCAAAAACTATTTAATTGAATTTATTTAATTGAAATCTATTTAAACCAATCGTATAATAAAATTAATCTATGGTATTAAAATATTAAGCTTTTGAGAATGCAGTTCTGAATTAAAAATTCAGATGAATTTTAATTTTTTGATGGTAATATTACATGAATAACAAATGTATAACTTAAAATATAATAAAAAATCAGGTATTCATTTTTTTTTAATATAAACATTTTAGGAATTATAAAAAATTACGAAAGTTAAATGTTAATATTTCCACCATCAAGATTTAGGACGAATTTATTTTTAAGCTAATTTATTTGTAATTGTGAATTACATTTTGCTTTATAGAAAACTATACTCTATAGTTTGAATTAAAAAAGTCTAAATTGATTCCACATGCAATCTTCTTGTTTATAATCGTTTGTAAAAGCTCTTATTACGATTTTTACTTCTCCAATTTAATTTTTCTGGTATAATATAATATATATATGCTAAGTTAAATGACAATTTTTATACATAGTATTCTAGTACATTATAACATTTAATTCGTTTTGATTTGTTACAAATATTTTGAATGTGTTTTGAAACATTTTGTTCGAATTTTTATTTTTTACACTACAGTTTTTGTAATTTTCACATAATACAAAGAATCTTCAAAACATAGTTCCAACAGAACCATTATTCAAGAAGCTTGTAAAAACAATCAATCATGCATAACTTTAAGCGTTGGTCTTAGAGTTGATTGCGTAAGATCTGCTTAATCTTGGCCATCAATAAAAATTAACTGAAAAGTATAAAGATAAAAAAATCCATTTTTTTTGTTTTTGTACATTATATAACTTTATTAGCCCGAAGCTAAATTAAGTATATTAATTAATCGGCAAATTCATTATTTATAAATTGATTTATTTACAAAATATGTATATTATAATTGAGATTGATAATTATAATAATATTTCTCATCATTACAATATATTGGATAAATTTCCAATAAACGATGGAAAGCAAAGAGGATCTCATATCATTCTCTCTTTTTTTTATGTATAATCTGAATCATTATTTATCTTTTTTGATCTGCCATTATTATTTAAAGTACTTGTTTTTAATCGTAGCCTTGTGTAAAATGTTTCTTAGCATATGCATATGTGTGACGTTCATACGCTCTGACTTTAAAACTCTCAAACACTTATTAAGCAGGAACGCTTAATGTATTAATCATGAATAATTTCTGAGTAAAACTTCCTGCCTTCCTAAAGTCGTTGGGTGGTTGATACGTAATTTTTGCATTGAAAATAATGTGGTTACTTTGGCGCATCAATTATTTTTACCTGTAAGTGTACCCATCCTACGGTTAAAAAGTAATTCGTCATATATATATATAATCAACTACAGAAACAGGTGAATACTCCTTGAAGCAGGTCACGATGTGATGGCGATACCAGCGACAATTAGTAGTATATTGAAAAGGGTGCCACCTATTAGTGCAGCACGACTTCGCAAATCACCAGCACTAAAGCGCTGATTATTTGCATGTGCCAAATGTACTCGACGTTCAACATCAAATCGGTGTGAGCCGACGCGTGCAAAACAACGCACACGGAGTAGACCCCCTCCGCCGACAAAATGGCGGGCGTTTAGTTCGAGTCGCAGGCCCAAAGAATTTGGTGTACCTTGGGACTTGATCGGCTTTAACGACGGATATTCTACTATATTATCTGATGGTACCTGTAATCAAGAGATTTTCTATAAATGATCTATTATGCTCACGTAAAATTATAGGTCATTAAAATTAGAATTAGTATTTATTACAATCAACTCATATCGATCTAAGTTTTCTTTTTTTTAAATATACAAAATCTTATATATACCCATGAGTATTGATTATATTAGTATTATATTATTAAGTATTTTTTATATTACTTATAAATAATAATTTTTATATATAGTATTCTAATTAATTATAATATTTCATAGGTTTTAATTTAATAGGTTATGATTGCTAAGACTTGCTATTTGATTAAAATTATTCAATAATAGTCGATTCAGTAGTTCAATTATAATTTTAATTCATTTACTTTTCATTTTATTAAAAAATCTATCAATGACAATATGAAGTTTTGTCTATTTTATAATAAAATATTATCAATGTATTATGATAACAAATGCGATCACTTACACAAAAAATATAACTATAAAATAAAAGAACAGATTTCATATTCAATAAGAAATTAAAGAAAAAAAATTCTTTTATATCAATATGAATATTAAAAGTTTTTAACTTAAAATAAGTTTTTATTAAAAATCTCGAGAAATTGAGAATCGTGAACTGGTTTTATTAATTTATTATGTAAAAAATGAAACTTATAAGAACTATAAAAGTGTCTGCAGTATATGTATAATTTAAAGTATTTAAAGATTTCTATATCTTTAATCATAATTAATCGAAATATTAAAATTGTATTACGTTGTTAAATTTTACTTTAAATTAGGATAAAATCTAAGAGTTGATTTAATAGTCATTCTATAAGTAAATAATAATATAGGGTCAATAATAATAAAAAAAAGATCATTGCAAGCATTTCAATATCTTTTTTCCCAAAAGTTCAAGAATTACGCTACTGAGAAAAAATATGAAGAATAAACCCGACAGAATTAATGTCGCAGCATTCCTCTAATTTATGGTGCATTAAGAAGCACTTTACTAAAGAAAGAGACATACAGAAGGCGAAGAAACGCGAGCCTTACTTTCGGCCCCTCCATTAGACATCGACTTGGCAGCGATTATCCTTCGAGCATATAAAAGAATCCTTGCCAGTATCCGGCAAGATTAAAAGACCGTCGCGGTCTGGCCTCGTTTCCGTTCATAAATATATTTGTCACGCGGGTAATCGGCCACGAAAGTTTCCCCTGCATCGATTTAGTCGCTGTCTCCCTTATTTTCGCTGGTCCGTTTCAAATAGGAAAAATCGGAGTTCGTTATAAACATAGACAGTTACATTCTTGCTCCTTTTCTTTTTTGTCAAATAAAAAACACAGACGAGCGACTCTTTGGCATTCATAATATACATAATCTTCTGTGCACCATTTATTTTAACTGAGCCATTACTCATTTCTTAACCTATTTAAATTTTTGATCTCCAATAGAAATAATTACACCTTTATATCAAGGTTATGTGCGAAAGCTAAATTTCAAATAAACTGGATTTTTTTTCTTTAAACAGAATTCACTTTCCAAGCTTGTTTTCTTATACCACATAATTGTTAGATATTGTTTTGTTGTGTATATATAGAAAAACTACGTATATGATAATAGAGTACAATATTCATGAATACACTCTCTTAGGAAAATAATAATGAAACTGTCTGTTGTGAATTATTTCTCATGTAAATAATTTATTGATATTATCGCGACAATCTCAATAATAGTTCCTTTAGAAGAGACGAATATACCATTTTTTAGAGTATAATTTTTCTATAATATAAATAAAAAAGAACTGAATTATCGTAATTAATATTCATTCGGTCTCAATTATATACACAAGAAATTTGTATTACTAATAATTAAGAAAGCATCTACTCAATTTAAGTATAATTTTTATACTAAAAGAGCAATGTAATTAAATTATTGGACACTATAATTTATCATTTGGAAATATATAGCATATTTTTAGATGTTTCTACCAAAACTACATGGAAATATAGAAACAAGTTCTTCAAAATATTAATTAAAATTATTAGAATTTAAATAATAATTATGATTAAAATATCTCTGTATTAAAACTTTTAGCATCAAATAATTAAATACATTCTTTAATTAAATTGTTTATGAAAGAGCAACAAGGTTCGACAGAATGGGGAAATAAAAATAATTTTCGAATAGTTGAGCGATGATTTACACGAGTAACATGTACACGAAATGAAGTGCGGTGCTGAAGGGCCCGCCAAATTCGCTTAGGGATAAATGCGACTTAACGATTCAGCTCTTCATCAAGGCAGGCTCGAGGAAGGCCAAATTCGATAGGTCAGTATTTTGCAAAGATAGAGCTGTAAATAATTTACAGCCACTTTCAAATATTGTGAATGGGTTTTTGGATTTTCAAACAAGCTAGGTCCTACACTTGAAGTTGCGAAAAATATATATCTCGTTTTCCTTTGAAATATATGATATGGAACATGAACTTAAAATCCGAAATCCTCAGCTGAAGATCTGGCTTTACTTGAGAGAAGTGAAGTCTGCATATCCTCGTTATTAAACGTAGATTCTGCATTTCTGCTCCTTCAAGCAAATACTAAAACGAATGTACTAACACTAGCGTATACTCGTTGTTGGATTAGTGTATACGCGACGACATTCTAAAAAGTCATTAAATAAATTATATGTCAATACGCCGTGACTAATAAAATAGAAATCTGGCGATCGCTCTCTCTCTCTCTCTGTCTCTCTTCAAAAAATGAATTATGATCCCTCTCCGTGTAGTAAGAATATCAACAGGAAAAATAATAAAGAGTCCCTTACCCATTAAAAGTAAAACAATAACTAGCGGGTCAACAATACAAAAATATTTTAAAATATTTTTGTAAAATATTTCTTCTTTTGTAACTATGAATTAAGATTGTAAAATATTTATATTTACATATTTATTTACGTATATACTTTTATAAGTACAATGGATACCGAGATTGTTAATTTAACCAAATCATAAAGTCAATATTTAAAAACAAAAACTAATACCGTATGCACGATTTGATCCGACCATAAACTTCGAAACACAATTATAAATTCTTTAAACACGTAAAATTGTTGTTGTAACAAAATTTCATATCACAAAAAATAAACTGCATAAAGCGTTAAAATTTTTAAAATTTTAAACATTGGTGAAATGTGCTCAAAGTATTCGATAAAACAGAAATGTAACGTACCGAAATATGCAGCATTTTCAATGCGAATTATACTTTCCAATTTAATATTATAAAAACACAATCGATGAACATATATTATAAATAACTGTTTATATCTTTGTCCTTGTCTTTTGTTACGAACCCTTGGATCCGACTATCTACCTTGCATAACAATTAAGCCTTACGAAATAAATAAATAGAACCGCGGATTAAATTGATACAGTAAAATAATTTTTACATGCATTTTTAATTTGATTAAATTTTTGTTTTTTTCTTTCAGAAACAAAAAGAATAATAGTATTTTAATATTTATATAATTATTCTTAAAATGTCATGCAATTATATTATTTTGTAAACATTTTAGTAGCATACGCAATGTTTTATTATAATGGTTATATTTCTATATAATTATCAATGAGAAACGTAGTTTTTTTCAAAGATCAAATATTAGTTTCGATTGTAAAAGAAAAAAAAGAATAGAAGGACCGACATTTATGCTTTGGATTTATATAATTAAATTACACTAATTACTATAAAATGAATTTATAATAAAATATATACGTGTGTGTTACTATATATATATAATTATAGATTTAAATAAGTAAAATATTAAAAATTTCATTTTATAGGCTTTGTTTGAAACATATTTAATTAATGAAAATATTATTATGAAAATATATGAAAATACAAGTTATCCTCAAACTCTGACTATCTATTATATCAGTATACGTTATAATTTAAAAATCAATTACATAGTAGTCGAGATTTACGTATAAATATATTTATTTATAGCGACGAAATTATTTGTACATGGGCACTGAAGCTAATAGTAAACATAATTTGCTTTCAGGCTACTTAGGTCTTACGTAAGAAAAATGAAAGTATTATATGCAACAACTTGAGTGATATCTTACAATGGAAATAATTCGAAAACCGTTTATATTATGTCACCATCATCATAAATGGGATAAAAAAGTGGTATATATTTATAAGTAACAAAAACATTAAACTATCACTGAGAAATATCAAGATTTTCCTTCTTTTTTATCCCAGACATCTTGCATTAATTTTATAAATATCAATAGAAGCGTTTTGAATTATAGAAAAGGAAGATCGTTGATACATAGCTATGAACTTCCATAATTAATAGATATTTTTACAATTTATTTAATTGCATTTTTTATTAAAATTATAATATAGTATATTATTATTTTTAAAATTATTGATAGTTTATTTGGCATGAAATTTATTTTTATTATATAAAATCACGCCGAACAATAAAGATTAAAACTTGCAAAATTTTACCTCGTTTTTAGTATATATATGAAATGTTTGTTAATCAATTGAATTTATATCCAGAAGTACCAAGATTCCAGTTTATTTAAAAAAGAAAACGTATTCGGCTTCTTAAGTTCCGCGAAAGTGGTTGGGTCTCATTTTAAAAAGAGAACCATCATTTCTATCGTATTCACGAATTCTGAAAAGCTACAGCTTTGACGAATCATAAGTCGGACTGAGTTTCCGATTTCGGCGCTTCAAGCGCAAGCTATCCTTCCATCCATTCAACTATCTTATTAAAGCTCGTTGATGCGATCTATTTCTTGAAACGTTATTCATTTTTAATCTGGTAAAGGAAATCCGAAAGCCTTTTACTAAGTGAAGGTTGGAATTTATTTATTTTTGAGAAATCGATTCAAAGTTTCCATATTCGACTTCGAGTTGATATATTTTATCGCATGTAAATTTTATATTAGCAAAAATTAGCCTATGAGATCTCATCTTTGGAGCTTTATAGCTATAGAAGTAGCGTCTGATAAATATAAAGAATACTTGCAGGAATTTAAAAATAGTGTAAAATTGCAAAAAATAATATTACATAAGTAATTTATTAAATTAAAAGAAAAAATTACTATAAATAATTTATTTCATGTTAAATGTAAATAATCTCAACGTTTTATTGCGATTTATAGTACATAAAGTTGCATACGGCAAATCATAATAGAGAATATACTAAGTTTGTTTTAATTTATTCAAAAAGTTTATTTTCTTATTACAGATACTGTAATGATCTCTATTTTTACTTTTATTTGTTTATAAAAAGAATTATACAAGAGTTGAAACCATTACTATTTTGAAGAACTATATTATTAAAATGACATTTGATGGCT
Organism: Kradibia gibbosae; assembly: GCA_018907135.1. Taxonomy (NCBI): domain Eukaryota; kingdom Metazoa; phylum Arthropoda; class Insecta; order Hymenoptera; family Agaonidae; genus Kradibia; species Kradibia gibbosae. The sequence continues at coordinate 10,797,990 of JACCHX010000002.1, read as the reverse complement.
CTTTTCGCATTTAATATACATTGATTTGTGATTTCATATCCATAATTCATGTATTTTTTACCATATCTGAAAGTTTTCGGAAATTAACTAATTAATTAATACAATAATTTATGATTTAAGCAAAAATATAAAATATGATTAATTATTTGTTGTATATATGAACTTGTATATTTTCAACTATTAATTATAGCTCTTGGTTTTAGTAATTAATGATAATGTAAAATTTAATTTTTATTATCCTGAAAATAAAATTTAATTAATATATTTTATCTTTAAACATCTTTTAATTAATATATTTTATCTTTAAACATCTTTTAAATTTTATATTAGAATTTAAAACCTTGTTTTTTGCCTAATATACGTTTATATATCATAAATAACAATAGTTTAACTTTTTTATTGTAGTTGTGCTTTAATAAGAATAATTATTATTTGTTTCGCACTATCTTTAGAATAACAAGAACTCAGAAAATGTCAATGGAAAACATCAAGAGTTAAGATAAGTTAAAATCAGATAAAATTCTTTTTTTACATACTGAAATGACCTACTCATGTAATTATGAGTAACATATTTCTTTATACATAAATTAATACTTCTTATATTTAATGAGAATATTTTTTAATGTGTTACTTTTCTTATACAAATAATCAAATATTTTTTTTGTAATTTCTGTATTTATAGTATTTTTATGTCAATGAATATTGTAGAAGCAAGAGCTTATTAAATACAATTTATTAAATATTATTAATAGAATATAGCTCTAGAACATTTATATAATATTTCATTATTAATTTAATCTATAAGAATAAAATTACTTTTCGTGTTCTGTGAAATTGTTAATAACGAAACTAGTTTTTTTTTATTTACTGCCGAGAAAATGTCAATTACTAATAATTTTACTTTCTGTTCAATTGTTAATTTTTAGATTCTATTATTTCATCAATTTCTCTAAACATAAGCAAACTGTTTAAATACTATATAATTACTTATCCTTAAATCCTAAAAATACTCTACATATCAAAAATATTTTTTAAATGTATAAATATATCATATTGATATTATAAAATTAATTATTCTGAATATTAAATTTACGTATTTAGAATATTACATATTACGTGCCACCCTACCTTTATAAGTAGATAATTATATTAGATTAATAAAATTCATAGAATGTTTTAAACATTAAATATTTACCATTTCAAAATTAAATAAAAAATTTGCCAAAATTCGGTCGAAAATTAAAAATAAGATGGTAAAAAAAACTAGAGTCTTAAGAGAAGGTATATCTTACTATATTTTAAATAAACGAGGTAAAGTATAAATTAAAAGTTGTTGATAAGCCAAAGATATTTTAAATAATAATGTGTAAAAAAATAATATGTAAAAAGAATACAGCACCTTGTTGAGAACGTTTTGATATTGAGAAGTGGAACCAGATTTAAGCCATACACTTTATCAATGGATAAACATTGCAAATAGATGCATTTACCTTTTATATAAATTAGTTCTACAACTAACGTTTATTTTAAGGATTCGTTTCTATTGTTTTGTCAAAATAATTGAATCAATTTTTTTAACGATCTGATTACTATTTCATAGAATAAAATGTTGTATTCTCGTGCGCTATGGCAGCTATCGCAGTGGCACATTTTTTGCTAGTGTTTAATATACTCAATATGTAAGCTAATGTAGAGGAAGCTATTATTATTTGCACATGACAATACATAATTGATATTACTGGAACTTAATTTGAAATCGTACACAAATTCATAAGCATTTAAAATTCTAAAATCAGAACATAGTTACTATCGTATATAAATGTATAAAACTATATTTAAAACATAATATTTATGTATTATGAAACATTAGATATTATTCTCTTATATTACGCGATAATGCACATAAATCTTAATTTATTTTAAAATATTTAATTTATGGGAAAAATATTAATTAAGTAAGAAACTTTTTAACAATTTTTTATTTAATCTCATTCAAAATACTATTTATTTCTTTATACTTTAAAAAACGTATTTAATTTTGATATTGTATAAAATTTTATTTAAAATTTTATACTTTTTACTTAAAATAAGTAAATTTATGCAAGAATAATAATATTTTTTCGTTATAGATAATGAACAAATTTGATACAAACTCAAAGATTCATTTGAAATTATTTTTCAATATTTAATTATAATTATTGATCGATTACAAAAAATCCAATGATTCGTATTGACACAAAATTTTGCCATAATTATTACTTCAATTAAATATTTAAAACTAATTTTGCATATTATTATCATGTGACGAGCAACAAGGCACATCCCAGTAATTTTAAGAATACAGACGTTATAGCATACTAAGAGTTTTCTTTATTTAAAATTTTATTAATTTGTGACGAACGTCGTCACTCGCACGCTACCGGCCCCTCCCAACACCCCGATTTTCCCCGCTGGACACCTGAGGCCGGGCGACGGCTGCAGGTGTCCAAACAAACATAATCGCGCGTTCGGGGAAACGGTAGCGAGCGAAGGAATGTGTCGCGGGGCCGAGGGTGACCCTGGCGCGCCGAGGCCCAGAGCTAGGAGGAGGGGCTCTGGAATGTCGGGAGGAGAGGAGTCGGGGATGAAGAAAAGGGAGCAAGGCGCCGAGGAAAGCCGCGGACCTCGAGGAAAAGCACCCAGCCCGAGGAGAAGAGTGGACGCGATACGAGGAGACGCATCTAATCAGCGCAGAAGAGCAGACCTAGGAAGAGAAGTCTGGAGGCCAGCCCTAGTCGAACCGAGCGGAGCAGCACGGAGGACCCGGATCCCGATCCCCGTGAGGAGAGCCAGCGGAAAGGAGAGCCATTCCGCAACGGGAGCAGCGAACACCTTCCCCGTCGTCGCGGCCTACCGAAGGCCACAGGTGTAACCCGGCGATAAGGAGTATGTACAAAATATTAAGTCTAGAATAAGTTCGGGGCGATCGCGAAACACGCGAAACCGATCATCGAATCCCGGCGAGCCCTAATCGAACCGAGCGGCCGGCTAGCGCCTAGACCGGGCGCGGAGAAGTACCGCCGTTCCTCCCCCCCGGCTATTGTGGCGCATGGTCCGACGGCCAAGAGCTCGGCCAGCGAGCGCGTCCACAAATAATTATAAATGGATTACCTTTCAGTTCTCTGTATCTTGAAGGTGGCAGGCGGACGGATCCGCAACCCCCTCGCGAAATAAAAGAACCAGAAGACGGAAAAAAAACGTGTTCGTATTTCTTCTCCCCTCCATCCTCCGTACCCTCCTGAACCCTACCTTGTTATTCCCCCTTCCTTCCCCCTCGCCGAGCCCTGGAACCGGCGAGCTACTCCGTAGCACCTCCCCCCCCCTAACGCTATACATATTTATAATATATATATATGTAAGACCGTCACAAATTTAAACGAGAAATTTGATAAGTGGCATGAAATATGAATTATTATAATTTTTTATGATGATTATTGTATTATTTATTATGAATAGATCTTTATTGTATATAACGCATGGCTTATCATAAGTAAAAAGTTAAGTAAATAAATGAGTTTTTGTAATAAAAAAATTAATTAAATAAAAATTTTTTATAAAAAATAAATGTTTGCATAAATTGATCATCGTCCATAAATAGAAAACCATATAATCTACGTGTTATTTTTCTCTTTTTTTTCTCTTTCTCTCCCCTAATGAAGAACCCTGACCTTTCAGTGAGCTATTTTCGACAGGGCTTGAACCTAAAAAAATGAAATTAAAGGATATATAAAGAGAGGAAGGTACTTATCGGATACAATTTCTATCTTAACGAAAATAGTAGTTAACAAAAGGCAAGGCAAGAGTGTTGTCTTTGTTTGCAATATGAACGCCACCTTCGTGAATGAGTCTACGCGCTTTAATACAAATTTAAATCTGAAATCTGAAGTACAGCTTTTTACCATTCTACCTCCTCCTTGTTTCAATTCCTTCGAAGTTCCATTAAAAGTTGCGAGTTTCTAATTTAACGAATTGTGCGATTAAAACACAAGCAAATATTCAGTCGTCTGCCCATCGCACCAACAAAAAGCTGGTATAGAGTATTGTTTACAGGGCTTCTGTATGCAGCGGCTTCCGCACTGAATAATCCATGTTTTCATGACACGCTTTTGAATATTCATTTAACTTTCGACTCGATAAAACCTCGACCGCAAGAACGAGTATGCATATATATATGTATAACGATGTTGCATTTTGTGGATACTCCAAACAGAAAACCTTTGATAGGCCGCTTTAGAATTTCATCTTGAAAGAATATTTTTGCCGTCTCTTTTCGGTTATTTTAATGTAAGGCGATCTTGTTTAAAGCACGAGTTAATTCTGAAGAGTGAGTTTATCGACTTCTTCGGATTACTCCTGAAAATATTGCTGTTATACGATTGCCTATAATGCTTGTGCTGCAGCGTAAGTCAAAAATGGTTTTTTTTTCTTTCCTCATTTCATTGCAAATATTGCTTTGGAAATTTTCTCACCGTTTTATTCAACGTTTTTTTTCTTCTTTAAAACATAATTATTTCTGCGCCAGATAATGGAAAATCGACTTTGGTTGAGTGAATTTTTACTTCGTATGCTCAGGGCAAGATGAATTTACTTGACGATGGAATCTGTAGAATGTACAACAATAGATAAATCATGAAATAAGTGATTCGGAAAGTATTCTAAAGCTATTGCCAATGACAATATCTTAGAAAAAAAAAATTATATTGATTTCAATCAAAAATTTTCTTGATTGATGTATTAAATTGAATTGAAATTTTTTTATTTTAGCATTTATTAAATAATTTGTGATGTAACATTAAGTATTCGATATGATAAAAGCTTAATTTTTAAATTCCTTAACACAAAGCCATTCTCTGGAAATCTATCTGATTTAGCAAATTTGATAATATGTAGCAGTATTATGTGAAATTTAAAAATACTATATTTTAACAATTTAGCTTCAATCAAGTAGGTGCACTTTACATTTTGAAAGTACTTAACATTCGACTTTTGTTAGTTGTATTTGAATTACGACGAGAAGATCGTTAATTTTGTCGATGTTGCAATATTATACAATATTGCACAATTTGTTGTAATAATGTTGAATCAACTAAAAGGTTTTTTTATCGGCCTGTATATGCAATATGCAACATATATAAATTGCTAACTTTTTTTAGAACTAAACAAAGGCACTAATGTTTACGCAATTCTTAGATTTTTATACTATGATCGCACATTGAAGTTACACATCTTACCTTTTAAATTGAAACTCTTGTTATTCGCCATCCGTTATGCGCCGATTCATGTCCAACCTACGCCTGTACTCATATACTATGCTCGTATACTATAGAACTATGCTAGCCTTTTAATATAGTAATTCTAGATATCCACATATACATATTATATCGCGTCATCATTCATGCTTACAAATATATTCGTAATTTAAATTATTATTCATCTTATATAATATATCCGAACCTGAGATGAGGCGGTCACGAGTGACCATACTAAGGTCTTTGTGACGGCAATAAACGTACCAGGCCGGGTCAGGGCCATTCTGAGACTCAGCAGGAGCAAGGCAAAGAGGCTGATAGAGATCCTCACGGGTCATGGCAGTCTCAAATCAATGATCACAGTCTCAAGTTCAAAATGGGACTGGAGACAGACCCATTCTGTAGATATGGCTGTGAGGTGGGGGAAACTCCTAAGCACCTCCTGTGCAGCTGTCCGGCACTAAATCGAGAAAGGAGGTGCCTCTTCGGGGTCCTAGCCTTGGAACCGGAAGAGGTACTTCCTAATTACTTCGCTCTGATCCTTGAACTGAGTGAATTGTGGTAGATTGTGTGACAAGCGGGGGCGCCAAGGGGAGAACCCATGCATTTGGGGGTCATCATAGAGCCCACTCGCGTAGTATAATAATAATAATATATAATATATTATTTCATTATTTCTATGTTTTTTTTAGTTTTATATACAGATAGGTTCTTTTCCTTCTAAACTCCGTTTCGTAATAATTGCCAATCCAATATTACTAGTATCTTTATTAGACTCTTTTGAAATTATTTACTGCTTATATGTCCTTGATCGACTACTTTGCGCGATACCGTCGCCATCGCAGTACAGTCATACTCTTACGCACTTCCATGTTATCATATATCTTTCATAATTTACCTTGTAGTAATCCAATTATGATTTCTCATTACGTCGGTAACAATAGTTATAGTAATAAATATTTTTAGACAGATATATTTCATTTAAAAATTTTTAAAATATTCATAGCTTAAAGACATCTCAGAATTTAAAAATTAATTTAGGGTATTAAATAAAATACATTTAAGTTATTTATTTTAAGCTTAGGGGTACTCAAAAGAGTTTGGATATGATTTGATTATTAAACGACATTTTTTTGGAAATCAATATTTTTAGAATATATTCTAAATATGTTAAACAAACTTTAAAGTTATTATTAATGTATAAAATTTTAATTAAGAAATTGTTAAGTATTATTGTTTATAAAATATAAGATGATATTTTTTGTTTAATACTGATTTGATTGATAAATAAATATATATTATGTTATTTTTTACAGATATTTTTTACAATTTCTTTAATATACATATTTTAAAAATGTTTCAAAGGTCGTTTTATTATTATAAATACTTGTATAAATGTTCAAAAATAAGTAAATGTTTATTTATGAATAAAATAAATAAAAAAATATAGAAAATATTGTTTTTAAAGTTTCAAGTGAAAGAATTATATATTTATATCACTTATAAAAATCGTCTAAAATACTATTATAAATTAAATTATAGTAATGTAGAATAATTATTAAAGTTAATAGGCTTTTTGTGAAAAATTAAAACATTTTACAAATTGTTTAATATATATGAGATACTAGTATATTGAGATTAAAATTGTATTTCAACGTGACATTTAAAGTTTGATAAATTAAAAAATGCTATAAGTTTTTTATTAAGTTTTACGTGCTGCGATATATTTTCTAACATACTTTAATCAACGATATGATTTACGGATAGTTATACTTAACACGAAGCACATCATTTATAAAGTAAATCATGATTTTTGTTATAAAATTAGAAGAGTTACCTTAAAATTTAATTTTAATAAACATAAATAATTTTTATATTTTAAAACATTTTATAATTATTTTTGTCATAAATAGTTTTCAAATTAATAATATAATTAATTATATTACACTTACACCTAATTGAAGTACTAACTTTTATCATTCAATTAAATACTTTGTAAGACATTATTTGTAATTTGTTGCTTATTGTATATTTATTTTCTTAAAAATATTTAAAATAATCAGTAATTTGAAATTGATTAATAATTCAATTAGAGACATGTACAATTAACTTCTAATTTGATTTTAGATAATGCTTGAAGTTATCAATTATTTATTATTAAATTGAATTCTTATATATATTTTACTCATTAAGAATAAAATCTTGAACACCTTAAAAGTAAGTTTAAATATCATTTTCGTAAAAAACTTTAAAAATTTCAAAAATGTATAAAGTTAATGAATTATTTTTAAATAAAAAAAAACTTTTTTGTAACATTAATACTAAAAATAAATCGATTTATTCTGTACATATAAAGAAAGTTTGGAATAATTTTTTACTCAATTAAAAAATTAATTTTATAGTATAATACAGTAATATTTTATTAATTTTTTTTTTAAAATAAAAAAAATTAAAGTATTTAAAAATTTTTTAACCTAAAAATAAATTTTTATCGCATTTTAAAATTTTTACAAAAATTTTTGTTCTTAAATTATTATTTGTGAGCCTTTTTAAAATCATAAAATTTAATCAATCAAATTCATTTTTGCATTTTATTCTTATTTAAGTTCAACTGAAATTTATTACAACATAATTTTGTATGTATTTTTATTTTGTGGCTTAAATTTGATTTAATTAATTGTAATTTTAATATTAATTATAATTTTATCATTTGTTTTCGCAAATTTAATTGATATTTCAAAAGAAGTTGTTGATATGTCTCAAGTTACTGTTTAGATACAACTTACGTCGAAAAAATTAAGTTTCTATTATCAATTCGAAATTCCTAAAATATATCACAATCTATTAAATTATTTAATATAGAAGCATATGATGCTTTTTTCTACGTACATTTTCGTAAAAAAGTTTCACTTATTTAATTAATTTAAATAAATTTAGTTTTTGCTGCTGAATGTTATATTTAGTAACAAATTTCATGTTAATTAATTATATTTAATAAAAATAAAAAAAATTATAGAAATTTTGAATCCTTTTTACCTTTACTCACTAATTTAAAAAAGTAAACCATATGAAAAAGAGTAATGGACATAGTTGGGATTTGAATAGCGGCAGAGAATGAACTCTAAAGGAACATTTGTAAAATAGAGAGATATGAATAAGAGTTTGATAATTGAGAGATATTAATAATAAGTATTGATAAATTCTCAGACTTACTGTAAAATTTTTCAAATAATTATAAATTTCTCTTTCCAACCCTGTCTTTTTCTGATCGATTATTATAAATACTGGTCTCATCGATTACACGAAACTGACAAAAACCCTTCTATCTAGTCGCAAAATATATCAACAGTTGCGAAATTTTAACGAGTGCTTCATTTCTTCATCAGTGACATATTGGTAACTATACTGTGCTTCTCTTGTCGCCACCTTCTCTGCTTCCATTGTAGATCACTTTTGTGTTAATTTCACAAAGGTATCAAGATTTCCGATATAAGAAATATTTAAAAATAGTAATAACATTTAATAAAATTTAATAATTTACTTATTTTATAAGTTTAAATTTACACCATAAGAATGGTAATAATTACAAAAATGTTTATAATTTCTTTACTTTTTTTAAAACGCTATAAAGAAATTTATGGAAAACGTCATTAAAATTATGATACACTAATGAAAATAAAAAGAAAAATATCATAAATTATTATTATACGAAGTGTTTGTACTGTTTAATTTTTGCTTGTATAGGTGCTTTATGAAAAATTGCAGGGATTGTCAATATATTATTACATCGTATATATGCATATATATTTACATATAATTTATAAACATGCATTACATATTTATATATAATACGATTGTTTAGGGCCATAGATATCAGTTACATCTTTGTATTTGTTACTTTGAAATTAGGATACTAAATATAATTTTAGACTATTTTATATTTAAAAAACTTGTAATTATAATAGATATGTAATTTTATTTTATTTAAAAAACATAGTTACGATTTATTATAAAAATTTATAAAAAAATTCATATAGTTTTATGTATACAAAACCAAAATATTATTGAATTTTGTAAAGTAATTAACATGTAACAAAAGAGACTTACCACTTGTATTTTTAAATAGATTTAATATTTTTTATAGAGTCTTAAATACATCGACAGATTTTAGTATTGAAATATTTTTTCACAAAACGTTTATTGCTTATTCATAATTGTTTGTACAGACATAAGTACGTTTGAATCGCAATATAATTATTTTGCATTCAATTTTACTTATACGTAATATCAAAATACAATTTTAGCAAATTAGTCATGATGCGAAAAATTAGCCTTCTTTTGTTAGTTTCATCAGCCTGCCAAGAAAAATAACTTTCAAAAGACGTTTCCACAAACAATTTACAATTGCAGGCATAGAAGAGAGTTGTCTGCAGTCCAATCGAACCATAAGTCAAATATCGATGCTCCAACGCCTCAAGAGACGTGTTCCGATTATTCTTTCATGATCGTTGTGTTCGCAGATTATAGCCGAAGGGACTCTTCTGATTTACTCGATAAATTAGGTTTTAACCTTATATACCACTACTTTTTAAAGATTATTTCTACAACTTCTTATGTAAACGATTTCTCAAAATGATAACCCCTATTCCATAGATAAAGCCTTCTTGTCTTTCTATCGTTTGTATTATAGTATAAATAGCTTGTTATTTTAATGTATATTCGTCATTGCATTCTTTTATAACAAAATTAATTTATATGTTTACGTGCTTACAGCATGCATGTACTTTTTTGTTATATAATATTCTAAGCTTGTAAAATATTTGAATTATTACTATTTAGGTTGTGTCTGCTTTACAATGAAATTATGTCCTATTCTTTTATATAGTAACTGTGGAGTACACAGTTTTGCTTTAAATTAATTTTGTTTTATTTGTTAAATTCAAATAATCATCTATGAAAAAGCTACTTTGAAATTTGAAGTACTGGGTTCTTTTTTAATAACTTTTTGTGTTATAAAGTTGATTTAAAAGATATGAATAATTTATTTCAGATGTTAATAGAATGTATAATTTTAATTTAATATAGAATTTTTAAAATAAAAAAAAATTCATATAATGGTTTCATAATTTCAACTCTTTATTATATTTATTCACATTATTAATTAAAAATATGCAAGACAGAAATAATATAGAATATTTAAATTTGAGATGATAAATATCAACTTATATAAAAAATATATGGCATAAAATATCATCGTAAAATATAAAAGTACGTATTATTCTAAGAAAATAACTTTATTCTGATAGAAAATAATTCATTATATTTTACAATTAATTCAAAAGATAGATAATAAAATTCGTTTTCTTTGAGACAGAAAATAAATACACAGGCGCGATTAAATCTAACCTCAAAATAATTCAATGAACGTACAAAGTATATAGCAATGGAATGAATATTCTAATTCAATTGCGGATAACTTTGAGCAAGTCGCGTGAAGGAAGTGGAGCGAAAAAGCCCGAGAACGATAAGCACTATATTCGAGTTTTTCCATCCGAGTGACTCTTATCCGAGAACATATAGTCCCGTACGTGTCATCCTTCAATTTTCAGTTGTACGCTACTTTTATGTATGTTGAACATTTTTCAGGTGAGGTGAGAACTTCTAAGGAATTATTCGTAAATGGACGATACTTTCATGTTCTGATGTTTTTTTGACGATTGAGAAGTTGCAGTTTTTTACGTACATTTTGTAAAATTTTTTAACTAGTTCTTAGCTACAGCCAATCCAGAAAAAGTTCAGCTTTAGCTAGATAGATTTTAATGATAGGCTTAATCGTGTATATAAGTTCATATTGAGTATTAACCTAATATTTCTTTATATATAAATTATTAATATATAAATTCGTATTGCATCATATTTATTTTATTTAATTATTACAAGTAAAGAAATTTAAACTTAACTTTTTCGAATAAATAGATCCTTAATTAATGGCCAACTAGTATTTAAGATATCATAATAACGTAAAATACCATAGTATAAAAAAATACCTACAAACTCTTGCAAGTGCTACTATAAACTAATATATGACGCATTATATGATTACAATAGTTGGTTTACTTATAATACTATAATATTAAAAAATATTATATTTTAGTTTTTTTTTAAATGATATGTTATTATTCAGTTAAATATTTGTTACATTTAAATAAATATTTAATAATATAAACTTTTTTGTCTAAGGGATGAAAAATTTCTTCATTTTTTTAGATTTTTAAAAACCATAAAAATGAAATATTAGTAATAATCTGATAAATTATGTTTTTAATTACAAATGAATTGAAATATAGAATTAATTTATTCAATCTAAAAGTTTTACTACTTAATTAAAGTAACTTACTTATTAAAATAATTAAAATACTTAAAAAAAGAAAAAAATAGCGATAATGATTGATAATAATTATGTACTTAAAATATAATAAATATACACTTATAATAAGAAAATACTTCGGAATCTTGCAGCAAATCCGATTAATTTACTATTGTATTACTTAAATAGAATTGTCTTCCTATTTACAACTTGTTTCGTATCCAGATGGATAATCAGATTAAGAATATTCATGTCTATTAAAATATAATTTTGTATTACTAAGTAGGTCTTTTATTTACACAATTTTATACTTTGTCGATTTACTATTATTTATGTATGCAGCACAATTATAATTATAAATTAATTACCCTTTTTTAATATATGATATAGCAATATCGTTCGGTATATAATGGCTGACTAAAATAATAATTTTCTACTTTATAATGATAATTTGTTAATATTTTTATTGAGTTGTGAGAAAGAACAATTAGAATATTTAAAAAAATTTTATATATTATATTTTTACATTAGTTTTAATATTTATCCGAAGAAAAAATTTTTTAAATAAATTATAACATTTTCTGATGGTAAAATATACAATTTATTTTTAGTTAAATTTTAGATTTTAAATAAGTATAATAAGTAATTTTCGTTTAATGATTAACATTAAATAATAGTTTTCTGGAAATAGTATTTTGAAAAAAAATAATTTCTCGTTATCAACTGAAATAAAAGTTAGCCGATGTTTCTATTGGTATAGACAAAAATTTATTTGGACCTTCCTTATGAACTTAATTTAAAAAATCTTAATCTAAAAAAAAAGCAGAAGAAAATTAAATGAACATAATTACGATAATTTTTTTGTTTACACGTATATTCATATTAATTTTCATTCAGTCTTTCCTGGTCTCACTTTTGCTACTGTTTTTTTATTGCTCTGTAGCCAACATTTTGACTTTTGTCTTTTGTGCATCAGATAAAATAAAAACGTAACTCTGCATGTAAAAAGACGGTTTTATCTAATTTTGTTACCGGAACGTGACGAAAAATGAGAAAATGCTGAAAAGCGATTTTATTCCGAAAAATGTATGTACATATAACCAATGACTTTTCTGTATATGTCGCGCGCGTATGAAATGTTTTGAAAGTAAGTTTACCTCTTTGTAAATATGTAAAAATAAATCAGGAAGTTAAGGAAGTATTGAATAGCGTGAGTTGGAAGTTTATAAAAGTTCTAGTTCTTTGAAGGGTTCTTCAATGCGATTTATTATACCACTAATACTTCATTTAAATATTTTGTAAATTATAAAATTGGTGCAAATGTTGATTTTTTGAAATATTATATGCAAAACAGAATATAATGCATTTATATGTACAATATAATGATAATAATCGATTAACAGTACTAATTGTATAAGTGTATTTTTTCAGTACCACTTTTAATAGTTACTATTTGAAATTTTTTTCTTTACAATATATTTCAATAGCATCTATATCTTGCTCCGAAATTCTTACTTAATTTTCTCTAGTTTATTCAAAGCATTATTTTGAATGAATCTGTGGAACATTTTTCTGTAGATATTTAATATGCTTATTAACTTGTGTCTCTTACAAAATTATTACAATGGGTATTTTATGTTAATAATAAAATAATGCTTAATTTTACATTTACTATTGTATGCACGATAGATAAAACGTTGACCATTTTTATTTTATATTTTTAACGATTAAAAAAGAAATTTTAGTTATAAAATAAGTTTGAAGAAATCAATTAACAATTTTTATAAATAAAGTTATAAAATTATAAACTATTTATAGAAAATTTTTAATTTTTAATTTTAGTCATTGAAATAATTATTAATCGTTAATATGAAATTTTTATATAATTTGTTAATATAATTACTATGAAATTAATTATTTAAAAAAAAATTCAATAATCTTTATTAAAATCAATCATTTAGTTTAAAAATTATTATCGAAATAATAATAACTATAATCAACGCTTTATTATAATTGGATAGTAACAAATACGGAACGCAATCATTTGAAAATTCGAGATATTCGGTTCATTTGAAAAATCCTTCATTGGTTCAATTATATCTTGAATCGTTCTCCGAGAAATTCTTGCTTCTGTTGAGGTAATAATAGCTCTCTTGATTGGCGATTGGACGCGTGATTATACCATGTTCTTTCTGATGAAAGGAAAGAAAGAGAAATAGCAATACGGCAAGAGTATTTGCATTGAAAATTTTTAACGATTTTACATTGAAAATAGAAAAATTTGTTTCAAAAATATTTTCAATGCTTTAATTTGTATTCTTTTCCATCATTCTCGCTTTATTATAACTAAGATTATAATCTTTAATATTACCTTTAAAATATTAAACATTTTTACAAATTTTCAAAATTTGTTCAAAATATTGTATATTAAGTCCTTAATTTATTTGTAAAATATAATAATGATATCGTTCCAACCATCACGCACTATTTTTATGGCCCAATTATAAAACATTTATAAATATAAGTATTGCGAAGAAAATTTATATTGTCAAGAGTATAAATTAAAATAAAAATGTTGAGTTTTAAAATATTAAATTTGATGAACATAAATACAAATGTAGTTATTATTCTGTTTAATGATTGTATATGATAAATTGAATACTCTAAAGCTTTCTTGAAACTTTACTAAACTTGTCCGAATTTTCGATTAATTATATTTGATAATATTCTTTTTACAGAAAATATCTTGAAATACTAATTCTTAGAACACAACTTTGGAGACAGTAATATATATTTAGGAAATAGGCTTCTATGGCTTTACTTTCTTAGCAGTTGAGTAATTTCTAATTTAATTATTATTTTGTAAGCAATAACAATAGATTTTTTGTAATAATTTGTTCTGAATGCTCATTTTTTTATTTTCTAAAAATTTACTTAGAATGAATTAAAAGTTCAAAATATACCCAAGCAATTATCCAGATAATAGTAAATGTTGTAAATTTAACATAAAAAATGTATATAAAATTTCAAAATTAAATTATTTTTTCAAAATATTTCTTTTTAAGACTAATAACTTTTGTTATCATAACTTTACATACATTGCTTATATTTAATTTATACAGAAAAAATAAAAATTTATAATAGCGCAACTAAAAACAATTTATTATTTTATAAATTTCATTGATGATACTAAAATCATAGAGGCTGTATCATACAACAATATAAGAAAAATTCTATTTGTAGACGATTATTCAGTCATATTAAAATACAAAGTATCAACAACTAATGCGTTCGTAATGATCAGCAATACTTGAAGATTAATGTATTATTATATGAAATATAATATATAAAACTGTTAGCTTTAATGCTTATTTCGAAAATAATTTATGAATGATGGAGCTATCAACGATTCATAAGTCAGTTTCCATTTCATAAAAGCGATGCATCGCCCAAAATTACTACTCCATAACAAACTGTTCATCTTCGTAACCGTTTCATCTTCAATAATATAGTTACTTTATCTTGAACGTTAAGCCAGTATCAGACAGTCGTACCTCACGTACAATGCGGGGAGTCGCGAGGATTCTGGGGCGTGGCAACGTACAGCGCATGACCGTGAGGTAAGTTTCGCTCCTAGTACTTGACTTGCAACGCTTTCTCTTTAAAATGTTCATGCTTGCGTTTTGTGCGCACTGCACCACTAATTCGCCTCCTCTAACAATGGATGAATAGTGTCGTGAATATCGTTTTTCTCGACATTATTATTATATATTATGTGTTCTATAACTTTATTCATTTATTTGTTCAAAATGTAATTTCGCTTAATTACATTTGAAAAGTAATAGAACGATGTTTTATAGTCGTATATGAGGAGACGTTATTCAAATCTTAGACCGTATTTACTGACCACCTATCATTATCAATTATTACATATGCCTACGAGAAATAGTAAGTTGTTTTCTTTTCGGTAACTGTTTTTTCTTGAAACATTGTTTGAATTTAAACATATTAATTTTTAAAAAATAATGCAAAGGATAAATTTGATTCAAAAAGATTGATTATTCCCATAAGTGTGAAACGCTTAAAAAAAATTACTAGTTTATAATACGTGTAAGCAAGTACTACTATATAATTTATTTACGTAACTGTTTTCAATAATTATTTCTAATTATTAATTTTTCCATATTAGTTGTTACAATACATGCGTGGTATATTGGTAATACAGTGGTATAATTAATATTTTATTTTTTTTTTTTTTTATTTTTTGCAATTACGTTTTTTGCTAATATTTTCTATTAAACAAAATATTTAGGTAATATTGATAATTAAGCATTTTATTTTATTCTTTTTCAATATATTTCTATACATTTTAAATTAAAAAGCTTGATTATTTTAAATGTTAACATTAAATTTTTATAATTTAGAAAAATAATAAAAGAGGTAGTATAATATTATTTCGATTTAAGAATAATATTAGTTGAAATTACTAGAATTTTTTTTAAATGTTCCAGTATTAAAAAATAATGTCTAATAACATAAATTATTGCACTAACGTCTAATGCCATTAAAAACAAAATGTTTATAAAATTTGTACAACACACTGAAGATATAATGCTGAAAAAATCTGCAGAAATTATTCATTTTAATGGGTGATTCGTTAGTTAAAAGCTTTGTCCATAAAGCACAGAATGAAATTAACATAGTATAGAAAGCAAAACCTAAAGCAATACATAACTAAATAATGCAGAATATATGTGGCGGGGGTAATGGGTATTGGATGTGACTTCTCGGTTAAAATTACTGATATCAGCGGAAGAATTTTGAGTGAATCTAATAGGAACTTTAACAAAATATCTCCCTTGTTTAATAAAGCTCATTCAATTATATTACTGATAATCCAATGTGATTATGATCGTAATTAGCATATCAATGCGCTATCTGATGTATCTCAAATAAACTCCGACTCTACTCTTAACAATAGTCATCCAATGGAAATTATTTGACTTTTTTGTACCTTGTATATCTTCCAATATTTTGTGAATTTTTTTTATGAAAGTATTTTATAAGAATTATGCTTATAAAATTTCTTAGATACTTTTACACTTTGAATGATTTTTTTATGTAACTTTTAATAATAATGTAGTGCAAAAGGATTTCGATTTGAATATAAAAAGAAAACTGTACAGGTCACCAGATTTAAATTACAGAATTTAGTAATAAAAAAAAATAATCATCACCTTGTAATTTGTAATTTTATTTAATTACAATTTCGATAATCGCACCTGTTACTTGTATAGAAATTTCGTACAGAATTTCGATTTTGTGGCTTTGAAAAGTGATTCGATTTGTTTAAAAATAAATTAGTTTAAAACGTATCGATCATTTTAAGATATAGAAAAGGTAAAATAATCATTCTAAACTTTTGGAAAATAATAAAGTATCGACTGATGTGTATATACATATAATTGAAAAATGTTTTATTTATAATTAAAAATTGTATAAAAAGCTAGCCTAATGTATCAATATTATTTAAAATAATTTGAGCTTTATATCAATGAGAAACAATTAGATTAAACTCGAAAGTACTGCAATCTGAAAAGTAAACAACGTTAAATCTTAAAATAAAAAAAAGAAATTCAAAGAATTCTGAAAAGTTATAATCTTTATATCTTTAATTACAGAATTAAAATAATTTTATTTACCTTTTTAAAGTTACGTTTTACTTTGGTAGAAAATGATTCGTTTTGTCATTATCGCGACAAGTAAATTTTAATTTTGATTATTATATAACAAAATTAGAAATCCGAACCAAAAATAATAAATGAATGTGTTTCATCATGAATGCTTACTTGTTTGAACTTCTATTTACTTTGTGCTGCATAACATTTGTGTCAAATATAATTTGTGTTATCAGTGTAATATAATTTTGTAGTAATGAATTTCTAAAAGTAATTGAGCATAGTGAAGTGGGTAGTTTACAAATATTTTACAAAAATTTTATTATTACTATGTATTAATATATTTTCTAAATTTGAGGATTAAAAGGAGTAAAAACTTTTATAAATAAAACTATTAAACAAAACATTGATTAAAACAAAATAGAAAAAATGTATACCTTTTAAAAAGGTTTTTAAAATTAAATGAAATGCTTTTTTATACCATTATATATGAGATATACATCCAGATTTTAAATTATGGATTTTTCTTTACTAAAAAATCCGGTATCCCTCCATTTTGCTACTAAATGCAGTCTTCAGGCTTGGAATGTATGATATACCAATAAATCTCGGTGCTATGCTTTTTTAAATTGTTATTCTTTATTAAGTCAATAATTTTAAATATTTAAATCAAGAGATTTTCGCAATTTCGTGGTTGGATTTGTGATCAGTTAGGGCATATACGTTATGGCATGACCGTTTAAAGAGAGTAGATAGCTACTAGTTTGACACATAGTAGTATTATTTAATAATTAGTCTATTTAAGAAAGCCGTTTTTACTTTTCTCTTATAAGTGTAATCGACGTATACGTTTCTAGTTCTTCATTTACAATTTATTTAATACTACGTTAGATGTTTCATATCGATTACAGCTTTTTTGTTTGAAATGTTTTTTTATGTATATAAAAAAAACTGCTAAAACTCAAATAATTTATTGATCTACATTAAATTTTTTAATTTTATAGTTTCATAGTTTTGTAGTTATGTAGTTTTATAGTTTTGATAAACACAGAATTAAATTTTTAATTATCTTCATATAAAACACTTATTTAATATATAGTAAGAGACCCTTACTTAATGCAAGTCATAATTTCTCATACGAAAACTTTACATGTTTCACATTGAAAGTAATTTAAAGATTTTATAATTCTAAGTATGCACAATTAAATATTTGATTTACTAAATTTTAATTATTTAAAAGAAATAGAAAAGTAGATTTTTTAGAAAATTGTTCTCAAAAATATAAATCACTTATCGAACAGAAGTTTCATCGATAAATAAGTGGACATTTTATTAAAAAAGGAAAAATTTTTTCCTTGCCTATGTAATTTACAGACTTGAATTTCAATTTTTTTCATGAACGGGAAGTAACAAAAACGCCGTAAAACACTTCCGTTTTTTTCCAACGACCTCGTTCACTTCGTTTTTTCTCGCTTCGCCTACAAAATTTTTTTTATCGACTTTGCGTTCCACCGACTTCTTTCTTCTGCGCGGCGCATTTTGAACTACCACACCCTTCTCGAACTCCTGACTACCTTTTTTCTTTAGCATCCTTCACCATTATTATGCAAACCAACCATCTTAATCGACTCGTGAAAAGGATAACGGTTCCTAAAGAAAAATACGGAATAAGCAATTTATGACCTGATTTGTGACTCATGATAACATAATTTCAAAATGACTGTTCTTGGTGACCATGATTTCTTCATATATCATATCTTTATTTAAAATGTACCAATAAAATTTGTTTTTTTATTGATTTATTGATTTCAATTAGTGGTGATTTATTTTTAAGCTATTATAATTATATATATATATATATATTTTTCTATATAAAATTATTTTATGCAATACAAATTTTTTAGTTTTTTATTATCATTTATAAAAAGTGGTATTAAAAAATGAAATATTAAAGTAAAAAGGTTTATAATGTTTTCAAATTCTTGTTAAATTAGAATATAGAATGTCTTTCACTAATTTATAAGAAATAGAATTCGAATTTATTTTTTATTAAAAAGTTTTATTTTAAAGAACTTTTAAAATATTTCTAGCCTAGAATTTTTTTTAATTACGATTTTTTTAGAATAAATTTTAATTACTAGATGTCATTCTACGTATTTTACCTAGTTTTTACGGGAATATGTACTATGCATTATACATCAAAATATAAAGTATAACTTATGGATTTTATTTTGTAATATAATTTCATATTAAAAGTTTACATTAAATTCATTATTTATACATAAAAATAAAAATAAAAATAGTTACCTCTTAAAATCAATATATATTGTACAGAAAATTTAATTTTGTCAATTTTAATTTACGGAATGGATATTATTTTATTAAAATTTACTTTATTTCACTGTCATTGCAGAGGATGTGAATACATTATTTTTTTCATGAAGGCAAACATTTTTTTAATTAAAATATTCAAATTTAAGCTTGTCTAAATAAAAAATTTTATGTTAGACTAATAAATTTATTATTTCTTATCATTGTATGTATGGAGAATTATTAAAACTCAGAAGAAAGTTCTTGATACAGCAGTTTGGGTGGGAGTATCAATAAAGTTTACGTGAACCTTTGAAAAAATGGCCAAACCATTATATTAAGCAAATAAAAAATAAAATTATTTTTTGTCACAGCTTATTTACTATTACAACTAAGTTAATTGCTGTTACAGTTAAACAGCTTATTTAATTGTTTAGATATCAAATTAATTTTGTAATTTTTATTTTTGTATAAATCATATTGATTTTATTATTTTATCTAAATATTTAACTATTAATTTAACTATTAATTATTAAGTATGCATAAAATTTTAGGCAAAAAAAAAATTAGAAAAGTCATATTATATACATTTATTTTATATTTAATTTAAAAAATCAAACTTTTTAACGAAAGCAAGTACTACTATAGCTCTAAATTGAAATTCTCTGAAAGCTTTAAATATTGAAATTATTAAGATATTATTAATAATATATATATATATATATATATATATATATAATTTTCTTTATAAAATTAAAAGGAACTATATATTTATTAATTATCGCGGTTAAAGAATGGCTAACCTTAAAGCACATAGTAAATTAAGAATAGTTAGAAATGTGGACAGTATTAAATTTAAATTTAAATTTAATTAAGTATAGTATTCTAAATTAATAATTAAAAAATGTAATACAATTTTGTACAAATTTATATTTGAAAATATCAATGTAGGTCTAAGATTTTTCAATTTTACTAATATTTTTTTAGTGATTGTTACCAACGAAGTAAAATTTCGATAAACAAGCTAATACTTAGTGATGAGAACGCGCCTGAATTTGATGGAATCCATAAATAAAGTATCAATAATTGAAACATCAGTTAGATATAAAAATAATATTTATCCGATTCTCATTAGATATTCTACAAGCCCATTTGAATTTCTATAATTTGTTTACAATTTAATTGTCAAACTAAGTGCAGATATCAAATTAAAATAATTTTATTGGTTTTTATTTTAAAAACTTGGCATACTACTTCAAACTTGATATTAATTTTTATAAATAATAAATAATTTTTATTATAGAAAAATTAATTTTATATAAAGCTTTTTTCAGGGATTTTTGTAAAAAAAAGTTATTAGTTTAGAAAAAAAATAAATTTTATATAAAGTTATTTTCAGGGATTTATTAAAAAAATTTCACAGATTTTGAAGGCTATACTGGAATTAAAAAGTATAGACATTCGCGAAATTAAATTAGATTTTTTTTATTAACGTTGGTGTTAATTTTGAAACATGAAACATTTCTGTGCTTTTAACCAAATATTGGCTACAACATACTAATAAATAATCATATGCTAAATTTTAAAAACGACGCCGTTTATGTCTCAAATTGTAATATCGCTGCATATTTTCCAGTGAAATAAATGAAATTTTCACGTCCACGTGTTTCTGGCCTCAAGCGTCCATACGCATCAATCTTATTTTCATTTACCTGAAAGTTCTGTTTGTTCCTGTGCCAGTGGTAGCAATTTATTCTCCGGAGACATGATACGAATCTTGGCGTAATTTAATCCTTGTAATCTGATACGTCTAGGCATGCTTACAAAAAAGCTTAGCTACTTTAGATACCTGTTATGAAACTTATTTCGCTTATGACGTAAACGTTTTTTTAGTATTCTTCCCTTTAAGAATGAAGGTTGAATTGTAATACTAACGAAGAGTTATGTCATATTATATGTAAGAAACTTTGTTAGATTGTTATTTAAAATTGTAATATATAACAACTTAAACAATTAAACTTTCAAAAGATTGTTCTCAAAATATTTTAATTTGAAATTATCATATACTTGAATAAAAATACGAGCTATAAACGAATTGATAATTTTTTTTGTCCGATTTATTGTTAGTAAATACTGCTGCGGTTTATAATTTTTCACCAATTATATGAAACTGAAGCATATATCTTTAAAAAATATAAATCTACTATATATTAATCTTTTTCATATGTATTATGAGTATTTCAGATTCTCTCTTACAGGTAAACAGATAAGTTTAATAATATTTATATTTTATACATATTTATATTTGTTTACTTAATATCTCTAAATAAAATATAAACGAAATTGATAGACATAGGATATAGAAGTAAAAATCAATGATATAATTAAAAAAAAAGACTTCTTGAAACAGTAATATTCATAGTTCAAAAATAAAGTAAAAGAAAGGTGACTATCAAATTGCATATAATAATTTGTTTGTTTGAATTACATTCTTGAAAAAAAGCATTGAGCAAATTTTCTTTCATTAAAGAACATTTAGCATTAATATTTAAATGTAAAAGATCAAATTGTAAGACAGATTACAATACTTATTACAATATCTATTACAAAAAAAATGTTTGTTTAAAATTAATGCATGACTAAAATTAATTTATTAACTATTTTTCCTTAGGTTCTTAAAAGAAAATTGACTTTTGAGATAAATAAAATAATTTTTACGGACACCTATTATTCCCAAAAAGTCAGAAAGAAGCATTTTTATGTTTGCATATATAAATACTTTATACATACATGAAATTTTGAAGGTTTTATTTTTAATGTTTTCACCAATAGTGAAAATATTAATTAATATTTCAATATGATTGATTTTAAAAGTTCTATCAAATCAGTTTGTTTGAATAATTGATATTTAAATTTTTGTGCAGGCAAACATAATTTCTAGAAAATGGAAATGACGTATGACGTAAGACGTTAGACAACTATTATGAACACGTACATTCGATCGAACGTAAAACCATATAATGTAAACGAGAACTAGAGACCATAGCATTCATTCACCTGTTTTGTGTTTATTTGCCTACCTGCATTTAGAAAGGGTGAGGGGGTAAAAATCGATTTCAACCCCTCAAAAAAGGCATTTTTGACATTATTTTATATATTACTTGTTTGAGTAACCGATAATCTACGTCGTGGAACTAAGGTAAATTTATGTAGCTAAAATTAAGAATAAATCAATATTTCTGACAATTAGCATATTATTATCATTATATGAGGTACATAAATATTCAAATATGTATCTTGATTACATTATCACAAATGGGTTAATATTCAAAGATGATAAGAAAGTATGTCAGGATGTGTAGCAGCTTTTACTTCGTGACACAAAGTATGAGCTATGCATTAGCTATCAATAGCCAATAAGATAGATACAATATACCCTACTGATAAAATATGAATACGTAACTAGTAAAATTTTGTGTGTATCAAGTAAGTAGCAGCAAAAATAGACATGGTATTATTGTTAACGGTGTTCAGAATTTTTTAAAAAACTTTACAATTTACGTAATATTCAAAAAATCATATCGTTTTTTTTTAATATATATTTTAAAAAAGGTACATTTTAAACTATTTCATAGTTAACAAAAAACTCAAATATTAATGAAAGATGTACTTTAAAAAAATTTAACATAATTATAGTTTTTTAAATATGTGCTTGATTTTGATATTAATTAATTAGATACCTATAAGTATTCTCTTTTTTTAATTCAGTACTAAAATGTTCATAAACGAAAAATTCAATTTTTCTTTTTTAAATGAATTTAATAAAATTTTAATTTTCATATAAAACAATATTTTCAAAGAACCTATATTATTTAGATCATTTTTACCGTGAAATAGAAGAATTATTTTCCAAAAAAGTTTTAATTTTATATAAAGCTTATTTAATTTATTATCTTGCTTGTCATTTTAATTAAGTTTTAATATTTTAATTACAAACATAGTGAACATATAAAATCAGTTATTAAATATTATAAGTCAAAGTTAAAGCGATGGGTTATAGATAATGCTAAAAATTATTATAAACTATGTTGTTTTCAAACAGTATTAATAAAAATGATAAATCAATATTTTTGAAGAAAAAATAATCATTTCAACTTATTTGATCAAAGAATTTTATTTTTATTTATTAAGGTAAACTAAATGTAATGTATATTTTTTTAATATAACATTAAAAACTTTTGTTATCAAATTTTTATTATATATACTATTATATTTTATAAGAAAACTACTTTTATTAATTATTTTTAATTATCTACTCTTTCAATAAAAAAATGACAAAAATGTTGTATTTTATATTTTTTTATTATACATATAATTTTGTGTTATATTTCCTTGAAAATATTGTATATATATATATATATATATATATGTATTATCATTGTAGGAAAATTAACCTTTTATAAATTATTATTAATGAATATTAAAATTTTTAAATATAAATATAATAACATATTATATATATATATTATTTATTTTTCATTACAAAGATAGTATTATTATAGAAATTATTACATCGATCAGAAATTTCTTGTAACCTTGTAATTGACATCATCCAAAGTTAGAACAACAGTTAATAGTAGTTTCTAAATCGTAAGAATTTTCTGAACATATGTAGGATATATATACATCTATTGGGTCGTTTGTTGTCTCTGCGTAGGTACGTCTATGAGCATAAAGATTTTTCATTTGAAGCTTACCGTTTTATTGTTTATCATCCAATGAAGCTTCGCCCTCGGCACTGACGGCCACGACGTGCAGTTGGCGGTCACGTTCTCGCCCACTGCGTAGTGTCCGGCGAGCCCCGTGATTTCGGGACCCTGGCTTGGAAGAGCTGGAACACACGACAAGCCGAGACTTAAAAATGTGCTCCAGGGTTAGCGGGAAACGCCAACATAAAGGCCAACGTATATTGCCTGGATTTTGAAGTCATGAAGACATAGTCCATGACAATATTAATACTTTTAGTGCCCAGAAGTAATCTTCTAACGTAAATTCTGTTACTAAACTTATTACTATTTAACGAAATTCAAAACTAAATTCTCTTTAATGATTATATTATTGAAGTAACTAGATTATAGAAGTGTAACTTTAATGTAAATCATAGGTTTTTTCGATAAAGCGCTATATTTTCAGATGAAATATATTGTACAATGTGCAGAAATTAAAAAGTTATTTTGAAAAAAAAATTTTTAAATTAATTTCCTAGCTAAAATATAAATTTATACAAAGACTAAGGTCATGACTAAGATGAAAAATAGAAATTTAATTTTGCTTTAATGTATTTAATCAATATGAAGAATTTTCAGAAATTTATGAAGTTTTTATCAATATTAGTTGCGTATTATTGAAATAAATTAGTACTACTAATAAAATAAGCGTTAAATTAGACGATATACATTAAAATCAATTTCATAAGCATTTATAGTTATTTTTTAAAATAACGATACCTGCTTGTTATATTATTGTTTAATAAGTTAAAGATATATAAATAAAAAATTTTTTTATAAAAAGTGTTTAAATTTGTTAATTAAAAGCATGTACTAAGTATTCTTTACTTAAATAATACGTAAATTGAGATTTAGTTATTCTATTAAATGTTTGTAATTTATTATATGAACCTAATTCTCAAAAACTGGAAAGATGATTTATGAGTTAGTAAATTGCGCCTAAATAGGTTCTTTATTCATGACTAAAATTCAATATATGCTAATGACATTATTATTTTACATAATAATCTAGTTATAATTGCTTTCTTGTAGAAATTTTGATGTTATCGTAATACAGTAAGAATTTATTAAAACTTAGAAATTTAGAAAGTACACGTATATAATATATTACATATTTTATAGAATTATTTTTAATTTATTTTAAAAAAAGACATGCATAAGCTTTTTATTTTATCAGTTATGTCGAGGATAGAATTTTTAATAAGAAGAGTAAAAATTAATTTTAAAAATGTTCTAGGCAATGGTGCTTATTAGATTTACATATACACTCATATATTACACGTTAATAGATTACACAGCCTTAAATGCTATATAATGAGTGAAAATATATGTAGCTATATTAACAATGAGAAGATATCGCTTTTAAAGGTTTGTTGATTAAATATCATTCATGATATATAACAGACAATACGAGCTAAAAGCTGTAGCATTAGATATTTTATTCTCGCCATCTGGCGGAGATTTACGCACTTCCTTCTCCAGACTCCTATACTAGTATACTTAGCACGCCTATTCTATCTACGCACCAGCTTTTAAAATTGGTATTTCGGCACCTCGCCCATTGGTGATTGGAACGCAAACTTTTTGCTTCTTGTTATTTTTAATTTTCAGTCTTTTTTATAAATATTTTTTATTTTTATCGATATATAATCTTCCTCTAAATCCAGTATTTCATTTCAAATCCCGTGCTTTATTTATGATTTTATACAGTTACTCTCTTCACGTACTGCTTTCGCGTACTTGCAGGTGCAGAACCTTTATAAAGTTGTGAACTCAGCATTCACGGTTCCGCAGGCTGCAGACCTTCATAAAGTCGTCCCCTGTGTACTTTTCCCCTGGGCGTCTCCAGGTCCCTAAAATCCTAACGCATCTTTCCAGATGCCTTGCGTGAAGGAGCCTTAAATTTGCACTTTTTAACTGGATTTATTTCGCATCAACTATCTACTCTCCAGTTCATTTACACGAAAATAAATTTTTAGCAAGTATGTTGAATTCAAAATACATAATAACAAATCAATAATAACTTTCAATTCAATGAAGTTGTTTGCTTTATAACTCTACATTATTTACTTATTTATTTATAACTGTACATTTATTTTCTTGCCTAAGTAAATAGTCATATATTACAACCAAGTGTCTGACATTTTTTAGTTAGTGGAAGATACTTCATGAATTTCGGCTGTAGCATAAAACGTTCCAAGCCTCCAGCAAGACGCGCCATTGGCTTTCAGTATTCGCTTCAAGTGTTTTTAAAATATGCTTTCAGGCTATGATAGGGAGAAAGTTCAAGCGTAAGAGAAAACTATGGTGAAACGAAAGAGGTACAGGCCAATAAATAGAGAGAGTAAGAAAGAGAGAGAGAGTTTGGCACGGTATAAAAACGGGATGGGAGAAAATATCAGATGAGTGTTATGCGTAATTGCCGTGGACTCGGTGAAAACTTTGTTTCTGGCAGTCACTGAAAAAAATCTAGCATGCTTTGATTTCTGTGTTAGCATATGTGAGAGGTCGCAAAAAAACATCATTCTCATGATGACATATAAAATGAATTTGATTGAGCCGTAAGAACGATATTAATTAACGAAACTAATTGGCCGTTTGTAAACCCTGAAATAAACGTTATATAGGCCTGACTGGAATTTAAACATTTTCAATTGCGGTTATTGAGGAATCGGTACCTGTAAATAAAGTCAGAGGTTTTAGAAAAATTCTATTTATGCTAAATGTACATGGTCAATTATTCATTCAAAATAAAAATGCGATAAATAATTCAAGTATGTAAAGTAATTGTATTTATTTTGTCAAGACAATACAATCATACTGAAAGTGACTAATTTAAAAATTAGAAAGTAAATAAAAATGGTCAAATGAGAAAAAATTATATAAGCTTTAAAATAACTCTTACTGTTATATCACCTTTTAAATACTAATTATTCTTTCATGTGTGAATAAAACAATTGGATATAAGTTTGAAATTAATGGAAATCAAAATAAATCCTTATTATAACGAGATGAATATTTGTAATTGTAAATATTATTGCTATTTCTGAAATGAGCTTCAAATCAGAATAAAAATTTACAATTATGTAAAATTATGTTCGTATAATATTTAATATTTATATTAATAAATTAATTTCATTAATTAATTTCATTAATTAATTTACATACATTTACATATTATAAATACACATATGGATATAATAGGTTTTTAATATTTTTTCTCGGCTTAGCATTCATTTTTGTTTGAAAATAGAACCTTTTTTTATACATTAAATTTTGTTTAAATATATTTTCAAGAGTAAAAATTGAAAATATTTGTTAAAAAAATGTTTTTTTATGCAAGAAATTCTGAAAAGAGATTTTTATTACACCTTAAAAATATGCACTCAGTCTAAAACAACACTGTAATTTAGTAATTATTTTAGCTCACTCAAGATATCGTGTATTAAAAAATTAAAATTTAATTCATATAATAGGATGTAAAATAATTAATTAATATATCTAATTTACAAATATTATATCGAAAAAAAATTAAATGTAAAATCATAAATCAAATTTATAACATAAGTTTCTTATGAATTTTAATTATTCGAAAACGAGATATATTTATTTATTAATATTTAACCATTGACTACTAATCAGCTTTCTTCTTAGAAAAGATGAATACAAATATACAAAATTAATAAATGAACCATTTAATGTTTTAAATAACGCCAAATTAAATTTTTGTTATTTATGTCATGAAAGATACTAGTGTATAAAGAATTGAGAACTTTTTTCTTAAATAATATTGCAATTCAAATGTATATGATAAAAATGTAAACTCGATGGTAAAAATAAGCAAAATTGGAATAACACGTCTGAAAGAGAAAAAAAGAATCAAAACAACAATGGTAATTAACAATCATATGTATTCCATTTAATTGATACGTGTCAGGCTAATAATATTAAATTTACTCCAAGTATGAACATTAGACCACTAAGTATTTAAAGAAAAAATAGACTCGTAATCATACGCTATCATGATTGTCAAATTATAGTTTTGAAAAGGAATTGAAAATTAATTCACATTAAAAATTTATACTACCCTAAGTATCGGTACTTAAAAAGTCGCATTGAGTGCAATTTATTATAATACATTAAAAATTCCACTATTTAGAAATATCTCAATAAAAATAAATGTGTATGATTGTAGGAGAGATATGAGATATATCTTATTTTGTTTTTATTATTTAAAGATTTGTTATCCATTATATGTAATAGAAAATTACTTAAACAGAAAACTTATCGTAAAACATTTATTATGATAATAAAATTACATAATAAAATTATATGTATTACATACATGTATATATATATATATATATATATATATATATATATATATATATATACATATATATAAATAATACACATGCGTTACGCATAACTGGTATAAAATATGGTATTACGATAAATATTTTATAATATAAATTTTGCCACACACTTTTTATTAGAAATATAGCATGCACATGATCTATTTTTTAAGAATTTACATTCATAAAAATAAAAAAGTTTCGTTTTATAAATATTCAAATTTTAGGCTACTAGCATGTCATATTTAAAAAAAAAAACTTGAATTTCCCGCTGTATAATGTTATAGTGAACTCTTATATAAATATATTTTTATGTAAAATTTATGGAATACTTGTATATTGGTGTTTTTATACCATAAAATAGTTTTCTTTAATATTTTCTTGTATTAGTCTTTTACCAATAAAATATAAATTGTTGTAATTATTAAAAGACTATTAATAATATATTTGAAAAAATAAACATAATTTTTTACAAAGAAAAAATATCTTTATTAAAGTATTTTAGTCAATTTTAAATCATTATATGTATTTAAGTTTATATTTGTTTTAAAGATAATATCATATAAATTATACATATATATATATATATATTATTCAAATTTTTAATTTTCAATCGAAATGAGTGTACAATTTATATTAAAAAAATGAATATCATTAAAAATTTCTTTATACATTAAACATGCAAAAGAAATATCTTATCATTATATTCTCATATGTTATACGTATAAAATAGAAACACGTTTTTAGAATCATGGGTCTAAGCATTGCATGGTTTCATTTTCATTGTTATCCATCCATACAAAATACCTTATAAAAGACCAATAATAATTATAAATAAATTTGTATATATTTCATAATATTTATATTTCTAGTAAACAACTAGCTATATATACTATATATTGTACAAGATTAAATTTACGTATATTCAATTTTGATAAGTAATTATTTTCTTGCAACCTCAATATTTTAACTGTTATGGAGATTAAACAAAATTATACTATTAAACAATTCTAGTTAAGAGTAGAAATTTAATTTGTTATTTATTGTTGGCTAATATTAAAAAAATTAAATATAATAAATAAAGGCACTGATTATTTTTGTTTATGCGTTTCTTTTACAGTTTTATCTATAGCGATAAAAGAGAAGTACTCGTGTAAATTTCTAAAGTATCTTTATGAATACCATTATTCAATTCATAAAATGCACAAAAATATAATAGTTTTATTCACTAATTTTATTGCAATATATTGAATGTGTTTTTATTGAAAGAATTTTTTTATCAATAAAGTTGCTATTGTTAAAAAGACTACGAAACTAATCAAACATTTATTTTTATCATTTTTTAATTTATCATTTACTTCTTTATTTATTTTTGTATATGTTAAATGATATAAATGATATAAATAATTAGATCAGAACCTTTTATCATAAAGAAAAACGAAACCTTGATTTACTTGTCAGTATATTAACACTTTTATATTATGAATCTCGTAAGTATAATTTTAATATAAAATTTATATTTACCAAAATAAAAATAATAATAATAACATAAAAAAAATAATATACGTTATAATAAAATAGTAAAAAATTGTTTAAATAATAATTATTAGTAAGGTATTCAAATAGAATAAATAAGAAACAAACAGTTTTATTTGATCTTAAAGCCATATTCATGTAAAAACATCATGCAGGTATAGCGATTAATTTTCTTTTAAAATGTAATAATGAAGAACAAATTCCGTAAATTTTACGCTTGAGAGGATGTGGATTTATTTGAACTTTTTATGTTACCTGAAATTCAGTTTATAGTACCTTTTGAGAATTTTCATTCGCTTTCATTTTTACGATAAATTTTCTTACATATTAAGAGTGACATATATCTTAATGAAATATATCTATTACTCATCATTCTTACATATTTACAACAAAAGAAAAAAAATTACCAGACATAGTACTAAATTGAAGAGTTTCATTTAATAGTTTTTGCTACTTTGCATAATGCTCAAGTATTATCAAAATCATTGTACTCATAAAATCAATATTTTATACAATATATTATTACTATCAATATTAGATAATTGTATACATATATAATACATAATATGTAATAAATTAAAACCAAATTAAAATAATAAAGGAAAAACAACCTTTTTTAAAAATGTATCTAGTTTTTATTCTGTATTCAATATTTTGCTGGATATTGAATTTTCATTTTACATTCATGAAAAAAAACCAAATCACAAAAACCTTTTCATTAAATATTATTATTAATAATGTCATCAATTAAAATTGTTAGAATTTAAAAAAATTTTTTGATTGTATACAACATATATACGATCAATTTTTCGATATCTGTCTCATTCTTGTGTTTTGTTTACATTAAATGTTGCAAATATGAATAATTTAAAATATTTTATATTCAAGTGCAAATTATTGTATTTAATTGAATATAATAATTTATTACTTAATATATCTATATTATATCATACGTATTATCTACATGCGAATGATATTTATATGTTACTTAACTGAATTTGTGTTATTAATTCAAAATTATGTATGCCCTAGAAACTTTTAAAAATCATTTAAGATAATATTTTTTATTGTTTATATATAATAAATATATATATATATATAATATAAATAAAATGAGAACTAAAATTCAATGTCTGTGATTAATCGCCATATAATTACATCAATTAATTCCAAGAGTAACTTTCAATTATGACAAGTTTAATAACGTTATATTTTATTACACTTTTGAAGGTTAATGAAAATAGCAAAAATATACATTATTTAGCATTATTTTAAAATTTTTGTATATATTGATAGACATGTTAGATGTAATATTCTATAGCGAGTGTATGAAATTATACAGCAGTTTATTATGTGTTAATACTCGGTTAGAACATTACAAATACTTGGATTTTCACTTAAAAATCTATGAAAAATACATATTATGAATTTTTTAATTTATAATTTAATTGTTTTAAATTCGGTTCTTGATATCAAGAAAGATTAGTAAACTAAACAGCAGTTATTATTTATACTTTAGTTCTAATAGTGAAAATGAATCTTTATATTTTATGACGATATATAGTTTTTTTATATAAAAAACTTCTTTTGTTTACTGTATTTTTTATTCTAATTTAAAAAGCCTTATATAAAACGTACTAAAATGAAACCTCACTTTACTTTTATTGCTCAAAAAATCACGCATTAAGTATTTAATTGTATACTCATTTGGTAATTCACCTAAAGTAAATTCATTTTTTTCAACAGGTATGCGGGTTTTATTTTTAATGTTCAAAAGTCTGGCAGGCAAGATTTAAGACATTTAAACTTTAAAAAGCTTACTGTGCAAATTAACATTCCAAAAATCGATTATAGCATTTTATAAATGGGCAATCTCATTTAATGAATAATTACCATTTGTTTTTTCTTATATTAATTGTGATATCAATGTTGCAATAATAAACGTGCATTATGCAGTATAAAATTTAACTCAAATATAAACTTAATTAAAATGCAAAAGTTGCACTGTTCCACTAATTAATCATAGTATTTTGATTCTATTTAATATAGCATAATATAAAAAATAATGCTTAATCAAAAATAGTACTATTAGTCGACAATTTTATAAAATGAAAAAACATAAGAATACAATTTAAAAATTTCATTAAAATTGTTTCATTTGTTCATCCTTTAAAAGATTCGTGTTCATCGTTAAAAATTTGTGTTGTATAAAGTAAGAAATAATAAAAGCTTCCATTATAGTATTATATCAAATTAAGAAAAATGAACCAAACATTCAAATTACATATTAAAAACTGAATTTCCATTATCGTGCAATTACATTGTTATTATAGCCATAATTGTATATACTATCTAATTTCTATGTACTTTTTATATAAGGTCTTCCTTTAATATTTTTTTGTTTGTATTAATTACTATAAAATATTTAATAGTTTAGATATATTTAAAAAATTAAGATTAAATTCGAGACCATTAGTAGTTTCTTAAATATGTAATTCAAGGATATATAGAACTAATAATATATCATATAAAAAGTGACATCGGTTTAATGTAACTAAAAATACCTTAAACGATATACAATGTATTAAATACATATTTATTAAGCCCTATAGTACCGTTGATTATTATTATTATTGTCTTGAATTGATAATGAACTACTCGGAATCATGTAATTTTTGTAAGCTAATAATTATTTATTTTTTAAAATCACCATTCCTATATATCTATAAACTAATTTCTGTCCCATTCCTGAAAAAAATACTCATCACTAGTAAAATGCTAAATGGTCCATCATTATAGCATATATTAGCGAAAAGAAGCTTTTTTTTCTTTCATAAATGTAGTGCTGCAAATGAATATGCATGTTATACTCTACGTACCAGAGAATATGCGAACTCTTATTCCTCGTCTGGGCTTTTAGTTATGCCAAAATCTCCTCCAAAACTCCTTCAACTATGCAGGACGACTGTAAGAGGGTCGATAGTATTTCTTTATGGCTGACGAGCTACACCCTCGTGTATGCATATATTCCAATATTTCAGTACCGTATGCAACTTACATATTTAATTTCTCGTACAATTTTGCTTGATGGTATTGCACTGTTGCTCATATTTACCGCCCCATTTTAATTCAAGTTTTTCATAACTGGTATTGTAAATTATAATTAGATTCCCGTTATTAGATTTTTAAAATTACATAATTATAATCATCTTAAAAATGATATTGATAATTTAATAAATTGTCTCTTGGAATAATTGATTTACTCAGTGCTATTATATACTAACCATTCATTTTCTATTTTGTATATAAAGTTTGTATATAAAGTCATTTTATACATAAAGTATTGCTATTATATACTAACCATTCATTTAATAATTATCTCTTGTACATTGAAGTCCAGCACACATAACGTTAAAACTGGATTCATGAAATATTTATTTAAACCTTTATATTATGTATTTTACTATAAATATACGTATCGATTAAGTACAACGTTAAGTTTTTTTCTCATTTTGTTCATAGAACGTTATTTATATGCAAATGTTATTTTATGCCCTTAATTCAAACACGTTATTAAAAGTGTGAAAAATAATATATTATTTTTAAAATAGTTATAAGCCTTCAATACTTAATTAAGAGTATTATATTTTATTTAAAACTAAACTAAAACTAATGGGTTATATACTTCTAAATCGTCAAAACATTCATTTACTAAACTTGTGGTTATTTTATACTTGCTTGCACAATAATGCAAATTAACAAAACAGACAGTACTAACAGGGGTGTTGTATTTGCTTCGCTTTTCCTCCTTAACTTACGTAAATATACGGAATGCATGTTGTAAATCTTGACGATGTGCGATGAGTTGTATCAGTTTATCTATGCGAAGAACGTGACTAACAAAATGATGTAACATGAAAATAGGATTTTCAGCAGAATACACGTATTAATTCTACATATTTATTGAATTCAGAACGAAGAAAACATTTCTCATAATCTCTTCTACTTCAATAAATAAATAGTACATTATACTGCAGGTTATATACAGAAATATTTATAGAAATTGAATATATTTTAATACAAAAGTAAAATCAGTGAGATATCCATTGCTGTATTGGAAAAATTTGAATACGCTTCGACAATTTTTCCTTGTACATTGTCATATTCAAATTTTTACTAAAATGTTTTCTATGCAAATTATTAAACTTACTTAATTGAAATATAAACAAATTAAAATGTTATAATAGTTATATACATAATTAAAAATAAAAGTAGAATCTTAGAAACTTTATATAATTACATGCATAAAGAAAAGAGATATGAACTTTTTATGCAGTAATATTATATCCATATATATATATATACAAGTTAGCGGTAATTATTTTTACCTCAAAATGCTTTTATTTTGTAATAATTATTGCCTTACAGAAGCTAAATTATATCCATTTTTCAAACTAACATTTATTATAATAAAACAAAAAATTTTTTTGCTGCAAAAACAAAAATTTTTTCAAATCATTCCCACGAACACAACGTTGAATTATACTCTTCAATTTAGATCTATAAATTAAACTCAAAGGCTTTGATACACAGATGTTTAAACTCACGAGAACGGAAATTTTATGAACGCATGATTGATCTTTTCGGAACGAAGTCTGATTACATCAATAAAAATCGAATTAAGTAAACCAATAGTAAAAATTTTATATACCGCAATAGCATTGATATATCCGCCCATATTGGAGGTCGGAAGAAAAGTTGGCAGTTGACTCCGATAACGTGGAATGCGCATCTGCATCGCAGGGTGGGAAAGGGAATGTTAATACTGCGGCTGACGCCTAGGAGTCGGATCACTATTAATTATATCTCTGCCAATACAATGTCACGAGCTTGTATAAATCGCCATGAGAAAATGACTAATTCTGAAGGAACTATCAGAAGTAGTTGTTGCTAATTTTAACATAGAAAACTATTTTAATGATGAGAATCGGGGTTGCGATTATTTACTTATTATTTACTTATTATTTACTTATTAGTTTACTTATTTAATTATGTAAATAAAAAACTTATCTTCATAATCGGCTTTAAAAAAAAATGATGGGTTACCATTTAATAATATTAAGGCGTATTTATATTGAGGAATTTCAATTATAATTTGTGCTACTGAGTAACAATGTATATATAAATTTATTAAATTTATATAAATACTAATGATGACTTTTTATTTACTTGATAAATTATTATTAATGAATATCCATATGTACTTTTAATGTAACTTACTTTTGATTAATTAATATTATCTTTGTGTATTTAAAATTATCGACAGGTTTCATGAAAATTGACAAATAATAAAAAATTGAGTTTGAATTAGTTATTTTTTCAGTTATTTATATGAATAAATCGCACGAGATTTATATATTTACATTATATACAGTACAATTAAAAAAATTGAATTAAGTAGTGTAAATGTTTTTGACAAAACTCGCAAATGTTAATTACATTATTTGAGTTATCTATTATCTTATCTATTATTATATTAGTAATATTAATTTCAAAAATTTTATAATAAATTAAAATGATATTTATTTTATTTCTTTGAATCATTTGTATAATTAAATATACAAAAGTTTATTATAATGGATTGTGATATCAATAAATACAATCAACGATTTATAATATAATATCTTACTTTAAAATTTAATATTTTTTTAAAACTATATAATCCTGACTTACTTTTTTAAAGTAATCGATTAAATTTTATTTCCAATTTACCTTAAAATATTTTTCTGCTGCTTTAAATAAATTTAAATAATACTTAATATTGATAATTAGAACTATTTACAATTTTATTGTAATTTTGATAATATTTAAAGTGTGAGATAAAGGCTTATATGTTTAGTTTGTGCTAATCCAAATCAATTGCATAGTACATGAAGGGAGGTGAATATTACATCGCAAACATAGAAAACGTAACTGGAATTGCTATATTTGTACGGGTATTAGCAGTAGTACCAGGTCAGTGGCTTGAATGCACGAATCGAGGGAAATATGTCTCTGAATCAACGTCATTATTTCCGTTACGTATTTAATAAATGTTGCAATCCCAATCTATCTTTGTGATATTATATTACTTACAATAGTTTAGCATCTTTATTCTTCTATTGTAAAATATAAGTATATTTTATAAAAATTTATAACAAAAAACAGATAGATTGTTCATTTTCATGGAACTGAAAGCCAATTTTACGACACGATTTTATAGGAAAAAAATAATACTTGAAAGGGCCACCTGCTTTGATTAAAGTCAATAAATATCGAATATCCCATCAAAAAAATTGAAAATGACATTTATATTAAAGTTGAGTCGGGGTTTCGGTAATTTCCTAATTGGATGCATCTAGGTCCCACCCCTCTTTAACCTAAACCCCCTTGAGTATTGACAGATGACATAGACTATGACGGGAACCATGATAAGAGAAAGGATCTCTCACGTAACCCAATATAGCATACGATTATGAGGTTCTTTTAGTTCCTTGAATTGTATGAAAAAAAGAATCGATGACGATATTCAAAGTCGTAGCTCAACTTATCGCTTCGGTTTAATGAGAGACTTCAAGTTCAATAGCCCGAGGGCATAAGTAGAGTCGACCCGAAGGGGCTCGATTAGTGATTCTTGGTTTATTACAGAAGTTGAGAGCTCTTTGATTGCTCGTTAGCCATCTACGGATAATTACTTTAGTTTAGTATGCGGACACATTTCGCATGTGCATGGAACTAAATGATTTATCTAACTATGGTTCAGAGTAAATTTTGATCTGATTGCTCCCTCAGTACTTTTTTGTGTCATATTTTTCTTTCTTTATCTTGTTTTTCTAATACTGACCAACTTTTAATTGGATTTTTATTGGACTATTTTCATCAGATTCCAGTATTAAAAGCTGTGATAATGGTTATTGAGTTTGCAGTTTGTATCAGTTATAGTTGAGAAAATTTATTATGGAAAATATTGATTTTATGATAAAAAATTACAAGTATTATGTTGTTGCGTGTTTAGATGAAATATCGTAGTTGTGTTGTTTTTCGTTCCCTTTCTAATCTCTTCTTCTTCTTCTCCTATGCTTTCGCTGTATAGCTGTGAATCCAACCATTAATATTAACTAAATTGCCGTCCTCCAAGTGATGTAAGCGGAACGATAGCTTAGAACATTCATGCAGTTCCTCGGCAACGTCGGGGGTTGTTTGTTGGCGCATTGCCGCGATTGAGCCTGATTGGTGTGAACTAAGTCATACACCGTCAGATATTGTCATCCAGTTAGCAAGTTGTAGCCATCAGGGAGTTGCATATTGGCAATTCTAGTCTAAGAAAATGGATTTCGCGTGATATGCTTATTCGGTCCACTGCACTATCTAACTACTGATACAGCTGCGGATCCCATGGGGGGGGAGGGTAACGAGTAAGATCGTGTTTTTGTTTAGCGGAACCTACCTTCAGCATTATTATCCGGACGATCGGGCCATTTACTCTCCGTGAAACTAGATATTTGAGATGGATGTGGTGTAATACAAGTAGGAAGAGGGAGATTTAAGTTTCGTGAATGTTTCGTGGGCGGTATTTTAGAACACTACGCTGACGTTAAATGTATGTGAGGAAGTAGCCCGGACCGGATGAAATATCTAAGCACAAAGCAAAGACTATAGAGTAGTCAAAGCGCAACAGAGGAAAATGAGGGCCTGAAGGAATTTTTTTATCTAGCCTTTTCCACAGAGCTTGTTGGGTCATCTTGATGTTGGGCCGGTGCTCGTGTACAATATGGGTGTATCATGTAACCGACGCGACGCCTACTGTATTTTAAGTCGCAAATTATTTAAATAAATAAGTTTAAATTATATTTGTTTGTAAATTTGCATATTATCAGTTAAAAATTACATTTTTCTTATTTTCATATTTTCAGGGGCTTTAAAATTTAATGTAAATTAATATAAAAGACATAATATGGCAGTTTATGTTCATATAGTCTATAATATTGTTACGAGGATGGAGTAAATTTTACTATTATGTTATTCCGGTTAACTATAAAAAATCAATTGAAGGGAAACGTTTTTCTAGGCATAGTTAGATGAACTGACGCCTTAATGTTTTCAAACGACACCCGACTTCGCGAAATTTCGAGTACTAGCCCAACATAATTTCGGCGCCTGATACATCGGAAAACTGTCAATCAATCGATCGGGATTCCATTCGATTTTATGAATTATTTTATTTTTTTTACATAAGGCAATTACACTCGACTTAATATAATATCATATTAAAAATTACAACGTAATTCAATTTAATACTATTATTCATTATTTTATATTAATTATCTATCTAAAAATTATTATTGTTTTTTTGAATTTTTGCATCTATTTATCTAGAATGAAATAATGTTAATAGATAACTATAGACTACAAATAAAAATTGTTTAACAAGAAAAATAAAAGTAGTTTGAAGAATAAAAGAGTCATAAGTCAAGGCTGAAGTAGACAACCGAATAAAGTCAATGTTTTTGTGTGTAACATGCACCCAGCGACTGCCCGAAAAAAACCATTAATGATGAACGAGCGAAATATCACCTCTAGTATCCATTAATGCAGATTTAAAATATTATTATTGTTGTAAAATAGTATATTTAATGATTAAGATACATTTTGCCGCTTTTCTTAATTGAATAATAAAATTAAAAAAAACTATTAATGCGGCAATATGCAAAAATAAGTTTGCAATACAAAAATCGGCATCTAGTAGAGCTAAGTTTTTTTTCACCTTGGTGATGAAAAGGTATAAAAGCAGCGAACATTGCAATAAGTAAGGTCTACGAGATCAGACCTCTCTGGCAAAAGGACTGTTCTTCGCTCTACCCATCTTTGACGTTTTTCGACGTGGGGATGATTAACGCCTGGTGCTGACCCGACCAGGATTAACAGCACTGGGTAACGCTATTTATTGGACGTGCTTTTTCCTCGCCTCAATCTAGAGCCAGAGACCAAGAAGTTGTCGCTCTCGGGGACGTTACTCGACGTATCTCCGTATCCGCTAATTATCCCGAAACTACTTGACTACCTCTGTATTCGTTTAGAATTGTTGTACCGTAAATCTAGTAAAAAGAATCATTTAATATTTTTTTTTTAAATCCGTAGAAACTGTATAAATCAGAATAGCGCTTTTTTATAAATATTTTATATACTACAAAAAATTTTATAATAAAAAATTTCATTTTTTGTAAAAGTTCATCATTGAATAAGAGAAAAAAATAATTTTTTTATATATATACTTAAATATACTCTTATTCAATAATAACGTTAAGATAAAGAACCCGTCAATCAACGAGCTCATCTCGAAGTCACGAGAGAAAAAAATATTAATTAATTTTGTTTACTATTATTTAATAAATTATTTATGTCTTATTTGTTTATTTAAATTGTCGATTTTTCATTCCATTCTTGTTGTCATTTATTTCTATTTATTTACGGATTTATTAGTATAAGTTTTTTTTCTCGTTACCAAAAACGCCATTATTTACCCGTAAAATTTACCCGTAACTTTTTAAGCAAATTTTTAAACATTTTGTCATACTTTCTATATTTTAATTAGGATTTTAAATCTACTGAGCATTTGAATTGCTTTAGATTTTACTAAAAATTCAATTTAAATCATGGAAGTGTAATTTTAACATTAATTCTTTGTTTTTAGACAAAAAAGAGTGATGCGTAATTTTATTTAAAATAAAAAAATTCTGATTTAAGGCTAGATTTTTATATTCTTATAATTTGACTATTTTGTAGTGTACAATGTGGTTCGGAACTTCCGTTTGTCTTTCATGTCTTTCGTTCCCACCGTGGACTTTACACTATGGAAGCTATAACGATCATTACATATGCAGTTCGGGTGTTTCGTTGAAAGTTCAGGAAATTAGTAATACAACTATAACAATAGAAGTCAATATGATCTTTGTTCAATTATGATTATAAATCGGTAACAGTTTCGTAGGAATCGAAATAATTATCGTTATGAGAAGAATTGCGTCATGTGAATGTTAATCCGATATTAACGAATTTGTTGCTTTTATAAAAATATCAGAAAGAGGTTGATTGCGAGGAAAAAGTTAAACTGACAGAGCAAAAGTTACGGAAAAAATACTGCAGCAAAAAGTACGGAAAATACTTGGGATTGAGATTTTTTCAAGCAGTAGCGAGTCGCAAGCTTACGATCCTATATTATACATGCTATACTAATATCAGTGCATATGCAATCACGCACCAGTGCATTCAAGTTAACGGTGGTGAAACGTAAGCAACGACCATAACGACTGTCACAGAAATTTATTTAGAAAAAAAGGAACGTACTCATGACTCCTTAAACTCCTGCAAATATAAAGGCATTTGGTACCCTCAAACTATATAATTACTCTCTTTATGATAACGTAATAAGTTTTGTAAATATAAATACGAGGAAATGGTTTTGACTTCTTGCTTTTGATTCTTGATTCTTATTAATAAAATTTCGATGTATGCGTATTTCGATGTATATTATTGAAATTTAGCTTTAATCATCCAAGTTTATAAAAGTTAAAATAGAATTCATAAAAATTTTAAAATACTAAAAAAATACATTTATATTAACATTAAAATACATTTATATTAACTCAATTTAATTACCTTTAATAGCTCAAGCAGATAAAAAAAATATCATATTTTTTATTTAAATACAATATGTTATCACAGCAAAACAAATAAATTATCAAATCTCATATATGTTCTGTTTTAATCATATTTGTATAAATAAAGACAACAACAATTAAATATCAAGAATCATAATTATTTCTAGATTGAAACGAATGTATATATATACATATATAATGTGTCAGTTG
This sequence comes from Kradibia gibbosae, assembly GCA_018907135.1. Lineage (NCBI taxonomy): Eukaryota > Metazoa > Arthropoda > Insecta > Hymenoptera > Agaonidae > Kradibia > Kradibia gibbosae. Next base: position 10,756,762 of record JACCHX010000002.1, on the reverse strand, counting down.
TATTGGAAATAAATTAATTAAAAAATTAATTCATGTAAAAAATTTATAAAAAAATTTCACTGTTTAAAAAACATATTTCATATAAAATATATTTAAAAAATATTTTTTACTTTTAAAGCTGACCTTAATATTGAATATAAAAGTAAATCAAAGTAACTTTAATACTTGACTTAACGCTTTACATGCATTATAGTATTTTATAATAATTTTCTGTTTTTAAAAAGAAATTATAAACTTTCTCTTCACTTTACAATTGAGTCTGAGCAACTGTTAATTAACTTGATTACATAGACTATATTGTATGAAATTTACTTCTTGTGAAAAATGAGGAAAGTTTGGAAATTAAATTTCACTAAAATAATGATCATAGTTTAAATGAATTTTAAATTATAAAAATTCACAAAAAATTGTAATTATAAAGCTTAAATGCCAATCATTGAATATCTCTTTATATTAACAAAACTGTATTCATAAGGGGAAGAAATGTTTAAGATTGTTATACGATGGACAATTGACATAGCTGCGGTAATTCTGGGGGATAGACAGAGAGAGAAAGACAGAGAGAGAGAGAGAGAGAGAGAGAAGCGATGATGATAACGTCGGTGAGAGTGACCGAGCAACTCCATTGGTGTAGATGTTCGCTTTGGCACTTTGGTCTTTATGTCTCTCTTTTGTTCCTTCAACCTTCTACTTTGGTGTTGCATAACTCCTTTATTCTAGAGATCATTCAATAATATAGAATATTATTTCCTTAGACCGATGCATAAAAGTACGTTGTATTAGGGAAAAACAAGTTACGTTGAATTATACAATGATCATACGTTTAAAAATGATTCGTTTTTTACCATCGAGTTTAACCTAAATGACAATAAAAACAATTATCAGCACGAAGAGATAACTCTATATTCATTTACAGCGATATAATATTATTTTGAAAAGGTCAAATAAGGAATTATGTTAATCAGTGATATTCATAGATAAGAATATATCATTCGTTGAAAGATAAAAACAATATGAACATTAAATTCACCAGATGCAGTACACATCAGAAGGGCGGTGGAATATTTAACGGTAAAAAAACTACATTAAGAGTAATTCTGCTACACTAAGTCAAGGTAGTTTTAAATATGTCATTAATAGTAATTGAAAATTATTTTAACTGTTGGCTGCTGATGAATATTTTATTTGACTCCAGGAAGGCATAAAGTTAGATACGTATTACAAAGAGTTCTAATAATCGATACACCGACGGATAGCACAACAATTCACGGTTGTATTTTGAAAAATCGTCTGCACAAATACCTAACGAAATTAATTCGTTAAAAAAATGAAATAATCGGAGCAAATCGAAATTTACAATCTAAGATAATAGTTGAATAATCTAAGATAATAGTTTACTGAAGATTCAAAAAGTCTAAAAAATGTTTTCATAAGGTTTAAATAAAGAAATCAGATATAATGTTATAATTTTTTTAACTATAAACTCTTAAAAATAATTATGAATTATAATAAAAATAATTATTAAAAAAATTGATTATTGAAAATTACAAATTATTAAGTAAAAATATAAATTGTTGAAATAAAAAATGAACTTTAAAATTTCAAAGATTGGTTTTGGCGTATTCACTGACTAACGAATAATTATTTCCTCACTGATTTAATTAAAGGATTTCCTGCATTTATATTCATTAAGCTTATGTGTATGCAGATACGTACGTGCGCACCTATACCAACGCATAAATACGCCTAATTGAAGTGGAGAATCGCACGGATCCATATAAATTCCCGGTTGATGGCAAGGTAAATGAATTTTGCCTTTTTTGGTTTCGCTACATGGCAAACGGTCGGAAAATAAATAAGTAACTTTAATGTTCACTGTTGAGCTTGCAGTAACATATATACGTATATAAAAAATAAAAAGATTTTAACTCGGTGCTATTCTAATATAAAATAAAAAATTTTAGTGACATTAATCTTATTAAATAAAAAATAATATTAATTTTTGTTCTTATTATTGTTGTATTTAAAAAGATTAAATTCTATTTTCATTATTTATCCTTATACATGTTAATGATACGTTTTTTATAATAGAAATAAATATTTTGAGATTGCATTTAATTGAGATTACAATTAAATTCAATTAAATCCTATTAATTATAATTAATTTAAAATGAAGATTAGAATTTTTAATAATTGGAAATAATTTCATTAATTTGTATTATTTTTGTATTTAATTGCATTCTCACATTTAACTCTCAATTTTTTTATACAATCAGCCAAGATTGTGTAAAAAATTTTGTAGATGCCTATTTATCTGTAATTTTTCAGTTGCTTTATTTTCTATTTCAGCTTCAAAAATAAAAAAAATAAAAATTTAAACTTAATATGAATCCACGTGTCTCTTTCACCTTTATTGTGAGTTTAAACTTTATATGGAATAAATTTTTTTTACCCACATGAAGTGATCACTTTAATCAAGAGAAATGAAAATCCATAATCTCCGATTCATCAAAAATCTCTAATATTTACATATTCGGATAGTAAAAAATGTCTGATATTAATTTATCAATAAATTACTTAATTTCATATTTTGACGCTCTTAAGAAAAAGTAAAAAGGGAGTTGGTCTAAAGCAGATAGATAGCCACAGTTTTGTAGAAGATTAATTGTTATATCATTTGTATATATAATTTAATTCACCGTGTATATACATTATCAGAAAATAATTTTTTATAGCTTTTCTGTTAAACTAAAAATCATACTATGCAAATATTTTTGACAGGTATTTAAAATATATGCAGTATATACATCATCATAACTTGCTTAATTTAAAGTTATCCATAGTATAATAATTTTGATGTAGAAATAATTATTAACCTTCATCGAATATTATTCATAAATTTATAGGAATTAATTATATAGTATTGAAGAAAAAAGAAAGATACATACTAAATAATCCAAACTTCGGCACAAAGTGATCTTTTTTTTAATCTTTATTTTCTCTACTATTTTTTAAAAATACTGCATCATATTTTCTGAGATTATTACTCACAATTTCTGAGCGATGTTTTTTTTTTTAATTTTTGTTGCGTCCGAGCAATTTCTAATTATACGTATATTTTAAATATATTAAATTTTATTGTCAGTGTATTTTTAATAATAGTTTTTTCATTGAAACAGATATTTGTTGACAAAATGTTTTTATTACTTATAATTGTTGATGACCATTCATACTTATAATTATAAAGGAATATTCAAACTTTTGTAGCATACTATTAAATATAAAACAATTAAAATGTGTTATGTAATTTAACGACTTATTAAATTTTATCTCTATGTTTCAATACATGCGTTGCAAAAACAATATGTTAAATAAATAGACGTTTTTCAACACGCATTCAATGGTCGTTAAGGAAACTCCACCCGCACGTATCCCACATAAATCTTAATTAAAGTAACCTAAGGTACATCCGCCAATTTCATATTTTAGTGTTTATAAAGAGCCATGGGTTACATGATAGTACAGCATAAGTATCGAGAAGGCGACTTAACTAAAACGCATGATTGTAGATTACTTTACCTAAAGACTAACTTGGAAGTTTGGGTCGGTGCTGAATGTGCAAGAGTTCCGGGAGCGGCTCTTTCTCAGTATCCTTAAGGGAAGTCACTAGCTCGATTTTCCCGCTAGACCGGGAACATTTATTACAAGTTTGTAGTTTGGAGAGAGGATATCCTTATGTATGCGTATATCCTCCCTAAAGGCCAACAGCGCACCAAAATATAACCAATTTCCATTTACTTCAGATGGAAATTTTTTTCGAATAGCGGACCATACTTTTTAGCTACACTAAGTGTAAAATAAAAACTGCTAAATTTATTATTTATTTCATTTTAATTGTATTTTTTTACATTAGTTCATCTGACTTTAAATCCATAATTTGCTTCTTTCGAACTTAACACTTGCATTTTGCAGAAGATTAGTTTACAGATTAATGCGTTCAACATTATTAAACAATAAAATAGAAAAATTGCGGAGGAAAATGTTAAGTTAAGATGACATTAAACACTAAACGTATTAGGTATATTTAATTTTATTCATTCAAAGAATATTACAAAATTTTTTAGTTTTTAGTAATTTGTATATTTTTAATATGATATTTATTAAATGTTTTTCTGATGCAAATATAATAATTTAAATATTTGTTAAGTTAACAAGGACATGATATTTCATTTCCTTAAAAATTTCATACAAAATAAATTTTTTTAAAATATACGTACTAAAATATTTATAAAATTTTTTATTACCGTGTAAACAAAAAAAATATTTTTCTGAAAAAATATTTTCTCCTCAATTTTTTAAGCCTTAAAAAAATTATTGTTAGAAATATTTTCGCTTTGCTTATAAAAATTAAATAAAAAAATAGAAAAAGGACTCAATTAAAATTGACATAAAAGTTAGGAACGTATGTATTTGACTATGATGCGTGCAAAAATGATTCCTTTATTATGTTATTTTCCTACAGATTTATTAGAGAACTAGATTGAGATATCTTTCAAAAACTATACTATTTTTCTTTATGTTCTTACTTTCTTAACTTGAAATCGTAGCTACGTGAGCAATGAAAACAAAATCTACTCACGCCAAAAAATATAATTGTAAGATCCTATATATTAGTACTTCTTTTATTTGAATGATGTAATAAAATATTATTATCATAAGAAAAAAGATAAAAAAGAAGAATATGAATTTATATGAAAGCTTCATGATACAGATACAAATAAAACTAGATAATATAAAACAAGTAAATTAATTATCATTAATCAATATCCACAGAAATAAAAAAGTTCCTCCCGATGGAGGAGAAAGAACCGGCTCGAGAAGTCATTTTATTGATCCGGTTAATTTAATATTAAAAAATTAACACTTTTCTCTCGACTATATAACATAATTTACAACTATGTGTACTTTTTGTGAGAACTCTCTTAACGATACGCCCTCATTACTGAACTCCTCGCTTGCGAGATTCGGTTATGTATCCGCAGGATAAAGTATACTAGAACCAGTTATTCTCGGAGCCACTGCCTTACACGGCCAAGGTTAATCACAATCGGAGGATCACACGCCTCCTGGGAGTTCACTGATGAGAAAATCCTCCAGAGGTATAGGCGAGCGCCGTACCTCCACAAAATATCACACCTGCTCACTAGTTATCATCACTTTTGGATATGATAATCTGTAATAGTTGGTAACATGCGATTACCGTAAAAAAAAATGTCTTTAACATTAGCTAACTAGTAAAAGGATTCGCATTTTTTTGTTTTCACTCCATTGTTTATTTCAAGTGCCTTTGTCAAGCCGCGCAGATCTTAATACTCCGTTATGTTGGCGTCACTTATTTTCTGAATATTTATGGTTACATGCAAGATATTAACAACTTTTCCATTGACAGCTCGCGAACAATTTTTTTTAATTTTCTTTAAGTGGATTCTGACTAAAATTTCATGAAAACTTGAAATTATGTCAAGAGCTTACATTTGATATCAATTCACAGAATTAGTTTTTTTGAAATTTTGACATAAATACGAATACAGCACCAGACCAAAAACAATAATTAGTTCAATTGGCTTATACTTTTCAATATATGATTACGAAAATATTGCTTCTAGTTGTTGGCTATTTTATCATATCACTTCACTATCAAGACAAATGTTGGCATTTATTATATGCCAAATACGTTTAATATTTATTTGAAAAAAAACCAAAAAAATTGTAATAACCAATGTTTACTAAAATAATAGTTATATTTAGATCAAGAAAGTTTTAATCATATAGAAGATAATTTTCATTTGAAACATTCGATTTATATCGCCATTTTTTTCCATGTATAAATAAATTCTAAATAACTGATTTCTAATCACTTATTTATACATTCAAAAAATTCATTTGAAATAACTTTTAACGTTTTATTATTATACATGCATCTATATATAAAGAAAAACACTCACAATAATGCAGTTCAAAGCCCTTTAAAGATAGAAAATCGCGTACTTAAAAATGGTGATATAGAAGTAAATCAAAGTAATAATTGTTAAATATATATATAATGTTTATTTATAGTTTAAGCTTAAATTAACCCTTAAAAAGGCAAGTTTTTGGATGGTAGTTTAAAAAAATATGCAAATGTCTCCGTCACGATGGATTCATTAGATAAAAGTGGCTACTGTCCACAATACAAAACGGAAAATGTTGAAGAACTACACAACGATGAAAATGTGTTTGGACCAAGCATGGAGTTGACGCTATGTATCATATGCTACGAAAGATGCTTATTGTCATCGCGTCTTACAGTATTATCTCCTTATCTACTGTGGAGGAGACTCGCGTCCTAAGTATAGAGATGGTGAAGTTCTGTAGCGCAAAGCTCATGCATAATCAAGGAGCCTACATTTCGGCAGAAAGGCCTTTTCTCACATCCTCACTAAACAAACATCTATGAAAGAAAAATAGAAAGTAATTCAATGAAAAGGAGAAAACAAATTCAATAAATAGCTTCAATGCATTCCTTTACATAGTAAGCTTTGATCTATTGAAACTTATATAACATATAAGAAAAATTTTACAGCTTCACTTTATTTAATGAATGCAGACAAAATTATTTCTAACCTATCTATACGTATTGCTTTTATTGAATTGTCATTATTAACTAATTTCAATATGGAATCAATTCATACTGTTAGCAAAATTATTTTGTAGAAATTGGATTCTTTACAATAAAATTTTTAAATATTATAGCTCCTGTAGCTTATCTAAATTCCTTTGAAAAAAATTTATATCAAATAAAACATCTATTGCTTGTAAATTTTATATATGAACTAGGTAATAATTTAAAATTACCTATGAGGGAGATTTTTTAATTATATATATATTAAAGATTATTACATTTTTCTGATCACAGTTTATATTATATTCAAGGAAAATTTTATCTCTTAGATGAATTATGCATCAGAAATTAAAACTTTTTTAAATATAAGAAATTTCATTAAGTTAATTTTGAATTAAAAAATTTATTAAAAAAATTATATATTTAAAATTTAAATAAAAATTTAGCTAAAATAATATTCATAACTACTATTTCAGCTTTTTCGATGCATAAAAATTAAGCATTACTGTACACAATAAAAAACATGCAATTTTGAAAAAATTGAAATTGAATATAAATGATAATGTTAATTTATTTTATTAATATTTTAATGATTTAAACAACGGTTATTTATTATCTATTTCAAAGTTTCAGACATTTTATATTGATGAAAATTTTATATCTATTAAAGCATTTTTTTTGATATTACAATAATTATGTTAAAAAAGAAGTAAATATTAAAAAGTACAAACGATATTTTTAAAATAATGTAGTTTTAAACAAAAATATAAAAATAATAATTGATCGTTATAATAATAATAATTGAAATCGTTAATAATATGTAAAAACATTGCTTACGCTCATTTGTACTAATATTCTCTGCGTAAACAGAAAAATTAGGAAAACTTTGATTGAGCCTGTGGATTTTATTTGTTTTTTGAATTGATTTTCCTTCGTCGTCACTTACTTATGTATTCCTCTATTTCCTCAAGCTATTTTGGTGAAACCCTTCCTTCTCCTTTTTATCGTTCACAACGCACAGCACCACTTGCTTCTTTCAAGGCACGAGAGTAAAGCTTTTAAAGTGAAAGGCAAGTCAAAATATCTTAAAAGATGGTGGAGGACTGCGAGTAATCCCTAGCTTTGCCTTTTTCCTGTATTGCTTTAGAAATGCCTCGGTTCTATTTGACTTTGAGTTCCTGTCACTGAATTCTTCGTTCACTTCGGCTTAATCGAATATATATGAAATTCAGCTCTGGATTCTAATTCGAGAACTCTTGTATTATTGCATATTATTGAAATCGCTCTCGTATACCATAAATATAATAAAATTAATATTCCATATCAAGTTTAAAGTTACAAAATAATTATTTATCAATTTTTATAATTCGACAAATATTATTAATACATTTAAAATCTAAATATTTAAACGTAAAAATTGAACTTCTATTATAAAAAATGTTATTAAAAAAATTTGCATTAAAAAATGATGTTTGATTTTGTAAACTATATAGAATAGATCAAACTTACAGATAATAGTAAGGTTTCCTTCAAGATAGTTTGTTGCAAAAAATGGTGCACCAGTTGATACCTCGCACTTGTATTGTCCAGAACTATTGAGCGTTAGGTAAGAAAGCTGAATGATGTTTTTGTTACTTGATCTGACCTATAAATATAATATTACAAAGCTTAAATGGTATTATCATTTTTTTTTTAATGGCGTATTTCACAATAATTGAGTAAGATTAATATATTCAGCCAACCGCATTTTCATATGTAAAGAAAAAAAATTCAATGTTGCAGTTGAATAAATTGACTATAACTATGAGATAGATTTTAAGTTATACCTTAAACTACTTACATATTATGCATCTTACCAAAAACTTTAACTGAAAAACAGAGAAATTTATTATATTAATTGAAATAATCAGCATTTGAAGCACACAATAAAAAAATATTTTACAATTACAGTTTCGTTATAGAAAAGCATTTATTATATCTTAAATTTCTTTTAAAATAAAATCATAAGCAACTTATCACGATTACAAAAAAAAATTAATAAAATCATTTATTTCCACTAAGGCAACTAATCAAACGGAACCAAGTAAATTCATATTAATAGCAATGTTAGAGAAGGCCATAACTAATATTGTTGTGATAATTATATTTTACGCAGGCGTTTTTACACAGAAAAACTATTCTCCTCTGGTAACTATTATATATTTTCTGTCGCAAGAAAGATATTCTACTTGTCGCAAGAGAGTCATCGATACATGGATCTCCCGCTTCAAATATTCCCCTTTATAATACACATCCGGTACGGTAAAAGCTTTTTGAGATTATGTTTGACATACGAGGCATTCGGGGATTTGTCCGCGGCGGAAAACAGCTCGTGATATGATAATGGCTGAAAACGATATACGCTGTTTGCGAATTCGTCTGCTTTTTAAATTTTCACAAGAAAGTGATAGAGATAGGTCCCATTACGAAAAGCTATTTTTCTACGTGAATGCATTTTATCGACTTGTTTTGAATGAGCAAAGTATCGGTTGTTTGCTCAATTTTTTAAGCACATCCCGCAGTCGTGTAGTTGTGATTATATTGGTTATGTTTTTTTTACATCTATGTAGAAGAATAATCATATGGTTTAATAACATTTTAAATAAGTATCAATATAAAACTTTTTTATAGAACGTTCATTAATTTTACTCATTCCTAAGCCAATAATATCAGTAAATATATACTATGGATTTTCTTAAGTGCACAATTCATAGAATTTTAAGAACATATTATTACTAATTTTCTAAGATTATATAGCTTCAGTCGGAAATTTACTTTCACTTCAGAATAATAACTAAAACTCGTATTTATTATTACAAATATTGTTTTTGATATAAATTATTAATTAATATAATGATAGAAATTTCACAATCTATATATTTATAGAAAAATAAATTTCCAAAATTAATAAAGGACGCCAAAATTATCTTTAAAAATTTTTAAGCTATTTTTGCATATGCAGTAATAATTAGGTAATAAAATGATAAAATATATTTATAATATAAGGAAACTTTAAATTCCCTAAAAATAGAAAATATATAATATACGTTTGTAGAACGTCTATTTTATTCAGAATGCAAACAGGTATAAATTTTTAAATTTTGTATACAAATATCGTTCATAAATTCTGTAGAATTTAGAATACATTTTAATTAACTGTAGGAACGACGAATAAAGACATTCTGTTAATTTATAGATACTACATCAAGTAATATTACGCATAGAACTGAGTAGTAAAAAATTGTTATTGTTATTCTACACCAGAATCGTCTGCTCCTCCTGAAATAGGTCCACTAGTCCGTGCCCTTGAAACGGTTGCTTTAAAAGAAGATATAGAAATTGTAGACATTTTTAAATTTAATGTAAATAATATATTGCAACCAGTAATATTATTTCTAAACAATATCAAGAACTTTATTTAAATACATACTTTTTCTACGAAAACCAAATAAAGGAACCTAAAAATCATTAATTTTAATTATATGCAAACATTGGTAGTTCAATTATTTAGTAAAATAAAATTTAAAAATTATAATTTTTTTTTAATCCAATATGCAATCTTGCAAATCGTGTTTTTTATATATAATACATAAATATTTAAAAAAATTTATATTACTTATTTGCACTACAATATGGTAAAATTTAAGAAATAACTATAATAGTGGTATAAAAATACTTGCAGCTTCAATGTAGTCAAATAAAGTAGCCATTCCAATTATAAAAATCATAAAATACAACGAGGATTTCATTGTAAAAAATTAAAAAATTTTGTATGTCTTAAATAATTACAAACTCCACTTCTTTTCTACTTAATCTTTATTAACTTTTGGCAAACGTTTATAAGCAACTTCAATATTTTAGCACCAGTCACATATTATTATATCATGAAATGATGACATGAAAATCATGACTTCGTGACATTAAAAATAAAAAGAGAAAATCGTGTGCGATTTGATTATTACATTATATCATAACAGATTAGGTTTTTACGTCTAATATTTTGTATTTGTTAAAAATATTTTTATTGATAATGTTTTTTTTTACTATTTTTAAATAATTAAAGTATTAAACATTGGTTATAGTTTTTTGAAACTTGATTAAAAAGTTTTAATTTTATTATGAGGCTATTGCAATATTTAGGGCTTTTTAATTTTTTATAATTTAATTATTAACAAGTACATGGTATTAGAACCATTTAACTTTAAATTTAATATAAAATTTTATTTTAAAATTTAAAAGGATGTACTGGTATATGTAAAATAGAATCCGGTCAAGATAATATGTAGCGCAGTATTCGATTATAGAGCACGAAGACTGTAAATCCATGCTCGGCGATTTCTGAACGTCCAGATCCTGTAACTGTTCGGCTTGCAAGGCTATTCATCCGGAAATAGGACGCATGTACCATTATCTTTGTTCATTGAGTTATATCATGATGGTTAATTACATTTCTACAGCAATATAAACAAGTATATAAAAGAGTAGAAATGATAGAAGCCGTGTTTTTTTCATCCAAAGTTCAGTAATGAAATGCTTTTGATCTCGACATAGCTTTGAAATCATCTAAAACTTAATTGGCTTCCGTGATCTATTTGTAAATCGTTTTTATAATTTTATGGATTTAAGCAAACTGTATACATCTTTATACATTCAAAAAAAATTCAAGATTATTATCATTGGTTAAAAATCAACATATTTTAAACAATTTTTAAAGGCGTGTTTAATAACTTATACCTACTATGGGCATTATATTAACCTTTATTTTTAATATAGAAATAATTTAGTTATACAAGGTGTTCATTTATAATTTAATTAAAAATTATAAAGTTCATATTTTCATGATCTTTCATCATTATAATGAAATGTTGACTTTTAATATAAAAAATTAGATTAAAATTAATTTTTAGTTTCTTAAAAAGAAAAAAACCATCTTCAACAAATTGGTGCCAAAACTCAAAAATTATTGACCGGACACAGTACTATTAGAAATATATATAAAAACAAAGTAAGAATAGTTACGAGACGAATAAAATCATCTGGAATAATACCATCAAATTGTGGGGAAGCTAATATAGTATTGAAATCGACCAGGTTACGACAAAGAGAGTGAAAACATCCACACTGGTATAACGAAAGCGTCGCTCGCGCACTATAGATGATCGAGTCGAAATAAAAACGTAAATACTCCGCACAATTACGAAAGAATGGAAAAAAACTACAGGCAAGAAACGGTCATCTAGCTAACTGGTACAAGAAGTAGTGGAGAACCAAGAAGTACCATCGGATGACCAAGACATAATATGAGGATGGGTTGTATGAGGAACAGTTGATTTATCCTTCTTATCTAGGGGGCCATAGTCAATAGAAGTGCTAGACCATAACCCGATAATGGGATTCCATTAGAGAGGTCAAACTATTTCTTAAGTATAAGGGTTTCAGATGTTTCCGAGCGAATTGCTAATATTAAATAAATATTAAGTACCATTTAGGATGTTTCTTCGCGTAGGTGCAGTTTGCACTGTAAGAAATTATTCTTACGATCGCGAGTGATACGCAACAAAGTAGACAGAAGCTGTATACTCGTTGCGTATTAACCTCTGTGCTGTAGGCAGGGAGGTTCAGTATTAGGGATAAATTAAGCGGACTACAAGGTTGGTTTGTACAAGTTCTTTATTTGAAAGTCGTGATGGAACTGTTCGAGTTTTACAATTTTCTGCGCTGTAAGGGCTCGGCGGCACTTTCGTCTTATCGTATAATAACAAAATTTCCGCCTAGGCGTAAATGAACTCTAGGGGAAGGGAAAACAATAGAGAAAAATCTGAGCGTCGACCGAGTGCTTATTCTCGAGTTACATTGGCTCGCGCGGCGGCATTTTCGGCTTCGGAAAATGACCGCACGTATTGAAAATAAGTGTCGAGTCGCGCGACTCGACATGAGAGAAGAGTGGCTCAGGGCTAAACAAGATGCGAACACTCGGCCACGCGCGGTTCCCTTATCTTCGGAAACTGATACCTTTCCGAATACAACGATACTTACCCTGGTCTACGCCTAATATATTTTGTAAATTAAAAGAACGCGAACGTTCAAATGATCGGAGTTTATAGTTCGGGGAAATGGCATGTTTTTTCTTAACACAGGACAATTCATTGGTGGATAACAGCCTAAAATTAGTTAATCGGCTAACGACTGCGAAAGAGCTACATTTGTTTTATGGAAATCCATTAGATTGGCATAACTCCAAAAATACCTATAAAATAACAACTAAATAGACTTGGAAGAATACAACAATCGTAAAAACATCGTGCGACTATCACGTGTACTTCAGGGTGAAGCTCTATATCACTAAGGGGTTAATATCGACCGGACAAAATGCGTCAGCGGTAATGAGAATCTTGGAAATGTATGCCTCCTTTCGGAGTGTCACGAAATTACTCATTGCGAAGGGATGAGGGGTAATAACTGGAAACTACAAAAATGTATTCCACTTTGAATGCAACGACAGGAAGCGATTACCGCATGAAAAGTGCAGCACGTATCCCGAACTGGACGCCAGGAACTAATTTCTTACTTTTTTGGATCGATGACCAACCGGACCTCCGTTGGTCGCCAACGAGCAAAATTTGGGAGCTACAGGTTTAAATTTAAATGCAACTCCCTATCAAATAAAATAGGGCGAAACCCCAAGCGCGAGGTGCGAAAATACGTGCTAGCCGAGTGCGTCATCTGTCATCAAATTGTGACGAGCTTTGGAAGAAGCTGAAATAAGCAAGCCCTTGAGCGAATAGAGGTACTAAGTCGCTTCCGCCTCGCCATCAATCATTTAATAATTACAGCGCCGGGCCGGCTTAAAAATCGAGTCAGACTCGGTCGCGAGACACCTGCCTATGCTGAGACCGAATATCATCACCCCCTTGCCCCATGCCGCGCGTCAATAAATGAATATGCGAGAGTCTAAATAGTCACGGTCTCACCTGTATTTTATCGCCGTGAACTATTCTATCATATAAATTTAATCAAAAAACTTTTTTTTTTAATTTTGTTTTGCGTTTATACATAATTGCGAGATGCGAACGTTGGATGTAAGTCTTATTTCCTATGTTTATATAATGTTTTTTATTAATTTTCCTTTTGTAAATTTTCTTGTAATTGTAAAAATAAAACCACAACTCGGCATCGTGGAGATGGAACAGCGAATGTAAAAAATTTATTATTTATTTTTATTTTTTTTATGATTGTTCGCGCAATTTTTCACCTCAGCAGGTAGATAGTTCACGAGTAGGGTTGAGGTGGTAGGGTACCCGTAGGGGGAAAAAGCCTTACTACATACCCATACACGCGTTCATCATATTAAGCGCGCCCGATTCATTCCTTGTCGGTTGTCCAACCACCGCTTGTTTGCTTTCGCTGTTCACCGTAGTCCGATCGCTGGAGAGCGCCACGGACCGAGATCTTGTTGCCGAGGTATCTTGGTTTTATCTCACGTGCCTGGGAAAATGGATGAAAAATGGATCGTCACGATCCAACTATCCTTACGGTTGATCTTTCCTGGCTTCACGCACACATACATACACGATCTTGTTTCGTCCGGTCGCAGTGTCGGAGGTCACTAATCTTCCAACTGCGTTTCGGACACTACCTCTTCCCTTCGATGCGGCACTTTCCCTCGCACCACCGCCGTTCGCGTGTATGTCAGGCCCATTTCCCGAACAATGATTATTTAAATTACGCCACTTATCCTCCTTACCACTTTCTTAGCGAACCCTGGAGTGGGCGAGTTCAACCCAAGCGTCACAACCCTAATATTCAAAATTAAATATTTCCTGAATTCATTATTAATACACGTGTCAATATACGTAAGAGATGGAGAGTTTTAATATCCAACAATTTTTTTAATAGAAACCTGATCAGGAATGATAACCTAGAAGAGTAGAGCAATCATAAATGGATCTGCACAAGTAGTGAATGATTTTTTTGGACAAAATTTTTATGGAAACGGTGGATACAATATATATCATTGCTGTTATAACGAAAAAAATAGATGGAGAGGAGCGAGAATGTAAAAGTTGGCGACCTAAGACTCATCATGTCATCGCTGAGCCCATGGAATTGTTGTCCTAAGGGTAAAGTAGTACTAAATTGAGTGGAAGAACTTATATCGCTAACAATAATAAATATATAAAAAAACTGCTTTTTAAAATAATGAGAAGCAAAAAGTTTGCTTGGCACCCGCCAGAGGGCGAATGACTCGAAACGCCAAAGGCTGGCGGGTAAAAGAACAGACGTACTAATTATAGTATGAATAAGTAGAGAGTACGCGAATTATAAGTGGGGAGCGCCAAAAAATCTAATTTCAAATTTTGACGCGTAAATAGAATATGTACGCTGAATATTCTAATACAGGCATCGAATAAAAATTGCTGAATTTTGAACTCTTACTTTTTTCATACAGATTAATGGTAAGATTTTTAAGTTATATATTGACTTTGTTTATATAACTAAATTTATTATAACTGTTTGTAAAGGTATTTATGGCTATATAATTTATTAAACTGAACTATGTAAGTGTACACACAAATCCAATGAAAGTGAGTTCTATATCAATAATATTAGATAATTTGAGATCATCCCAGTGGAGTTGGTATGATTTCAACGTGACAAAATTGAATAGCTTTTACGATTTCCAATAGCTGCTTTGCACTCTGTATATAGCTAATAGGCCTCATCTAAATAAACTGACATATCTACAAGCTACCCAATTTCTACATTAAACCAAAAATGATCTGGACTATTTCTGAAATTAGGTGTTATCAAATCTGTCTGATCTGCCTTAGGCAGCCGGATTAATTAGGTCAGACATTATGACAATCATCTTCTGTCTTTTTCTAATGTAATATCTACATCAGTAACTAATAGGAGTTTTATCGGGAAGGATGTACTATTGAAGACCTCTAAATTAGAGATAAAAAAACTTATGTCTAACAGATGGTTGTACCAGCACTCCAACACCTGAGCAAGATCAAGAGTAGAACATTTTTTAAGTTAGTCTTTACTTCCACCAGTATAACTACTCGTTGGATTGCTAGTCTACATTGTTTCGTAACTAAGCTTTCGGTAAGGGAGACATAGGTGTGAACCGATCCATTCCCATCTCAATCATATCAAGCATCACTTAACCTCAGCAGTTCTTCCACATGTCCAGATATTATTAGCGCATTGAGTAGATTGGTTAAAGGGAAAACAGATTGACCCATTAATCCAAATTCACTTATTCTATTCAATACCTATATAATCTGACTGAAAGTGATCCTAGTAACAAACACTCCTTGCTGTGCTAAGTGGAGAGTTAAAGATAGTAGTATAACTCTTAGAAGCATTTTGCGCAGGATTGTGAGATTGATATTAGTCTCTGATAAGGCAATCTGGCGATCCTCTTGCTCAAGAGCTATAAATCCTATTCTGTAAGATGAAACATCAGTGCTTAAAGCATTGGTCAAATACTGCATCCAGAATTTCCACCTTTGTTAAGTAACTGATCCATAATTGGCATTGACACAACACTGAAGAATGATGGGCCTCCGGTGTGAGTTTTGAGACTCTATCAATATCTAGTATTAACCTCCCAAACAGCTTAACTGGAGTCGGAACAAAAAGGGGAGGAGCTAAGAACATTGTATCAGCTATTCTGTAGAAACAACGATCTAGCTGGATTATTACAAAAATCTTCCTTGTATAAGGCAGATCTTATTTTAGCAGTAAGAGTAAATTACGCAAATCTTATTTACGTAAGCCTCTCTCACGAACTGCCCATGTGTGTTGTCTGGAGCATTGAATCGCCAATATATTATTTTCGTTATTTAAAACAACTTAATTTTATTTTCGTTGAGCTCTCCGATTCTCTCTTTTAGCTCTTTATCAGCTCTTTCTCCTCTGAAATTGATTCCATTATTGCTGCACATAAGTTTTAGCATTTCCCTTAGTCATGAAAAACGTTGAATTGCTATGATGGCTGAACTGGATGACTAATGGTGTGCTAGTTCGAGATATATGGCCGTTGTGGTTAAGCATTAGAATAGCCTTACCCATCTCTATTATTCTATCTATCTTCACCCATCGGATCGAAATAATCCATTTCACTGCATCTGAAAGGCCTCTATTTTACCGCTAATCGCCCTACCGGCAATTCCGACATTAGTGGATTCTTTGGCTTTCCCATGTATTTATGACACATCAGACATTTGCTGATTAAAGATTTCAGAGTACTGAGAAATATCTCAGACCAACAAAGAATTACATTTGTTTTAATTTGTTTATCTTAGTTTGATTGGTCCCGTGATAGTATTTCCGAAAGTATTCTGCAATAAGATGTATGTTTGCTGTTTGTTTTCCATATAATATTAATGGCTGCTTATTGAATTATTTGTAGTTTATTGAGGTGACGCCATGCGTCACTGTTAAAATACCTTGATTATTCAGAAATGATGTAAATCTTGCCAATTTATTGCTTCTGCTTATTTTTTTACTTGACTACAATAATTTTGATTCGGCTTTGAAGAAATGGCTTTATACTACTGTATACCACTACTGTTCATTTTTCGTTTCGTTGTCCGATGCATTCATCTGCTCTTTGGTTTTCCTCCATTTGTTTAATTTTGATCGAATTCTTTTTGCTACCGTAATAACACACGTCAACCTAACAGTTTGATTGTAATTGAAACGTTTATCTCCATTGTGTGTTTAACCCTTGAGAATGTATAATTTTTTTTTCATCTCATCGATAGGTGGATAAAATGGATTGTAAAAATTAAAGATCTGTTAAGCGTATTTGATTTATTATTACGTGAGTTACTTTATTTAATCTTCGTCAATTAGGTTTTGTGACGAAGCTTCCCATCTTCATTCGGCTATTATCGTTATCTCGACTCTCTCCGTACGTTGAATACGTTGAATTTTTTAAATTCGTACTGGATATAGCAGAGAACGACGTGCTTGTCTGACAAGAAATATCATTTTTTTATTGTTATTAAACGCTCTTTCTCTACGTATCTGACTAGTATTGTTCTTAATAATGCGACTTACAATTCTAAGCGAGGAATCGTATAAGATTTTAGAGGTACTATTCTGCTTTTAGACATGAACAGACATATTAACCCTAACTTTGGTAATACTTAAAAAAGTAACAGCCTAATATAAAGTTCTGCCATTCTCCAATATATGTCTTGAAGTCATGTACCAAGGTATTTTCCAATCCGCCAACTTCCCTAGATATTTTATGCATGCGAAACACTCCTGCATTTTTCTTCTCGCTAATTGTCCCATATTAGGTCACTTATCATATGTATTACATTAAAATTATAGCTTCTATGATGTATTTCTTGCAGCACTCGAGCTACCAAACGAGGATGGCGGCGCACATTGTAGCATCGCATCATGACGCTACGCGCGTCGCCATGTCCGACGAATCTGGCCCGACTGATCTTAAACAGGACGCAAACTATGAAACCAAGGAAGTTCCTAATTTTATATTCTGAATAAAATAACTACGGATTAGTGGCAATAAAGGAGCCTAAAAAAACGATTTAATAAATATATTGAATTAGTCGAAGTCAATCGGTCTTCTACCTACTTTCGGCAATACTTCCCTTCACAACACTTTTGATTCAAATGTGAAAGGCGCTAACAAACCCAACGGATCAAAGATGGACATAATCACTTTTAATGGCTGTCTTTTCATTGGTATAATGTATTTTTTAATCAACTCCTCCGGTACTTTATGAAAATACTAATTGAATTTTTTTCACATCCCGATTATACATTCCAATATAAGCCCAACTCATTTTCCCCTCTCATTTTTCTTGTCGCGTAATCTTGTTTCATCGTCACTAATGTGGTGTTTTACTTCATCTGTATTGTTTTAATTATATCAGGTTAAATGCTAGTTTGGGTTGCTGGTTTGTACTCCAACTATACATTTCGAAATTTACCATACATATACAAATATTAACTAATATCACTTTTTTGAAAAATACTGTTGCAGTCTTCTCTGATGATCTGATAGCTATGTAATCGTTCATGTAGGTGTTTCTTATTATATAGTTTACAGCTCCGAGATAAATACATTTATAGGATTCTGCATTTTTTTGATTTTTTTTATATATATTGCATATGGTGATTTCTGGTCGCACACATCTGTTTCTTATTTTCCTTAGAAATTGTTGCACTCCGTAGTGTTATTTTCTCATTTTTGTCCGTAGGAACATGTCCTTAATATCACCATTAAAGATTACTGGGTACTGAATGAAACGTATTAAAACTACAGGTAGTAACTGTAAAAGATTTGATCCATAGTCCAAATAGTCATTCAAGGGTTTTGTCATTAAAATTACCCGTTACGTCAAATACTAAACCTATCATAGTCGGTTTTTTAGATTTGTCATTTCAAAGTGTGGTATATACCTCTCTATTGTTATAATTCTGGTTGATTTTGATACCACCTCAGCTTCTCCGCCTTCTTATAGTATTATTTCAGATGATGTTGTTCATCTAGTATCCATCCTTACTTTGTTTCTATATATATTTCTAATAGTAATGTGTCCGGTGAATAATTTTCGAGTTTCACACCAATTTATTAAAAATGGGTTTTCAATAAGAAGAGTAAAAATAAATTTTGAGAATGCTCTAGGCAATCTTGTTTATTGTATATACGCCGTTATTGTGAAAGTTAATAGATTATGCAGGAGTAAATGGCTTTACAATAAGTGAATATATAAGCAGTTTTATGAACAATTATAATATTTATAGATTGTAAAGGTTTGGTTATTAAAAATCATTAATAATATATACAAGACAAAATGATATTAAAGCTGCTGAATCTTTATTCGGTGCTAAATATTAGTATATTCAGTGCACATATATTATTTATGCGCAATCCTCAAATATTAGATTCTTTGGTACATGTCATCTGACGTTTGATTTGCGGACCCTACTACTCCAGACTCTTGTACTCATATGTTTAGTGTTTATTCTATATACGAGCCAGGTCGCTGTTCGAACTTTTTCTCTCTTGTTATTTTGAATTAATGTATATATATATATATATTTATTATTATTATATATGTTCTTTCTCCATTATTTCGTTTCATCAATCCCTGTACTTTACAGTTAAGTACGTCTGTTACATTAGATATGCGATTAGTATGAATTATTTACTTAAAATAATACTGATTGTATTAACTAGTATAATAAAGCAATTTAGAAAAGCAAGAAAATCAAATTGATCATATCATTTTTAATAATAAGCTGTTTTAAAACACATACATATGTTAAAAGGAATCTTTAAAACATTAAGAATAATTGAGGGCAATTAATAGTTCAGGAAAATGATGACTTAAACCATAGTTTTAAAGAAGTCTTTTCTTTAATAAAATACTACTAATAATAAAGATAGAGCGAGTGAATGCCAGAGCGCGAGCGTACGATTATGAATGAGAAAATTTATAAGTGTGAGTGAGTGTGTTCGCATGCGAATTTTCGCGTTAATATTAATATGCGAATCCGGAGTCTGTGTACGTATGAATGATGGAAGTAGGATTTCGAAAAATTCGGTTTTGACGGAAAAGGAAGACCAGGCGTGTGAGTGGACAGTGTTAATGAAAAGAAAACTTAAAAAGAGTGACCTACAAAAAATCACGAAACTGAGCATAAGCTGGGAGGGAGAGCGCGCGATAGTTCGTAGGCATGGTTCGGTGAGGTAGAGATAGCGCGTAAGCTCGTAGGTATGATGTGGCGGGGAGAAGAGAGTGCGCTAGTTTAATAGGTAGACTAAGGTGTATAGCGGAAGAGGAACTGGGAGTTTGTTGACTTGGCGCGTCAACGGAACGGAGGCTTCATATGCTTAATTATAGCCCTATGTTTTGGCTAACTCCCTTGCCCTGTTGAAGGCTAGCCAAGGCACATGTCCTTTTCTCTCTTTTACGCTCTGGGTAAAATAATAAGAGACCTTGAAAACCTTTACGGAAATAACACTGACGCAAATAACACTATTAAGGGTGAAAATGTTAAATTGTGTTTCCTTTAAATTGAATAATCTGCGAGCTGTAAGGGAGTAGAATTCGCAATACGCGAGGGAGAAAAATTCGCGATATGTGAGAGATTAGTGTCCACAATACGTCTAAGAGGGAATACGTGATTCATGTGACTAGGCTTCGCAAATGAATATAGATACTGATTGTATTAAGCTGCAATGTACCGTTTTGCAGACCTGCTAGCTAATCATAGAATAGGCGAAATTGCGACTTAGTGAAGTGTTAATTGTAAATTGATTCAATTCGTTCTAAAAGAAATAGCAAGTGAAAATAGTGTCATGTAATTATGTCTAGAGAATGAACATTGAATAAATTAACCTTTTTACCTAAATACACAAAACATCATTTTTCATAAAACCATAACTACTTCGAACCCGGTATCGGTATTTTATACGGAACGGTAAGATTTCGCACGTAATGATAATAAAGTATCAGTAAAGTTATGATACAATCACAGTTCTTCGATTCCTTCGATCTTTCTATACCTCGATTCAAGCATAGCTCTGATGCAGATAGAATTAGATATAGACTTCAGAAAAGGCAACCTATCGACCACTACTTAGCTAAATTTAAAATTAAAAATGATTCAGTAATTTAAGCCGAAAAGAGTAAGAACGTTACAACTTTATTACATTTACTTTAATAATGGCAATCTATATAATAATGACAAATAAAATCTTTTATAAGAATAGTGGCACGATTTTAAAAATAATATTTAACATAGAGTGGAATAAGTTTCAAATTGTAATTTTTATTTTATTATATTATATGCGTCTCGATTTATTTCTTCATCAGGGAACCAGTAACAACACAGGGTAATTTTGAATCTTTCAAAGAGGACCGAAAAATTCTTTTTTGTTTATTATCACATAAATTAAAAGATTTGTACATAAATAGTAAATTCATTTTTTGTGTTTAGAACAATTTATTTCATGTAAAATTTAATTAATTAAGATTATTAAATTGATATGAATAATAAAACAATTCGTTTTTTGATTTTCAAGTATAATATATCGAATTAATTTTTAACTAAATATAATATAAGGATAATTTAACAATATATGACATAATCAATATATTGATTAAAATAAAGTATAATACTTTTCATTACGATAATATAAAATTTAGTTAAAAAATAAGTTTACTTACTGCTATAATCTGATCTATTAAGACTATAAATTAGATTATAAAAATAAAAATATATAATTTAAAGTTGTATTTTAAATTTTATTGGCATTTTAAAATAATCAGACAACCTCGTATATTGTTATTACGTTAGATAAATTACGTAGGAAATCTGAAACCTATTAAAGTAAGGAATATTGATTTATATTATTGTTTAAAAACAAATTATAGGTTCATGATATTCTTAGTTACAAAAAGTATGTAAACATATATGTTACAGTAATTGAAGAATTTTCTTAAATATTGGTTAATTATAAGGTTATATCAAAGTTTATTTGATTAATTACGTTCTAGAAAAATAGCGAAAAATACACTATTAGCAAAAAAATGAAAGGGACGCAAGGAAATATATTTTGTATCGCAGAGAGAAATTGCATGTTCAGTAACTATGTAATTTTCGAAAAAATACTAGATGGTTGTTCTTAAAAAAATTCATAAAAGTTAATTAAGTACATATCTACTTAACTATATATTCTTAGACTTTTCTTTAATACATTAAAGAATTAATTTTTTTATTATAATTTTTCCTTAACAATCATAATGAATAAAACTGCTTGATTTCTTATAAAATCTTGTCTTTAATAATTATAAAATTAGATGCAATATTAAATTTTATCTGTGTTTTTTTCCAATTGTTTTGATGAAATTTTTTGTAATTTTAGCCTTACTGTCTTATTTTGTCTGATATGAGTAGCACATTATAACCTTCAATTAAGGAGAATTATAAACTCTTTATATTAGTAAAAATATATATTTTAACAAACTTTTTATGGTTAGGAAAGTAATTTCCAAACTGTATATGTTCCCATAACTTTTATTCTCAGAATTAATTTTATTGTAAACAAAAGTTAATACTTGACACTTTTTACTTCTAATACTATATAAGAGTTTCAATATATCATGGAATATTAACATAACTGATCATGAACTAATTAATAATACTAATTAAGTTTAATTAATGGTCCATTTCAAGAGATCAGTTTTACTTATTTTCAGAAGTAAAGCTTAAATTTTATCTTTGATTATTTAATTGTAAAATGAAAGAAGTACTTTCTATATATTATTAAGTAATAAACCATGTTACAGCATAAAAATACGCAAGATTAGCGAAATCCGACAAGTAATTTAACTTCGTAAGTACATCACTTGTTGCGATACGTTTTGGAATTTGTAATTCAATAATTTCAGAACTTCAGTGTCAATAATATCTGGCTTTTTAAAAAGTCTTTCTACTTTTGTACAAAAAATATAGTGTAGATTGTGTATAATGCTTTAATAATATAGTTGAATCATGAAATCATATCATGAAATATTATGTATTTTTTCAATACAATTTATTGGTATTTAGAACAAATTTGTCGCAAATAATAAAAGAAATTACATTAAACAACCCACGAAAATAACATTTAGACGAGGAGGAAGTTTTCATGCGAACGACGAAGCAAGAACAAATTATGTATTTAATGAATATGTTTGTCAGAAAAATTTGAAACTATATTATTGAGGATTCGAATCAACTTTTTAGGGATTTCTATACAGACTTTAAAAACAATGTATCAAAATTAATTTCTCTCTGTAAATAGTCTGTCATCTTTGAATAAGATACATAAAATTCAAAATTCAATTACATTATCGGATAACTTAATTTTTAGAAGGTTATTGGTAGTTTATATTCTATTTATAATATATCTAATAAAAAAAATGTTTTATCTTTATGGTCTATTATTTCTGAAATTTCTTATATTATTTTAAACTTTTTTTAGGAATAAAATCACGCAAACAAATTATAATATTTTATCAAAGAATCAAATTATTAGTAAAACATATGTAATCCGATTTGGTAAATTTAAAAGTCTTTTTTATTATATTGTTTCAATCGCCATATTATAAAAAATCTTATATCGTTTATATCACCCTAATGCCATTTATATTACTTTGAATCGTTTATGTGATAAGAAAAAATATTTATTTAGTCTAATTGAATTAAAATAATTAATTACGAATTGATCAAACCTATACCACATCACTATTACAAATTAAATATTGAAATACAGCATAATATCAATATTTATTGTTATTTATATATTTGTACAATTTTCAAAACAGAATCTTAACACAATCATTACAGAATCTACAATTACAAAAATTAATAATTTAAAAAAAAATTATTCTAATTTTAACAATTACTATTAATTATATTATTAATTAATAGAATTTTTTTCATAAACATCGTGCTCATTTATTGTGTACTATTAATGAACCTCACCTCGCTGAAGAATAAGTTTTCGAAATTAAACGCAACAATGCTTTTAAAGTTTCTCTTGCATATAATAATAATGGTAGTTCGTAAGAATAATCACGAAAAACGGAGATCTCATGCAATAAAAAAAAATGATAAAAAATTCGTCGCGCTGTATAGAAAAGTTATTTACCTTTTCTTTAGTCGTCAATCTTTTAAACACTCCATGTTTTCCGTTAATAGTATACAACGTCGAAACACCGCTTGCATAATAAACGAAGAAGCGAATGTACTCAAGATCCGTCGTGCTGCAAATTATTTTCCTCCTTTCCGGGAATTGAAGAAATTTCGTGCTTTTCTTGTGCGTGTCTCCGACGACTGCCGGTATATAGATAAAGTAAAGAATGCATCCGACAGTGGCAGAAATAAAAAATTAGAATCAAGGATTTATTGTTAACGCTCAATGCTTTTAGTTCATTAACCTTTATGCGCTTTCTCTAATCTTCAGACACTTATATTAATTTGTCTGACTGAATTATAAAGGATCTTTTGATTCATATGTAGCTCAGAAAATAGTGTTAAATTGGCAATAAAATAGTGATAGAAAAAAGTAAATAAATCTGTGAATTTAACAGCGTGAGGTATTCAGGTGACCTTTTTGACTTTATTTCCGTATACTACTAGTGTATACTTCATTTATCGCAAAGAATTTAATTGTAATGAAAGGAAGCAGTGTTTACAACAATTTTTCTTACGTATCGTTTTTATCATGCAGTCATCCTTTGTCGATAACAGGGAACAATTGTTTAAAATATTAATCTTTATTGAAGCATGAAATTATTCATTCTATCATATTTAAAGATTTATATTGTCACATTACTTTTTATAATATTAACACTAATGCGCGTGTAATACAATGAATATTATTGATTTCCAAAATATTGCATTAATTTCCTTCAGAAGGAAATTTCAAAAGGCTATTTATATATTTGATATATTTAGTTACGGTTTAAATTTAATGTGCCAGTAATATAGTACATTTGTACATATATGTGTGCGTATATGTTCATACTTTTTATGATTTGGACATGTATATATTAATTATTTCATTTTATTGTTAGTACACCTTCATAATTGTATAGATAATTCAATATTATAATATTTTACAATACATAAATGCGAATATGGTTTTCATAAATATGATTTTAATTCAAATTCTTTATTAATAACAATATTGATAAACGTAGAATAATAAATATTACTTATAATTAAAATTTTATACAGATACGTTAATATAACTGAAAATTCCAGATATGCTTTAAATAATCTAATATTATCTATTGTTTAAAATGTAAAAAATTTTTTATTCTTAAAAATATTAAATTTTTTTATTAGTAATTCGTTTTAATAAGTTGTTTTATAATAAATATTTTCTTGAAGAATTAGTTTTCAAAAAAATTATAGCGAAATTATTAAAACTTAAGTATATAATTTAAAATCCAGTTAAGTTTTCAGTAAAATACTATGATAAAAAATTAAATTGTGTTCCTGTATTGATACAAGTATATAATTTTTAATATGAATATTTCTGTTTAAAACTTATCATAAATATTTTTTATATCTTTTTTATATTTATAATGGTATAATTACAATATATATTTTCAGTATTTTCAAGTTATAAATGATTTTCTGTCTGATGTAGCTGTGCTGTGGCTTTCCCCGTTTTCAACAGATCCTCAATGTAGTTACCACAGATATGCCTTGTATATATATTAAATTTATCTTCAATCTGGATGCTGATGGTAATACGTTTAGTAAGCAATTTTTATTTTTAGTTACTATTATTTTCGTTTATGTAATTTCTATTATTGTTTTAATACAGAAAATAATTAAATATATATATATTTAATTATTTTTTATTTATAATTTTGAATACCTTTAATAATACTTGTAAATTGTAAATAAAATAAGGTAACAAATTTCAAGCCACCTATTTTAGAATTATTTGAAAAGTTCTATATGTATATAAAACTAACAGATGTATTAACAGATACTAGTAGAAGAATTGCTGATTTATATTACAATGGATTTTATAAAAGCTTTATATTTTGGATCCTGAATTAACATTTTCTTTATTTTATATATAGCAATCTTTGATAAATAATAAATATAAATTTTGGAAATATACAAATGAAGTTAGAAAATTAATTAATGATTTATTACTTATTTCTTGATGTACATTTGCTTATGGATAGTCGATCGAAAAGGGGGGCGGGTGCGGAGAATAATTTCAGTATTGAATCTAATATAAACTACTAGAACAATAAAAACATTCATTATTCTAGCTGCTACAGAGTATCAATTATAAACTACTGTTAACATTTTCTATCATTTTAATTAAGAACTCAGCTTTTTAAAAGAAGTACGATATTATTATTTCTTCTGAGTAAATAAACTAAAAACTAAAAGTATCTTAGAGCAAATAGGACATCCCAAATTAAATGCAGCAATGATCGTAAATCGAAATTTTGAAAATACTAAAAATTAATAAAGGTTTTTCTACTTTATTTATACTTTTACTACTTTTTGAGCGAGATTATGTTGGCAGCTGATAGTACATACGAATAGTCGACGATACATAAATAAAAAAATTTGTAGCGTTGCTGCTGCGTCGCATGAGCAGCTGTTATCTTGCAGACATTTGCGAACGAAGATCAATATAGCATGAGATAGAGATTAAGAAATCTAAGTGTCAACCATTAGTGTAGTGCTCTAGCGGTTACTAGAAAAAACTCTTATTATTGCTGCAGCTGCATGGCCCGTATTGTGCATCAAACGTATTTTTAATTCTGCACATAATAAAACCTTCTCTAAAAACTTTAAATTGTAATGCTTTATGCATTTTTTGCGGATATTTTATTCGATTATATCGGTAAAATTATGATTCTTATTATCAATAATCTATGGTTCTGCATGCTGAAAATTTCAAATAAAAGTAATAGATAAAAATAAATCAGAAAGAACAAAATAATCAGTATTTTAAAACGGGACTGCATATAAATCTCATTAATTTTAAAGAATAAACAATAATTATCATGATTAAATTTAATTATCAATATATACTAGCCTTATAATATAATTACATTAAAAAATTTTCCCAGTTAAACAAAATTTTCAACGATGTTCGTTGAATAAAATGTATTTTACTAGATAGTTAAAATGGTGATTTTTGTCTGTAACGGCAGCATTCATAAATGCAATTCACAAGAATTGCCGCATCTTCGAATTTGAAGTAATGGTACAAGTGATTAAGTGTATAAGTGATTCAATTGTATTTTTTATCACCAAGACCATACTTAGTTTTCTGTATTGAAAGATATTTTCCATTTGATCACAATAAGTAAAATATGAAAAACTGAAGGAAAACTTCATAAAGATAATAATACATTATTAATATAATTTTTCTTTTTATTACGAATCAAGAGTAAAAGTCGTTTTTACTAATATTAACCAACAGGTATTTTATTAAAAGAGCATTTTGAATTATATTAATATTTGTATTAAAATTTTTATTATTTAATGCATATTCATCCTAAAATTTTATATTTTCTATATTACTTATTTAGTTTACCTTATATAAACAGTTGAAAAAAAATTTGTGAAAATGAGTATAAAAAAATTGTATTAAACTTTAGGAATATAGACTAAGTATTTAATATGGTTTTCAATAAAATTTTCTACAGTGTACAATGTTTCTAGATGCAGTTTATATGCAATGGTTCAGCAGTTTTGAACTAAAAAAGATTTTATTGGTATCGTTGTAAAAGATAATTAAGCAATATAAATATAAATTTGTATAATTTATAGAAGTGCTAATTTAAAAACCTTTTGTTTGCAATGATTTTGTTTATCTAAAAAAATAAAGTTTTACAAGAATTTAAAGAATCAATTATACTTTAATTAATACAAATCTTTATAAATTTAGTATACATTTAGTAAACAAAAAAATACTGAAATTTCGTTTTAATAAATGTTCATTTGGTATTAATTAAAATAATGTTAATAATATATTTTTAATTACACAGAAATGATTTGCAATTAGAAATTAACATTTAAATTTAGAAGAGTAAAATATTTACTTAGGTTAAACTCAAAATGTTATTAAATCGAAATTTAAATCATTTTAAATATGAATTTTTTTAAATTTAGAACATTTTCGAATACATAAACATTTATATCAACAGATAAGATATAATAACAATAGTTTTTAATTAAAATTTAAAATAATTTCGGATAAAAAATATTGGTAGTCAATGTAATATCGTTATTTAATAATTTTTTTTATCAATATATATAAATAATGAATACCTTGTATCGTTTACACCAACGTACTTCTTATTTGATGATCTATCTGTAATCATGGAGTCAATACTCGATTCACTTGTTATAAAATACTCAATATTTTTATAATTATATTTAAAAAAGTTATAATTTGTAGTTGCATCCGAAATATAAAATAACTTGTATTCTGTTTAGTAGATTTTAGTTGATAGTGATATTATTTCCTCTTAGCAGAACAGACGCGGAATAATTTGTAAACAAACTGATTATAAAATTTTTTTAGATACTCGAATACACTGAATAAAATATGAACTCAATTTTTAATAATACGTATCTGTACACTTTTATAAACCGATTTAACAAGAATTAAAAAATTCCCCATTTAATCCCAAATGATAATGATTCTCGTTATACGACTGTAGAAAGTTAAGAAATGAGATACGAGGAGAAAATATTGACATGGGAGACAATTCTAGACAATGATGAGCCTCTCAATGTCTTGATGGAAACTTAGAGATCGAGCACACTTTCAAAACCTAACGGAGCCTAGATTATTGTATCTTTAGCATTTTTATACACACCCGATTACCGTTTGAAATGGAGATGACTGTCATCATTTGATCTTATATTACCATTTTTTCAATTGGCGCCAACTCGAACAAATTGCGGTTTACGAAGATGAATATATTCTACGAGATAATGCTGATAGATCAGAAGTACAAGAGCTTGTCTTTCAAACAAGATTTTCAAAATAATGCTTGTAAATTTCTCAAATACAAAAGTATGCTACAAAGGTATTCTTAAAAATGTTACGATACTACTACATATTAATAAATATTTACTAACGTGATCAAATAAAAGATCTATTTTAATATTTTTTAACGGCATGCTTAAATTTAATTAATATATATTATTTTATTCCAATTTAATTTATTCCAATTACTTTTACACGAATATATATATATAATATATATATAAATATATATATATATATGTATATATTTAATGGTAATCTGAAGCTAAATTATTTTTAAAATTATACCTATTATTAAAGAGAATCAATTTTATAATTTATAACTTTCTCTTTAATAAAATATTTTTTAAAACTAATAAATAATCTAATAAATAAATTTTAGATCATATTTTTGTAACAGTCAATCATGTAAAATAATACATATTGATTATTAGTACATAAAAGTTTGCTTAAGCATTTGCAATAGAGAAAAAAAATAACTTGACAAAAAAAATGATTTTGCTGATGTTAATTCAATTGAAATATTGAAATATTAGGTTTGGTAATTAATCATTTTTATTAAATATAAGATAACAATTATTAGTTTATAATACGTATTAATTATGTATACTACATATTAAATAGTATAATTATCAGAAATTATTGCTTACATCAATAGTTACTCCATTCTGCGGGTGAATCTTGATTCGATCTTCGGGCTCGTTGTCCGGATTGTAGCTAAAGAATTCGTACTCATCTTTGTACCACTTCACAGAGTATAGCGTGCTATTTCCAGAAAGTTTCCAAGTGCATTCTAAGCTCACGGACTTGTGGAGTTCTGCTTCCTTCGGTATGTTCACATCCACTCTGATGTCACCTGAAAATGAATTTTTCTCGTAATTCTGTGAAATCATCCATGCAATGGGAATTGATTTTGTAGTTGTAATAAGTTTTGTAGAGTAGTATTATGA
The DNA here is from genome assembly GCA_018907135.1 of Kradibia gibbosae. NCBI lineage: Eukaryota > Metazoa > Arthropoda > Insecta > Hymenoptera > Agaonidae > Kradibia > Kradibia gibbosae. The sequence continues at coordinate 10,726,512 of JACCHX010000002.1, read as the reverse complement.
CTTTCACTAATTCTGATTACATCTTCAACATCACTCAAAAGGTTTTTATAATTTTAAGAATAGTATACAATCCTATATATAAATTTTTAATATTGTTAAGTAGTAACTTAAAAGTATAGGACTATGTTAGTGTAATTTAGTGTAACATATCAAACATTATATATAAACTTTTATACTCTTATATTGAAAATATAACTATTGACATATACTTAATTAAGTAATTCACAAAAATTGGAATTAAATTTTTTCCAAATAAATTTAACTTTTTGTTTTTGAATTCAACATAAATAATAGTTTATGTTAAAAAAAAAAATACATTCGTATAGAGGTGCGTGCTCACAGATGAAATATTCAGAAAAACACTATAAACAAGCATACACATGTGATTGCAAAATCATAAAAATTATATAGAAATTTTTTACTACTGAATTTGTTATAATTAGTTTTGAAACTGTATTTGGCAGCGAATTTGAGAAATATGCAAATTACTTAAAATAAATAGAATAACAATAGAATTCCATTTTATATGTTATTTGAATATGTTGACTTACGAAAAATGATAATATATTAATATTTAATATAATATATTAATAATAAGTAATGTGTTTAGTGCGTTATTTTTAAGACAAAAAACTCTTTACTTTAAACTATTCGTAATTTTCTAAATTATGATTATAAGTATTTTTATTTTTAATTATACTCTCTAAAAAAACGCATTCAATTCTTTTGTAAAAAAAACAGTTCTTACAAAATTTAATTGAAATTAAATGATTCATTACAAATATTAAAATTAATTTTATATTTTTTATATAAATAAGCTGAATATTATTCTATTCACTTGCATCGTTAGACACGTAGATCGTTTTAAATGAAATAAATAAAATGAATTTTAATTATTTACCTTATCTTCCCTATATTTCCTACTAATTTATGAAAATACATTTATAATATAGCACTTTCAAATGTACAGGAGATATGTTTGTTTATATTATTAAAGGTTATTAAGTATTATATTAAAGGTTAATTTTATAATAAATACATAATTTTATGTATTTTTATAGATATTATTAATAAATTAAAAATTAATTTAGAGACAATCGTACTATGGTAATACGTAAATTTTATATCAAAAGAAAAAGATAGCAGTTTGTTAAGAGAATTAGTGTATTTATGTAATTATATTTCTGTATAATAAGATTAAAAATGTAAATAAAAAAATACGCTGACAAATACAAATAATAATCAATAAATAAAGAATTTCACTTACGTCCCAATTATGTCATATATGAGTAACATAATTTGGAGACGGATGGGAGATTAAAATGACAAATTGTTTGAAATACTTATAAATAAGGAAACTCATATTCTATTTTAACTACTAGATAAACTCTTAATTAACTTTATTTTAATTTTTTTTTATTTAAATTTATTTTTTTGACATTACTGAGGGTAAAAAGAACAAAATTAGATGTATTTTTAAACAAATGCAATGAAAACTATTCGACCGATTCTTTAACAAATCAAAAAATTTTATAATTTACAAAGAGAATTGTAAATGTGAACAGTTTAAATTGTTAAAAGAATAAATCTATTCAAGTCTAATAATATTTAACATTAATTTGAATATAAGGTTTATTCATTTATCGTATTCCACTAATGGATCGTATCATCTTCATCTTCTGACCACAAAACTTGATATTCGTAGAAAAGTAGCAAGAAGATTTAGTAAAGACTGGTAAAACAGAGGTAAATCGCGGCTTGGAATTCATTATACGGATGAAATTGTGTGTTTGAAGGTTTGATCTCCCCGAGAACCAAAGCGAATGCGAGAAATTCAATTTCGAATTTTCCATCGTTTAGATTTCCGTTGGCATATTTAGCTGATGCTCAGCCTTTATCAAATTGATTTAATTTTTGTACAATTTTTTTTACTTATGTTTTAAATTTTATACGAAAACATTGTCATCAATATAATTTTCTTTTATATATGCAGTATCTTTACAACAAATATCCAATCACTACTGCTGAAAAAATAATACCACGGCCTACAAATATAGTCTATATTTGCGCATGATGCTTTGATTAATTGTTTTATTTAAATATTAATCGTATTATCGTAATGCTAACCGCTCTTGCTTTTTAAATAAAATTATTCATAATTTATATAACTGATATTATATATCAGTTACTATATAGGCAATGTATTTTCGTACTGTAATTGACAATTCTTACAGACAAATTGCAAGCTTTAAATATTATGTGATACGATGTTAGAACTAAATTTAAATAAAAAAAAGTAGTAGAAACGTCACTATATCCTTAAAGCTAAGATTGATTGCAGAGCTAGAAAACGAGTTTGCTCTTATCGATAACATTTCATTCCTGCCATCTTCCTGCTCAATTCTTTTCCTCGAAATAAACCAGCATCGCGCGGGAAACCCTTATTATCCGTGGCAGCCGGATGATACCAATCCAAAGTCTTCAATACGCGTCTGTTTCTTTTTTCTTCTTTGTTTGATTCTCGATTACAGTATTTCGCCGATGGTGTGATGTCGACAAAAACCTATTACCCACTCTTCTTGATCACGTACATGTGAGGATGGAAAATCTTGGTATACAGTCTTACTTACTGATGTATTTACGAGGGTAAGGTTGTGAATGCTTGTATGAACGTATACATATAGAGGATAGAATCCGTCACGTCTTGAAAGAAGTTCCGATTTTGTACGTTGTTCAGAAATCTTTACGTGACTTAAAGGCGCTGTCCATTCGTGCACCGAGAACTCCCCTATGGAGGAAAAGTTTTTACACGCTCTCCGCGATCGTGGAAACAACACCTAGAAATGGACGGGATGAGACTTAACGGCAGCAAAAAGCAAGAGGAATGAACTTACAGTGCTACGATTGTGTAGTGAGGGGCTATTTTTTAAAGTTCGTTTTGTTTTTGTGTCTACGCGGGATTACCTCTTGATTCTTCTTCTTTTCTTTCGCGGTATTATTACTTGTTTCATCTACCATTGAACATGATTTTACTGAGAGTTAAGGGGAGCTTTATAAACCTAAAAATAATTGAAGGCTGACTGAAATGGTTAGAAAATGTTACTTTCTTTGTCTTTACTTACAGTGTAAACTTCATTGGTTAATTTTCTTAAAAACAAAATATATATCAAAAGACCAAAGATTATTCGAATCTCTAAAAAACTATTTTATATATAATACTTTTAGTATAGAGATTATTTGATTTCTTGGAGAAATTCTTAAAAGTTTAATAGAATGAGGAATTATCTTAGTTCAATCATTTATGTATAGTCTTATTAATGATAGAAAGTTAGAATAAGTGAATGTTTTTTGGAACAACTCTTTTTTGAAGACTAAAAAAACTATTTCAATCCAGTATTCAGATAAATAGTAAATATTTTCTATTTCCAACGAATAAGCATAATATAAAAGATATACTTTGCCTGTAGACATATTTATATGACATTTACATGATTAATATGATTTATATAAAATTATACCCCATAATATAAAAAATAATGATTGTTAAGTAATTAACATAAATAAAAGTATCAAAATTTTATTTCGGTCAGGAGTTCGATGTCTTTAGAGATGCGTATTTTATACATAAAATTTTATAAATATATATTTTTTTTTAATTAAAAAAATTACGAAAGGTGTAGTTTTATTATTTAAAAAATACATGTAGATTATTTATTATGCAAAATTTAAAACATTTTTAAATAAACTGAAAAATAAATTTTATCTGAAATTATTATGTTTATAAAGCAGACAATGCTCAAATATTACTGCACTTTGGTTACATACTTATATATGCTCATAATTAGATAAATTATTATTTTTTACATTTATTAAATTAATATTTTATGTTTATAAATCACCTACATTATATAATACAAATGCATTTAATAACCTCAAAGTAGATTTTTTAAGCCTAAGTATTGGTTAATACAAAAACACAACATTTAATAATAATAAATACAGAACATTTCAGCCGTACACAAAACAATAAATTAATTAAAGAATAGTATCTCTTTAGTTTTGTATAAATTTCTACGTAAAACTAATTTCTATTCAAAGTGTGGGTGTTTACAAACTTTTCCATGTATTTTCCAGCGTTTGCCTTAATCACCGTAAGTAATTTTTTAGGTTTAGTTATTTTCTCAGTAGATAGATTTCTAAGAACCCCTTTTTTTATTAATGCGCTTATTATTTAGTGCTTAGTTGAAAATTCTTGATTCTTCGCCTAACAACAGTAGCAATCCGAACAACAGTAACTACGGCAATGGCATGACTAACAAACTTGATTTTAATAATGTTGTACAATTACGTTAACACGAAAAAATATAGTCTCGATATCTGTATTCTAATCGTAGTTAAAGTTTGATTTCATGATAAATGCCCAGCTTTTTCTTTGTTTAATTTAAAACTATATACAAAATTGATGGTGTTCCAATGTCACTCGGTTCAGAAGAAAGCCCGCCAAGTCCACCAGCACCATATATTTTAATATCGACTTTAAGAATAAAAATTTACGTTTCTTTAAATTACAGCCAAGCCGTAACAATTGGGGCGGGAAAATTTTCATACATTTTTAGTTCGTGAATAAAATTGAATTAGGCTCGGTGCAACATGATCCTTGCCTGTGGAAAGACACACGCCAGCGTTTAATTTATCCCATTAATAATCCGTAGCCGGCATTAAAGCTTTTGCGCCACGGCGACAGTCGTTCTTCATTTCGCAACTTTTCGGACAAGAATTGTAATCGCGTGCGCCTTTCACGCTTATTCTTTCTTTTGTTTAGCGCCCTCATTTTTCACCCAATTTTTGGAGACCAAAACGTGTTATGTATAGGGACGCATGTGTCTGATTCGTGCACATCATACAACTGAACTTCAGTAAAAGTGTTTTGTATTTTTATATTTTTGAAGTGGATCCCAGCCATTCATTATCTCGTTAAGTCACAAAATGCGGTGCCAGATCGTGTTCCATGGTTTTGTTAATTTTTCACATTCACGTCGTAGCCATCTGCGTAATTAGAAGCAACAGCTTGCACAAATATCGAGTGTTCGATGCAAAAAGTGAGATTCTTTTTTTATGCATTTGCTTACGAATCTTGTTTAGATTATAGAAAAATGTCAGTTAGATAATTTTTCCATTGATTTTAAAACTTTATAACTTCTATAATTTTAAAACTTATAAATAAAAAATTGAAGAAAGCAGTATACCATTAATATTTTTTTTAGCTGTAAAAAAATTTCCGGCTGTTCTAAGAATAAACTAAGCTCATTTATTCTACGTTTGAATTATTTTAATAATACGAAATAACTTTAAATATATTACGTCGAATTATAATTTCAAGTTTCAATTGTTAATAAACGTATTATATATATATATATGTGTTGTAATAAATATTAATAATTTAAATTTTATTCAAATAAAAATTCGATAAACTATAATTATTTAAATTTTACTCTTTTATTATTTGGAATTATGCGTAAGCCATAGCTTTTAGTTTGGTACATTAAGCTTTTCATTTATATGTTTGTCGTGTCCTTCCTTTTTACCTTTTTTACCTTTTTACGCCGAAGTAAGTAGGAATATTCGATATCTTTAATTAAATAAGTAAATATGTATGTTAGATAGCTTACCTATACAAAATTAAGTAAAAACTCTCTTTTCTTGATTTTTTTTCTTATTATTTTTCTATTAAATATTGATAAAATTACAATTCTTGTGAAATGAAGGTTATATCCCACATTTCACCATTAGAAGATGTTTTGAAAACTTTTTTACATAATAAGAAAATTTTTTTAAACTGAGCTGCTGATAATAGCAAAGCTGAGTCAGCAAGGAAGAAATTTATTTTGGATGTAGGCTGGCAATGATTACAAAAAACAATGCGTAAGTAAATATAGCAAAGACTGGATCAAGGTAAAATAGAAGTTATTTGAAAATAATTATAATTTTTATGCCTATTAATTTAATTTTGTGATACGTAGTAACAGTATTAGTGTTCATATAATCTAAACAACAGTAGTTCTTATAATTCATAAATGCTGACAACGAATTAAATGTATTTTAATAAGTCATTTAAATAATAAAAAAATTTCTTAATTAGTTAAAAAAAATTGCAATTACTATATAATATAAAAAATTTTTAAAGTAATTGTCGAGAAAATGTACACATGCAAACAATAATCTTAGCTTTTCACCATGTAATTCTAAGCATCCAAAGTCACAAAAAACTAGAGCTCTGAATACATTACTTTTAGGGAAATAGAATCATTATAAACCAATATATTAATAATATATGTGTTACAATTTTACTGTACATTCCTAAGTAATATTTAAAAATCCCTATATCAATATAATATTATGTTGTAATTTGATTAAACAAGTAAAAAAAGGATTTAATTATACTTTAATTTAGTTTTCATTCGTCATTAAAGAAGAGATTTAATAGCATGGAAACCAAATTACCATTAAACTTTTGCTAAGATCTTCTCTTTTTAATCATTGTCGCTACTCATCTTTTAAAATTCTATACGTATGTATTAAATGTAAATTTGCCTAACGCCTTTAACATCGTGTAAAATTGCGAAAAGTTTTTAAACTAGATTTTCGTTCGTCGGGATGCTTTTACGTTATAAGGAAGTTATCTATAGACTAATCAACAACTATTTCCTAGTAGTTGCGAGGTAATTGTATTATTCAAAAAAGCTAATAGTATATAAAAAAAATAGAAGAAGAGGGTACTTTATCTTTATATTATTATTTATTTATAAACTTCTATAAAACTGAAAAATTTTTATGAAATAAAGTAATTGATATAATCAATAGTAATTGATTTGATTACAAATATAATTATGCTCACTATGTCAAATATAATTTTAATAAGTATCAGTTAGATTGTTATTTAAATATATTAAATTCAAATAAATGGCCAACCAGAATCTTACAGATTCAAACAACACAAACTGCTTTATTATAATACTGTCGTGCGAAAAATTATAATTATAATAATTCAAAGTCAGTTTTGTTTCTACTTTTTTAAAGGAATGGTAAATTTTCAGAGATGATTTTGCTTAAGTCGTTCATTTTATCACTCGATTCGTTGAAGGAATAAATCGATCTGGGTATTTTGAATGAGTTAATCTAAGTATATTTAATTGCTAAATAATCTCATCAAGAATCCACGGTTTTATCCCTCGTGGTTACTCTTCACTTTCTATTCGAATTGTATAAGTTAGTTAGAAGGTCTTATAATCAATTTCTTTAAAATATATATAAATAATGGCTAATATATTTCATGCTCATCAATATAGTCGACTGAATGACGAAGCACAAATACCGAGCTTCATATTAAGAAATTAAGAATCCTTGATAAGGAATTCTTTTTTTAATTTATTTTTTTTTATTTTATTATGTAATTTAACTCAAAAGTCAAAATAAAATAAATGTTTAACAATGATGATTTGAATGCAAAAATTATATTTTTTTTTTAGAAACGTATCAACTTATTAAATATACAAGAAATATTTAAATACGTATATGGATTGGAAAAATGAAATTAAGAACATTTCTTTAAACTGTCATATTAACTTTTTTTGTTTTATATACTGTTTCTTCCCGCCAAATTCCTTATTAATTATTATTTACTAACTTAAGAACTAACTAATATTACAGTTTTATAGCTAACTAATCATAAATTTTACGTTCCTAAACTAAACTAACTCCTAACATCATGACACGAGGTTAGAAGAGCGAATGGCATTGGGTAGCGAGCAACGAGTGGCGGCTCGATTATAGATCCCGTCGGCTGTTGCTTGCTGTTCCTCGTCCGTGGTCCGGCAATGTTCTCACCGGGATGGGGCGCCGCGATAGCAATGTTAAGTAGAATGATGTCTCTGAATATACCCTTACGATGGTCCCATTTCCTCGTTGTATTCTATTATAACGGGGCGTTTAGTCTGTCGTCTGGGGATACGGAAGAGCAGGGTTGGTAGTTTACTAGCGAACCGGGGAAAGAAGACTTCATTGGAAAGACAACTTGGTATACATTGGAGCAGTTCTTTCATTTTTATGAAGACTACTGCAGCTTGACCTAGGAGTTAGGTGTTTTGATGCGTGAATAATTGAAACCCATTTTTTGCTGAGCATAACATCTGCACAGTGCAAATGTCTCCACAGTCGGAGTCGCAGGGGTGGGGCACTAAGGGTTGCAGCGCTAAGTCATAAATTGCTCTTGTGTATATGATCCCTCAATTATTTTCGGTCCACCTCACCAGAGCTTGGCTGTCAAAAAGTGTGATGCTCGGACCGGGCAATATTTTATTACTGGTACCGAGCATTGTAAAATGTAAAGGGAGAACATGCCATCAATTTAATTATAATCATTACAAAATTTAATTTAATTAAAAAATTTCAACTAATAATATCCGTGTCTACGGCTCAAAGGTTCGTATTGTTGGTGGGGCCTTATGCGAAAGAGAGATTGGGCTTTACGATGAATGGTTCATTTGAATGAGGAGAATGTAAAAGCTCCCTCTAAACAGGTGTCTTCAAAACTGAAGGATCCCCCTTAATTGGTTACTCTCTCAAGAAAGAGAGTACGTAAAGGGTATAGGTGAAAAGTGATGGAACCTTCGTTATGCCAAGGGGATCGGACTCCATCCCATTCGGTTATTAGGCACCTTGGGAGCCCCTCGGGGAAACGAAAGTAGCGTCTTGCTCCCGCAACTAAGAAACAGCCCACCATTGCGTTTGGAAGGAGGCGCAATGATTGATACATCAAACCTCTAAATCTAAGGTATGCATAACAGTACCCAGAAGACTGGTTAAACATAGGGCACCAGTAGTCGCAAACTGTACCTTGGAGGAACTAAGTAAAACTACCAAATATTTAGCTTTATCATTACATGGGGGTGAGGGTACCTGTGGTGGTAGACCAAATATTTTCCTAGCTAATCGAGGGACCAAAAATTAGTTCGCTAAATATAAACAAAAAAAAACAGTGACAGTGCGGGAGCGAGTATGCCTAGAGAGTAAAAGGAGCAATAGTTTTGACGCCTCAGGACCCAATGGACCAACAGACCAATGGAGAAGCCTCTTAGACTTCCCAGGGGGCTGGAACGAAGAGTGGCATTTATGATGCACTGGGATACGACGACCAGGGCTTTTTTTTGCCAAGAAATATCGGATTAGTATCTCTCCCCGTAGAGTATGCAATGCTAAAACGGGGTATGTGCATGCCCCTGGACGATTTACAGACGAGTCCAAAGGCTGATTTGTTGCGGTTACGGGAGTATTACAAGTAGAGCGGAACACGGTTACTGAAACTGTTTGGCGCATACGCCACTGAGAATTAGGCTGAGCTGATGGAAAAACGATAGGCGGTCGATGCTGCGATTGAGCAGCCCCATTTCTGGGTGCTTCTAAGCGGCACTTGATAGTCATACGACGAGATCAAACCTAGTCTGGGACTATTATCAAGCCCTAAGCAAGCTAGGGAACAGGTCTAAAATTGAACTATCATGGGTCCGCATTCATAGTAGCTTTTAGGGAAACATCATTGCAGATACCCTGGTGAAGCAGGCCGCTAATAATAACCTTATGGGACCGCAGCCAGCAATTGGATTGTGCCAGAGGGATCAACGAGGAGATGCTGCATTGGGTAACAGCTAAAGTCGGTCGTACCTGGGAAGAGGCAGTCGCATATGACCATAGTAGGACCTTTGTGACTGTACAAACGGCATAGAGCTGGGCCACGGTTATTCTAGACCTCGGCAAATGCAGTGTAAGAGGTTGGTGGAGTTCCTCACGTGTCGCGGCAGCTTCAAGGCCCATAGATATAGGATGGGTCTGGTGTAGGATCCATTCTTCAATCACGGCTGTGAGGAGGAAGTGACCCTGAAGCTCCTCCTGTGCAGTTGTCCGGTATTGTTTGACAAAAGGAGGAGACTTTTTGGAACTCAAAGAGATGCAACCTCGACTCTTCCCTGAGATTCTTAATCTAGGACAAAGTGCTAGAGAGCATTCAACAAGCGAGGACACCAAAGGGGGTACCCATGCGTTCGGCGGGTCTTACTGGAATCGCAAAGGCCGCTATCCATACTAATAATAATAATAATAATAATAATAAATAAATAACAATATAATATATAGTTAATTCATAATGTACCTGGATAAATTTAAAATTAACACATGTATACTAGATATTGAATACCGATAAATTTGTACTTAACAATATTTTTATCATTGCGTGAATTAATGTAAATGATTTATTATACATTAATACAAATGTATATGTAGTTGAATATGTATTGATAAATTCCAACAATTTAAATAATTTAGTTAAATATTAATTTATAAATTAACTAATACAAAAATTATGTGTTATAATTATTAGTAAATAAACATAAAAATATGATATAACTATAAAAAAAAATTTTGTGCTTTATTTATACTTTATTATTACAATAATAGAAATATTTTTTATCGTTAATGGAATATTACATTCTTTAAATTTTACCTTTCCTATAAAGAAAATCTTCTAAAATATATGAGTTTTTCATATCTTTACTTTTGTTTTACAAGAAACGATTATTAGGGTAGAAGCTCATTATCTCAACAAAGGTACATTATTATTCGAGAAACTTTAAATATTAGCTTGAAAGTCAAACCTTCAAGAGTCTCCTTTACCCCTTTACCTTACTTATTATTATCCTAATTTTCTTACTCATGCCGTGACTCATTGTATGACTTGCGATCTCTTCTACCATTTTCTCGAAACCCACTTTTTAAGGGCGTCCCTCCTTTCAGGTAAATTATAATCTTAACCCTAGCCAGAACCTTACGGAGGATGACAGTTAATTTCCTGACAAATGTTTTAATATTTAATTTTAAGGAGTGTATTAACTATAATTATTTTAGCCCCAGTAGTCGTAGCTAGATATAAGAACAGTATTTAATTGTATAAATTTCAACTCATTTTATAATATAAATAATTTTTTATGAATCAGAACTCATACTATATGTTTATTATAAGTGATAACTGAATTATTCACTTATGTAGTAACAATTTTTTGTAAAAATTTATTTTTTGATTTCTAATAGTAGATGCAAAAATTACTCAATTTTTTGATAAATTAAGCAGTGTAAAAATAAGTTTGATAAGAAATTTCATTGAGAAAATAATTGAAAAATTAAAAATTCATATTAAAATTGCAGCATGTTAAAAACAAAAAAAATAATAGTACCTTCGAAATTAAATTTAAAAATTGTTTGTTTTTAAGTATGTTAAAAACCTATAAAGATTTATATTCATGATTAAAATTTTTTATATAATTACATATTTAATGTTTGTAGTTACAATTTACTACACGTATACATATTTATAAACGTGAAGACAGTGAATTGGATAACCGCTAATAAACATTTACAAAATCTTAAAACAATATATATTTTTTTATATAATAAGCATTTAATAAAATGTAGTTGTAACATAATAAAATTTAAAGTTTAAGCTTGCTACCGTTAAAAGTCCCGGAAATAATACCGCAAAACTTATGTTAAAACTCATAAAATTTGTGAAAATTTTGTTACTCATTATAAAACAATTATTAATCATGGATTTCATTACTATCCAGTAGGTTTGATAACGATAAAGTATTGTGAGATATATATAATATTAAAAAAAATAAACTTATGTCTATTAAAAAATCTGATAATTAATGTCTTAATACCATCATAAAATGTACGCGATCAAAAGAAATATAAAAAATGATTTTTTATTTTTGATATTATTTTTTTTTTTTTTTTATATTGTTAATTTAGCCTGATTTCTTATTTACACATTTCACACATGTCACCTGTTCAAAATAAAAGTAGTTCTGTACTCGTACGGAAGTCGCATACTATTACCACAAACAGCGGATTTTTGGAGAGCTAAACTATCTAAGATCTTTTAAAGTGAAACAAAAACTAAAATTTATCGTCGTTATCAAGTTTTCAAGTTTGTCTTGAAATACGAACTTCATATGTCGGAACGATGAGTTGGGTTCAAAAAACGGAATTTAAAACATTGAAGTTTCGGAACGTTCGGATTCGTGAATATTATATTAAAATAAACTTTTAGAGTTCTTCAAACACGTTTGTGGAATTCAACTATGTAAAATATAATGATTATAATATCTTGCATTAAAAGCGTAGGAATGTCAGATTATATTTTATTGAAATATTTGTTCGATTTTTAAGATTATTTGTATTAAAATAAATAGTATATATTTTACATGTTAATAATATTATAAACTGATCAAATAATATATATTTTCAATATGATATACATGTAATACTTATTTTTTATATTAAATATACGTAATATTGAAAATTAATTAAAAAAAATTTTTTTTAATATTTGCCTAATATTGTCTACTATTAAAAAAGTTAAAATTATAGTACTTTTATCGAAGGATTTATATAAAAAAAATATATACATATTTTTAAATTCATAAATTAATATATGTAGCAGGAATAAAGCAAATTGCGAGTTTCGTTAATCATATCTCATCAAAAATAAAAATGTAAAATGAAAAGATACATAGATAGGATCCTATAACATTTCAATTTTACACTCAGTTTGTCACCTCTAAACGTAATTTTTAGTGTGTTTGAATTCACTGCTTTTGTACTCGATGACCCCAACGTTCAATCACTGGCCAATGGTTCCCCTTCCCTTATAAACGATCTTCCAACTTCTCATACTTTCTCTCGTTTTCACCTATGATACCCATCGATTTTAGAGCTTCATCCACCTACTTCCATTATCGACTATCCCTTGCCTGAGTGTTATCATAATTCGCTCTCTCTAGAAACGTAATCATGTTACGCTTCTTTTTAACGTATAGTAAATACTCTATTGCTTCTACAGTACCGTCTTTATATTTTTTTGTTCGTAATATTAAAATTTACAGTAACTTTATAGAAATTATACTCTTCGCGAATACTAGAATCTTAAAAAAATTTTGTTTTAAAACATAAAAAAAAGTTTTGAATGAGTTAATATAAAAATACGAATAAATAATTCTTTAATTACTTAATATATGATTAGCATCTATGTATACAGATTTAATGGCTTACATTATTTACTTATCGTATTTGATATAATATTATATAAAATATGCAGTTGAATTTATTTGAAAATTTGCAAAACATTTTCACAATATTTTCATGTTAGTGCAATTCTTATAATACTAACAAAATATATATTTTTATTGTGTGAATTTGATATTGTATATTATAGAAAACTATGTATAATATATTATATATATATATATATAATATACGTATATATATATATATATATATATATGTGAAAATATTTTATTACAATCAAAAATTCATTTTTTTTAAATAATATTTAAAAATAAAATTATAGCAAATTTTAAGATATTATAAAGTAAGTTCTATATATACTTTAAATCAAACACCGAATTATTAATAAATCTACCATCATTAATTAGATTATAAAATAATTATTTTATAATTAATTATAATATTTTATTATATTACATTATTTTATTCAAGATGTAGATGAGATAATCAGTAACGCACCCAATATTTTCATTCATTAATATAGTAAATTTTGTTATATACTTTAAGCTGGAAATTTTTGTTAATAAAAATAATACAGTTTAGTTTAGTTTAAGCAATATAGTATAAAAAAAAATTTTTATCAAATTATTGATGTTTTTAATTACTGTTTGAATTATCTGGAAAGGAAACTCGAAAATTTTTAAATTTAAAACAAATTAATTTAGTTGTAATCAGTGATAATTTTTTAATCAATGTATTTCTTGCATGATTGTCGGAAATAATATAACCTATGGACCTATAACATAGAAACTTTTTTTTGGGTTTTAGTATACTATTCCCATAGCTGCTTTACTAAAAAGTATTACATAATACATTAACATAATGTATTATGTATGATGTAACAGTTATTATTAAAAATCTAGACTGTTACGTTCGAAGCTGATTTTTTATATAGTTTAATTCATTGGACGCGGTTTTCCGTTTCTTGCCTACACACTTAAACCCAGTAGCACGGGAAAGGGACGGAAACTATTTTGCACAAAATTAAAATCAAATATAAAAGAAATAACAAAATAATTAATTTTTTATAAATCAAATAGAATACAAAGTTTTATTAATAAAGGGTTGCATTAATGAATAAATAATTCAAATCGAAACAAGTTACAATTTCCCTTTTTTTTAACGATTGGTATGGCGATGATACTTTGCGTTCGTTTCTCAGTGGTTTACATTTGTTATTACAAATTTACATTTTGGTGGTACAAAATATAATTGTCTAAAAGCTTTCTGATAATTTAAACAATTTATCTAAATACTGTCAGAATATTGGTTATAAAACTTTCTGAGTAACAACTCTCCGGTTGGTTTTTGTCTTGTTTTATTGAATAGACATTCTTGATTGAATTAATGAATTATTAAATTGAACTGAATTGATTTAGACTGATCTGAATATCTGAATTGATGTCCTTATAATTGTTCTGCCTTTTTATATTATTTCTTAGGCTCATCCCTATAAAAGATATATCCCTATAAAAGATTTGGTGATTGATCAATGCTAAGAAAAATCTCATCCAATAAGAAATATTCTTTATATCGTTTACTACGGTAATGATGATATGCAATTGTGATTATTAAGTGAAAAGATTGTAGCTATCGTGGGTGAGTATATTTTGTCTATCTGTCGAATGTAATTCGACATGTTTTTACATTAAGATGGCAATTAAAAATATGCAATCTAGTCAGTTCCTTTACGACGATTTGTTTTGCATTAATGCTTTTAAAACGTGAACGTATGATTGTATGGAGCGTAATTCATAGTTTTTTTAATGATTGCAGATACTGAGTTACTTGTTTGTTTTATTCTAATTCTAGCGTGGCAATTTCCAGTCATATAACTCATCTTATTACGATTAAAAATTAATATAAAGTTCATGGGCTTGTGAGGTAGGTCGTAAAAACTATTTATATCAATTTTATAGCAGCTATAAATTAAAAGGCTTTGAAAAATAATTATAAAATAACTAAGAAAATCAATATTTTTTAAATATAATTTGTACGCCTATTACATTTTGGACATAATATCTTTCTACTATTAAGATAATGACAGAAATTATGATATTATAATTACTTATTTTTATAACATATATAATTTATATACAATGCCGAATAGCAAAGTACTTTTAATTACTATGTTCACTTTGGAAAGATCCATTAAATATAATTATTTCAAAAACACTAATACCTTAAAGAATCAATAATATTGTGCTGAATTTAATTAGTCCTCTCTTTAAATTGTTAAATTAATATAATTACATATTATAATAAAGCAATATTATTTAATTAATTCAATATTATTGTTTTGTTTAAATAATATTTGATTTTTTGACATTGATTCTAATAAACTTTAACTATTTTATAACGTTTTAAATTATAAGTAAAGTTTATATGGTGATAATTATAAAATTTCAAATAATTCTTGATCAAAAGCAAAAACATCATATTGTAACCGAGTCCGTTATGTTTTGCAAATATCTTATTTAATGTGAAATCATATTTAAAAGCCTGATGCAAAAAAGCGACTAATTTTTCGATGTGTAGAACTAAACCACGTAAGTAAACTTTTTTTTTACAAAATATAGTAAAAAAAACTATAAATTATACTACATAATTGTCTCTCTTAAATTTATAATTAAAATACTACGCATATAAAATTATTATGATTTAAAACTTCAATAGCTTGTAAATAGTAATAGCTTAATACATAATTTATAAATCAACATCTTATTTTATAAAAAATTGTATTATGTATAATATATTTACTTTTTTATCTAAAACAAGTTCATAAAATACAATCATAATACGTTGCTAAAATAATATACAATTAAACACAGAAAACAATGTACTTTTTTCTGTTCTATTCGTTTACTTTATTATTTATTTTCTTCACTTATTTATAAAGAATAAATAATTTCAAATATTATGTATATTGCTTACGTTTGTTAAATAGACTTAAAAAATATATGAAGTTCGACTTTTATATATTTGTGATATAAAGCTTTCAAGAATTATATTTGCCGGTAAACAATAATATTATATATAAGTATCCACAGAATTCAAATATGAAAAAAAAAGGTTTTATAAATAATATCTAATTTTCTATATATTTTTGATTAATTGTTATGAGAATTATTGTCTCATTTTGAATTCTATATTTTCCTAAATGAAATGGCCCTTTTTCAAATAATATTATATAATATAGTTTCATCGTTGTTTTTATCTTATAGACTTTTAATTAGGTTATTCGTAAAAAGTATTTGATTTTAAAATTATTTATAAATCATATTTAAAATACAAAAAATAGTTACGAAACAGTAAATAACATATCACTTTTGTAATTTAATTTAACGATTTTTTGTATATTAAATAACTCCAGATTATCAATTATAGTCTTAGCTCCTTCGTTATAAATTACAACATAATCGTTTATTGGTCAGTTCTGTTTTGGCCTCATAATCCTTTTTGATATTTCAGAACTATGCAAGGCTATCCCGAATATCTAAAGAGCATTTTTGAGAGGACTCTCGTGCAAATCAATTGAGTTCGGGATAATATCTTTTGTTTTTATGATGTATTTAGTATTTACATTTACTAGTCGAAGATTGTGTGAGCTTGATTATTGAGATATGTAAGAGCCTATTCGGGCGAAGATGGATGGGTGACATAAATAAGGAAGTTTGGAGAAAAGGAATTTGATGTTTGGGCATATTGTAATTTGGCTTCTGCAGGGGTAGTCCAGATAATAGCTTATATGCTTAATAGGTCGGACTAATAAAGAACGAGGAGCTGCCAATTTGCAAGGAAGATACATTTTTATTCTCAAGTTTAAAGTCAAGTAGATATAGCAGATTCTATAAGCATTAAAAGATTTTATCAATAGCACAGTGTTAAGTAAGAAGTTTTACACAGTTGACTATGAAAAATTCTAATGTCAATAAAGTTTGAATTTTCAATAAATTTTTACATATCTAATAAATTAAGATGATTTCCAATCATTGTTTAGCTTTTTTAAAAATTTAGAAATTTTACTATATAAATCATACTTTTATACTACAGTATGACATACATGTAAAGTCCTAAGTTGGTTAAAATTTGAAACATTAATAATTATTTTAAAATATATATGTGCATATTGGAAAGTATTTAGATTATTCAACAATTTTATTAACTTGATTTATTTTATTCTGAATTTTTGATACTAATTATTGATTTTAAGTAGAAGTTCACAGAGTTAATTTTACTCAATAGTCTTCAGTTAGGGATTATTATACTTTCATCGCAAAACAAACTAAACTCCAATTTACACTGTTTAAATATTCCATTTGTACAGATTTAAAGGAGGCATTTGTACCGTCTTAAAATAGTGCATAGTTAGGCGGAATATCTTCAAGAACAGCATAAAGTTAAGTGACAGCAGAACAGGACTTTGGAAGAAACAGGGACAGGATCATTACAGATGACAATAAAAGATAGCAAGCTCCGGGTTATACGGTGGGTACCTCGTAAATTCGATCCTGTTTCTCGCGATGCTGAGTATTTTTTCTCCATGACACAAGCTATGTTCCACTTCCGGTCCTAAAATCCAGGATATGCAAAGAGCTTTTATGTAACCAGAATTGAAGGTGTTTTTTATGTCGGTCACCGTTTCCGAATGCAACTACCATACTAGCGAAAATAGATTTATTGCAAATCACTTGATGAATTTTTTTATACATATTCACAAGCAATGGCTGATTGCAAAAAAGGCAAAGGATGTAAGAGTGGAGGAAGTTATATGTCTAGACACTTCGGTAATTGATCGATTATAGTTTTATCCTCGAAAGAATGAACTTTTTCTAATAAACCTCTTATTTAACATGTATATATTTTTTAATAGCTATAACTGACTATGATTTGAGAGTTAGAATTCGAGCCATAGTCTACAAAATGCATTAAAGTTTAAATAAAACATTTCAACATAACTTCTGTTATAGTAATATATGACTATATAAACTATAATTACTCATGAATTATATAATTTCAACATAAAAAAAATTTCCATCTGTGATACTATGGTGAATGTTTAATATTTATAATAAAAATATGTTTTAATGCTTGATTAAATTAATTTAAAAGATGTTCATTTACATTATGAAAATCTTAATTTGAATGCATTGCATGAAATTATCCATAGATACATAGTGCTACACTTTTAACTTGATCAATGTAATTTAACTTCATTATTTATGCTTCATAGTAATAAAATCTTTTGTAACATATTTGATTTAATAATTTTTTTACTGCTAATATAGGAAACAATGATTATTTAAAATATTAACTAAATATTACATAGTTAAATAAAATTTCACTACCATCTCATAAAATTCATAATTTTTAACGTAAGTACATATTCAGTCTTATAAAATTTTCCAAAGTCTTTAAAATTTTTTTTGTCACAAGTAATTCTATGAAATCATAAAATTTTTTATTTTACATTGCATTTAAAAAAACTATACTTTTACAGTAGTAATAAGCTAATTTTGAAATTTAGAAAAAACAATACTAATTAGATGTGTTGACGTATGTAAACGTCCGTACGTATGTAAATGTACGTATTCAGAGTTACAATATTGTATTACTTCTAATCGCGGTACAGAGAGGGTGAATATAATTAGGATGTAGTTTGCCGGCCCTATGGTTCGGTGGGAGATGGGATCTGGGGAATGAGAGAAGGAACTACGGATAGCGAATATTTACACAAAACAATTAAATAATTAAACAAAATTATAAAATTCTTAATCTTCCTCCGATACATCATCACGGAGTGGGGAAACACTAGGACAAAATTTACTTAAACTAATAATGCTTATAAATTTATTTGATAATTAAGTAAATTGTCAATTGTGATAGAAAAATATTTTGATTTTCTTATCCTTAACTCGCGTACTGCTTAGTCTTTCAGGTGTCAGTAGCGGAGCATGGAGTAAGAAGCAGGGTTTAAGAATAACAAAAAATACACGATATTTTTTCGGACACTTGCTAGGCCGGGGACGAAAAAGAAACGTACGCACGCGTCGTTCCAAGATAAAAGGGGAAGTCACTGGGGGGCGTTCCTTCTCGACGGCCCCTTGCTGCTCCTGCAGTCGGTGTTCATCGCCTCGGATTCTCGTCACGATTCGAGCTGCCGCTACCTCCTGCTGCTATTGCCTTCTGATCAGCAACAACGCAGTTAGGAAGAAACAGCAGCTTACCAAATTACCAATGTACCACCTTTAGCTCCTTCGGTCTCTATCCTCCGTATGATTTGAGGTTTGAGTACCTGCTTTGACCTCCTTCGGCCCAGGCTTTTGGCAATCCGAGTTAACACCTTTTTCGCATTTATGGGAGTTGCTTCAAAATTTTAATTTGCAACTTCCTCTTCCGTATCGTTGGCAACAACGGGGTGGTCCCATTAATCATCGATCGAATTTTACTGGTAGCGCCAAGGAAGCGCGTCTTTGGCACCCAAATCGCAGCACGAGGCACGTATTCATTCTGGTGACGGGAAGCTTTTTTACGGTTTCCTTCGTTTCACTACTATTCCTGTGCTCCGTATTTTCAATACTATAAAAATAATATTACAAAATAAAAAACAAAAATTGACATAAAAATAATTCGGAGGGACAAGCATCAGTTGTGATGAAAATATTTGTAAACAATTTTAATTAAAATATTGTATTTAGACATACTTTTAATTTATATAAATTTTTGTTTTATTATTTACGCCTCTACGTTTTAGTAAAAAAAAACAAATTATATTATATAATAAATATATAAATATATATAAATTTTTAATGAGAACAAAATATAAGAAAAAAAGAATTTTAAATGATCAAATTCGATCAATAATAAGAGCGCAAGAATTTTAATAGAGTACTTTTTTTAAGTATAAAAATTATATTCTTTTCTAATATGTTAATTCTAAAGCTATCTGAAACAGTTATTTTTGCATTGGAAATTCTTAAGCAGAATTTGTATATGAATAATAAGTTACATTCATCTCAGGCAGTCAGAGTTTATCACAAGCTTTTGTTACTTATAAATGATTGCAAAGTCCTTTTTTTCCATCCGCTGAAAATATGCAGTGAAATTGCGTGATGCAGAACTTCGTTCAAGCCTAATTTCCTGAACTTATCTGGCAGTAATAAAATTCAGTTGATACAATTATGGCCTTTATACGATTTCATATACTTATAAACATTTTCTAAGGAGGCAACTTATTTAACTATTTCTAAGTGTTTCGGACGTATTTTACAGTAAATTATCGGAGGACAGGATGTTATGATGCGAATAATGCATGTGAAACAGGTTATTATGAAATAAAATCCGTCCAAATATGAAAATATAGGGCTCCTTAATGTAAGGCATTTGGAACGATGCGTTAGGATTTTAGGAATCCGAAGACGCCAGGGGGAAACTTCTATAGGGAACGATATTATGAAGGCAATGCAGCTTGCAGAAATCCGAATGTAAAATCCACAGAGGACAACTTTTGAAGTTTCTGCGCCTACACTTATGTAAAAACATTGTGTAAAGAGAGTAAATGTTTATAATATCATGAATAAAGCAAAGCACTTGACAAAAGGAATAAGGATTAAATAAAATATATAAGAAAGGATTGAAATTTAAAATAAAGAAAAACAAAAAGTTTGCGTGGTGACCACCAGAATGCGAGCGACCCAAACACTAAAGTTAAAGGCTGGTGCATAGACAGGCCAGACGCGCTAAGTCTACTAATGAAAGAGTCTGGAAAAGTAAGAAGTGCGAAAATTAACCGTTAGAGAGTGAGTATAAAAAGTTTTAATTTTAAACGTTTGCG
The DNA here is from genome assembly GCA_018907135.1 of Kradibia gibbosae. Lineage (NCBI taxonomy): Eukaryota > Metazoa > Arthropoda > Insecta > Hymenoptera > Agaonidae > Kradibia > Kradibia gibbosae. The sequence goes on along the minus strand of JACCHX010000002.1, from coordinate 10,705,505 downwards.
CATAGATAGAACATGTTTTCCGAATATACTATTAGGCACCAATTCAGCAGCTTGTAAGTCTTACTATTTCATACTGATTATGCGCGATGTTTAAATACCAAATCTTTATTAACGATATATTGGCATTGTTCATATAACTGTATATATTTTTACTTTTTTATATAAATATATATAAGAAATTTTTTTCTTATATAAATGTACACACAAATCCTATAAAAATGAATGTCTAGAGTATTCGTAGTACAGGTCGTGTTTTACGCGCGGTCGTTGCTTCTACCCGCCGCTTTCGCGATTTCCCCTGGTCACTCCACAATCCACCGCTCTTAATAATTTTAAATTTTGGTGTACATTTTGTACGTTGCTTATCGTATATATATCGCAGATCTTGTGCCTTGTAAAATTTGATCCATGTAACTCCTTATTTTTCAAAGACTCGTTTCCTGCAATTTTCCACACAAGTAGTGATAAGCGACAGATTTTTTGTTGTCAACATTTAGCTTGTCAACATTTTCCCTGTCGGTCTATTTCAAACTTTTACTTGACAAAGGGTTTATTTTCAATGCCATTTGGAATTTTCCCATTTTTGTCCGCATGACTACATTTTCTTAGATGACTAATGCTCCTTTCACATGGTCCAAGTTTAGGAGTGAATTGGAGAGTCAATCACGGCTTCCCTTCCTGCCATTGTCATAGATCTCATCTTAACCCCACAACCTAACCGTAATCCTTTTAGTCATGCATGTGTATCCTCTTCAGCTTCTTACCCCTAGTTGTCCGTTAGGTCGCAGATAACTGACGATGGCTTCTTCGTGACGGTTTACTACCTTAGAATTTGAGTTTTGACTAAAACCTGGTCTCCTATTATTAGGGTTCACTTCTGTATACCATATTATAATAGAGGCTATGCTTATCAAAACTCTTTGCCAGATTTTTCGCGCAGTGTAATCACTGCTGTATCTTTTGCTTGTATCTTCTGAATCCGTCCATTTGTGTCACTTCCAGACTACGAAGTGCTCCTGGAGAAATTAGCTCGTGCCCATATATTTAATACGTTGGTGGGCACCAGGAGCTGAAGAAACTAGTGGGATTTGAGCATATTTAAAGATAGCACACACTTTTTTGGATATCCCAGCCTTTGTGGCGCTTACCAATATAAGACGTCAACTTGGTCTTGAGATCCCGATTTTTTCTTTCCACCGAGTCACAATAAGAAGTATAGAGTGCAGTTCTTCGGAGATGAGTCTGACATTTCCAAAGGTAAGGCATAAACTCTTTACTTATAAAATGTTTTCTTTTGTCAGTCACAAAGACGCCAGATTATCCATGTCTTGTGCTGTGACCGATTAAAATTTGACCGTGGCTGTAGTGTTGTGGCCGTCCTTATTGTAGACAGCTCAACATACTTAATGAATTTTTTTGCATTACAAGCAACAAGGTATGCAAGATGAAATTTAGGTTGGAGTCCCACCAGATCGATGGATACCATTTTCTATTATTTCTCGATCTTTGTGGCGAGCATTTTTCCTGCAGTGGATTAGTGCACCGATTTCCAAACCGGTATTGCTGACAAGCTTTCGCATACCTACTGGCTCTCTTGATCATTTTTTATTATTATTTCCTTGTGTTTGGTCTTTGGTTTTAATTTTCCTCGTACTTGTGCCATAGCCTTGGTTTGTTTCTATATTATTTTATAATCACAGGTTGACATTTTGTAATCTTTCTTATCTAGGCCGACGGTTACGATATTCTTAAAATTCTAATGTCTCATAGTTCCATTGCGTTAGTTAAATGAATCAGACTTCCTGATAGATTCTCAATCCACTCTACGCACAAGAGTGTCTGGTGATCGGTGACTACAACAAAGTAGTAACCCTTCAAAATTTTCGCATTTTCGAAATCCCCATTAGGTAGCGAGATTTTTCTGCTTGGTGGTTGAATTACTTCTCTCCTTGTTGAGCATGCAATTGGTTTAGGATAAAATACGCTTCAATCCGTTTTGTTCTGGGGTAGCATCGTCCCAAATCCTTCGTTGCTTGCATCAAATTGATGCAAAACACGGAGATCTACCGTTAATCCGGAAAGGTCAGCACAGAATCTTCGCTAAACCTCCTCTTCAGCTCCTGGAATACTGTCTGCTATTTCTCACCGTATTAGCACTTCATCTTCTTCAAAAAAAGTTCATGACTCCAACATCTTGCTTACGTCTTCGTTGATAATTAATTCATTGCGTAATTACGTGAATGGAATCATTTATTCGGCTGCTCTTAGAGTAAAAGTATTTCAAACTCAACCAGTCGTATTGGCCCCGTCACCGATTCCGATGAACAATTGCTTTGTTGAATATAGTTGATCTTCTTGGATTTTTCTTCGCCCCAGTCGGATACACTTATTGGAGGATTCAGGGGGTTCACTCCGTAGTCTACAGGACGTATTATCGCTTGTTCCCTAGGTTTGACTCTCTAGCTGGTATCTGAATTCATCTATCTAAACCGAACCTTGTTAGTTTATCCTCTAGTTTCCCATTTTCCTCCTCCGTATCAATCTTCACGGCAAGCGTGAGAAAAAGCCACTCTGACATATTGTTCTGAAGTCGCTTCCTCGTGATAGGGATTATATCGGTCGTCGGCAAGCCCCTTCTGGCAAGCTTCATTAACAGTTTGTCGTACGTTAATTCCTTGATTAGATGCATCCACATGCTCCCCAACTTACCCTCAGTCGTTCGGCTTCATCTTTGAGCCTCTATTTGGATGCCATATAAAGGAATTGGTGAGCGGAATGCCAGGAGCGACAGAGGTAGAAAAACACATTTCAGAGCTTTTTACTTCCATTAGCTTTTATTTATTCGGAGTAACAATGGTTCATTATCGGAAGTCATCTTTGTCTAGTGTGATTTTGATGTAAGAGTTGTATACGATATCTGCGGTCTGGTCGCTGCTGCTAGGCCAGGGTCCGGTTCATGCGGAGGACTTCATTAAATCAACAATCAAAATTCGTTGTCGGTTTGGTGTAGTTGGTGGAATGTTTTCGTATTCTATAATTGTATCGTCAAAGTTAGACGATGTCATTGTCAGAGTTAGGACAGTATGGGTAGTTCGGCAGGCCAGCCAGGTTGAGATTCATATTTCAACGCACCTGGGGATGTTGGTACTAGAGTGGGATTGGTGGAGATCTTGAGGTGTCGGGGACGCACGGTTTGGTGTTATCTCGTTACGTTGTATATAAAGGTTTCGATGCTACATAATTAAACGTTTTTTAAAAGCTGTTTCAAAAAATGTATTGATTGAAAATAAAAATTGAGTTTATATAGACGAAAAGGTAATCTTTAAACTAGTTAAATTATTTTTAGAATAAATAGCCATAATAATTTCAGTAATAAATAAAAAATATATACAGGCTATTGTTATAGGCTACATGCCTCTGACGACTATTGCATGAAATTAACATTGTATAATTGAATTTAGGTTATTAAAAAAAAAAAAGTTCAGTGACATGTCATTATGAAGATATAAGTATCAATTTACATGCTAATTTGAAAATAATTAAAAAATAATCTGATGCAATACTACGAATAAAAGTAGTTTAAAATTAGTCCAACTAACGAAAATTGAGTTGAATTGAGTAGACCAATACTTACCAATAAGCAATACTTGTACTAAATATAATTGTATTTATTAGTATAATATAATATTTATATTAATTTTTAATTATGACCAGTCTCTTTGGCATCGCTTAACAATAACAATAGTTTTTAAATATTTTATACATCTTTAGAAGTTTCCTAATATAGTTGTATCAGCACTACGATATGCACTGAAAGCGATTTCCTTATAATATAGTTGATGCCACGAATAATTATTTTCTTTTTAGCAAATTTAGTTTGAAGCAAGATGCTTAGAGATTGTATCCTTCATTCTTAATTATTAATGTCTTTATTCTAAGTTTATTAGCTCTTATATAAAAGTCTTTCAATTTGTTTATAATTTCAATGAAGTAATTATTTTTTAAATATTAATGTATATAATTTTAATTTGTACTTGTATAAATGTATGTAATTGTTTACAGATGTGAATTTTTACTTTAATTATTTGACTTATTAATAAAATAGAGAACCTTTTCTCGACCAAAAGAAACGAATTTATTTGTTTCATGTGTGATATCATGTCTTTTTAATATTTATGCTAGTAATTTTATTAGAGTACATAAACAAAATGTGTTTATATTAATTATTGCGTAAAATGAGAGTTTACATTATACGGTTTGCTGCTAATTTCAATATATTTATTTCATATTATGTTTAACGAATTTTTTAATAAAAAAATTTATTTGAATATAAGTTATACATTTTCAGAAAAGTGTGTAATATAAAAAAAAATTAAGATAATATTAGTCAATTTCTAATGTATTGGATAAATTAAAGTTTTGCAATATTAGAAAATTTCTATCGACAATAATTTTGTTATTCTATATTTTTAGATCAAGTATTGAAAACTAATTTAGAAATTTGGAAATTTTAAAATGAATGTCAAGATTATATATTTTTTTATTCTTTTTTAGAATAATCTAATTTACTTAATTGATTTATTATCTCTTATATAATGATTTACAAAATATTATTTAAAACGATATACATTACATATTTTTAATTATAATATGTGTTTATTTTTATCGTTTTAATAGAGTTATACCTAATAAATGAAAATTTTTAAATATAAAACAATAAAATTACGTAATGAATACGTTTATATATTTACAAAAAAATTTATTAAAAATTAGACTTTGTAAAATTATTCATTAAATTTAGACCGTCCATAATATTCTACCTGCGATTAATACAGCAATTAATATTTTTTATTTACATTCAATTTTTTTACGTATAAAAGTACTGAAACTTATTAATTAGATAATTATTTTCATATTAGTGTCTTGTTCCCATGTTAATACTCGTTATTACGTTGTAGAACATAAATCCTATAAAATTAATTGCTTCATTTTCAGAAAATATTTGCACTATTGGAGAGATGCAAATGATGATATATCGATATCATTAAATGTATTACAGAATTACATTTCAATTGCTTTCATAATAAAGGATCTACTTTTATGCTTTATTAAAAAAAAAATGTTCATAATTTTCTATATTAAACTATTAAAATATTTATAAAATTAAGTATTATAAATTTATTTAGCTTATACGTAGATTTTAATTTTAATTGAAATAAATTATAATAAAAAGGATTTTGAATAATGGTTTGAATAACAGCAAATCAAAATTTATTGTGTTTTACTGCATTTTAACCTTTTAAATTAACTTTAATAATTAATTCATGGCTCTTTAACATTGATAAAAAAAATTTCGTAAATTATCAACAAATATTTAAAATTATAAATTAATGAAAAAATTATAAAATGACTAACGAATACAAAATAAAATTACTATACCGTAGTAAAAATTAAAAAAAATTATTTATAAATGAATATAAAAGATAGAAGACAATTTATTAAAATAATAAATAAAACTATTCTACTTAGATCTTAAAATACATGCAAATATATTGTAATGATATTTGACTAACCATTAAAAAACATTAAAGGAATATTGAATACGCAAGCTTACAAACAACATAAATATTGTATAACTAAAAAATTATTTTTTTAAATTAAATTGATAATTTTTTTCATTAATCTAATAATTATGGCTTTATAAATTTATTTTTATTTTTAATGAAAATGTTATCTCAATGGATACATCGAATTTTTTAGTTTTAATTATATTTTTCAATATTGTTATACTTATAAAAATATATATCGACTGATGTTTACAAATACATTAAAAAATTTAAAAAAAAAGAAACTACATATTAATGTAATTTTGAACTTATTGCAATAACACAAGCAACACAAAGTACAATAAAGTATAATTTACATTACATCCCGTGACTAGAAGATTTCATTATTTTTCTGTTTTTAAGAAAACGTATGCCAGATAAGTAAACAATAGAAATACACCAATGAAGACTCCAGCAAATAGTAGATGAGACATTTTTTTGCACTCTCATTTTCAACTAGATGATTAACAACATTTTTTACTATTGTATATTTTTTATTTTATTTATTTTTATTTTATTGTATATATTTTATTTTTTATCAGTAACAATTTTGATTCCATTCCAGATTAGATATTTGAAAATTATTGTATATTAAAACATTTGCTAATCTTAGTTAATACTGACTGTTTTAACTAAAACCTTCGTTTTGGTGTAATTTTATATGTTGATATTTTTCAAGTATTAGAATTTAGAGCTATAAATGAAAATAATCATGGAATTAAAATTAAATACATTTTTTTGCTATGTGTTACAGTTTCTACTTGATCAAGTAAATAATTAACTCATCATTTACGTACATCTATAATTTATTTACAAACTGTATTAAAATTATTGAATTGAATTATTGAAAATTTGTCGTAAATTGGGGATTTCAATAATCTACTATTCATATTTAAGCCTTTTTCAGATTAATAAATGGCTTATATTAATTATTGAATAAAACCATAAAGTATTTATTTTAAAACTAAATATTAAATAATTTTACAATTCATTAAAATCAATAGTTTTTACGTAATTTGTCAATAATAAAAAACGCTTTATAAATAAAATAAAAAAACATTTGTTCTTATTAAAATTATTCCTATATTCAAATATCAAAGCTCTTTTATCTTTTTAATTAAACTTTTTTTCCATTGCAAAGACAAGAACAAAATCTCTTTCGAAATATTATATGTACAATTTTCCTCTGAAAAAGAATCCGTCATCTGACACGATAATTATACCTATAAAGAAGTTTTTGTTAGAAGAAAGAAAAAAATTATTTTATATCGAATAGTGCTCGGTAGAATTTCTTTACAACTTGTCTTTATTCTTTCTATATATTTAAATATATGAAAAAAACTGACTTTTTACAAATATATCGTATTCTTTTAATTTAAATTATTTATTCTTCAATTCGTTAAAATCTTTATTAAAGCTTAAAAATAATTAAAAATAATTAAAAAATCTTAATTGATTTATCGATTGGTTACAAAAAATTTCTATATTATTTCTTATTATTATTAGACTTATTTCTTATGATTTTCTTTTTTTTTGTTTTCAAAGATCAATTATAACGATACATAATAACCCAGCAGTTTCCATTTTAACATAACGTCAATCATAAGGAGCGAGAGGAAGTAACATAATTAAAAACAATGTCTATCTTATAATTTTAGCGTCCCTCGTTTGGTGTCTTTTATACATTGTTCACTCTAATATACAAGGAAAAACACAGTTTTCGCTACTCTTCATAATATTTTTCGGTGGAGACCATAAATTTGGTAAACTCACTTTTTCGAGTTGTTTTCATCAATGTCCGAGGTCCACATCTACTGTACATTCTCTGGTAAATCAGATCATATCACGGTATTAGATGTTGAACAAGGTTAGTTTCATAAATTTTTTAGCGAGTCATGCATTTTGTGATAAATAAAAATATTGCTGTATATTATAGAATTAGATTCCAAGAGTAAATTCCATCTTAGTTACAAAAATGATCATTAACACGTTTACTGTCTATTTCTTTGTCGATATTTAAAAACGCGTTTAAAATACTTTATAAATATTGTTTTATACATATATATATTTTATATGAAACATAAATAGAATTGTACTATATTTTTCTTTATTTAATGTTTTACTTTAAATTATTGATGTAAAGCATAAAACTTAGGCTTAATCAACTAACATTTTATATGTTTAGAAAATTTTAGGAACTTCAACATTTTTTGATTCATAAATACGTTCCACCTTCCAGAACGAATAGTTATATGTTAATTATTTTAAAGATGCATATATTCTACAAATTTTGTACATTTTTTGCTTATCAATAAATAGTTGAAAAACATTTTTGCTTAAAAAACATATTCAAATGGTAATTTAAAACAAATTTATGAATAAAATATATTCTGAAGCGAAAGAAAAATTTTAGCTAATACATAAACAGAAGATTTTGAAAATGAATGAAAAAACGGAACATCAGTAATTTCTATGAGGTTTCATAAGAGAAATAGATTCATAGCGTAGTGCTAATTAATGAAGATCGATATAAATCAAAGTGTATGAGATAAGTTCAATAAAAATTATAATTATAAAAAATGAGGCTTTTTTATTTTGCTAATTTTTTAAAAATTAAATCAACTTTGTGTTTAAAAATTAATAGTAATCGAGATACTTATGTACTGATTTATGTACGTGATTTCAAGTTCATATTGTTGATAGAAAGAGGTGCAAAATTAAATTTTTTACATATAACAGCTGAAATATATCGAGCACTTTATGTGAAATTCGAAAAAAGTTTTCAATCCCAAGGAACTAAGATATCTCATGTAGAAATCAAGCTAATCGATAAAAAAGCTGAATAATGGTAAAATGGCTTGCTCTTTTCAAGCAGTTTCATAAATAAATTTTATTAGAGATGATAAATTTAATAGTAATGATGAATAAATATATAGAGAAAATATTAAATCTGAGAATTTAAACAGAAAAAGCACTTTAATTGACCTTTTCTCAAAAATAACAAAACAGTGATTCGTTCTATTCAATATCAATAAAAAACATTTGTTTTATAATATTTAATGATTTATAAATAAAAAAATTAAGATAAATTTAATAAGATTTATAGACTGCTGCAATGTTTTACAACAGTTTTTTTATCTGTACAGAATAACAGTGTTATAATTAAAATCAGACATAAATATTATTTTAATAAAACACACATTACAAACAGAATTTTGATGCCACATATAATACAGTTAACATATAATAGTTTATAGTGCCTAATACATTCCAAACTATTATGCCCAATCAATTTCTTATTAACCATATAAAATCTAAAAAAATACAAATGTTATATATTTTTGAGCCAAAAATAAAAATTTTTATATTTTACTTACATAAATTAATATAAGCAATCCATAATTGAATATAATTATTTCATAAATAAAAAAATCAGATTCTTGAATGCAAGTACATGTTTATTTCTATGAATATTGGATAGCCTGATTTTTTAAAGACATAGTCATTTAATTAAATAACTTTTTTTAAATGAAAAAATTAAAATTTTTTGTATTATGAATGTATTCAAGAACTCAGTATGGCAGGATTGCGATTTTACCTAAGAATAACAAATTAAAAACATTTTACTTATGCAAACATAATAAGCAATAAATATTTTTCAAATACTATTAAATCCATTAGATAAATGTTTATCATTATTATAAAATAATAAATAAACATGAGTTTTCTAATTATTTCCCAATAAAAACACGTTTAACCGATACTATATAAAAAAGTACGTTATTTTAAAGTATTGCAATGAAAAAAATTCGGTATGTATGTGTTAACGTAATTAAATTAAATAAGAGTGATGTTAACTTTCTACTAGATTCTGTATTAAATTGAATTTTAACGTTTTCGTCTATTCGGTACATTGAGTCTGGCAGTTTATATGTAGGATAAAAAAAAAAAAAGAATCAACAAATTGAAGAATAAAGAAAACGGACTTTATTTATAAGATTTAGATAAATGTTGCAAAAACACAAAAATAAAATGAAACAATATAATTACAAATAGTTAATAGGCTTTATTTACATAGCACCCGCATAATTACTCCGTTAAATTTGTTTAATATCGAATGTTAATATCATCATTAAACGTACATATATTATAAAGAGAATAAATAGAGAACAGGATGTATTTATAAAAATGATTTAGTACAATATATTTTTTAAATTATGAAACAGAAATTTAATATAGGAGAATTTAATAATTTTTTGTACTGTATGATTGAATCCTGACAATAGACAGATAGAAAGTGGGTTTAAAGTGAGAAAAAATAAGTTACCAAATAGGAAGTTTAATTGATCGGGATAACTTAGGAAACATAGTACAGTTCGTGGCTAGCTAAATGGAGTCAAAAAGGAAGGATAGCTGAACAGTATCACTGAGTAAGGGGATTTTCACCAAACGGCATTGCTTCGGATAAAGGGGTGAAGATTTAGCTAAACGTTGTCGGGCGGCTTGAACTAGAGTTTTTAGGGAGCTTACTTAAAAGACCTTACCCTTACAAATTCAACAACGGTTTGTGAAATAGACTGCTTCTAACCGTTTCATTTCTCCTTGAGGCATTTTATGTCTTTTTACAATAATGAAAAAACCCGCACATTTTCGTGTCACCATGAATATATTGGCAGTGAAGCATTAACATATATGTAAATTGCCCTAAGGCTTTTGCGCTACGCATCGACGCGATTACTCACGTTTGTATACCTTTTCTGTCTCACTTGTTCTCTTTAAAGCACCTTTTCCGATAGCCAACTTGTCAATTCTCTGTGTCACTCCCGTATTCAAATTTAACACATCTCTCCTCTCGCATTTCTTTCTGTCCAGACATTTACTAAGTCTGCTCACACACAATCCCTCATTCATAAACATTTTCAAATCTCTCTATCCCACTTGCTATATCGACAAACTAATTTAATTTCAATATTGTGTTTATATGCTGTAAAGGAATATAAAATTGTTAATTACTGTTCTTAATTTCTTTTTATAGACAGACTAGGATTATTAATTTTAAAAATATAACAAAAGAGTAAATACTAATAATTTAAATTGTTTGTGCTTCTTATTATTTAATTAATAATGTATTTTATTTTACTTTAAATTAGTGTTCCTTCAAATTTACTAGAAGAAACGAAATAAAAACATATTAAATTAATATTTCAACACTATAAATCATTTTAGAAACATATTTATAAATAATCAAATTATTCCATTATATTTTTATAATTGCTATTTCATCAATAAAATATACGTACAAAATAAAAAATCTAATACTTATAGAATACCTGACTCAAGAAAAAGTATTCTGAATAAGCATGATAAAACTGGGCTTTGAAAGACAGATGTTTTATAATTCCCGTGTCATCATTTAATTAGTCAGACTTTATATTCACCTATTCATTTTGGTTTCAAGTATCCAATTTCAATTGCAAACTCTTATTTATATGTTTGCATTGTTCTTTTCTTATCTCGTTAATAATTATAATTAAAGTTTCAAGTAACAAAGCTGAGTAACTAGCATTCAGATAGAAGGAATGAAAGTAATATTACTAGCCCTTATTGAAAAGTCAAGTCATGAAATTAATATACAACTATTATTAATTTTCTAGAATCAAAATTTCAGTCATTTATTTTAGATAATAGGAATTTAAAAAATTTTTCCATAACAAATTAAAATCCATGATAAAATGATGGATCATATAAAACCGCGATAATACTAACATGCATTATTACATTTTATATATATTTATACATGTTTTGTAACAAGGAAATATTCATGAAATAAAAAATTTGAAGTAGATTAAACATCAATCATAGTTGAAAAATATAACTTCATTTTCTTAACTTACTCTTTGCATAAGATACAAAATAATTGATAAAGCTGGCAATATTTAACGCATAATATTTTTGCACAAAATTTTGTAAACTCATCGTGATGTTCATCAGATTTGACAATATGACGTAATTTTGAATAAAAGATGAAAAATCCTAATATTATTAGTGTTTCACGATACTGAATTCTTATAAAGCTGAATCATTTTTTAATCTTACTAGTATAATTAATACTAATTACTAGGATAATTAATTGTGTGACTTTAAAAAAAAATTTTTTTTTAAAAAGAAATTTGTAAATATTACATTCTCTCACAAAATGTAACACTTACATACTTATTACTTATGTGTATGTACTTATATAGAACTTATTTCACAAAATAAATAGAATAACTACAAAACATCAGAATATTTTAAGGAATAAATTACAAATTATGTATAGAAATTCTAAAAAATTATAATATTACATTATCTCATTAGTTTGATTATAACTTACAACAGTGTGAATATGTATACATGTATATGTATACATAATCGTTACCAAAGAATGAGTTGAAGGATTACGTGAAATCCGCCACTTTATGGCACCGTTTTCTTTTCTACTAAATCTTCTCTTTATTTCTATCTTTTTATCTCTCTTACTTTGTCTTTCTCTATTTTTCTTCTTTCATGAGTATTTTAGCCAATACAGCAATTTCCTAGAAAATTTCGTAGTTCTGTGGGTAAACCTTCTTCTCAATCCTAAAAGCTGCGGCTTAACTTTCAAATCACTGCCACATTCTTGAAGAGTTTTTTTCAGAAAAGAAAAAAAGAAATTAGAAATATGTATATTATTACATTTATTATTAGTTATTAATATTTTAATTTTTTAAATATGCATTAAATCTATTATTATAATATTAATATTTTTTTAATCAAAATGATAATTCATGAATAAAATGGGTAAATAAATATAATTTTTTAGTTAAAAAACCTAAATTTTTGGAAAGCAATTATAAGTAGCTTGACTAGTATTACTTTTTAGTAGTTGTTATATAATTATTTTATTTAAAAAAAATAAACTTCATAATATGATGCTCTTAATATTTTAATAGGCAAATTTCTGCTCTTTTCCTTTAAAAAAAAATGAGTTAGGATTAATATCCATACTTTGTTAATGGTTTTAATCACTTTCAGAAAAGCTATCAGGATAAAGTAGAAACTTCAAGCAAGCCAACTTTTAATATAATTTTCATTAATATCAAAGTTTATGCTCTAGAGGTTTTTCCATAGCTCGGAGCTTTCTCTATTTTCATTTACATTCTGTTGTTTCGTCAAGCACTTGCGTGGAACTCAGCAACCTGCATAAATATTTTAAAATTCAAAGCTCTTCTTTATTCTCAATCTTAAAATAGTAAAGTGAATTTTATATCATAGTAACGAACAATCAATAGAATTAAAGTTACTAAAGCAAATTATGTGTCTTTCATGTAAAACTGATGCAAAACAAATATTTGTAAAATTCAGATGTATTCAAATTTTTGCAAGAATCTCATATTGATTTGAATCAAATGAATCACAAATATAAAGTTCTAAATATAGGATTACATTATAAAGTATACACTTACAAAAACGTTTGGTTAGAAAAATATAATAAAAGTTGATAATGCTAGATCTATCTGTGTACTTCATTATCTCTGTAATATTTTTGCCTTTTTGATCTGTCTATATAATATTGAAGTATAATAGATTGTACATAAAAAAAATGTCAGAAGAAAAAAACGTTTACTATGGATCATAATGATTATGCGTTAATTTGGGATCAAAACAAGTTGTGGGATACACAATCCTTGGACAATACGGTTGATTATTACTCAAGTTAAATTGAAAAACTTCGAGTTTCTCGTCTAGAGTTTTGCATCGCTATTTTAAAAGATTATAAATATTCGTAAAATATTTTAGCATTACAAAAATATAATTTTTTTAAAGTTTGACTCTAATATAATTTACAATATATAAAAACATGATGGTCACAAAATAATTTAAAAAAAAATTGAATTCACTGAGTAAAAAATTGATTTTCATGTTATAATTTAACCATATATATTTATATATTGCTCAAAGACAGTAATATAATTTAATTTTTTAAAGTTGAAAAAATTTGAAATAAAAATTTTTAATAAAAATACATGGTACATTCTATGAATTAAATTTAAACTATAAAAATAATCTGTAGTAATTAAATGAACTTAAATTTTGTTAAGGTATTTTTTATACTATTCCTACATACAAATTTACATTTTTTTTTTAAATAATTACTACTTATTCTATTATTAATCTAGATTAATATTATTCTGTTATATTCTAATATATTATCTAATATTCTATTAATTGTAACATTTATATTTGAATTGCTTGATGATACTACACGAAGATTACATTTATACATTTATATACGTTCTATTGCCAAATAATCATCTATCCTTTAAATTATATGTTGTTTCATATTAGTTAAAAACATTTATTTTTATTTTATACATTTAATACATTTTTTTTATTATTTTCGTCTTTTATAATTTCTAAAAAAATGAATGTTAGTGTTGAAGAAATCAATGTCATTGAAGATTGATTTAATACGCACACTGAGAAGAGCAGTTAAAATTTCATTACTTGCAGGTGCATTAAGTTTTAATTTTGCTGGCGCGTGAATTATGTTTGAAATTAATGCACTTCAATATTTTAATTACATATTCAATTATTATATATTGTATTTTAAATTAAAATATCAATATTCAATTTTGATTTTTTGTTAATGAGTATTTTAATCAATTTCATTATTTTTTATAAAAAAATTTTATTTAAATTTAAATTGTTCGTCGAAATAAATAGTAAAAGATATTGCTGAAAACGTTTGACAAATTCAACTAAAATATATAACGACACAATTAATTTATTGGAACAGTACTTAATGTAGAGGTAACAATTATTTTTGATAAGTTAAAAAGCAGTGTATAACTAAAATAAGAACTTCATTAATAATTTAAGTCTATTTAATGAATATATGATGAGCAAATGCAATAATATATGTTCTCTAATTATTATAATTCATCTGTAATAATTTATAATATTGTGTGTGATTCTAAATAAAAATATTTATGATTTTCATACACTTAAATATTAGTTTATTTATTCTCATTAATTGTTTTTGATATTTTTTGTTTTAATTGAACAATTTTAAAAAAGATATATATATATTTTTCGTCGTAAAGTTTTTCTACTCATTTTTTAAATTAGTCAAAGCTTTTGTTAATAAATATTAAAATTTCAGAACGTGTGTATGAATATACCTTTTCTTTATCAGACTTTAATGTTCCCCACAGAATACAAGTATAATAAAAGTATAATAAAAATGCACTTTAAAACTTTTATCTATTTTTATAATTTATTGCTTGTAGTTTTATTATTATACATCGATATTTTAAAAAATCTTGTAATAATGTCTTAGATAACAGATAATGTAGCTTAAACTTAAATTTTTTCTACATATATTTTTTTAAATTAATTTTTTTACAATTAAAATAAAGGTATTATAAATTCAGTGTTAAGTATATATATATTTTTTAAACTAGGTCAGGTATAAAATAATTAAAAATAATTTACGGATTAAAAAAAAACATTTTAATCGAATTTTATTTTAATTCATTTTAATTAATATAAAAGTACATTATTTATTTTAAGCTCAGTCATTTAACATCTATATAGGGTTGATATAATAGCATATAAGTGGTGCACTTTCTTAAACATAATTTTCGATAGCTATGAGCTCAATTAGTTTCCTTTTAATTTTTATAATTCTGTTTTACATTTTTTATTATTTTGTGAGGCATAGCATTGAAATTTAATATAATGGAATTCATCGAAATATATACACTTTTAGTAAGTTTCGTTGCTGATCTTGACTTGCTGACTCGCAATAAAGTGTTTTATAATTTTCCATATGATATATTATTTATTAATCACTTATTCTCATAATAATTTTATCTAATATGATAGTACAAGTTTTTAGCATATCATAATGTTTCATTTGTATTCAGTATTCCTATAAAAAGTCACATGCATCGATTAAATTGTTTTCATTATTTTCGTAACATTAGGTATTACACATTTTAGTAAATTCATTTTAAATCAAATATTATTATCATTTAAAAATCCTTTTGTATTCATTGGTATCCTATTTTTAAAAGTTTTTAAATTATACGGTCTATACTGTAGTCTGTAGTTTTTAATAGATTGTTTTTATATGTTTATAGACTAATCTATTACCATATATATTTTCCTGAAATTTTTTAGTGTCATAATTTATACAGTTCATCTCATGCGATTTTTCTTATCCATAAATGATGCCGTCAGATAAAAAATCTTCTAATATTTAATTATAATTTTTACTCCAAAAAAATTTAGTCATTTAAATGTCTTATTCAATAAAGCATTAACTGATTATCTGTAATAGTACTAAAATCTTTGAGAAATTAACTTTGCGAAATGATGTACTGCTATTCAGGTACTCAACTCATGTCACACTTATTTAATATAGTTCTTAATTATTTTCGACTTAGAAACAATGCACGTAATCTTCTCGATTCTAAGTGTATATTTCGTTAACGCTTGTGCGCTGATAATTATACTTTGTTGGTTTGTATCATTCAGCTGAAAATCCTTATCCCAATCGGTCACCTAAATCTTCTTTTTGCTACCTCTTACTCTTCATATATTGCATTAAAAAGGCGGCGTATGTACGTAATCATCTAATATTATATGTCTTCTGTGTATTTGCTAGTTCTAAGTACAAGACATTTTACTAAGTGTGTAGTAAATAATTTCTTAACACCTTTGCAGTAACTTTAATCCTTTTTTACTTTATTTCTTCAAATGTAATAAAATTGTGTTCTTATTTACCCATCTTCATTAAATCTTTTGTATACAGGAATCATGATTGAAAATTTCTATAAATATATTTTTAAATGTCAATTTATTATTCGCTTATTAGTCATCATAACGGAAAAAGGGTGTAAACTTGAATGGCGAAGACATTTAAAGAAGTATCGATAAATCTGATTCCCAAATATATTAAAAAATTGAACAAATATTCAACCTCCTCGGGCATTCGATTTTTTGTAATCAAAGAGTATTATCTTCGACTTGATGTATGTTGAGTAAAAGTTTTAGGTCATTTTGCTTATCAAAATTAAAAAAAATACAATATTTTTAAGTAACAATCATAGTGTTAGATTATAGTTTTCTATTATAAATACCAAAATATATTACCTCTTTAAAATTCAATATTTACTTGTTTAAACTTTAAAATGAAATACAATATTTCTAAATAATAAAACAAAGGAATTAAATTAAAAAATAAATGTTAAATCTAATTGCATTAAATGTTGGGTGAATTTTAAAAAATAATAAAAGATTAACAATTAAAAATTTTAAAAATAAGTAATCTTTAACCATTTTTTGGAACCAATTTATTTTTATGAATTAATTCCAGAAAAAAAAACGAATTTCAGAGTACAATATAATTTACAATTTAAGACTAACAAATTGACTAAAGCAGTTTAAAATTTTTAAGATTTTTTTCCCTTAAAATACAAAAGTTTGTAGACACCTTTTATGTGAATAGCATTATAATAGCAAGAAAAGTCTCCATAAGAAAAATATTTTGTTAAGTAAAAACAATTTTTTTCACTTTTCACGCGCCAATATTTCTATTCAAGAATATATCTTACATAAAAGTTTAACATAAACGTATTAATGTCAATGAGATAAAACCAAAGGCTCGTAAAAATCCGACAGTCCGGGCTTTCGAAGGGCGAAAAAAATAAATTGGGAAGGAAGTGAAGCATGTGGGTAGAAAAGTTGAGCTCGTGAAAAATTCTTAATGTCAGGTAAACAGTGAAGGTGTCGCTTGTAGCTCCATTTAAAAAGTTACATAAGTCACAAGTTTTTCTGTATCTTCTATCTGAAATTACTACAGAGGCGATTTAACAAACGAAGAAGGATTTTATTTTCCTGGATTGTTGGTTAATTTTGAACCATGAGCACGCATGTCCGAGAGGATGTGACGCTATGGGATTAAACATTGGGTTCGAGATGAAGGAAAATAAAGGGGATAAAGTGGGTTGGAATAGGTGACGATGACATTGTGGTGTTGTGGTTAATGGGAGGAGCAGGAGTTACAATCTCTATAGAAAAAAGACTCTGACTCTCTATTCGATAATTCTTCTCCATTTACTTTTCTTTCTTCTATATTGTTTATTCTTGTTAATCATTCGTCATGTACGATATCGATCATAGATTTTTGTATGGAACTGATGACTCGTACGGAAAACAATAGCAAGTGATATCATTTTTTATGGCTCAACGAGCAAATTTCATCTGGTACTATATGGTTTATTTTATATTTATCAAGATAATATTCTATCAAATTACTCCTGCATCCCTCATCAGTTTTTCATGAATTTGACTGCTTTATTTTTAATCATATTTTTTGCGATTTCCTTTATTTTCATAAAAAATATTATGCTTTTAGATAAGCTAAATTATTTAGTCAATCATAAATAAAGCTAAAATTTATCAATTTATTATAGAATAAACGTTTCTGTTTTATATACTAAATAAACCATATTAGAATTGCAGAAAACGATATTATTTAAAATATTTTTACGGCCATTTAGCGGAATATTTGAGTATTTAAAAATTTCAAGTAATCTGAAAATATTTAAAAATGGTCGTATATATTAGGAATTTAAAAAAACGATTTGAATTATAATTTTAATAGACGATTAAAATGGGCAGATGCCAATGTTTACGAAAATGCTTAATTGATAAATTTGTATTATAATTACTATAATTTAATTATCATAATTTATTATTTTTATCTTGATACGACCATCACCATCGCTAAGTGTGTGAGAGTAAATAAAGAACGTGTGGGTATATGGTAATGCACGTAGATTGTTTGAATGTATGAATGCCAGTTTTCGCGCGGAATTATTTCCGCAAAAATTGGCGCCAGAACGTGGGTGTGGTACGTATGAATAGCAAAAAGTGAGTATGCGGTTCGAAAGGAAAGAAGGTCTGACTGTATGTGTGAATGACTAGGCGATAAAATCGAATACAGTGCCTTTAAAAAGAATTAGGAATTATTGCACGATAACAAAGGGTTATTATGCGAGTTCGAAAGTTGATATACATGAGAAGGCAGTAAACGAGAGGCGGAGAGAGTAAATTAGCATTAGAGGGGAAGGCGCTGTATACTTAAGCATACTCCATTTCTTAAACATAGTCTTCTCTTATATATGCATTAGATGGGACGCATTGCCGTAGACATTTCGCTACCGCATCCGCGAGTTGCACAACGGTGATTTTTCCATTATCTCGTTGGTTAATCACGCCCTTCTTTCACGCCTAGTCTTTTTATGCCCCGTGAAGTCGTCTGGCTAGCCAAGGCGCCTGTCCTTTGTGTCGCTTCTGCTCTGGGTTAATGAATGGTTTATTTTAGTTTTGCTGCCAGTAAAAGAATGAATTGTCAAATTGTTTCCGTGTCATCGAGTTAAAATCCGTTAGTCGTGAGAGAGTAGAATTCTGGATATGCGAGAGATTGGATCCGAAATTCGAAAAAGAGTAGATTTCGCAATACGCGATGGATAGAAATTGTAATACGCGTGGTTATAAAATCCGTGATACTTAACAGTTAGAGTTCGCTATAAGGTATAGGTATAGATTGCGTAATGATGTAAAATATTATTTTGAAGACCTGTTAGCTAATCATAGCACGATCTAACTTGCATAAGAGCCAATTGTCAAATTTCTGTAGTCTATTACGAATACGATTAGGAAGGGTTACATTCCTGTAAGATTATATGCCAGCAATTATTGTTAAATGGGAAACATATATAAATTGACCATTTTTACCTCAACAACTAACATCTCATTATTTGCAAAAACCTCACTGGTCCGAATCCGTTGCGATTCAAAGCTATACGGGATGGACAGATTTTGCAATTAATGCTAGAGTAATATCAAATCATGTTAAAAAATAATCAATAACAATTTTTGCTAAAATTAACATCCGTAAAAGCTTCCATAAATAAAAGACCTAAACCAACGCGGTGGCACAATTTCCATAGAGTTCTCCAATTCCTCAATTTAAGCATATCTTGACGCGGATAGCTTTAGACCAAATCGTAAGACAAGGAAACCAGTCGACTACTACATGGATACAATAGCTAAATTTAAGATCGTGTCCGAAAGAGGGAACTTTATGATCTTATTGACAAGCGAAGAAAGTTAGGTTTTTTACATTGCAAAGGTAATTAGATTAATGCTATTTTCGTTTTTCAGCTACAATATAGTGAATTTATAATTTAAAAAAAACCTGTTTATTAATATTGTTCAGAAAAACGTGCCTAAATCTTTGAATCTTTGACGATTACAACGGGAGAAGCAAGAAGATGCCAAAGGAAAAGGTAGAGGGAGAAGTATAGGCCTGAGAGCATCGGAAAAGGAAAGAGGGACAGGGCAGTACGAAAAATAACTAGAGCACTCGTGGAAATGATAAAAGAGCTAAGAGAGTGTATGCGAACCGGCCATGATTTGTGAGAGTAATGAATGGTGCAAACCCGTGGCAGGCGACTATCTTGAGAATCAGGTGTTCTGTCCCAGGAGTGCGTGCGATATTGCATCTGGGAGACTGGTATTAGGAGAATAGCTAGTAGGGATCTGGTCGTGGTGATCTTCAAGGATCAAGCCGTGGAGGCCAACAACATGGCATAAGACACACGAACGGACCAGCGTATAATAAGATAGGAGAGCGATAGGTGCACCGCTGTCCGCGTATATGTTTTTGGCGAAACGGATCTGTAAATAGCGTGTTGGCCTTTTCTCCGTAATGTCGTAGGGGTTTTTACGCAATAACATTGTATGTAAAGAATAAATTTATATAGTTAAATCGCAAAATCTAGCGTTATGTTTTATCCCTCGATTACCCACTTCATACACGCAACTCTTATCCTCCAAGTCTATCAATAAATATTGAGCTCGTTTTTTTTAATGTTTACATATTGAACGTTGTTTCCAAAAAAAAATAAATGAATTTATATATTCATACAATTTATATAAATAATACAAAAAAAATTCTCTAATCATTACATATTAATGATCGATATATATATTTTTTATGATAGAGTTTATTATTAATGAGTTTGCTACATTTCAGTATTTCTAAAACAGAAAAAAATTTTCAACTTTTAAACAATGATAATTGATAGCTAAAAGACGTATGGAAGATCAATGAGGCTATAAAATTCTTAAAAAATTGAATTAATTTATTCAATAATTTAAGAAATGAAATAAATAAAATTTGAACAAAGGGTTGTAACTGCAGAATTATATTATTTTCTTATAATTGTTAAAAATACGAAATTCAAAAATAATTTAAATGACAAAGAGTGATAAAAGTACATGGGATAGGTATGCTAATATGGATGAAGAAGGCCTGACTCATCTTGTCCGCTAATATTTTCCTAGCTTATATACAAGCCCGGAAATATCCCGGAATAAATGAAGGGTCAACGATAGCCAAAAACGATTTTGCACCGAGATAGAAGTAAGCCATAAATTGGTGTTTAAGATCATCACTCCGGAAAGGACTAAATGAGCGATTAGATCATGAGAGCCATTTAAATTAAAAACCCAGAAAGGATGGCGTTCTTCCGAATCTATTACAGAAAGAAGAAGATGCTATTATGTGCCAGGTGATGAAGATGGCAAGATATAATACCGCGCTCAGTCACATCATCAATTCATTTCCGGGAATCACGATAGTTTTTATCCAAAAGTTGGAGAAATCCGGGTACACCTTCCCGAAGGATTTCCTTCGGATTAGCCTCAACGCATTTATTCTGAAAACAGTAGAAAAGTTGATTAACAGTAGCGATGATTTCGAGGGTCTCCATCATATCTAAAATACCTACAGGGATGGTTTATTTAGTGTGACTCAGCAGAGGCAGGGCCACGAGACTGGTGGAGATCCTTACGAGTCTCGATAACCTAATGGCCCACAAATCTAAAATAGGTTAAGTGTCAGACTTACACTGTAGATATGCCGTAATAGCAAGAGACTACAAAATGTCTCCTATGCAGCTGCCCTATACCACTAAGTAAGTTCCATGAAGGCTAAGGAGGTTCAATGAAATAACCCATGGGTCCGAGCGTCATACCCAACACCGTAGGGCCCATTTGCACTGTAATAATTATACTAAAATGAAAAAACTTTCTTTTTTTTAAATAAGTAAACTGAATAATATTAAAATTTTTAATTTAATATAGAGAATAATCCAAGATCCCAATCTATGAGTCAGATCAAGAACTTCGTGATAGTCTATGTTATTAAGCTAAATTTCAATTTACGATTTATTAAAAAATGCTCATATATTTTCGATTTAAAATGCGTATATCTTAATTAGAGCCTACTTTAAAAATCACTTCCATTAGTTCAAATATTCAAATATCGGTTAATTAGAAATTTTGTAACTTTCAAAATGTTTCTACCTCTAAGGCTTAAAATGAGTAGCTCAACGTGCTTTATTGTGATTACCAAAATATGAGTAACGTTTTCTCTGCATCGAAAATCATAGTTCAAATAGAAATTTATATTTACGTTTTATCATTCGTAATTTTATTTCCAGACGCAGTAAATTAAATATTTACATTATTAAAAACAAAAAAAAGTTAAAAGTTTTGATCATATGACAAATAGGGGAAGACATTTCATAAAACCGAGTACGGATAGTATACATCAGTTGACGAGAAATAAGTTGTGAGAAAATTTTGTTATAAAAATCAGCAAAATATAAATCGCTTTTCAAAGGTATCCTAAGTACTGTAATATATAAGAATCCAGAATTAATATAAATAAGCAAAACAAATGTAACTCGTTTTTTATGTGTTCAATAAATTTTCTGAAATGTAGATGTATTTTGACATACTAAAACAAGGACAAATTTTTAAGTTTAGATCTATAATCATACGTCATCTTTTCCCAAAATGTCAGAATACCGGAAAAAGTAAAATTACCGGAAAAGAAGTACTCAAAAAAAGTACGTTTGCTTGATTTTATCTTATAAACCTTGATATAAATAAATTCACATCAAGATAAAATTATTTGTTTGTTCCTTTTGCTTTTATCATTTAGTTATTTGAATGGTATCGTTAATTGCAAGCAAATTAAGAACAATCTATGTACAAACTTAATCTTACTAATTATGTAAAAAATGGAAAACGAAATTAAATATCTGTTTACCTTAACAATTAATTGTTCAAGCACGATCAAGCCCGATTGATTTAAATTATTGATTAAACTATAATTTCATCAATTGTGTCTAATTTTTTTATCAACGTAACTTTGCTTTTGCAACTACAATTTTTTTTAATAAAAATAAAGCGTGTTTTTATGTATATTTTTCCGACAAATGTAGTTTCAAAAGAAAGTATAAAAACTAATATATAATTATTGTTTCTTTTTGTCTTCAAATCCAAGTAAGTAAATGCTGAAGTTTTAAATACAAATCAAAATTAACTAATAGAACTTAAGGAGAAGAAAAGCATAACAACTCATACGTAAATTATTTTACGTGAATTATACACGGAAATTGTATATAAGTATAAGCTATGTAATAAAATCTGATCTTTATTGATTCTATTACAACTAATATATTATTTTCAAACAAATTTTTGTAGCATGTGTTTCTTTTAATGAAAGCTGTTTTGTAAAAATATAACAAAGGTTTTTATACTATATTATAAAATTTATTGAAACATTTTATGTTTAGCTAAAACATTAAACTTAAATTAATTTTTATGTAAAGCATTACTTCAATTAATAGAATATCATTTAGGTATTTTTGGTAATCTATTATTAAAGACTTTTTAAATCTAGAATTTAAAATTCTTATCTATTAAAAATACTGCGTCTTTCTTCATTTTTAATGATGTATCTACGAAGTACTTCAGTCAAGTGCAATTTAACTTCGAGAATAGTAAAAATATTCGTTAAAATAAATCTGAGAGAAAATCTATTTAAAACATTTTGTAATACATTGAATCAAAAGATTTTTTGTATAGATTTTTATAAATTCTTTAAATGAATATTGAAAATCTTATACTAATATTTAAAATACACAAATTTTGATATTATAAGTTTTAAGTATAGATTCAATATGAGTATAAAAATTTCGCTTCGTATTGTTCTAAAAAAGTTACATTTTAAATATCATTATTTATCAAAGCAGAGCCGTTAATATTAACCTTAAAAAATTCAATAATACAATAATTTATTCGAAAAGTTGCTTTAAAATATTGTTTTTAGGCTCTATATTATTATTTTAATTTATTTATTTATATTTGGTAAGTAAAAAGAATAATTTATAAAGTATATACTATGTTTTATGGTAAAGCATTAAGTATTAAGTATTAAATATAAGGTTTATAATAAAAGTTTTAAGGTAAAGTATTAAGTATTGAAGGTATACAGGGCTACAGCGATCCGTATAATAGAAAAAAAATTGAATTACTATTAACTTTGTAGAAAGTTTAATAACAGCGATTCATTCTATAAGTTATACGTCATTTTTATTTTATCTATGTACTAATTTATTAAATATAAGGTTAAGATTTGTAATATTACTTTAAATATTTTTTATAGATGCTTAACAAATAATTTCTGTGTAGGAAATAAAAATAATTGTACTATTGTCTCCATTTAATAAGCTACAAAGGAACCATTTATTACGAAAGGAAAGATTAAGTGCCCATGCATGAATGGAACTAAATCAAAATAAGTTTTACCAACATTGTGAGAATTATGATTATTTCCAGTATCAGGAACTCTAAGTAGCAGTAAGTAAGCTTATAGCAAGACGAAAATAATACTTTATGACAATGGCAGATACAACAAGTGGGAGATTTCGTCAAACTTCGTTGTGAGTCCAGCATACTAATCATCTCGGTATAATATATTTTTTGGATCCATTGTTCAGATACTTCAATATAAGAAATTTATTTATAATTTCCCATAGATAAAATACTATTGTTTTTTTTATGCTATACCAGTCAGCTAACACTTAAATTCTTAATCAAATAGTTAAAAGAATATATTTTTTAAAATTAATATTACATACAGATTCTTCTACCCATTTGATATAATTATTAATTTTCTTTAATAATTTGAAAAAATACACGAATTATACTGTACTAGATTATCTACACAATTAAAAATATGTCTGTATTTTCAATTTTTTTTAAAATCATGTAGTACGTGTCATTATTTAGCTTTTAACACGTTTATAAATTTACAGATATTTGCACAATAACCTCATTAAGAATGTGAAACAAAATATTTAAGATACATCCTGGCCGCTGCTTAAAAGTAATTTATGATTATGTATATACAACAGATGGACTTCCAGAAGACCACGTATATATTTTATAATAAAAGCTTGAGCGAGCCAGGCGAATGAATGAAGAGGAAATGTAGTGACACTCTCTTCTGAGTTTTGGAGTCTTCCTATTTTCCCTATGATATTTTAACCAATACACTTACAAAGTTATAAACAAGATTGTGTATACCTTCGATAAAGTCAATTTTTGCGCAATGTAGGAAGAAGGAAATAAATTTTCGTTGTTCAAGAGGAGAGTATTACACGATGGGCATAGTGATGTCATCATGGTGCAGTTTTATATTTTTCCATTCACCTTACCGGTGAAAGTTCCTTTTGGAGCAAAATGCAAAGAAGGGAGGGGAAAAAAGAAAACATGAGTAAAAAGGAACTCGCATATTGTTTGTGTTCTTTATCTCTGAGTAAAAATACTTTTTTAGATACAAGAGTAATTGATAGTGTAGGTTTGTTTAATACTCTTGGGCACGTTGATATTTTTCTGTGAATAAGGCGCGGTCCAACGTATGAAGTATTTAAAAAAGCACAGTGATAAAGGTAATGAACATTGGGTTTTTCATTATTATATTGAAATATTTCCCGTTCTCTTTGAAAGAATAAAAATGTAACGAATTTTTCTAAATGCTATGTATACATTTTATTTAAAAAAATATAATAAAAGATTTCGCATTTATTAGATAGATAAAAAAAGAAACTAATTGTAGAATTAATATAAATCTTATAAATATAATTAAAATAATGAAAAACATACAACAAATTTTAAATTAAATTTGTCCAAAAACTAGAAAATTCTTTTTGTCAATAATTCATTCACTATATATATGGTTCTTGTTTACGTATTTTTTACTTTGATATTGATACTATCGATGATACATGTATGACTGATATACTTAATATATGTGGAAATGTACCATTATATTTAATAATACATTTAGGAATATATTTTAAAACAATATTAACTTAGTTTCTTTACGAATTCTATTCAACCGCATAAATTTTGAAGGTAAAAATTTTATATTACGTATGAATTCAGTTAATTTTAATAGAAATTATTTTTATTATTGAATTATTAGTAGAAATATTAGCTTTTTGTAAAAAAATTTTATATTTTTGTAGAGATATGATAAAAAAAAATACGATTAATTGGGCGAATTTTCTGTTTAATGTCTAATTCCAATCCGTTTATGAATACTTTTTAAATAGTTTCATAGTATGAGTAATTTAATATAGACCATTATACAACAAATTTTTTAAATTTAAATTTCTTTTTAACTACTGTCTAACTAATAATATTGCTGGATGACTGATTAACAAAAGAATTTAAAAAAACTGAAAATTTTTATTAAAGGTTAAGTGAATAAAATATGCTATTCGTGAAAATATTATTATTAAAATATTTGTATAATCATTAAAATTCATATACATCCTTATTATTAATACGTTTCAAAATACGTAATAAATTTGTAGAAATACCTATACAAGAGTCTTCATAATTTTGCTAATTTATATACTAATAATGATTATTATTTTAAAAATTGTGGCTATGTATACATATTATTTTCCTCTATTGTCTCTAAGTTTATTGAATACACTATTTATATTATATAAGCTAGTTAGTCTAAAAGACATAAATTAATTTTATTAAATCAGAAGTTATATTTTATATTCAATTTTACTTTTAAAATTCGTTTTTAGTAATTTTATATTATTATAGTAGTCATTATAGTATTGCTTATTCATGTTACAAAGATTATTTATAAGTAGTTTCTTTATTAGTTTTTAATAAAAAATGATAAAATATGTCTAAATCATCATTAGTTGAAGTTTGATAGTGCAAAAGTCCATAGAAAATTGACAATTGAATTATTTTATGTTTTTTTTTTATTTTTTTTATACAAGGTCTTAAATAAGAATTTTTATAAGATAAATATATTTTCAAAATTCCATACTTCTGCATTATAAAATAATTTTTACTAAAATTGCTGAGGATTCTTGATCATTCTAAAAAAATGAAAAAGACTAGTGACTTATTATAAGAGATATATTATTAGGGATATTAATTTTTCTATAATTTAGAATATTTCATCAGAAAATGATTGTCTGAAAAAAAATACAGAAATGATTTTTTGTCTGTGTCCCTCGCTCATTTTGTCTCATCTATAACAGAAAATTCGACATCCATAAGTAATGCGACCACGTATACATATCCCGAACAATAGTGAAATTTCAAACCTCGTGATAAGCGTACGAAGTGAACTTATTATGTGAGTAGGCTGTTATGTTTGTCATTTTTCTTGACAACTGGCTGGGCTTCACAAGAATACGCTACTGAATTGAATTAAAACGCGCGCGCATAAAATCGATACTTATTATTTCAGGAGCTTAGATTCATCGAACGAGAGATGTTTCTTGCTATCCTTAATTTAAAACTCTGTACTAGCAACAGTCGCTTTATTTCAAGTCTGTAGTTTTTTATTATGAACTGTAGGAGTACCAAAAATGTTAGCAACGATCATGGCTGGAAGCCTTCAGTAGTTTGGAGGCTTTGGTTTTGAATTTCGATCGTATCATAAGATTTTTGGGCCGGAATTTTTTTCACTCTCGTTAATTAACATTTTCAGAGAATAACCAATTTAAGATTTTAATTATAATTAAACCTTAAAATTTTATTTTTATTTTTATTATAAGTGCTTTATCGTTGAGGAACTAATTAAAATATATTCTTATTAGTATATAAACATTTCATTTATATACGTGGTAAGATTTTACAAGTAATTTTTAAAAAAATTACAAAAATATGTTTTAATATGTTAAAGAATTATAGCTAACAGTACGTAAAAATATAGTTATATTTTGAAAAAAATTAGATGTATAATTTGTTATTCCGTCTACGGAATTCAAAAATAACCTCTTTCATATATTCAAAATTTTTGCTTCAAGCTGAATGTATTGAGTATTTTTGAAACTAAAGTCTTTCGATTTCTATAGATAAATGTACTAGATGAAAAGTAATTCGTAATGACAATCGGATATAAATCCATAAAAAATATACTAACTTGTAAATATATAATGAATCAAAATAATAAAAGAAATTTGTACACATTAAAAAATGGTTTATTTTTTAATTGTTTAAATTAAAACGTGATCTAATATCAGAAAATGATGGCTCAACTACTCTAAAAATGTTTTTCTAAAAGCTTTAATACGCAAGATCAGTTGACAAAAATTTTAGAGACACTGTTGATAAGTTTTATTCGAAATTCTTACTCTCGATTTCATATAAATTCATTATTTCATTATATATTTATTATCGACATTATAGATTAGTTTTATTTCACAATTAAGAAAATAGTGAACGAAGATCTCTTTTATTTTTAAACTCAAATTTTCATTATTATCGATCTAAGTTAATAACTTTCATGAAATTATTTTGTAAAAATGACTATTTAAGTGTATATATGTAATTTTGCTATAAAACTTTTATCTGTTGTATGTTTGTAACGAAAAACATTATATAAAGATTTTTTTCACATGACTTAAGAATCTTCTTGTAATTTAATTATTAAAAATTTATTTAATTGTATTCTTTATGATAAAATAATCTAAATATATAACAGAATTTACAAGTTTCACGAAATATTTATACTAACTTGCTGCTACGTTTCATTATTCGGATGAAAGATTGTACTCGTATAATGTGTTAAATGTATAAAAATAATAGTATATTATGTAAAAAAAAATCCTTTTATATTATGAAATAATTTTATGCAGTTAAGCAAAAAAATTTTTTGCCGAATTAGTAAGACCGATACTTCATAAGTGATAAGTTTTCATTTGTTTTAAAAATAAATACAAAAATTTATCACAGATCTGAGTAATATTTAATAAAGTTCATTTTAAATGTAGACAACCTTAAAGTACCTTAATTTTTTTTAAAATCAGTGTTGTCGTGGGCATTTTGAAAAATGAGATGATAAAACTACTGTAAGCATACCATATTTTATTCGATACCATGATATTCTGCAAAAAATAGTTCTTAAAGCTCCAGAATGAATCTTTGGAGTTTACCGTAAAAATAAAGATAAAACGTAAAATTAGCACGTAACTGTCCAAGCGAGCACTAACGTTTATGGTGTTCCCTAATACTCACAAAGAGCAGTTCTATGTAATACTGTTTTTTACCAAAATCTACATTTTTCATAGTACGAAAATAGCTTATTGCAACAGCAATAATCTGATATTACTGTTATTAAGGTTTAAAAATATTACTATTTAAAATAATTAAACCTATAGAGAATATTGATTTATCTTTTATAAATAAGGCACTGTATCAATTATTATTAAGATTTTAAACGTTTTGGTTAAAATCATTTTGATAATTTTTATTCAATTAAAAAACATTATTTTTGTGAAAAACTCTTTTTTGATGATATAATGTACTATTTTTGACAGAATACGTGAATAGAATTTTGTTCTCGTGTTTTCTCTCAATAATAGTTACACGCGTCTAAAGTGTTGTAAGTATACCGTGTATTTTTTAAATTTACTTAACAATAAAGTAATTGACGCTACCTATAGTAATATTTAAATTCATCGCTACTTTTTTTATATGTAACCATTTCAATAAATATATCACATTGATTATGAATATGATGATTATAAAACAGTAAATGATTTTAATATGATTTTTCGTTTTTACTTATATTTACTTATAAAAAAAATTGTAAGTGTAAATTAAATTTTTTTTTTACGTTGGCAATCAATTTTGAAAAATTTATATTTAATTTAATTTGCAAAATATGTTTTTAAATTTACGCAGCGTAAAAAAACCTAGTTTTTTATTTAGAGGAAAATAAAAATATCAGCAAACGTATAACCACAGGAGGAAATCGAGGTATGTTGGTTTGGTCTTAGGATCTTTTCATAAATTGATCCTACAAGACGGAGCCACGTTCCGCATTCGATTGAAGCACGTATTCTTAAAAAAAAACTTTTGAAAAGCATATAGGCTATAAGAAATAGATTCAATACATAAACAGATCAAAAGAAACAGGCGTAAAGAGAGCAGATATGAAACCTATAAGGTAAAATAACAGTTAGGATGCTCGATAAGAATGAGTTAAACTAAAAGATACTTCAAAATTATAGTTGAAACGAATGTAAAAATTTCAAAAGAAGGAATAAGATGCTTGAATTTAATGAAATACGAGAAACTGATATTAAATATGATGATATCTACTACTATTATTCTTTTAATCATATTCTCGTTCATCAATTTTTCAATTAAATAATGAATATAAAACAATATCTTTTTTTGTAAGGCAATATAATTGGCAAGCATTTATATTTACCTTGTATTTTGAATTATTATATTATCATACAACGGTTTCGTCATAAATGATATATTATAATATAGAACTTCCAATGTAACACACCTTAATTTTTTTACAATATTTTTTAAAATGATTTAATTGGTATTTTTTATATATTTAAAAAAAAATCTATTGAAAGTCGAATAGGATAATATTAAAAAAAAATATTTTGATAATTAACATATTTTGAATTAAAAATATATTTCTGATAATCAAGACTTTTATCAAATTTAAATAACCATTTAACAGTACTCAATGAAAAAATTATAAATAATATTTAAATATTATAAAAATATGTTTCAAATATATTTAATAATATTCTAATTATTAACTGATAATATTTGTATATACTATAAAATTTAAAATAAATCACTATAAAATCTTTTTTTTGATTTTTATATTTTGGAGTATTAAATAATCCTTTTTATAAAAATGTTTTCTGATTACCATTTACCATTTGTGATAATCATGTAATTAAACCGCAATTTACTTTAACATATGTAATACACAAAATAACTCTTAACTGAATAATATTTATAAATAGCTGATGGTTGTATGCTTTTTATATGAGTTCTGTTTTATAAATTAATTAAAATGAATAATTGATGAATGTTATAAAACAAAGTTAATAGAAAATCTAAAATTTAGTGGCATTATATTTTGACCAAAAATCTCTATAAAACAAAGAATTTAATCATTCTTTAAAGGAAAAAATTATATATCTAATTAAATTTATTATTCTAGCCTTAATTAAAAATCAAACAATAAAAACGTTCAATTTTGTGCTATACTCGTAATGAAAACTGCTGCTTAAAAATATAATACAATTTTATATATGAAACATTAAATAATAAAATAAAATAAAGTATTTTCTTTCAGCACATAATGTATTTTATATATTCAATCTATTTATAATTTAGTAAAAAAGTTTATAATTATAGTATAATATTAACTTTCTTCAATATTAAAAAAAAACATCGTGATTTGGTTCTTAAAATAAATAGACATATGAGTCCATTTATATTTTACGCAGTTGACTATTTATTGGTTTACCATTAATGATACATGGTTTATTCAAAATTACGTAAAGTGTATAAAGCATCGTAAATGAAAAAATAGTACAATGCATTTTATTATTTGATGGGAAATTGAGATATTTAATAAAACCATGATAAAAACAAAATTTTTTAAAAATTTTAATAATTTTTATCAAGAACGTTAACAACTTACTTTTCTTGTGTCTTTATATTTTTAAACTTTATCTATAGGTTATTTCGCAATACTTAAAAAAATTATATATCATCATGAATTATTTATAACTATCATAGTTAGAATTATCAAGATCGCCTGAATTTAGCATCCTGTGAATTCATTGCAAAGTAAATAAAATGTTTTGTAACAAGAAGGTTAAAGATACTAAAACTCTGTGAAGGTATTCGTAAAAACAAAAATCGAACTTCCGGCAACGGCACGTTCATGGAGGTTACGACGAGAGTAGATACGAAAAAAGAAAGTTTCACGTGTCGATGGGGACATGTTCGGGACTTTTTCTAACCCCTACCAAAATAGGATATCCTAACTCCAACCTCGGATGAGCTGCGATGTGTCTTTTTTGCACCGTGCTGCAACTCTTTCTACATTTCTTTTTTCTAGGACTTTCATTTCGAGAAATTCGTGACCTCCGCTCGATTCAGCAGAAAAAGTTACGCTATCAAGGAGTTTCCTTCTTGCGGGCTCGGGAAATAAACTTTATGGTGCGTAATTTAAATAAACCGGCATTACTGTTTTTCCTTTTCTCATTTCTACTTTTTTTCTTTTTCGTCCTGCTCTTCTTCCGTTTATTTCACATGGTTAGCAGTGGCGTTTGACTTTAGTCAAATAATTAAAACGATTCACGACAAGCGAGGAACTGTATTTTCAAAGTAACAGTATCCGGAGTTATTAAGAGCGTTAAGTTCGTTATTAGAGTTGAGAATATTTTATCAGATGAAATTTTTTTAACTAAATACCTAAAACTCACATCTTACATATACGTAGTATATTTTTGCAACATAATCTATTCATTGTAAAAGAATTTCATTTTAATATTTATAAAATTTGTAAAAATAAATGTATATACATATACGCTTGCGCACACTACAAATATATATATATATAATATACGTATCCCTTTCCATTAATATTATAAAAAAATTTTCAATTAAAATATAAAAATTATAAATGTAAAATATTTTGTATAAGTTAATATAGTTAATGAATATTTTATATAATTATGCATTGATATTAAATATAAGATAGTATTCGTAATTTATTTATAGATTACTACACGCATAGTACATTTATATTATTCACAAATTAATTTTTACTTTTATGTATAACTTTTGTGTGTATATCTTATTACTTCTTTAATACGTTTTGAAATATATTTTTAAAAACTTTATTAATTATTTAATAAAAGAATGACTTTATTAACTCACACTTAATAATATTATGGTACGAGACTTCAATGAGACTTCAACTATTTACTAATTGAACGTTATTTGTTTTGTGTAACTTATAAATTATTAATCATAAAATAATGATAAACATACTTTTAATTTTCATAGATACCACCTTTCTCCCTTTTTCTCTTTCAAAAAACAAATATTCACACTGAATTTTTATCGTGGAACCTTGAGAAGAGGCTGAACTGTGAAAAATTGATGTTATCACACTTGGAATTCATCCCTAGCGTTTCCGAAGCTTTAGGGGAAGCATTGTAAAAAAAAGAACTACGAGACAAAGAGAGGCAAGAAACAGGGGATAACACTGCGACGCTGGTTGGAAAAAGCAAAAATGACAAAGATTGAATATGAAACGAGTAGAAAAACTTTGTCAGTCAGGAACAGTTGATGCACAGGCATTGAAATGGGTGGCATATGGTAAAAATTAGAGAATAAGAATGCAAAGTTTAAATTTTCTAAGTTTTTGAATTCATTTCTATTTGAAAAGAATTCATTATGATGAATCATAATATGATATAATAGATATGATCATCATAAAGAATCGGGACTACATACAAACAAAATGAAGCTGCAAGATTTCTTGATTTCAGTTCATACAGTAATTACATATGTAGAAAATATTTAAAAGAAACAGTTTAAACTAAACCAATAATTGTTTAAAAATTTAATCAGAAATTTATATGTATTTAGAATAAATACGCTTTCGTACTGCAAAGAAAACTGGACATTTGTTGAATTTTCTGTACCATCCTATATTTTATGTATCATGTCATTATTATATTTCAATTTTTACTACTTATACATAATATAACATATTTATATATACATAATTATTAATGCAATATACTATCATATGTATTTATAAATTATAAAACAATTATAATCTTTAATGCAAACATAACGTTTATATAAATTTATTATTCTTGTAATCAAAAATATTTATAATAATTAATAAAATACTTAATATTATTAAAATATAAAAAATATGTCTAATAATATTGAAGTAAATGATATTAATTATGTAAGAAATAATACTCTTAGATTTTTATATATATATATATATATATATATATATACACACACAAATAATGTTAAAGTTAATAATATTTATTATTCTATAACAGTGTAAAGAAATTATATTTTCATACATTTATGAAATGTAGTTATGAATAAACCTATTACTTAATCTATTATCTGTAATTCAAACAATCAATAATTTATACAATTACTATTGCAGGTCTTTTTAGGCCAATGTAACTACAATTATATCTACATTACTATAAAAATGATTGTGTAATAAAGAGTAGCGTAAAAAATTGCTTAGTTTTCTTTAAAATTGCCCGAAAATAATTCTCATTCATGTAAATCAGACAAATTATGTCACAATCAGATGCTATTTTACTAGATTATACCCACTTTGATATTCGAATGAATAAAAAACTTTATTACGTAAAGTTCAAAAAGTATTTCTCCAGTTTTATTTTTGTTTTGTTCAGTGATATAAATATTGCAGTATAAGATAAATATTTTGTAAATGACCTAAGTTTATCATAGACACAATGTATTTGTTTTTAAAAACGTATAATAATTTGTTTATTGTGATAATCTACTGTACTTCTCAGGTATATTAATTTTAAATAATACTTATAAAATATTTTATCTTCGCAATTAAAGAACGTTAGATTTTTTTTGAATATATTGAATTTTTTTTAAATATACAAAATATAATTTTTTATAAAAGTAATGTTCATATTAGTACCTATAAATTGATATGTATAATAATAATTAATTATTAGTCAATTATCCTATTATATGAGAATTAAAAATTAATTTACACAAATTTTTAATAATTATTGTCTAAGTCTTACATTGAACTACAAATATTGTACGTAAAAAAGTAAGAAATACAATTTTATAAAATTTTGCAGATAATTATAATAAAAATAAGATTTAATGTCACAATAGATTACGGTACATATAATAGAAACTATTATACATATTATATTTATGAGGCTTCCAATTTATAGTAATAATATAAAAAAAAATTTGAGAAACCGTATCAGATTAGCTTTTCATTTATTTATATGCTTAGTTATATATCGCTTTTATAATTTTTACCTATTATCGAGTATACTTTAACAAGTTGTAAAATGTTTTTTTTTTACTTGCATCGCGTCATTCTTAGTATAAGGCATTCCATATTCTTCAATCATCTCAATTACTCTCAATTGAAATCTACCTAAGTTAAAATAAAGAAATAAACAAAAATAAAACACAAATCGTCATTTTAACAGATCGTAGGTAATACGCAAATTGCGGAGAAGACTGATCAGATATTCGATAGTACACGAGGTATTGTCAGCGCAGTTGCGAGTACCGCGCAAGACCTTGCCCTTCGCACTATAGACACCGCCAAAATGGGAGTCATCAATGAAATAGGCACCGTTCAGGAAGCAGCACGCCTCGGTGTCGAGACAAACCGCAATGTTATAATTTTTGGGCAAGATCTCGTATTGCGTTATCTCAATGGCACTAGTAGCTGATGCCCGATGCGAAGATAAATACTTCATTTTGAGTAACAGCATTGAAATAGCGCAGTTACTGGTTCGTGATTAGTTTCTAATAAAACCTATTCGAATGGTTGGTTGGGTGTTAGCAGATAAAAATAAACGTTCTATTTCTATAATATAAGAAGTGCTTAATATTTGTTTTCTATTATTTTTAACAAGTGGAACTTAAAAAGTTTTATATAAATGATTATTTGATTTTATTAAAAAAATTTTTTTTTAAAGATATAAAAATAGTAAATCTGAATTTTTCGAATGATTAATATTAGTCTAAATTTATTTATGTTCTTTATTTATATGAATTGATATTTTTTATACTAAAATCAATATTAAAAATCTCAAAAAATTATAAAACTGCAAATCAGTAGCATACACTTTTAATTAAATTATCTAAATTTGTTATAATAAATAAAAATACGTACCTAAATACATATATGAGTATTTTTATATTTATTTATTTTATTTATAAACATATATGAAGTTTTTAAAATTTATATTTACTGTTATTACTGAAAACTTGAGTATGAAATTGATGAATTCATAAGTCCCTATAGTTTTGTTAAATTTTTAAAAAATTGTTAGAATATAGAAGTAGAAATATATTCATATACTCTTTTGTAAGCATAAACAATTTTTTTTATCTATGAGTTATGTATTTAATTATAAAATAATAAACTGCGCTTCTTATTAAATAAGAAAATTTATTAACAAGTGCAATAAAAATACTAGTTATGCAGTTCTAATCGTATATCAAATTAAAAATGCTTTATTCTGTATATCTGAAAACTTCGTCCACATGGTATTTAGAAAGTATAAATATTTGATGAACAGTTAATTGAACGTCATAATACCTTCATCTGATAACTCTTTTATTACAAGAGCTCAAAAAACAAAACGCAAGGGAGAAAAATCTCAACAGTGATGGTAAAACGGGGTGGAGAAGTACATACAGTAATCCCAGGATCTACTAATGATTTACAAACACGAAAGAGGTATGTATAAAGAGAAAATGTTGCCAATTTTAAATTCACGCCTCGAAGGATTACATCTTATACCTTTCAAAGACTTAATACTCGAATATCGTGCTTGACTGACAAAGCAGCGACATATAAATATATATTTAAAGGTACGATTAATAATTTATAAAGATTTTTATTTGTGAGATGAATTTGATTCTCGACAAACATTCAGTATACCATTGTTCTTTATTATTACAGTACTTTATTTCTGTCCTGTGTCAAAATTTGAACAGAGCATCATTAAATACATAAAAATTACTTTTTAAAGCTAGATCCGTGAATTTTCACTTTTTTATTACAAAAATTATGAATTTTTCCAAGGCTTATAAACGACTACAAACTTTCGGTGATGCGATTTAAAAATTAATTTTAATACCATATAAATTAAGAGGTATTTTAAATATAAATTGCATTATGATTATTTATAATTAGAAATTGTGATGTAAATCCTTTCCATTTAATTTTAGTACTTTTTCATTTGCATCAAAATGTTTATTCAATGATTCAATCAAAATGTTTATAATTTTTTTGTAGTTTATTAAATATTAATTCAATGTACGAATCAATTATAGTTAAATTTAAAATTAAAGTATCGACTTGTATCGATGAAAATGGTAGACAAAGATATTTCAAAAATATAAAATATACAAAATGATCAGATAAATTATTAAAATATATACAGATTTTATTTACAGTATATAAATAAATAAAAATATATATAATACTTAATCTGTAATTTTAGACACATTATCTTATATAGGGTTTTATGTTATTTTGATGTTTAAGATTATTTTGAACATGCAGATTTAAGTATTTGTTTTAAGCAATCTTTAAAAATATATCAAACATTCTATACATTATTTTACGAACTCATTTAATTTTAAAAAATTCTTGAAAATTACCATAAAAAAAAGAAAACATTTAATCTTATGAAAAATATCACTGAACGAGACCATTATTCTTGCGATTCAAATACTGATTAAGTGACGTGTACTGTAGTACTTGCAGCTTTGGTACGAGTATATAGAAAAATTGATTTACCCATTGAAGAAAAAAATTTCATTTACATGGTATTTACATGGTATTTCCATTTCATGGGCGCCATCTTAATTTCATGTTATATTTAAAAAAAATTGCTAATTAAGCCTTGATTTGCGTCTCTTTACCCAACCGATATTAATATTTTATATTATTTTATGTAGTTATTACCTAATACTTACGTTTTGGTAATATATTATTGGCAATTATGATTTACACATGATCAAGTAATACGTAAATGTGCACAATAAGTGTTATTAACCTCCACTATTTTTACTTTAAATTTTTATTAGATGAATAACACAATCAATTCTATACAAATTTTATTCTATTCTGCCATCTTTGGAAAAAATTATATAAAGTAGTTATTTTACTTTATATCGATAAACATTGTACAGTGGTTCTTTTAAAAAAAGTATACTCAATCGTTAAAGAAATAAAATACATATGTCATATTCTTGACATTTATATATTGCCTCTATATACCACAAAGATCTCTAAAATCTCATTGTCCTAAAGATCATAAAACTTATATGGAAATAGTGGAAAAAAAATCATAAAATTTTTACGATTTCGTTGGAACTAAAATTTTATTTTATCATCACTTGTTTCGATTTCCCTACGGGAATTCTAGAAATCTATATGATATGGGAGAATAAAACAAGGAAATCTGGTTTTGAAAACTAAATTTAAAATGACAGATATCTCATAGAATTATTTTTGATCAGGAGCATTTTTCTACCTTTTTTATCCCACTCGAAATATCATACTCTTAAGGATTTGTAAATTACGCTACTTTAGAAAAAAGGTTAAAATGACTGTATTTTCTTCATATTTTATAATATTTTTGTACTACATTAGAAATTTTTTTTTAATTTCATCACTCCTTATAACATGTATCAGGAAGATAAATATTATTAAATATTTATATATAATATTTTTGCTAAAAAACTAATTATAGAGGTTTTTCAGAAACGCTATCATAATTTTAATTACGATTTTTGACAAATATTCTGTACTAGCCTTAACTATATATAATAAATTTAAAAATAAAAATGTAATTATAGGTACTATACTACTATTTATAGATACTATTATACTATTTATATATAATACTATACTACAATGGCTACTATATGTAAAAAAGTTTATCTTATGGCGGTCTACATAATTAATAATTATATAAACTGAATTTTATCATTAGATAATTCGCTTCTGAGTATTAATACTCTTCTAATACTCAATCTTTCAAAAGTGGCCACGGCTCCATCTTTTATTTAACATAATATAATAGCAACCCTCTTCACGGTTGTATAAGAGTGATGATAAGAACATCACTATTATGACAATTGACATAATAATTTAATAAAAAAAAATTCATGTACTTTTATAATATATAAGATTATGGGTCAATATGTCTTATATTCAATTAACATGGATTATTACCTTTTTTGAGCTATAAAAGCTGATTATTGTTCACGAAATACCTTTACTGGTACAGTATGCTAATATGCAATTATGTGCCGTTCTTTTTACATAATAATTATTGGCACTCGCTATCTACAGGACGCTTTGAGTACTAAAAATACTGCGACGCAATTTTATACTCGTGTTTGATAACCCCGTTTACCCCTATGCTTTAAATTGTCGATTACGTTACATGTATTCGTGGCTCACGCATATAAATTTACTCATCGCTTACTGCTATACGTTTTTAATTTAGTGGTATGATTTAATAGTAATCGGTAATATTATTACTTATTATCTATTGTTATGTACTTTCTTTCATTAGTACCAAACTAGTATAACACTGTTTTTTTTAAATATATCGACCCAGCACTGTAATTTTCATTTCTTACAGACAGTTTTGCAATAGTTATTGGTGAAGTGGCGTCTTTTTTCATGGTCGCCTCCATGTTCTTTTTGCTGGGCTACTTTACAAGTATTGAAAATTACAATTATGTTCGTAACTCTGATCACACATTAAAAATTTGTCTATGTTCTAATCCTATTAATTTGAATATATATAAAGCTTTTTTAGAATTCAGACAAACAAAATACGTCAGTATGCTCAAATCAGTACTGTTAATACGAAGGTATTTAACTGGTCGTGAAATTTCGAAAAAAAGTACTGCCCACTTATTTGCCTATGTGAAACGTCGTTCACTAGCTCCGGTATAATGAACTCATAACTATACAACTAATTGATGAATATTATGTTAACGGGTTATAAAGTTCTTAATGTAATTGGATTTTTTCTAATAATTAATAGTATTATATGAAACGACTTAAATACTTTGCTAATATGATATATAAGAATTTTACTGTAAAAAAATTTTTTTAATAAGATGCTTTCATTTTTAATCTTCAGCGCACGTAAAAAATATGTGTGATGTAACTTGGTGATTAGTTTAATATTAAAGTCATTGAAAATTTTTGCCGCAACATTTATGGGCACACATTTTAACTATATTCGTAATCTTTTCTTGTAATCTTAAACACTACTTGTACAATAGTATTCTATAATAATTTACATATAGTTAAAAAAATGTGATGTAATTTGCCTCCACGATATACATAAAAAATGGTACACATAAAAAAATGCCACATTTGTTTAATCACAAATAACATTAGTTCGAATTATTTTAATTTCCTTTCAATGTGTTTTACTCTATGGAAAAATTTTACTATTTTTAAAACAAAATATCTAGATTTATTATTTATTAAAGTATTATCCTTATTAAAGTATTCCAATAAAGATATTTCAATCTATTAAATTATTAAGTATAAGATTTATGTAAGCATAAATATATATATACAGATACATGTACTTTTAAAGAAAAATTTAATTATATCTAAAAGGAAAAAA
Organism: Kradibia gibbosae; assembly: GCA_018907135.1. NCBI lineage: Eukaryota > Metazoa > Arthropoda > Insecta > Hymenoptera > Agaonidae > Kradibia > Kradibia gibbosae. Next base: position 10,665,160 of record JACCHX010000002.1, on the reverse strand, counting down.
TCTGCAATAAATAAAATAAATAGATAAAATATTATAAAAAAGAATAAAAATGTATAGTAAAATTTAATTAACCTATTACATTAGACATCATTGAATAAGTCTTAGCCTGATAGTTCTCAATAAAATAATATATTAATTGAATAGTTTAAGAACGTTGGATACATTACTTAAAACTAGTAAATTAAAATAATGAAAGAAAGTGACAGATATGAATTAAGCAGTGACGATGATAAGAAAGAGTATACATATATTTAATGAATGAAATATATGTTGACATATGTTGAGTCTACATAAAAAAATAAGAAAACATAGTAACAATTCAATGAAGGATCAATTAAAGGATAACTTGCTTTCTAACTAATAAACATATCGCCACCACTTTTTTAATTTATGGAGACATAAATCGAAAGGTATTCAACTTCAAGGATTTATTTTGCTGATGACAATGGTAAAATAATATCGCCAATGGTACATGCACAACCTGTAATGTATGATCATACATGTACACGAATCCGACTAGAGGAAAATAGCTACATAAGAAATTAATCCATGTTCAGAATAAAAGAGATATGGACTTATTAGAATGGAATAGCTGGTTCAGAAATCATAAATTACAATGCACATTGTATTTTATTGAGTTGGTGCGAGCTACAAATGAGTTTTAGTATTTGCAATGTTAAATTTAATCAACGAGGCTACACTTTCTCATCTAAAATAGGTTTATTAACTATATAATTATAATGCCTTATATGAGAGATGACAAGGGATGGAAGGTAGATGTAGAGGGTAGACAAATAATAAAAAAAAATAATAAAAAACGGTCCTCCGGTCCGTGCTAGCGCGGGAGGCGGATATCTTTTTTTAAATAGAAAAAAATACAAAATAAAAAGTAATAATAATAATATAAAAACTGAATACTAATAACACCAATATATAAAAGACGACACACACGTATTATAACAAAATTTTAAAGTAATTTAGTGAGGAGATTTACAAAAATGTCACTCGTAGACGCGTGAGGTGCGATGGCACCGGAACGAATGTCACGTTCCTGTTGTTCCCCCTTACACTTCTATCTCGGTCGCTTATTCAAAGAAAAAAAAATAATAAAAATAATTTAATATAATTTAAAATTTAACTAAGTTTAATATATTTCAATGTAGTGGAGAGAGAGGTGCAGAAGATAGGCAAGGCTCGTTACACAGTTAATAAAAAAAGTAGGCTTGAATTTATTTTTAAAACTTAATTTTACATTAACTTAATATAATTTTCATAATAAAATGCCCTAAGATTCACATAATACTATAAACAAAAAAATTTTTTTTGAATTTTTTAAGTAATATAAATTAAGCAATTTTTTAAAAATGAAAAGTCTGACAAATAATAATCTCTACTTGAAATCGTCATGACACAAATGAGTGAAACTAATGATTAACAATATTAATGACTAAAAACATTATTTTAAGTTTAGTCCTAAATGTGTTTATAAAAACGGCCGCAGAATGCATTATAAATAGATCAAAATAATATTTTGTCATGAAATGTAATAACTATTCAGTAGTAAAGAATTGCAAGATGGAACAAAAAAAAGTCAAATTATAATTCCTATAAATTATCAAGCAATCAATTCGTATACTTTTATTTGCAAAACGTAATTGTATGAATGTATTAATTACGTTAAAACTGTTAAGATAATGAAATGTTCAATACCTCGGTCGACTCCTGCTTTTATAATAATAACTATAATATCTATAATTTGGAAAACCACGTCTGATCTCGCTTAGCAGTCAAAGCTAAATCTTGGCATGACCATAATAATTCAAGCGGGACTTTGTTAAATTAAATGTCACTTGTAGAATGGACTAACTGATAAACTTATTCAAATTCGATTCAACAAGTCTGTGTGTGCATTCGATCATAGCAATAACTACATTAATGATTTTATTTATGATATTTCCTTCAAACATTCAAACACATTTTAGTTGAATTATTATTTACAAATTAATTTAAGAAATAAATGACTATTAGGATTTAGAATTATAATCTAGATTGAAATTTAGAATATTTTATATACTTAGTGGATTAGTCTCTTTCAGTCTTTAAATTCAATAAATACTACGTATAATTTTTATTTTACAGTAATAATTCCGTACACTTTTAGTGTTTTTCGGTCTTCGCGAACGCTTAGTGAGACACATCTTGGTTAACCATTTGAACTTACCATGAAATTCCCAATCTTTTACTCATACAATCCTCTGAAAAGTTTCACTATTTTCTCTCACCAACGCTAAAGTAATGTACATTATTTATGGGGAAAGGGGTGTATGGTATGATGTCTGATGGTTGACAGCGGATGAACCGGCTCAATTATTATTGGGTTGTAAAAAAGCTTACAAATATCTCTTGTCAGTTTCCATTATATAGTCACTATTTTTCTATCATTTCTGTTACTAACATTATTAACAAAATCAAATACTTGTAAAGTAGCCCAGCAGAAAATAACACAGATATAATATTTGCGAATAATGAGATGGCACTGTGCTGATAATTACTGTAAAACAGAATCCATAGGAGACAAAAATTACAGTGCTAGGTTAGACAATAATTAAAAAAACAACGTTTATAAAGAGCAAAATTATATTGAAAAGGACAAAAAATGTTTGGAACCAATAAGAGAAAGTAGAGAAAATACAAAAAAAATAAAATTAATTAAAGTTAACGGTATTAAAATATAAGATTAAACGCAAAAGTAAAAAATATGCGTGAGCGGCGCAAATATATAAAATTTACCTACGAAGTTACCTACGATGTCAAGTGTGAGGGTGTACAGATATAGAAAACACAAGTATAAAATGCCTTCGCAGTACTTGTAAAACTTGAAGCGTCCGGTATACGTGGAGTACTGATAATTACTATGTAAAAAGGTCGATACGTAATTAAAACAATATCTTATACAAGTAAAGGCATTTCGTCAATATTGAATAGCTTTTTTTAATCTCATAAAAAGACATTTATTCATGTTTGTTTAATATTGGATATACTGCATAGTGTTTAATATTGCCGTATTTAATTATGGCAGGTATATGTATAATATTGGTTATTTAGTGAAATTAGTAATTTTATTATAGTCGTTTGAATACGTGCAAGAAAAGATTAATATTATTAAATAATTGTATAAATCATAACTACAAGTAAAAGATAGTACAGCAAGCAAATTCAAATATTCAATACAATTCTATAATACTAATTTTCGACCTTAACTGTTACTGCAATTAAGCTTTTCATTAAATACAAATTAATTGAGCTGCTTGACATCAAATAGCAAATCATTTTATGTTATATTGCGAATACGTAGGTTTCCTTAACGAAAAGCTCGATAGATCCATAGCCAATTACAATATTCGTTAAAACTAAGCAATAGGCTATAGCTCATCTTTACCATACAATTTTGAGATGAAATTTCCTGACGTGAAGTTGACAGGTTATCAATAACACATCTCTTCATCTCTGCCTAGCGTTTATATGAACGGACCACAAAATACCCTTTGTATCAGTAGAGAGTAGATACAGATGATTTACATTTTACTTCCGAGATGTTTTTGTTATATTGAGAACATTTTTAAGTAACGCTGAGTTAAGTTTAAGCACGAGAAACGCCGACTTCGTCAAAAACTCTAAAAGTTAAGTTAAATTTCTTATCTATAATTTATTCAAGCTTTATTAAATTGCACTTACCAAGTTATCAGAAATAGATGATCTATTATTTTACGAGGAAACTATCCTACGAATGAAGTTTGATATTTACTTGGTAGCATGATAAAAAAAATGCTTAAATTATAGTATGCATAAAGTTTAATCTAAGTTATTTTAGAAAAAAAAATTTTGTTTTATTTATTAAAGGTATTATTATTAAAGGTGTATCGATTCGTAATAATAAAAAAATAACAAGTTTGTATATCTGATTATTAATCTATTCAAAATTGAAATGCAGTTTATTATTATATAATTTATTAATATTAGTTTATTAATATATAATTGATTTCAAAGAAGTTAGTGAAATTGAAAGGTGCCTTTTCAGTTTGACTGATTAAGTCAGAATGAAATAATAAATCGACAGTTCCACACTCACTTCCAATTCTATATTTTTGCACTACATTTTGTTTTATACAATAAACCCTATATTTATGGCGTAGAGCCTTTCCTTCGATTGATTGACGCATCTACGTCGTTATCTTATTTAAACATTATTTTTTTTCTTTGCTCAGTCGAGCGTTTTTAAGTCATCTTAACTTCTTCTTTCGTCGCCTAATTATTAAATTTCAGTTATACTCTTGTTTTTTTCTACTACTATTAACATCTACTTAAAAATGATATCGAGAGTATATTTTTAAAATCAGTGTTCGATTTTTTTACTCTAAGTAAAACAAGCCTGAACATAAGAATAACTGCATGAAGTTAATACGAATTATAATCATGTTAGAAATAATAGAGCTGTGAGAGAAAGGAAGCATGCGTAGATGAAGATTAAGTATGGTTGTTGTTGTTTCTGATTATGCTTTTCAATTTGCTCGGTTAACATACTCCTAATAATTTTATACAGTTCTTTCATTATTTAACCTGCTTGATAGAATCTGTCCGAAACAATGATTTTTTGAAATGTTAAGCATTCTTACAACATGATATAATATATCAAAAATTAATTTATTAAATAAGTTCTAAAGTAAATCATTAATTTAAGTAAATGCAAATATTCAATCTATTAAACAACCCAGTAGTTTTAGGCAAATCAGGCAGAATTTAATTATTACTTATGTAATATTTGCATTTGCCGAGGTCTAGAATAACCGTGGCCCAGCTCTATGCCGTTTGTACAGTCACAAAGGTCCTACTATGGTCATATGCGACTGCCTTTTCCCAGGTCCGACCGACTTTTGCTGTTACCCAATGCAGCATCTCCTCGTTGATCCCTCTGGCACAATCCAATTGCTGGCTGCGGTCCCATAAGGTTATTATTAGCGGCCTGCTTCACCAGAGTATCTGCAATAATGTTTCCTAAAAGCTACTATGAGTGCGGACCCATGATAGTTCCATTTTAAACCTGTTCCCTAGCTTGCTCAGGGCTTGATAATAGTCCCAGATCAGGTTTGATCTCATCGTATGACTAGGCTTGGACAGCCTTGTTGTCCGATTCGATAAGCATCCAACAGTGGAGCTGCTCAATCTCAGGATCCACCACCCTTAGTTTTGCCATTGGCGTATGCACCAAACGGTTCCAGTAACGGCGTCCTGCTCTGCTTGTAATACTCCCGACCCTCACCAAATCTTCCTTTGGACCAGTTTGTAAACCAGAAACGTTCAGCAGCAAGCACATACACCATTTTGGCATAAAAAACCCCGCGAGGAGGAATACTTTCTTGTCAAAAAGGAAAGCTGTATTCGAGTTCATAATAAGTGCCACTCCTCGCTTTAGCTCCTTGGAAGCCTAGGAGGCCCACCTGACCCTTCCATGGACTTAGTAACCCTAATCAAGGGCTGCGTTACCACGGCCTTCAGTATCACCTTAAATGGCTCGGCGTCAAGGATCATTGACAACGCTACAGTCGGAGTTGATCTGATAGCGTCAGAAATGCCTCTGACCACAAGGCTTCTAACCCTCTCTAAAAGTACTTTGGAAGTAGCAAAAGCTTCTTTCTTCCACCATACTTTATTCTATAGGTAGTGCGTAAACATTTATATATAAAAAAACACGTTTTTATTCTGAATTTGAATTTTACATCTGAAGCTTAATTTGTTATACTTGATTATTGTTAATCATTGTATTCTAGTTTTTATGATATGAACTAGATGTATTAAGGATATTAAAGTGATTTAATTAATTAAAATAATTCAAAATTTTTTATTTACGTATTTTTTAGCAAAGTCTACAACAAATACATTGTTCAAAAGCTCATAAAATTTATAAAAATTTAAAATTTAGCTTATTTAAAATAAAATTTGCTTAACAATTTAAAAAATTAAATGGTTCAATATTGTATTTTAATATTGTGATTACCTGGATAATCTTGTATATAAATTAAAATTAGAATATATAATAAAGGCACTGAAATTATTGAGATTGCATGTTTTTTGGAAATTTTATATATAATTTTTACTGCATTTAACTTTCCGCATAAATTTTTTATTACATATTTTATTTTCAATAATGTAAAAAAGCAGTAGATTATAATTCAGCAACTTTCTAAAATATGTATTAACAATTATTATTTAATATTTCTTGTAAATTAAATGTATGTAAAAATATATTTAATCTGACTACGATTTCGAGAAATTGCTTAAAAAATTTTTTTTTATATTTTGTACATTTATATAATACAATACATAAACAAAAATTTAAATGTTCCTAATTTTTCCGTTTGTTGATTAAATGTTCCTAAATTTGATTTGTAATTGCAAAATACTATGTTTATAAAACTTGATACGACATCGTAAAGAATTTAAACAAAATGTGAAACTGCAAGTTCTACAAAAGAAAAAAAAATTGTTTTCTTCATTTTAAAATGCAAATTATCTTTTTTTTATAGTATAGTAATTCTGTCAAACCTTCAACTAATTTTTAAAAGTGCTGACATATTTCCTTCACTTTTAAAGAACTAGTTATCGCCAAAAGAGGTGAACACTGCTGCAAAATTATTTTTGTCTTAAAGCCAGCCTTTCTGAGTGTGGAGAATGTTCGACAAACTAAATGAGAGAAGTGGAAACGATAGGTAAAGATATTAAATCACTTTCTTAGTGAACCTTTTTCTCAGTACCTATCAGGCACTAATTTAAACAGGTAGAAACATATTTCTGGACATTCGGGCAATTTTTCTCATTGGTCGATAACGATCACTTGAAATATAGAGAGCTTAATATATTCTTTTGTGTCATTTTCTTTACTCTACTATTGTTTGATACTACGACCGAAAATTATTATAAATAGCGATTATAAATTACTTTTTTACATTTTTAAATATTTATAAAATGTAGCAACTAGATGCGCAACAAGATATATTGAAATGCTTTGCCCTGAAATTTAGTTTATTTATTCGTAATTGTATATCACTGTTAGAATAATTCAACTCACTAGTTAGAATTTGTTTGTAAAGTTTTTTTATTAAAGAACTTTAATTTTTTTAAAGATGTATTGAGTGGGTAAATAAGATAAATATACATTATATATTTTCGATTAAAAATAAAAATAGTTTGATCCTTTATTTTATAAAAAGATGATATCAAATAGCATATTATAAATAATGAATAAATAGTATTAAGATACTAATTAGTATAGTGTTTTGAATAATATTAAAAATATTAGTTCATTTTGTTGAAAAAAATCGGATATTGTATTCGTCTTTATACTGATTAAAATTATATTATTTAATTTAATAAAAATGAGTAAATGCAAATTAAAATATTATAAATTTTTTATTTTTTATACGTTACTTTTATAAGTCACATTTAATACGTTATTGTTTAGTTAAAAAATAATTTATAGCGTAAAAGGAAAATTACTTAAACAGTTCTTCATAAAATGAACACCATTTTTAATATTTACATTACATAATTAATAATTATTAATTAATTCCCCCGAAATTCTATAATAAATTTAAGGAAATGTAGAACACCTTCATTTAAAAAGTGAATTGATTTTTTAAATTCCATATGTTTTTTAATATGTTTTATTATATTTCTAGTATAGTGATTACATATTATATCGATACTTTAATCACATAGTGAGAACTGGAGCAAAAATGCAGAGTGAAAATTTCCGAAGTAAATGTCTTTCACTGTAAACAGCAAATTTTCGCTGTCGCTTCTCCCGTGGTCTCTTGTGGGCTTCCGCAGAAAAAAATAAACATAAGAACGGCTGATATATGCGTCTGATAAGATCCGGAAGTTCACATACATATACATCCGTGCATATACATCCAGAATGTCATTCATCTTCGTCGAGCGTTGAGCAATAACTCACCACTTTCACGCAGCAGCTGTCGCAAAAATTTCCCGAGGGATATTTTGCAATTTAACGGCTGGGGGGATAGAGATCCGATGGACCCGAAGGTGTATCTAGTTTCATAGGAGCAATCCTCCCAGAATTGCAACAGAAATTCATTTTAGTATGAGGTGATTTCTTTTTTTTTTTTTTTTTGAGGTGATGCAATTTGAGAGCTAAGCAAAGGAGTTTTTTTCTAAAGATAAATTTTATTTACAATGGATATTGTTATAGTTTTTTTATTTAGTAAATTAATTTTTTTTTAAATCAAGGACTTATTTTATATTTACTAATAGTATTTTATATTTAAATTGATATCGTTCAAATGACTGCAGGTATATTATTATAATTCTAGTAAATAAATTTTTTGAAAATAAAATTGAAAAATTCATAAAATACGTTAAATATCCAATTCTATTAATGCTGAATTATTAATTTATAAAAAGAATTAAAATAGAATATTTTAATCGTGTGACAATATTTATTAATGCATAAGCTTCCAGATTTTGAGCTTTTACAGCTAAACTCCATACTAAGGTTTTATCTTAATATAAAATTAATTTTTTTACTGTTTAAATCTTAGAATAAAAATGTTGATATTCTTTAGTTTATTTATTCTACGTTTTTAATTTTTATTAATATAAATTAAAAGCATTATTTTACAAGACACCCTACAATTCAATAGAATGCAACCTTTGCAAGTATATTGCCGCTTTCCAGCGTACTATCAAATCCTCCGTAAGTTTACAATTCATTCCGTCATGACTTTAAAAAGTGTATATAAGAACTAGAGCAATAAATTCTATAATTAGGCAAGTGACAACAAATGCGGCTTTTAGGCCGTGTGTATTCACATTGCTGGCAATTAATCCGAATCGATCGGCAAAGTTTCATTGCAAACAAGTACTGTTAAAGAAAAATGCTGAGAGTACCATAACATCTTAACCCATTAATTTTAGTGTCACTTGTTTTGGAGTACTGTGAATACATAGAATTTTTAAAAAACGTAGCTGATAAAGTAAATGAATGTATAATTATATATTATTTTATATTGTGTTTATTGATTTAAATACATTATAAATTGATTCTTTATGAGAAAATTAAATTTTTTATAAAAATTAGTTTTTATTTTTAATATTTACATTTAATATTTTTCTTTACTATATACGGATACATCAATAAGAAAATATTAATAAAATAATAATTATATTATAAGTTAGAGATATATCTATTACTTGCTGTATTTCTACATTAATCACTTTAAGATACTAATAATATATGTTCGACCATTAATTAACTTGCTTGCTAGATACCGCAAATTAGATGAGCATGGAGTCTCATCAATTAGATAAACTTTATCCAATTATTATATCTTATCACAAGTCATTAATATTTAAGTTTTACATATCTTTGCTTCCATTAAGTACTTTTTATAGCAACAGAAGTTTTTGAACGATGAAGATTAAATTATTCAACATTCTTAATGTACTCAAATGAAGAATTTTCTTGTGCAGCAGAAAAAAGTAAAGAAGTATTTACTACCATCAGTACTACTAGTTTTTTTCAGTAATCAAAGTTATAGAAATTAAAAAACAAAAATTCATAAGATGGTCAGCGGTTTTCACGCCCACTTGCGGAATTATACGTCACTCCAGTAATCGAAAGACATTCTGGCGGTAAATCTAGTGCCAAGAGTGTGTGCTACTGACAACTGTATGGTATGCTCCAGGTATGATCTTTCTCAACCAGCTCTATAATTTTTCCTTCGTCACTCTATTTCAGGCGTTTCACCACGAGTCACATCTGTTTCGCTGGCTCTTGGATTATTTATTGACCAGAACGGAGAGCTGTTTGAATTCTAGTTGATATGAAGTTGTCATATTTCCATGATGTAAGTCAACGTTACTTTTATGCGCTCTTAGAGATAAAATTTATATTATATAATTGAAATACCAATTTCAAAAATTGAAATTTATTCGAAGTGAAAGTAGTTGGAATTATAAGAGTTTTAGCACAAAATTTAAAGCATTCCATTTAAAGTTTTTGAATTAAAGGACTCTATTTCATGGTTTTTATCAATTCATAATAATTCTTAAATAAAGAACTGTACTACTGTGATTACTTACAGGTATTATACGTAGAACTAAGGACTGATTGTTAAAGTTTTCGTAAAGTAAAAAATTTAATGATTAGATAAAAAGTTGTTAGTAGTAGTAGATAAATAAATAAGTAGTAGTAAATAAATAACATTTTGTGTTCTATACTAACTTGTAATTAAAAAAAAAGTTAAACAAATAATATTAATTTCATAATATTAATTTTTATTTAAATTAATTAACTAACAATATTTGAAGAAGTACAAAAACATTATTTATCTTAAATGAAAATTTTTAGTATAATAACATAGAGTATATACATCTGACTACGCTTATTTATATAACTAGTTTTATCTAATTACCTCCCCAACAATTTTTTTTAAATTATTTTTTTGTGATATCAAATTATTATATAAAAATATTATCTTATAAATAATATTCAAGACTGTAACTATAAGCTTTATTACAATAATTATAGTTAAAATAAAAATTAGAATATAAAAGTATGGAAATCGAGATGATCTAATCGAGTGAGATATATACGTGTGAATAAATGAATATTGTTCATTACAAAACTACAAAAATTCATTTCTTTTATAAATTGATATAATACATATTGAAAATTTTCAGTAAAACGGTAAAGCACCATCAATAGAAAAAGCCTTCATTTGCTGCAACTAGGGCTATAAATGAAGATACAATAATAAAAACTATTCTTGCTAGACAGTTTAATAAACCTTTAAAATATATTTTAAAACAAAAAGAGGTAATATAGAAATACGTAATACTGCAACAATTTTTAACCGATTACAGTTTCAGTTTTTAATACATTCTAATTTAAGATAATAGTTATTACATAATATATGTCAGAAAATAATTTTATAAATGATAGCTCAAGAACTTGACATAAAACATTGACTCACGTATTAGAAAACATATATTGAATTTGAGATAATCAAAATTATGTCAAATATGCTTGATTTTATAAGATATGAAGTTTATCAAATTAACAATAATTAAAAATCCGTATATTTGAGAAATTTTAATTATAATTTATAGTAATTATAGTAATTAAGTATAATTTATAGTAATTAATATGTATTTTCATCAAAATAATTATTTAATTTAGTATAAAATGAACGTATAATGTATAATGTAAAATTCATTATATATAGTTTAATTATAGCATTAAAATATTTAAGGGCTACATTTTATTAATTTGCAATTATAAGGTAATTTTTTCAATTATAATTGTAATTAATTAATAATGTAATTCTGTTTAATTACAAAAATTTCTTTAAGTTCTCATTCATAATTTTTAACAATGCAAAGTTTAGTTTAGTTCTAATCAAGTTACTTAAAATTTTATGCTACGTACTTTACATACCTAATTTTCTATAACTTATAATAAATCTATCCTCTTAACGTTAAAAAATGTATCATTAATTTACAATTATACCAATAATTTCGCTTTTAACTATAGTACACGTAGAATTTAAAACCTTACATTAAAATTATTATTTTTACCCAGTTTCATATGCATAATTTACAGTTGTGAAATATAAGAGAATTTATTTAGCAAAGTAAAATTTTCATTTTTTCATTGAAAAATAACTGGCTTTTTAAAATAAATTATTTTTTAACGAGAATTATGAAATTATATTTTTTTCATTGTAACAATTAAATTAATTCGTTTAAAGCTAGTTTAGATAATTAATAATATTATTTGTTTGAAAATATTAAATATTACGTAACATAAGTTTTAATGAATCTTTATAAATTAACAAATATTTCACGTCCGACAACATAGCTAATCTGGATTATCAAGATGATATTAGATTTTCTAGCAGAGCTTGTTTCAGCTGATCCGAAGACACTTGACTAAGAAGCTTGTATTATTCATCAAGGATTTACAAACTCTAATTTCATCGCCAAGCTGCAAGATAACTTGCTAACTAATTTATACTAATTCTTAAATACTTTCACATACAAAATATAAAAGGATGGAGTTGAATGTGTCTTCTTTTCCATAGACTGAATCTAAAAAATAAATATTATTTATATAATGGATTATTTATATATATATAGCATTAGCATAACTCTTGATGCATAATTTTTAATATTAAAAAAATTATTTTATAATGTGTGCAAGTGTAGTGTCCAAAAAGTATGACTGTTTAAATTTGTAATAATAACCGTTCATGAGCAATAACTTAAGCTTTTCTAACTAAATTTATATATTTTATTATATTATTGACATATAAACATTATTTTATGATGTTTTAATAAAAATAAGAAATGATGATGATGATTCCATATTTATTGTTGTAAAGATATGTATTCATATTTTAGCTTTTAAATTTAACTTTATAATTTGTATATCATTTAATTTTGCATTTTTTCATCATTTTTCTTTCTTCGTCTTTTATATCTGCTTCTCTAAATTTTTATTGTTTAGTCTATAGCACTCACTATAATAATCTTATTTCTTTATTATCTCTTTCCCTTCCATTCTAAAGGCACTCAGTTTAAATTACTTTAATACCCATTTCCTTATTGTTTCATTTTTCTAATATGGTTTTTTCTAATTAGAAGAACAAATATAATTTAAAAATTTTTACTTGTTTAACTAATCGGAGTTTTTCATTGTATATTTTAGTGTTTTACGAAAATTGTTTAATATTATATATTATATTGTATTATTTGGTTGGATATAACTTAATTAGTATTATAGTATGATATTAAAATAGTAGTTTCTATTGTATTTACTTAATATTAGCATTTTAAATTGTACCTGAAATAAAATTACAAATATTATTATCTACTTAAACACAAAATAAATTGTTCCATATCTGTACGATGAAATTTGTATTCTATTTTTCATAAAATAATGAGATCCCAAACTGAAATAATTCACGGGTATTTGTTAAATCATAGAAGTTTGTTGACATTTTGTTGAAAAATTGCGTTACTTTAAGATATTTAAACAAAAATTTATGAAATATTATTATTAATATGAATATAATAGATACCGTTTAAGCAATCGTGCGAATATATATTATTTGATATTACGGATATAATAATATAAATTCATTTAAATAAATGTAGTGGAGTAATTTAAGAAAGTTAAACTTGTTTTAAAAACTTTTTCTATTAATTCATTCATCAAAGTCGTTACAAAAAAAGAATAGAATTTTCACTAAACTCTTATTAGAGTCCATTAATCCACATAGCGAATCCATCTACGTGCATTTTTATTATATACATTTAATCTTTGTATTAACAGTTGCAATTATTATACTTTCAAATTATACATTATATTGATATTATTAATAATATGAGGGAATTAAATAAAGATGATTCTTAATGTATTATTTTTTTGTACAAATTTTTTTATATAAATAAATTTATTTAAATTTAAATTAATTGTAAAAACAATGTGTTGGTGAATATTTATAAATAGTATTTATACATATATTTTTTATTTTGTGAATATACATATTCCGGAGTTGTTAGTAAAACCATTATGTTGAAAATAGATCGAAACTATAGATTAAATTGAAACTAAAATCATAAATTAATTTTATTTGACGTACGTGTAAACTATGTTTAAAATAAATTAATAAATTAGCCAAAAATAAATGTCTTATTGCTCAGATTGACACAGAGGGCAAAATATTTGTTTCTATTTTAAGACTGCTTTTCAATGTTAGATAAATAAAAGGCCATAATGAGCCACTATAAGGAGCTTTAGATTATACTCCAGTACCATTTTTTGAATTTAAAACATCTTTTCTTATTGTTTGTCTTACTTAAAATATTTGTGACACTAAAATGACATTTCCATTATAATAATGAATTACTAAGTTATGTAATTAGTTTTAAGAACTTTTCTCTTCAATTCATCTCTTAAATTATGTTCATTTTTATCTATTAATGTGAAAAATTTTAAATTTAGTCATGAGCCTTATTGATTGTCTAGTTACTTTCCATTCAAGTTATACATTCTAATCCGATACATTTTACGTTACCTTTGCAAAAAAGCACCATTGTTATAAATTATCAGATTACGTGTGATGGAACTAATTTTATTTTATTCTACTTCTTTCAGAACTTCAAAATTTTCAGCTAAACAAAATTAATTCATAGCTAGTACAGATTGCATCGTAAATCAATTATTACTAGGTATACCATTTCTCGATTCAAGCGATTTGACTTATAGTGTCTTCTTTGTTTTTCTCCAAAAAAAGTTAATTTAAATACAATTCACCGTATGTTTTTTTGCAAATCATTCAATATATTACAAAGAAAATTATATGTAGAATTTAAATATTTATTCTTAATATCAGATAACTTGTTTTAGATATTTATAAATTTGGCATGACGTTGTTTATATATATAAATATGAGATGCAAAATTTACTATCCTTTACAGGTATGTGCATTTTTTAATTGTCATTTGATACAAATGATTTACTTATATCGTACAAATCCAGACTTGAAAGCATAAATATTATATGTATAAAATCATCTTCAGTTATCAATTTTTGTCATTCATATTCTATTTACTAACAAAATATAATAATCTTGTATATTTAAATTTTTATATAATCTAATATGCTTAATAAGTAATACGTTTAACAAGTAATAAAAAAATAATATCATAATTAAGTAATAATTATTCAATTTTATAAATACAGTATAAATTAAAATTGAATTTGTTTTTAGATACGAATATCTAAATTTAATAGTTACCATTTTTACCTTTTTTAAAAGATGTCATTTATTATATATTATCACTAAGCGTTTAATTATAATTATATATATTTTTTATTTAATATATTACCTTTGTCTACATATATAGGTTTTTTTCAAAATGTTGTATTTATTGCATACAGAAAAAATAGTTCAATTAAAAAAAGTTAAATTAGTCATATATATACATCTACATAATGTATATATATATATATATATATATATATATATAATAAATATAATTATAAAACTTTTTGCTTTGCTAGAGATTTATGATGATTACGCCATTATTAATAATGGTAGTTTGTGACAATAAATATTGATTAAGTCATTCGTACATATTTCCGGAACGTTTTCAGGCTTAAATTATTTGTTCCAATTAAGACAATTAAAAAATTTTAATTCTTACTATGTCAGTTTTATAATATAAGTTACATGAATAATATTTATCTTCATAAATTACTATGATAGAGCTGCATCAAGATACTTGTAACATTTTTATCTAATATAAGAATTATTAGAATTTAAATTCAACAATTAAAATTGTTACGATAATTAGCCAAGTTAAAAAATTTATTATTTATACATTTTTCAATTCTGCCTACTATTTGGTTTCGTTATTTACATAGAAATTTATATTGAGTTATATGTTTGGTTCTGAACTAAAAATAAAATTTTATATTAATGTAAAAGGTGTTTCAATTGTTATTGAAAAAATTTTGGATTACAACCTATTCAATTATATTATATTTTTCTATGCATAAATACTGTTACATTAGTTTTATGTTGCACATAATGCTTAAAAATGTATGAATTAATTATTAATTAATCTCAATGTACTTTTATTAATTATTAAAAAAATTTTTTTTAATATTATTTGTCAAATAAATATGAAGAATACATTTTAACTGAATGAAGAAATAATGAAAAAGATGTGGTAAATCTTATTTGAACATATATTAAGATTTCATAAAAAATATTTCAGTTTCAAAGATAAAAGATAATTAAAAATTGATTGAATTTCATTCATTTGAATTTAGAAAATATAACATTTAATTAAATATTTAATCTACAAAAAAATTGTATTGAAATAAATAAGTTTTAAATTAAGTTAAATACTTTAAAGGAATCAAGTGTCTAAATAATGGAAGACATAATAAAAACTATATTTTTAGAATTTTCATCATCTAATACTATTGTGCTTAAAAACTCTTAAGAGAGAAAATATGTCGATTGTTATATTAAACAAACATCACGTATTCAAAGGACATTAGTATTCATCTGGATTTGGTGTCAGAAAGGCGCCAGAGTAAAATGTAATAATGGCACTGACTTTAGAATAAGACACTTTAATAATCACTTATAAAACCATTTTTTTAAGTAGACGATAATGGTTAAAATGTAATTCATACTATATCGCCATATACCACGTATGCGCATAAATAATAATTCAGTTATATATTATAATACAGCAAAATTAGAAAGATAAGACGACGCATACATTTCCGTTACCTTTTTACTGCTTTTTTTGTCTACCCCATCTCCCACACTACTTCTTTTATGCACTGCCACATTAAATTGTCCGTGATTTCCTTAGTATCCTGGCAGAGTATTCGCTCGAGATATAAACTCGCGCCGTTCTCAAGCTGCTTTGAATTTTTACGATCATTTTCCGAGCCCCGGCATTTTTTCTGCTCAACATGGATTAACACTTATGTTGGTTTTTCTTTTACAGCATGATACTTTCGTTTCACATTGCCAGAGACGTCGACCCTGTTTTGAATATGTGCTCACGTAATGGCTTATTCAAGTTTTACCCATGCTCAATATCGTCCTTTAGTCTGCTTCTACGATTTCGCATAAAATTGTTTGTATTTTTTTATTATTCGAAAGCACATTTTTTTACTAGTAATGGTTTCCATATTTATTGGTACATTGAGGTATAATAATCATGCTAAAATGTAATATAACTTTCTATATTTGAGTATATATTGGATTTATTACACACTGAATTGATATTTTATTTTTCTTAATTTAAACTTGTTTCTTAATTTACAATTAAAGCTTGATTAAAAAGTAAATTGTACAATTTGATTTCTTTACGTTTACTAAGTAAATAATAATAATTTTTTGAATATTATAATTATGAATCACTTTATGAGTGTCATCTATTCATAAATGATGTGATTTTTTTATATAATTTTATAATTTTTTTATAAAATTAAATACAATTCAATGTGTATTTTTATAAAACTGCTTGTTTATTCAACTATTATTTCGGCAACTTATTTTTCCTCAATATATTATTAATATTAATAATAGTATATAGAAAACCTTAGTATATCAATTATTATAATTATAATATAATTACTGAAATTATTAAAATTTAATTTAAAAATATTTTTTGCAAATTAAGCTTTTGACGTATAATTTATTTACAATACGCATAATCATTCATATAGTTTTAAATTGATGAAATATATATAAAATTCAATATTTTCAAAATTTCTATTCGCTTTAATTGCATTATTTTTAATTTTTAGTTTTAATCATCTTTATTAAAACAATTACATTGCGTAGATTTACATACAAAATAATTAATTGTTCATAATAATTTTTTTGTGATTATTCATATTTTATTGTTTTCAATTTAGTTTAAATAAATTTTTTAAAAATTTAAAAAAATTTTTTTTAAATTTATCTATATTCAGTTTGGATACATATAATCAGCAACTCTTTTATATTATCTGTTATTTTACTTTAATACTTTTTCTATGTAACAATTTTCCTGTTCTCCATTCATGATATGTTAATTTAAATAAAAAAGAAGAGAACCAATTATCATCTGTTTAAAAAAAAAAATAAAGGTCACAAGGAATAACCGGACCTGTATTTACAACTAAGAAAGAATATTACCTTAAAGATAAAACGCGGGCACTTGGAAATCATTAAGCAGCGGAACTTCTCTCCAATCGAATGCGTTGATAGGAGTCAGCTAATAACCATTCGTGAGAATCGTGTCATGAAAAACAAGTGTGCGGATGCATAGTTGGAAACTATAATGGAACATTGTTTCCCTTTGTACCTTATTTTCTTTCCTATATTTGTCTTTCTCTCTCTCTCTTTTTCTCCCTCTCTCTTTCTCTCTCTCTTTTTCTCCCTCTCTCTTTCTCTCTCTCTCTTTTTCTCCCTCTCTCTTTCTCTCTCTATTTCTCTTTTCCGCTATCAAGCACTTTTCTTTTTTTTTGTAACGAAGGCGAGTGGTATTTTTTCGGGCCTTACTTTTTTAATTAGGAATAAGCTCTTGTGAAAAGTGGTCTTATATTTTTGTACAAATGAATCTCGACCAGATTTATTTCTTTTTGTGCAACAGCTTCCGTTGCATCAGATTATTAATTTATACGATTATAGACTTTCAATGCGTTTAGATCAAAAATATTTTTTAATTGAATGGTAATCAAGAATAGAAAATGAACGCGAACTGCAAAAGTTTAAAAAAAAATAAAAATAATATACTAAGTTATATGATTCAATGTCTAACTATAAATGTTATTATTCAATTATTAACTATTTATGTTCTAAATATTTTGTATATTTAATTGGCATTGGTAATATTTTATTATCAATTATAAATAATTGATTTTAAATTATATTTTGATTATATAATATTAATACTACATTTAATGCAAAAAATTTATTATTTCAATTAGAAAAAAATCTAATATGAATTTTATAAATTGAAATTTTTAAATAATACTTAATGTTTAAAACTCGATGTTTACTATTTTTTTAATTATACTGAAAACTTTTATTAAAATGAAAAAGTTTCAGTTAAAAAATAATGCTTTTAAAAATATTTTTAACGAAATTTTAAATTACTTAAAAGTATATACTTTGTTTACTTTCATAAAATTTCTGTACTATAATTAATCAGATAAAAATATATTATAGTTCTTCTTTATTTCTTCTTCTATATTTCTAAAAAGTGAAGAAAGTTAATAGTTTCTTTTATACTTTTTTAAGTTGAAATTAACACTGTAATAATGAGCTGAAATCAGTCATATTGAAAAAACTATTTTAGGGCGTTCTTTATTTTTTTAAAACGTTCTCCTAATTGAAAAATACTTACTACAAGCAGTTATGCTTTCCTTCATTGTTCGACGATATATTTTATGCGGGGTTAGGAAGCTTAGGAAGCTTTAAGTACATCACATCTGCTTTGTTCCGTTGAAAATATTTACTCTACGGTATCTTCGTTCATCTCTATTCTTTGACTTCTAGTTCCACATTAAATCGATATTTTGATAAATAGACTCTATTGTTTAAAGATACCAAGTAAAATTTTTAAATGAATTCATTTTTTCTTCTCATACTTTTTTACTTTATTTATAAAACAAAGAAACTTATTAATTGATGCAGTGAATTAATAATACTACAGGCACGAATATTAAATAGTATTGTGCTTATCTAAATTTTGAAAAGGTTTTAAAAGGTTTTCAATGTTTAAATTTTGTTTATTTATATTTTTCTTTAACTTTAATTTTAATAATTGCACTTTTATAAATTAAAACTGAAGTAGAATTATTTTTTCAGATAGTATTCATTAGAAATTTTCATAAAATTACAACATATATAAGTGCTTAATCTATTTGATGTTTTAAACGTTATGATATAAAAACAATGTAAGTTATCAGTTTAAAAAATACAGAGTGTAATAAAATTTATTAAAAAATTAATTTTTTTTATAATAGCAGTATAATTTAATATCCTATAATTATAATAGAGATATAATCTTTATAAAGTATTAACAAATTTGTTTATGTAAAGATTCTACTGTTCCTTAATTGAAGTATTAATAGTTGTAATTAATAATTAATAGTTGTACTTAATTAATGTATATGAACAAAATCTAGTGGATAAAATTAATTTTATCCAATATTTATGTTATTTAGTAGCAAAATTTTGTATTTATTTATAAAATATAACCAATAATTATATATAAATCTCGAATAAAAACAATTTTTTAATTTATTGTGTCTTATACTTGCTACAATGTCTCAATTATGAGAGTAAAATATAAAACTGCTAAAGATAAAACCACGATTAAAAAACCAAAAATATTACAAAGTATTTTTTACCTTATTGCTTAAATTAATACTATTTGTTAACTTTAATTAATCAATGAATTTTTAAAGAAGCATAAGGTCAATAATGAATAATGGCATACTCTCATGGTATTTTTAATAAAGACTATTCGTATTGTACATAAGCTATTGTACAGGAGAAATATTATACGCCGTGATATTGACTACCTTTTTAATTAATGAAATTTAATTTAGCTTCATTAGTAAATTTATACTTAAAAAAAAAAAGAGTTTTTATTTTCTTATTAATAATTTTTAGAATATGTATACATATTCTCATATGTAGAGAGTTCTATTTCACGTTATGTATATATAATTTAACTTCATTCATCGTTGTACCGTTCTATATATTATTTCAATAGATTATAACTCAATATGAAAAGAAAATTATAATGAAAATGATTATAAAGACGAAAATTTATCGGTAAACATTATTCTTTACAGTTTTTATAATTAATCGTGCTATAAATGTAAATATGAATTTAGTTTACACAAATAGTGGATGATAGTGAAAGTAATTTAAATCTTTTATAATTTTATGTAATGAACATTACTAATGTGAATATTACGTCGTAATTAGATTATGAAGTAGGTGCATAGAGAAAAGACGAGGTCCTAATTTAATCACAGTATCATGCTCAATATTAGAAAGATAAGGAAACGTTAAGAAATTATTGAATTAAATTTCAACTTTTAGACCATTTTAGAAACAGTAAAATTTTATTCAAGTAAAAGGATTATTTAAGATTAATTTATTTCAAATATAAAAAGAGACTTTGACGTTAATTATGAACGATAAAATCTAAAACATGAGTTGATTAATAACATGTCTTTCATAATAACTAAAGTAAAGAAATGCATACCTAGAATGAGAGAAGATATCAATAAAAGGTAAATTATTCTGGAGTATTATATTATTTTTGGCAAAAAAATATAGCTTTTCAAAATATAAATCAACTAAAGTTTTAGCAGCGTAAATCTAGTTATGCTAAGAGCTCAATTTTTACATGAATGTCATCGCTCTGCATCAAGACCAGTTCCTGAAAAATTATTACTCAATACTAGCATAGTTCACCCGTGGGAAATTCGGTATCGCTCTCACAACGGTGACGTAGCGTCAGCAGCCGAGAGTAACATAGGCGCAAGCCGTCTGTTATGGCACGGCAGGACCAACGAAATTATCGTCCACGAACGTCCGCTGTAAACTAACTTCGGCTACACGATCTTGTAACATATTTGTATCGAGGGTATCCCCAGAAAAGCCAGAGGATTTCAGATACCTCCGAGCTATTGTTAAATAACCAGTGATGATAATACTTTCATTGTGATAAATAAGGTGGTAGATTTCGCAGCACGGGCACAATTACATTTTGGAAGATAAATTCAATAGTGAATATTGCGGATCATTTTTTCGAAAAATTTAACAATTTAATATGCACTGAAATATTTTTGTGGACAAACCTAAGATATACTCGTACGCATATTTATTTTAAATAATTTGTTCAAGTTGTGTACATCTGATGAAATCAGACAAGAATTACTAACGTGATAAGGATAATCATCTCGTTAAGTAGCGAGATTATAAGTTAGGCATAAGTATAAGTTAAGCATTTTGGAGAACTGCATCGTGGGAGTTAAAATTTTTTCTGTACATATATATTCGTTACTTTTAATTAAAATTTTCTTTGTCTGTACTTAATATTTTTTGATCGTATTGGCTTTAAGGTATTGTTTGATTAATAGTGCATTAAAAATATATATTCTCTTCTATACTCTCTTCCTCTATAATCATAAAATAGACATATGCTCATAGTACACTGTACGTACAAGCACTAAAACGCAACCAAAAATATTTTATACTATACAAAATTTTCCATGCACTCCTACCTAGTACAGTGTAAAGGACAGAACTTTGTTCATGCAGTATATTGTCAAAAGTAAAGTAACAGTAATGAGTTTAGTACATCGACCGGAGTTAAAACGCACAGAAAAATATTCACATTTCAGCTAAATTAAATTTATACATGCATAGTAAATATAATCTGCAAAATAAATTAATTAAAATAAAATTATATTTAAAAATTTATATCTGACTATCATTTATTTTCATTCCAGTAAATTTTTATATATTAGAGTATAACTAAAATGTTTAAAATGAGCTTACTTAACATTCAAACACGGATTATGGATTGTTATTTTTATATTTTTACTTTTCAGCGATGAATAATCAATGATACTGCAAAAGTATGCAATTAATAATAAATTTTTTCTCGAAAACAGAAACTTATTATCTACATGGTAATGTAACTAAAATAGCTGAATATTGTTCTGCATGCGCTGAATTGCTGTTTGACGAAACTAATGTAAACCTAATTGAGCTCACGAAACACCAGGACAAGGAATAAATGGTGAAGAATTTATAAACATTTTGTTGGTCATCTTATGAGACACAAAAACATAAGTGATTTAACTACAACTAAATAATTGATCAACGACAAGAAGAAGTAGAGTTTGGTATCCAATATGCTTTTAATTTATCACGAATAATAACTGTAAATGAGTAATCAATTCAGTGCACAAGAATTGGTAAATTCATTCGCTACATAATTAGTTGAATTAACAGAAGTAAAATACTTGTTCAGGAGTTATGGGCCCTGCATTATATCAAATAATTTATATATATATTTTTTTTATTCAATTATTATTTCATTCTATGTTTAATAGCTTTAGTTGGTACTAAAGTGCTGGTGTGCGTAATGTTCTGAATATGAAATTTCGAGTTTCACAACTTGTCCACAGGTTTCTTGAAATTTAAGAGACGTGCAACTGGCGAAAAATTTTTTGGCTAGCCATAGAATTTTATTTTAGTCTTAGATTTACGAAGAGAAAAACTTTCTTTTTTTTCTAATTTACAGTATTAAATTAAAATTATCATTAAAATATTTATATCATAATTAAACGTATTATATGTGAACAAAATTTAATTTAAAATTAAATGATAATTAATTAAAAAAGGTATTTTTAAACTGTTTATAAATATATTGTTCCATTGTTAATGTAAGTTTTAAAATTATTGCACAGCTGCGAATACCATATAAGAATATATTGTTTTAGTTATTATTATCAAAATTTTAACTAAACAATTTTTATAAAAAAAACCTCCAATTAATTAAGTATTTTAGTAAAATTTTAAATAATAATGCCATTAATTGACATAGACTGTATTGTGTATGATAGATAATTAAAATTGCGCACATATATAATGAACTTGATGCATGCAATGATAAAATTTGTAAAAATGATGTATCACCTGCTATAAATTTTACTTCAATTTTTAAGTATAAAATTTATCGTACCTAGTATAACTAATAAAGGATACACTGGTGTTTGTGAATGGTGAGACTTTCCAATTTTTTAAAGGATTCATGAGAAAGTATTATACAGGGACATTTATATTCTTCTAAAGTTATAAATTATGACTTCGAATATTTCAGCTTTCAGACTGACAGTAGTAAACGATAGATGACTTAATAATTAAGAAATCTGAATTTCAATAACAGCACAGCTCATTTTTAACGCTGTTATTATTAATGCTCTTTTAATACAGTAATTTCCTGGCGAATTGCCTGCAGTCATGAAAAAAGTTTGAGCCAAGATTTTAGAATGTAGATAAATCTATTTAAATGTAATTTACGAAAAACTTAGAAAAAGACTAGGAATAATTTAATAAGGAATAAAATAGTTATCTCTTCCTACTACAATTTTATAATGCTTAATCGAGACGATTTTACATCCAAAAATACATTAGAATCGTCAATTTTGAATTACTTTGATTAATAAAGCTTATGATTCCAAACTCTTCTATATTATTATTTCAGCGATTTCATATTTTGTCTATAATAATCGCAATTTATAACAATTATGATTTTAGTATTGTTCTTACCACGATTGTAAATTATATTTATATATAAGTTTATATTATAAGTTATAGTAGAATGGGACAAATCGTAAAACCATGAAACATAAACTATCAAAGTACTTTTTAATATTGTATTTTAATATTGTATTCTTCTATTTTTATTTAAGTAAAGTATAAATAGTTCAAACACTAAGATATTTTCCGATCCTTCATAGTATTTATAGTGTAGTTCCTGTTGGTTCATTTCGTATGTAAGCATCTCTCGTTAGTTTATGTCGTTCTTTGGGCCGTTTTGAGACTTCTCTGTCGTCATATTCATCCACCTTTCAAACTTCGCTGCTCTTAGATGTTGCCCTTAATCATGTGCTTATCAGATCGTTAGACATGATAATCATCAGATCCATTTGCAAACAATTCTATAAAGTGTGTTTAAACTGAAAATTCCTTTGTGTATTGTACTTAATATATTATTTTATTTTTCATTATTTAGCCCTCGAAATTTTCGATTTGTATCTTTGAGATATAAAGAACATAATATGCAGGAGGATAAAGTATTTTTAATGAAATATTATTTGCGATCAAAAATCATTGAAAGTGGAGAATATAAGACAAGAAAACGTATTTTGCAAGACAAAATATTCAGTATAGAAAAGAATAAAAAAACACATGCATATTATTGTATAAAAGTTTAATAGATTTTACCTAATTTAAAAAATGAAAAAAGTTTCAGTACTTATATTTACTCAAAATTTTATTTAAAGAGTCATTAAATATTTATTGATGCGCATCTTATGCTCAAAGCATAATATATTATTAGCAAATATATTCATTAGCAAATATAAAAGAATCATTTCTATTTCTATGTGAATTAATATTTTTATCACACTGTATTTTTAAATAATTATTGTTTATTTCTTTAAAAAAGTAGTGTAAAAACTCATAAAACTTTCTTTGAGCATAAAATATCAATGAAAACTTTCAGTTTTGATTGCGATAATTTTAAATGACTTTTTATTTACACATGAGAAAATATTTACAACATCGTTAAAATACAAATAAGTCTGAAACTTTAGTTTAACGATTACCCATGTTACATCTGATCGTCATAGGCTGAAAGTGATCACAGGAAAAGATATAACTAACTCTTAACATTGCTTTTGAAAAACTTTTTAGTCAAATGGTTGGTTTGTTAGGTCTGATCAATGTGTATTATTTTGTAATTGTAGAAACTATCGACATGAAGTTTTAATTAAATAAAAAAATTCCTCTCATTTAATAAACAATAATTTTGAACAACATGTATTTCATTGTATTTTTTTTATATTAAATTATTAAAAATTTTAATTTGTAATTAATTTATTTTAAATCCTTTAATACGTCATATTCCCTATTTTTAACTGAATTTTAAAAAAAATATGTAATCTATACATGAAAATATCTAATAATTAAAATTTAATTATTTTCATTTATTTATATTTTTGCACAACACTAAATAATCTTTCTAATGAAACTGTAGAAATAAACAATAATTTAGTATTATTATTATCGTCATTTTAAAACCCGATATAATAAATAAAACATTTT
Source organism: Kradibia gibbosae (assembly GCA_018907135.1). NCBI lineage: Eukaryota > Metazoa > Arthropoda > Insecta > Hymenoptera > Agaonidae > Kradibia > Kradibia gibbosae. The sequence goes on along the minus strand of JACCHX010000002.1, from coordinate 10,639,631 downwards.
GCACTTTAAATTATTATATTCCATTTTTATTACTACTTCTATTTTTTAAGCGCCTTAATATTCATATTGTTAAAAAAATTTCGCAGCTTTTTTGAATTCCCATTGTCTTTAATTTCAATGTTTTAATAGTATACAACAAGATTTTTTAACATCCTAAACTATATAATAGAGGGTTTCAAATACGCATTTTCAATACATTTTGCTTGAAAAATTACAGAAAATTTAAAGTAAACATTACGCAGAACATTAAATTACTTCAAAAGCAATTTCTCTTGAGGTAGTAAATTTTACAATCCTTCCTTGTTAAATTTATTAACCATTAACTGAAATGTGTCATATAATGATTTTATAGTTTAAGAATAAAATTTATAGTTTGTACTTATCAAATTATTTACGATAGAATGGAATTCTAGAAATATCTGTAACAGTTAAAAACTATTCTTTTTTTTAATGGTTACCTTTGATTAACACAGCTATTATAAATCGTTAATAATAATTTTTAATTTCAATAATTCATACGTATCATTTAATACAAATTATTTAAATTCCATTTTTACCATCTACATTTACGGTCTGCGAACTTTGATAATTATTTATTTTTAGCATTTCGATCAAGGGAGTAACTAATCATAAATTATGAATAATATAAAAAAAGTTTTTCTACGTCTTATTTTTTGAAAATAAACTATTTTTAATTTCTGGTATTTTTATTAAACAAATACTCATTGAATAACATGTATTTTCTTTATTTAATATAATTTAAATATAAGAAATAAATATTAACATCATTTTTGTAATTATTGTTTATATTTTTTAATAAATTATACTTAAATCATTGAATATTCTTTGATCTTGTAAATTATTTTTAAATTGCATTAATATTAATGAATAAATAAAGGCATAAAATGGAATTTGTTTCAGGACTTCAAAAAGATAGGTAAATGATAGAGATTATCCAGAACAGAAGCAAATTAAAAGATGAATAGAATAATATTTTCAGTGAAATCTTCTAAATAAAATAACACTGTAAATGATGGATTTACATACTGGACCACTCTATCCGGAGGGGTAGTTCAATGTGTTAATAAGACACGATAAAGATTGTACGTTGCTCCCAGTAACTTAGTTATTTATAAACCCGATTTTAAAAAAAGTGAGAAGAAATCATGAAGATTCTCAAAACTCATACAATTAGAACTGCACTGACTTTCTCGAGCAAGGGATACCTTTAATAATTCTTAAATATCAATGTGTGTCCTGATATCATATCAAATTGTCGACTTACATTATTGTATTTTTTTTTTAATTATTTAAGCTTAGAAATTAAACCTCCATTTATTAATAATTATTGAGTTACTAATATGCTTTCATAATATTGTATTCTTCATTGCATAACATAAATTTACCTTTATTCATTGTTATAATTAAATTATGAACGAATAATTTGCACTCAGTGATTTATGGCATCAAAATTACTTTCTAGTTCATGAGAAAGATATTTTATTTCACCTGTTAAAAATCAAATCTTCAAAATTCCATTTCAAAAGAATATTTCATTGGTATTATATTCCAAATGCCTCATTCAATAAATCGGACCATTTAAAAATTAGGTTGTAAATATTTTATAAATGTTAATTTAATTAGCGTTTAAAATCAATTTTATTCGATATATTTTCGAGTATTTCAAATAATTCAAATTAGTTCACATGTAAAATTCAATATAAATTTATACTGAGCTTATTTAATTTTTTTTAAAATAAAATATTTTTTATGAAATTGCACTTATTAATAAGAATTATTTGTACTACTTGATATAATTTAAATAATAAAAGTTTCCTTTTAAATGATTACTCCCAGCATATTTTAGAATATGTTCCTATATTTCATTTATTTTTAAATTCATTTTGTATAATGTTAACTTACATTCAAATATTTGACATACTTTGACAAATAAATCGATCATTTCTTCGATAACATCACTTTAATTAAGTATAAAAATATTATGATGTATATGTAACTCTCAAAATAAAGTTTATAGGAAAATATAAAAGTACAGGTTACGTCTACTATAAATTTAAATTATATAGCCATTAATATCTTTTTTGATAATCTATTCATTGTTTTCTTTATCTAATATAGTTTTACGAAATTCTGGATTTTAAGCAAAAATTTCACTATGATGCGAAACGAAATAAACAATGCAGGTCATATTGTATACCTTATATGGAATACCTTGTTTTAAAAGAAAACGTGTGACTGAAGTCGAGTAAGTTGATCATATTCGCATTATGCAGGAACGTAATGATGACCTATTCCCAGTTATTTAGTCATACCAAGAAATATAGGTATTCGAGCAAGCAAATGCTTCAATCTTTCTTAAATTCGTCTTGTGCTAAGAGATATAACAGAAATGTTTTTCCAAACTCTAGTGTTTCTAGGAACTTTGTTCATGCTCCCCTTTGAACTGTCAACTTTGCATTAAAAAGACTTGGTTTAGTATGTGCTATGTATCTTGGTAAATTAAGTTACTGCCTGACCGGGTTTTCATCGAAAAATACTATAAGTCACCACTAAAGCTTTTTCCGTACTCAGTTATATTCAACTGCACTTCCTTCGGTTTTTCTGCATATAACCGTGTTTGTTCAAGCGAAGTAAACAAAATACATATATTAGAAAATAAGTCTCATATTTAATATTTGCGTCTCGCAATTATATAAAAACGACGAAAAAATAAGAAAGAAAAATAATTTAGTTTATACAGTTTCAAGCTGTCCACGAAGACAAGACAATGATGAGATCGTGCCGATTGAGGCTTTTGCGCGTTCACTTATTGACGTACGTCGTCGTGGAGCTTGACGTTGGTTCGGGTTGCCTCCGACTTGCGGGTGTTTTCTCCACACGCAAGTGAAGGTGGAAGCGGCAAAGTACCAATGTTCTCTGAGGGGCCCCCGACCTCCACTTACTTCGGTATCTCGGCACGATCTGAAGTCAGAGCGCACCTCCGCTGACCTCCGTTGGCCCGAGTTCTCGCATACTTCAAGTTACGCCCTGTTTTATCTCATTGGGAGTTACGTTCAAATTGGAATCTGTAATTCCTAAATATTGCTCGTTGTCGACCAACACTGAAATCCAGTTGGTCGCCGGTTCGGACGCGCTGGATGCAACAGAAATTAGTTCCTGATGCCCATTTGGGAATGCGGGCCGCGCTTTTCACGCGGTTGACACATTTTAGCGGTTTCCCCTCGCTACACTCATCACTCTGCTCCAACTGATTTTAGACGACAGTCTGAGGAGAGGAAAGTGGAGGGACAAGCTGGGCTCGTTACATAATATATTATATATCAAATGTAGTTTAAAGTTGGTTATGAACCTTCAAATTAAAAGCTTCTATAGTGGATACAGATAGTATAATAGTATATATAGTATAAAATGAAGTTGAAAGTTTGAAAAAATCCCTAATCTCGAATCAGTTTTGTAAATACAGTATTATAGTTCCTATACTGCAGTAGAAAATGCGTTTAGTTTGTTTTTCATAAATCTTGTAATATAATTTTTAATGCAATAAAAATAATAACCGTATATAACAGACAATATGATTTTTTTAATTAAATATTCTTACGAATATAATTAAAAAGTAGAAATATTAATAACTTTCGTGAGCACATTTACCACTTCACAATATTAAATGAATGAGTAATTGCCTGAATATTTTCTAAATACAAATTTCTGTTTTTAATATATACAAATTATATCTGTAGTAACTGTAATTGAAATTATCTTTGTTTTAGCTATACTAAACATTCATTAATAATGAAATTTATTTTATAAAAAACCTCCATAAAATAATCTTTATTCACACTTGAAATTTTTTTAATGTGGTGAATTTAATCTTTCACAATGTATTAACCAAAATTCTATAAAAAATCTAATTTAAGAGAACAAATGCAACTTTTGATCTACTTTCTTGTTGTCTTAGGTTATGGTATCTAAATTAGATAACGAAAAAATATCTTTCCGGAAATCAAAGGATAATGATAACTTTCATTGCTTTATTTAGTTTCACAACTAAATGAAAATTATTTTTAACCTAGGAACATGGTTGATTGTAAACGTATAATATATTTAAAAAAAAATATAAATATAGTAATTATTACTTACTTCTTTAATCTTTTTCTTTTATGCAATCATTTTATATTACGATTTTTTTATTACGATTAATAAATAAAAATAAAATATATTCTTATATATTTCATTTGATCTTGGCGCTATTACACGATCGATTATAATCAATGAAATATTAAAAAGAAATATATGTTATTATCAATTTGTTTCTTAATATATAGAAATAAGGCTAGCTATATTAAATAATACATATGCAAACTATGTAAATTATACCAAAAATCGTTAAAAGCTTTTTAATCCTATTAGTACAGTTGTGTTTTCAAAATATAAGGAGATCATCTTACTGCAAATAAAAATCTCCATCCTCCCACTATCTCTAATACAGTATTATAGACATTAAAGGCATATTAATGTCAACAGAAGCTTGTATTGCAGTCATGTAAGAGGTGAGATACGATTGTTGAATGGTATGTAATTTTCTACTTATTTAAAGTAAGCAAAGAAGTTAACTTTAAACAAAGCAGCTTCCATTATGATTTAGTATTTTAAATGGTATGGATAAATAGTCACAGCGTGGACTCATGTAAATCGACGCTCTTGTGAGAAAAGTTTTCGATCATGACATTTATTACTTTACGTCTGTGGCATAGCTGAACGGGAGTACACACAATTTTTTAAAAATTTTACGAACTTACTGTGTTTGTTATAACTTATCAACTTAATTTAGGTTAGGTAATTTTAGATAACTTTTTTATGTCTGGGTGAGATTGCCTACTATACTATCGTTCAGTGGGAAGGGTAATGCAAAATTATATAAAATGAAATTAAACAAATTATCATATTCACGTTTTCTGAAATAATTGATATTGAATTTTTTTAAAAATGCGTTTGTTCCAAAGAAGTTTTATTGAATGAGTTTGCATAATGTCAGTATGGATACACATAAAAATTTATTTTTAAAAAAGTTTTTTATAATTTGTTAATAATGACTACAATATTTTGTTAAAAAAATATTTTTATATAAAATTATTATATTATACGAATATTAAATGATAGATACATGAATGTACATCACATAATACTAAAACATTTTAATGCGTAAAGTTTTTTGGCTCTAATTCATTTAATAAATTACGTTACATGCACACTTGCATATAAAAACAGGTTTATTACTGACTATGAAAATAACAGTTAGATCTAATCCAATAATAGTTATCTTTATTTTCTATATTTTTTTTATTTACACAAAATTTTTTTTTTTTTAAGTTTTGAAATTAACAATTTAAAAATCAACCTTAATTATTTTAACAAATTTTGAAACTCAGTATAAAATGAATCTAAATGAAAAATCTTATTCGTTACAAGTGAAGTTTCAACAGACAATATTTAACTTTTCAAATTTTCCAGAACAAGCACACTTGTTTTCCTCAGTGTTTCAGTTAAAAGAGTAAAAATTGAGTCGCTTGCATGAATTCTTTTTTTTGCATTTATTATTTTTTAAAAAGAATATTCAAAGACAGAACAAATAAATATACTAAATATACTATAAACATAAATTTATTAATATATATAATTTATTTAACAATTTACATTTCATTTAACATTAATTTTGACCAAGTGATTGTTCAATCTGTAAAAATAATTTTGAAAAATTGATATTTCCTTTTGTAGTTATATTATTATATTAAAGATACTTCTGTAATATTAAAATTATACACCATTGATGAAAAACGACGTTTATTAGACTTTTTTAGTACATACAAGAGAGTAAATCCGAAAAATTCTACTGGAATGTGGAAGGTTCTCTCATCTACCCTTGAGAATACGTATATATGGTTGAAACCTTTTTGCTCGACACAGGCAAACGCAAATGCAGGTAGGTACGCATATGTTCATTTACACGTGCGCTTATATAAACAAACACATGTACATGAATAAGGGCGTGGTTTTGAAAACGTACAGAAGTAGAATCATATTCCAAGCCAAAGAAAATTCGCCTCGGAATACGCAAATTTACATACATACCCTTTTCCGCCACGTTATTTGATCCCATCTGATTTTATTCAAAACGAGAGTAACAATATTTTGCCATTCTTTTATTCAGTTCCCTCGGAGATATATTTTTGCGATTTGCTTTATGCATTTGTGACGGCAAGTTATTTTTCACAATAACGTCGGAAGAGTTTCCCGACTATTTTCATTAATAATATATTTTTTATCGGCTTCTATTTTTTCAAATAAACGAATGTCAGTTACTATAGCAATGAAACATGAACGATTAAAATAGTTTTATTCTCTTATTCTATTTTTTTTTAATTAAAAAAATTTTTTTTCAATATTTGATACTCATAAATGTTAATAATACTCTCAGAAATGAAGTAATTACATCTTACATAATGAAAAAAAAATTGTAGACAAATATTTGCAAATTGTAAATGGTTAATTATACAAATCATGTAATTAAAAATGCGGTGTATCAGTATAAATATGCAAAATACAAAAATATTTTAAGAAAATATATTAAATAATGTTAAAAATTAAACTGAAACAATAAAATATTAAAAATAAAAATATCTTTTTGAATTTAAATTCATTTAGGATAAATATGAATCCTATATATTTACATAGATATTTCTTAAACTGATCAGAAATATCAATAATGATTAAATAAGATTTTATTGTTATCAACATATATTTTCTTTTTTAAAGTATTCTATCACTAATTAGGATATCTTTATTAGATTTTTTAATCACATAAATTGTATTGACGCAAATTATTAAATGATATAGAGATACAGGGAATTCACTAAATTTTTTCCTCTACTTTTTTTAATATAATTCCTTTTATAAAACTATTAGTCCCCTTACATATATATTTTATTTATTAAATTAAGATTAAAAAAAATTGAACAATATTTTACAAAAGTACTCTTTCAAATATTTTTGTGATTACATTAAATCGATAAATACTCTCAAACATTCATTTTTATAATTTTTTAATGAAAAAATTTCTTTGTTATATATTTAACGTATTAAATAGCTATACAAATATTAATTGGATTCTAGCTGATAAAAAAGAAAAATGTATAGAAAAAGGACTGCTCCATATATAAAATAAAATGTTCTTGTTTTCATGGTACATATATCTAAAAATTTAAGTTATTTGTTTATAATCTTTTATTTGTTTATATTATATTTTACCTCCACAGAAAAAACAGCAGTATACATATATATTAAAAAATACATTACTTGAAAGTGCATGCCCAATGATGTATTTATTTTAGTATATAAATTTTAAGCTTTTTACCATGTAAAATGGTTTAATTTGCTCGAAAAGCTCAAGAAAATAACAGATTTTGGTTTACATACATATTTTTTAGCATATGTGCACAATGATTTATATTTCAAGAGATACGATTATTTTTAAAATGTGTGATAATCTTTAATAACTGGAAAAAATAGTTTGTAGAAAAATCATATTAGTTTGCAAATTTTTCCAGTCAAATCAAAGACGTCGAGGTGTCGAATGAACAAACAAAGGTCGATCATTGATAGTCTTTAAAAGGTAGATAAATTTAAGAAATATAAAAGCGCGGTCGGAGTTAATTCTTCTATTATTTATTGTGAATTCTAGCAATTTCAGTTAATGATTCATGTGACCCTTGTCTGAATTAGCTTGATCAGATTTCCTGAAGGTTGAGTGTGAATTCAAAGGATGGCTTGAATAATATATACAAGATTTTCATTTCATATGATTATTTGGTTTTTATTGAAACATTGATTCCATAAATTCATATTTAAGAATGGGAAAATTCCCTATGATTACGTGAAATATTTATTTCACATTTTCAACAAACTTTTTTTTTAAATAATTCATTCCATTTTTTTTTCCTTGAACAGTAGTATTTATAAATGAAAATTTGGCATAGAATACGGGATGTATTCCTCATGTAATGAGTATTGTTGAATAGGAGATATTCATTTTTATGAATCCATATCCAATTAGCTCTGCTTCTACAGTTTTTTTAAAACGATAAAACTATTTGAACTCATTGATTACGATAAAATTAAAGAAATAGTCCTTTTTTGTTCATTGAAATTACGATAAAATGTTTTAAAATTTAAAAATGTTGTGATTTTATATTGTAGAACACTTGAATTTCTTATGACCTATTATAGTCATCATTTATGTTTATCTTCTTATTTTAATTACCTTAAATGTTCATAAATATGTAATAACATGATATTAGAAACAATAATTAATATTAATATTTTAAAAAATAGTATTTTCGGTTTCATTTACCCTAAGATTAGGACTAATATTACAATCTGACTAATTGTTTAATTTAATTAACTAACATTTAATTTTTATTATACTTCAACTTCTGGAATAATAAACGTATTTATCTATCTTAAAAAAATCTTATTAGATAACAGTTTATTAATTATGTTAAGACTACGAAATTGTCAATAGTAAAAATTAATATTTGCTAGGAAAAAATTCTAAAAATTTTATTTCAATGTAATAAATATTTTTTAAATATTATTATTAATAAATATTATAATCGTACTATTAATTTGTTTAGAAAAAAAAACAATAATATAATCAACCAAATACTTTTTACCGTTTTATGATTTTATTTAATGTAATTAATCTTAGTTCTATGCATTTTCTCGTCATTTTTAATTATACATTCAATTTATGAGGAAATTTAAAATATCCTGTAAATAGTTATATATCTTTTTTAGAAAATCATTTATTTAAAAATAATTATTCAAGGTTTTAAAATATATTTTTAAGCAAATTTTAAACATTTTAAACCTGAATTATCAAAAAGCCTAATCCAAGAAAAATTTTAGGTTACTGTACAGGTGAGTTAGTTAAAGCAACTTGAGTCGACCAGAAAGTAATTATCTATATGCATACCTTTTTACAGGCCCTTATAACGAGTTGTTTACATTTAATTCAATTATTCTTGTTGATTAAAATTAAAAATATATATTTAACGTATATAGACAAAACTGCAAGAGGTAAATAATAATTAATTATATTATTTATATAATAATGTAATATTTATGTTCAATTAATTCAGTTAAGGGTTAGATTGAGAAAATAAACTCCCTGCCATTAACTAAATCTTGTATGATTTAATAGGTAAATAAATAATGCAGCTGTTTTATAAATTAATAATTTATAATTGTATATATTTGCTTACATACTAAATAATTTTAACACCCTGATCAATGTGAATCACAGATTTTATAATAAGGTTTCATGAAAGCGTTACATTAAAAAATATTGATTATTATTTTATATATGGAAAAGTATAAATGAAACTATTTTCTATATTAATTTATTTTTAATTTGGAAAATAATTAAAAACGGTAAAATACAATCAATTTTAATACAATTTCAGTTTATAATCTTTTTTTATTAAATGCAAATTCAAACAATAATTTTACAAATCATAAAATATCGGACAGAATTTATTATGAATATTAAACATAATTTTTAATTAATAATATTAATGGTATCTATATATCCATTGATTATCGTAACTAAGTTATAATGACATAAAAGAAATAGAGAATTATCGTTTAAAGTGTTTAAAATTTGATATAGAATAACAAAGAAGTCGTTATCGTTATAAATCTTCCTCAAATTCAAATATCCAATTACCTTTGTCAAAAGATTTTGTTTATATCTTATCATGGAAAGTGAGTTTTATATTGAAAATACTACTAGACTATTGAATTTATTACTTTATACTGCCAAATTTACTTCTAACTTATTTTTCCATAATAGGTACAAAAATTATAATTAATGAGATTTTTAGATAGTACATAAAATGCAATGACAAAATCGATAAATCAGCCACCGATCTTGACATCAGTAGCCTTGTTCGATTATTATTCTATATGCGATGGGCTGAGGGCATGTCCCACTTGTACTAATAACATTAATGTCAATGCTACTTTTAATTATATTAGTCACAGTTAATGGCACAATATATTCGTAGCAGTTTGACGAAGTCCTCAATTGTTCTCGGCGCCTCGGATATGCGATTTGGTCTTATAGAATTTAATCAAACTTCGCAACCACATGTCTCATTTATCTGTCCATGCTACTGTGTAGGTTGCATATACTTGATTGTTTCTATTACAGTGACAAAAGAACGTTTTTTTATGGACTTGTGGGATAAAAATGATGGTATGATGTTAATGAAAGTTCAGGGTGAAAATAGCATTTTTCTTGTTTTTTTAATTAAGCTGACCATCTACTATTATACTAAGAATGTTTTATTAAGAGATGCATATTGTAAAAAACAGAATAGTAAAAATAATAAAAATAAATTCTCCATTTACCTTTATTTTGATTATAAATCAATTTCAGTCAAACAAATTTTTATAAGTAATCTACCTTCTTGATTATATATAAAATTACATATTAAATTTATCTGCTAAGTAGTAAAAACGCTTTAGATTAGTTTTATTAACATCAGTTTTTTTATTGAATCTTTAGGATTATCTATAATTTAAAAGATACTTTAGTACAAGGTTACCATATGGCCAATGACATTTACTTTAGTTGCGTACTTAAAATCTCATTTATTCAAAATTATTCTAAAACACTCTTTAAAAATTAATCTCATCATAATGAACTATAATATCAGGACATTAAAGAAATTCATTTATCAAACGACAGCTGATGTAAAAAATTCTAGTAGATGATGTGAAAGTCTAAGAAATTGATGTTTAGTGGGCGTTTTTCCTTGGATGGATTTCGATAAAAAAGAGGCTCATAAAAGACCTTTTTTCTTCTACTCTATGTACTTTAGACAAAATAAGCTTGGGATCATAAAAACGTGATTAGCAGCTTCAAAAACATAGTTCTCAGAAAATTGTAAACGCAAACATGATTATTATAAAAATATATGTTCCAGAAACTTATAAACATATGTGTTGAAAATTAAAAATGAAAATTTGCGTTTTTATCAATTTTCTCAAATCTGTTCTAGCCCAATGTATGGATAAAAGAGTAGTTTATAATGGTAGTAAAATATAATATAGAAAAGCATTGCAGTACTTCTGGAATTTCTGCATTTACTTTCACCCGATCATCGAATTAGTCGAATTTGCATAGGATAAATAATTGAGTGTCCGTTCCTTACATCATGAAAAGGGAATTCATTCAATACAGGACTTAAACACTTGTTCAGCGAGTTGATATTCAATATAATAAGTTGCTTAATTTTTAGAGGTTAATATCTCTTGTTTCAAAACCATAATTATTTTGATAAATATTTATTATAGTTACGTAAATTTATAGTACCAGACATATGGTCTGACTATACATTCATTTTTAGCACAATAATTAAAGGAATATTAGTTTTCTAGGTTACTTTTTTCGTATATATTTTAATTATGAAAATTCATCATATTCTTAAACTTTGTTACTTTTTGTTAGTTTGAAGTAATATGGCACAAGTCATTTACGTGGCATTGCAATTTTTTAATGATTAAATTCTTTAATTGAAATCATAAATTTAAAATTTAAAATTTTTATAAAATATTGATAAAAAATGAGAAGCATACCTAATTATACTCAAAAATTTTAATTAAAGATAACATTTAAAAATTAAAGCACAGTGATGTTATCTTTCATAAAATTGTATGTAATTTTATTATTTAATTACAATATACATACATTCATTGGCTGCGAAATAGCATATAATATAAATAATTATCCTGTAAATCTGTGAAAATTTTCATTAAAATTGCAAAATGTTATCCATTAATTTTTCACTGTAATCTAAGCACTAGTTAACATTTTTCATGGTACGTGTGACAAATCACATTTCAGCTATGATAAATAGCTACAATCCTAAGCTAACATGTTAATTTAGTCAGTTTAGAAATTCTACATTTATTTAATAAATCCTCAATCCACAGGCATCGACAAGACTAATTCGACAGGTTTCACCGTTTCGCGTCAACCAGTCTTGCAAATAAATCTTAAAAGGGGGTTTAATACGCTTGATCCATGTAATCTCGAGCTTAATTAATACTTGTCTGGATATTTTTTATATCTAAATTATTTAATTATCTTTGACTAATTTTAGTTTCTAATTGAATAAGAAATTAATTAAAAATAAGTGTGTTTTTATAAATTATTGAATACATCGGATTAATAAGACAATTGATATTTGTTATGAAAGTAACCTATTTGAAATTTTATTCAAATTTTTTTCAAATACAGAACTTCAATTTTGTATCTTATTTTATGTCCAAAACACTAAAGTTGTTTTTTGATAGATAATATTTTTATATTTGATAAATAGGATATAGTAGCATTAAGTATTAATTACAAATAAACATTAAGAGAAACTTTTTTTAAATAGCAGTAAACATGGTTTTTATTGTTTTTTTTAATTTTTTAAATAATAATATAATAAAATGTATTTAGAAGAAATTAAAATAAATTATTAGCCTATTCATTCCTTGATTACGCAAAAAAACCTAACCACGTTCTTAGTGACAAGTAAACAGTTAAATTTGCTGTTATTATCACTGACATGATGTAAGCATCTTCCACAAACTGTTGATTAATACCATTCCGGTTCAGGATTAATATCTAAATATCATTGATTGCCGTCTTTTGAAATAATAGTTTGTCTAGTTCTCGTTGGCTTCCAATTACGAAAGTCATAATATTATCTGTAGGAGTTTACTATTTATTTTTTTTCACTAATTGAAACTTTGAGTTTCCCCTCTCAAATAATTAGATGAGATTGTATTAGTTATTTAATATCATATTACTACAAATATAACCAGATTTATTTTTAAAATAGCAAAAAAAAATTTATCATTTTAAATAATATTTTTTAATTATACATATACATAAAATACATATTTTATTAATTAATACTAATAAAGTTTTATTTATTTAAAATGTATGTAAATAATTAAGAATTAAGAAAGCAAATTTTCAGAATATATATATATATATACGTATATTTATACAATTATTATTTATTTATTATGGATTGTAAGTTAAATGTTTTATATAAGTATTATCTATATCTATCAATGTATAAGTATATTGTTATAAATTTTTTCAAATTAATATTTAATTAATATAACTTACTGTTCACGTTATTCATATCATATTTATAGAAATTTAAGAAATACGATTCTATGTATCTTTGATTGTATTTACGATCTTTATTTTTCATGATAATATATTGTAATAACTATAATAATTACAAGCCAAATAGATCATACAGAAAATGCAAAATTTTTAGAAACTCATAAATTATACTTGAAAAGGAATTAAAGATATAAAATATTTTTTTAATTGCGCTTCTCAATTTTATTTTCAACGCCCATCTAGTTACCAAATTTAGCACTACTTACACTAAAAAGTAATCGTAGTTTTATACTTACAAAATATATCATATTTAAAAATTAAATTAAGAAAAATTAGATCGTGTATTTTAAATAAATTTAAACGTTAAACTGAGTTTAAATATTGTATGAATATGACTATTACTCAGGCTAATTTTCATTAGGGTACTTTCTATTCTGTATGCATCAAAGGATAGTTTTATAAAGAAGGGCGAGTGATAGATCATGTTGTTAAGTTTGGTAGAAAATTTTTCATATAATTGATGAGGAATAAGATGAAGTGGACTAACAGCATGTCACAAAAATACGTTCATGGCTTACATGAGCATCTTCATTTCGCTAGAAGAACATTGAGTAGCAAAAGGAATTACATGTATTTCGAATGAAATATTTCATTGGTTATTTTATGGTCGTTTTAACTAATAATAAATTTTCAAGTAGATAGAAAGTATTAAATCTATCTATCTACAAATTATCGTTATTGATATTATTTTGCATAGTGTATGTGGAATCACCATTAACGTATACCACGGGTTCTTTTTTTTCTTTTTATGTGTCTAAGAGGTTTGAAATGACAAGTTTTTGCAATTATTTATTTAGTGAACGCAGACTTATTAACTAAGAGCAATCAGCTTACAAACCTTACAAAACTCTATTTTCTAGTTTTAGGTATATATCTATTGTTTTTTTAATTTTAAAATACGATGTAGTAAATTGTTTTAATAGTTCTTTAAATTCTTTATCTGTTTCTTAGATAAATTTTTACGAATGTGAGTTATCTGATTACTACGCCACACAGCCAAATTGAATATCTTCAATCGTATTTTTACCTCGATATTAATAACAAAATAAAAGCGGCGCAGCCAGTTTCACAAGATTAAAAATTTCTTGAAATTTATTATAAGTGCAATCTTCTGAAATATTGTTTAAGCATATTCGTATACAAATATAAAATAATTCATGAAAATTCATAACATATGTATAGTACTGCACTGAATCTCCATATTTATCCTCTCATCTCTTTTCCTCTATTTAATTCAGCTATGAAGTATATATTTTTTTATAAATTTTTTTATAAATTTTAATTTTAAATATTATATATATATATATATATATATATATATATATATATATAAGTTTTTAAAAGTATTTATATACATTCGAAACCTTTTTTTTATTTTACATTTATATTTTATGGAAAGTCATCGGCGTTACCAGAAACTTTTTACATATAAAATACTATTTTTGTTTTTATTTAAATGAGTATCTTGTTCTAAGATTCGAAATAATAAAATGATTTTAAGTATTTAATATTATACACATTTAAAAATGGTAATATTATCCAATTTTTAGATTTCAGATGCACCAGTGCCATTATTAAATATAGTAAAAAAACTATAATATTTGATAACAAATTTAAAATTAAATGTTTAATTAGAAAAAAATCCAATTAATTCAACTTTTTTGTTCGATTAAGATTTCAAAAGTTGACTTTAAGCTATGATTGATTAATTCATTTCCCTGATTTTATTAAGAACTACTTTATGGATTAGTTTATAGATGGATTTTTAACCAACTAAATTTTGATAGGTTATTTGGTGGTAATAAAATGAAAATTAAAAACTGAATAAAAGAAATGAATCTCAATCTATATAAATACAAAAGTGGCGATAAAAAATTTGTATATAAATAGTTGATACTCAATAGGAAGATAAGCAGTTAAACTAACAACTAAAATCGGTCGTAGTTTACTGACGGAGGAGAAACGACTAGTTTCACACTAGACGAAGCTAGTATAAAAAACGTGTAAAACAGTGAAAAAAAAGTATTGGATAGACACTATCACCAAAATAAAAGAACCAAAAAATTATGTGAAGAATAAAATAAAAAGAGGACGATAATCTAAGCGAGCACATAAACGAAGCTTGAAATTTCCGAATGATTTAGTGCTATTTTAAAACTGACAACGCTGTGTTGTGCTTTTAAAGGAACGTTCTGTCACATGCCATGATTTTTTGAGAACAGTTTATAAAATAGATTTTTTTATACTGTTATAAAGTTTTCATCCTAAACATGAAAATTTATGACTATTTTTGCATTATCACTTATGTTTGTAATTTTACAAAGACTTCCTTTCAATGTAGAATCTTTTACTCGGTTAGTAATTTTTAATTTACTTGATATTGCAGAATTACATATGTAGACGTATTTCGAGATCATAGACTAAAACACTTGTAATAAAATTATAAAGAATATTTTTATTTGCTAAAAAATAATCTTATAAAATGTGAAGTACATACAGCTTTGAATTTGGTGATCGATATATTATATGAGATCGACCAAATATGATTCTGATTTACTAAAATAATATCAGAAAATGTAATTTATTTTTTGAAAGCTAAATCAATACTAATCATTTGTAAAATTCTGTTGGTAAAGTTTAATAACAATTTTGAGAGATAATTTCCAATATATTTATAATTAAGCAACCATTTAAATAATTTAATCTGTCTCACCTACAAAATTTCCTTTTTCCCTACATACTTCTTTCAAGTATTTTTCTTATAAACAGGTTCTATTTCATTGGAGTCTAACTAAAATAAATGCCCAAAATTTACCCTAATCAAATACGCAGTGTTATCAAAATTAATTTACTATTTAAACCTCAATATTACTGACTCAAATAACTATGAATCATACCGGATTCGTCATATAACTTGCGGGCTAAAGTAATGAAAATCACGAAATTGTATAGATATTAGCATGGTTTTATTCAAGATTAATTTCATATTTGATATTAAAAAGAAAAATTCTTACTTAAAATTAACTTAAAAAAACTATCGCTATTAAAGAGTTATTTATCTGCAGATAAAAGTCACTAAATATATCTTCGCTACAAAAAGTGTTTACAATTAATTTAAAAACGAGCTGAATATTTATAATAAAATAATAACATTTATATTGATCGAATGTAGAAAACGTAGTTGTATTTATCGGTGTTTATTTCTTATAATAGAGGGTTTCAACTAAGAGGTTTTAGCGTTCGCAAAATTTTCAGAATTTTCGGAATTCACCATCCCTCGCGAGTATCGCCGCAGAGGGACAATTTTCCGCCACGAGGCAGAGTATTCGAGACCCTTGCTCAACTAACAACTGCGGCAGCGACAACAGTAGCTCACGCATGCATTTGTGAGAATGTACCCCAAACCTTTCCTTTGCCACGACACTGTGCTAGTCACGTTGTATGCACTTAAATACTATTCCCAGTCTGACGTATTCCCATGTGTACGACTCCTTTCCAATCTTTCGGTCTCTCTCTCTCTCTCTCTCTCTCTCTCTCTCTCTCTCTCCCTCCTATTTCTCTGTTCTCTACTCCTCTTCTATACTCTCGCTCTCTTTTTATTTCTTTTACTTTATACGACATCTTCTTATGCAGTTGCTCTTGAAATTGATCGTTGTTGCTGTGTTTAATCAATCTTATCATCGCAAAGTTTTTTTTTATTATTTGTAAAAATATTTATGCATAAATAATTGTTAAATATATATTATTTGTTACGTTTTATTATAATTAGACGACGCAATTGTTTTCGAAACCAATTTCGAATTATCTGTGTTAATTATTAAAAAAAAAACTTTTTTACAGTGTTTCTGTAAGTGAACTTCAACTAATTCCAAACCATGTTGTGTCAATTTTCCAAAAGATCTAAAAAATATTTTAGGTACGTTTAATAGAAAAATTAGTATTTTATTACAGTGCGTTCACCTATATTATTTAAAATACACAAAAATCTCAATTAAGTTATTTGAAAATATGGAAATCAAGAAAAATGTACATTAAACCGTATTTAAAAATGAAAAAAAGGTACATACATAATTAAAAAAAAAATAATAAATGGTAATATAATATGATTATTATTCGCCAGATTTAAAACTTTTCTTTAAAAATTTATTTAATTTTTTAGTTAAAGGATATATTAAAATTTATATCACTGATTAAAAGTAAAAAAATTCTTCGTAATTATGTAAAGTAATATATATTATAAAAGCATTAACATTAAATAATAAATATTCTAATAAATTAATGTCATTATAAATACTAAGGTAACCAAGGTACTAAATATTTAGAATACTCTTAAAATATTGCTAATCTCGAACCAGAAAACAGAAGCATCAGATGACAGTTTCATATAATCACTTTTACCGTTTATTATGAACAACCAAAATCATGAGCAAACTTCCCGCGTCCTTTTATTAAGGTCAAAATCTTTCTTTCATCACCACGGGGGTACATTATTATACACTACTTAATTCCTAACTATTCATCACGGAATTATTAAAGCATCGTCTATCCGCATCGGTATATACTTCCGCTGTTTAATTAAACGCAAACGTGAATCAAAAAGATTGACCTGACCGAACTTCTGAGCTGTAAGTTCCGATGCGCAACGTGGTGACTTTCAATTAACATCTGTATTAGGAGTGCCATCCTATTGTTAGTCCTAACGCTTCCACATTCTTGTTCCATATAATTTATCTATATCCCATGTGATCTACTTGTATTTTTTAATTAATTTTAATGTAAACTACTTATTCATTTAATCAAAAACATTTACTATTGAATATTTTACAAACTGATAATCTAAATTTTTCTGAAATACCAGCAGAAAATCAACTACAATATTTAATCTTATGCTAAATCCTAGCTTCAAATTTTAGTTTATAGTATCACTACTTTAATAGGAAAAAAAATTTATTAAACACTTGCTGCGTTAGAGTCAACAACTTAATTTCAATTATTGTCATGGTGGAATTCATTAAACACTGTTATGTATTGAGTCTTAATTCATTCATCCGATCTAACATTGAAATACTGTATTTAAATTGTATACGAATAACTGAAATGTAGGGACTCGTAGCGATTTTCTTAATTTACTTTCAAATCGAAGCTATTGTTTTCGTTTGCAGCTCAAATAAATTGAATAAAGCTGTATTTGTCATTTCTGAAATAATTATTTTTGGAGCGTAGTATTATTAAACTTAATTTAAAAATTTAACTTTTTATTACATACCTTTTATTTTTATATATCATTAAAATGAAATTATATGCAAATTAATATTAAAAATACTTATATCCATAAACATTTAATAATATTTTAAAAAAATATCTTTACATTATGATATTAAAAAAATAACTATATATATACATATTAAAGAAATGTAATTTATGCCCACGCATTGAAATAAATACTATTAAATTAATAAATACTAAATAAATTAAAAAAAAAAAATAAATAAAACTTTTTTCATTAACGATTCTTTAATTATGTTTTCTTAAATTTAAAAATCTTAAATTTAAGTACACACTTGGTTGATACTAGCAATACAGACTCCTCTATATACATGGTTTTCATATTCAAAAAATTGTTATTAAAAAGTATCAGAATTAAATATTGATCAATTAATATATCAATAAACCCAAAAAAGGAAAATAAAATGAAACTAATGTTAACGCCTAGCGATATGTAAACAAACTTTCACTCTTCAATTATAACATATGATCACAGAAAAATGTATGCTCCAAACTCACGTAATTTCTGTAATTAAAGTCATCGATCTAAGTATCATCATCACCATGAGAAAGCTTAAAAGTTTAATCACAAAGAGCCTAGAGAAAGAAAATTGCTGTGAAGTGATGAATAAAATAGCAGTCTACATCGTCTGTTTATAGACAAGAAAATTAATGTACCAGAATAATATAGGAATCATTTCAAGGCGAATTTTTTATTTCGTATAATTTCTTTTAGCAATTTCAGTGAAATTAAATGTTTTCATCCTACGAAATATTTTATCACATAAAATTTACTTTCATGCTTATAAAAAAGTTAATGAATTTATTTAACTCTTCTGTAACTAGGTCAAATGTTAAGTACTAATTATATATCTCTACCGATAATAACTAAAAATTCTGTTCACAGAATATTAATAAATATCCAAAAGATTATTAATAAATACCCAAAATTTGTGATCTGAAAATACACAGTATAGGTGATGTATAAAAGTTCCAAAGTGTCAGAATGTGTAAAAACGAAACAAATTGTAACATACCTATTATAAACTACCAGTATATTAAAATGTTTATTCATCTTCCACTATCATTTTGTATCCCTTAAATCATACGGTTTGTTACAATGTTGTTCATTGTTAGTTACAGGATATATATTCATACTCTTCATAAGATATCGCTGTCTTCATTGTCTTGACAATTCTTAAAATTACCAAGTACGTTCCATTCAACATTTTTTATTATATAAAATATGTACAAAATCTTGCAAATTTTTATTTCATTTTAATCACCTTTGTCCGGAATTCCTATCCAATGAAAAAGCTTCGTAATATAATCTGAAACTAGAATTATTTCCAGTAGATAGAGTACTTTATTTTCTACTAGTAAGAATATTCAATTATATAGACAGTTTTAGCTACTTTTTCTTCGTTCATTGTAATTGATACCCTATATTTACAGTTTATTAACTAAAATTAATTCTTATAAACAATATAGTATACAATTTTATTTTTATATTATAGTTCATAAAAAAAATCTTTTATATTCTTTCATAAATTTAAACATAAATTATAATCAATTGCAAAATAGTCATTTTGAATTGCATAATTATCATACGCAAATGCTAAATTTAGTATAATTAAAAAAGTATCTAAAGCTAATTTAAAATATCTGTATTTGATATTTTAAAAATTTTATCAAATATAATAAAATCATATCCGAGTTAAATATAAAAATTTTATCATAAATCTAAAAGACACCTTACAACAAAATAATTAAATTGTTTTGATTCCTAACAGGTATTCATAAAACACTGAAAAAGTAAAAAATAGTAAAGAATTTATTTACTCTCCTAGTTTTTCGTTGAATAAACTCTTATTGGAATTATATACTGTAGTAAAAGTGCAAAATAACAAAAGCAAAAACTGATATACTATCTTCATAAAATCCTCTACTAACTTTTCAAACATTTATTAGAAAAAAACTGAAAGTTTATACTAAAAATACACTTTATGTCAAACAATCATCAACTTTCTTGTTTTCTCTGAATAATGGATCTATTTTTAAATTTATTTATAAAGTACAATACAATAAAATACGAAAACTATTAGTAAATAAAAACAACTAAAATCCATGAGAGATTATAATTGACACTTGACTATTTGTACTTTCAGCAATAATGTGAAAGTTCGAATGTTAAAAAAAATTCAAATTTATCATTGAAAATATTTAGTTAATAGTATTTTATAACATATATAAAACATGAAATAAGAAAGTATATTTTCATAAAAAATTTATGCTATAAAGGAAAAAATTTCAAATTTTTGCATCTACTTAAATAAGCATCTGTAGAATCAAGTAGGCCCATTAAATTTATTTAAGATGATCATAAAATCATTGACTAACAAGTAGAAAATAAAATATTAAAATAGCAGTCTCTATATTTCATTGTGGAATAGAATGGAAAGAAAGAGTACTTCATAACATATAGCGATCGAACCCTAATAACCAAAAAAGTTAACAACATTGGTATTCAATGCAGAATTACCAAAGTCTTGTTATTATGCTCACGAAAAAGAAGTTTGAATCGACCATTTGGAGTTAACCCACAACATCTAAGCAAATAAAAAACTAGCACAAATATATAAGCTGAGGCTGTTAGTTTTTGTCACTCACAATGTCTCTATCTTTCTTGTTTCTCTTTCTCTGTCTCTTTCTCTCTCTCTTTCTTTCTCTTATTTTTTCTTTCAGTGTCTGTTAAGTTTTTAATTTTAAATAGATGTGACATTTTTAACACAACATTAATTACTTTTCTAATATATCTTTATTCTCACATAATTTCTGACACAAGCACTTGGATCAGACTAAATTTCTTTTATAATAAACCAAACCCATAACGATTGCAAAAAATAAATCCACAGTTTATGTATTTATTAAAAGCTGCAATTTAAATATATAATAAAAATTAAAATTTTTTAAATTAATGAATTGTATGTATTTTTAATGTATTTAATGTATTTAAAGAATTATGCTGAGGATTATGAAATTAAAAATTTTATTGTTGATCTTACTATTATATCATAAAGATTAACGTCTATACTCTTAAATAGAAGGTAATATGATATTAACTCCAAATGATATTACTCTGCGTAATAAATTATGCAAGTGATAATTAATAGAGATTATTACGAAAATGCATTGTAAATCTATATAGTCAACTAGTTTCTATAAAGAAGGATTTTATGAAATCGATTTTAGTAAGACATTATTTTCAATTTTTCTTCATAATTTTTTCATGAAACTTCACTTAAAAAAATTTTTTTTTTCTAGATAAATAGAACAAAAGTAACGTAATCAAGATTATACTTTGTTGATATATTACATTTCTATTTTTAAATACTGAAATATTTTGTAACATACATTTAAAAAAATTTCTGAGTAATGCTTTCCAAATTTTCTTCGATCGTTATTTTTCGAAAAAATTTGTATACAAATTTTTACCCTTATATAAATTGACTATTATATTTTATAAATTTTTGTGTATTTAAAATTTTGATAAATTAAAAATATAAGGAATTATCTGTAATTTTTGATAATTTTGCATAAAAGTGCATTTATTTTAATTGTTCTTTCATTAGCTTAAAAATTTTAAAATTAAAATAAGACATACGGATTAAGATTATCAATACTAATGAAATACTTGTAAATAGATCAATAAAATGATATTAAAATACAATTATACAGCCTATATGTTTGTTTTATTCAGTATACCGTATATAAATATTTATTACATAATACTTCGTTAGAATTATTATTACGCTGAATCGTATCACCGTAATTTTTTGGATTTAAAATACAAAATTTAAAACACATATCATTATAAATTTCATAAGACCTGCTTTATTACTGTGACAGTGACTCTTAGTTTAATTATATTAATACTTATTTTATATTTCATTAAACATAAGAAATCTTTTTAAAATGCTCTCTCTCTCTCTCTCTCTCTCTCTCTCTCTCTCTCTCTCTCTCTCTCTCTCGAAAGAATGCTCTAAAATTTAAGCCGAGAAACTATTGCAAAAACAATTCCCACGGTTTATAATTGTTTCATTTGAATTTATAAATAAAATGGATAAAGGCAAATCATTAATTCAAAATATATTATTTTTAATAATACGTTTTTATATTATACCTAATAATTATAAATTGTTTTGCGTAGATGCTTTTCTTGGTTTAAAAAATTATGCAAAACCGAATCTAAAAATACAGAAATGCGTTCCTGCTTTAATGAAATTAAAATTTTTTTTTTGATTTAAGATAAAAGGGCATGTATAACCCAGGTGAAAAAAATTTTTTATCGAATTGAGCATCGTATCAGAAAGACAAAAACAACAAATTGCGAGTATTTCATTGGAAATAAACAAAGCCAGCTTGTGGTTTCGTAACTTAAATACCACGCGTTCTGGATTTATTCATGCAGGGTACTACGCTTCTCTTGAACCACCCATTAAAATTTCGTAGAGATCGCAACCCGTAAAAACACGCGAATTCAATGTCATACAAACACATAAAAAGACACTCTTACAATCGTCTTAATCCAGATACACATCAATTCTCAGTTAGTGTATGATATTCCATTAGTTTTTGATTGGAGGGAGAGACCCAATCAGTTCCCGACGAATCGATTAACTCATTCGACATCCATCTTTTATGCGGTTCATAGACTGGAAATGCGGGTGTAACGATAGACTATATAAGAGTAGATGAGGATCAAAAACTGTAAAATGAAATGTTTCATAGGAGATAAGTAATACGATGGATTTATTCGGCATCACGCCCTATTACAGTGATGAGGGAACGACTCGACGGTACGAGAAACTGGATTCTGAAAGGAGCAGGAGATATGAAGTATAAGTAGAGCAGAAGATTGTTGAGTTCATAGTCTGCAATCGTATTATCAGTGTTTTAATGATCTGCCTGAAGCTGCTTAGACCAGGAGGCCTTATAATGCCTTTTCATGTGGCGTCAAGATTTTACTCATTCTTATAAAGAGTACTTTGGAGAATAGTGACACTGTGAAATACAAACTTGAAATACATAATAAGCATGTTACATATTTCGTGATTTTCAGGACAGGCTTTTATCGCCCGATGTCTCTATCATTGAAATTATTCTAATACATCTTTTTTGCTCATTTCTTATCCACCCCGATATTTTCCTCATGAATTATAAGTGTTTAATAAATAATCGACTACACCACCCTCATAAAGCCCTTATTTAAAATGCTGGTTACGAATTGAAATATGTTATATATGTAAATTCAAAATATTCATGATAACGTGTACGTGAGGTGTAGATACAGTTTTGCATAAATGAAGAACGTATACTCCAAGCGTAATTACTTAAATATTATTCTATACATATAAAATTAGAGCTTTGAAAATATCCACGTATTTATATATGTATAAATTTAAACTTAAGATTATGCCTAGTTTTTTTTACATATTTTATAAATTGGAAGTAATCTACGATATGTTACTTAAGATAATAAATTTCTGTTTAGATTATAATAAATCGTATAAAATCATCTTATGCAAATTAAATTGCATTTAAATTACATATATTCATTTTTGTAAGAAAAAATGAGATAAGATTCTCTTCTACATTATCTATTCAATTTTGTTTATTAATAAAACTATATTTTGTTTCAGAAGAGAGGTAAAATTATGATTTTACTAATTATACAATATTTTAAATTTGTATGATATATCTTAATTACGGAGATTTGTGTAGAAATTTTATGTTATTTCTACAAACTTACGATATTTGATATATACATTGAACTATTTGTAAGCATAGAATAAGATGGATAAGTATTAGAAATGTAAAATCCATTCCGGCTCCTTTTTTTAAAACTAAAAACAAATATCTTCAATGAAATAGAAACACGTTTTAAGCAACATAAATTTTATTATATACGACAAATTTAAATTTCATTTGACAGCTATTTATTCAATAGTAGGAAAAAAATTTTCTTATGAAAGATCAAATGTAAAACAACTACAAAGTAATTCTCGGAAAATAATACATCTGAATAGGTCTTCAGATTGATTGATAACAGTTGGGATTGACTCACCATTAGTGGAAAAAGCGAATGATCTGTTGATTTGCGTAAATAGTATAAGCAAAATACTCATTAGCAATAGAAACATAGCCGGTTTTCGGCAAATAATTTGCCTCACTATCACAGGATCGTAGCACTTATTACGATTTTCACTACACCCACTAATGCTACCGCTATCGAGAATGAAAAATGGTTCTCGAGCTTTTCTGAGACTCATTATTTCATCACAAATATCCTTTTCTAGAATCAATTGCGATTTATAATAATTTTAAAAAATGTGTGACCCTCCACCAAGTTCTTATATATTTTGTTACCTATAAAAAACAAGATTCGAATAATAATAATATTATTACAATTACATTATTAATCACATGTATGCAACTTTAAACGTTATCACAATTAAACTAACAAATAATATTAATTACACAATTATATCTAAACTTGATCGATAATTTTGAGAATAACTTTATTAAATTTATTGAGATACGATGTGCATTTGTGTTAAAATCGAATAATTCAGCATAACTATGTAAATTACATAGTTGGTAGACGCAATATTCCGAATCCGTAAATTCAGTTTTCACAAGATTGGGTTTCAAATAACGCCCAAATCACGATTTCACTGTCCACTTTAAAAAAATATTAAAGTAAACAACAAATGAAATCGAACAAAAATTTATCAATAGTAAAAATCGACTAGTGTGACTCGCGAACTGCTACACAATTTCCAGAAAAACTTGTCCGTTCAGGATGACAGCTCACATCTCAGGACTGAGTAACGCGTCAGTACTGTCATGAATCCTCCGATATCCCTTGGGATCTAAACAGCTTTGGCGCGTAAGGGCGGCACCCACTCACAGGCTATGCTTTTACGGACTGTGCAACAATATTCCACGTATGCGTCCTGCCGCGTCGAGGCGCCCGGCGCTACTGGCGTCGTCACAGCCACCCGCGCGGTGTCGTGCCGCATCCGGGGGTGGGGTTGGCGTCGTTGCGAATGAAATTTAAGGTGCGCGAGCGAGATTCCGGCTTGTATTTTTGTTGGCCATTTCCAGCTGGTAGAGCAGAACGGAGCTTCAATGGCTTATCGGGACACTTATGATAACGTTCAGGCCCCGCCTGAGCAGAAAAATGAGGGATAAAACTTGCTATTGAAATCTATGTATAGCAGAACTAGATCTACTGGATGAAACCTGTAATTATCAAGAGTGGCAAAGCATGAGAATGGTGTACGAAGTAGCTTACAGTAATACATTGTATATGAATGAGGCTTTTATCTTTGTGAGGAAGTACTGTAAGACGTAACTACCATATTAAGGGTTTTAAGATTAAAGGTTTTAGGCTCCCCTTCAAAGTCGATATTATTCCTTATGTTTACGGTACGTTTATAAAAATAGTGATTAATCAAGCTTCCTATGCTTCCCGTAACCATATATGTGCACATATATATACACACGAGATACATGTTCTTCATAAACACTCTGTTAAACAAATTATCGGATGAGCATTTAATTTTTATAAATTATTTAATTTTTAATAATATAAATTACAAGTTAATAATGATAAATTTCATTTGGTACATGTTTAATAATAATTAATCATTCCTTTATAATCATATACAAAACACATGTATTCAACATAGTAGAACTAATTTTTTACTACTCAAAATTACATATGACTTTTAGTGTGAAATCAAACATATATAATTATGTAAAAGTACAATAATATTATTGATTATATATTACTTAAAACTTTGAATCTAACTGAATATTTTTTTATTTGAATTTCAGGTGCTACATTTTATTAACATTATATTGGCAATTCAAATTTCACTTTTAAGGCTATGAGGGTATATTGAAAATACAAACTCATCTCATGAACAATTCGACAATACAACTCTTTGACAAAATCGCGTTTTTAGTAGACTAAGACTTTACAAGCACAAAATTGATATGAAAATTTTGAAGGTATTGTGAAATACTATAGGTTATACATTTCTATTAATTATCTATTAGTGATTCTGAGTTTAATTAAATAAAATATTATATTCCTGACAGGTTTATTAAACAATATTATGTCAGAATCTAGTGTTTTTAATTTCCAACTTTAACATACCAAAAGAGGGTCAAATAATACACTAAAAATTATATTAAGCAATGTGTTTTCATGTTAACATGGGAACCCTGTAGATTTATCTATTAATGAATCGGAATATACCTCATAAACCATAGTATATTTTTAAATACCTTAATAAATATTTTTTTAGAATAAAAAATTAACACATAAAATTGATTGAAAAAATTTCTATTTAAAACTAGCAGTATCAAAAAATTGAAAAATTTGGTAGCATCACAATATTTAATATCTGATAATTAATTGAAATAATTTTAGTTCTTAAATTTTTTCATATTTTATAAAATTTAATTATAATTTATTCCTTTATATATGTTTTTTTGTATAATATTCAAGTCGGATAGTTTTAGAGAAAAAATATTATGCAATATCACTTATATGTATTTGCATTATTTCTTTCTCACATAGCCTTAGTATTCATAATGTCTATTTTTTCTCTTTTTTAGATCTCATGTGTAAAACGAGAGGGCAGCAGTGGTAGACCTATACTACTTATCTTACACAAGACCGCTTATATATATATTTTCTCTTCATGCCGTGTTCTTCAGCAGGTCTCAAGAGAGAATTCTGGAAAGATCTTGACTCAACCATTTTAACTTCAAAATCTTGCAGCAGATCACGTTAGCTTATTAAACTATAAACTACATTTTATATACTACTTTGTCTAGTCATCAAAAAAGATTTTATAAGAGTCAAATTTTCAAATTTGAAATTTTGTATCTTACTTCATAAAATTAATATACAATCGCTAAACTATAAAATGATTGCTTTTAAAAAAAAATATTTGAAATTAATAATCTATCTAAATAGTATTCAGTAAAACGGTATTATAAGAATAAATTATTGTTTAAGAAAGAAGAACACTATTTTATATTTTTTCATAGATACAAGGTACCTTATATATTTACCTCTTACACCTATCGTTCTTTGAATGCTGCATATTATTTAATAATTTGTCGTAATTAGTTATGCAATTTTTTTAAATCATAGTTTTATATATATATATATATATATATATATATATATATATGATTTTAATGAAATATTTCATTGCCTATCTGATCTAATGATTTTTTTCTCATGATTTAATTATTGTTAAGAAACTTGAGTTAAATTAGTTCAGACATTTAATTGAAGTGAAAATTAAATCACTAGGATAAATATAAAAATAGATATTCTTAATAATTTTTTACAGTCTTCGATTATTAAATAAAAATACTTTATTTTCATTATATAATGAATTCAAAAATTTTTTGTATATTGTATCAAAGTATTAAATAGCACAATAAATAATAAATACAGCTTTTTATTTAACCAAAATTTTTTGTATTTACACTTCATACAAAAGTTGTATATGAAAAGAACTCTTATATTTTAATCTAGTTGATGTTCTTTAACTTTCTCTTAATGTACTGTTATTATTTATTTGATTAAAAAAAAATTATTAAGAATAATTATGATTGTCCATATGTATGTTTCATTCTTTTATTTCTTTCTATTCTCTTTAAGTAATACAAATAATTTGAAAAGCTATTTCACTTTAACCAAAACTATTATTATTACTTTTCAGTGTATTATTTTTAATTACAAAAAAGTATTTTTGCTGCACAGTAATTTATTACAGTATACTTATTTATTAAAATATTAAGAATTCATGGTTGTTATTTGTCATTACCTCTGATAAATTAGTTTTGTCAACAAGAGACAGAAAATTTGTTTTAGTGATGAAAATGTAAGTGAATCTAGTAATTTGCTATAGTAGAATACACTACGTGCGTAAATAATAGAAACAGAAGAGTTGAAAGAGAGATAGAGGAATTCAAAAAAGAAAAGAGACAAAGAGAATGGAAGACGAAATTGATCATTCAGCAATTGTTCAAGTAAAATTATTATTATTCTAAACTAATTTAAAGAATATGTCGTTTAAAAATTTCTTTATGATGAACAATTTGTATTTATCAAATACGTATTCTGTATCATAATCTTTTGAATATATAATTGTTAAACCATTATATATTATTTGTATAGAACATTCTATATATCCTGTAAAACTATTTCAATAATTAATTCAATATAAAGCGAACTATTTTAGCGAAAGAAATACTTTTTATAAAAGTATAAAAGTAAAATTGTATGAAAATATCAACGAAAAATTTACTACAATGAAACATATACAAACATAACACTAAAAATGTAATAAGACATTTTATCTAATATTTTAAACTATATCTTATAGGCTATAGCTTTTTTAATAAAAGTTTCATGATTATATGAATTTTATACATT
Organism: Kradibia gibbosae; assembly: GCA_018907135.1. Classification (NCBI taxonomy): domain Eukaryota; kingdom Metazoa; phylum Arthropoda; class Insecta; order Hymenoptera; family Agaonidae; genus Kradibia; species Kradibia gibbosae. The sequence continues at coordinate 10,610,499 of JACCHX010000002.1, read as the reverse complement.
TAATATACATTTCTATAAACCGTAATAATAAATAAACTCTATAATTAAATAGCACGGAAGAAGAATTATTTTCAAAATTAACTAGTGTTTACCTTACCTATTATTTATTTGATCCATTAAAACATTTTAATTATATAATAATAATCTTAATTGTATAAATAAATATTTTTAATACAATTAATACAGTGGTAGTGTAAAAAAATTTCCCTGACCGTAAACAAAAAAATACCCAAGATAAATCTTACGTAAAGCAAGTCTAAAGATGAATGAATAGCAAGCAGTTAAAATAATCCTTCTGAGAGTAGATTTATTCAGAATAATTTAAACATTATCCGACTAGTCAAAAGTAAATAAGGTTCTGGACGATCAAATGAAAACTCAGTCATTGAAACTTGAAAATTCTTCAAACTCAGAAAAGTCAGTCATTTCTTTAGTCGAGTCCCTGACACAATATCGTGCTCGGTATCCCTCGAATTAATGCTCTTTCGTTGTTGAATATAGTTCAACATCATGTCAATAAAGCCTACAAGTTTATTAGAAAGTTGCCTTGAATGTTCACATATCGATTTATTACCTCGCATCTACAAATATATACCAAAAATTAACGCAGGACGTGTTATAATTTGGCCTCAAACATTTTTTCTCTTTCCAAGGCTTATCTTATTTTTCACTTTATGCAACTAATATTTACTTCTTTAACCATACATTTTTCGACCGCCTACATTGTCTGATTTTTAACTGTTATTTACATTTGAATATTTTATAAAAAATACACATTTTTATAACATTAATAAGAAGTTATATTTATTCCATTCGTTATTATAAATATTTAATTATTATAAATAGGATGTTAAAAAATGTGATTACAAATTTTTTTTTGAGTAACCATATAATGTAAATTTAATTCTTTCTTCTAAACGTACACATGTATATATATGTATGATAAAGTTGTAGTTTAATTCTTAAAAAAACATACTTTATAGAAAAACAATTTATTGGTATTTTCAATATATCTAATAAGAATTTTTATTTTATATATGTAAGCAAGCTATATATTTATTATATATATATTAAATTATAAACAATGTTGATTAAAACCTTACGAATTGAATCTTGGTAAAAAACATACAATTTCGAAAACAACGGTATCTCAACACGTTATTTATGCGTTATTTATATTTCTCTATCTTCCGCATTGAGATAGCTTTATTTCTGGTAACTACACATTTGGGATGATAACAGAGAGGGCGAATAAGACCATTTTATTATCTCCTCAAAGGGAAGACGTAAGATACTGGTGATAAGCCCAGCATAAGTTTAGACATGATTAAAGACTGCACAGATGGCGACATACAATTAGTTCTGCGGATAAGATTTTATTGTAATAAATATAAGTATTTATTTGCAAATAAGTGATAAAATAAGTGTTTGTAAAAATAGTGAAATGAAATCTTTGTCGTTGATTTTATTTTGGCTGTTTCTTTTAATTTTAAGGTTAAATACAAATATTGATAAATTTAAAATTATTTGGTTTTATTTAAATTCATTAACTATATTTTCTATAAATTTTCTTTTGCCTAATTTTTGAGCCTTTCGTTTGCAATTTTAAAAACTGTTTTCTTTTATAAGTTTGTCAACATTCCCTTTCAAAATATTCAAATTTCATATTGTAGGTCATTTTTTGAATTTTTGTCTCAAAGTTGCTTACAAATTTTTGCTTTCCTTCAACGAAATTACTAATAAATAGTAAATGTTCCGTTCTTTTGAAACTTTTATCAACAGTAATGATGCCGTCCTTACAAGTTTATTAAATTCCTTAAGTGTAAACTTAGTAACTAAAGAAGAAAAAACTTTTGTATAGAATTAGAATTTCTTGGCTTATTCGTAATGGTTGTCTTACAAATTACAATATAAAAATATATATTTATATTTCAGATTACTTTAGTTTATAAGTAAATTAATAATATTTAATACTATTTTCATTTATACTTAACTTTATTAAGCATAAAAATGACAAAATTTGTTTATTTTTATTTTACACATTATTGATTAAATAAGACGATAAATAAATAATTTATATAAAAATAAAAGAAATGGATAAAATTAGCTCACGTACGATGACTGAGTTGAAATGACGCTATTGTCCATTGGGTCGCAAACGCCAAGCTCTATTTTTTTTAGTTATTTTCTAACTCAAGAGTCGTCCTACATAATTCTAGATAAAATTTAATTAAAAATGAAGAATTTACATCGGATTAGTATAATTAAAAGCCCTTTCAAGAACTGAAATTTGCAATTTGACAATCAAATTTGACAATTGTTCTACGAGGATGCTTCTTATGGTAGAAAACAAGCCTCTTGAGATTCCCTGTACATTGTTTGGATAGAAGTAAATATGAAAAAAAGAAGAAAATAAGGAATATAGCCGCAGGATATGAAAAAGGTGTTTAAGGCGAACCACCCTCTTGACGACTTGAGGAATATAAAATTAAGTGCTTCTGACCCGCTGAGGTTCTATGGGATTACTAAGTGTTCAAAAAAGCTGGTATTACAGAAGATTGTGTACTTTATTTTACGATCCAAACATGCGATTTTTATCTCATAACAATATTCGATAATGAACGTGGCTTCTCTTAGGGCAGCAAGTAAAAAAATATTATTATATTTAATGATAATATTTGCTTAATATAAGATGATCGAAGGTTCGAAATTAATTACCGAAAAGATGTTTTTTCTAATACACTTTAATATTGTTACCACGCATATGTAATGAAGATTGAGGTGAGCAGAGTTACAAAACGTCTTAATGCTTATGAAAAATTCCAAAACATCCAAAAAATTGTAACGATTCTTTTCGAGGTCTTAAATTTATATTTCGCGCTCGGACTATTTTACAATCGACAATAAGTATCTTACTTATAACTTATCCCTAACTTAATAATGACTTTATAATAAAACCAGCTTAATCTAGTTTTACGTGCTAGCTCCCTAGACTCACGACAAGAATTTAAGAGAATGCATGGCATTGGGTGGCACTACAACGGCTGCTTCTTCAATGATGTTCTTATCAGTGGCGAGGAGAAGAGGGAGGAATAATCCCTGCTCAGAATCCGACAAGGTATCCTTCTTCGTTGACGCTGGAGCATTACAAAGGGCGGGGCTAGTTCGCTGGCCCCTGATACGGGCGATGACGGTCCCCCGCAGTACGGAAGAGAACATCGCATTCGCAACCTCACCCGAGGGTTAGTCCCCCGGGAATGAACTACGTAATGGCAGCAACAGTGTTGATGACCACAACGAGAACGTCATCATTACGGTTCCGGATCCGGGTACCGTTAAATATCATTACTCACGGGAGATATTAATACTTTATCTTCCTAAAGGTTGCGAAAGAAGGGATTTTATAACTGGCGAATAAACTAGAAGAGCAAGGATCCGGTTGGTAGGGTACCTGCCCCGGAAATTGGGAGTAGGGTTGGAACTTGGAAGAGGAACTCTGGTTTTCGTTCGTTGTGTGTGGGCCCTTTTATTTTCGGGAGGGGCGGGATTAACTTGACCCAAATTTCATGCGCGAAATCCCGAAAAGTACGCCGAATGGCTGCCGCAGCAGTTAGGGTATAAAATCGCGAAAAGAAAATAAGAAGGTGGAACGCCGAGGTCTGCAGCACTAAAACATTGCTTACACTTGCTTATGAAAGTCCTCGACTACTTTCGGACAATTGGCGCGGCACTCCTTATTTTTTCGCTTTCTCAGCTCGGCCAACATTGTTCAGCCGGTCACCTAGCTAATAACGCGTAGCGAGGAGGACACATAACAAAGTAAGCTAATTAAATGAAGATATTTATAAAAATTAATAAAGAAGAATAGATTATATTTCTAAAAAGCTTCTAAAAGCTAACTGAAATATAAAACTATTAAAATAGAATTATATATTTTTTTAAGAAAGTAGAGATTCTTAATTTTTTAACTAGAAAAATTTTATTTTATATTTAATTAGCTATTACTAAAAATTCTATGTAATAATTATATTTTTCTGAACTTTAATATCCGTATTCTGAATCATCATTAAAAATATCGATCTTATAAGCAGTTAAGGAAACCTTTTTTTATATATAAGCTTATAATTTATATTGTAGTTAATAAAATAGTTACAAAGTTTCGATTTATTTCATAATTATGATTTTGTAAATTTTAATATCAAGAAATGATTTTTTTGTTTTCATATTATATTTTATCCAATCGTAGTAATTTTTATTGTTTGAATAAAAATTATTGATATTGAATTGTAAAATCTTAAAGTTTTTATAATTTTAGATATTTCACAAATTTTATTTACGTTACCATTATTTTCGAAAACAGTACTAATTAAAATGAAACATGGGATGGCATCTTCATTATTTGGTCGCAGAAGCTAGACCCTAGGGTTTCATTATGTTTCGTATTCCATAGGGTTGGTGTTCTTCTTGTTAGTATAATAATAATGAATGGTTAAAATATATATCATTTGCAAGAAAATAATCAAATATTTTCACTGTTTGCTGAAGTTATTTTTAACGTATAAATGGTTTTTGTAACTAACATCATAGAAATAATATTGTTTTCGTATATATCATTAACATGTGTAAGTTATATAATAATATTAAAATTTTATTAGCATATTTATTTAATCAAAATGAAAATAAATGTAAGTATTTGTAAATAATGCAGACATAATTAGTAAAGTATATTGTTTATGCTGTTACCTACAGCGTAAGGGCAGAAATTTGCAGGAACAAATGAAATTTATTGTTCATTACATTACGTAAATATTATTATCGTACATAATTGGCGGTTTCATATGAAATTTCGTATTTATTTTTAATTTATATTGACGCTTTAAATTCTAGCTCATATCTGTTTATTTATTGCGGTAAATCAACAGTGGTAATACGTAAAAATACTTCTCATTATTAATTTTTAATAAAAAAAGAACTAATGTAAAAATGCACAAACGAAGTTAAAAATAAAGAATAACAAATGTATTTTAAAAAGAGGAAATGGCGTTCCACATACTTTTACGAAAAAAAATACAAAATATATACGTTCACTCTAGCGCATACTTCCTTCTCTGCACTCTAATTTCCACTCATTTATCTATCAGTGCATTAGATGGGCTACTCAAAGTGCCGACAATCCATTACCAATTATTTCTACGTGCTGTAGACCGATAAGCCTAAGCTGCAAATAAGAAGAGTTCTAGAAATCATGGAAAGGGCAGAACTTAACTGTAGCTCCAAGCCACTTTACAGCGCCCGGCATTTTCTAGAAGAAAAGTCACGACGACGGAGTGCGGTGCAGTAGGTTGCTTCCGCTAAGGCCGGAAACGTCCTTAGCGAGAGAAGGAAACCTGGTCTTTTATTCAATTATTTATGCGCATCCGAGTAGCGACGAAGCTTTCAGAGCACCGGAACCGATCCGTACGTTTTATTGGCTCGTGACCCGACCTCAGCTACGACCCTTACAGGACACATACATCTATACTGCGCTTCGCGATATACCTAACAGCTATTTAATCATATAAAACTTCAAAAAATAATTAGATTGAATATAAAAAAAAATGAATAGAAGCTTGGATATATTAGCTTTTCTCAATTTTTTATACGAATATATACATTTAATTGGACATCAAGTAGAGAAATTGATGAGTAGAGACTGATTAATCGATTGACAACTAAATAATATGGAATCAACTACTCGGATTTACTTAATTTCATTAAAACTAAAAAATTGTTTTTAAAATTATTACATTATTTTAAAATATTTATCCTGAGTTTATAAGTTACCCTAATTTTTTTATTCAGTGTTAGTATAAATAATTATCATTTATTGCACAAGTATTGAATCATTATATACAATTTATTGGTATTATAATTTTGTGATTCAATTATTCATTAATAGAAATTTAACATATTCTGAATAATATTTTGGGTACTCAACCCTATTTAAGACTGTATCTATTTAAACTTTTTTTCTTGTATATGAAAATGAATCTTAGTTGACAATTAAAATTAATTTTTTTACATCTTATATTTACGACTTAAATTTAAAATATAAATTATATAAAAAATTTCGATTATAAAAATTGAAATTAAAAACGAAGGAAATTATTGTAATTTTTAAGTTCATGAAATCTAAAAAATTTAAAATCATATACCAAAATATTGTCTTAAAGATTAGTTTTTTACTAGACAATTTTTTTAAATATAATTAAGTAATCTCGCTTACTGTTAAAAAAAAATTAAAATGTTAAACTTATCTGTTTTAACGTTATCCTTTTGAGTATTAATATAATAATTATTAAATAATATAAAAATGGAAATCGTTACTATTAGTAACGAATAAATCAATATTTCGAGTTGTTGCATATCGATTCCCTTAACATATATTTGTTATGTACGAATGAAATGATTGTTTTTGACAGTGATTTTTGTACAGAGAGTATAAACTACTCTTACAATATAAAATTCTTTGTGATCAAATTATTATTCCAAAAAAATTTTAAAACAAGTACTTCAAATAATTATGCTAAATTATTCAATATTCAATTCACAATCAGTTTATTCGATAGGTTTTTCGGAAACGCTTTATTATAAAAGGTATTATAAGCCATATAGTGCTGTAAATATAAGTTATCTACCATTATTCAAATAATATTCAGTTCAAATAATGTACATACAAGTATTTTGTAAAAAATTTTATATTTATCTGTAATTTTTTAAAAATAGATGGAAAAGTTCTACATCTTACGTTACATTGAAGAAGTAAACATGGAATAATTTTACAAATGAACATTGTTTTTATAATTTATTTATATTTAACTGCCACGAGTTTACACATAAAAAAATTAAAAGTTTATTTCTTAAATGAACTTCTAGATACAAAAGTTCTTTAATTAACGATGTTCCAAATCATATATTAGTAGAAAATTATCGTGTCGATAAAAATACCTAAAATGTCCTTTCACGCAGTACTGCATTCCTAGTTTCCACGAATCCTAGCACTTACGTTCAACATCACAATATGTTCCCCATCAATTCAGCCTACACAAAATCATAAATCATTGTTAATTCAGCTGCATGAATGAGCCTGGGAAAGCTTCTCATTCCATTGTGCATTTTATCCTTTTCCGCTTTATCTCGAGTTATCATCGCATTGAAGCGATATCCTCGCCTGGGTTGTTTTATACTTATCGCTGACTGAAAATCTTAGGGCATCATCGACGGATCCCATCCGATAACTTTCAATGTTTACGACAGAGAATCAAAAGATAGGTGACTTCAGAGTTCAGATGGATTTCGAACTACAAGACTGCTTTAATTCTTTCAAAGTATCTTGAGGTTGTGTGTATAGTTTCTACTACTAAATGAGCACTGTTATTTATGGATCACAATTGAATTCAGATTTCATTTTAATATATTTATTTATACTGTGTAATATATGTACACATTTTTTAAAATTAGTTTCGATTCATTCTGAAATTACGATAGAGCTGATAATATTATTATGATACTTTAACAAATAATATTCAAATATTACTTTAACTAAAACTTTATTCAACATTATTCCTTTAAATATTTTCAATTAAATTAAAAATTAAAAAATAGAGTAAATTAAAAAAAATATATTTTATTGTAGACAACTAATTAATAAATGTTTAATGGCAGAATATGAAATAAAAAATATAGGTTAACATAATTTCAAAAGTTGAAACTTTCATATTCTATTTGCTAAGAAAAATTTATTCATAAAATAAATCTAAAAATTTTTTTATGAATAATTCTATTGTTCTCTAAATGTGAGGTACATTAATATAAATGATCACAAATTTACACTGTGTACTACTGTCTAAATAAGTTAAATAATAAATATTTTCTTACCATATATATTACCATTTATATACTTACCATATATTTACTTTTATTTATTAATTATATTTAAACAAAGTAAAGTAATTTGATTAAAAATACGTTACAAGAATAACAATTCCTACATAAAAAAGAGGTGTTTTACTCTATATATTTTATTACTTTGCAAAATATGCTTAAAATCTATAATATAGAAAGTTGCACTAATCGTTTTAAGTATAATTTAATTAAATCTAAATTGTATCAAAAGCGTTTCATTTTATAAAATTGTCTGCGAACCCATTAATCATAAGCAGACTTCTCTTATATGCAATTCATCCTAGGGCAAAGACTACAATTGGAATACGTCTTTTAAAATGGCGCTATATAAAGCTTTTTATTACTCGACAAGTTCTAATTAATGAAATTTTGCAAATGTAGTCTTTACATATTACTCGACTATTAACGAAGATAGATTCGCTTCTTTCAGATATTCTTGGTTCACATAAAAAATCCGTTCCTTATGATTCAGAATCAATTTATGTAAGGTTTTCAGGTTTGAAATTTTTTTGTTTCTCATTTTTGTATATACATTTTACTTGATTTCATAATAATTCTTCTTTTGCCTGTCCTTAGCATAAATAAAATTAATTAATACTTTTTAATTAAAATATGATGTGCGTCTCTACGTAAGCTGAGAAATTATGAAACAATTATGTTCCATAGGTACGCTGACCACTTTTCAATACATAAGGCTTTCATGAACATTTTCTATTATGAGAACGTTTATTACATAAGAAGATAGGACATATTTTATTAGACTACTATTATATTGTGTTATATAAATATTAAAAATACTAATTTATTTTATAAATACATACCAATACAGCTTTAAAAGATATTTTAATTATTAACATTAGAATTATATTGTAGTGTTTTATTAGTAATTCATATTGCAATTAAAATTTATTCATTGATATTATAGAAATGTTATTTAAAATTATTTCATTATTTTCTAACATATTTAAAAAATTTAGTTTATATATTTAAATTTAATTTGAAAAATATCTTTTTAAATTTTTATTTTAATAACATTCTTTTAAACAATGCGATTTTTACGTTATTTCTACGATTTTAATTATTAGTCTAAATTATGAGTTTTTTTATTTGAATTAATAAGATCAAAACGGCAATTTACATTTTAATATATTTATTCGTATGGAATTACATAAACACAGACAGGTACATGCCTAACCAGTTAAATATAATTCAAAAAATTACTTCAATATTAAGATAATATGACATTTTATGAATTGGAATAAATTAAATAAAAAAAATTTTTTTAACATAAATACCACATTTTGATCAGTATTAACATGTATATGTATTTGCACATATATGTAGACTCAGACATATATAATATGTTGCTATTAGTGCAATTTATTACATTCTCTTCGCAGATTTTTAGTTTTCTTACATATTCAATGAGATTCACGTACAAATACATTAGTTAAAATTTTATTTCAAATTGATATGAATTTTATTACATTAAAACATGTAATTTATAAATAATTACAAAATCAACTGACAAAAGTTAAGAAAAATTATGAGATGCCAATGAATCTCACATTATAACTTCAATATTGTCTAATGTACAAAAGAAGATCGAAAAGAGCATTAGACTCTTTGATATTCTCACAAATTGCTCAGGATAGAGAATTCGGGACTATTCAGAAAGTACCTTCATACTGAAAACAATGGGGCGATACTTAGGGTAGAAAAGCCGTGGCTTCGCGGATTTAGTCCGGGAATTCATCAACCTGGAGGAACCCAGCGATTGTCGACGTCAGTCGGACGTCAAAGTGTCAGTCGCTCTGAAAGCGGTATTTCAACGGCGACCACGGCTGTCGCGCCTTCGTAATTCAGCGCTGCCATTATTCGTCCATCAACGGTGGATGGACATCTGGTATCGGCACCAACCTGGTCGATCCCGTTTTTGTCACCAAAATAGTCGTTTTTTTCGATGCGCTTTATGTTTCATGCTCCAAAATATGCCGACATTGTTTCGAAGTCGTATGTAGCGGAGGGTCTTATATGACGTCCGAATATGTGCTTTACTAATCCTTCATCTTATTTGTATAGTAACTTCATCAAAGATCAGATTCATTGAAGACAAGATTATTTTAGTGAAGGTCTAGCTCGTCCATAGCTGTCATATTCATCTAGTCTTTGTCAAATAATTAAGTGTCATTCAAAAGCTAAATTATTTTCCATAAAATAGATTGGTTTTAGAATAAGTTATGAAATATTTAATTTAACCTTCAATAAGAAAAAAATTTTATCTAATACATTTCTTATACTTATATAAATAGCTTGCTTCGTAATTTATACGATCAAATCGCATGAAGATTTTTATAAAATTGTATATATTTAAGCGCCATAAAAAAAGTTTAAATTAACTTCATTAAGCTTCTTACGTAATTTTGTAAAATTACGTTCTTTATTAGACTCAAATTTTATTATTTTTGAAGTGAAAATATATAGATTCTTATAAATCTTATTTTTTCATTATATTTTTATTGATTGATATCAAATTCCAAACCTGATTTTAGAATTGCAGAAATGAAAATTTTGCAGTGTAAATTAATTTGTAAGTGTGTTCGATACCATATTACTGTAAATCATATAATATTCAAATAAACATAATTAACTTACTGTACTTAAATATACTTTTAAGATACATTAAATAACATAATTTTTAAATGTGTATTCATTGTTCATACTTTGACTTTTTTTTATTTCTTAGGCTACATTTATTTCCGATTTGTTAGATTAAAGAGATTTGTTTATCTTTGTTTGAATTACTTATAAATATTTTTAATCGATTACCAGTAATTGAGGATGAAAAAGAAAGTATGAGAGTAAATATTAATTTTAAATTTACTCAGAGTTTTTCGATTAAAATTTTGGGTCAAGATTGATTGAATAACTTTTACCAATTTTAGAATATACAAGACACAATGACACATAACTACGTATTTACATAGGCATACATAGACACATCCACTTATACATATACTAATATTAATTAATCATAAAAGCTTGTAGTTTCACCGATTTCTATGCTAACACTCTTTTCTTTAAAATCTCTTTTAATTTTATAGTATCAATGCAATTTGCAGCTTTAATGATCAAAGCAAAAGCGTATAGTATATTAATAACATAAGCTCCTAGAAGTGGTTTAGTGTAGACCTAATATTAAAGTACATATCTCCTTTATCACGAACATGACTAATTTTACAAACGATTTACTTTAAAGTAGGTTATAAAAAGTACCTACATATTATTTTTAATATAAGATCCTTAGCTCACATAAAAAAAATTTGATAAATATCAATAACGTAGCCAATTTTTAATGATAATCAAATAAATATTTAGCATCACATGCTAATCAATCAACCAATATAATATAATTTTACAATTTTCGACCTTTTACATGACTTAATAGGAAAGAAAAATAGTGAGAATATAGCAATATTTTATCCTTATAATAATATCAGAAAAAGAATCTTTTAAATCGGATGAGTTTATAATAGTGGTTATATCTATATAAAAGATTCTTTTTATTACGGCAATGATACTAAAATATAGCGATGATTAATATTTATATCTCATAAAAAATAATAAATACATCTCAACCTTCGATCGATCATGAGATGGTAGATAACAACGGATCAATTGACTCTTGTTAATGTATGTCGTCTTTTCATGTATACAATAGTTTGTTGAAAACTGGATAGTCTTAAGGTACGAGAGATTGCTGTGATAAGAACACGTCACTATCAAGGTCCTAGCTATGCTTCCTCTTTCGGCAGCTTTTTAATTATCGTAATTTGGTCTAACAAATCATCAAAAGCACGATGTTTAAGATGTGCTTAAGATACAAGAGATAATGGACCTTTCACGTATTTTCTCAGTATGACTGCTGAAATTGTAGAGTTTCTAATATAAGCTATACATTATTTGCAGAATATTTATAGAATTCTGGATTCATTGTCTCCAAAAAAAGTAAAAAATTTATATTTTTTTTCAACCCTTTAAAAAATATAACATATATAGATCTATATAGATTGAGTTTACATATTATATAAAATATTTACTAAAATATTTTAATTCAATTTGTTTAAAAGCATTTTATATTACATTATAACGTCTGCTTTGGTATCAAAAAGTTTTAAAAAAGTATTACGAAAACTAAATAACAAACTTCATGTAATTTACATCCAACTCATGCAGACATGTAGTAATAATGATTAACAATTTTCAATACATAACATTAAAAAATCCTCAAAATGACAAATTCATTATTCGACAATTTTAAAACAACACAATCATTATATTTATATCCCTAGCTTTTCTTTAACAGATAATTTATTGCAATGACCATTTATTTAATTGAGTAATTTTAACATTAATAGTAAGAAAAGTTAAGTAAAATAATAATTGCTTAAAATTAAACTTTTATTAAAATGAACAGTTGACTTCTGTAGTAGAAAACTACTAATTGAATATAATAAAGTTGTTCTTTAAAAATAATATAAGATATTAAAATAATACAATTTTAATAAAAACATCATTTTTTAGTTTTATTTTTATGTAGTATTTAAATATTGTTTATTCTAAATATCATACGTCTAAAATTTCTATTTAAAAACATTGTCTATTTTCTGGTGCTTTTTTGTAATTTATTTTTTTTATCAATACATATTTATAAGAATTTCTTTATCAATATTAAAATGATCAATATTAAAATAATATACCTATAAAGTTAAAAGTGAAAAATTATGTTAATTAAGAAACTGATCTTAAGTGGATAAATTTTATTTATTATAAACTAAAAATTGTGTTTCACTACTTATTCAATTTTAAAAAGTAACTATTAACAGTATAATATAATTAAATATATTTATAATCGTAAAAAAGCTTCATCAAATAAATTGTTTTAATATCAACTAATGAATTGAACTTCTACATGTATTCAATGAAATCATAATAAAAATCTTAATACACAAGCTGTTGATATGTTCATTCAATAAAAAAAATGTATTAAGCCTCATTAAAATTCTTATATTATATTTGTACTGATATAAATTATTTTTTATATACATAAATTAAATATAGAGTTCTTAATTATAGTACTAATTATAGATATCTATTAAAAAAAATGTAATATATCGTGTACATAATTGTTTCAAATATATAAGGAACATAAATATACATTAAATGTCTCAAACAAATATAAAGCTGTAACGAGTGTTGCTCGTCTCTCCACACCCTTCTCCTTCTCCTTCTCCGTCGAGTGATATATACGATAAAGAACGTACAAAATGTGCGCCAACCTTTATAATCACTCAGAGCAGCGGGGTGAAAGGCAACGAGGAGAAAAAGGGAAACTGCATCCTGCGAAAGCGGCGGCGGAAAGCAACGAGCACGTGTAAAACGCGAACAATTACGAATTGGGCGGCAGCAACTACTTCTGCAGCACCCAGCGTATCCTAATCGGCGACCAACCGGACCACCGCTTTGGTCACCAACGGATAATATTTGGGAGTTGGCAATTTAAAATGTGAACCAACTCTCAATTGCGTAAAAAAGGGTGTGACCTGGGGTACGCAAAAACCCAAGCTAGCAGAGGGGACTTCCACCCTCGTCCTATAATTAATACGACGAAAATCATAAGTATGCAGAAGTCCAGCCTTAGCATTTGCGGACTGTCGAAAAGAAAAGAAAATTATCTACGAGTCAGACTGGGTCACAAGTCCTTCGTTTCATTGAAACCAAACATCGTCCTACCATCCCATCGCACGCCTCACATAAGCCCTTTAATACGTCGCAGTCGACACGATCTCCGCAAATATCGATTATCGCGTAAAACTGAAATAAAAAATAAATTAAATACAAGAAATCATTAAAATAATTATCTAGTTAAATTAATAATTACGTTAATTAATAATGTTTTTTTTATAAATTTCATTTCTCATGTTAATAGTCGGTTAAGCCACACGTTGTGCTGTATATAATTGTTGTACATATTTTTTAGTTTTAAAAATAAAATTCCGGCCTCGCATTTCACCGACGGAGTGGAGGATCTGAGAAATTTATTTATTTTGGTACAATTATTTATATTAAATCACTTCATGCTACTACCCTCATCCTACCAAAATCTGGAGCCAGCGAGCTCCTTCCTGGCAACCACCTCCCCTTTCTATACTGCGGGTATAACACCCCGCGTCACAATATAAACAATATAAACATATAAACAATATAAACAAATTAAAAGTATTTGTCTTTATTTTATTGAATTATAAGGAATCTGTATGCAACCTTAATATTTATTTTTCACTAAATTTTTACAAATATAGTAATCGGTCATTATTATTTTGTATTAACAACTGTATTATAATTATTAAACTCTAAATATTTATAATTAATTCTAAATAGTGATCATGTATTAATACATTAATTAAATTAAATAATACAATATTTAATTATAATCTATTTAGCAATAGTTCAATGATTCGAATAATGAAAATAATATAATATATTTCATAATTAATTAAACATTTGTGATATTAATAAATTAATTATTTTATTTTATATTAATATTAAAATTCCAGAATGAACTTTGATTATAAAAAATTTTTGAGTGTAATTTAATTTTTTTTGTATAATATCTGTAAAGAATTGTAAATAATATTCTGGAACAAAAACAAAATCTAAAAAACTTTTATAAAAAAACCTATATTTATATAAAATAGAATATCGATAACGTAAAAAATATAAAAAATTAATGCATTTTGTTATCCTATAGAAAATCCCATATAAATATTTTTTTTATATTGGAAACGTATTGATTATAAACGTAAATTCATTTGTATAAAACACCAAGCTATCAAAGCAGAAAATATTTTCAATAATAAAAAAATTTTTAGAAAAATCGATTCAATATTGAATCCCCAATGATTACGTAAATATAATGCAAAAACTAGTATAAGATCACGTTCTATGAAAATTTGATGGGATTGCTGAGATTTGAAAACGATCTATGTATGAACTTAGATAATATTGGAAGAAAAGATTTTCAATTTAAAAAATATGTGTTGAGACTAAAATTATTGTAGCTTGTAAATTTTAATTATGATAATCTAAAAATATTTTAAAAGGCAGGTATTTTATTGTAATCGTAGTAAAATATATATTCTGATTTATACCTGTCATAAAAGATGCATTTGTAAACAGAATTAAATTTTTTTAATAAATGTTTCTGACACAAAGTGGACATTAAATATAATCAATTTTGATCTTTAGTAAAAAAACCAAGCTCTAATATTTATTTAATATGTTCGTTACGCTATAAATCTATACGGATTGCTGTAATGACATTACATATATATTGTCAATAAGATTAACATAATATTATCTACGACGCCATAAATAATATTTTTAATTACAGATATAATATGTGTAACAATATTACTTGTTACAAGTAGTTATGTATTGTATTCATATATATTAAACAACTGTTAACATAACCGTAATACAATTATAATATGTTACAAGTTTTAATGAAATAAAATAAATAATTTAGACATTCAGAGATAAAGTTTTTGCTTGTTAAATATGTAAAAACATAAATTATAAAAAAATCGGTGCACACGTGAATGTAATTATATGTCAAATAAATACAATTAAATTTATAACGAAAATATAAGCTGCTTCTTTTAAATATAATAAAATTTAGTTTAAAATTTATACTTATAAATTATTTTAATGTAAATTATGGTCCATTCAAAAAAAAAAAAATATTTTGAACAAAAATTTTATATATATTCATACGCTTAATACTACTGCGTGTTACAATGCGGTAAATTAAAGTTCTTATGAAACATTGTATATTTAAATATAATTTGTATAATATTTATTTAAACAATAATAGTTATTATTTATATACTGAAAAATTCATATAAAATTAGAAATAAAAGCACCTGTATAGTAAAAATTGTATTTATAAATTATTTTTTAATTCATTGAAATATTACAATGACAAGAACTTTGGTAACACTAATTATTTAAAACAAGTATTATATTGCATTAGAAAGAGTTTCTATGCTCGAGGTTAGGAATGAATTAATGGGATAGGGTGGCTCATACGTTTAAGGTCAACCAACAAGACATTTAAGATAGAGGGTAGTAATGGCGAAAGGGCGGAGTCTCGGGTGCAGCAACTTTTTGTGTAAATCAATATACATGAGCCGGGGTTGCACGCGTGTACAGAATTGTAATTATGGGGTGAAACGGAGGTTCAAGCTATACTAATTCGATTTTCGATATACATTATAGTGCGGCATTTCATTTCTCGCGGGCTGATTTTATATGAAATTCGAGTCTCTTCGATCATTTTAAAATTTATCTCTAACCTTCTGATCTTACTTTCATCCTTCATCTGTATAATATTTTGTAGAATTTTGCATTGAATATTAGCTTATTTATTCAAGTATTATATATTTTAATGATATTTGTTATAATTGTATTTGATATTCTTCGAGCAATTGTATAAGTTTATTATTAAATTTGATAAGCGTATTTTTGATTAAATACATTTTATTTAAATAACACATTCTGTCTAACACATTAAGTATTTTTATCAATGGTCTAAACTTTACTTAGGAAATAAATTATAGAATGATTTTCACTTTCGTTAATTTGTAAACTTTAAATATACGGATTACTGAAATTTCATCATCCTTTACCACATCTCTGGTCTGACTTACATGAGAGTATGGACACCGTCCAAACACTATGGAAAACTTAGTATCTTCTGTAGGGGTAAATGTCCGCACGAAAAAGCATCAAATGATATCGCGAGCGTTTAAGGTAAGTTACCCATGAGCAAACCAATTTTGATTCTTGTCTTTGTTTCCAAAACATCGAATACATATTGTCTAATATGCGAGGAGTTCATTCAAGTATTCAATTATATGGATGATTCAATACTAATCCAAATGAAATCACTGATTTTTTAAAAATAGGTATAACAATCAATCAGCTTAATTTTAGCAATAGACTATATACATATACATATATATATATATATACATACATATAAAAATAGTTCCTCAAAAGTGAATAAAGTTATTAAGATAAATTTATTATACATTTTAAATGCATTTCTTGCATTACTTGATATTAAAATTATAATTGATATCTTAAGACCCTATTCTTATTCATTTTCCGTAATTAAAGACATTTATTGCCTCATTTTGCATAAGCTGACGGTACATCTAAAAGTTTTGATTTGGCATCTTCAGCACGGTATATGTTTCTATTATAAAAACGCTTGACAAAACTTCGGTGTAAAAATTACGTCACAAAATTCTCACGTATTGATTAGGGGATCGTTTTTATCTATTCACCTTTTATTAGTAATGCTTGATAAAAAGGAATGTCTTAGCTTGCTCTGGTGTACGATAGAAAGTATTATTTCATTAATCTTGCCAAATAAATTTTAAGACATACTATCCCATGCACTGCTAATTAAGAAATTCATCTGAAATATGAAAAGAAACGCAAGCAAATTTTAGTTTGTAGGTTGAAATAAATTTTATGCTATCTTAAAATTTTTTAAGCATGATAAAATAATTTAAATTTAATTTTTAAAGAAGTATTTGTTTTTTTTAATATCAGAAATCATCTGCACTGTAATTTACTTTTCTAGATTATTACTCTAATATCCATATTTTTTCGATTAATCAGTAAGATTTTAATAAAAATATTAAAAAGTAATTTAAAATAACTATCAAAAAAAACCTTATCTTACTATCTATAGCACTACAGATAAAATGAAGTCAAAATAAAACATTTTTGTTGCTTTTTTATAAGAGAAACTATTTTGTTTCCTATTAAAATTGTTTCCGGGTTACATTAAATTATAAATGAAGGAATATATCGTATTGTTTATTATCATCGAATTCATGGTAACGATTACTCTTTACTTACTAAATCTGATGTTTTTTAGTAAATGAAAGTTTAATAATAAGATATTAATTTTAAATTATAATTCTTATATAAAATTTAATAATTGAGTTTGGAAATACTTATTAAATACACCATTCAAATGAATTAAACCAAAAAATAATACAAATCATCATAAAATATCATTGAAATAAATTGTATATAATATATGTAATTTATAAATTTAACTGTAGCCGAGTATATAAAGATGTACTGCAAAATTTTTTTACCATTATTCTCTTTTTATTATAAATGAGTTTTCACGATAAAATTTACTATCTGCACTACTCAAGTACGAGATAGAAAAATTATATTGTATGATGTTAAAACAACATGTGAACGAATTATTTAAGAAAGTAAATACATGAAAAATAATGAAATATTAATGATATACATTATCAAAGTATAAAATATAAATCATAAGTGATTGTTTTTACACTATTTAAGTACCTATCAAAAAAGCAATATCTTTGCAATGCAACAAAATCTTAAAGTATAATGGTACGTTAGATATTTTAAAGTAACTAAAAGTCAAAACCCTAGAAGCCAGCGCTGGAGGAAGTGAAGGAGTCGAGGAATTAAAATAGAAAAAAGGGAAAGCGTAGTCTCCTATTTTTTTTCCAAGGCTACGGAGGATATATATTCTAAAATGAACAAAATCGTCACGCTCGCAAAAGAGTGTCAATTTACGGAGGTACTATAAAATCTCGGAAAGAGAATTAGGACAGCGTTCGTGAATAAGAACGGTGTATGCAAAGAAAATAAAGACAGAGTATAAGAAAGCCATGGTTAAACGGACTTCCTGTTTGTCGTCCATTAGACATAACATTAGTTTTTTATGTCATTTCCCTTCACGTGCCCCAACACTCTTTACATTATTATTCGTTTCGTTTTCCGAGGAAAAGTGACAGCCAGACGTTTGCACTTGCTTTTTTTCATCCTATTTCTATGCGTTGGCTCTTGAGACTGACCTTTCTATCCTATATGATAAGGCACACATGAGGTGGAATGCTGACAAAAGGCGGCGCAATTATATCCTAGGGCCATGTTAATGAGCCAGGCTTTTTGTTTTCTTACAAGCTGAAAAATTTCATATACAAAGATGTTTAAATGCGACCAAAAATTCAACATGTTTAAAATAATTTTGTAAAATAAAATACTATTTTTAAATAATTCACATTCAAATACTTTTTTATTACATATGTACAAGTCATCTTTAAAATTAATGCAAAATATAATTTTAAACAGGAATACATGTTTTACAGACATTTAGAAAATTTTTGTGCACTTTTACCGATATTTGAAATGCATAGTAAACAAACTATAACGTTCACAAGTGATATCCATAGTAGGTGAATGGATTTACTGTAATATGAGTCAAAGTAGAATATTTTGAAAAGAAAATTATGTCATCATTATTTCAAAACAATTTATGAATATTTAATATGAACATATGAACACAAGAAAAAATAAATTAAATAATTTTAATATGATTAACAAAACTTTATATTATAACAATACTAATTATTATCGAAATTATAAATAATAATTATTAATGTAAAATTTGAAGAAATTTAATATTTAGATCATATAGAATATACGTTTAAAAAGTACAAAATATATGAATCTATATTATTCTGCAGTAAGTTGAAGAAATTACAGTATCACTTTTCAAACAATATGAAATATTATTTTTATAAGAACTTTTAAAAAATTTATTGATGCAATCGCTTAAAATATTTTAAGACAGTTTATTCCCTATAATATTTTCGGATTTATAGGAGAATATGAATCATAAATATAGTCTTTTATATACATATGAAAGTCTATAAATGATATTTAACAATAAATCGTAACGAGAATACATACAGTAAGTCACAAACAACAACAAAAAAATGATCAGTAAATCTGTAAATAAATCTAAAAATATTCAAAAAAACATACATAGATAAATGAACTAATTTATTTAAATCTATGTGTTCTAAAAAGTACATTATTTATTAGAAAAATTAAAAAACAATTAAAAAAAAGGAATTTTAATACATAGAGACGTACTCAATAACATTTTTACATTTCAAAATTTTATAAAGGATTATTCTAGCATATTATTATAGCATTAATATTATATTTTAATATTTATATGAGTTCATTATTGATAACATCTAAATGCATAGTAGTAATGTAGAATAATAAAGCTCGTGTGAGAATAAAATCAACATAATTCATTACATTATATTTTCACTGTTTCAACAATTTTTTTCTTGAATTTTTTGAATATATCCGAATGCATTTACTCACCTTTCGTAAAAGAAGACATCGTTGAAAAAGTGTCATCTTTGGATCTATCGAATCGTATCCTCAAATAATTTCTAGGCATTCAAGAAATTTACTCTTTAACCGTTTTCTTCACATAGTGCTTTATTACAAATCTTTGTCAAATATATATGTACTCATATCCGTGTGTGACTTCGATCACCCATATTCATGAATTTTTACACCTTTTGATCTTTTACGTCACCTCGTCTGTACAACTCCAAAACATTTTCTAGAAACTTCTCAGTATCGCATTGTATTGAACATTCACTGGAGTAGACTGCCTTTTATTTCTTTAAAGCTTTTCTTTATTATTGAAGTTTTTTCAACTTGAAACTCTATCATAAAGTTTTATACTTCTAAAAATCAAATCTACAAACTTTAATCATTTAACTTTAATCATTAAAGGTTTTAATAATAAATTTTTAAAATTAATGTTGATTTTATTAGAATAATTTATTATTATACGAAAAAATAAATGAATTCAATGATTCAGAATAATTTGAGATTATATTACGTATTATAACACACTATTAAACTAACATAAATGTAATGACTAGCAAATACGTTCGAACATTATTAGATAAATTTAAGTATAATCGACGCATATTTTAACATTCCCGTTACCAGAATAACATTTACCAAAATTACTAACAGTTTCCATTATATTTAGTTTAATGTGTATTAAATTTATACTATCGCCAACCTATTAACTTAATAATCTAGTAAACAAATAGAAATTTACAAAGAAATAGAAAGATACTCAAACTTTATTTAATGCTTTAATGCCAAATATTATTAAAATTTTTATTACAAATAATCACATTTACTTTACAAACCAATTATATTTATGAATGTATAATTGTTTTTAAAAAAATTAAAAATAACATAACATAAAAGTAATATTGACAGTTGATTTACTAAAAAAAAACCAACAGTGAAAAATAAAAATAGGATTTATAACTATGTTTGAAAAGGTATATGAAACTATATCAAGATCCGAATAGGAAGAGGTGAAGGCATAATCAAAGTGCCAGTAAAGCCAGATTGATAATCTTAAGATTTTTATGAAAGCTCATATTAAAAATTTAAAAAGAAAATACAAAAACTCTATTCTATACAGAACACACTTAACTACCGACACATCTTTAAGAAAAACTCGGGATTCGGTCACGTCTTCGGC
This sequence comes from Kradibia gibbosae, assembly GCA_018907135.1. Classification (NCBI taxonomy): domain Eukaryota; kingdom Metazoa; phylum Arthropoda; class Insecta; order Hymenoptera; family Agaonidae; genus Kradibia; species Kradibia gibbosae. Next base: position 10,589,048 of record JACCHX010000002.1, on the reverse strand, counting down.
CTATCAGCCTCTCAGGGGATGTCTGCCACTCTATCAGCGTTGGCTAACGTATAAATTTTGTGGCATAGAATTGAGTTGAAACGGACATCATTTCCCGAGTAGTATGAGGCCAACTGCGAGCTGAAAATGATATTATTCCACTGGGATTCCTTCTTTCTTATCGAAGAAAAGAAACGCAATAAAAGTCGCTCATCCCACCTCTACACCCTCTTCTTACCACGACACTTAACTGAAATCGAGCATCCGTTCCATCTACCGATATGCGTCCTATGTCGTCAAATGTTGAGCCAGTATAATTCATAAAAATTTAATTACGACAATTTTTACTTATCGTTCTTTTCGAGGACGTCAAATACAACTGACGTATCCTATTACGAATCCATGGTGGTGGAGGGGGATTTAAAGAGAAAAATATTTCAAATTTTTTATGAAGAATTATTGCGAGATGGTGAGAATAATAAGGAAATAATTTTACGTAAGATTCGAAGAGTTAATTGAATATTTCATATACAAATAATTTATTTGATGCTATTACATTATTTAAAAACTTTAATTACTTAATCATAACATGAAAATAAGCTATAAATTTATGCCCGTGATTTTTTTATTAGTTATAATATGTAAAAAAATTTGACATATCCTGAATAATGTAAATTAATATACTGATATAGCTTTAATTAATTAATATTTATTTATTAATAACATAAAATTATAAAAATTTAATGAAATAAATCGATAAAACAAGCGGTTATTACAAAATATTAGTTTAAATTTATGAATATGATTGTTTTTTTATGTTCCAAATACATTAAAATTTACTTTTATTATAAATTAAAATTTACAACGTGATTTTGAATAAACAATATTTTCGTGTTCTTTGTTTCATTATAGTTATTTAATATATATTAGACTTCGTTGCTAATTGAAAATTTATTACCACACTATTTCATCTGAAATTTTATTACAAAGAAGATGTATAGCTTGTCATTCTAATTTATGAATAAAAATATTCCTTTTACTTTTTATTATTTGAAATATTTATTATTACGTATGATGTTTTTAATTTAAAAAAAAATTATTGAATTACAAAAAATTTAAAAATCTCGTCAATTTATAAAATAATAAATACAATTTGCGACAAATGTTATTAATATTTTAAAATAATACTGTTGTTAATATTTTTTATTTTACAATAAATTGCGTGAAAACATTTTGATGTTTTTAAATCTTTTCGAAGAAAATATTTATTTTTTATATATACCATATGTACAAAATATAGAATTTTTTCATTCTTTTATTTTATTATTTAATTTTTCATTTCCATCAATAAAATTGTTTACGTTTTTAAATTTACATCTATATACATTAATATATTTAAATTATATTTAAACATGGTACTACGTTAAGTTTGTATTATTAATATATTAGATTGCTTACGCACAATATCATTAATAATTTGCATAGAACCAATATTTTTAAAAATCGAACAATTTTTTGGTTTCATGTTTGTAAATATTACAATATGTACTATTATACTATGGAATTAAACTAGTGTTTAATTGTAGCTTTTAAATATGTAAAAATACATATTTAAAAATGTATGAATAAAGTGTTTTAGACAATTTTTTATTAAAACTTTTATCATTCACTCTTTGATGTGAATAAAAGTATTTTAACAATTTTAAGAAAGTAAATTTGCATTAAAACGATGATTCATAGAATTCAAATAGTAGAGAGAAAAGCAAGTATTGCGACTTTCAAGATTGGACTTCTTTGAAACAAAAATGTTGGAGAGCAACGCTCGTGTTCTTTATTTGACCGGAATCATTTTATCTCGTCCTTTCACAGGGTAACGAAGGCGAACTTTTAATCGGCAGCAAATTTAAAAACACGTGGACCTGCAATGAATCTGAAAGGCAAGTTCAAAGTTGTAAGCGGTAACTTCTTTATTCTCTTATAGCTTGGATCTTTAGGATGAATCGGTAGCGGTTGGATAACAATAGAATGACTTGTATATGAGGAGCAAAGAGCACGTTTCTAGTATTTTTAAACTTTTTAGGCGACACTACTTCTAGTTCGATGTTTTTATTGGATACACCAATACCTCTGAGCTCGATTTAAGATGGCGCTCACATTTGTCAATCAATCTAACTCGAATAAAATCCTCGATTCGAATTTTAGACTGAAAAATTTGTTGTTCTTCTTACTCAAATATGATTGGAATAATATAAGGAATAATGTAGTCCGCTTTCACTTATGTTTAAAATTTTTTTATTTCTATGTTTTGATATTTTTTTGTAAAAATAATGATTAAATAATGTGAAGTAGATTCCGTTGAAGATTAATGGATGCAATCTAGAGTAATAAAATTTATGCAATCAAATCGTATCTAAGGAAGTAAACGTATTAATTTCAATTTAGATTATCTAGGGAATCAAAAGATATGTAAATATTAAGAAAAAGCATCAGTAAAAAGGCTAAATATTATGCTTATAGTGATCATTTATATTTATTTTTCAACGGCTGAAGAGGAATTGGTGTCCTCGCCGTGTACTTGCTTGCAACCCTAGGAAATCAGCAATAATGGAAAGGGGAGAAAATCCATTTGGTCATGCTTTGCTTTTCAATTTGAACGAATTTAGTTTGGCTTATAGAAGATAGGGGTGTCACTCAATGATGACTTTTTACTTTATCTACCCTTATTCACCTTTGCAGTCTAATAAGAAACCAATTAGTTTAGGCTAATATTTACTTTTTTTTAAAATACATTTTTTAGAAAATTTATTGAATGTTATTATGTAATATATAAATTTTCACATTTCCATTCAAATAAATCAATTTCGGATATTTTTTTTAATAAAATGCTTTATAAGATATCATTATTTCATAAAAGCTCAGAGTAGTAACAACAATACTTTATTTAAGATAGTATGTTAAAATTAATCAAATGGTTAATTCATTTTTAATTTATTAAATATATATAAAGTTTTCTAGAATCCTCTAAAAAAATTTTTTATATAATCAAATAAAAAATACTTATAACAAAAGTACCTTATCTAGTATATTTCTCATGTTTTGTTTTAAAAATTTATACCCAAATGCATATCATTCTGTCATGCATTTCGATGCATCTGATATATTATACAAACGATACAGTTTATATCGACGTAGTATATAAATTCCAATTCGCTTAAAATTCATTTTTTTTATATCGCAAATTTTTAAATTTCATTTTGAAAATGAAAGTAACATAATAATTGATTTTTCGTTCCGAAAATTCAATTAAAACCTATTAATGATGTTTATAATTTGTATATGATTATAAAGTTATTATAAACATTTTTTTTTCCAATTTGAATCGACTTGTCAAGTACTGTACATGCAATATATATATATGGGTTTCATACACGTATCAAATATTATTTCACGAATAACGATTGATAGGTCGAACACTTTTTATAACGTTTTGAAGTAATACAAATTATTTAAATTTTATCTTACAAGCATTTTGTGCAATAAATCATGTCTAGAAATGTTTCGCTTCTTTTTTATGAATAATTATATAATTTATCTTATAAATATTATATAAACTTATAAATATTATGCAAATGAATACAATTTAAGTAAATTAGTTATATAATCCTCGATGTGTATTTACGTATTAATAAATTTATCTATAAAAACGATATTTCTATAGCATCAAATGAACAGAAAAAAATTTTTTTTATATTAAAATTTTTAAAAAGCTGAATAAACAAAGAGACTTTATAGAAACGTATCTAGAAGGTATGATTATTTTTTAAAATATTGTGCACATATTAGAAACTCAATGCTTTTAAATTCCTTTAATAAATTATTTGATACAACAGTTGTTAAAAAATGACTTAAGAATATGTTTATATTATCAGTTACTGAAAAGAATAAATTCTATAATAAATATATTACAATAACTATAAAAATGATTGTAATAATTATTATAATAATTATAAGAACGATACAATATTAAAAAATTAACGATTTATTTATATAAATAGTTATATAATAGTTATAAATCAATTATTACAAAAACATGTGAACATCATTAACTAATGAAAAGGATTTTAATTTTTTGTACAAGATCTAATTTTAAAATCTAATTCTTTCATAACTTGTGTTATTGCCTTTCTGATACATAGTTAAATCTAAAGGAATAAGTAATGGAAATTTAGTGTAGGCAAATACTGTTTCCAATAACTCTGTTAACCAATAATTGTAATAAGTTTATAACAATAATTGTTTTTTTGTTTAATGGCTTAATTTGAAAAAAAGTTCAAGAAATTATATATTTTTATTATATATTATCAAAAATTATAGATTATATCTCAAATAAAATTTATTCTATTTTACGGTTTTTAATGTGATAAATACTTTACAACAATAATACAATTATTTAATACATACTTTGAGACTGAAATAATAAAAATCCATGGTTACAGAAAATGTTAAAAAATCTACCTTCAGTAATGAACCGTTCATCAAATTTAGTATAGTTATATAACAAAAGACAAAAGTTCGCAACCTGTTGCAAACATTGAATCGATCAGTTATCGAAAATGGTTCAACAGTTAGTGACATCTCGAGGTGCAAAATCATAGATGTGAAAAGAGTAGCACAAGTAGCACATTAGTCGTTACAAATCCCCGACAATTACGTGCCTCCTTGAAAATTCTGTACGCGCAGACTCGGTACTGGTATTCGTCATTCCGCCCAGGATATCGCTTTAGTGCGCCAAGCAACGATGATATTCATCACGCGCCGATTTACCTACTTTCCGGCGATCGCTTGGAAAACGAGGCGGCGGAAAGGGCTTCCTATTCTCGGTGGGATCATCGGATGTAAGTCGAAACGCGCACTTCTCCATCTCTCAATCTCTAAGGGTAGTCGAACTGCAGCAACGCATTTTTAAAAGCCACCGTGCTACTTTATTTCACTCCGAAAATAATCACATTTCTCTCATGGATAACGCTGTGTTTGAGTTACGGTGAAATTTAATGTTATTCGCTTTGTTGAAGAAGTAGAAGAAAATATTGACTCAGTGCGATTAATTTCTTGAGAGATTCTTCTTATACATTGTTGTACATGAAGTTTGAAAATTCTAGACTTTATTTGTTGAGAAATTAATTTTTGTGTTTGACTTGTGCAGTTATGCATTATTAATCATAAATTATTAAGAAACAATTGGGAAATTGGTATATTATATGGTATCATTTATAGAGGTAAGGTAATTATTTCAACATATAAATTATTATAAGATATAAAGTACTTTAAATAAGATAATTACCTAAAATTTAATTCCAAATGTGCCAATAAACTTATAATTAAGGGTATTTAACCTTAAATCGTAAAAAAATTCAAATCTAAATTTTTTGGAAAAATGATTATTATTTTTTTCTTTTCGATAGTTCCATACTTTAAGAGAACACTATAATAAAATGCATGAATAAGCTCAATTACTTGTGTTTAATAATAGCTTCAGTATTTATTATACTTAAGAATCCCTTTTCGACACTAAAAATTGTTCAAATATATATTTTATAATTTATTTTATTTACTTGATTTTATTGAAAAATTCATTTCATATCCATTTTACGACTTATTTCTAAATTATAACGACATTTAATTAGTATTTTATTAGAAATACATTTGTGATACTTGTATAATTTTTATTAAATTTTTATCAAATTATATTTAGTTTTGACTGAACTCCTTAGATTCTTATTGATTTTATAAAATATATTATCGAAATGGAATTTAACACGTTTAAACATAATGATATTAAGAATTTTTATTATTTTACCAAAAAAAACTTTCGAAGTAAGATAATTATGATTCATGTTCAAAAATAAAAATAAAATATATTGGACCAATAAATTTAAGGATAAAATTTTCGTCTGCCAAGTCTGTGTGAACAAAAAAATACCAGAAATCGATGCACAGGTCGCCTTCTGTATAACAATGAAGTACCATTCGAAGATAAAAACAGATTATTCGAATTGTGATTCCCGTCACGCAGCTAAGAGCAAAGCTCGAAATAAGTCGGCGCGAAGTATTTTCGCCTTTGTTGTGTACCGGATGAGTGGACCCTTCGCGTGTGATGTACCTTTTATATCGATGATCTGACTCTCGTTTTCAAAAGGTACGACGGTTCTGGAGGAGTTTAAAGCCGATAACTGCGTCCGAAACAATGTGAACGCAATCAAGTGGAAGAGATTAATTGAGCTGTGGTGCGCCATTTTACCCCGATCACGTATCTTATATTGATGCGCGCTTAACTATCAGACTTTGATTTAAAATTTTGGTCACAAGAATAATAAATGATGAAATTCAACACTTGTTAGAAATCCCTTTCACTCTTTCAACTGGATTTATTTTTGGAGATAAAAATTAAATACTTTACTTTATGGAATAGACACCATAAAACATTCCAAAAATATACTAAACTCTGCATAATGATAATAATTTATAGAAGTCGATGATGAAGATATTATTAGTGAGCTAAGTAAATTGCTGCAGCTGAGTGAAATAATTGATTTTTAAATTGTATATTTAAAGCTTATTTATATTTCATCGATCAACTACATAAAATTGTTTTAAATATTCAATCGAAATGAATGATTCGATGTGTTAATACAAAACCTGTACCTGTAAAATTAAAAATAAATTTAATGATGTGCCTTATTGTATAATCTGTCAAGAACATATTTAAAAAGTTATAATTATAGATTTACATAAAGTTTCAATTGTTTCAGCAGTAGTTGATTTTTTTACTTAAGCATTTTATATCTTTTCAACAAAATTATAAACTAGTATTTTAATATTTTGTTTTTTTGTAGTTTTATTTATGTTTCTTTAGGTTCATTCAACTTCTACATTTAAGAAATGTATGTTAAAAACATGTAAAAGAACATAATGTTTTTAAGAATCTAATTTTTAATATATATAAAAGCTGTTTAAATTTTGTTATTTTATAAACCATTACAATGATATATATTTTATTGACAGGTGTTACAAAGAAGTTAAAATTAAACTTAATAATGAGTATATGTTGTTATTTATAGAAATAAAATGAAATACAGAATTCACAAGCATGCAATATTTTAATTAGGTGAAACTTGCATTTGATTTTTTATAATCTGTTTATTTTATAATGTATATCTGGTATCCTTATTTTAACTAGTTTTCAATACAGAGCAATTGATTTCAAATGTCTTCAGTAAATTTAATTATTAATGTTCCAAATTTAAAGCAGACTTCATAATACTTCATAAATAACCATTTTCTTCCTATAAGAATTATGTCCTTATAATCATGTTATAATAACAATACCTACCATAGGTATTACTTCAATTTTATTACTAAACTTTTTAGTAATTATCAAATTTTTCTTTGAGACTCAAGATATTTAATTGGATGACTAATTTATGTTAAAATAAGCGTATCTTAAATAACAAGTATAAGGTAAACGTATTCAGTTTCTAGCCTTATTTATTTATATGTTGACTAGAATTTATTGTGCTGTCAATAAAAAAAGTAAAATAAAATTAATTTTCATTCTTAGCATCAAATTTCAAAGAACTAATTGTATATTATATTATAATATTATAAAATATAATATAAAAATGTTGTGATAATGAAACAAATTTAAACGATTGATATTAATTATTTCATATATTTAAAACTAAAGCGTTATACAATATTTTTTAATTTAATTTTCATTTTATAAATTAGCTATCTACGAATACTTAAATACACTATACTTATAAATGTTTGTGTACGTGTGCACTCACTCGGAGTCTTTTATATTAATTTTCATTTAGCTTTCAAAAATAAAATTTCATTAAAATTAAAATAAACTTAAATTATATACGTACTAATAGTATAATTTACCACAAAAACGTGTTTTATATACGTTTCATGTTTAGTTTAATTAAATAAAATTTTATAATCGATTTACATAACAATATCTTTATATTTATACCGGAAGTCTAAATTCAAATTTCTTGAATGTCATGTACTTAAAATTTGTATTTAAATGTAGCAGAATAAAACTCACATTAAATGAAACAAAACAAAATCAATTTGCATAATTATCATACTTGTATCTACAGTTTACTCATTCTGATATAGTAAAAAAAATTATACATTGATTTATTAACAAATATATTTAAAAGGTCGAATTCATCTCTAAATGGTAAGTAATAAATTTATGTAATAAATAATTATTTCAATACGTACGAATATGTTGAAAATAACATAAATTTCAAAGAAAAAGATAATTTTATATAAGTATGAATAAAATATGGTCAATGGAGTTTATGACCTATAATTAAGTATCTTACGTTAATCTTTTTAGTTTTGACTAAATCCAAGTCTACGAAGTTTTACTAGACCAAACGCTATACTCAACGTCGATTAACTATGTCTACAAAAACACGTCGTTAAATTTGAACGGTCTGGCGACTTCAAAATGTTAATCATAGTCAAAATTAATTATTATTGCTACAATATAATTAAATTTGTACAATTTTTAATGAAATAAACATAATTTTTGTTTAAAAAATTGAAAAATATAAATAATTATTCTGTTTAATTACGTGTAGGAATGACTACCGAATAGTTATTTTTAATTTATATACATAGAATATAAAAAAGTAAATAATAAAATAAATATTAATGTAAATAATTTGGTTCTTATAAATATGATAGTTATACTCTAATTTAAAAAAATTTTAAAAATTAAACAAATTTTGTAGGACAAATACACCTATATACAATAATTCTTTATGAAGGTGCATGAATTTAGTCATGATTTTATTGTACCTTTTGCCTTGAGGCATTTTTTATTCACAGTGGTAATGTGTGAAGGGAGTGAACTTCCTTTACACATTAGAGGGAAGTTTTAGGGGAGTTATGTAAATAAAACACTGACAATTATTAAATTAATTTAATAATATTGTCTATTAGTTAATAATAAATCTAGGCATAAAAACCTACTCTCACTTAAGGAATAAAAAGGCCGCACTAACTAATGCTTCTTTAAGTGAAATTTTGGTTACAATTTTCTGTTAGCTCACCACTGCGCTTAGCCTCGTTGTGCCTTCAAAGATCGATCGTCAACGGTAGGGTTACTGCGCTATCCTGATGTTGGCAAAAAGGGTTTCCAGAAAAAGGCTAGTTAGCCGACGTCTTTTCATCCTCCGGAGACGAGTCAGGATTGGCTCCACAAGAGGGTTCTGTTTTCTTCTCTTACTTCAGCACCGAAGCGACTCAACAATGCGTCGTGTAGAAAAGGACGCTGCCCGAACCGGACTTCGAATTGTACACCCATGCATGGGAATACGATCCCTTCTTGTAAAAAAAAATCGCGCGAAACTGTATGTCACTTTCTCTGACGAATGTGGAAAGCAATCTGGCTCCCCTTTTCACTCTCACATTTCCGTACATTTCTTTCCACTCTGCCAGGCGAATTCATTAATGTTTAAGAGAGAAAAGGGACTCAAATCCGAATCCTCAACGACCCAATGACAATATTCTCAAATATGCCGCCCCCCTTCGTCACCTCGACGAACTATCTTAAATACATATTAAACTATTTATATCCGGTTTTTCTCGTCTTGAGAGGTTTTGGGTCCTCCACAAGTAGATTCAGACAAGCCACGTGTCTGGCACAAGCCATACGTTGAGTTTTAAATTGCCTACTAAACTTTATTCTCCCTCTCAGGTAGTGAGACCTGGTGTCGAAGAGCGTTGCTTGCTCGCTTCAACTTTTCGTTGTGAAGCAGTGTATTATGCCGTCATTGAAATAATCAACAAATAGTATTGTTCGCGATGATGTCCGAGGAAGTTAAAGTATAATCGTGGCTAGGTAATAAGGTCCAACTTCTTTGTGAGAGTTTTTTAGATGCCTCTGGCAATGTATTATAATGTATGAGCCCAAGCATAATACACTCTTTTCTTGTTGGTTGGAAAAGAATGCACGATGCGCAGCAGTCGAAGGTTTTCTTAGGAGCTTATAATTTTTTCCGTAAGGTGACCTGCGCCACAACAGTAAAATGTTAAGACTCTCTGCTCGAAAAATTTTTAAAGCTTCTTAGGAGAAATATTTGAATGTCGAAAAGATTTCATTAGCGATCCACAACCGGCAACTCGGTCCATCACGCTTCGTTCAAAATTCTACAGTCGACGCGTTTCTCCATCTATGCGTTTCACAAAGTGACGCATAAATAGTATGTAAATATTCAAGTAATCGATCGAACCTCCTAAACCCGGGATCCACGAGATATTTTCTCTATGTCAACAGCAAATTTTTGCTATTCAGCGTTTTTCGTTTCACCAGCTTGAGTTCATCGTCACTCATAATGCCCCGAATAGGTGTGTAGTTCAACTTTATGTCATAACGGGGGTGCCTCCTTCAATGATGCAGTAGAGGGATTTGGCTAGAAATGAACTCATTGGTTCGGGTGAAGGGAGCACAATAGATGGTGAAATAAATAAAAAAGAAGCATTCTTTATTTTTACTTTCTCTGGTTGTCGGCGGAAGGCAGGGAAGTCAGTTTATTCCTTGAAAACAAATTTAAAAAAGAAACAATAGTGAATAGTTATTAATAAAAAAAGGAGATAGTTCTCGCTAATGTCTCCACTAAGTTGATTATTTACAAAAGATAAAAATATTATTATTGCATATGAGAGAACGAAAAAAAATTTAATTCAATTTGTTTTTCGACTGGCAGTTGGGAAACAATAATTTGTTGCCTAGCTGATCGCGGTTCTACTAATAGACTATTTTAACGCATGAGCCTTGGCCTTAGAATCAGTTAGTACCGTTTTGACCGAATTAAGGTAACTACCCTTGTTATTATTATAATTATATGAAGCGAACCGTTAGATGTTGAGTTAAGGTGCATCATTTTATCGAGTAGTATAAGGCAGTTGCATAGGAAACATAGTAAGGCAGTTACATAGGTTCCGTAGTTTCCTTTTCTTTACGCCATAACTAAAGTATGAGTCTTACACCGGACCATTTTATATTTGTGAGCCATTGGGTTATCGAGAGTCGTAAGGATCTCCACCAGTTTCTTGACCCTCCCTCTGCTGAGCCTTAGGATAACTTTGCATTTTATCTTGCATCTTGCTGTGATCAAATGCGACTGCTTTGTCTTAGAACTAGCCTGCCTCAGACTAGGACCTAATAATAGCGCTCCCGCTAACCGAGTAATGTATACGCGTGGATGTTGTGGCTTCTCAGACAAAATATTCACCACTCAGCGTATCGGTATCAGCTCCGTTTAATTGACGGTGGCTAATGTACCAACCAGCAATGTTAATTTTTTTCCGCTTTGCCTATAATATATAAAAAATATAGCCAAACAGGAGAGATATGGTTATGGTATCCAGATGCATCTTAAACGTCACCGTTCCTTTTAGGGAAACCTAAAAGGTTCCGATAGACCTCCCTCTTCCAAGAAGTTAGTGACCCTGTATAAGGTATGCACTGTCGCAGACTCCAGATCCACCTGGAACGGCTCAAAGCCGAACATCCCTAGCATCGCTATTGGATTCAACCTGATCGCCCGCAAGATGTACCTCATCATTTGACTTCTCAACCTGTCTAGAACTACTTTAGTGGTAATGAGAACCTTTCTCTTCTATCAGACCATCGGTAGATAGTCGGTGAGTTTAGACTTAAGAACGACATCATACATCCATTTCATCGTTGGCCGGCTGAGTCCCCACTTCCGTCCGTATGACTCTTTCAAGTTGCCATAGGTTGGTCAAAAAATCTAGGCAAATATTGTTTAGTTATTATCTAGAATTACCACTGCCTATATTAAAAAATCATTACGGTGGAAATTTAAACTAGCCATGATCAATTTGCACTTTATTTTTCATTCATACCTTTTGGTCGAGAACCTCGGTCGTCGATAATTTATGCATACCTACAGTATATCCACAAATGTGAGATCTGTTTATATGACTACCATAAAAATATCCAGGAAAGGTACTCTGGCTCTCATGAGGATATAGTCAGCGTATCTAATAACCGTAAATCATGTTCTTTTGAGTTAGGAGTGTAACTCATTCATGACCAGTCACCAAATGAGCAGATAAAGAATACCACATTGGGGGTAACCTCCGAACCTATGGAGCCGCACAGTACGTTGTCCCCCATATTGGCTACCATATGCCGGTTTCTCATCAAGCAACTCCGTCACTCAACTATGCCGCGTGGTATATGAAAACCTGCCTATAGCCCGTGTCATCACTCTGGAGGTATGATTGATGGTTCCTTCTGTATCCAAAAGTGCCCCTACCATATACTCTTTCATTATTCAATTACTCCTCCATTGGTCGAGACTCTCCTATAGAGGGCAGTCTTCGTCAATTTACCAGCCCCTTAGATACTCTAGTTCTTATAGAGTCCCTCATTTCGAATGTAACTATCGATAACAATTTTTACTATTTTCAGAATAAATAATGTCAGAATTATCAGATAGATATTATTAATAGTTAAGGATGTAATTGAGCGCGATACTAGATTTTTCCATCTTCAATACCTGTCCCATGATATAACTTTACGGGGCGCATTAGCGTTAAACCTCTATAGTAGCGGTAGATTAATAATACAACAAAATCCTATTATCCTTCGAAAATCCTAAGTAGATTTATCCTTACTATCGTAGGTGGAATAGGTCGGTGCTATTAGCGATTTTCTAATATCCTCCACCTTTGCCATCACCGTCACGAGATCGCTAATGCAATAATGATAGAGTGGTATCACGTAAGATACCTACACTGCCTTAAGACGTATTTCCCTGGTGCCTCTGTAAAATGTTACACCACTAAGCCCTCCTCTAGTACTCTTAACTGCTAAAGGTAAAAGCTGATACAAGTTGATTGAGAAGTATGAAAAGACGATAAAACTATTTTTAACTCTGCATCGCTACCTCTTTTTCTCATCCTATATCAGCCCAGTCTCCTTCGATTGGTTTTCTTAAGAGTAACTAGAGAAGGGTTGGTCCAAGAGTACAGAGTCTCACATGTGATGTTATAAGACTGATTACTCGGAGGTCTAGTCTAATTCCCCCGTATTATCTTTTGTGCCGACTAGTACCCTCTAATCAATTAGTCTCCTTCCATAGAACATTAAAAAACTTGTATTATTACTGTAATTTACGCGATTCTTCTTGCTTTAAAATAAGCGTAGAAGCATTTTTAAAACAAATCTAGTAGTCGATCAAAACATTAGGTCTTAAATTTACCAAAAGTACTGATTTTTTTAAATGTATAAAGTTAATAAATATTATTTATATTAAAAAGGCATAAGTTACTTCTTTGTTTATGCATTTCTATGATCAGAGGATACACATAATGATAGAAACAAGAAGAGAATCTCCTGTCTTTAAGAGAATTGTTTTTAAAAGTTTCATTAACAGAAAAAATAGCATAAATATTATATTTTATTTGTATCCGTACTATCAACTATCACTGTTTAATTTAAAATGTTTTACTAACATCTCGACAAAAGGAATGTGTCGCATCACATGTATACAATGAATATTTTATGTTTCACATACCCAGCTAATATTAGTTTAAAAGTATACAAAATTATTTTCACATGCTAGCTAGAAATCGTCACTTCAATTTCAACTGCTAATTAAGTGTTGTTCTTGTCATAAACACTCCGCTCTCTATGTCTGTTAAATCAGCATATTTGTATTTCTGTATCTCTATTCGGTATCTTAGAATAATTAAAAAAATAATTGTTTAGCATATTATTACTTATATTTCATTTTAAAAAATTTGCTTTTACATGAAAATTTGAAAATCACAATTTTTTTATTTTCATGAATTTTCATAACCTTTTGAATCTTGCACTTTCGATAGAATACCAAAATATAACTTAATACAAAAGATAAGCATTTTAAACTATATAAAAAAGAAATGTGTGTAAATGTTTTAGTAGTAAATATAAATCTTCTATTATATGTAATATATATAATGCTATTATATCTCTGTTATAATATAATTATTAAAATGACTGTTATTTTCAATTATGTAGAAGGGTAAATTATAAAATTATATCAAAAAAACTATTTAATTTCTGACTCTTATCGTGGATCTATATTCTAGTCGCTTGATTTGATTTATATTTAAATTCAATTCGATTTAAAAATAATGATTAAATGAATAAGCAAAGTAATAATCTAAACGACAAGTAAATGAATGAATCAATTTTTTATGCAAATTCTTAATATTGCTAGTCTATTATTGATAAGTATGAGATTTTATTAACTTTATAAAAAAATATATAAAATACTATATACCCTTCTCTCATAATTATTTACTATTTATAAAAAGCGTTTTTTTTCATTGCATTCTGATCAACCTCTAATATCAAATCTAATATCAAATTCATAATGATATATATTATAGATAATTTAAAAATAGGCGTATGATTTTTATATTAATTGTAAGCGTCTTCTATATAGAATCTAATATTACTATGCAAATATATTTTCTACATGCACTCATTTATATAAGCATGCAACATTTTTTTGTTTTTGTAACTTTACTATCATAATTATATCGCATTGTTATTTTCTACATTGTAAATAGATTTCAACGGCCTTCTGCAGTATTCGTAAGATATTACTTAAATATATAAGAACAGAGTAGTTGCAAAAATAGTTTATTTAAAAGAAATTTCCTTCTTTAAAAAATAATTTTTGTTGTTAATGCTATTTTTAAAAAATTTATCTAATCTTATACATTTATATCTTTTATTACCTTTTTTCGATATGATCAATAAAATTTATATTTTACTAAAATACGTAGATAAAATAAATGCATGTAAAGCTGGAACATCTTTAGTTACATTGGTTTACCAATATATTATGGCTATACATATATTGTAGATATACGACAGTTGTTATTTGAAATTCCACATACTAAAAATTGAGATTTCATAGATGAAATAAAAAAATTGTTCAAAATCGAATTCTGTAATAGAAATTTCCAAAATGTCAGTACATATAGACATTAAGCTTCCATGCATACTTATCATCTCTACTACTACTGAAAGAGGAACTCGAACAATCTTGAACAATATTTGCTAATTCGTGTAAAAATGAGGTTCACATTACAATGATAACACATTAAATGAAAAGAAAATCAGACCAACTTTTTAGGACTCATTTTGATTAAAATACTTTTACGTGCCTCAAAAATTGACATTCTTCTTCTAGGTGAGTTTTATGTAATAACAGATCATTTTCCATTACAACTGCACTTTCAATAAACATAGCCACATTCATTTTGTAACGAGCCATAATTATCCCCTTGTAAACCTCCGTCAATGTAGGTAACCAAGTTGGTTAAAAGTAACTTCTTTCGCTCATTTAATACGATAATATTCCAAATCAATCAGAGTGGAGCAATTTAGTACAACTAGTTGAAGCCGTGAAAACGAGTCACGTCACCAGATCGGTGGCAAAAGAAAATGAGGGCGTGAAACACGCGACCTGCTATCCGAACTCGCGGCCAAGGATTTTTCTTGATGTTACCAGTACGTTCTGACTGGTGACCAACTGGAACTTCGCGTTCATCGCTAGTGGGCGAAAATTTGCAAATCGCAAATTTGAAAATTTGCAAAGGACTTGCAAATCGTAAATTTAAAGCAACTTCCGATGGGGAAAAAATGGCGTAACTCTGGGTGAGCGAAAACGCGGGCCTACGAAGGTCAGAGTGTGCGCTTCACCTCAGATTGTGCCGAGCCTCCGAGGAACTTGAGGTGTCTAGGCACCCTGGTAAAAAGAGTCAGATAGCTGTTTCCCTTTCTCCTCCACTTGCTTCGCAGCGAAGATGAAGGCAACCGCCGGCTGTAGGAGCAGCAAGTGGCCGTCCGAAAGGAACGCCTTTCCCTTTTATGGCTCCACTCTTCATACTACATATAATTTGTATCGACACGAGTGTATATTTTTAGCTCTTGCCCCCTCTCCCCACTCGCGACAGTAAGATTGCGCAAGCGGCTCAACTAAACACAAATATTCCCGCTAGCAAGGGACAACGGAATAATATTACAAATAAGATTGTATCGAACGTTACTAACAACGCGGTACAACCCCCCCCCCTCTCTACTCCTGATACACCGTTTGCGGCGTTTGAGGCAACTCGGTTACCCCATATATCGAACTAGCGACGTCGAGCGACTGTTAATAACGGTCGCGGAAGAGGATAGACCCCGAGGGGACGAGGGTGAGCCTGATGCGCCGAGAAGCGCGAAAATACCTTCCCGCGACTCGAAATCGGCGCCAGCGGCTTCCCTCGAAAGTGTAACCGCAGCGGGCTTTTAAACTTGGCCAACCTCGACAACCTTTCCGCCGACAACGGTTCCCCGATAAGAGGGCTCTTGGCGAATTCAAATACGCCTCTCGATAAGCGGAGGACACCTTAGGATCCGGTGAATTTGGCGGCCTCGCGAAGGCAAGCTCGGGTAATAAAAAGGCGAACGCGTCAAGCCGCGGGAAAAATTAGATAAAGCCAGCGAAGAAGAGTCGGGAGAGATTAGAAAAAGCCAGTGAAGAAGAATCACTAGAAATTAGATAGAATCAGTGAAGAGTCGTGGAGTACGGAGTATCCGATATCTACAACACAACCTCATCTTCAGCATTATGAAGAAGCAGAAAGAGCACCCAGCGAGAACGGGATCCGAGGCATCCCTATTTAACCGGAATCCTGGAGTACGAGAGGCGAGAAACAACTCGCCTTTCTGCTGAGGCTTATCAAAGCCCGAAGGCGTAACATAGATACCGAGCGTCATATTTTAAGAATCGGGGGCTCCTACAACCTCCTGTGTCTCGCTACCCCCCGAACCCTAGAATCGGCGAGCTCCTTCCCAGCACATTTCCTCCCTTCGCCTTTATACGTCGGGAAAGCCACTAGCTCACGTCACAAGATTTTTATATTCTCAAATCATTAAATTTCTTTTCATTGCGAATTTGAAAAATAACCAAGGTAATCATGACAATAGCGAAAGAAATCTTTTTCTGTTACTGAATACTATATCCCACTCTCTTCGCCCCGTTTCCCATTGAACCCTAAAGCTGTCAAACTCCATATAAGCACCAGTCCTCCTTACTGTACCACGGGTACAGATAACCGCCTCAAAATTTAATTAACAATCTCGGCGACTCGTGGCCGCAATTTTGAGGTTGATCATTGAGCCGTAGTATCGATTTACTCTAGCTAACATTTTCATTGTTTAAAACTATGAAGAAGTCTTATCAGTGTAAGTGTGACTGTCCAACTTTCAACAAAAACTTGCTACGATAAATTATTGCAAATCATTGATACGTAAGATTATGGAGTAGATGAATTATAATATGTAAAGAAGAATAGATTACTTAATACATTTATTATAAGATTTTCATACTTCGAAATGCATTTCTTGTTAATTATAAAATAATTACGAATTATCCAAATTGTATAAAATTTATTGTTTTATATGTAACAAGGTAAATAGATTTTATTTATTTTAAAAAGTATTGTCAGTTTTTTTCTTACAATAGCTTAGTTTATTAATGTTCAATACTATGTGTATATAAGTATATTAAAAAAATATTTGTTTAAATACACATCTTTGCAGTTTAAATATTTTTCATGAAAGTTTGACCTACCTTCAGTCATTCAATGTTTAATAAATTATCAAAAAGGATTTGATTTTCTGACGCCAATAAATAATTGAACAGAAATTTTTAGCTTTTTCATTCTTCTCATTTTTCTTTTTTCATACACTTAATATCTTAGAGCTTTCAAACTTAAGTAAAATCTCATTAATTAAGGATCCTTGGTTCTTACTTTCTAAACTTCAAGCACTGTTTGATTTTCCTTTTCAAACAATTTTTAATTCAGGGATTCGTATAATAATTTTTAATGTAAATATAAAAAAATATGGATATTTATATGTTGAATAATATATTTAGTTTAAATATAGAGGTTCCATGATATCATATAATTGACAGTCTGCTTTCAGAACTTTTTTATGCTTTTCTGACTATTATATTTTACGTTTTTATTACCTGATAATAAGATATTCATATTTTATGAAAGTTATTTATTTAATTTTACAAAATATTCAATCTAATTAGACTATATTTTTACTTTTTAAGCACTTTTTATGTTTTTCATCATAAGAAGTAAGAAGTAATAAACATACCTAAACTTCTAAAATTTATTTTTTAAATAAATAATTAATTAATATTTCACACCTGATTTTTTTATTATTAGATTATATAAAATATCAATATACATTTATTTAGAAATTTTCACAAAGAGTTTTATTTATACGTTAAAATATTTACAAGATAAAAATATTGAATGAAGTTTATAGTTAATTAATCAATATTTGGTATTTATTAAAAGATTGGTATGTAATATTTGTTTGTACTTTCCAAGCATTTTGGTTAATTAAATAAAGTGATTTGTATCTTCAGATATTTTTAATTAAAGTGTATATTGTTTTTATCAGTCAAATATATATTTTATAAATTTCAATAAGACAATTTTGTGTTTTCAGAAGTTAGTATTAAAATGAGAAGTAATATATTTTTCATAAAAAATTGTTACGGTACTACTATAAGTATAGTATCGATGTAAATTTAAATAGTAAGAAGTTCATACTTTTTTATGCTAAAGTATAGTAGCGTATATATAATGTATGTACGTATATATAATGCTTCAATTAAAAAATTAATTATTTCTCTTCATATTATATGTTTAAATAGAACGTATTTATTTGGTAACTATTTGTTTTATAATTTTATCATGCTGAAATTCAACATGTATAAAATTTAAAGTTCAAATACTAACTCAGGATATTGCTAACTTCATATAAGCGTAGATATGGTTAGCTAATTAAATCTAGTTTGAGCTTATAGCATTGAAGTTTATATGCACGTATTACCACCTCTTATGACGTTACCGATAATTTTTTCACATAAGAGAAAACTCCTTTATATATAGCAAAAATACCATCTATCCCGTCATTAGTTTCTATTCAGTACAGCGGTGACATTAAAAATATCTGAATAAAATAAAATAAAATCTAAAGTATATTAACTCATAATTTGTATATTCACATTACGTAATATTTATATTATTATAATTAAATTATTCAATTAAAATTTTTCAAGTGATACAAAATTATCGTATTATTAATAGAATAGAATCAAATTATTATTTATGCCTTTTCATAAAAAAATAATTAAAAAAATAAACTAATAATGCTGTTATTGTATTCTAATTTAATA
This sequence comes from Kradibia gibbosae, assembly GCA_018907135.1. NCBI lineage: Eukaryota > Metazoa > Arthropoda > Insecta > Hymenoptera > Agaonidae > Kradibia > Kradibia gibbosae. The sequence goes on along the minus strand of JACCHX010000002.1, from coordinate 10,569,702 downwards.
CATATAAAAATTATTCGATAAAAATAATGATAGCTATTTACTATGTTTGAAAATGCATGTTTGAATCCGCATGTACGAAAATCAAAAATGTGAATACGGTTACAATATATGTATCTTCATGTCATTTAAAATGTTCATATTATACTATGCTAACGGTTTTCTTATCTAATATTAATTTTTTTGTATACAAATATATTAGTATTTTAGACTTTTTTTTATAATAATTTACAAAAAATCATTAGTATTTTCGGTAATTATTATTTTTTTAAATTTGCTCATATTTTTAATGCAAATAATATTAATATATAAAAGCTATGAAAAACGTTCGTGATATATTTATAAAAGCAGTAAATTTTCTTAAATAACTTAATTATGCATTTTATTTTTAATTCTATTTTAATGCAATATTTTTTGGAAGCAGGATTCTTCCTCAATATCAATCGTGCGATATGGTCTAAACCAGGATATGCGAGTCCTTTTGTTCCTTTGTTCTATTAGAAATATCTCGAACATTTAAACCGCACTTACAAGCATTCTTCACCTGTCGGTACCTTCAACTCGAGCAATACGACGGATTTTTCCATGCCCTTCAACTCACGGCTTGAAATAACAGTGATAAGGGTCAGAAAGCCTTCGCTAAGAAAAGCAAACAAGGTTTAGAAACATTGAGCTATACTTGAAAATTTTTTTACCGATACTAGTATAATGTTATGAAAAGCTTTTGATGTTAAAAATAAACATTTAATATTCTTATCACCGATATTTTCCATTCGTTGCTTTGATAAAATTGTTATAATACTAATATTTTTTTTAAAGAAATAAATTTTAATATATATTTTCTATTAAAATTCACGAGTTTTACTCAACACAATTCAAAATTTAATTTTGAATAAAATAGAAAATGTTGTTGTAAAAAAGCTGTATTTATTTAAATTAAAACCTAAAATGAAAATTATAAGTAAGTAAATGTAGTTCAAAATTTTTGAGCATAAATCACTAAGTAGTACAAGTGATGTGGTATTAAGTTCCTGGAAATTTTAATTAAGTAACATTATTCTATTAAAAAAATGACTCAATTATAATACATAATATAAGACGATGAAAATATTCGTATTTAAAAGCTTGCCTAAATTTTAAGTTTTCATAATAATAAAAAAGTACGACGCATATGGTTATTTTTCATCATTCTATCTATCCGAAATAATATCCAGCTTCAGTTATATCATTTAATGGAAAAAACTTTGTAATATAGATCTAAAATGAAGCTGTCAGCCATTCCCCATAAATAAGCTCGTGGATGGCTCGTAAAATACGATACATGCAACTGCTTCCTTTGACCCGGGTGACTGTACATCTTACACATACTAACCCTAAGCGACGGAGCTATTAACTTTCTTCGTATCATACGGGGCCGATTTTGAAACAGTACTTATAAGCGGATCTTGGATTTCTCTAACCGCATGACATTGACTGCCAGAGTAATTACGCCGCCATGAAATCCTGATTTATTTCGTCCATGGTGACATTGGTCCGCATTACTAGTTTATAAATAAGCGTACGCTGTGCCCTTATTAAATATCCCGAAACTTCCTGGCAAACGTCGTCATCTTATTTCCCTGATATAAAGCGGGTCAGTCGTATATTCCCAAACGGAATTACTGCCCAGAAAATATTGCCTCCTAGGCACTCGTTTTATTTTATTTGCCGCAGATATTCTTAGGAGATTATTGCTTGGATACTGGCCAAATTAGCTATGTCGTTAAGCTCTCTGAAATCGGTGATTTTTATAAGTGCTTGGCGACGCTTATTGAGTATTACGGATTTAACTGTAGTTATCCATATATATTTTTTATCTACTTGACGAATTTCTAGTACAAACTATAATAGCAAATAAGATATATATTTTTTGGTACAAAATATATTCAAAAAAAGATATTTTATTAGTTTCAAAAATTATATTGAATTTATTTAGTAAAATAATTTTAACTTTTTAAGAAATTTTCTAAATTCAATAAAATACATTTTATAAGATTTTTTTTAAGGATAAATTTTTCTTAATAATGAAAAATCTTCAAGTCTAATTCATCTTAAAGCATTAACATAAAAAAAAACAAATCATTTAATATCAATGAAAAATTAATCTTTGATTAAAAAATACAAATATACTGAAGTTATACTTTACATTCACTATTTCATTCGTTTACCATAATTACATCGAACGAATTGAAGGAATATATAATAATAATAAAAAAAATTAACACATTTTCAGAACAAATCTTTCAAAATCAAAAAGAATATATTTTTTTGATATAATAATATTAAATTTATATAAAATAGATTTTCCTTCATATTTAAAAACATGAAAAAAATTTAAGCAGGTGAAAAATACACGAAAGCCCGGAAGGCTAACAGTTATGATTTCTTTACAGGTGTTAACTTTACATGTTACTCAAGTGATATACGCTAAGCTCTATTGTATTACTTTCATTAATAAATATAAGACTTAGTACATTTATATATTTTATTTTAGTAATAGTGTCAATTTTTATTAAAGAAAATAATCTTGCATAAAAATAGCTGCTAATTATATCAATTAAATTAGAAAAAAAGATAAATGCTATTTCTATACTACATGTTCATTGCAACATATTTCATGATACGTTTACGAAAGAGATTAATTGGTAATTGTATTATTATTATTATCGCGAGTGGACCACGTGATGTTAACGAGTATATCGACCGGACACATGGGTTGTCCTCTTGCACAGTCCGACTGCCGGATCGGGCCTCATGAAACTGCTATTAGCTGCTTGTTTCGCTAGGTTTTTCATCATCATGTTTTCCTTAATACCACTACGAGTAGAGAACTGTGTCAGTTCTACCTTAGAACGACTCGCCAGTCTGTTCAGTACTTGATAATAGTCCCAGGCAGGCTTTAATTTTGTTATGCCACTGTAAAGCACCCATTAAAACACTCTTGCTATTTGAGCAGATATGCACCCATGTAGAGTATGCTTTCTCAGTCGCAGTCTCCTCTGCCCAACTTATTGACATCAGCTCAGCTCGATTCTGGTGGTCTATACGCTGATCGGATAAAACTAAATTTGTCGCGCTTTACTTACATTACGCCACCACACTCGTACTAAACCTGCCTTGGAATCCATCTGTAAATCGGATCCTTCTAGGCATTTTCCCTGCTTTAGTGTCTAATACTGCGCAGGGGCATACTAACCCGGTATTTCTTTTGAAGAGAAAGCCCATGGTCCTCTGCCAGACTACTTTAGAAGTAGCAAGGGCCGCTCTCCTTTGCCAGACCACCGACTTGTAAATCAGTATGGGCTTAAGGGTGGCCTCGTATATTCATTTTATCGCGACCGAGCTGAGACCCCAGTTCTGACCAAAGTCCATTTTCAGATGCCACAATTTGTCTAAAATGATCCCTGAGTTGAAGCCTCCGTCAACTCAGTATCAGCTTACACTCTCCTTTGCTATTAATAACTTTTGGTAAATGCGATTAGCTGGATTAATTATAAGTCCTACGTTCCTAAACAATCTGTTCACAAGTGTGAGAGCTCCTTACATAATCCCTGTAAGAGGATCTAAAAATGTGCACTAGGCTAATATAAGGTTATTATCAATATATCTGAAGTACAGTCATCGAGCTTGACGAGTAGTTCATCCACAATTAGGCACTAGATGAGCAGGGACAGGACGCTAAGTTGGAGGTAACCCGAACATACAGAACCCCTCAGTAGAGTATCGCTCCTACATGTACATGGTACATGTCCCTGGTAGGTTTATATCAGTTCCTTAGAGCCTCTGTACCGTTTTTCCTGGTATACTTGAATGAGGTCAGGGTGTCCCGCCTCATTCTGTTCAGTCTGTCCATCCACCAGCATACCTTGCCCTTTCTCAGAGCCCGTTTGAGTTCGCAGTTTCCCACATAGGCTCTGACGATGCAGTCGAAGAACGCATTTGTTGCCTTTGTCAAGGATAAAATGTCCCTGATTTTTTTTGTTAAGCTCTGTAAGGAGCTCTTCACTTCTTGCACATATACATCAAAGTTGGTGAATCAAGGATTCCTCAACATGATTCGCAGATTTTTTCTAGGCACCCCAACCGAGAAGGTTATCAGAGCATGGTCGAAAAGCGATGGCTCATCGCTTAACCGTCAGTCCCTGGCCATTGCGCGATAGTAAAAGATGAGAGTGTCAGATTTAGCACCTGTTTTTTAATAATATTATAGAAAGTGGAGGACATCCCCACGTTCATAATGTCAAGATCTGTGCCATGTACATCCATTATCCCTGATGTCTCTGAAACAGGTTGATCCACTAAGCCCTCTGATGGCACCTTTCTTCACCCAAGGATCTTGGATTTCCCCTGTGTCCATCCTAGCCATGCCACTCTACAATATTTGCAGAGGCTTCTTGGTTATATTGCAAGTTAATTTTATATAAGGAAAGAGACGAAGGAAGCATTTTTATCTCTCATCGCCTCCTCCTTTTTCTCGCCCTTAGACGAACCCCCTAACCTTTCCTTTTCCCCCAAAATCTTTGTCAATTTCTTGCGAAATCTCTTTAAGGTGTTATCTCAATAACAAAAAGGTGGGCCTATCAACAGAGCCCCAGTGTGCTAACTCGAGAATAGTTAGCACAAATAGACCGTCGTCAACAGCGCCACCCTCCTCAATGCCCTCTTGGCATCTGACAACTCTACAAGAGGTAGTTTTTATGCAGGAATTGTTCCTCCCCAGATCTTCAAGGATAAACACCGGGGTACCAACAACATCTGATGCCATTGCAAACGCCATCACTTTGGCCTATAGGAAAAGGAGGCCTGGTGGTCTCCCTCCCATCCTAATCCCATCTTTATTAATGGGATATTTAGAGCACTACGATGATCGCCCCATCCTTCCAGTGTCATGATTCAAAACGAGGCAGCTGCTTCGATGTTTCAGAATAAACCACCGCCGGCACTACGATCTGGAATTGATGAAATATCTCCGAACTTAAGGTACAGACTAAGTATTCATCCTTCACTTCAAGTACTGATATAAGTTCCTTATACGAGATTATGTATTATTTGCGGATTGCGCATCTTATTTCCTGCAATTTTTTACGCGAAAAACTCGAATCTTGGATAGTTTTTCTTAACAGTGCTATGAAATATATTAGATAGGTTTTGAAATCCTTAATGGGCAAATTTTTTTGTATATTATGAGCTAAATTTAACATTATCTTTTATCGCTATAAATATGTTTTGAATCAGTGGTATGAAGCCTTTATTATTGAAAAGAAAATTATGTGTGTTGAATTTTAATGCTTCTAGTATATTTTTGTAAAGTCAAAATACTTAATTATAATTATTATCTAAACCTTTATTGGCATGAGATATAAAACATCTACTATTAGTAAATCAAAAAAATGTCTTATCTATAATCTTCTATTATTAAATTAAAAAAAAATATTTTAATATTTTCAAGAAATTTTTTCTTAAAAAAGGATATATATGTATTCATTTTTTCATTATTCCAATGTTTACCTATTTTTTCATTTATTATAGATTTTAATACTGTAAATGTAAATATATATACAATAACTTGTAAAATAATGAAATACTAGAAAGAGAAGTTTTGAACCGATTAGGGTAAGCGCCGTAATATTAAAAGATAACCGAAGTAAAAGTTAAACCAAGAAATTTATATATATGCTTCTCATTTTGCGTTTCTCATATCTGCTATAGATTGTTGTCGTTTAAAAATAACTCGGAATAAATACTACATACTTTGTTCTTAAACAGTTCTTATGTTTAAACAGTTAATGTGTGTAATGGTTAACAAACACCGTTTAGAAAATTCAATAAAATTATTTTTTTTAATCCTAAATCAATAATAAAACCGCTGAAAAATATTTAAAAAAGAGTTTTGTATATTTAATTAAAAGTCATTAATTTGATATCTCTTCTTAATTTGGAATAAAATTCTAACCAGAATGAAATTTTTTAAACGTCCAATTTTTCGTAAATAAATATAAATATTCTTACAAAATCGTTATGAGTAAAATTTTAAATTTTCTTTACTTTTCTATACTTATAAATAACTTATACCCGTTACTATACAAAAATCAACAAACACTATCAAAAACCTGATAATTAAAAAACTATCAATGATCACCGTAGATCTTTATTTGCGTCACCCAAGTAAAATTTGTAAGTGTCGTCGGCAATGGTTACAGATAATTCACTTTCGCAAGGAGTTTAGGCGTTAAATGTACGAATTAAATATAATTGTCTTTATTACCAAGTCCTTTACGTCGCGGCCTCCCTAATGATAAAAGGACAACTTTCTTGGGAGCAATGCCTAGATTCATGGACACCGGCACGCAACTCATTCTTGAACTATGGGACTTTGATGTTAATTCCTTTTTTTTCTCACGCATATTTTTTGGTATCTATTCGAACATTTTTTTTATAATTTTTTTTATAATTTCATTGATACGTAAATTTAACATCCTTTATTGAATTTTATAAATTTTAACAATTTATTAATATTCTTAAAAAGATTTGTTTTAAGAAATTTGTATTAATGTTTTACATTCCTTCATTCGTTAGGGCAGGTTATCATATCATATGTTATACACAAAGTGTACAAACAGAAAATAGACTTCATCATTATAGTACATACAGCATTAAGGATATGTGGCTTTATTTGAAAGCTTTTTCAAAACAATTTGGGAAGAAATCAGAATAGATTTTTAATTTATAAATTAGTAGAATTATACTAGTGTATCATTTTTTCAAGTTCAGTATATTCAACGGTTTTATCTACAACTTTTTATTTCACTAACCAAAGTTTTTTTTTAATGTCTATAATAAATAAAACATACCAGAAATTAAATAAAATGTTAAATCCTAAATAATAATATTATGGAAATGGGTTGGAAAAATGGGGAGAAAAAATTTGATCCCTCCAACCTAAATCGTCTATATTATAAGATAAAAAATCAGACAGAATCAGTTTTCCCTTTACATGTACTCAATTTGTAAAATATTGTACACTTCTGCCGTGGAAGGCACACCCGATGGGATATATTTACATTAATGTACAACAAAAAATTGATTTTACAATGAAAAAGGCAACATGTATGTAAAATTCTTATTTTAATTAAAATTATATGAGTTATTAAATATAACAATTCGTTTTAAATATATACATTGACCTTGATTTTATTCAACTACTTTCCAATAATAAATAAATTTTATTTTTTTCTTATCGAATTTATAAAGGCACATAAAATAATAAATAAGTAATATCTCATATCATATGGCAACCAAATAAATATATGTAATAGAATCTAATTTAAAATATTTTGGGTACTACTATTCTTTATTAAAGTTATACTATATTGATAAAAGTAATTTAAAAAAATTTTAATATAAAACGAGAAAGATGTGAAAAAGGGAATATCTAAAGACAAATATATTTTTTAAATGACAGGTAACACTTGACATCAATATTCTATATTGACATTTTTGACAGACACTTTTTCACGTACTCTGATACAAGTTTCTGGGTCGTTATCAGTTTGGCACATGCCATTTTTTCTCTCTGTTTATATAGGATGAAACGAATAAAAGCTTAGACTAAGCTTTCGAAAGTAACATTCCAATCATTATTTCTAATTGCGATTAATATATGACACGCTGACAATTATAACGTTCAATATTTTCATGTTATACGTAAAGAAAGACAATGATTAACGTGTTTAGTTTAAAATTATTTAATTATTTATTAAAAAAAATTATATAAAAATTATTAACTATAAATGTAATTTATTTTATGAAAAAGTCATAGAAGAAAATAAAAAATAATATATAAATAAAAGATTCGTAAATATATATACTAATATAGTAATTTCTTATGAGATATTTCTTTATAATAAACTGTTGTGAAACTGGAATATCTAACAAAGGATGTCAAACTATATTAAACTTTCATGAAGTTTATTAAACTATGTTAAACTTACATATACTTTACTAAAGTGCATTAAATGAACAGTAATAGCTGGGACTATTTTTCAAACGTGGATAATAAGCTAAGACATTTTTACACCTTTCCATACGCTCTATTCCAGCACTTCTCGCTTGGAACATTATTTAGCATTATTATAGCATTTTATTATTTTATTTATTTAAAACATTTGCTTCAATTGTAGAGTACATTTCTCCCTAATGATGAAAATTTTAAACATTTTAACTTCCCTAACATGCTGAGTTATGGTACTTTAGAACAATTCCGAAATTTTTTTCATAGTTTTAACTAAATCACATTAAAACTAAAAAGGAGATAATAGCAATCAGCTTTTCCGTCTACATCGAATCTCTAAATGTATGAATCATCAGTCGAGGTTCAAAAGAAACCGTGAAACATTGACGAGGTCACAAAGGTTTTCATCGTGCTGTCGATGCAATACCTATCAACGCCGCATAAACGCTGATAAATCTTGATTCACTTACTATTCTTGACTCACTTTTCCTTGATGTTCATTTTTTAAACATATTAAAAAATTAAAAGAACAATTTAATCAGATTCTGAAGGTAAAATTTTCTTTTTACTTATTGTTATTACAGTATTAAAGACTATATTGTTTTAAAATATATTAGTCGATTGAATTTTTCATTCTATTATATGAAAACAAAATTATGATAAATATTTTAATTTCTTATTAATTATTGTTAATTCATTTTTTTTTCCTACAATAATTAACAATCTCATTATTACGGTTTTTTATTATCACAAATAAGATTTACTATCTAATTTATTTATAATTTTACAAAATTACTTATTTTTTTAAATTCTTACAACTATTATTTATATTACATTGATACAGTTCATGTTTTTAATAACTATATAGAATTTAATAAAACAAAAAAATTTGTTATGATTACATGGCTGTATTTCTATATATATATATATATTATACAATGAAGTTTAATAATTGTAAGAATCTGACTTAATATATTTATTAACTAAAATTCAGTTGTCAGTAATTCATATAAATTACATAAGTCTGTAAATAATTATTGATAAACAATTATCAATATGGTGCAGTATTCAATCTTTATAACTAGTCCTATTACTTGTTGAGTACATTAATGCAATATCTTTATGATCATTTTGTAATGTGTGCGATAAATAAAAAATATTCATACATAGTCAATTGTTCATTTCTCATTATTAAATTATATCATACAAATTAATTCTTCTGGATGAACTTCATTTTTATTAGCGTAAATTTGTTTTTATTTCTTTAAGGTGGGATAATCAAATCGTACCTAAAAATATAATAATAAATGAACATACACATTAATTTAATATGCAGCATATTTAAATCTAAAAATAAAATACTGTAACATAAGGAAGTAAATAGATTTAAATAAAAGTGTCTGGGACTATTTTCTATTATTTATTTATTATCTTGCCGATACCTCAGTTTCTTCAATATTATAGACGCTATTACCACCATCACCAAAAATGCTATACAAAAAGTAACTTTTAGGAATTAAAATCGTTCCTATCCTTTTGCTTTGTTTTCCATTATGAGTATATCTTATTAAAAAGTAAATTTTTTAATGAAATTGCAAGAAAAAAAAAAAGAATTCAAAATTAAATAAATTAAAACACGGAGAGTTTACAAATATAGAATATATTTACTCCTCCCCTCTAGTATCTTTTCGGTCATAAATTTTAACTATCCTATTGTCAATGATAAAAAATCTTTATTAATTTATTATCTTTTTTCTTATGAATTCATAATTAAAAAATGTTTTTGAAAGGTTCTTTATTTCTACCTATAATTAATTTACTTTTTACGACTTTTTATATTAACTTAGCTTAACTAATTTTTTTTATCTAAATACTGATAAATTGTATAAGTACTTCAGATCATAAAAAATTTGACTTTAATATTTTTAAATAGGCTCATTTCAAAATAAATTTTTAACCAAAATTAATTTATATGAATCTTCCAAATTATATTGTTATACATAAAAAGTAGTTATTTTTAAGATCAATTTTAGACTTTGACAAGCCCTACTCATCCCTCCATCCTCTTAGAATGCTATTTTAATTGCGCGAAAATTATTATTTTAGTATTGTGAACATTTTTGGCTGATTTTCATATCGCTAATCACAATGGACTTTACGAGGGTAAGGGGGGTTTGGGATGTGAGGGAGAACCGCGTTTTCAGCTGGCGCAAGCATCTTTGTTGTAAGTTGCAAAATTAAGATCCTTTCAAATAGCTCATGAACACAACGAGAGATATCGGCGATAAAGGGGAGTTATTATTATTATCGCGAGTGGATACTGCGAAGTCGATAAGCCCCACACGCATAGGTACTCCCCTTGGAATCCCTAAAAGAGAGTTGCTTTGATAAAATTTTATAGTAACTTCCAATAAATGTACGAGAGCCTATCTTGATCAAGAAGGCTCAGAGGCTATATAGAATTGCACCCAAGATTTATTCTCGTATGGAAATTTGCCGGAAAAAGACGAATCAAGCAAGCGAGTGCAAAGCAGACTAAGCGCAAACATCGTACCCCCATACTCCCTGCGTCGTTGAGAATACCAACGACCGAGAAAATGGAGGTAATTCGGAACAAAGGTCGTACAGGCACAGCCACCGAGAGAACAGCTGAGTACGTCGGGAAAAGACATCTTCCCTCCTTGCCCCGAAGGTAAAGCGTACTAATGAGTAAGTACGCTTATTTTTGTAAAGTGAGTCTAGCAAAGGCTATCATGAAAATAAAAAAACAAATTATTTTTTTTTCTATTAGTACTACTAATAGTAGCTGATGCCTCTACCTCACTCCGTGCGCCTTCAAGCCAAACGAATCAACGAGATCTGCGTTCGGCTCGATAACAATATTATTTTGTCAGCGCAGATAGCAAAAACAACCGGATACGAGAATAATATTCAAAACTTTTATAAATAATAAATTCAACGTCGATAATAGCGGAAAATATTGATGTTTATTTCGTAATAACTATTAATTATTCTTACTTTTAGTTGATGGAAAAATCGACATCACTCGCGCCAACGATCGGAGGATAGTGCAAAATTTAATTACTTCTTTCTTTTACTTTATTTCATTTCGCTGTCTTTTCTGCTCTCTTCACCCCACTATTTCTCGTCACACCGAACCCTAGAGCCCGCGAGTTCCATGCTAATAAAATTTCCTCTTACTGCACTGCGGGTGAAACTCCCGCATCACAAGGCATAAATAAGTTTTAATGTCGTATCTAATCAATTAGAATATTTCTTACAGTTTCACAGTTTATTTCAGATTCAGAAAAAATTATTAAATTTTATACTGATTGATTATTATAACGATATGTTTTATAGTACAACTTAAATGCTATATTAACATTTATATTTTTTAATGTAATATTTTATTCGAATTCATTGATTTAAAGTTTGAACGGCATCTTAGATTATTTCAGCTGTAAACAATAGTTTAATACTTTTATGATAATATATTGATTTGTGCAAAGTGTTTTTAGAAAAAAGCAATATCTTTTTGAATCTTATATATATATTCTCAGAGACATTAATAGAGTATTTTATGACGTATAAAATTAATGCAAAATACATTGTGTGTACACGTAGTGAATATGAAATAAGTGACGATATTTCTGCTTAATAATACAAAGTACTTACTACTTTTGCTAACGAAAAAAGGGTAGAAAATTACTTCTAGTAATATCGTGATATGGTTTTATCATTTATTTCAATAATAGATAAATAAAATAAAAACGAGAATGAAAAAATAAATAAAACATAGTACGAAAATTTAACCTAAGTGTACGTGTAAATGTGTCATAAAAAATATCACAATTTACTAATATAAAATTTTTATTATAAAATTTATGACAAAGACTTAAAAAACAGTCTATTTTATTGTGATGAAAGATAAAAACTACTTTTTCGGGATTTTTTAGTATAAATTATTTGTATTTAAATGTATATTTAATTAGTGAATTTTGCATAATTTTACGTTCATATGCTTGCACATATGTTTTACACATATTTTTTCTTTGAATTGTTATAATCAATTTTTATATAATAAAATCATAAATATCGCACTGTAAATCTTATTTTATTTAATGGGGGTCATCAGCTAATTTTTTTCAGAATTTGTTTTTATACATTCAGAAGTATTTTAATAATAAATTTAATATAACAGTACTACGAGTGTTAGAAAAATTAAATTTTATACAAGACGAATAAAAAAGTTAATTACAGAATTGAAAAAATTCATTTCTTTAATAGAAATGTTAATATTATGGTTATTGTATGTGAGTGAACCCGAAGGTGTTGAATTGGAACATATGAGTAATTCTCTTGGCATCTCTCACCTCAAAGGTATCTAACCTAAACAATCTTCACAGAACTTGAGGATATCGAGAGGGCGATGAGACTTTACCTCCTCAGTCTCCAGAAGAAGTACTCTAAAAAGGCGTACCCTCTTCTCGAGTAGTGCAGGACAGCTGCATAGGAGACTTTCCGTGATCTCCTGCTTATTACGACATACCTACAGTATGAGTCTGACACCAGACCCATTTTATATTTGTGGGACATTAGGTTACCGAGACTCGTAATGATCTCCACCAGTCTTTTGACCCCGCCTCTGCTGAGCCTCAATATAACCTTTGCCTACCCCTGCATTTCTGCAGTCTTTCTGTCATCGCGTGACTACTTCGTCCCAGAACCGGCCTCAGACTCCAACTACTACCGTATCTGCCCGTTAATACAGCTCTGCAAAAGTCCTACAGTCGGTTTCGAACCAATAAGTTTGCTATTAGATGCTTGTCGCGCCAGTTCATCCGCTGCCTTGTTTCCCTTGATGCCATTGTGGGCAGGGCCCCACATCAGTTTGGCCTTTGCCTGACTCATAAGTCGATTTAGGGGCTGATAACAGTCTCAGACCAGGTTTGTTTTTGTCTTAAAACTGTTGAGCGCCAATCGAGTGCTCCGGCTATGCGATCAGATGTACACGTGTGACTGCTCAGTCGAAATCTGCGCTGGTCAGTGTATCTGTATTAGCTCTGCCTGATTTACGGTGGTGTACGTACGTACCCAGCAACAAGGTTAATCTTATCCAGCTTTGACTACAATATACTCCCGTGTCCGTTCCATTTCTGCCTTTGGACCCGTCTGTAAACTATCGGCAGAAATCCGACTTATTTTAGTTTGCTTTTATAGTACTTTTGTAGAATAAACTTTTGACGTTCTACTTTTTGTATAAAGTAAAAATTTACTATGTTTTTTTTTGCAAAATTACAAACTAATTAATAATTTTAAATATTTAGAGACAAAGTTATTGATTTTGTCGATATTTATTAAAAATCTTTTAAAAATTGTAGCACTACCCTTTTAAAAAAACCAAGGTCTTTTTCATCATAATCTTAATCCAAGATTATGCAGTGTATAATCGTGTATTTCACATCTATTATTAATAAATTTACTTTCAAAATTCAAATATGTCACGGATATTTCTATCATAAATAGTAATTACGACGACTATAAAAGATCATACGTGAAAGTAATAAAGATAATACAAACTTTAAACTTTAGTGTATTTACTATTACTAAAACCATAAATGTCGTATATATTTTATAAATATTTATCAAGACATTATGATAGTTCGTTACTTTATCGAATGTTTTTATAATTTCAATTAAATTAACATAAGGAAACTAACTTTATTCTAAAAATAATGACTTTCTGCTTCTTCTTTGGTAATTGCAGTTTTTAATTTCTCAATTAGATAATTTATCGAAGAGCATGTAGGTAAAAAAAACAAACATTTTAGAAGAGTCTATAAATTACTTGTAATTATATACATTCATATAGTGTAAATTTTTTTTATGTATACAGTAAGGATTGTTTAAATTTCCCGCATCGTCTTTTCTATCTTATTAACCTTCTTGTTGGTTGCTGAAAAGTAACAAAAAACTAATTGTGTCCATTAACATACCCCAGTTGTAAATATTTAAGCATACATTTTTTATAAATGAAACATTAATTTCATTTCATTTAATATTAAAAAACAGTTTTTATAAATGATTGTAATCTATGAATCGTAGAATAATGAATCATTGATTTTTTTAAATAAATTAATTTTGTAATTAATTTTATGCCATTTTTATTCAAATCATTGAAAAATATTTAGTGATTTTATAATATTTTAGGCTACATAACATTTCTCTAATGCAAGTATTGAAGATTGTCAGCTAATTTTATAGTACAATAAAATATTAGATTATCAAAAAACAATTAATATGACCACAGTTTTAATAAGCATTTACATATTTTTAATTTTGTTTAAAAAATTTTCTCCAATATATAGACTCATTTCTCACATTAACTTTATCTTCGATATGCAGCATCAATTTTTATGAATAGGATGGTTAATATAAATTTACTTGTTTAAAAATGGAACTGTAGGTATCCCAGTTTTTCACTGATTTATCAGATATCAAAATATTATATGTTTTATGCTTATTTAAAAAAGGCTTGCATAAAAAACGAAAAGATCGCAATAACATACATATCGAGAAATTCATAACTACGAATACCAGTCACTATTAATGAAACACTAGTTCATAAATACCTTAGTAAATTTTAATGTTACCATCAACATTATACTCTTTTCAAATTATTTTTTCTGTAAATCCATCTAATACAAATACATCTCATCTTATTATTGAAGAATATTATATCGAATAGAATCTTTTAGAAATTTAAACTATATGACAATGTATATTCAAATGAATAAAGTACGTCACGGGTACCGTCACTATTAAATTTTGCTCCATGGTTAATTTTAATTCTACATATTCAAAATCAATAATAAATTTTTACTTCCATGCACGTAAATAGACTGTTCATTCTGCATTTAAACTACTTCGATGATACATGACTGCTCCCAATGTGACTTCACATCTTTCACGCATCATTAGTTTTCGCGACTGGATGTGTAAGAATAAATATCTGTTTTATAATCTATTTCTCCTTAATATCAACAGTATTTATAGGTATTTGGTAGAGTTTTGTAACGTTTGTAACGATAGTAACTGCCTGCAGTTAGTATTATCGACTACGAAAAGTGTTACAACGTGTAATTGTTTATCAATACGTATATCAGTTGTATATCAATGTATTATTTGGCCATTATTTTTTAAAAGAGCTTTAAAAATGATGGATGTTTATTATGAAATTTTTTTGCCTATATAATACGCTAACGAAAACATATTTAACTAAACAAAAGAATTAATATCCTTGTTTCAAGGACTACCATATATATCGAAAAGCTTTAGATAAGAACTAGCAAAACGCAAAACCTCTGCTGCAGGTCGTTTAATGCCCCGATTTAATGGTAGCCAGACTGACACCGGCGCATGTCGGTTTGTCTTCATTCCTCTTATCGTCACGTCACCAGGATAAATTGACATCTGAATGGAATTAGAGCCAAAACTCGTATTCATTATAATGCCTTTACAATGCAACATATTATGGACATGTAGGTTTCAAATTTTCAAGGTGCAAACGTCACTTACAAATTCATATGTGCAATTATTCTGAGTGTGCGTATATACGTGCTCAAAAAAATTTAACAAATTCGCGATCTGCTCTACTTGATTAAGATATTTTCGCATTTGGATTTCCTAACTTTATTGTCACATGCGACAGTCTTTGCTTAAAAATTGTAAATAACGATTATATGAAAATAGAGAGGAAGGATTTTTTTTGGAAAAGTAAGTACGCTTATTGTTTGTGTAGCTTCAATTGTATCACGTTAGTAATGGCCTAATCAATTATTTTCTATATCAAAATATAAATTTTTTTAAATTTCTCGAATATGTGTTTATACAAAAGAAAAATTTCTGTGATAAAATAATGAAACAATTAAAACTATCGCAGAGAAGAAAAAATAAATTAAATTAGCACAAGAAATACGTGTATGAATATACTACGTATTTTTGTCTAAATGTCTATTTGAAAAGACATGTACGATTCAATTCTGTTTAATTAACAAGATTGTATATGAAAAAGTGTAAGAAGAAGAAAGTGAGATTAGGCAATTAATTACGAAAAAAAATTTGAGATATTTTATGTTGCAAAATAGTAAACAAGCGATTTGAAATACTTTTAGAGCTTTTACATTTATTTCGATTTATTACTGCACATACGTATGATTACATGTCTGAATACATACAATGTAAATTCATTCATGCGTTTAAATTGTGAATAAATGTTTATATATTTTAGCAATATGTGACAGCATAATTCTAATTCTAAACAGTAAAATTATAATCATTTAATCAGATTATGTTTTTAGAACTATGTTTTTCAAATACGTCGCCAACCTTTTATTGTTGTTACAAATGGTTCAATAACTAATTCTATAAATCATTTTTGTCCTATAATTTATTCTAGCTTCGATTAAGCAAAATACTCTGATTTAAAAATATTACATCAAATTCGAAGCTTATATTTTAACAATATAAAATATATAAAAAATAAATAGTTTAACTATGAAAAATGTCTAAATATATACATTTTAGTTTTATTAAACTAATTTTAAATGCATGCAACAAGAATCGTTTATAGTTATAAGTTAAATTATTATATGTTGTTATTATAAAAATATAAAATATCTCATATATGTATACATCCGTATTTTATCATCATATTACGAAGTAAATTATGCTTAGTCAAGCAAACTTTTATACATTGATATAATTAAAAAGCACTTAGAGACTGTTGATAAATTGAGTAACTCTTAGCCATTTCATTTCACAAAAATTTCTAAAATTTATAAGCATTATAATGATCATCCTTATCATTATCACAATTATTATAATTACTATTATCAAACTTAATGTAAGTACTATCATTATTATTAATACACAAACAAAGATTTAAAAGTATCCTTCGAAATAAGGATGGTCCTACGGTGCCCTCTTGAATACATAGTTCACGAATCTGCCCATATCTCGACTAATATGTTGAGTATCTCCGTTTACAGGTTTATTTCGTAATTCACAGATTTTTTTCAAAATTCCTACACCTTAAATCCTTTTTTTATACTATAATAACAAAGGCAAAATTTATATCTAGATATGAATGCATCGTAATTAGCTGATACTGGTGCTGTTTTTTGAAAGAAGTATTTCACAGCAAGATTATAAAAACTAAATTTAATCTGTTTACTCATATCACATAAAAGGTACGAAACAACGAAGAAAACTTTGTATATTTGTGTAATACTTAAGGTTTAATCTTCTCATAGAAAATAAAAGGACGGAAGAAGCGTAACAGTGGTAGATCAAAACTTAGAGGTAATTATTTTTCGCTAGGTGCGTTAATTCTCCCTTGTTTTCCTTCTCTTCGTTGCGAGATAATGCTAATAAAAGGCCGTACTGTTTCAAAATGACACAAAATATGAAACCAAGTATTGATTTTCATTGAGTTTTTCACACTTTTCTTAATAAGCATTTAGTGATTTTTTGGAAACGATGATTATTATATTTTTATTAAATTTTAAGTGGATTATACTTTATTTCCCGTTCGTTACTACCCCTAACTCACACTAACGCAATTAAATTTAAACTATTGATAACTTATACATTAATAAAATACCACTGACGTCAATGCGTTTGATAAAAATAAGACAATGTAACTTTGTAATACAATAATGTATCTGTATTTAAATCTATTCTTATTAACCATTCATTTTCCAAAATTTAATTCAACAGTTAGCCTGCAATAAACCGAAAAAATCAAAGAAATTCTTTATTTATAATACAAAAAAAAAATTTTTAGGCTACATTTTTCAGATCTACCTATATTACCAAAGGTGAGGTTGTTTGCAAATAAGAAATCAAAAAGCGCCCTAACATGGCACAGAGCGGCTACCAATTTCCAAAGTAGAAGCGTTGCTCTTTCTTTGCATCACTCACCATACTGTACATTAACTAACGCTTCAGACTATACATAACTTTAAGAACACGCTCATGGTCTCAATCGCTTATTTTAATTTAATTTAATGTTTTTTCAACTTTTCAAAGTCCCTTAAAATTTCCACGACTGTTCAGACGGTTTCATCCTTCGCGGACTGCATCAGTTCACTGTGGAAATTTATCTTAAATACCACTTAAATCTCATACTCTTGCCGTTTGACAGATTTTTCTCCCTTCTCTCCCCTCACCTGTTGAATCAATTCTGTAATCGTATGCGAGATGTATGCATTACTTATTAAAGCATGAAAGGTTATTACATGACCAGCTACCGTCCATGGCAAAATTATAAATTATTTCTATGAAATTTTATCAGTAACTAATATAAGGTATCACTCCCTTATACAAATTATTTTGAGTATTTTACAAGAAATAATGTTTTTATTAATATTCATATAATTATTAAAGCGTAATCATCTTAACTTTGATACTCAAGATAGCAATTATTTTTGTCTCACTAAATCTTGCAATATTTTTCAGCGCTTATCATATAGATATTATTTTACTAGTAAATTTGTTAGCATTTAATAATTAAAATGAAATCTATGGTAATGAATAGTTATAGTAATATTATATTTATTGCAGTGTATTATTCAATCGTTTAAATTTAGCAGGTGAAGAATGGGATGATGACGAATGATAGATTTCAGCAGGGCCAAGAATCTTCTTCTTCTATGCGGCCAACGTGATGAGGTCCACCATCTCGATGCTCGTCTTCTGACCGGGAGCACGGCCGTATAAATGTCTGTAAATTAAGTCCGGGTTGATCGAGATAAACTAGGTACGCATCGTCATCGGGGGTATGCGGGGTCGGGATGCGGTGAAGCGTCGTCGGGGTCAACGACGTCGTCTTTGTCAGTTTCAGTCTGGCTTGTGTCGTCCCTCGAGTAGTTTCACATCGGCCGTCGAGTCGATTGGTCGTATTGTCGGGCTGTTCCTCAGTTGAGGTGCATGGTTTCGTGGGGACAATTCATCGGGGCTCGACGCATCTATTTTTTCACTCGCCATATATGCTTGTAGTGCTTGGTGTCTGGCCTTGTATTCACTTGTGTTTCGTATGCTGTATTTTTATCCTGGTTTTGTGTTTGCTCGAGTCGGAGTTCAGAAGGATAGCTCGACACTGCACTTGCTCGGGAAGCAACGCGCTAATGAGCGAGTGCAGAATGGCACGGGTTCGAGTGAGTAGGAGTTCTTGGGGAGGAGAAGATTGTAGCAAAGATAAGTCTGATCAAAGTGTCGAAACGGCACCCGAGTGTCGCTTTTAACCTCGGAGCTGGTTGTTGGCGTCTACGATTTGTTGGCTCCGGGCGATGCGCACAAGTGCATCTCGCAATTGGCTACGGGGCCTGGGAGTGCGCGAAAACGGTCGCTAACCACACTGGGGGAAGCTTCCGCCTGGTGGGGACGCCTTTATCAGGGGCCTTTTACGTCGCATGCTGCCTCCACACCATCCGTCATCTTAACGTCTGGTTTTAATATGGCAGATCGTCGTCCTAAGCATCATCAAACGACACTACGGTCATTATACCCACGTCATGCTTCCCATCCGACAATCCAAACCTAAATTTACATTCAAAAGAAGGTAGGTGAGATTAATATTAAAATATCTCGAATTTAAAGAGATACAAAAAAAAAGATACAAAAAAAACTTTTTACGTATTTACTATGTACTATATTTTTTTTAATATAAGATAATTCTGTGTCCGGCATTAGTAAACTTATTTTAACAAGGTTTTTTTAAGTCTTTTTAACGAAATTATGTTACTTTTATAATAAATATTTAGTTTTTATATAAAATTTTGCCAAAAATTAAAAAAATTAATTATTTAATATCATTTAAATAAATAATTTACGTATAAAATAAATTTTTTCTGTTTTACTAGAAAACATTTAAAGGAACGCATTTTTAAATATCGATTTTTATCATTTTAATTGTTATCTTAAAAAGCAGTCGTAGCTTCAAATTAAACGTAATTTCGTAATAAAATTTTTTTTATATATTATAAATGAAAATATGATTTTAAAAAGCTAATATTTTCGTCTTTAAGAGTGGTTTTCTGCTCTTTACATGTTTTTAATTGTAGGGTTGAATCATGTAAGGACTTTGTAACAAGCGTTTTATAAAAAAATTTTTTTTGTTACACGGATATTTAAAAATTCTGTTTAATATTGGTATATATTCGTATACTTTTTTATTTTTATTTTAATATTACATGCAATTGTAATAATTTGAAAAAATAATATAATGTACTTTTATAGTAGAAGAAATTGGAAGGATGTATAAACATAATGATTAATCTAATACGAATTTAAAAATAAAATGTTGAGAGTTTTTCATTTACTTTTTTAGTTTAGGGATTATGTAGCGACTTTTTAATCAAAGTAAATCTTTCTAGAATTCTAGAAATCTAAGTAGTATTTTGACATTCATTAAAACAGATTGTACCCATGAATAGACAAATAAAGTTAAAACTAATAGTTCCGCTTTCTTCATATTAGTTTTATTATACATTGTAATAAGAATTTAAATTCATAAAATATTTATTTTTACATAGAAATAAATAAATATTGTACATCACTCATTTATACAGTTTATTTAAGAATTTATATATCACATTTCAAAGAAGATTGTATTATCATTAGACAATATTACAAAATCTGTAATTGTTAATCTAATAAAATACAGTAATAAGCTCAGATATTATGAAACTTATTCGTTTTAATCGAGTTTTAGCTTTAAAATAAACAGATTTTTAGAAAAATATTTAAAAGTATTTTTTATATAAAATTTGACATTTAATTCAGTCATTTATAACTAAATAAATAATTATGAATCTTTATAAATCGTCATTTTATGAATCAATAAATGAAATTTAAATATAAAAAACACCTAAAAGTAGTAATTATTTACCAAAAATGAGTTCGAATGGTAATAAATATCGAGTCTATGTACGACATCGAATATAATAAATTTTTTATGAAATTTAATTTACTACAATCTATAATACCTCAGACATTTTGAAAAAACGTATAATGAAAATTTAATTACTTGAAGTTATATGACTTTAGAAGTATTGACGTAAAATTTACTGTAGGAAATCTTGATTATTATTAAATATACATGAAACATTTACAAAATAGGAATCACTTTAGATTAACTGCTACATATTATATATGCTATAATTATACATATTATAGACACAAAGGTAAAATGCCGAAATAAACATTATTTTACTTCCTTTTTATATTTCCATTGAAAACGTAACTTTTTTCAAAATCAAAGCTTAGTTTGTAATTCAATAATGGCAAAAATACCTTTAAATTAACCAATAATAAACAAATCTTGTTTAATTCTTTTAATAGAATTATGATTACAAAAAAATAAACCTATATTCAGTATAACAATTCAGTTTTTGGTAAAGTCCATGTACATAATTAGTGTAAGATTTCGTATATTATGTTACAATTTTCAAAGCATCTTGTATAGAATTAAAATCAACCACTAATACTTTCCCTGATATACATCCATTCTCTGTTTGCTTTTTTTCTATGTTCTCACTTTTCTCTAATTTTCTGTTAACAGAATTGATGTTTATAACTGTTAATAACATTTTTCATTAAAATTAATTTTTTATGAAATTTTATAATTGCTTAGTTTTGATCTTATTAATACAAATACTTAACAAAATCAAAAATGTTTTTCTATATTCCTACTACATTTATTTAATTCAGTAAATAAAAATTCATTTTTTTATAATGTATTTCTTAATGAAAATGAAATTGTTCGGGCCAAAATGGCCCGGGATACGCGTGAACGGCGGGCGGCGGCCTTTAAGAGAAAGCGCCGCGGAAGGGAAGTAAAAAGGGAGAAAAAAGAAGGAAGAAGGGCCCGGGAAGATGCGTGGGAGGACAGTATTGTACCACCGGGCCCGACAGGAAGGACGAGTACGACCTTTACGACGCGTTCGACGAGAGCGAATTGTGACGAGACAGCAGTGAGTGAGCAGAGTGTAGTGGGAGAGGCGAGTGCCAAAGAGAAGGAGAGAAAATGAGAAGCGTGGCTGGATCGCAACGATCCAACAACCCCTAACGCGTGTGATACCGCGAGCATCTGAGGCGGATGTGTAAGCGAGCCGTGGTTGGAAACAGACTATCCAACCACCCCGTAACGCGTGTGATACCGCGAGCGTTCAAGACGTGCGTGTAGGTGAGACGTGGTTGGACAAGACGATCCAACCACTCCCTGGGTGCGTGCGATACCGCCAAGAAGCCCAGCAACGAAAACTCGGTGCGTGACGATCTACGCGATCGGCCCACGACGAGCAACGGCGAAGGAAGTTCGGCCGGTGGCGATCCCCAGCGATCTACCACGGCGAACGGCTGACGCAGCGGGAGCGCAGTTGGCCAACTCGAAGGTAGGGTGGCGTAGAGCAAACCGCAAGAATGAGTGTGCGCATGAGTGTGAAATTATGTAAAATAAGCGAGGCTTTTTCCCCCTAAATCGAGGGGGTTTTTTATGCCGAAATGTAAACCGCGTGAGCCAATAAATTAATGTGAACCTAAGAATGTATCTTTTCATTTCGAACCCGACTCCCTGCCACTGAAAACCCTGACAAACTCGCGGCCTGATGAGGTTTAAAATCACACGAACAGAAATATTTGTTCTGAAAATATCTCTTTACAAAGCATAATTTAAAAAATAAGAATTTTATAAAAATTATCAAAAATTTTTTGACTTTTGTCGTTTCTGGCATTGTCAATAATGAGGCTGAAAATGTTATTTGAAAATATAAAGTACTGAAGATCATGAGTATAGTAATAACATAGAAAAGTGAGCGTCATTTTAATCTTTGATTGAAAAAATTTTTTATCGATTCTTTAGGTTCACGATAAATCACTATCATGCTTACAATATCTATATGTATATACGTTAGCTAACTTGACAAAAATACAACAGTGAGTCGTGCACTACTAATATTGCAGTTTTACCTCTTTCTGTCACGATAATTTATCGTAATCCGATTTTTTGCCTTAGTTGTCTCAGAGCCATCAATTTCGTCAAACGAATAACCTATGACAAATGTTCAACACAGAAGGTAGAAAAGCAGCACCAATCATTTTATGATTTACAAATGAATAGCAAATATTTATTTTGAATATTAGATGCAGCCTATTCTTTGAACTTATATCAATGTATGTTATTCATGTAATTCATGTATGTTATCCTGTATATTATTCATAAAAAATCAAAAATGCAGTTCTCAAGCAATTAAATTAATCTAAAATAAAATAACAGTCAAAGTTTACACTCAGAAATGTATATACTTAAAGAATACATCAATTGGAAATATATACATTGAAGAAATATAATCATAATTACCACAGTATATAAATATTTTGAAAGAATGGTTAATAATAAAATAAAAATATACAAGTATTAATGGTGCCATGATAAGAACTATTTGATTCAATATATTCTAGTGGTAGCAGCGTATTCTCGTTGTCGAAAATGAATAAAACTTCACGAGATAGTTTTAATATAAGTTCTCTATACAAGAATAATAATTACGAGTTTTGTGAACATATACTAGATCAGACATTGATCGGTTAAGTGCCAATGGAAAATAGAATCATATATCAGATACCGTAGAGCACTACTTCAATGATTATTTCATGAGTATTTCCATTTGATGGGTATATACTAACATTAATATTTAATTGTATTAAATAATTATTCTTAACAAAAAAAGAAATAATTTAATTTATATGAAAATATATGCTCTCTTTGTAAAATAATTTAAGAGTATATAAACTAATCTTTTAAAAAAAATTATTTTTTAAAGTACTTACATAAAATTATCAAAATATCACAAATTTCAGTTTTTATTTTTAAGAACTTTTTAAAATGGTTTATAATTGCAATTATAAAATATAAATTGATGCTGGATGATAATAAACGTTAAATGGTGTAATATGAACACAAACAAAAAGTAATACGAACTTAAACCAGAATGTATATCAATTAGTGAAAGTTATTTCTTTCCTTTTGAATATTATTATAAATTTATAATATTTAATATAAAACAAAGTAACAAGTTTAATCAAACTATCATTATGAATAGATTTAACAAGCTACTGTCTGTATACAATTTGAAACAAGCAAGTAAATATCATGTAGTTTTTTTAAAAATAAAACTTATCCTATGTACTGACTATCATGTATTGAAAAATATATTGCAATATTTTGAAACAACTCTATGGACTGGCTATGAAAAATTTTTTCTTCTGTCTGCGAGAACTGAGATCTAATTATCACCAATAAATGTAGCAATAATATTTTTATTCACGAGATCAAGATCAATTATATTTCAAATTAATTTTTTTTAAAGAAATAGAGAAAAATACAACAGGAATTTTTTATAATAAACAATAATATTAAGGCAATATTTTCATTTTGATTTACAAAAAAAACAACACTAAACGAATAAAATTATTCATTGTTTTTAATTTGTAGTATTTAAAAATAGAAACTTTAATTTTATATTATTGAAAGTACTTTGTACAAATTTATATTCTTTGATGCTATGAATTTTCAATTGTATCTGTTGCATTGAAAATGTAATACTTATTATAAAATCATTAATAGTCTTCAAAGTCTTATTGCTGCATACGTGCTGTACATACGTAGAATTTATTATCTTAAAGCTTTTAACTAATATTAATACATCAGCAGATATTTCTGTGCAAAATTCTTTATAAACTTTATGCACAATATATAAATATATATAATTATTAATCGTATTATAGCGATAAAACAGATTTTTATATATTTATCAAGGAATAATTTTGATATATTTGAAGAAGTTATGTATAATAATAATAACGGCTATAGTTTATAGATAGGATTTCATTGAAAAGACAAATATGTACAAGAATACAGTAAGTAGCATTCTAAACTATTGGAAATAATGAATGTAACGATGGAGATGTATATCGAGTTTATTAAAGTGCCTAACAAATATTGGAGTTATTCTTATATATAGCACACAGAAAACTCACCTGGATTTTTTTTTCCAATGTAAAATCCTTTCACGTCTTTGCAACTGCATATATGAGACCAATATGAAATCACTTAATCCAATCGCAGTCCATTTCACATTTATTAAATTCATGTCAAATTAAAATTTTGCAATGCCTCATAAATGTTCATGCCTGATGAAGTAGATAGAAGAATCCTACTAATTAAGAATATTAACTCTTCAGTCTGTGTGAGATTTTCCATTAATATCATTACATATAGACTCCTTACTTCTCTTTGAAAATAGCATTGTATTATATAAATTCATTTAAGTTTATTGAAATTTATTAAATACGCACGATAAATCTTAGATATAGATTTACTGACATCATTTACTATGCGGTTTAATTATAATGATATTATTTAACATTATAAATTAATTTAATGACATTCTAATTAATAATCAGTTTCACGAATTATTGTATTCGTTTCTTTAAATTTGTATTTTTTTAATTAAATATTTTATTAAAAACTTTAAACATGAATTTAATTACTCAATAAATTTAATATTTTCTTAAATTATCGGATTAATAAAAATTAATGATTTTTAAGAAATATTTAAAATTTACAACGTAACAAGGAAAAATTTTTATTTACAATTTCGTAACTGTAATAACAATCATTAATAGGATGCAGGGATAATATATTATATATTATAAAATATAATTGCTTACATTTTGTGTAATTTTCAAACTTTATTGCTGAAAATCAACAGTAAAATGACTTTCCTTCAAAATTACAAGGAATCAAAATGTGCTTATGGTAAAATCGAGACTACAATAATTTTAATTAAAATAATCATTTCTGTAATCATTATATAAACATAAATTTAAACTGACGGTGTGAATTCTTTAACAATGGTAATTGATGAATAAAACATATTCTTTAATATTGCTAATGTTTAATAAGTGCCGGCAATCAACGCTCAACGCGATCCATTCTCTGCTTATATAATCCTGTCAAAGTATAGTTAAAAACACGATCAATAATATCGTTCAAAGTAACCTTTTGCCTGTGACAGTAGTCGCAAAGGCTAAAATATAAAGAAAAAATATAACAATGCAGAACAGTTCTATTTTCATCCTTGTCCTTTGGCCACTCGAGCCACGTCCAGCGTTTCGTCGAGAGTACCAATCGTTTGTATATTTGTTGCTAATCAATATTATATATATTTCTTTTCTGCAGCTATACAAACGCTATGTTTCTATAAGAAATACGGTAGTCTTGAAATTTTATTGAAAGACTGATTTAAGACACATCATCATAATTCATTGTCATATCTAAATGTAACCCTGTCCTTTTTTCTCATTATATTACAATCAATTTAATCCTCACATTATCTAAATTTTCATGAATTCTTGACTTAAGCTTATTATAAACGATGGAATTAAATAAAAAAATACAATATTACTATGCAGTGCACTATATAATTTATGATAGTTTATGTCCAAGATTATTATTACTTAAATCGGTGGATTTATTTCGAATTTAAAATATTTTATCTTTCAATTCAATTTTGTAGAAGAATATTTATATATAAACGTTATATTTGTATAAAAAATAGAAATTTTCTTCTCATTACGTGATTTAATACCAACGACTTTAATATTGCCAATACTTGGCAATATTTCAATTCATGCAACTGAGACCCGAGAATGAGAAAAAAGCACTTTGGGCATATCTTTTTTGATTTGTCTAATATTAATTGCATACCATATAATTCTGAAGTATAAACTATACGGATCGCATTCATTAATATATTTATACATATATGAATGCTGGTGTAAATTTTTCTGTTTTAAGGGTACGAGTACCTACGCACGGACGCAATAATGTAGATGTAAACTCTTCATTAAAGCACTCGAAATTAAACACACTAATTCACAAGAAGAATGTCAAATTTTTTAATGAGATGTATCGCATTTTTTTTTTTCTAATCCACACATTGTTCACTAGTCACTTTGATTGTCAAAATAATATAATGCGATAATATAAGAATGGTAAAGAGAAACGAGGGCACCTTTGTCTGAAAATCCTAGGGTGCAATACCACTTCAATGAAGGAATCGCTACCAAAAATAGCGGTAATCTGGAGCATTCATTTGGTAAGCATGTCGTGGTTAACTAAAACTAGGCGGTCACCTATCACTATATTTTTTTATTACTAATAGTCCTCGGTCAATAATTCACTGCTTCGGCTTTCGCTGTCTTCTTACAGAGATTCCACGATAATAAGCTATATCATTATTCGATCATTTAAGCACTATTCCGACTAATAATTTTTCATTAATTGGATAACATATTTTATAAATATCTTTCGATCAATTGCACTGGGGTCTGCGATCCTTAACTCTTTATCGGAACATATATCTGAATGATTCTTGAGTTTCAGCAGGTCCCCGGAACACATCTCCCCTGCCACGTCACCATCTCTCACTCGCCCAACGCATTAACCAGTGGGGCGAAGGGCTACGCGACAATGTCCATGTCTGAGGACGAATTTGAGCTCGTTGGTGCCAGACTGCCGAGGGTATCTTCGTCTGGTAGCGGGTGGTGGCATGGTGGAGCTGGTGGGCTCAGAGGCGGCAAGTGCGGCGACGAGAGCATGGGGTCGCCACCGTGGACGGGACCACCCCCGTCATCCTCCATTAGGTCCTCAAACTGCGACATGCTCAGAGCAGCGGTCGCATCCTCCGTCACTATATCTGGCAGCTGGAACATCAATGGTCGAAAATATTATGAAATTTCACTCACAATGAACATTGACCACCTCACGACTACTCACTATAAATACATATAAACTGGCTTTGTTTTTAAGATTAGTGAATGAACAAGAAATTTTTTATTGTATAAGTCATTAAGGAAATGAAAGTAATTTATTGCCTTTGCAATCAAGGTTTCTCACGTAATAAATTTTCAGTAAGTAAAGGTAAAAACCTTTACTTTGTAAATATACAACAAATTTTATAGTATCGTATTTGTGCAGTATCGTAATTATTATAAAAAAAACCTTTTTGTAATTGAGTATTATGATTTAATACCATTTAAAATCAATTAACTTAACTCTACAGATAGATATTTATAAAAATCTCCCAACATAATATTATCTAAAAGAATAATTGCAATGAAGTTTTACGTAAAATTTTAATGTATGTATCCATCTTCTATTCAACTATTATAATGAATCAATATTCATCATTAAATATATGCATAGAAATCATTGCTTCTACTTAGAAAATTATGTAATGCAAAACTCAATCAATCAACTCAATTTAAGTATGTAACATCTTTGTAATATAAAAAAAATAATTACAGTAATGCAATTTATCCATGAAAAAATTAAAATTAAGTACATTGACAACACAGGAATAATTTGATGAATGAAAAAATCCCTATCTATGATACTTGCTGCATATTCTCTTCTCACCCACAAAATAGACAGTAAAATCCCATATTTGAAGAAGTTGCCTACTTGGTGGCCTTGAATCGGAAGCCAGATACTTAAATTTGCATGCGACTTTATTGCAACTGAAGACTTATGCGTTTTTCCGATTTGGTCGATAATTCCGTTTCTCGAAAACGACATATTTATTTTACCTGTAAAAGTTCTGTAGTTTACCACTAGTGTCTTAGACTAATTTAACTTAGAATAGTTTAATTGCGCATTTGTAATTGCTTACAATATATATATATATATATATGGCGGAAACAGCTCTACTATAAATCATTCTTGATTCGGGTTCTAGCCTCAAATTCTAGCTAGGTAAATAATTGTATAGCGTTAATTAAATTTAACTTTAGAATTTTATAGTACTAAATACGAGATATTGCAATCGATTATATGCAATAGTAACCATAGTGATAAAATGATTTAATTAGTTTCCTGATGTCTTTTATTTTTTGTATACTCGTATATCATTTTTAGCCGAAATTAAGTTAATAAGGTAATAGTATAAATACTTTCGGAGCTGCTTAAAAATGTACTAGTTTTATCAATACATTATGCACAAAGTTGTTAAAAATTTAAAAGTTAAATTTTCACGTATTTATATTATTATAGTTTTGTGTTTTTGTATAAGTAAAACTAAGTAAAGCTATTATTGATTCTATATAATAATGCTCATATTAATGTTTTATTATTGTATTCATTTCTCGTTTTACCTATATTTAAAAAAAATATTAATAAGCATTATTTGATTAGTTATAAAAAAAAATTTTTCATTATAATTAAATATAATTTTATAATAAACTATAATTTTTTTATAGTTATAAATACAAGTTTAAAAAAAAGATAGTATAAGAAATAACGAATAATTTATTTAAAATATATTTTTAAAAGAACTTAATACACAAGCATATTAATATGATACCAAAACAAATTGTCTAATTGAAGTAACAAGAAAATTTTATGTTATATTACACTATATTATCAATGTTATATTACACTATATTACCAAAGCCAGAACTAATAGTATTATTAATTCATAAATGTTAATTAAAAAATTTAATGTAATTGCTAATTAAACGATAGATAAAAAATAGAAAGAATAAAAAAATATACATAATAATAAAGTTTATTAAGTACCACGTTGCAAGTATGAAGTAAATGAATAAATAATTGTTTTGAAAATCTATAATTCATATTATCAATCAATATTGAACAATATTAACAATTGAATATACGACACACTTTGCGTAATTAATTAAAGATTAAACTACATGCTACTGTGACGAAAGAGTCTTTAAAAATATGAAATTTTTTAATTGTTTGTATTACACGTAATATTTTTAGTTAAATTAGAAAAATACAGTTGCTTGAAAATACACATAAAAATTAAAAATACAGTTTTTTCTGTGCTTGTAGAAAAAGAAAAAGAAAAAAAATAAATATTATATAAAAGACATTATTGTAGTTAAACTGATATCAATCGTGTTCATTGTATCAATTCTATCATGTTGATTTATTATCAAACATTTTTTTCGTTATACCTTACTCCTATTTTATTATTTGAGGTTTCCTTCATTGGTAAAGGAAAAAATAGTTGCAAAAAAAAGAAAAATTCCCTATTGAGATTAAAATAAAAGAATGTTGTAAACATATTAGGATTTATATAAAGAATTTGGAATTTAATATTGTTGCTGACGAATGTTAATTTCAGAATCATCTTTGACGAGCACTGATTAAACCCGAGCACCATCAGTGCTATTTTTATCATTGTTTGATGTTATAATTTCTAAGAAAAGAACTTCTTAACAACTTTTACGACAAATTCTGGAGACTGTGTAATTTTATCTAGAATAATAAATTATATCATGATAACGGCTTCTTTCTCTATCATTTCTTTCAATTATTACAAAATCATTTTTTTATTTAAATTCTTGCGCGAAATTTCTTCTATGGTATTATAGAAATAGTGGAAAATTGAAAACAATGTAAAATCAAATAAATCTTAATGTATATATTATGTAAAAAAAAAATTTATATTAATTTAAATGGTATAACTCTAAAGGTTAGAATATGAAACTATTATTTAGAATAAGAAGACGCAATTGATATTAATTCTAAATTTTAGGCTAATTATTAGAAACAAAATTAGAATATATGTATAATTTTACATTTATGAAAAAGTATTTTTTTGCTAAAATCGAAAATATAATTTTAAAAAACTTTTCTATAATTTCTTTAAAATGTTTTATGATTTAATGGCTGTTTGCGAAAGATATATGAATATATTTGAGATATACATTCTCCATTCTAATTTTTCACATTAAACCATTAAATTTTATTAGACTATATATATTCATATTTTTATTAAAAAATGTTACGTAAACATTGAATATAAACTTTTTTTGAATGCCAATAGTTAAAAACAAGGCTTACAAAGAAATCATAGCTGAAAATTATACAACAGCTTTCTTGAAAAATAAATTTTCATTATAGAATTCTGTTAATACATTTTATTATTTACTTAAAAAATTTATAACATATTTTACTTATAAATGTAATGTACTGTCGTATAAAATAATCTCCTTAAAAAACATTTTCTAATTAATTAATCATTACTTTTAATAAAACAAAAATTATTACTATAACTTCCAAACAGTTTTTATTTATAAAGATCCTACTAAATGAATGATATAAAGAAAAAATTCATAATATAATATGGGTAATATATATAGTGAATTAATAGAAAAAAAATGTATATTATTTTAAATTAATATTAATTACATATAATATTGTAATATTGTAATACATTAATTATAAAAAAAATTTTAGTTTTAGGCCTTTTTTTCTTATAAATTTAAACAAGCACGCAATTATTTAATAATATTTTATCTGAAATTATATTTAAATACAATTTAAATTATAATGGTTCGGAAATTTAATAAAAACTAAAAATGTCTATAATTATATAAATTTATATATAATATATTTTTAAGCTATATCTTTTAAAATATTAAATGTAGTTATTTATTTTTAATAAATAATAATCTAAATTGAGATTTTTTTAACTTTTTATCGTAGAAGAGTATGTTTTTATTTACTTTATATTAAACTAATATTATCATAACGATGAGGAATGCATTAGTTTTTAAAAGGTAAAAATGCTTTTCAGTTTTATTATCATAAATAACCTGCATAATATTTATGTAATTATTAAAATAAATATGGCATCGTACAACCAAAATAAAATACTTAAAAAATTATTTTTCATTAATTTCTTAATTTTTTAATTTAATTTTTTTTTTAATTTGTTTAAAAATGTAGTTACAAGGTTGAAATAGAGTTTTCCTAATGACATCCTTATAAAAAATATAAGAAGTATGATAAAAATTTAGAAAAAGTTTATTAAACAATTGAATTTTCATCATTAAAATCACTATATATAGATTCTGTGAAATAAAACATAAATTTATTATGCATTTCTTGTTTATAAAATTAATGTCTGAGAAGAAAAATATGATATAATAGTAATTTTACATAATATTTTGATGATATGAAATATTCATAATTATTTGTAATATTCTATTGGTTATAGAGAAATTTAAAATATTTGCTGCATCTAAATTATTATTGCGCCTGTAATTAAGTTAATTTTAATAAAAAATTTAAATAATGCTCATTTATTAATTTTGAAAATGTTATATAAATTTAGTATGTATCAATTTTTTAAATTATTCTAAATAAGTTTTCATTTGTTTTTTATTCATTGACTACATCGAATATTTTCATGTATATCATGTATTCATGTATATTCTTGTGATTTAATAAAAAAATAGTAAAATTATTCGAAAACTGCATTACATTTTAATAAAATAGTATGAGTTATTGTAGTAATTAGTACTTGAGGAATTTTATGAAAAATATGAAAATAATAAAAAATTTAGTATGATTTCCCATAGATACTTTTTCCGCTTAAATACAAACGTTTTTATTAAAATAAATTGACATTTTATTATCAAATTATGCATTTAAATTTGATGTGAGTACTAAATGACCATTAGATGCAAGGGCTTAGCATAAATTATATAGATTCATTGTAATTAAAATTGAAGTCTATTTTAATATTTATGTTCTATTCTCTTTACGACCAATAAACGGAGTGCTCAAGTCATGCCCTTCAAAATTTTTTTTTCTATTATCTATGTAAAGATGATTTTAAATAAAAATTTGTTATGATTAATTATGAATGTCGAGCCCTTAGCATACCTTTCTGTGCTCGTGCCTGCTTTTTGCATAGGAGTTGAGCAGACTAGCTGAAGAAGAGGCCCAGCTAAAATCCGTAATCGGCAGACCATGAGTCTTCGCTTGGAGCTCCAGCTCCTGAATACGCAGAAGGAGCCGACGATTCTGATGTTCGAGCTGCTTATGCCTCAACTCGTTCTGCTTCATTCGTGTCAGCTCGTTCTTTAATAGTTTTATGTATTCTACTGAAGACTTGAGTATCGTGCCCTTGTTTGGCCTGACATCTCTTACGATTTCGTAGTAGCTATAGAGACAATGAGAAGTTAAATATGGTTCTTGATTTTGTATTCTTAAATCACAGTTTTCCAAATACTGTACCTTATTAATTTAATTATACAAAGCGAATAAGTTTTTATAAATATATAACCAAATATTGATGTATGAAGTAGAGAATAGATTGGTAGAGTACATAGTGATCAGTAATAATGTTTGATATAGTTAAAATAGATTAAATTTAAAAAAGTAAATGATAGATCAGTTAAATAATTTTGTACGAACATACACATAACAATAGTGATGAAAATTAATATCATGCTCTAGTCATAAATTAATTTTGTTATCATGAAAAGGCAATACACTTTTTAATGTAATAAACTTTAGTTTTTATCTCTTAAATTCTATAAAAATTTTGTGCATTCTTAAATAGAATTCAATTTGTGTATAACTCGAATTATAAAAAATAAAAGAAGAAAACAATAGAATAGACTTGTAAGGAAAATTCTATGAACGTGCTATTAATGAAAACAAATTTCTTTATAACAGAAAATCGATATGGACGTTACTATATTGCTAACAAAAGGGTATGTGTGCTAAACTAATTGCATCATAGCAAAATAAAGGTAAAAGTAAAGACAAAAAAATCACCGCTAAAGCGCAAAAGTATGATAAAAAACAAAGCTTGTGTTCAGTCAGTCGTATAAAAAAAATTGTAGGAAAATTATCTACCGAATTGAAAAAATAAAAAAATTTAACATGTATAAGCTAATTATATTTCTCCAACTCTTGTATTATTATTTTGGAATAAAAACAGTTTTTTTATTTTTTTAAAAGAAGCACAATGCTTTAAAACACTCTTTTTTGATGATATAATTCGATGCTTAATTGGCTGTAAGAGCTAGATACAAGGTTGTAAAATTGAAAAAATATTTTGTGTTATATAAAATACTAAAATATAGTGAAGATGATTGTAAAGTAGTTAAGAAATTTACATCAATATTAAAAGATCATCAAAACTTTCAAACTAAATAAAATTATAAAATGAAACATTGGTACAAAGTTAACCGAGTTAATATTTAGCTCAATGGATTTGAAATATTAGTTCTTTTAGTAAAATGTTACAAAGAACAGAGAAAATAATATAAACTAATGTGCCTAAATCGAAGATCTAATGGAATTTCAAGATTTAGATGTAGTCAAAATCATTAAAGTTTATTAATATTATAATAGAGCATATATTTTTTAATAGCGTTTTATTAGTTTTATTAAATTTTATTCGAACTTTAAAAATTGTTAAAATTAATTCATAAAAGTTAAGAAATACTTATATATAATATATTTTCATTTATTTTCATAAAATTGTGCAAATAATAATATACAAAGGGATGCTGTAATTTGTAAACAATCTAAAATGTTAAAGAACATTAAATTTTTGACAAATTAGAGGATTGCTAAAAGTACATCAACAGTACAGAATTCATTTTTATACCCATAAACTATATAAATACAGAGATAGATATCTAATATATTACAGATTTAATATGAAATCACACAGTAGTTCAAAATATAAATTATAAAGATAAAGAAACAATCATATAAATACTCTGTATTACAAGTAAATCCAATTAATCTGAATATTTGTTTCCAATATTTAGATAGGCAATTTATTTCTTAAAAGCTTAGTAAGAAACTAAAAGATTTTATGATAAGTTTTAATTATAAATTACGAATGGATGTAAGGTCCTAATTAAATAGTAATTGTGTAAATAATGAATCCAAATTTAAAAGACACAAAAAATAAATAAATCGGGAATAGATAATTACTTCATAGCGCAAACATGAATAATACTGCATATGTGTATTGGTGATTGGTTGATATGTAGAATTGATAAATACACAATGTGAAATATTAATGTATAAAGTATCAAATTTTGCAAAAATATTAATTCCATTAACAATTTAATTTTTTAATTTGTACACTGAATTCTTCTGAGATAGTCCTATTATGTATAAAAATACAATTATTAATTAAAATTTTACGAAGTACACCAATAAAATTTTCAATAACTTTATAGTAAAATATTATGTAAATAAAATATGAATTAATTATTTTCATCTCCTTTTTAAATAATAAGTAATTAAACAGTACTTTTATTTGCATATAGTAAGAATTTTTGTAAAAAATCTATAGAATTTTCAAACTCGATATAAAGATTTTGAACTATTAATTATTCGTCACTTTAGATATTTTATAAAGAAAAGCAAAATGTACAATTAGAGTTTAAGGATCTCAATCGTTTAGTTCTTACTTATTCAAATGTATAAATCAATTAAAATTATAAATGTTACAGGTTATTTGATATAAACTTTAAAGAAAAACTATTTCTCAAAATTAGAAAAATTTAAAGGAATGCCGATATCTTATCCTTGCTTACATTATAAGATCAAAAAAAAAATTTGTAGTTGATTTTATTTCCTATTCATTCACATCGACGCTCACATTATTTTATCGCCGCATTTAATACAATAATGATATTTTCTGAACTTATGCATTTATAGTATATGTTACATATTCTTAAAAGGAAAAGTAATGAACCTATGCTACAATTTATTTCATAGGCTTATGCATCATTCATTTGTATTTTGTTTCTTTTTTATTATGTTTCAGTCTATTCAAGTTTAAATATCACACTCGTATTGTTATTTTTTTTAATTGAGAATTTTTAAATCTATTAGTTAATTATTATCAAAATCAAAATGTTTATATCAAAAAGAGTTTTCTTACAGTTTTAAATATACGTTTATTGTACATTGAAAATGCGCTAAGAATTGAGGATTAGTTTTCGTAATTTTTATGTATCGATAAGTTAACGACAACAAAGTGTTCTAGAAATTTACGATTGAAACGTTGTGTTATTGGTCAGAAAGGAGAGAAAAAGATAGATATCTTCATCGCAGAATCCAATAACGTCGCATCGTATTTGTCACTTCCCTCTATTTTCGATAAAAATGGATAGGAGAGAAAATAGGCGGAGCTCGAAGTCTTATTATGTCATCAGATTAGGTACATTCGTCATTTTTATGTGGAATTCGTGGAATCCACGTCATTTGCCTGACGGAAACTTCTGCATTAATCATTACGTTCAATGTAGTCTCACTTTCGTCATAATTTGTGCAGAAGTATTAAGTTAAGAAATGAATTTGAGATACGTGCAAAATTTTTATGGCTACTCTACTGTTAGTGTTATTATTCACACATCTCTCTGTATTGGTTTCTCTTTACTTTGTTTATATACAAACATTGTTTTTGAAAATTTTTTTATGGTGCTTAAATGAAATGTAATAATAAAACTTAATACTCACAAAATGTTCTGTGACTAGTTTATTAATTCGAACATTCATAATTTTTTTTTTCCATTCAGCCATAATTAATAAGAAGCATATATTAACACTTACAATATAGTAATGTATTTTAAATTTTATATTTGAATATAAGTTAAAAATGTTTAATGTAATTATAATTTGAAAAGTTGCATTAAATTAGACTACAAGAAAATAATGAAATTGTATATATATACTATCAAATTCTATATTTAAACAATGCATAACTACTGTTTTTGGTCATAATAGAACTCAGCAGATTTCAATTTCATACTATGCTATATAAATATTATAATCTTTGAAATATATAATCTGAAATTTTTATTTTATTAATTTTTATGTTATACAAATCATATTATTTGTTGAGTGCTATATATGAAAGGCGTAAAGTAATAGAAGAATTATTGTTAATAATTTCAAACAGTATCTCCAAAAAAGAATTTCCTTCATATTTATGTCAAATTTTTTTTTTACTTATATTTAGCATAAAATATCTACAAATTTTACACAAAAATTATTAATGAAGCAAATTTTTTTTTTTTAATACACCAAAAATTATTTTACAGTTTATAAATTAGGCATTATACAAAGGAAATTTACACGTATTATATAATGTCATTAAAATTTTTTATGCAACGTAATCCTCCAATAAGCAGCGACAAAAAAACATATTTACCATATCAGTGGTGTTACATAACAATTAAAAAATTTTGTACTTATTTTATAATTTTAAACTAATAACTCAAATTTGGAAATTTTTCAAACAATAGAAACTGATCAATAATCTAATTAATTTTACAGAAAACGTACAGAAAAATAAATTCAGTTGTGAATTTATTATTTTCGGCGTCAAAAGATAGTTTTAATATCTATTTGCAGAATAAATATTATCATGCAAAAGAGCTCTGATTATAGTATATATATTTATGATATATATGACTTTGTGCAAGCAAATCTTTAAATATCCTGCATTTTTTTCTTTTTTAAAAGCGATACCTCAAAACTAAATGAAAAGGTAGAAATAGATAGGTAGGTAGAAATATCAAGGTTAGCCACCCTATTATAATACATCTAAATATTTATAGTAAAAAAGAAAATGTAAAGGTATAAAAAAGAATTACATTTTTTTTTATTTATACTGTAACAAGCTTTCATTTATCTGAAAGTTTGATCTTTTCATCAACGAAGAAACTTGAAAAAGAATCAATTTAATGCATATATCTTATAAGACTCATTTTTATTTTTTTTTTCTTATTTTATATAACTTTTTCCTTAGCAATGAAGATTGAATTTTTCTTAATCCAAGAATTCTTAAATTAATCCATTTTTTTAAACTTCAAACGTCACTATTGATTTCATGACGCACAGGAAATCGAAATTTTTTTATATACATTGCACATTTTGCCTTTAAGTAAGATGAAGTGTCGACTTCTTATCATTACATATTGCATGTATGTATGTACGTTAAATTATATATATATATATATATATATATAAATAATATATATAAATTATATATATATATATAAATTATATATATATATATAAATAATATATATAAATTATATATATATATATATATAATTTTAGTTTGTCTTTTATTAGCGATATTTTATTTATAAATTTTTTATTTTTGAAATCTCATTTTACATTTCTAACAATTACTTTTGAATCAAAATTGATTATTAATCTGTAATAATAAATTATAACCAGGTCTTATTTCGTATATACAGTAATTGGTACTATAGATTACGAAATTTTAAATTTAAAAAATGATTGTTTTATTTAAAAAACTATTGTTTATTTAAATAAAATACTTTTTTCAACCCCTATAATGATTAAAAAAGAAATATATAATAATTTAATTATAGATCAATGTAAATTGTAGATTTTATTACTGATATAAAACTAAATATTTATAAAATGTCAACCAATAATTTAAAATTCGAAAATTTTAAATTTTGAAGCGAGACTAAACTTTCAAGACTTTGCGTGATTTAATTGAGATCATAAATATGTATGTGGAAGACTTTTGTTTTACACTTACAAAGACACTTAAGCGGAGAGGATAGAGGGAAAAAGAGAAAGAAAAAAAGAAAGAGAGGAGAGCGAGAGAAAAAAATAGAGAGAATGTGAGAGAGTAATTTAACGATTGAGCGACCGAGCGATGGAGCAAAGCGATCGTGAAATAATTATTCGATACGATGTGGCATTTGTGCTCATTTTTTGCAACGACCTTCGCGTTTTCTAAACAAGACAATACGACAATACGACAATCTTTTTTAAACAAGAAAATGCTCACTTATTGTTGCGTTTTTTTTCTTATATTTATGTTCTCTCTCCCTTTCTGTGTTCCTTGACTTATTTTTTCGATCCTTGTTTATTCCTATTAACATTGTTAAATTGTTAAAATAAATTTTTTTACAACATTTATCAAAATAATTTAACGGTTCAGATTAATTGTAATGCCCTTTTTATTTTTGCTTACAACAGTTAGCGAGCATTTATAATTGAATATCAAGTTGAAATGGTTGATAAGTATTTAACAGATGGTAAAGTTATTTTTCGTTCTACATTTACTTATTTTAGACGACTGGTTATATGCTATTCAATTTTAAAAATTCAAGCAATTTAATAAAGTTAATGATTTGTTAAGGATTTGTTATAAAATGTTTATTGCAATGAATTTAATGTGAATTAAAAATTATGTTTTTCACTTTTATTAATTAAAGTATACATAAAAAAATATTAATGAAATAAATAAAAAAATCTGTTTTATGTAATAAAAACTGTAAATTATTATATGCATTAGATTCTAGAGTGATGTCAATAATAGCTATAAAAATCTTAGATCGTATTACAATAAACGACCAGCGACATATTACATCATTCTGTATTTCTACGAACGGCAATCAGATTTATCCTTCTGCTACAATAACGATCTATTTATATCATAGACTAGAAAAAATACTCACCAAAAAAAGATCATTACCAAGGATGGTAGTAAGAACGAAAGGAGAGAGCAGGAAACAATCCGATAGAAGAAGAAGGGACGTGAAAAATGAAAAATCGAATAGCACTTACGGATCATTGGTCTTTGGAAGGAGGGTCCCGAGCTCCTTGATCCTGTCGTTGATGTTGAAGCGTCGCCTTCGTTCAACTGAAAACAGAAAATCGCTCACATCAATCATTGTATCACATCAAGGACGTGATTCGCTTTTTTTTACCTAACGTCGCGCTTTCCTGCGTGAAACCAAAAGCTAGTAAATAAAGTCTATTTACTATTTTTACTATTAGAACTTTTGTTCTAATAGTAAAATCTAATAGTAAATCTCGCACGATAGTACTTTATATTTTACAGGTAATGATTAAACCAGTCCCGTGATAATAATCTTACTGCAATAATCTTTTTTGTAATCGACATAAAAGGGCAATATATAAGAAAATAGTTATTTAAATAAAAAAACAGTATTCGAAATCTATCAATTTATTATACAGATAATATTTTTAAAACAATCAGTATATCAGAATTAATTTCTAAAAACAGTTACATTGTATTATAACTATTTAATTTATTATTATAAATTGAAATAAGTGAGTTTTAATTAAAAATTATATTTGTACTATTAAATTAAAAACACTATGTAAGCGTATAATGTAATAAAATTAATAAATTTAGCGATTAGCATTTATAGCTTATATTTATACGTAATAAATAAATATTGCATCTGTACAAGTAAAATTTTATTCAATTAAAAAATAAGACCGTATAAATATTTTAAGCAAGAATGTCTTTTATTTTAAAAAATTCACATGAACTAGCTTTTTATTGAAAGTATGTAACAAATGAATGTCATATTATTTATTAGTTAGAAAAATTGTCAATTTTATTAGACTTACATAATATATATATATATATATATATAAATACATATATCGTATACAATCAAAAGTAAAATATTTAAAATGAAACAAAAATAGGAAGAAAGTTATTAAATAAATAACTGGATTTATGATAATGCATAGATGTTATTTGCAAATGACTTTGTAAAGTTAAAAGACATAACTACATAAAAATTCACAAAGCATTTCTTACTACACTTGTTACAAAATTAGATTAAATTTCGGATATCTACTTCGAATTAGAAAATTGTATAGTAAATAAAATTTCCATATATGATCATACCATAAAACACGTAATGGAATCGAAACAGTTAGCTTGTAACAGAGCTGGTATAATGTAATGCATTTTAATAAAAAGATTAGAAGGGACTTGCATGCAAAATATTCGGAATTTATTATAGTATATACTCATGAGAATGTTATAATTATGATATTAATATGATTTTTCATTTTAGATAAATACGAATAAATAAGAATATTTTACTCGGTAGATTTCAATTTTATACGTATTAGTAATGCTGTTGTACTAATATATGTTATTGTTACTACTGAATATGCAATACAAATAAAAGTTACTTGCCGAGACGAAATAAATGGGATATCGTAAGATTAAAAGTTGTTGTTTTAGCACAAAAATTTATTTTATGGTATAAATTTTAAAATAAATTCCTATAGAATTTATCAATTTTTAACGATATATTTTATATATAATATATGCAACTAATAAAACTGTTAGAACGATTTTAAAATATATAAAATTAAAAAAATAAATTTAATAATCAATAATTAATGATACCTTAAATAAAGGATTCAAAATCATAATATTTCTATTTAAAAACTTTTTTTTCTTATACACCAGATAAAATGGTAATACCGCATAAGGAAAGCAATTTTTAGAGTTTACTTAAATTCATTTCACTCTCTCTCTCTCTCTTTTTCAGATAATTGCAAAGGACCGAGTTGTACGTAATGTAACGCCTCTTGTGGACGTAGGTCAATGAGATAAGCTCTACTTGTATTAGTGAAAGATGAATTGAATTTGTCAAAATTGTTATCTTCTTTATCATGGCAGTTGGCGTCTATAGTGTCTATAATAATATCCGTCTAGTCTTGCATACGATTCTTTCAATGAACTCTAATATAGGCAGGCCCCTTCTGCTCTTCCTTCTCCAATTAATATTTTACAATGTACGTGTTGTAAAATGTTTTGATTTGATTGATCATTTGATTGTTATATTATGCTTATAATAATTTAGTTTTTTTGTAAAAGAGACAATAAGAAATTTTAATGTAAATAAATCTAATTTTTTCTTAAGTTTATATTTCGATTTTTATAATAATAGAAGATTGTTTTATAGTAATAAAAGAATTAAAGTCTTTTTTGAAAAAAATCGATATTTTTTTTTTTTTTTTTAATAATTCTCCGGTGATTGTATATTAATTTTTTCAGAAATTGGCCTCAATAATTTACATAAATTATTAAAGGAAATAAAAAAATTTTTATTTTATTACTCTAAATTTCTTTCGGAAAAATTTTCAAATGAAATCAGACTTTTTTATTAAATAAGTTTACAGTTTTAAATAATTATTAAACAATTTTTATTTAAATATTTTATAATTAAATAGCTAATTAGATCAATCAATAAAATATATTCATTATAGATAAACGTTGATATGAATTACCTATTAAAAAGATATTCACATAATTTAATAATATATTTTTATAATCAGACATTAACCCGAGATTTCAAGAATTTTTTATAAAAGCTTATATTCTATAACATTGACAACTTTATTTAACAACTAAAATAAAAATATTTCTTAATTTTTTAAAACTATTAAATCTCAAATATCTGTGTTATTAAATAAAATTTAATGTTTCGGAATTTAGAAAAATATATCATACAAAAAATATTTGTTAATAAAAATTTTATCTGCAGAAAAACATTAAATCTTATTATGAAAAGTAGTTCTATTCTTCAGTACTACGTCGATAGATTGTTACATCACCTTATTTATAAAATTAGTATTAAATATTAAAAAAAATATTACAATTATTTATTTCCTGTATAGAGAAAACTTTTGTAAGAAATCATGTAGCTTTATTTATTTTAGTATTATATTTAAAAATAATTTTCTCCCATTTATGAAAAATTATAATGTAAAAAAAATGTATCAAGTTAATGTTTCTTAATATTAAACCGTGTATTTATTTATATGAATAAAGTGATATACTTTGAATCTCATAACTTAAAATACAATGATATACTTCTATGATTGTTATTTTTGAATTAATCATTGCATTGTGTAAATTACATTGTTGATATTAAGCATATAATAAATTTTTTATTATCATACCTATTTATATTTGATGGAGGCTTTTCTATACTTGCCCTAACTCTGTTAATTTTTAATAAAATAATGGCAAACCTTCAATAAATTCACTTATCGCTTCTGCATTGTGTGCCTTATTTATATATGCTGCAGTCTATACTGGTTTTCCCGTTATCGACATTTATTCGAACGCCTTATCGGGAGTACTATCACTTGTGACTCTTCGAGCGCGTTGTAAAGTGGCACGAGAGCCTTTGAAATACTGGGCTCTCGATAATTCGGCGAACGTCAAAGACTCTTCAGGGACACAAAAAGACAAAGATAAAAGGTAAAGAGAAAAGGCCAACTTGATCGTTAGAGTGGTATTTGCGCGCTATTCGGCTGTGGAAACCCTGCCCCTATCCAATGTTACCCATGTGCATTATCAAAAGTGGGAATGCAGTCAATCACACCTATAACAAATTTTTGTCGACAAAAAAAAGCGAATGAATTCTCGATGAAAACTTCTTGGGTACTAATACGGTTTTACGTTGTAATAAAGCTAGATGTGTTTTCATCGGGATTATAGAGACGTAGCTTATCGTGAAATAATATCGAAAGTCAATTAAGTTCATTATTTAAAAGACTAAATTAATAACTTTTTCATTCGAAAAATTAGTTGAAAGAATAATTATTATAAATTTAGAAGCCATTTTACATCAATAGCATAAAACTAATACATATTTAGGTTTTAAATTTTCATGGGATGAAGAATTTAAGAACGATATGAGAAAACTTTATTGAAATATCTATGCAATATTCTGTAAAAAATAATTTTTTCATGTAATAGGCAAATATTCAATTAAATCAAGTGAGATATTCAGAATAAAATCATAAGTCGTATTTAAACACCTCCATTTAACTTTTTATACTCCAATATTAAGATTCCTATATTTTTCTATTAACCAGACTAATTGAAATGATTTTAATAAAAAGTTTTGTTAAAAAAACAGTTTCACTTTGAATAAATACTAAAATATATGCGAAATTTAAACATCTAAAAATTTTAAATATTTATTGTTAATATCTATTATTTAGACTTTCAATTTGTAGGCTCGAAATTTTTATGAAATTTTAAAATTAAAATAGTAATTATGAGTAGTTAGACACAAAATAAAGAAATTTATCACGTAAAAATATGCAATTGTATACGTTTAACAATATTTTGCATTGTTTTTTTGCAATATTTTGTATTGTTTAACAATATACGTTTAATAATATTTGTGCAGTTTATTCTTATGTTTTTTACATTTGCTATATGAAATAAAAAGTCAAAAAAATAATAATATTTAATCTTAAAATATTTTTATTTTTAACATAAAATAATTCTTGATATTCAGTTTAATATAAAAAAAATCTGATATTCTAAGATTTAAATAGTATTTTTAAGTATTTTATAAAATTTTAATAATACTAAATTATACTTAACAAATTAGCTAATTAACTTTATTTACTACGTTGTCGTGATCCATGATTTAAAAAATGAAAACAAGATTAGGTCGATTTTATATTTCTTGATCACATTGCTTTTTAATATAGATTTTAATTGTACCAATGCTATCAAATGGGTGTGACATGAATCTCAATTTCCCTTACTCCCCTCCTTGACTACATTGTTCACGAGCATGGACAGCGACGAAAG
Organism: Kradibia gibbosae; assembly: GCA_018907135.1. Taxonomy (NCBI): domain Eukaryota; kingdom Metazoa; phylum Arthropoda; class Insecta; order Hymenoptera; family Agaonidae; genus Kradibia; species Kradibia gibbosae. The sequence goes on along the minus strand of JACCHX010000002.1, from coordinate 10,525,275 downwards.
TCGTCCTTGTAAAGTGAAACGTCACGCCTCCAACTGAATTTCAATTAAAAAAACAATTGAGTCAAGTCTTGTTGCGAGGTCAACTTTTTTATAGAAAACAGACAAGTAGACTGCAGACAAGTTTATTTTTGTCTTTTGCAGTTTTGTTTTAATCTAATAAATACCATTGTGCAAATGTTTGAACATTTTAATGAATACTTTACTATATTCATTTTATTTTGTAAATAAATTAAATAGTTGTGAATAAAATAACCTATTAAAAATATAATAAAAAAGGAATTTGCTCACTGCAACATTTTTATCGAATGATAATGTTGTATTAATATACAAACATTAATTGATTTTTTTTTGGTAATTATTTTATCATGTCAATCAAGGGAAGAATAAATATGACTTTTAGTATGTTTTTGAAATAGCAACAATTATATTCTCACATTTAAATGCCAACTTTGAAATTACGATATTATATTTTCTTAAAGATATAAATTCAATTGATAATTTAGTTATATTTTATCTATTATATAATATTTTTTAGAGTAATTTGATATTTGCAATTAAATCAATATTTATTTATGTGTCATACTATTTTTTTATAAAGTGTTACAAAGTTAAATTCAAACTTTTTAAGCTTGTAGAAACATGAATCTAATAAAATTAAAATAAACATTAACAATATTAGGCGTAAAAAATGCTAATAAGGTATAACAGAAATAAAAATAATGTATGTATCATAGTTTACAATTTTATTGAAAAATTTTACTTTATTTTCTAGACAGTACTGCAATATTGTGTCTATTATTGCATATTTTCTATCCATTTATTTCCTCCATAATTTATATTTTATTTTTGCATTTTTTTAATATTTATTTTTAAAAATCTTGTTGCATAGTTGTCACGACCTCATTTATTTACATTTCCTATGTTTATTTATCCATTTTACAGCTAGACTAATGCCTACATTACTTTAATTCACTAGCTGCTTAGAGGTATTTTCACGCATTGTATTTTTTAATACCAAACGACTTTAATAAAACATTATCTTTTAAATGTGATTAAAAGAATTTAGATATCAAAATAAACAAAAGAAATTGTATCAATTAGTATTTGTATCTACTTCATTTTAATGTCAATAGTGGTATATCGTTTCCTAAGAATTTACTTTCCCAAAACAAAACTGAACTGAGGGTAAGGATATTTTGGTAATGGTGAAAGTAATAACGTTAAAAAAGTGAAAATTCATTTGAAAAAATGATTTATTATTTTACATTTTATTGAATGATTTTCTTTATATATTTTAAGAACTTCAGAAATTTTAATTATCATTGAAAATAATAAATATAAATAAATATTTCTTATTTGAAACAGCAACCATTAAATATTAGACATAAATCTATAGTTTAAAAGTAAGTATAATAAATTTTTAGTTAATTGTCAATATGTAACCAATTTTCTAAATAAATAGAAGAAATATTACTTAATAGAAATTATATATAAGTGTGTATATGTTTTTAATTTACTGATAATAGAGTAATATTACAATAAAGGTAAAAAATTACAGTTTATAAAGATACTAATAATTTAAATACATAAAATTGATATCATATGGATTTAATTTATGTTATGGCAATGTATTTAAATAAACGTGGTAGTATATACTGTTTTTATATTTCGTACTTATTTTGTTATTATTTAAACCTTTTCTAAATTCAAAAAAATATTATATTGGATCATTCTAAAACTTCTTTCTAATAAATAAGCTTATGAGTAATTTTTTTTTTTAAACAAAATTTATATTTCAATTTTTCGTAATACAGAAGAAGCAACAGCTAAGAATTGAAATATTTTTCATATTCGTAGATTACCATCCTAGTGCAATGTATATCTTTTTATTAGTTTTATAAATACGTCACGTTCTATCCTTGTTTCCATTTCCTTTCCATCCGCTGAAAAAAACCACATCGCGAATATTGGATGGTGTGCAATACACACGAGGTGAAAGGTGGAAAAACCGATACTTTGGGAATGAAATCTCCAGCTTTTTTATGTGTAATCCTCTCCCGGCCTCGGCTTGATATAAACGTGATTCGATTGCTCGAGCACTTCACACCAAAAATGAAAGTTCCATCTTTACCCTCGCGTAAATAGTATAAATTTACTACAATTCGTTTCTCCCGTACGAGGCTACGATGAACTCTATACTACAATTTTTTATGAAACGCTATTTCAGGGTTTCATCTTTTTCTTACTCTTTCAACACCTCATCTAATATGTAGGGAATATACAACTGACTTACTAAATTTTGAAAATTAATGCATGCAATCAAAATACAAAGTGAGTACTTGATAACCTATAAGAAACAACTGTCAATACATAGTAAAATGTATAAAAGGCTACTACAATTGTCGTAAAAGTAATAGACCTTTTTCAATTTTGAAACAATATTGGACCACTTTTTACACAAAACTTGTAGGAATATTTCCTCCAAATATTCGCATTATATGTTATGCGTATGTTGTATAAAAATTGCACGTTGATTAAAAAAAATTAAATATTTGTTTGAACGATAGTTGATTTCTTAAATAATTCTTACGCTGCCTTCAATTCCGAGATTGTTTAATTTATATTAAACAATTGTTAAAAAATTATTTTATTAAGTGACATAAAATTATACCGAAGCAAAGATGAATTAATTATAATAATAATTATAGAAATTTTGATTTTTTTAATATATTAAAAATTTTAAATATTTAATAAATTGTATATTTTTTATTTTAATTTTTGAACTATTAATTAATATATTTTTTGACAAAATTAAAATTTTCTTTTCAAATTTTCTCCTTAGATCTAATTTATTCTTATATAAGTTATATAAGTTGATATAAGCTAATATAAGATTTTTGTTAAATAATAAATTATTATCTCTTCAAGTATGTAATGATTTATGAAAAATTTCTTTATGAATTTATGATCTATATTTTGCTGTTTATTTTACTTTGAATCTTCAATTATTTGTTTAGAGTTTTTTGAAAAAATATATCTATTCTATATTATTAAAAAAAAAAATTTACCATAACTCACTACAGAATTAGAAACAATGGATTTGCATACCAAAAAAATTTAGTTTATGCACTCTTTTAATACCATTTTTTTTGCAATACTAAATAAATCGTTGTAGAATTTTGTAAACAACCATTCCTTAATTCGAGGTGATTTTCCTTTGATTTAGTATAAAAAAGAGGGTTGTTAGTAACGCTTTTTTCTCGTCAGAAGAGCTTCCTTGAGTCAAAAGAGATTTGAAAAAGAGTTTGCAAGCGCGTACTTCGGCAAAGGGAACTTAGCTCTAAACTGAATTTTTCATGAACGTAAGGAGATACACTTATGTGAAGGTCAAAAAGCGTCAACTTTTGTGATGATTGACATTACTTTTAGAACGAACATCTACACTGGACTATGAAGCAAATGCATCATTCGTAGGCGAAACCATAAAATATTTTAACTGTGATATGAAAATTTTATTACTGATACGGGATATTCGAGGCGAATTCGTTTGGTCTAGTACCGTTTGTGTGATAATAATGTATAAACTGCTAATATAATAACCAACTACATTGACTTTGTTAGTGATATTGGTGCATAAAAATAATTATAATTGTATTTTATAATGTTTTATTCATTGCGAAATAAAGATGAAAAGAAATTGTTATTTGTCAATATTTTGTAAGGTTAATGACTTTTTATTTGAGGAAAAACTATTATTTTAATTGAAAATACATATTTTTCACTCTCATACTTAGATTTGGGAACCATTGGTAATACAAGCGAAAACGAGACTATTTATGAGATTAAATAAGTGCAGACTATAAATTCCGCGGCGCCTGCTTGGTGCTATTAATAGCTTTATTGATGTAATCTATTTCATTTTATTGCTTGGTTTGCTACCTTTAGTAGTTTTTGGACAACTGCAAAAATTTTTCCAAAAATCGTTGAATTCTTCCCTAATGCTTAAAATTAATACAGATTAATACAAGACAATTCAAAATTATGTAATTACATTAAATAAAGTTGGACGAGCAAATTTTGACAAATGCTTAAGTCTCTATACATTATATAATCCTAGAAAAGAATTCATTTCATTATTACAATTTACTTACCCATGTACCACATTCATTTCAAGATATTGAAATTATAAAAAATTCCAAAAGATTATAAAATAATAAAATAAGTTTAAATTTTTAAAGAGTATAAAATTTTATGAAAAAAATTTTAAGTAATTAAAACATTTATAAATATATATTGAATATTGAATACAAGAATTTGAAATTTGAATACAAGATTGTATTATAATATTCTAATATGTAGAATTTAACTTAAATCTTTATTCCTGGATTCATAATATAAAAATACATCATTATTATTAAAATATTATTGTGTATGTGTATTTATACTTGTAATGAAAGCTGAAAATAAAACTTTTTTACGTTATCAGATATCGCAAATACATTGACATAAAACTTTCAATAGCTTTAATAAAGAATATTTTTAGCTTTATTTAAAAAATGAATTTATTTTGCAGTTTTTGTTATACTTGGTAGTATATAAAAATCTTAAATTGCAAAGCCACTCATAATTTAGTAGATAAAATTGGCCGCTTATTAATTGATTAATAGTTGTATAACATTTATATATGACTTTAAATTGTATTTAAATCTATGATATTTTTATATGATTAAGTATTAAAATTAAAAATTTCTTTGTTTTGATCATTAAAAAATAATGCTTAAAAGTATAACAGTATTTTACTTAATTAACTAGCGCAAATAAATATAGAACTTCGACTAAGTGAAATTATTTTACAACCCAACTCAATAGATCTTTGGCACCTTCAAAATTTTTTCCCTTGTTATATATCAGTTAAAATAGAAAAGATCTTACATTCTAAAAAGTACTCACTCATATTATGATTATCTTTCTTTTGTCTATCCTTGGCAAGCGCATGAATCTCAGCATCAGTGAGGAGCAGAGGCTCTGGCTTTATCTGTAGATCCGGCAAACTACTTAAGCTCTCTGACTGACTGTCCTTGAGGCCATCTCCCAAGGAGCCTGCCTCGAATGACAGGATATCATCCAGAAGATCCTCTGCCTGCAAGTATATTGATTTATGTTTAATAAAGACGTTTTCGGAGATATGGTGATAGTTCACGTGTTTCTCTAGCATACGCATTTTTAAAATGTATTGCAGAATTAATAGACAATTATTGATTAAGTATAATTTTTCAATATTTTAAATTTAGATTTTTCTATCCAATTTCGTACGTATTATTAGATATTAGTACAAATATTATTGTATTTATAAATCTAATGGAATAAAACTAAATTATTATATTTCGATGTAAAAAAATACTGAGTTGTCATGTGCTTCATTTAACTAAAACTTCCACTACTCATTTGAAGTTATAATAATTGTGTTGGATAAAAAATTAATGAAATTATTATTAATGAATGGCATTATTATTCTTTAAAATAATTTGGAGAAATAGAAAATGCATTTAATGTTTACTAAGAACAAAAAATTTAATTTTAACGATTAACATTATTCTTTATTTTACATTAGGTATAAAATACAAAATTCGATTGAATCTATTAAGTGTAAAAATAAAAGTAAAATCAGAAAGCTTTTACTATGTTTAATGTAAATTTTAGTTTTTTATTAAGAAGATAATTGATTCACATAAAAGCTAAATTATTAAGTAATTTATAATACCTTATGAACTTTCCTCGTATCGAAATATAAAGTAGAGCTATGGAGCAAAAAAACTGAATAAATTAAAAATATATTTAATTCGTATTATAAATTTTATGGCTTTTCATTTTTCAAAATAAAAATCGAAAATAAATTATTGCATTTCTAAAGTTTTTTTTTAATTCTAATAATAAAACTGACTTTTGGTCATTGGATTATTACTATTTGTCTTTATTAAATAATTATTATTGTACTTTAAAAAAAAATCTAATAAAAAATGGTACTCGAATTTTCTATTTTATGAAACATTAAGAATTAACTATGATGCATACTTGTTTGCAAGAAAATATGTCTAAAAAATAACTTTTGAAAGACTGAAGATCGCCACCAGAAAAAAATAGCAGATAATTTACTATAAAAGCTAACATCAAAGCTATCTTAAATTTATGAAAATAAGAGTTCTCTTCTTAAAGTGAAGTTTATTTCATGTAGAATTCTGTTTCATAAATATTCATCCCAATTTAATTCAGACATTACTGATTCAATATGTCATAAGGTGTAAAGTATTAAGAACGAATTATAATACAATTGTCTCTACAATTGTCAATAATGAAATTTACTTTAAATAATGTTGCATCTATAATATACTTGAATGTTATACTTGAATTTTAATTTACACCATATTATTATTAGATTATGTCATTTTTATATTTTTTCGAAAATTATATTAATTTAATGTAGATACAAAGATACAAAGTTTTCTTATTTACCAGAAAAAATAATAATTCATATATTGAAAATTTAGAAATGCAAGTTGTTTTAAAAACTGAAACTGAATTGAAATAATAACTTTCACTTAAAGATATTAAATAAAATTCTATAAAAATTTATTTGCAAAAGTTAGATTTTCATATAAAATATAAATGTTTTAAAATTTAGATGTTTATAAAATTAAAAAAGAAACCTAAAATGGCTAACTATGTAGTTAGAATGTAACTTATATGGTTAAGGTTTTTAATTTCATTTATAATAAATATTAAATGTTCGCAACTTTAAACAATATAGTTAAAATCTGTTCTTTATCAATAGTAAAGTTCAATTGATTTTTTACGACAATTTTAACGAGGAATACAAGATTATTAAAAATTACGACGAGTAAGTAGTTTATATTAAATACATATAGAATAGTTTGTGTCAACGTTTTCCTGTATTTTGAAAGAAAGCCACCTCATTAAACGGTCACGGTTTCATACAGCATAAATGTAAAAGCCATAAAAACTACATAGAATTACAAACATACTCCGAAAATTCCAGTCCATTATTTGTCTTGATGCACAATGTAATGGATAGCCTCTTAAGCGTATCCCTGCACATTCTAGAATCCGAGAAAATACGCTATTTCCCTTTCCCATTTCCAAACTTTACAAAATCAACGAATCAATATTCCATATAGTACTTAGTGCCTCTCCCCCATGCCAACCCTCTCTACAGAATCTGTCTTCCGGTCACGGCTCGACTGAGCGGATGATCGATGCCAGGACGATATCTCACGACGTCATCGCCCACTATTATCGACACCGCGATTTATAGCGTCTTTTCATGTGCACTCAGGGGTGGATATTTACAGACGAATGAAGCGTGCTCAATAATTCGAGAGATGCCTCTGGAGAATATTCTTGCTGGAATTGCTGAATAGAAGTCCGAGTAACGCTGATGTGCCAGGCAAGGTGAGCAGAGTTGAGATGTTAAATCATGCATGCCTACCTCTATGTTTGATAGTAAAAATCGCGCAGTGTTAGGCGTGCAGGTATATTTATTTGATTTAAGAATTTGTTAATAGCTTCTTTATACACATATATATGTATGAATTTAAAAGCGTCACTTATATAAGAATGAAATATAAATAATTTATTACTTCACGAGTCTGTTTATACATCTACATAATAATATAATTTCAAACTACATGGATATTCTACGGAATTTCATGATTGAACATACTACACGCTAAAATTTATCTTATTAAGAAATTAAAATTGACATTATACCACACTAAATCCTAACGAAGTTAATTTTTTAAAATCACTTAAAATTTAAAATATGCGTGTTTTGTTGATAATATAAAAAAATATTTCTACAATGGAAAATCAATCTTTTAACAAGTATAAGTACAAATAGTTTTTAATATATTTTTTACGTTAAAATTCATACATCAAATAAATTTCCTGATTTTTTTAACCAATACATATAAAACTGGTATATTTCAAAAAAATTTTAAATGTCTATTTCAACATTATATCATAATAAATTCATTAATAAATCAGAGTTTCTCCACAATTTAACAAAATTAATACACTAAGCTAATAATGAAATTCTACATATATAAAACAAATAATTTGTTAAAATTATAAAATCATTGTAAAGAAAGATAAAACTGACATTTTTTGCATATATATTTTTTTATAAGCTATTTCTGTAAATTTTCATGTATTAATTAAAAAAGTATATATTATATGATAATAATATGTAACAAACCTTCTTAAGAAACCACTATCAAAATTTTTTAAACAAAATATTTTTATAACTACAATTCAATCTTCAGAATAGTTACAAATATAACTCTTGTTTTATGATTATGCAATTGTATTATTGTTAGACTTGTTTGTACTTGAAACGACAATAAATAAATCATGCATACTGGAATGTAAGGTTTCCTGTATAAAAGTTGTTTTTAATATTTTACATCGTATCAGCAAAATTCTTTTATAAATAAAGAATTTTTTTCTACATATGTAATAAAAATAATATTCATTATAATAAAAATTAAGTATATTTATATAGCAAGCAATTCTTATGAAAAATAAAACAAACCATATATAACAATTTTCTTAGTTTTGCTTTTAGTAATAGAGTTTGAAAGTGTATCAACTAAAAGCTCTTTCTCTCTTAAAAGCTGTTATATGATCATTTCTGCAAATATAGCATAAGATCATAAAGTGTTGTCGTCAAAAAAGCAAACCGAATCATATTATCTAGATATTTACAGAAGAAAGAATGTCAGATAATAAAAATGCAACTAACACATTTTAAGATTATAAAAATTATATAAATGTATTTTGTTTGATAATTCTTTATTATTTATAATTAAAAAGTGTGATTAACTATTACAAAATACTTTATATTTATACTTGCAGCGACTTAAATTGTAGGCAAATTAATGCTATTAATATGAACAATTGTTATAAAATACGTAAATGTATTTTCAGTAACCGATAGCGATAGTCTGGTCATACTGACATCGTGTTATAGGGATATCACAAAAGCTTACAGAAATAAAAACATCATTGATTATCATAGCTGAAGAAATAATTGTCATCTGCCTTAACTCATTCATCATCAATTATTGCAGATAAAGATTGTCGGCTGTAGTTAAATAGCAGACTCTTCTGCAGAATTATAGTTGCACAAGTTCGTAACGGTTCTAAATGAAACGACATCAACACGATAATCGATAAAACAAAGAAGTACCTGCCTGCAATATACATACACCTGCTACTCAACCCTCTATTTCTTATACACCGAGAAAATCCTCACCAAGATCATATTTAGTATGGCGGTATCCTTTACGAGCGCAGCACTCCGTGCAGTTACAACACAAACATCTTCCGCGAATGTGTGCCTACTCTGTGTCTATAGTTGAGTTTAAGGAACAACATAAACTGGATGCGCTCATCTTTAGGATCCCAGGATCATAAATCCCTTGGAAAAGGACCCAGGATTCGTTCACTTCTTAGTAAAGATATGCGTGTGCTTGTATTGAGTTTAATTGACTTGCACATGCAAGTTGTGCTTGCATTGTTTTTATTATTAGTGCGTATAATTCTAAGTACTCTTCTTGTATGGCATGATTTCGTAATTTACAGATGAGACAATGATTGCACCTTCGAGAGGAGTAGTTTATTGTTGAGTCATTTATAAATCTAAGGAAAAGGAACCTTCCTTTGTAAATTTGTCTGAACTAAATATAGTTCGAAGGAAGTAAAATAGAATGTCATATGTCTCCATTGACTTGCAACGTGGATCATTGACTTTTATTGATGTAATGGCAAAATTGTGTTCTATAATTTACAACACGTGCGCTTCTAATGATGCGTCATTTCGTTGCTAGGAAAAATTCATGTAACTATCACGTCGATTTAGCACAAGTCAGTTGGGAAGCATAGTTCCTAATGAAATAAAAGATTTGCGGTTATGATTAAGATTGGTGATGATTTAGTGAATATTCAGACATTATTTTCAGACGTTGTTTGATATTATTAATATTTGAAATTAATCACAGAATCATATAATACTGAATATAGTAAAAATACTTATTTTTCATGGAAATTTTTCTAAAAATTCAAAATAGTATAAACTGATGAATATAATCTAGATTATAATATTTATTACATCAAATTAATAAATCTAAAATACACTTTTTCATTTTGAACTTTATTATACTCATTTTTTTAATATTAAAATTATAAGATTAGTCTATACATTATCCAAAATGAAGTTAAAATATTAATTTTTATATTTTATTATCGCATAAAATAGTATAAATTAAAATTTCATTTAAAAAAATATGTAAATATTATTATATTTATTTTGTAATGTTGTAGAACTTTTTAAAATTATTTCTTATTAACTTTATAGAGAATTTTATACTTGTTATGCTTTAATATTACGAAATATATTTACCAATCTCGAGAAAAATTAATTATACCTAATCATCATTTATATAGTATCATAATTTATATAATTCTTTTTATAAATAAGAAATAAATACAAGTATGCATGTGAAGTTAAATAACGAAATTTGAACAGCGATTATAATTTTAAATAATTTACATAATAACAACAATAACAAAAATTATTTTTATAATTGATTTTTATAATTATATACATAATAAGGAATTTGAAATATTATTTATTTCATAGTGAATACATTTTTAAAAACTCATTATATCAACGAATAGCTAATTAATAATTTATATATAAATTTCTATCCTTATTTATGCCTATCAGTCCTTATCTAATATATTATAATATATAAAATATGTAAATAATATTATGTACAGAATAAGAATTTTGTTTATACTTACTATTAATAATTATTAAATACCTATATTAAGTATCAACCAAAGTACGATTTCAATATTTTTAATCACTTGAAAAAATAATATAAAATGTGTTTCCGTGGGTGAATACTTCTTCAAAAAAAATTTTTTTTTTAAATTTATAAAATACAATACAATAGTAATATGATACGTATAAAAATTTATTGTTTTGGTTTACATAGATATTGTTTATAAAATCATAATATAAAATATTTATATATATATTTACAAATATATAAATATGTACCATTATTAAATGAAAAATAATATATAGACAATTTTAACTAAATTTTTGCGTATTAGTTAAGTAAATTTATTATTGAAGCGATTGTCATTATTTTCCTTATTGTTATACTTAAGGAGTACGTTTAATAAGTGTATTAATAAGTAAAATATTCGATTACTTTTCGATAGGTATTAATAGTCATACATTCTCAGCGTTTAAATATTTATTAATTTATATGAAAACTAAAAATCATAAGTGACTTTTGTTGACAAAAAAAAATTCTGAAGTACATTGTCAGAAGATCTATAAAACGATCATAACCCTATAAAAAATTTTGCGCGTAGCTTACTTTTAGCTCTCACTGTATTGTTTTGTCTGTCGTATTTTCCTACTCCATTTGTACATTTCGTTGTATCATAACTTGCCAAGAAGTAATGCTAATCAACGATTCGTGAGACGCAGACTTTCATACGTCTTTCCTTTTGCCCAGCAAATTATTTTTAAATTATAAAATAAGAAGTATCTGATTGACAGGAGCCGATCAATTTTAAACTCTACACTAAAAACACCGACTTTGGGTTAAAAATTCGTCAAAATATTGTATCTGTATATACGTAGCGTAGAATTTAATTCTAAGATAATTTTTGTTTTATTCAAAAAATGAATGTAACTATATCACTATAACTATAGTCAATAATCTATATAAATTTTAAGCATATTTTATAAATCATTGATGAGCATGCTTACGAAGAATACAAAAGTTGTATCGAGACTTAACTTCTTTTATTAAAAAATAAATATTATTCTCTGTTTCTTATTATCTTCATGTTTCTGTAAAGTAGTTAAATTTAAAAAAAAAATGTTTGCAATTTAACGATTACATTCAAACTTTATATCAATTATGTATAAGGTATTTATTTATTGATACCTTGCACATTTGATCATTAGGTAAGTAATACGATGAAACATTTTGCAAGTCATAAAACAGAAAAAGTGAAATATATACATAAAAGATATACAATTTAAATAATTATTATTTAAATTTTACCTTATATTATTATTAGTATCTTGGTTTTTTAGCTTGAAATTCATACATATATCAAAATATATTGAACACATGTTTAAGGAAAAATACGTTTTCCGAGCTATGATAGTATTGAAAATATAAACAATTTATTAAACAATAAACAATATCAACAACTTTTTTGACTATCCCTATAATTTATTAGTTATATACTTCCTCTAATATCGCGATGCTTTTCGGCTATATTTTCTGTGTTGTGTTATGTACGTATGAATTTCATGAAAATACACTTTACTGCTGTTTGTATATTACATATATATTGTTGATTAAAAGAGTTTTTCATAGAACAATGAGTGTTTATGATTTTAAACTATATACGATAGGAACATAAATAAAAATTTCATCATGATTTCGAATTAGATAACTAGCAAAGAGGATTTTAAATACCTATTAGTTAACGATTATTATTACTTAAAAAATCTAACTATCTTAACGGCAGAAAGAATGTAGCAAATTAAAAACAGAGTGAAATTGCATTAGCACATGTCTATCAAATTCGGAATAGCTAAAATTTTGTATATCGGAGTATGAACCTATTGATACCAATGAATATCAAAAGTGCCAAAAACATTCCAAAATTGCGTATCCGATCACTATGTATTAATTCTTCACCCTCGAATCACAACTGCACAAGGTGTCTTCCATTTGTTCTCACAGATCTCGATTAGACATACTTATTACAAAAACTTAGGCTACAGCACACGCCTAATTCTCTCGTAAAATCAATCGGGGAGTGATATTCTGATTAAATGAAGCTCCGAGGTTAGTCGGGATAGAGGGTGGAGGAGGTCCTGACAAGAAAACTACGGCAGAGCGGTTTGAGAATTGTAGCAGTAAATACTAACATATTTAATATCGTTTTAATTATTTGAATTACCGACTACACGTTCCCTACAATTAGCCACTTGTCTTTTTAATTCTTGCAGACGCTCATCATTTTATACTGCGAGTTGCTTGTGTTGCATGATAGACTGACTGATGAAATCGTTTTTAGAAGAAAATAAAGGCGAAAAGAATATCATTAGACGCATATACCCAATACATCTTTGTTGTTATCAGGCATATAAGAAAGTGAATTTGGTTTCCAACGGTACTATTAGAAAATTATGTAATTATTTTAAACAGAACCTGTACCAATTTGTAAAGTTCATCGTTTTACAGATGTATAAAGCTTTGTTAGTAAACTCAAGTATTATTTATTGTATTTGCTTATTTTCAAACATGAGAGGAAATTCTATTGCATAAAATTTGTAATGACTCCTTAGTTCACTACTTATAAAAAGTTGTTGATAATATCCCTTTCTTAGAAAACAATGGTATACTACAGAAACAAAACTTTCCTCGTATTCTTTCTGGAAGCCATTATTCCTCTCTTTCAAACGTAATTATAATCTTTAGTAGCATTGCTGTACCGCTATTAAGCCTTGACAAATACGTGGAATTGATTCACGGAATAAAAATATAAACAATTAATCAAGAAAGTAAGATAATTCCTGCCGCTTAGATAAAGCCATAAATAATTATCTGGAAACAATATAAAGTCCATTTTTGATGTGATACGTGTTGCATGGACAGAAACTAAGCGACGTTATAAATAATAAGATTTTGGATAAATTTTTTAAGTCGATAATGATTGTTAGTAATTAAATAAAAACTGATTTAAAAACAGACAAAAAAAATAAGTTTGATAAAGATGGATATAGAAAAAGAAATGGAGATGAGTTCCATAAGTTCTTTAAATTTATTTCGTAAAACCTTTTATCTGTAGTTATTCATTTCTTAAACAGCATGTAATCCTCAGTGGCGCCAATAAAGTACTTAATGGAGACAGTAGCCATAAAGGCAGTCAATATATCATTGTTCAACTTTTAAATGTTTAAAAGAAAGCATATTTCTGCCTAGTTTGAAATTACTGAACGATTGTATAAAATTATACAATTTTGGTGTAAATCATAAAAATATAAGAAATATATGAAATTTGTTTCCAAACGAAAATATTTTTTTCCGAAATATAATACGCAGCATACAATGCTTAGATTGTTACTTAAATATGATTAACACGAAAAGCAACATTCATTATTTTGAAATTATTTAAAGGTACTGAGCAAATGTTGGTTATTTGCTATGGTGCTATATAATTCCAGATAACTCGATTACATGTATGAATAGTAACGCAACAGCCGGGCTTAATTAGGAAGCAGCTGGATAACATTGGAAAAATTGGAGTATCTCTGCGTATTTGTTGAGCTTATAACCTATATTACGACATTATTTTCCGCAGTATTTAGCAACTATAAACGAAATCATATTAACTAGAACAAAAATTAATTCTGTTTTACAAATAAGAACCATTTTAAATTAAACAATCAGTAAAAAAAATACTATTATTAAAGATTCAATATTACATTGCAGCAATGTGTGTATAATGAAATCAAACGTATGATAAAATTGATTTGATGAATAATCTTTGTAATATCTTTTTATATTTTGCTTTAAGCAAAGTGCAATAAAGAGAATGGATTTATGTCCGGTTGTAAAAAATCAGACCTTTAAATTTTAAAGGGCTCTGATAAACTGATTATTCTAGGAACGAAACGCATCATGGATAGTTAGTAGCTTTATATTAAACGATAACTGGAGCAAGCGTAGGATGCGTGTAATAAAGGACACCGCGGTAGTTCATTGTCGCTATTAAGTGCGCAAAAGTTAGCCGCTACGTCAACTTCCAGAATCATGCGACGTTCAGACAGGCTTATTATCATCCCTAGAACAATGCCGATTAGCATGAAGTCACTGACATATTCAACTGAGTTTTTCAAGATTAGGTTCCTTGAAACTTTGACTTTTTATTTACTTAGTGCTGAACATTAAGAGTAAAATAAGTGAAAATAACGAATAATTTTTTTAATCGATTCGAAGAGTCTTTTTATAATTAGATAAAATACAGTACTATATTTTAATTTTTTTATCATGATTCATAAAAAATTTTATTGTACTTCATTTATAACAAAATATATACAGCTTGCTTTCGTTAATGATTTTCTTTGGTCATTTTTGTCTCTTATTAAAATATAATTATTCAACTACCTGTTAAAAGCTTATTTATTGTAAAATAATATAGAATAAATTTGATACAATTTATTATAATATTTTGTATATATAATTTTATGAAAGAATATATAGGATACATTAGGTACATTTAGTAATTAAAAATTATCAGTTATTTTTAAAATTATTTTTCATCAATATTTTTTTCATCGAATTATTGGCAGATCTTTTCTATCGATCTTTAAAGCTTTATAATAAAAAATACGAAGATATCTATGCCTATGAAAAAGAATTTACTCTTTGGTAACGTGAAACGTTATTATTTTTTTCTATATTATCTATAATTTCGTAATCACATTTTATCTCGTTATTTCTCTTACATATATCCGCTTAAAGAGTTTTGGCTATTCAATCGTACACATTTGTATGGTATTCTCTTCATGAAATGCTGTCAATAACTTTTATAAGAAGAAAATCCATTTATTTCTTGTGAACACTTGGGCACAAAATAAATCTGTCACGTGCAGGATCAACTGTTAGTATTGCAAGAATATTACAGTGCAAAAATGTTAAAATTATATTTAAAAACATTATTTGATAACATGCCTAATTATAGAAAAGTTATTTTTTAATATTATCTTATATTTTTAATCAAGAAATTAAATTTTTTTTTATTTTCTTAGTCTTTTAAGGTAAAGTTTTAATTTCGGTGTAAAACTACAAGTTTATAACGTTAAACACAGTTAGATTGAGTTACTGTTCTAATAAAATAATTTAAACCACTAGAAAATTTTTCAATTGTGAGAAAGTCCTATGATTATTAAAAAAAATGACAATACTTTTTCTTACTTTTCATGCTTCAAGTTTTCTTATATTTCATTTTTTTAAATCAACCCTTAATTTTAAACGGTACTTTAATAAGAATTTCAATATTTGTGTTACTTAGTAAACTTTAGATACTTAAAACTACTTTCAATTAAAATATAAATATATGGAACAACCATATATTGAACCATATATAACCATATATGTAGAAAATCAGAAATTTCTATTCTATCAAAACTATTATAAAAAAGCCATATATAGAAAACTATTTGTTAGTAGTGTAAAATTAGATTTTTTCTCAAAAATCATTTTATAATTCCGAATATACAGCAAAGTAATATAAGACACAATAACTCTCTATTATTCGTTCTTTTGACTCTAAATTTATTGAACTGAAATTGTAATAGAAAGAATAAGATTACTTTCTTTTTCCTGCTTTAGACAAGAAAACAAAAATGCTTCGTACCTTATTTTGAAAATATAGCCAAAAGAGTTTCAAAGACACTTCTCAATTCTACGTCATGATTTATAATTTTATAACAGCTATGAAACACTTTTAATATTTTAAAAATTAAAAAAATATTTTTCTTGATTATTAGATGGTACAAAACAGTCACAATTATATTTAAATACTTTTTTATAAACATTTTTTAGATTAAACTCTTTAAAACTACTTTTGATTCTTTATTTGCATTTACAAATGTTTGTAAATGCAGGTAAATTATATTTATCTGAAGTGTATTCATTCCAAATATAAACCTATCCTTGAACTAAAATTTTTGAATTATACAATAGTACTATATTTCAAAAGTACATAAGCAAGTAAAAGCAAAAAATATCGGATGTTGTAGATATTATTCATTATTTTATAGAAAATATTACGCTTCGACTAAAAGTAAATAAATGCATGAAATTATAATATGTATTTATTAAAACATCTTATTATTGTAGTGAATTCCTAAAAATAAACAATTTTGTCCAGTAAAGTAAATCATATTAGATAAAATACAAATGATATAATGTTTGAATGACTCACTACTGATATCCAGTATTTCATTAATTTTTGTAGGTATAAATATGCTTTTAAACAGTGAAAAATGTAAACATTGCCTTTTTAAATGAAATCAACAGTGCTAAAAATTAAACAAATAGTGCTAAAAAATTAAACTTATATAAAAGTTCATCACAATACATAAATCGTGAGTATAAAAAAGAAACTACATATGTTATATTATAATTATTATTTATTATAACGATTATTCTGACCTTATTATTATGAATTTACACATAAATGCATGTATATACCTTATGTATTTTTAATACATATACATTTTAAATTAGAATAATTGATAGAAATAAACGTAAGTTTTATTTATAAATAATTTATAAATAATAAAAGTTTATCATATTCACTTTACAAAAAAGGGATGAAATTTAGAGACTATCAATTATTTAATGTAATTTAATTATTTTTTGTTTATTTTTAATATCTTTATTTCGGTAACAATGGTACACAACTAACATTGCTAAAACTTTGCTTCAAGTACTATAATAGATTTTTCAATATGAGTTAGTTTTTATTCTACATACTCAAGCACGTATGTTTTTTAGTTGTGTGTTTTTATTTGCATGTTAACAAACAATGGAATTCGCTGGGATTGAAGGACTAACATAGCAAGTTGTGAGAACCTTATGAGGAAAGCATGCGTGGTGAAAGATTCATGGCTTCCAACTAAATTTTTACGATTTGTATACAATAATGAGTAAAATAAAAACATATTTATATTTTTGTCTTAATTTTTTTCAAAACCTAATTTTAAAATTTTTTAAAAAGTTAAACGTAAGTTAGATGACCTAATCTCTTAATCTCTTTCAAAATAAATGAAAATTATTACTTTGAACAGACTTGGCAAACAATAAATTATTTTACATGTATATAAAAAATTGAATCGTGAATATTCAATTACTAGGTTACGAGAGAAATAGATTTAATGATATTTAATAGCCTTGTTATAATTTCATTTGTTTCCGTACAGTACAGTTAAAAAATCTTCTTTCAAAACTTTTTGTTTTTCTTGAAAAGTATTTCCTAAAAATCAGAAAATTTTAGACTAATCATTCTAGTACTGATAATCCATTCTTAGAGTATACTAGTATTTAAAAAAGTAAAATGGCATTATAAAATACAATGCCCTGGATCGTAGAATTTTTTTTGGTTAGCGACAAGAGAAGTACTGAATTAAAAGTACTCCGAACACATTAATACTATTACCCGTTTAGCTTTATATATATATATATATATATATATAAATTAGACAGACTTTTTTTTTACTTACAAGCATCACCACTAGTTACAAATTTTTTATATTTCATAAGCTATTTGAAGTAATTAGCACTTACATTTGCTAAAAAATATCAAACTGGTTTAATGTAAGAATATTTACATCCAAATAATACGTGGGTAAAGTAACAGAACGATAGTAACATATCGTAAAGAACAGCAGCCCGATATTAAGTTGATAATTAAAATAACTTCGTTAAATAGGTGATAAAAGTAAGTGTTAATAACTATATGAAATTTGGACTGTAGAATTACAAGGACCTTGAGTTGACCTAGACGATTCTGCTAGTATGCGCTTCCTATTACTTTTCATATGCATGATGCGTACTAGCGGTGGTAAGAAGTAATACAAAATGTACAACAGGTGACCAAATAATCAGGCACCACAAAATCGAACGTATTATCGTATAGTAGAATATCACGATTTTATGCTATCTATATTTTGTAAAATTTATTATAATTATTACTAATAATTCCCGAAGTTATTTCTACCATCATTTTAATTATTTTGTTATATAAAACTGACTTTATTATCAACATTTCAATTTCTGCATTTTCTGATTTTCGAAATCTCGAAAACAAATGTAAACATAAGTTTTGAATATTAAAAAAGAATTCAATCAGATTAATGTACGTATTCCAAAAGTTACATATTTAAAATTAAATGCGTAGTATTTTACTTCAAAAGTTATATTTAATAAACTATATCCTGATAATTCAATTACTTAAAAGATATTTGTTAAACTTATTAAATATTAAATAATTTTACTTATTAAAAAAATTTCCTTGGCAGTTTGTCTCAATATATAAATAAGATTATACATAAGAAAAAAAAAAGATTTTTAGTGATATTTTTTATCAATATGAACAGTGCTCTATAAATTGTTTAAATATATGTTCTTCCCTTACCAAATGCATAAGTATTTTTATCACGTACAATGTGTATTGCATTGCCACTGGAATGCTCTTATTTATCTTCATCAATGTCATTCATGTTAAAAATAACGTCCTTGTAAAAGTTCAGAAAAATGATAATTATCATATTTTGGGTACTCTATAATTGAATATAATTGGATCATATAATTTCTACTTAATTTAGATTGTTTCTTGAAGACAATATTATAGTAATTTAAAAAGGTTATTTTTAAATTTTACAGTTGTATCTGAACTACTCATCAAGTAAATTAATACCAATACTGATTTTTATGTGAAAAATCTTCAAAATACATGTAAATTATTTAATTCGGATAAAGCTAAATTTAATATATTTATGATTTTATGTGAATAAACTCCATTAGAGTATAAATCATATCTCATATACACAGTTTTTATATTTAAATACAACCAAAAATAAGTCTTTGTATGTCGGATTTAATTCGAATTATTTTTAACATGCCGTTAACTAGCCACTTTTATATTTTTTAAAAAGGCAACAGAATAATATGTATGTATATCAATTTCTTTAGATATGTATTAATTTGACACTTCTTTAGTAAAGAGCACGAATCGTCGTTTATTTACAAATTTTCTTACTAATGTTTTGAACTCTATTTTCGATAATAAATTAAAATTTTCATGAAATAAGTTGTAATTAATATTTACAAAAAAGAAAATTTGTTTATTATGTAAGCAGTGATGAATGTTCTCAAATATTAGCAATGAAAAAATTAAATATCTAAAAGAAAATGTCATTACAACTTTATCAGAATCTCAATTTATCTAAATTTATCTAAAAGATATTAATTTCATACCAATAATCATTTTGATATATAGTCAATAAAAAATTAAACGAAATAATAAATGATAATTTTGTTTAATTAAAATTATTAAATATTCTAATTGTTAATTTTTAAAAATTTGTTAAAAATATTATTTAATTGACAAGCCTTGACTATCTGTTAGTGGAATATAAAAAATATGAGTACATTTTAAAAAATTCTTATTTAGTTTCATAAGTAAAATTAATAAAAATCAGTTTCTCCAATTAGTAATTTTATATTCAAGAGTATTTGTTCGTTTTAATTCTACACCGTAATCTTTTTGCTGTGAAACTTTGGATTTGCAATGACTTAATACTTGAGCATGAGTCATAATGACATGCTAAATCTCAATGAAATGTTATACGAACATTGTAAAAGGTAAGCAATATATAATCATTTTTTTTTTAATATCAGAATGTGTCTTTTCATTCTAATATCTCTGAAATATTGGATTAGTATTATATGAAGTAATTATACTTATTGATACCAACAGATAAAAATTTATAAATCGTTCATGAATTATGCTATTACAGTTTTTTGCATGCTATCATTTATGATTAAAAAACAATTCGTTTAGCTATCTTTATATTTTTTATCTTTAGATTCAATTAAGTTAAAATTCAAATTTGACAGAAAATTTTATTAATCGTGTAAAAAATTAATAGTTTAATGCCTTTTATAGATCTAAAGTTATACAAAACTATATATATTAAATTGTCTTCAAATAATAGTTTTCAATAAAGTATTGTTTTATGTCTATGACTATTACATTTTATTCT
Source organism: Kradibia gibbosae (assembly GCA_018907135.1). NCBI lineage: Eukaryota > Metazoa > Arthropoda > Insecta > Hymenoptera > Agaonidae > Kradibia > Kradibia gibbosae. The sequence goes on along the minus strand of JACCHX010000002.1, from coordinate 10,504,316 downwards.
TAAATGCTAAATAAATTATTCGGAATAGCGTGTGTTTTTTTTTAAATAATCTTTATTTACGATATGTAATTTTTATTGCCAAGCTTTACGTAATATAATTATATTTACACCAAATAATTGAGAATAAATTATTTACATGCAGGTGTAATAACATAATTAAGTTCTGTTGAAAATTTTCATTTATTTAAAAAATATCATTATATGTTTCAACTTTACGACTAAGATAAAAAAGGAGTCAATTTTAATTTTCCTTATACAATCAATTTCGCTAATACAATTAATTTTTAACGTATTTTTAACTCAGCAACACTGAAGATAAAAATTTTAAATCTGTAATGTTAGAAAAAAAATTTTATATAACTGCAATTATATGGAATTAATCTTTGTATATCATATTCTAAAAATAATTAAACGAGACAATTCGTGAGTATCCATACGGTCTCACAATACCAGATCTATTGCATCATTCGTGTACAAACACTTTCCCAAAATATATTGTAATAAACACATTAAAAATTACTAGGTTTTTTTAAATAGATTATTTCTATACAAAAACTGTGACAATATATTGGCAATGTATTGTGACAATTCTTTTAAAAAAATGAATAAGTATTTGATGGAATTTTCTTTTAAAAAACCATACTAATTATAAAAATACGTTTTTTATCTTACGATTTCGTTCACTTTTCAAGAGTATCCATATGCAGTTAAATTTCTAGATTACACAGCTTCATAAATCAAGAAAATTATTACAACAAAAATCATTGTTACGTGTAATAAATTAAAAACATTAAAAAGATTAAAATTTTTAGAAATAGTTTTAGTAAACAAATCATAAAATCTGCTAAATTTAATTTTGCGATTTTTTCGTAAATATTTTTCGTTTTTTGGTTAAATATATAATATTTAAATACATTTTAAGTTTTTAAAAACTTTTCTTTTAATTATTCCATAATTGATTTTTAAAAATAAAAATTTTTTTATAAATATTTATTATTTCTAATACTATAATATAAATTACAATGTATTATACCTTGTAATATATAATTTTTTACAATATTCATTCAATTAAATTAAGTAAAAAGATATTTTAGTAGGTATATGAATCAGTGTACAGATATGCAAGAATGTTGTAATATTTTGGAAATAAATTATCACTCAAAATTTATGTTACGAGTCCATCTCAAATTCATGAATAGATATTATTTAAAAATACGATTTGCTACGACAAAACGTATAGGTTACCTTTATATAATCAATATGATCTATTTTTATTAATTATAATTATATAATTATATTTTATTATACTTATTAAGTAATTCAAATAAAAAAAACAGTTTTCAGACTAATTTTATTTACATATCTTTGTAAAATATACTGAAATGGAAATTGATTTCAAAGAATCATTACATGGATTTCGTAAGAATCATGGAGATTAAGAAGTATCAAAACAGCAACTATAATTTCTTTTTTTGTCAATACAATAATAGATTTATATCGAATTAATTTGGGTTTTATATAACAAAATAATTAATAAATCTGTTATCAACTAACCGATGTAAATTAATCATTTTGCATAATATTATAAACGTTATACTTTACAACTATGCACCTTTAAAGTAAAAAATTTATTTAATAAGTATTATGTAAAAATACTTATAAAAATTAGTAAACTGTAATATTACTGAATATAATTCAGATATTAATTTTAGTTTTTCAATTTTTAGTACAATTATAATAAATTTATTTGGGAAAATCAAAATAATTTTTTTAATGGCTTAAGATAATAGGATTTTAATAGTTTTTAATAAATAAATTTATTGCAATTTTCGTATTAACACATATATGTCAAATATATAATTTTTTACTGTATTTATTATAATATTATAGATAAAAATTTCTACAATTTAAACTGAGAATAAAGTGTTATGTTTGTTATAATATTTATTTCAACGAAAATATTTTTGTTGTCTTTACAAGTGAAGTTGTGTGACTTCGCTTAAGTAGTTTAAAAACTAATTTTGATGGACATTTTTTATACTGATCTACTTATGTAATTGCATTTATGTATATAAATAAAATTTATTATAGACATTTTTATAAATAATAATATCGATGTCAATTTATTTACATTTTAATCTTTGTGAAATTATTTTTCAATACGTTACTATTAAGAAATTATTGATGAATAAAATTATTTCACTATTATAAAAAATATACATTTGTAAACCAAATAGTTTTTTGAGGAATATACTTAACAAAATATAATATAATTTAAGATGTTAAGGCTAATATTTAAAATGTATTTCAACATTTACTACTCGTTAGGTTCAATTTCTAATTAACAAAGTAAATCGAATAATTGCATTCGGAAATCATGTAATACGATAGATAATTCATATTTCACTACATATTAAATATAATAGTAAAATAAAACGCTTATCACATATTTGAAATATAGTTTATAATCGGCGATTATATCCGCTAGGAGCTTTGTGCTTGAGTGGTTCGAAGGTTTCGTAATTTTACTGGATACGGCCAAAGGTCCTCGCAACTACATAACCCGACGGAAATGATTAATCCTGGGAACGTACAAAAAGTGGAAAATAAATTGTCCGAGAATGCTTTTTGAAAGTACATATCTTAGACAACGGCTGCGAAAGCTTTAAATATATCAACATTTAATCTTTTTAAGTTTTAATATGCGACAAATGACATAATCAAGACAAAGAATGTCGAAAAAAAAACTGACAACCTAAAAAACTCATTTAAAAAAAATTAAATTAAATTTTTGATACATAGGCATATTAAAAACATTACTGAATTTGTTCGAATTATTTGTAATCGACGTAAGTATTTTTGTGACTATTTCTTATATATATTTTGTATTAATTTAACATAAAAGCCTATATGTTTAAGGATTCTTTAACGAATAAAAAATTTGCATAATTCTTGTATCCTAAAACTTAATTATATTTACATATATTCTATTATGTAATAATTCGTATATTTAATGCTCTTTACCTGATTGTAAAAGAAACGATTTAAACGTACATATAATTAATAATATAAATAATCCAAATACATAGTAATTATACTTGAGAATATTACTACAGAAATCTGGATAAAGCCGATCTTTTTCTAATTATTCAACAGCAGAGCAATTCATGCAGTAATTGCCAGTAATATAAATATATCATAATTTAAAAATCATTTGTATAATTACTGAATATATTCTAAATGCCACGGATAATCATTAATTACGTGAATTATATTTTTCTATGAACTTCTAACTTTTCGAGCTTTCATTTATCATGAGATCAAAATAAACGACCCTTTCGCTAGCTGAAACATGACGCATTGTTTTTAATTTTCGTGAGTCCCAATTATAAGTTAAGTGATACAAAACGTTTGTTCGTTCGCCGGGTAATGTAGTACTATTATAAAACATTCACAGTTAAATTAGACATTTTTAAGTGACTAATATTGAGAATAATTAAGTATTTATTTAGTGAATAATTTATTTTTAATCATAATTTTCTATAGGTCTTCAACAATATATATGTAGAGCATAATTTGAAATGCTTAAAATAAAGATAAAAATTACATACTTGTATACATATTAATTTGTTCTAAAAAGTTGTGCATTGTGAAAAATTGGTCCCATTTATAAAATTTCAATTACTCTATTTTATTTTTATTATAATTTAAATTTATATTTCTTAAAAATTAAGTAGGAAATTAAAAAGAGAACAAATCAAGTTTAGATATTTACGAAGCTCACATTTAAAATACCATTATTTTCACATAATTTTTCAACAACTAAAAATACTTTAAATTATTATACAGAAAAATATAAAATACACATTTTTTATATGTTAATCGTTATACTTAATCGGAAAAGCTCTTAAAAATACCGATAATTAGAATACGACGTTATTACAGTGTACAAATTAAAAGCATGTACTATGTTTAATGAATGCCCAGTTCAATTACATTAAATTTCCATATGCTCTATCCAATTATCGCTTCATGGTAGAAAAGGCAATTTAAGCATAGCACAGTGACGCTGCCAATGACAAGTGCCCAATAAGTACACAGATTACGTGATATAACAAGTTAAAATCTGCTTTTTTCTCCTTCCCTTTTTTATTTTTCTAGCTACTCGTTTACGCAGATTTCGTTTCGAGTGCTATAACATGAAGGCTATGATAAGTGAGTTTGCGTCCGGTGGCGATTATCGATGCGGAACCTACCGGCCTTTATCATTTTTAATTTAGCCTGCTTTTTTCGAAATTGCGTAAGCTCTGATTTAGTGAATCCTGCTCATTGTATGATGTATCCGTCAAGTTTGTTTTTATTTACTTATGTTGCTTGTTGTTGTTTTATTGTTATATTATTACAGATTGATTGCTCAGTCACGTTTTACACATATAGGAATGCATTCTATTTATATTTTTTGTTCATAATTGAAATTATGATAGGAATTCATCGTTTTGAATCCACGAAGTTCTTTTAAATTTGAAATTACAATTATCTCTCAAAATATTTAACTAAATGAATACATGATTTTAATTTTTTAATAAGTGAAATTTTGAAAACCACTTTCATAGTGTCAACACTTTTTATTCGAATACTACATATATTAATTTATACTAAAGAATACAACGAAATATTTATATTCTTTTAATAAATATATAATTTAAATGAACTATTAATAATTTTTAAAAATCATCCACTTGTATAATGAATATATACCTTTCATTTTCGCGTGTATCATTAAATATTCACCTAAGTGCTTCTATCAAAAGTCTAATCACTTTAGCTTATGGGCATAAAAAGCCTGACTAAAAATTAATTATAATTATTCACACATATTATCATATTATTATAAAGTGTTTAAAGGAGAATGATATTTAAATTTATATTTTAATGTTCAAATACTTTCTAAGCAAGTATTAATTATAAAAAAACATATATCTTATAAAATTTGAATTATACTATTTAATATAAAACATAATTATATGAAAATTTTTTTGTAGAATCGTCTTAATCGTTCATTATCATTAAAAACGATACTATAATCAAACTAAATTTTAATTAAAGTAGATTGTTTTAAATATCATAAAATTACAAAATTTCGTAAATCTAGTTATGATCTGTAAAAGTATTATAAAAGTAGTAAAAGCTGTATTAAAAATAATAAGTAAAATTTACAAATATGTAACAATAAGTTTATAAGAAAAGGTGAGTCATTTTTTCAGATTAGCTAAAAAATTTTTTATCTAAATATTATAATGTTATTACAGAGATAAAAATTATCGGGTACAAACTTGCAAAGTCTTCAGTTTTCTCCTTTCTGCGATTATATGAAAATAGAGTTAACATTTTCTTAAGCTAATTTTATTAATTTTTTTTTCGTAATTTTCGTATGTAAATACTAATTTTATAACTTCTACATAAGGTAGAAAATATATATTTTTATTATTAAATATCCTATTCACATCTGATTCTGTAAATTGACTAATTTATGATGATTATAAAAAGAACATAACGAATTATCTTTAACTATTTGAATTATATAACTAATCATAACTTTAATGTTAAAGAAACCTAATTACATAAGCTTCCACAAAATTATTATACCAACTACAATGCACGAAGCTTAATAGAGAACCAGTTAACAAAACAAATTATTCATGTTAAAATGTAATATAAATGCTTTGTACTATTCGAAAGGAGTTCAGCAGTTAGAAACTTTCAATTGGCCCGTTATATAAATTTAATGATATTTTGCCAAATTTACAATTGAATTAGACGCAAAATAAAATTGCTCAATTCGTTCGAGCGCACGAAAAGTACACAAAACTCAAGAACATGTCAACATTATCACCACCCTCACATCTGCCTTCATAATCTTCTATACATATTAAACGAAAAAGAGTTACATTACTAACAACTGATAAAGCTGAAGTATAAATAAAAAGAAAATATGGAATTAAAGGTAATCCAAAACCGTCAATTCTTAATGTGGAATATAAAAAGCACTTCTTTTATCCATGCTTGTAATTAAATGAAAATTACTACTTATACATTAGTAAAAATTTTTTCATTAATATATTTCTTTTTAATAGGGTACAGTAATATGTATAGTTAATAAGGTATTAATAAGGTATAGTAAGTACTAAAAATTTTGATATGTATAATAACAATATTTTTTTATTTTATAAAATGCAATAACTCATTTCTTACATTATAATCTAATTTTTTTCTTAATTTATTGTAGCCTTTTACAAGTAAATATTATTGAACAAGTATTGAACTATATAGTTGCAAAAATTATATTATATGTTATAAAAATTTTTACTTTTATATTGATTGAAGGTATTAAAAATATTCAGTTTAAATAATAATGTAAGTGTACTTATGAGCAAAAATTAATAGAATTTCAAAGACCGTAATTCGAGGTAGATAGAGAAAAAATAAAAAGAGACTATTAATATTCATATCATGAATACTTGGAATAAAACAAAGGACGTAAGTGCAATGGTAAGTCGGGCATAACGAATGATCAACCTTATAAATAGAAAAGTTAGGTATACATAAGTTTCGAAGATGAATTCTTCTTTTTTACATTGTCTCTTTAAACCATTCGAAAGTATTCAGTTGAGTATTTAGGAATTGTATTATCAAATTACGCACTTATGATTTTTATAATCTAAAAATGAAAAAAATGGAGTAATTTAAATAATTTCTAGCGTTGTCTAAATATAATGAATTCTATTAAAATATAAATATAAGCCGTAAACTTGATTTTTCTTTCTACATACGATTAAGTTTAAGGTTCTTTAAAATTGCTACTAGTATATTCTTACAATTAGTAGTATTATTTCAAAATATTTGCTATTTACATTAATTAAACATTTATAGTTAAATTCTGATTATATTTTAATAATGAAAAAAATTATAGTTTGCTAATAAGCAATAATAAGCTTCATTTGTAATATACTATGGAAAATATGCAGTACAAAATAAATGTTTTAATAATATAATGTATGAAACTTGGATACATCAACTTATAAAATATTTGCTTGTTTAACTATTTTATTTATTTGTTTTTACATTTAGAGAATTCTTGACTACAATTTTATTAAGATATTTATCAATTTCAAATTCTACATAAAATGTTTGAATTATTTATTTTAAGCCAATTACAAATCAAATTTATTGGAAATTTATTTATCAATTATTTTATCTATAAAATCAAAAAATTAAATCACTGGTTCATGGACTAATTAAAAGCATTATTTTTTTATGACATAATATTGAAGGTATAAATAACATACAATTTATTATCTTACAAACCAATCGGACATATATAGCTACGCATTAGTAGTGAACAGGAAAAAACTACGGTGAACGATGGAAGAGATGATAAAATCTTATTCATTGTGAATTGCCCATATTGTATTGTATCACAAGGTTAAGTGCACTGTGGGAAATTCTTATAAAAATGAAGCAGATCCCATCAAATCAATACTATTTTGTACAATAAAAATTCCTTTTGATCTGACTATGTCATTTTATTACATTATTTTACAAAAATTGATTGGAATGATCAATAAAAATAGTTATCCTAATCATCGTGTTAGTTAGATTATAGTGCACCTATAAAAACAAATTTTTATGCAATTTAAAAAAGATGTAAATGTATGTAATTTACTTCAAAAGTTAAATTTATAATTGGTTTGAATAAAAAATTTTCCAGTATAATTTTTTAATTGAATCATTTTATTTATTAAATTTGCAAAAATGTACTAGGATAGCTTACATAATCAAAAAACCTTTCAGCATTCGTAATACTTATTTTATTTATAAAAGCTTGATCATGCTAATGGTCAAGAATACGTATTTTCGTAGTGCGCATGTGCACACAATCGTTGATATTTTGTACAAGGGAATATAAGAGGCGTTAAATTATTTGTGCGACGTAAATCAAGAATTCTATTTCGATTTTTAAGGGTTATGGAGGATAAGCTACAATATCCTGAACACGAAACATGCCGTGAAGGAAATCATGAAGCCACCTTCACTTGCTATACTTTCACCTGACAAATTTTCTAAAGGAGACGAAAACAACAGTCTCGCAACTGGAATCTCGATAGGTACGGAATAACGATGAGTAGAGCTTGTGTCACTTGTGAAGCATCGATATCGAGCCTTACCTTGCATCTCCTGGTTATTATGTTGAACACCGGCATCTCGTCCTGACAAATCCTAACCCGCTCAGGAAAAAGGCGCGAACTTTTTCGACATTAGCTTCAAACTAAACAAGATGTGACATAAACTTGACAAGACTGATTGATATCCGTGGCTAAAAATCAGTTCACCTGGGTGCGTTCCATTACATTCTCCAATCCCCCTCCGTGAATACGGGGACTCTCGTTATCGGTTCTACGAGTGGATACCGTGCATATGTAATGCAGGCAGGGTCGCAGAGATGCGCTTATTCCTCACCTTCATTCAGCATTACAACACTTTACTTTCTTCCTTAAACACTTCTTCCCTAAAATAATCGCTACTCAAAGCGTCACAAGCACCTTTTAAAGCCTCACTCTTCACTAAAGTATTTCACATGGATTGCGGAACGTTATCATCGGAGAGGCGTACGGGACCTCGACCCGCGAGAATCCCGTACCGAGTGTCGGCCGCGCACTAAATCAACCGCGTGTATGAGGCGACGCACAATATCAATGCCGCACTGCACTGGAACGAGAAATACTATGCCTCTCTCTCTCTATCGTTCCCTCACTACCTCTCTATCTCTCTTTATCTCTCCATCTTTCTATCTTATTTACTATCTTTATCTCTGTATCTAGAAGACGGGCATCCTGATAAATTCGTGTTATCAAGGATCCGTGTTTGGCTTCCGCCGCCCTTCTCCACTGACTTAAGAAGAAGACGGGTTCAGGTCGTGTCGACTGCTTGCAAGCCTCCGACGGCAGTGAGTGTCGTTTAAAAATCCGACGGAGTCTGACAGAAAAAAGTGGGAAACCGAAAGATTAAGAGAGAAAGATAGAGTGAGAGAGATCGTTCCCCGTTCCCTAGCCGATCAGCGCCGATCGTCATCGAATATACATCTCTCTCTCTCATTTTCTTTCAGTTTTTTTCTTGACGTCTCTCTCGGGACTCTTTATTTATATACATATGTCCTCTAATGCTAGTGAATCTTAGATTTTTTTCTTTTTTCCGGATTCAGTCTATCTATATAGTAATTTTTAACTTCCATTTTTTTCAATGTATTTTAATTTAACGGATGTATAAGAGAATACGTGTAAGATTGTCAAAATTGTACTTTTCAGACATATTATGTTACTAATGATTTGAACAGCTATGCGTGTAAATTTAAATTATTTGTACAGTATAATTAGGCATTTAAAATTTTAACCAAAAATAAACCACATAAAGATTAGAAACTAATGCATAAAAATAATTACTGAATAGCATGAATCTCGCATCACATATTTGTATCACTTATGAATATAAGGTGCAGAAATATATTTTAAAGGCTTAAAATATTCATACGGATAATATGATGAATATACTTTGTTAAGGTAGCGTGATAATTACACGAAATGATGAAGTTGTTTTCTATTATTTCTTTTTTTCATTTTAAAATGACATCGATACGCATGAGCTGCTTTTCGTTTTTCTGTTAAATGCAAGGAAGTAAAAAGGCGCGAGTACGCGAGCGTGCGCTCTATCGTATGTAAATAATCTCTAACCATTGTCGTTAGCACAATTAAGCTCTACTAGCATTTCATAATTCAGTTTCTTTGAGCGCAACTCTCCCATGGTCAAGGGCTGGGAGCGGCTCCTAATTTCAAATATTCTTCGGAAGGCTAAGTATTTTTTTAAAACTGCTAGTGCTTTTCATCTTAATTCACCATAACAAGTAGCTCAGAGTAATGAGAAATCTACGTCATTTCGTCGCGAACGAATTCATGGTAAAAAACGCCTTGATAGCGTCGCTATGGTGATCATCTACCCGCCATCAACATTGTCATATTCTATGCTGCTTTTTGTCAATATAATCGCGTTGTGGACGATTACTTAAACTGTGACAATAATAGTCGTTCATGGGTGAACCTCATTTAATTTTTAATTGTAATGCTCTACTAATAAATTTGTTTCTGATAGATGTGGTGTTTTAACATTACTTTTTTATAATAATGCAAGCTTTGTAAAATAGAGTAATAAGTGTTTATTTTTATGTACTTATTTTAAGTTATTAAATGTAATTAAAGACAATTATCATGGTCTAGTACTTGGTGACAATTAACAATAAGTGTTATAATGTTATAAATTTAAATAGATTCTCAAGGCATATCCTGTATTAGACAATTTAATAACATATTAAAAGGATGCAGTATTTTAAACTGAAAGACATTTATAAAAAAATAATTTTTAATAATTGCTTTTATTTAAAAAAAATTGCATATGAATACATTAATTTGCTCCTTATTATTAATTCTCTATGTTTTTTTGTTAATATGTAACAATTTATAAGCAAATAATAACTAAATTACTTGCATTGAATATAATTGTATAGTTATCTGCATCGTATAATCTATTTACTAATACACACACACACACACACACACACACACACACACACACACACATATATGTATACGTATAGATAAATGTTTTTTTTATAGAAATATTATACCATGATAATGCTCAATATTAAAAATTTTGTAAGAAAGAATGTGATGTGTAATTGTTAAAGAAACATTCAGCATTCTCTCATATAATACTGGATAATTAATTTTCATATTATTGTTTCCGTCGCTCCATTCTTTTCACGTAACTAATCAGGCGATAAGACTAAGAATTAACCAATTGCACGAGCTATGAAAGTGAAGTGGCTATGAAGAGCTATGATGTGGCTATGTACATGATGAATTGAAAGGAAGATTAAGGTCCTTTGTATTCTACAGTAATTGGTACTGGATCTTTTTATATAGGAGCAAAAGATAATTCTTTATATACCAAAGTTGCCGTCTCTTAATTTTTTTTGATGAATTGAATCAAATAAATATATGCATCTTTGCATAATGTTTAACGTCATATGAAGAAATTATTTATTAATTGAACGTTTAAAAATATTATATTACAAAAAAATAAAAAGTTTATTATTAGAATGTTGTGCTTCCAAAATGATACGTATTAATAATTTAAGTGTAAATTTTCTGTATTACTTATCTTCTGATGTGATATTTCCATTTTTTTTAATTAAATAAAACTTTTATTGAAATATTTCATCTATAAATATGCAAATATTAGAATTTATTAATTATTTGATTTCTAATCGGAAAATAAAAAATTAATAATTCAAAATTGAAATTTTATTTTAATTATTATGAATAGTATTTGATTATAATTATTTCATATAAGATATTTTCTTTATTCATTACTCGAACAAAATTGAATTGAAACACAAATAAATATATATATTTAAATTGTTTATAATTTTTTAAATGGTTATTTTAAAAGCAAACGTGTAAATTAAACACTTTCCATTGTAGATTACTAATCGAGTAACAACAATTTTTTTTTGAGCACGTAAATAAGCATATTCCTTGGTTCGTGACAGAACGGATCGTAAAACAGTGGTTGAACAAGTGTATTAAAAGTTTTTTTTATCAATAGTTCATAAAATATTTATTAATGTCATTCTTATGACAAGAAAATCATTTTTCGTTAATTCATTTAATTATAATTGAAAATTTTATGTGTTTTTATATTTTTTGTTAATATAGTATTATATATCTAATTTTTTAAATCATAGTGTTAAAAAAGTTTAGCTGTAATAAATTTGAAAGTCCAATACACTCATAATCTGCAGCTGTTTTTTTCAAGAAAAGTCGACTGCACTCAGTAGCATATTGCAGTATCTACCCGCGTACAATTGGATCTTAGCTAAATGCTCGTTGACAAATGCTTTATTATAACTTTCCTTTATTCTTATTTTTATAAAGATTTTACACATTATTTATTTATAACTTACAAATTTATTTATATTGTTTTGCAATTTTATTTTATTTAAATATCTAGTATTTTATAATGCCTTTTTTAGAAGTAACACATTTAAAAAATTCTTATTGATAATTTGTTTTTCTTACAGTCTATTACCTTTACCAATGTTTATTATTAAAATATAAGTAAAAATAAAATTTATCTAATACTTTTTAATTCATTAAAACTAATCAATCCTTAATATTAAGTATAATGAGTGTATAAAGTAGAATTAAAAAATAAGTATTATGATAAAATACCATAGATAAGAACAATGAATTAAGTAACTATAAAACTAAAATAAAAACCTTACATGTAAATAAAATCGAATATCTTAATAATGTATGCGTAAAATTATCTGAACAACGAACTTGATAACTGAGTAAATATTTTTTACGTTCTCAGAAAATTAAGAGCACCAAACCTCCAATTTAAGTACAAATCATAATGTACGAAAAAGTTTTCCTAATATGGATATTCAAACTAAAAAAATTTTTTCAAGTAACTTGATTTTTAATACATATAGATTAATATTTTTTTCTATCTTTTATAAAAATTTAAAAACAAATTTTATTTTTTTTACATAAAAATACAAATTTTAATTTTTTCCTCTGAAGGATGTCAATCGGTAAATTTAAAAGTATACGTTAAATTGTAAAATAAAATCTATAATTCATAGTGGGAGCTTTTTTATATCCGAAATTATATTTTTAATTTATCATATATTCTTATTTTTTTATCAATTATTAAAATAATTGTTACAGTATTTATACAAATATTATGTGACTTAATTCCAATAGTTTTATTTATACTTCAATATTATTAAAAATTAAAAATTCAAGCTTCTTTCATAAATTTTGAAATTCAATTTAATTTTTACTCGTGGATATAGACATAAATAAATGCATCTTACATTAAAAATTATGATACGCTTCCATTGTTTTCGTGAAGCAAAAATCATTTCTAAAATTTGATTTTTCTGTGCTTAATTTTTTTGTCATAACATATTTTCGAATCTTGTGTACACATACTTCAAATACAAGAACAAAAGACTCGTTTCGAGATAAAGAGAAAAGGAAAGATAATGCAGGTGTGCGTGGGAATTCCTTCTTACGTAAGACTTGAAGGTCGGTAACTATTATAGATGTCACATCCAGAAAAATTTTATAGATAAGGGACTGATAAATTAGTTTCATAAATATACAAAAAATAAATTATGCGTTACTTTTTTATTTTATCATTTATTTATAATGCACAATATACATACTTATGAATCTTACTAGTTTTATTAAAATTTTGTAAATAAAAGTATTAATTATAAATATTTAATATACTAAATTCACAACATATTTCTTCGATACGAAAGATAAAACTAATATAAAAGATAATTAATACGTAATCGAGTACAAGTTATAATTCTAAACAGATATTTATAATTTATACAAAGTTAAAGATTCAAAGACAATATACAACAGAATTTAGAGACATGACCTTATTAATTTATCGTACAATTTAAAATTTTGGCATTTTATATATAATTATGTAACCGTCCATATATTATCCTCCTTTATGTACTTTGCAGTATAGTATTTATAAGTCATATTAAACAAATTGTTTTGATAATTTCATTATTTTATAGTTACAAAGAATAAAATTTATTACTAGTTATTGAATTTGTACTTATAATGGATCCATTTAGTCCGAAATATTTTATGAATATTATAATTATTTTACTTACTTTTATCTATGTATTTATAATAGCTTCATTACGTTACATTTAGAATAAAATACAATACTGGTATGATATGGTGTGTATGTCTTTTTTAGAACCTATAATTTAAAGAATATATTAAAATAATTATTACAAACATATTACTATTAATTTATTTTTTTGCATGTTGGTAGATAAACATCATCTAATCAGTTTATCGATTTCATAAAATATTTTAAATCTCAATTTTAAATTTTTAGATTCTAGATACTTTTAATCTCAGCTAAGAAACAGTCTGCATGTTAAAATTTTTTCAAACCAATAATTTTGTATATCAAAACAAAATATCATTGTATATCACTTATTGCTTTCTATTTTTTACGAATTTGTCATCGTTTATCACATGACATATGATAAAATCAAATTATGAGTAAGTTATGAGTAAAACAAGTCATTTATAGTTTTTTATTTTTATAAATGAACGACATTAAAAATTTATCGATTAATAAGTGCATGCAAGAGTAAAGTGCATAGTTTAGTTACAAATAATTTTGTTTACAAACAAAATATTTTGCAAAAATATAGACAACTATCAACAGAATTGAATAATGTGCCTAGTAACAGCTTTATTAGAGTAGCTTCATTAGGTATATCTCAATGTAGTTTGTATTACACAAACAAAGTGTCTTGTAATAAATATTGCAGCCGCAGGTTCACATTTCATGACTCAATTTTCGGCATTAGAATAACATGGTCAAAAACAAGTGAATTGTAAATGTTTGTATTACTTTTTTTCATTTCCGTTCTTTCAATCTTTTTTTTGATTGTTATTAAATTCATAATAATCAATACGTATTCATCCTTTTTTGTGAAGGTTAGTCTCAAATTATTTACGTAAAAAAAATGTTAAATCTTAAACGAATTTGAATCATTAAATTATAAAATGAAATAGTAATTACAGTTTATAGTAAATATTATTTATACAAGTTAAAAGTTGTTTTTTAACATTGAAAGTATTTTCAATTATTAGTTGTATTTTAAACTCTTATAGTTTTTATAATATTCAAAATAAAATAAGAAGTATGACCTCTTAAAACTAAATTTATCATGCCATTATTCTTGTAATGAATGGATTAATTCTTAGGAAATTAAATAACTGTTTCATGTTTCTTTCGGACATTAATATTTTATTTTAAAAAATATTTTTTACTAATAATAAAATTTATTTATAAGTAATGAATGTACAATATTCATTGTGATTTTGAAATATTTATCAGAAAAATACAAATCAGTCTATGAATATATAAAACATAAATGCGATCGTAAATTTGATGTCAAAGTAGGGTATAGGTATCGATGTACAAAGTAGAAGTCAAGGACAAATATTTGCTAGACTAGTAAAAGATAGAGTTTATAAAAAAATTTATCTACGTATTTCATGATATTTGTATCTCAAACAGTTATAATCGTAATACTCTAAAAAGAGTTTTTTTGAAAAAGTTATTTACATTTAAAAAATAATCATTATTTAATAACATAATTTATTGATAACTTACAACCAATTTTACTTGCTTTTTCACAATTTTAACAAGATTCACAAATTTGTTAAAAATATAGTGTTGCTTGATTTTTCTTAAAATAAAAGCACGAAAAACTATTCAACTACCATGTTTCTCCAAAAAATATTATAAAAAATATATATATATTTATATATATTTATCATAATTGTAAGAAATTTTCATGTTTTTTTAAAAGAATTTATTTTATAAACTTCATATTTAATTATTATCTTCTAGCTATTAATTACATTTCACTTTATCACGAATGAAACATTCTCAGCATTATTATATCAACATTTTGTATTGTAACATAGGAACCAGGTCCTTAATGATAAAATTAACTTGAATGAAAAAACAATAACATTACATTAAAACTAATAAAATATCCTTTTTGCAGCATTTTATAAAGTATCTGATTATGCATTAACTTTTAATTTATACGTTTATGAATAAGTTCATTTTTCTGCACATTCAATATTTTATCAATTGTAAACCGGTAATTATTTTGTTCCTATTTTAAATAAAGTATCATATTAAATAAAATAAAATACTTTTTTGAATAATGGATTTAATTTTTTATTGTCTGCTAAATTAATTTTTTAATGCATTTATTAAATAAAAACCTTCAAAATATAGCTAATAAAACCTCAACTTTTACAATTTTTTGTCAATAGTTAAATAAACAAAATTATATCATCTATTTACAATAAAATTAAATCAATAAAAGCCTTCAATAAAACAAAATAGAATAAAAAAAAGAATAAAATTTAAACAAACTACTAATTAGTTTTAACTAGTTTTTATTAAAGAAACTTTAATATTTATTGAGTTTTTAAAAATTGAATAGATAAATTTCCATTATAATAAGTAATTTCGTCTACGCAAAATCGCATTTTGTGTGATATTATTTCATAAAATCAATTATTTCTATTGAATTCATGAAAAAAATATCGACATAAAAAAATTTTAATGAAGATTTCATTTTTTTTATTTAACATTTTTAATTTTGTAAAACAGTAATTCAGCAAATATATAAAAACGCATTATATAACTGTATAAAAACATTAGTAGTAGGAATAGAAGAAAAATCTTATTTTTTTCGTATTGAGCGCGAGGAAAATCGCTTTCAATTATCAATTCCAGCTAAGCGAATCTTTACGAGATATTTATGAATCTCTTTGTATAATTTTGCAGGAAGAAGAATTTACCTTTAAAAGCATATTTACGAACACAAGAGAAAAGAACATTCGTTTATTATCTAAGTCCATATCCAGTTGAGTAGAGATTATAAAGACTAACGTATGAAAATATGTTTCGTAATTAATCACATAAAAAATAACGTATTTTTAACTTCGGCAAAATTTTTAACAACATGAATAAATCAGTGAAAGAATAAATTTTTAAAAATACGTACGTCCTACACTACTAGTTTTATGGTTATTTACGGATAAATTTCCTTTTGTCTTTGTTGTAATATTAATATTTGTGAATTAAATTTAATATTAAAATATATATTAAAAGTGTAAACAAAAATACAAAATTATATTTATAAATTTCAGTTACTAAAATTAATTTTTATTTAAATATTTATTCTAATAAATGGAATTTATGAATTTACTTTAAACAAAAGTGTACTATGCATAATATATTTGTTATTTATTATTTATGTCTTAAATTTTCAATAATATTCTTGTAAATTAATTATTACTTTTCTATTGTAAAAGTGAAAAATTGTATGAAATTGTTTTGAGTTAAAGGTTATTATCGTCAATTTTTAAATTTATTTAGAAAATTTTTATTTTTATATGACTAAATTTTTCTCTTATTTAATCTTCATTAAGTTGTCAAATCATATTTTTTTGAATATCAATATAATTTACGGAAGTAAATGAAAAATTGTATTATTAGAAAAAAATTATAATAATTTTAAATAAAATTTTAAATTCTTGCTGTAACAAAATCTCCAAATTAAATATAAGATAATATTATTACTTAAAACAGGAATTTATGACTTAAATTATAAAACAATTTTAAAGTTTGCTGGATACTTGGTAGTAAATTTATTTACTGAATTATTACTAATATTTACTAATAATTAAATGTTTTTACTTTTATTATAATATATTACAATAAATCAATCGCTTTACTTCCGTTTTTATATTGTTATTGTTATAGTATTTGTAACAAATGGGTATTAAAGTCATGCAAAAAAAATTTTTTTAATTGTAAAATGACACAAGCACGTAAATAGTGATTTGAAAGTATAGATGAAATATTTCTGCGGTATAGTGCGTGAAACTTTAAAAAACATTTTATTAGAAACATATCTATCAAAAAACAATTCTCAATGAACAATTAAAATCAATATAGAACGATAGCTTGATAAGATGACCCAGAAATGTGGAATTCTAGGTAACTTGAAAAACATTCATCCAAAATAACTCGCCTTTCAAATTCCATCTTGCATTATACTAAATCTGAAATTTAATTATACGAAGAAATTCCTTCTTTCCCGTAAGCAAATACTCAACCTCTGCATATAAAAGATTCAGCAGCGCCGTCGAAATTGGCTGCATTTTACACCCTGTTCAAGAGAAAAAAGGAAGAAGGAAAGGCAGTAATGCATCGGACAGCCGCGAGCTCTATTTTGTTCAGTGAGTCGCATGAAGTCGATCCATTATTCAGATAGGGGGTAGGGGTCAACTGGAAAATGAGATTGGAACCGTTTGAAGAGGCTCAAATACTAGACCATAGACTATACTTCTTTGAGTCGACTGCTGTTACTAGTGATAGGGAGAGATAAAAAAGGGAGATATTAACAGTGAGAAGAAAGAGAAAGGAAGAAAGACAAAGAGCGGAAGGAAAATAAACAGTGAAAGTGAGAAGAGAAAAAAGAGAACGGAAGTGAAAGAGAGAGAGAGAGAAACAACTCTGAACTTTTCTTCAAGTGGATGAATCTTTACGTATGTATAGAGACATGCACCAATGCACTCTCATTTCAATTTCTTTGTTTTACTCCTTAAAATACGTCTCTCACAGTTTCTTATTCTCGTTTTCCATTAAACTTTGTGTATTTCTCTCTGATCTTCTTATTTCTCCTTAGACTCATCCTGATTTTTCTTTTCTATTTTCTAATTTTTCAGAATCATATAAATGTATGCTTAATGTAATGCAACTTTACTAATCATCTTTTTCTGTTATTGTGTATAGTGAACCTATCTCTGACGTTATATGAATCTTATATAATCTGTAAATAACTTAAATGAAAATAAAGGACTTGCAAGGATATTGTTAGTAATATGTTGAGATCCATGAATAAGCATTTATCCGTCTGCATATATTCATGCATTATTTCGATTAACTAACTAGAATTGCAAAAAAATTCCTGAAATACTTTCAGATGTAAAACTATGATATATTTATGTAGAATTATTTATTATTAACTATAATTAAATTTAATCTTATTTTATCTATTCATAATGTATTTTTATCTGATTAATGCATGAAAAAGACTGCTCTATAGATGATATTATTATCAATCCACATATTTATATAATATTTCATACAAATACAAAATATTCTATTAGAATGATTGCATACCTAAAAAGAACTTTTAACTCATTCGACCTAGACATTAACATAAATAAAAAAAAACAGCAATTTATTTCGATAAAAATCTAACTAATACATATAAAGCTATTAAACTATTTATGTATATATACACAACTTACCAATTGGAAAGTATTCAAAGATGTTTCGTTATTTTATCAAAGTTATTTTAATTTTGTTTGATTTCGTTTGACAAAAAACTTTTCAAATATCATAATCTGAGTTAATCTGAATACTTTAGTAAGGAGAATTGCATTGAAACATTAAAATTAAATATCCGAATCATTTTGAGATACTCTATACTTGCTTCACACTTCCTTAACACTTTATCTTTAGATTATCTATTTTTTAATTATGAATTGATCGGAAATTTTATTGAGTACTTCGTCGTTAGAATTTTTTATCGAAAATTCAACAAATGAATGCTTACATTAAAAGAATAAAACAAATAAAATTATTTATTTTAAATTCATACAGACATTATTGACAGAAGGGTTTTCATATCTATGATTTAATATATACAACATTACTTTTGATCTCACCTTAATTTATATAATTAATACAAAATTCCAAGACAGGGGGAAAAAAATGATACCGAGTAATACATTACAATTTTATGCAGTCGGTAATAGACAATCTAGAACGCTCGAGTCACCGTAATATTACTAAAGTTGGACGAGGTGGACTTGTCTAGCGTACCATGGATGAATGGAAACACACATAAAGAAGAATTTGTAATCAAAATTATAACATAAATTCTTTCTTCTTCATTAATTTTGATTTATATAATTTTTATGCATAATAGTTACAATATATTAGTTATTTTAGCAACAGGCTAAAAATATGAAATAATAATTATCAAAAAATTAGCATTTAAATTTTTTTAAATTTACGAAACCTCTTGTTGATAATTTCTGTAATTTTACAATTGAATTTTTAGTTTTTCTGACTACTTTATTATTATTAAGCATTGTGATAATTAACAATTTACTGACGTGAATTGTGTTAGATTTATTTGTTCCTGTTGATTTTTAAGAAATAATGTGTACTTATATTTGTAAGATCAACTACAGCATTTGTCAATGTACTAAAAATGTTCAGAAGAGTTTTAAAAAATTTTGAATGAAGTTGGTAAACAGTATTTAATAATAGTTTCTGAAGAAAGCATCTAAAAGTATGCGAAGATATTACGAACAATTCGTCGAAAGTTTATAAATAAATGAATACAATTTAGTATAATACGTGCAATTCATATGTGCTGTAATGCTAAATATTTGTAAATTGATAATAAAAAAATATTTTATGCGTGAGTAAAGCTTTCATTGTGCTCAAAATAATGAACACAAAAAATTTTATGGTATATGGTGATATTGACAGTGAATATAGAAAGCTTTTTTATTAAATTATTTTAAGGATACGTTTATTAGTTAGTTGTTAGTCTTTTGAAAATATTTTATCCAAAATTACTATTTAAATATATAAAAAATAAACATATTTATAATTTATTTCTTTTCTCTGAATTTCAACTTCAATTTAATTTTGAAGCTAAAGATTCGATTTCTAAAATACAATTACATATAATTTGCTTCTTGTATTAATATAATAGTTTGAGAGATGCATTACAGTGCCAGTTAAACACGCTATATAAATGCAAGACATGCTAACGAATGCAATATGCGCAGTAATTTCTTTGAAAAAAATTAATCTCACACAAGGCTCTAAATAAAATAATTTTATATATTATGACCTCAATTATTATTCTTTGTAATAAAAAATATGTTTTCTATAATCTTTAATACGTTAATTCAATAACGTTCTGAATAAATACTTCCCGCTAAAGAGCAACACTTTGCAGTAATTTTTACAATATTTATCGTTTGTTTAATTATTTCCTTACAATTAATTTCGACGCAAATAAAAATGTTTGAAATATTAAAAAATAATGCTTTACTCTGACTTAAGGTTAAAAAAAATTTTAAAACATTAATAACTTGTATATAGATTTATAACAATAAAATGATCAAATTTTGTTTTTAATTATTATTATAGAAATAATGTAATATAAGTAGCGTAACTAATCTTTAATATATTTAGAACATACATCATATCATATTAATGTAAATGAATGATTATTGAAAATTAATTATGTTTAATTAGCACTAATTAATAATTAATTAATATTAGTAAAATAAATTAATTAAATGTGTGATCATATATAAGTAAAATCCGTTTTTATATTTCATATACTTCGGATATAAAAACTAAAATACAATTATGCATTACATTATGATTACCATAATTGTATTATATAGCAATACAGATATTGATCATTTAATGAATCAACATAGTGGTTTTATTGTAATAAACGAAGAGCATAATTTTTTTTTTATGAAGATAGATAGTTAATTATATTCTATAACAAAATTAAAAATGGTAAATGATCTCAGAAATATTTATTTTTAATACACGTATTTGGATAATTTTTTTTTCTATCATAAATATTACGGTAACTTTTTAATATTGTTATTTGTCTAACACATTCCATTTTTTTAGATTTTGATTCATGTCATAAATAACTTCAATATCTACTCAATAAAAAATGAAGAAAATTCATCTAGATTAAAAAAGCATTTTTAACTCATATTATATTTACTTTTTTGACGATATGATAAGGCAAGAAGTGGAATTCATGAAATGTATATTTATGATATAATTGTACTGAGAAATTATGATCTATTTACAAAAATAATATTATTAAGTCCATGAAGTTTAAAACGTAAATTTAAAAGATGGAATTTTTTAATATTTACGACAAAATTTAATAGAAAGTTAATGGAGAGAAGACATCAAAATAATTATACCAGTAGTTATTTCAAATAATTTTCAAATTTTTAATATACATTCAAAATTACATATGAAATATATGAAATATATGAAAATAATACTTACAATTGAACTATACAATTGAACTTGGTTCCTTTATGCACAGTAAGTATCAAAAGAAATTTTATTATATTATATTATAAGGCAAAGCTAGTCATTTTATTTACAAATACTTGTATTTTTTAGATAAGTTGGATTATGTTAACTACAATTTTGTATTTAATTCTTATAAATTTTATAATTTTTTAGAATTATGTTGAATTTTTTTACTATTATTTAATAATTTTTTTAGTTTTAAGTAGTTAAAAATTACTAAGTTGAAACACTTCGTATAATAAAATCTTCATTATAAATTTTTTTTTATTTTATTTTATACAAATAGAACTTAAGATTCGTTAAAATAGACAAAATTCATAAATCTTGGTTTCATAAAGTACTTAAGTTCTTATATACTTTTAACAATTCGAAACAGATCGATTCGAAAAAATAGAATATTGTACAAAATTCTTTGTTTTCTTTTTCATTTTAATGTTATTTAAACGTACAAGATATAAAAATTTTATACAATATCGATGGATATTCTTAATGAAGGTTTGCCATTATTTTGTGCTAACGATTTATAATAATTCTGAATTATCCTTTTTTTATTACAATTAGATTATTTATATTAAATTTTATACATAAATTGTCATTTGGCATTGAAGATTCACTTAATGATGAATGAATCATGAAATATTTCATATTTAATTTTTATCACTGAATCGATTCTATCTGCTATCAATGTTCATGCACATTAAAATTTATGTATCAATAAATTGAAAATTTTTTTAACCATTTATAATTAAACTTTTAGTAATATAAATGTGTCTCAATTATTAAAGTATCAAGTATTACTCTACTAAAATTATTTAAAAGTTTACTATCTTCATAAAAAGTATCTTAAAAAATTTCAAATTTTTATAATAAATAAAAAAAAATTACTTCTAAAAAGTAACAATTTTAACTTAATTATTTACAAGGTTTTTTTACTATCTTATTATTTAAATCAGTATTTATTAATGATTATAACATTAGTATTTCTACGGCGATATATTAAAAGAAAAAACGATTATTTATTGATTTTTATAACACTAATATAAACAACACACTTTCACCTAACAAAATATAGTGACTATTTTTAAACTTTATTTAATCAATTATCTAGGATACATCGAGAACTGAAAAAAATTTGCCAAAATGGTATGTTGACATTTTACTTTCTAATGCATTGCTTGATTTAATTATCGCATGATTGGTATGTGGTCATTTCAAAAAAAGACAAACTAATGAGCTTAGTATAGCCCGTTTTAAGAAAAGTTTACATTTGCTATACAAGTATCTCCAGGTTTGGTATTACTATCAAAGAAATGGAATTTAGCTCAGTTGTTTCAGGTTTCGAGGTTAAAAAATATTGTGTATTATTTAAATACAGTCTTGAGACCCACTGTGTAACTGAAAAAAATGTTTTTCAAAATAATTAGAAATGTTGAATTTAAGTAAAAAAGTAACGAAATACTATAAAACGAATAATATAAAATATAACCATGTATATTAGGAATCTCTAAGTTCATATTTCATGAGAACGAAACCGCAAATGGTGGGTCAAATGAATTACGTTGGTATGAAAGATGTTTTGTACAATTTTGGTTAATGAAGCCAAGTTGTATGATGATTCATTAAACAATATTCTGCTTTAAATTAGACCTTTCATTTATAAACATTATTAAAACAAAATTTTTTAAAATAATATGACTTTGAAATTGTATTAAATGTTTTTAAAATTTCATGAATAGCAAATTAGAATTGGAAACATAAATTATGATGCTATATTCCATTCTATCATATCTGATCTGAACATTTGAAAACCTATGGAAAAAACAAAACAAATACTTTAGTATTTGATTTTTATTTGTTTTTTACCAGAAAAAGTTCTTAAACTATTTAAAGTCTTTTAATAGTTTTTAAAATATTGAATAAGTATTAGATTGTTTGTGTTTGTATTAGCGAGAGTTTCCAAGTGTTTTACACCTTTCAAAAAGGTTGCTTAGCAAATGTTTAAAAATATTCTGTAAAAATATTAAAAATATAAGCTATCTTAGTTTGTAGTATATATGTTAGGGACTAACAACATTAAAAATAACATAAATAATATAATTTTTATTATAAAAACATTTCTTTAGTACATACATTATTAAAACCATTAATATATAAACTAATTTATCACCCTTCCTTTTTGTACTAGTAAAATTTCTTACTAATATTTTTTAAAATTGTTCCTATATTTTGAAAAATTTTTGGATAGATTCTACTCACTAATAAAAGTTGGTATTATTTGTTTTAAACATTTTTATAATTTAATACTAATTCATTAATTTCTTATTATTACAAATTGTTTATTTGAACAAAACATTTAAAAATTAACTTTAATACTGTTTTTATTAATAATTTTTTTAATATTATATTCTAATTTAATAGAATATATATTAATTTAAAAATTTGTTTACAAGTATTAAACATATAATGATAAATAATTTAAATATCTGTATGTACTATTTCTTAATTAGGACTTTTAAATTATTTTGCCTTCATATATATATATATATAAGTTTCAGGATATTAAAAATATTTACATAATCGAATTTTGAATATAATAAATCTTGAATATAATTTATTTTGATGTAAAAAAAGGACTATAAGATTGAGTTTAATACTAATAAGCGTTGAATATAACTATTAAAATCTTACATTTGAAAGGAAACAATAAATTACTCAAGTTTATTAAGCTAATAATTTACTGATAATATTAGACTTTTTCATATTTACTAAAGTGTTATATATTTTATCTTCTTTAACTAGATTCTAAATAGACTTTCAACTTTATCTAACACATTCAATGTCTCATCAGCTATATATATTTAATGTATCCAATGGAATTATTATTTTTTCTAAATAATATTTTTTTAATTTGCAATATTTATATCTGAGTTATTAAATAATCATTTATATAATTTATAGATAAATTATATCATTAAAAATTCTACATCAATTATTTGGCTTTTATGATTCATTATATTATTATTATATATAATTTTTCTATTATCATAAATATAATTATAAATGTATGTTAATAAATGTTAATATTTTTATATTAATGAAGTTAAAAAATAAGTTCATGCGAGATAAATATAATATACTAGAAATTATATAACGTATAAATGATAAAACGTTAACTTGTCAATCATTACACATTTTTAATTATGTTATCGTTTTCAAGTTGATTTAATAAGATAACATATCAGATAAAGGGGTTGCATATAATTATCTTAAGTATAAGATGAATAAGAATTTGGTAGGATAAATTTTTTTTATTTTAGGTCATTACCCTGAGAAATAGTTACTACACAAGCGTAAGCTCGATGATTTCACTTTAATGCTTAGACGAAAAAATCGTTTCCGTTAACGAAATGTCAACAAACGAGCAAACTGTTTGTCTAATCATCTAAGCATTCTTGTTACGTATATTACATGAATGATTAGGGGGCTATAAAAATTTTTTGATTCGTAATATGATTCCACTTATTTTTTTTTTAAATTTCTGTTTGCAATGATTCGTTTTATTAAGAGAATCAAAAAGCCTATGTAATACATTAGATTGTGGATCATTCTTCGTAATTCAAAACTTAAAAACATATTTCATAAAATTAAATCAAAATAAATGTCTTTCTACCAATAAATTGCACCAAAATTTTTTTTTAGAATAGTTAATTCGCTTGATTATACGTCTTAGTGATTAGAAAGCCTTGAAATTATAGAATTCTCCGGAGAAATAAAAAATTCGGACAGTGCAAACATACAAAAAGAATCATTTCTACTGAATTCTAATTCGGTCAAAGTAATAAATGTGACCTTATGTACAATAACTCTTGATATCACTAGTAGCTTAAAATTCTAATACCGCCCCGTAAAAGTCGTGATGTAGATCTCGCACTTATATCTCTCGGCCTCGATCTACTCGTTAATTCGTAAGATAAATTCAGGGTGCGCGTTGTAACTATTTACACAACCTGTTGGCTCGTACATGTATGCTACGGATACATTCTAGGGCCTCAGGAACTTAGCGAGTGTTTCGTGTTTGCCTATGTCTAAAGGATTCTAGGAAGCCGACCTGTAATTGGTATTGGCTGGTTAAATTCCCCACTACCTAGATGGGTCTCATAGTTTAAATGACCTTATGATGAAAGTTTCTTTAGACTTAGAGATATTTTATAATACTTTGAACAGTAATCACTGCATCAATTTTCGCGTATCATTTTTCAAAGGTACCGGTTATATAAATAAAATAGGTATTCAGTGATATTACCAAATAAAATCCAATGCACTTGTATGTATGGTGATATAAAGATAAAATATTATAATAATTATTTAATGTAGCCTAAAATATTTTTTAAATACATGTACATTCATAATTATTCAATAATATTTAATACTCACCTGAGAATAGTATCTCTATATAAATCTATTTATTTATTATAAGATTAGGTTTTCATTAAATATCTTAATTATTTATTCAAATTTTTTAAATAAATACAGAAATATAAATATTATCAGAACTTACTTTTTACTATTTAAAATAGTACATTGTGAATATGTGTTAAATTATTTGTTTCATAAGTAAAAAATAATAAAAATTTGTATACCTATATCAGTTACAATTTCAAATAAAGCATATATATACATTAAATACATATTTATATAAATATTTATGGAAATGATTAATTTTACTTCAAATTGCAAAATATAGCAGATATAAATAAGTTGCACATTTTAAAAAAAATTTTCTATATGTATTTTATACTCAATACTATTATTTATAATTACAAAAATGTAGTTTTTATAAATTTTAATTACAAATTTTTCAATCTAGTATTTCTTTATTTAATTTTTAAATTAACTACAACATTTTGAACTTATTTGAAAAAATATTAAATAAATTATTCTAATTTGTACGCATTTCTTTGCTGTTAAATGGTTTGTTGTTATACCTGCTTATGACTGTTCTTTAAACTATATTTAACGTTCCACTTATTTATAGATCCTTGTACCATTTTTTTTAATTTTCAAACAATTTTCACTTTTTTCTTTGCTTCGCTTGTTATTACCATGAATATTTTACTATTGTTATATTACAAAGTTTGTTCATTCTTTACTTTAAAATGGTTAAATAGTAAAAAATAGATACGTAGATATATATAGAACAATAAATGACTAAAAATAATATTTTTTATTTAAAATTGTAAATATTATATGTTTTATTCAAAATGAATAAATAAACAGTAAATTTTTTAAATATACAAATCCTGAAATTTCCTACTAAAAAAATGTTTTCATTTCAACGAAAATATAAAGTATCCAATACATAGTTAGTATAATAGTAGTTAATAAAAGTTATAATACATAAAGTTTTTTCTTTATTGATATGTAAAACGTAATTTGTAATATTGCAACTTCAAATTCACGTTTTTTTTTGTAAAATATATGATACTATTTTCAAATGTCTGTCACTATATCTGTCAATACATTTACATAGTATTGTTATTTTTTATTACAACTATAATTATTTATAGAAACTAATACTTTACACTATTTTATTATAGCGTATAAGAATTTTTTAATAAAATAAAAAACAGTTGAGTAAAAACTTGATTCTACAATAGAAAGAAATAGTTTTCTCCTGATCAATTAGCTATTGGTAATTTACAAGGGTTACGTAATTTACTAGCTGCTATCTTGTGCAAAAGGGAGGAGCATCCGTATACCGTATTTTGTATTCTACTTCTGAACAAAATGATGTAATTCCAGAGAAGTTTCCTTGCTTATTAAAAAGAGCCTTGAATTTTATACATTTAATGAAAACATTGGTTAAACCTATTTATAATAATTCATTTTTTTCTTCTGTATTATTTTCATCAAATCTTAAAAAGGACTAGTATAATTTATATTTATTCAATCAATGTAAGATGATTTTTTTGACGTTTTAATAATACATAATTAATTAATTGATTTGAAAGATTTTTTTTTATCTATAATGCACTGAATTTATTGATGTCTTATTTTCGTATATATAATGCTTAAAATTTAAGCATATAGCCAAACAATTTGAATATACCTAAGCTAATCATCTAAAGTTTTGTTTTATTAAGGTTGATTTACACATACTTATATATTTAAGGAAATTATATAATAAATAAACATTTAAATACACAAATTCATGTAATTTAAGAAACCTTCAATAAAATATTATGTTAATATGATTTAAACAAAACTATACGTAAAAATTCCACATTCATAAAAAATGAATATAAGATTGTTTAGAGTCGATTGTTTTGTGAAAATTTTTTTTAATATTAGTAAGGAGATATTAAAACTAACTGTCCTTCATCACGTTGGAAAGTTTATAGAATGAGGTAACCTTGTGATTCATTATATAATATATAAGCAGTCTTCAAGTTTAATTTACAAGTGATAAGGGATTTTCTAAAGTTGCAAGCAATATCAGCACCTTTTAAATTTGTCCTATTATCTGGAATATAATGTTAGATGGAGATCTAAAGGGGTAACGTTAAATTTAATTTTCTAAAAAAAAACAACGTCATTCTTCTTTTATTTTCAAACTTCTACATTTATACACTTATTTACTAGGTAACGTGATATTATATTGCTCTAATTTATTTTTTGTATTTCATAATTTTATGGCTATAACATTTAATGTAACTTGATGTGTTAAAATCAATCAAAAATACTACATATATAGATTGAATATCTAATAATTATTCTAGTTTTAGTATAATTATATTTTATACATTATTTTTGGGATAATGTGACTGTTTCGACGATTTAAAATACTTTAATATTTATCGTTTGTTGTATCAATATGTTTATTTGTTTACCTTTTCACGATAACTTAGATACTAATATGGCTTATAATTATATTCGTTTAAATTTTAACATTATATAAATAAATTAATTTGAAAAAATAATTTGAATTGATCACGTTCTTATACTAAAAATTCGTACCTCGGAATTACTTGTAGTAATGCTACTCAAGCTGGGCGACATTGGGCCGGTTGCAGGATCCGGACTGGGGTCTATGATGCCCCGCGATATTACATTTGGTCCATGAGGATACAAAGCTAAGCGCAGGTGATGTTGCTGATGTTGTTGCTGCTGATGCTGTTGCTGTTGATGCTCTTTAGACATCTGTACCATTGAGTCAAGTGGCGTGCTTTTAATAGTTATTGGAATTTGATTTGGTCCAGTATCGGTAAGGATTGAGTGTTGTTGAATACCAAGATTATTGTTAAGACTGTTGCCAGTTATACAATCCACGTCGTCGAATAAAGGGCGAAGGGATTCGTGTAGATACTGACGAACCTGATTTTTTTGCTTTTGAACCACATGATAGCGCGTTGGATTTTCTAAAAGTGTCCGAACCTACGAAAAAATTAACTCTAAATTGATTGATTGAATAAGTATGATTGTATGATATTTCGGAAATGAATCAATAATGACTTTAAATTTTATAATTATATACTTTTTTAATTATCTAAATTATATTAATTACATTTTATTTAACTTAATTATGGAAAATTTTTTTTTAAATGCTATAATAATTTATTCCATAAAATTTTTAATCATTTTTGCATTTTCAATATTGTAGTTTTTCATTATTGTATTTAATTATGTTTTTTTATTGATATATATTTAATTAAATAGTCCATTAAAATTTAATATAAATTAAAAAAAAATAAAGAAAAATAATTAAAAATTAAAATTTATCAGTGAAAAAAATTACGAATTTAACATTTAGTTTCGTAAATGAATGTTTATTGCGAAATGATTTTTGTTGAAAATGGCCTTTATTCTTTTAAATATGAAAGTTCAACCAATATACAAAATACAAATTATTATATTATTATATTACAATACTAATATATATTAAGAATAGAACAATAGATAAAAGGAAAATAACTAATATAGAATCATTTCAAAATTTAATTACAAAAAACTTTTATTAAAAATATTTTTACATATATTTTTTACAAATACTGTACAAACACGATTTTGAAACAACGCTGCGCTTATGTCAAATCATGTAAGCTTTTAATTTTTAAACATAATACACTTTGTTTATATAATCTGTGATTATGCAATACTATAGTATACGTGTTAGTAGTAGTAATAAATGTATTCTTCACATTATTTAAATATAATATAATAAATTTTACATTATATCTGTCATAGATATACATGAGTGCACGATCATGTGTACTAAAACTCAGAGGTATATTCTTGTTAATATGTTCAACTAAAAAAATCTATGAAAAGCAAAAAGGAATCAACGAATATTCTAAAATAGACTGATCGAAACTCGGAAGAAAATGGAAGAAAATAATAACTATCAAAGAAATATATTTAGCCAGACATGAGTAAAAATCATTAAAAAAATTCATCATAGTGATAATTTATTTGCAAGAATCATCATTCCTTTCACCTGATTAATTTTCTTATTATAGTTAAAAAATGTGAATGTACACGACTATTTCCTATTATAATATTTAGATGTACCCTAAACTTCATAAATTATTATCTTTTTAACTTTTATCAAGTTTTTTTAATTGTCTGCTATCCATCTCATCTTACTTTTCCCTTATTGTTATAACTACATTTCAATTTTTGAAATCGGTATTGTTTAGAGATTATTAAAATGTGAAATTCTAAAATGACATAAGAAATATGATGTGTAGAAATCAAAAAAAAATTTTAGTAATGAACAAGATACAAGATATAAAGAATTTCAAAAACGGATGTACTGCTTATAATTTTATCGTTAAATGGTTCCATCTTTTGAATGAAAAGAACATTGTTTTTTTAATTATTAGAAACAAAACTTTTAAATCTTGAGAAAATATTTGATGTATTGTTAGTAATGAATTAATTTCTACATATCATGATAATATTTTGTATAAAAGAATTGGATACAATATAATACTTGCGTTGCCACAAAGTCTGCGTATTTTTGGCAAACAAATATTGACTTCTATAAACACTTATTTATGAGCCAAAGAAACCTTCCAAGACAGTTATTTTATTTAGACCCTAAGAAATTATGAGTCTTAATTTGTTGCCGGATAAAGAAATGATGCAATATAAAGAGGTTCTTGAATAGCTATGCATTTTATATTTATACTTAAAAATACTTAGAAATTTCATTAAAAATTATTTATTTCGATAAAATAAACAATAAATGAAAAATAAAAAAACAAAACATAGAAATAATATTGATTTATGTGAAATATTTGAAAAAAGTATTTCGAATGACATTTTTAATAGCATAAAATTTTTTCGTAATCAATATTTTCAATAAACATTAAATACGAAAGAACTTAATAATTTTTAATTACAAAATAAAAATGGATAATTAAAAAAACAGTATTATAAAACAAGTAACGTCTAAAACAATATACACGGTTAAATCTATTTTTGTCAATACACTATACAATTTATTCTGTCTACAGTTGAAGTTAAAGATATATTTCCGTGTTACGTAATGCAATAACAGACTTGTGCTTCTTGCGATTACCAAGTATTTCAGAAACATTATTTTAGAGTTTTCTTAAAATTTTAAAATCGGTGTACAGATTTCTTTTCATTTTTAATATAAAACGGCATTGAAAAACATATAAATATTGAATCAAGTATTACTTTTTAATTTATAAACATTTTTTTGCAAATGATATTATTATTACTAGACTAATATTTTTGCCTATTGATTAAGTACATCTAATTATTAATAGTGATGATAAACAATATAACAAACGTTTATTCTTTAGTTTTTTAAATATATAAGTAAATAATTGTCATTATTATTAATAATAGATTTTTTAATATAATATGCAAACGCAATAAAAAATGCAATTGTTTAGAAGTTCATTTATAAAAACTGTTGATAATTTTCTACAGGTGTATATATAAATACGTATATTTATAGATTGCGTATTATAAATACACGTAACAAGAATGGAAATTCAGACAGAAATTGTAATAAATTATAATTACAATGCAAGTACGGACTTTTTTGTACAATATTATTCAACGGCATGAAAAATTCTTTTTGTGTTTTATTTTGTAGATAAAGAAACAATATATATTTGCATTCAAATTACATTAATAGAGCACAACCCAGAGTAAGATACTATTACTTGTATACAATTTTTACTGCCTTAGATTATATATATATATGTATATATATATATATATATATATTGATGAGTATTTCGTGGTAGCTTGATGAAAAAAAAGATGTCTCCATGAAAAAAAACGAGACAAAAAAGTGGGTCAGCGACGTCATATCTTCAAGAATAAGAATATAACAAATTACACTGAAGAGTCTCATAGAAGAAAAAATCATACGTATGTCTTATACTTTATGTCACTTGGCATTTTATGTCGCGATATCGCGAACGACGAAATGTACGCAGATGCCACGTATAGAATACAACTTTACGAGGGGCCGGAAGCGCAAATTATTGTACGAAAGGCGGTTATAAAGAGAGTTTCAGGCCAAGGATGACGGTTGACCTTCCAAGTTCTCAAAGAATCAGTACCCGAAGGGTATTTCATAAACTACCCTTTCTTGAATAGATTTTTTTACCTTTGGCCCCAAATGTTAAACCCACGGATATTACTAAACCAGCTATGAAAATGTCTTTCATACCTTGGATTCTGGAGAATAAGTAATATGAATATGGTATCCCTTGATAATATAAAGGATTCATTATACATCATGAATTTTTTACTACTAGAAAAATATATTCATTGGACAAATAAAATAAAAATCGATTATGTTAAATCATCTAGGTAACTTTAATCAGTAAAATCTTTGATTAAACAAAAGTTTCAAAATTCATTAAATTCTAGTAATTGTTTTCAACATTTTACTTGAATTTTCAGCAAAATTGGAATTGTCAATTTTTTATGTAAGAAGTTTGGATTAATAAATTATGTATTCGCACATATGAAAACACATAAATTACTCTCATACACATTAGATAAATATAATTATTTTAACATTTTTAAATTTATTTATTTTTAAACAGAATTTTTTAAAACATTTCATTCGATCAAACTTATTTTCCTGTAATTCGCAATTTTTTTTAACTATTATGACTGTAATTAAACAAAATCTACAGTATAATGACTTTATTTTAGACACACATTGTAATGTAAGTTTGTAAAATAAGTTGATTGTAATTAGAAATATTTTTATTATATATTGAAATAATTGTAAACATTATAAAATGTTATATATTTTTTATTCATATTAAATAATTTCTAACTACATAAATAGTTTTCAGCTATTCTCTGAAGTAAAGCATTTTTTATTCTTTTTTGATAAATGAATTTACTTTTCTGACATTTTAAATTAAAAATCCGACTAGAAAGCTTGTTTTATACAAAAAAAAGACTAAGTATTTTAGTTCTATAATAGAACAACTTATTTTTTTCAATTAAATTTGTAAAAATAATTTAAATTGTGTTTTTACGATAATATTTGTACATAAAAATTTTTGCTTTTCACAATAATTATCTTAGAAATGTTTATACTCATAAACATCTAAAATCATGTTTACTTAGATTTAAAAATTTTAGATTATTTTAAGTAAATTTTCTAAAAATCATCTAGTCTCTTCAAAATTAAAAAAAGAAGATGAACTGGTATGTAACACATTTTCAACGTTTAATATGTAATTAATATAAAAGTTAGCTATACATTATATAAAAATAAGTTTCTTATTCAAATAAAAAATTATTTGATAGTAAGCTTAAATTTTTAATTAGTACTAGAATATGTCGATCGTTTCCTTTGTAATGTTGTTTTAAAATAAATTAGAGTGATATGTGCTAAAAATTATAAACATAAAAAATTAAACAATCAGATGTTAAGCCAATTGATTTTTTTATTATATATCATAATAATTATAAAAATAATCAAATAACTTTGTGATTTTATCCTATTTTTGGTAGTTCAATCTTTACGAAAACTTTTTTATTTTTACAGTTTCAAAAAAAATAAATACAAAATTATCTCAATATGTCTGAAAATGTTTTTTATGAAAATTGTATTCAACAAAGCATCGTAATTGCGACGTAATAATTAAACAAAAGTACAAGAAAAAAATAACCAAATTATAGCTGAATTGATTTGTTTAATAAAAAAAATAAAAAACTGTAATCTACCTAAAAACTGTTATAAATACGAATGAAATTTTAGCCTTAACTTTATACTAATAAGTCATATTGAATCAGTAACATTGATGTACTCAAGTCAACATATTTACAGCTAAACATCGTATTCAAAATAATTATTCATACAAGGATGCCCTTAAAAGAATACTTATGTACAGACTTTTAAATAACATGAAACAAGAACACGTCTACATTTGATTCATAATGCCTATCTTGTGTTAATATTCGTATTTCTAATACAAATCTAAAGTATTTCTAATTTAGTTTGCCTACTAACAAATATTTTCCTTCTATAAAAAGAAATACTGTACTTAAAATCTATCAAATGTGTATGATATTATAATCTTATTTATTTTAGTCACGGAAATTTTATTTTTTAAAACCTCAAAACCTAATTGAAAGAGAAAATATTATAAGATAAATATTTTTTTTTAATAAAATTTATGAAATATAAAAATATTTAACTCTTTATTATGGTTAATTTTACCTCTTAAATTTTTATTGCTTAAATTTATATAAATAGAAGCTTAATAATATCAACTTTTATAGAGACATACTAATCTATATTTATGTGTCTAAGCTTAATATAAAAAAAATTGATTTTTAAAATTAAGTTTTTCTATCTTCTAAATGTGAATAATTACTGAAATTCTATTAGGAAAAAAGTACTATTTCATAAGGGTAAATAAAATTGAGATTAAGCATTTGATGGGGAAATCCAGTTTTTATTCTTTTGCCGAACAAAAAACATCTTTTTAGAGATGCGATATAGGAAAGATCATAAACCTTGCTGCACTATTTTTGAAAATTTTGCGAACTTTACGACCATACTAGATGCATTTAAAGAATAAATGAATGTGATCGTATATATAAGATAACAATTTATTCACAATAACTAGATTATAATGTGTCTTACTAATTAGATGTAAGTAATATGCAAACTTTTAAATTTATTCGCGCATTTTTACTTGTAATATTAAAACAAAAACTTATGAAACTTAAAAAGCTGTCTATGAAAAAAAATTAAGTATATATTCTTTGATTGTTAAGTTATCAATTTCGAAGCAACTAAATTTTTCTTAAATAATTTCACGTAATTTTGAAGCTATCACTAACGACTACTTCCATAAATAAATTAATAAGTACACATATAAAATTGTGCATGTATATTTTCCCATCCTAAAATCATAGTTATCCAAGTTTCACAAGAAATATTATTAATTACGTATATGCACAAAAAGACTTTAAAGAAGACTCTAAAGTTTACATGCTCATCTGCTACCGTCATTCATAATTCAAATCCATAAGATTCGAGTTGGGAGAACGGAAGATGGCGGATACACACCTGTAGCACCTGGGGAGGTAAGTCGAGACCGATATTCGATAGCTGGACCGGCCGCACAGGCCTTGGCATAGCAGCATTTGGCCTTTGCTGCTGCACACTTTGCCTTAATCCGGCCTCGCGGCGTTCCTGCTCTTGTAGCTGCTCGCGCATCAGCTGGAGCTTAAGTTGGGTCCGAGAGGTCGGTGTTACCGTCTTGAAGGTCGGGGGGCTAAAACAAGCAAACACATATACTTTGTGTAATAGGAACTATTTTGGTTCTTATAGTGTCGATCAATTCGATATTTTGAAATCTTACGAATTCGAATTAGATCGAATAAGTACTTTTATACTAATTGATGTAGAGGAAGGTTGAATTTAATCCCTTAAACGCCGAGAGAAATCGTTGAATGTTCTTGAAGTTAGTGTATTAACTGTAAGATAGTTAGTGAATGATAAATTTCAGATACAGCGATTCATTGAGCTAATCGTTGTACAACTATAGTATATATTTTAATGTTTGACGTTATTGGGTATTCTTTTTGATTTTAAAAGGTAAAAATTCATCGCTCTAAATTGTAATTTTAACGTTGTTTTTTACATTTTTCGATTGCAGTGCAAAATTTATAAGATGCCAGTTCTATGCAAAGGAAATGCAAAGTTATGAACTTTTTTCATTATTGTTAACTGAATATTAATAAAATATATTGATATTGGCGCCTGTAAAAAGTTACAGTAATTCGATGGCAGTTTTACTCGCCCACTGTCAATACCTCATTAAGTGAAGTAGCACGAGCCAGTTAATTCCACCCGGCTGATTAACATCTACAGTGGAGGTTGCGGCAAAACTTTGGATACGCGTCAGGGTACTAAGATCAATTGTTCTGCCGGGGCAATGCTTGCTGCTCACGCGACAATAGTGCGAAAACTAGACATCCGTAGCTGGACCAATTTGTTACAGCGTTGTTTGAAATTTTAGTGAGCTTTCGATAACACTATCTCTTATGGGCTGAT
This sequence comes from Kradibia gibbosae, assembly GCA_018907135.1. NCBI lineage: Eukaryota > Metazoa > Arthropoda > Insecta > Hymenoptera > Agaonidae > Kradibia > Kradibia gibbosae. The sequence continues at coordinate 10,467,793 of JACCHX010000002.1, read as the reverse complement.
CCTTTTTTAGGCACGAAGTTGTTGGAAACTATTCCTTGTTTTGAAATGACATTCTCCTAAGTTCCTCGCGCCATGGAAATTCTAACAAATGATGCTACATAAGCTAAACCATCGCCCTCCTATGCTTGCATTACTTCTCGCCTGTCTAATGTACAATTTTCGACATCCCTTTGTCGACTATCTTTCCGTTGTTTAATAGCAAGTGTCTATCAGCTACAACCCGTATTCTGTTCTAAAGTGTAATTAAAATATATCAATCAGCTCTAATTAATCAATTAATTATTTATTCTTGCGATTGCTACTACTACTTGTCAATTAAACATTTCTATTTTAAAAGAGCGATGAATTGTAAATACGTTTCTTATTCAAATTAATTAAAAACTACCAGTATACCGAAATATTTGTTCTTTTACATATCTTTAACTAATTTGTACAATATAAATACGCAAATTATGTATTTATTTATTTCAAAACATTTATATATAATAATTATTATTTATGAAATAGGTTTAAAATAATTCCAAAACTTTACAAGTTTTGGAATATGAATATTGCCACTCATAATAATTAATTACAACGGACCTTATTACGCTACATTCGATCAATTTAAAAGTTATATATTATCTTTGATAATTATGAACATTTTTTTAGCTATTGTAAAATAAATTTTAATTATTCACTATTTTAATTAATATTAATTACTTCAATAATAAATTCTTAAATACTAGTATATAATTTTTATATCAGTTATGGTCTTCAAAATTTTAATTACTCTTTTACTTAAAAAATAAAATCGTTTCATTATTTACTACGTAAAACGATTTTAATAATATATTTTAAAATTTTTCAGATAAATGACAATATAAGTACATATATATAATTATCATACATTGAATCAATTAATAAATTATAAATATGTACATAAGATTTTAGCAAAAATGTTATTGTTTTTTTAAGTCAACTTTCATTTATCAAGGGCTTTAAATCGAACGAGAATCAATTATCATATATTCGTGAAATAATTATATACGTATTTACTGATTGCTTTTACTAGAAATGTTCTATTTTATATTATTTAAACGTTACGTATTGTCCTACTATACTTAATGACCATTGATGCTCATCACCTTCTTGTATACTAAACATATTTTTATTACAACCAGATGTGAGTGTGTAGTTATAAAGTTGTTATCAAATTGAAAGTCATCGGTTACAATTTAGATTCATCATCATCATTTAATTTCTCTTTAGACGCATTATATACTGCGTTTCAAGATTATTAATTTACGATTATTTATGTACTTATCCACAATACGAAAAAAAATAAAAGTCGATTTTTTTTAACCTTATCTATTGCATTTTTTACATCAAATTAATATTTAATTAATTAATAAAAAAATAAAAGTCGATTTTTTTTAACCTTATCTATTGCATTTTTTACATCAAATTAATATTTACCTTCTTAAATTAATTTTTTTAATTTATAGGAAGGACTATTGAAAATAATTTTATTTTTTAAAATAAATAACATTCCATATTACTATGGTATTATTGCACAATAGTCTGTTTTTTTTTAATGTTGTAGTATTTACCGTGCTCATAAAATACGTAATAAATCTTGTCATGCATCAGACTTACAACAATCGTTACTAGATTAAAGGAATTTATATCCATATGACCTCAGTGATGCTATAATAATATTGACACTACAATGACTGCCAGTGGCCTAATTTTCAATCCTTTTTATGAATATAGACAGGAATCGTTCATAAAATTTTCAGTAACTGATTTTAAAAACTCATTATAGTCAAGGATTAAATGTTTGTTTATTTATAATATATTTTAAACACAAAATTTCATTTCTTTATTTTCTTCAATTAGAAAAACTTTTTCTTTTTCACAAAATTTATTTACATATATATTAATAATGTATGAAATTGTATTTTTAGAAATTCTATCTTACACAAATTATTGTGAATTTATTTTTTTTAAGTTAAATACGGTAAGCATTTTTTAATTTAATATTGTTAAGAGTGATAAATAAAAAAAGGAATTAGTTTTTAAATGTATTTTAATAGTAAAAACTGTGAATCATACAATATTTTTCTTTAAATTTAGATAAAACATCCCTTTTCAATTAACAGAAATTTTCAATTTTCAATTAAAAAAGACGCGAAATATTATATAACTTAAATACAAACCATTTTTTTTTTAGTAAAACAAAACACAAAATTTTGTATAAAATGTATTAGCTGAGAATTTTATACATTTAATTACAGTGTAGTTCCAAAAACCTTAACGTAATTTATGCTAATATATGAAAGATGTAATCATTAGTGAACTAATTTTATTTAATTATTATAATATAATTAATTTCTAAGCAATTATAAAGTTATAATTCAAGCATTTTAAAAAATTAATTTAATTAATTACACTCTATTATAAAATAAAAAACTGTGGGATATTTAATTACTGTAACTGATTAAATTAAAAAACATATACAATATATGAAATCGACAGCGACTTTTATTATTTATGGTATTTAGATCACTTTTTAGGTGAAGAAAATTGACATCAAGTACATTTATTATAATTAATTGATAAAAGAAAAAAAATCCTTATAAAACTAAATTTTATAATAAAAATTAAAAAAAAACTTTTTTATAAAACTAAAATTTGTAATTTCCATTTATTCTAAAATTGCTTTGAGTAAAATTAGGCACAACATAAAAGTCTATACTAAATACTAAATGAAGTGTTCAACACCACAGATCAACATTTTACTAAATATCTTCGATGGTATATTTTTTAAACCATTATAACTGTATAATTGATACGTAGTATGTATTTTTGTTTAAATTTCAGATAATATATGCGTTCATATAATATAAAAGAAAATTTACATGTCTTATATTTAAAAATATGTATTTTATTTTTAGACTTAAATATTACATATTTAATTACTAAATATTTTACTTATGACTTTAGAAAATTTTATGATATAAATAGTATATATCTAAAAAAATCCGTTAAGAATAATGATTAGTATATTAGTATAAGATTAATGATTAATATATTAATATTAGTATATTAGTACTGTCATCTTATTCATTATTAGTATTGTGGAAAAACGAATAGTAAAAGAATAAAAAAGGATTATTCTTTTCTATAAATTTTTTTTCAATTAATTTTAATTTAGATTAATCTAAACAATTATAATCAAATTATAAAGCTGGGATATAGATTAGAATTTTCCACAGACTTAATGTAATTTATTTAACTTTTTTGCTCTTTTTATAGAACAAACATTATTTTTAAATTACGAAGAATATATTCATACATCGAAATATCATTTTAAGTACTTTAAAACTGACTAATAATAAAAAACTAAAACTCTGTTGAATCATATTATTTTATTTTTGATAAAATGTATTAAAATACAAAAGTAACGTCAAATGCGTATAAAAGCTAAAACGTCGTTATGCTTAAGTTTTTATTATTTAAAAAATGAAGTTTAATATTATAAACATCTATACCTCAACTCATACATTTGCATAGTTTTCCAAAAATGTATATGATTTTATATTTTCTACAATCTGTATATTTTGTTTAATTGTAACTTTATTTTCTATATAATGCACTGATTAAAAAACTAATAACATAATGATTAAATCAACTAATAAAATTAAAATGAGAGTGTTAGGTACCTACTTTCATTTATTATTGATTAACTGAATTTTATTTAATGTATCGCTAATTAGAAACTTGACATAAAATGTATGCAAGAGATAGAAGAAAGAAAGTATATGTAGCCGTGTGGCAGCTTTTGTGTTCTTTCTTGCATATAAACGAACAAGAAAATGCACGTAATAAAAACAAGACTTCACATTAGTATGTCAAGGTCTTTTCTTTCTAAAGGATACGAAATATTAAAATTTGTATACTGCTATTAGAAAGAAGATTGATTTTATATTTTTATTAATATTAATTTATCATTATTTGTTATAATTAATATAATTTAATGCTTATTTTAATAACATAAACCTTTATTCTTAATTTAAGCTAACAACATTTCTGAATTAATTTGTATTGCATACATAAACTATTTACTATACATCACATAACGAAACACGCGTTTTCAGAATTTTTGATGGGATAAAATTCTAATACGTATAAGAATTCAACAAATGACAAAATAATTGTAAATTCAATTTACAATAGAGTATTCGATTTTAGTACACGAAAATTTATTTGCATTTTGTTTAAATACATTTGGCTACATAATTTGAGGAAGTATAAAGTTAGCATTACTTATCAATAAATAACTGAACATCTAATAAAATATTTAATAAAATATTAGTATCAAAAATTTAATGCTCGATATTTTGATATCAATTTTTTTTATAAAACTTATTTTATGTCTTTTTACATAAATTATTAATTCATACATTATTAATTATAATACCTATAACATTTATATATACCTATATATATATATATATATATATATATATATATAATACCTATATATACATATAATAATAATATTATAATACCAATTTAAAATAGAATTATAAAACTTTTATGCACTAGAGGAACCAAAATATCAATTTATATTTAAAAAATATATGCGAATAATTGAGAGGATAAGTAATAAACGAAAAAATATCGATAAAACAGTGAGAGTATAATGCCACAACTTCATTTAATCCTCGCCAGATAGCACTTTGAGAAAATGAGTCAGCGATCGGTAATATTCGATTATAACTTTGCGATCTGCGAACTAAATTCTTTCAAATTCCACCAAGATCGAAAAAAATTGATTAAAAAATAATGTTTAGAAATAATGTTGAGAAAAAAATTATAAATTTATTGGAATTCAAAATTTATGTGCATTAAATGCAAATTATATAGCTAGAAAAAGTTAAAACAAGAAGTGCGATGGTAGGTACTATTCAACTTGAATACTACCATCCAAGAGGTACTCAAACTTGACGTGGCGCATGTTATTTAAAGAACTTGACACTGTACTGTTTACATAAGTGAATCTAATGCTTCTAAAATATAAACGACTGAAGTTGCGATCCAAAGTTACGCACCTCCGCTTTATTACACAAGTTATAGCTTATATTTTCACTTTAAGTTAAGGTTTTATTACTTCTAAAAATATTTGTCTCGCTTCGAATAATACAATAGTAAAAAAAAATCATTGATTACAACATAATTTAAAAATGATATTTTCATCTACTTGTATCGAATGTCAATCCTCATGGTATTGACATCTTATACGTAGGTTGTTGACTAAAAATTACTTCTTGACTCTTATGTTTGTTTTTCTTTATATACTGTAAATCTTATATCCTCGGTGATATATGAAATTCAGAAATGAAACATGCTGCGTATTTCTTCAAAAATACTGTCAGTAATATTCGTCTTCGACAGGTTAGCTACCATTTTCGCTGTAAATTCGCTACATCATCACGCTAAGTCAAGTGTCTAACAAGAAAACATTCATGAAAATATATATAATTTTTTTAATTAATAATTGACGTTTGAATAATATTTTATGAAAGGTTTATTGTAATATAGAAATACAGATCGATAGTAGGATATTGCTGACAGTCACATATGCATTTATTTATCTACTATTTAAATGTATCTTTTGTAAAAATAAACAAACAGTAATATATTGATTTGATTTTATATTAACTTCTTGACTAAACAATTATTTAATAATTTATTCATGATAATTTCATTACCGTATTTCTAAATAATTTTTTTATGTATCGAAGCTATTTAAAATGTTAAATTGAGAATAAAAAAATTATTACATGAAAATATCAAAATTTTATTGAAAATTTTTCACAATCAATTACGTTCCAACATTAAAGTTTATTATTAATAATTTTATTATATAAAAAATCTTCTTTGCACTAATTGTTAAACCAACAGGAGTACCATATAATATACTCATTAATCTTATTTTACCCTCATTATTTTATTATTTTATATTTCAAAATATTATAGAATAATCATATTTCATAGATTATTTATAAAATAGAAAGAAGAATTAATTAAAAAAAAAACAAAATTTTAATTAAGAATTATGAAGAAGCAGTAATGCTTTTATTTATATCATAGTAAAGACAAAACTAACGTAAACATATATTTAGGGATGACCACTTAATGAAAGCAACGCAACAAGTTCTCGAAAACGCAGCCACAAAAGTATAACGACATCATTAAAAATGCCGCATAATTAAAAACCGCAAATCACTTTAAAATTGAATGGATGTCAAATACATTAATAAAAAATAATGTTTTAGTAATGACTATTTGTCAATTATACCACAATTTATATGAAAATTTTTTAAAAATATGTATGCCACTTTTATTGTAGGTTTATTTTTTATCGTTACCGTTACCGGTTATCGGGTTATTTATCTGAATATTTACATAAATAATTATTTTATATATATATATAAGTATAAATATCTATTTATTTATATACAATACATATATGTATACAGATATTGGACTATTTATTTATATTAATGACAATATAAATTATGGAACAGCTAAAATTAGATTTCATTGAATCAATTAAACACTGCCATTTATCAAATAATCCAGTTTATTGTTTTTAGAATTTGTTCATTTTCAACGCCTTTATTTAAAATTAGAAAATTTATGAAGTTAATACGATGACTTTTAATATACAATATCTAGTAATACTGATAAGTTTTATGCACAAGTTTTTTAAGCTTCTTAACTTCTTTTGCTCAGCCTTAATTATCAATAATTATAAAAAAACTCAATAATGTTCATTCGAGTGAATGTTTTTTTTATTCAGGATAACTTTAATTTATCTTACCCGATTATGCTTAATTAAATTTAAAATTTTATAAAAATATAAATTTAATCAACTCAAAACTATAAATTTTTACGTTCTTAAAAAATGTTAGAAACGGCTTTTCCATTTCTTCTTTGACTGTCTATAAAGAACTAAAGATTTATTTATTACTGTCAAGTACATCTTTTATTTTTAAATTAAGTAATTTTAATTATGCTTTTGATGTATATTATTATATTAATGAACACTTGTTAAATTTACACATTTATATAAGATTCGTTTGTTTTAATTAAGTAAGGACACTATGTCCTACCTTTCATTATTGTAAGTTTTTTTACTTCTTTCATTAGCTCACAATAAATGATTTGTATACTATAATATTTTTTTTTTAATTTTAATACTATATATTTGTTTTATTGCAAACTGCAATTATTTTATTTCGTAATTTTAATATAATCTTAAAATAAGTGCAGACAATTCTTATTATATTATATTATATTTAAATTCAAAATCTTTTTTCTTATTATATAATAATTATTGCATTATTATTATAAAAAATATAATTAAAATTATTATTTTTATATTATTCTAATACTAAAATACTTTTAGGCTAATCAAATTTTTATTTCTTAATTAATCAAATTAATATTAGGTAAATGATTTTTTATTCAAAATTTATTCTTTCACGAGGACGTATTGCTGTAGCCTAATTATTACTTTATACATATACTGTTTTTTACTTTGAAATATGGATAGAAAATTTCATAAAATCTATAAATAAATTAATTTTATATTATAATTTTTATTTTTCTTTACATTAATTTAATGATTATTTATTACGAATATATGATATTTTTTTTTAATTTTATGATGTTTACTAATACAAAATTTTTGCTAATTAAACTCTTCTAATTCGAATATCATTTTAAAACGAAGTATATTTTTCAGGAAAAAAATGATAATTAATTATTACAATATAGATTTTATTAATTACTAAGTTATTAAAAAATAAATTAAAACCGTTGGTTAAAAAGTGTATTTCTGCTTTAAGTACTGATTTCGATAATTTTATGATAATAATATGTTTTAAATATATATATCTTCTATACTGATAATTAAATAACTTAGTATCCTTTTATATAGAAAGTCCAACAATAGAAAAATCTTCTGATTCATGAATCTTCTAATTTTTACCTATTAGTAAATATATAATAAAAGTTATGAAAACATTATTAATCGATATAAATTGAAAAGTAAGAGTTTTTTGTAGTATGTGTATTAATATACGTATATACGTAAAAAATAGGTAATTAGTGATTTTCTTGAATTAAAATAACTTCGTTTGAAAAAAGATATGTGCTTACAAAAAAAATGTTTCAAATGATTGAAGAATTGTTAAATATACACATATTTAATTCTATATACAAAAATTTACTTATTAATGGAATATTAATATACATTTAATATATACTAGAAATATTAATATAATATTTAATATAAAAACAAACAAATATCAACTCAAAAGTATAAATTATTAAAGTATAAAAAAAAACTCATTATTTAAGGGATAAATTATATCGCAATTATATTCATATCTTATTCATCACGCTGTAATTGAAAATATATCCTAGAATTTCGTGTAATCATAATACTTTTCACGCAATAATAGTATAAAACAAAGATAATTAGATCATTATAGATGTACAATAGAAAATAGAGAAATTAAAATTTTGATTGTATAATCGTGATTAGAAAAAACATTTAACGATATTATAGATTATTATTCATAATATGAGCATCAAATTTTCAAAAGTGTATGCGAATTTACATGTATTTAAAATTTTAATATCGCCAGCTAAATAATAATATTTCATAAATTAAAGAAATTAAAAAAGCTTTATGTATAATATTGTTGCTATTTTATAAATTATTACTTAACTTTTTAACTTGCTTCATTGTATTATCCTTAATTGTTTTATTCGGTTAAATAACTTAAACTTATGTGATTCAGTAATTTATCATTTCTATTATTTTGTCATTCAAATGATTTTTCCGTAAATCGTATTTTAAAACATGAGAAATTAGTTATTACCCTAAATTTTATATTCCATCAATACATTAATTAACATAATTTTGAAATATATGCAAATAATTTTTATTCAAGCTAACACAAAACCTTATAAAATAATTTTTCACACGTTACAAGGTAATAAAAAAATTAAATATGTGATACTTATAAAATCAAATGTAACTAAAAAATATATTGTAATCTACATAGAACGGGAAATAAAATAGAATTATTTAACACCTTGTTGTTATGTAGTTATACTAGAATTGATAAATATTAAAAAAGCATTATTAAACTTTTTATGTTTATTAGGTTCCATTGCAAAATTTTCTTCCAATCTAGACTTACACAATTTTTATTCTTTAAGTTAAAACATTATTTTGTAAAAACATTCTTATTGGAAAATGAATTTAATATTTAACAAATCTATTAAATAACTAATTTTTTTATATATAATTGGAATAATCTATCAAACTTGTAATAATATTGCACGTAGAAGTTATGCAGATTTAAACAATGTAATTTCTTTTTGAAATATAATATAATCTATCTATGCATCTAGAAAATATGGATTTGGTGAAATAAGAAATTCATTATTACAAAAGTATTGTTTAAATTATAACTAACATATTTACGGTATTATTTATCCATAAAACAAAATTTCTATTACATGCAAAACGAAGTTTACTTCAAATAAGACTTCGTATGAATTATAGTCTTAATGATTCGTAAAAGATTATAAAAAGTATATAAATAGATATAAATTTCGTCTTTCTAAATATATAATTTATTTCAAAATAATTAATAAAAAATATTTGCAGATTGTGTATTTGAGGTCACAGACTGCTCAGTGGAAGCAACTATGTCAGAATATTTCGAAGGGTCAATCTATTTCTACCCGCGGCTGGGCCAAAAGATGCATGTCGGTGAGAGCGTGAGTTGCCCGAGGCTATCCTAATAAAAGAATTCAATGCCACGGACGAAAAGTACACAAGGACGAACAAATTGACCTTTGCTAATGTTTGTGATCGAGAAATCGACAAAATAGTATCGGTTGTCGGTAACAACAACAAATATTGGGCACTGCATTCGATTAAGAAACTCGAAATGATTTAACAGATCTGCATGCGGAATGTGAAACTTGCTAGGAATTTCAACGATCGAACAGTCGAATTCTCAACTAGTCATTATATTACTAATACTTATATAAAATACAATTATTATTGTATTGTAGTGTAACCCTGCTTTTAAAGCTTATCATGTAAATATGACACTTCTAAAACGTACGTTTAGGAAATCTTAAAAAAATTAATTCTGATTATTTTTAATTCATTGAAAATGATATGATTTTATATTTAATTGAAAATTTAAAATTAAAATGAGATAACGCTTTATTAAAAAAATACTATATTTAAAACATTTTTAAATTTAATTACTGTGTCTATAATTTGAAAAATTTTTCCATTATTTTCTACTATTCCGTTTTACTTAAATTCAAAAGTAATTCATGTTAAAAAGAAATTTTAATTAACTGTTTATTTATAATTTATGCTTTTTATATTTCATATGTTCCTGCATCAAATAATTAACAAAAATTTTCAATAATACTGCCCTAATATGTAATCAATCAACAAATAAATTTTCCCCCTGTAAATTAAACTATATTGCTAGTAAACAAATAAATTAAGATTTTTCTTAGATAATATTAAATAAATCATTTAATGAATTCGTTGAAAAATATTTTCAATATACCGCATAATGCATCAAGTAATCGATGTGAATTTAGTATTCTTGTTAATATTTTCGATAATCGGACTAGAAAGCATTTTGGTGCTATATAATTTAGTAACTTTGCAATTTTTCTATTTACATTAATTTTCTTTGATAAAAATGAATTTTATTTGATTAAAATTAATGAATTAAATAACACATTCAATATATGTCATAATTATAATTCTTAACAAATTTTCACGATAATAATTTTTTTTTTTTTTTCATATAGAATTTGTAAACATTTTGAAAAATACTTTTATAATAAATATGCTCTTTTACAGTTTTATTTATATGTAGATCTGCATTTCGTACATCAGGAAATTTTAAATCTATGCTTTGAAGCTTATTACATATGCTCCAATTATAATATGTTGGACAAACAGTTTTTAATTAAATACTGGGAGAATAAAGATTATAAGTAGTATTATCCAAATTTGACAAAATATGAACTTATAATCTAAACTGCGTCTTTAACATTTTTATATAAAATATTAAAATAATTATCCTACGCTGATAAATGATGCTTTTGAATGTAAAGTTCTTTTTTAATTTTATTAAATTTACCAGATTATTGCTATATCGTACTAATAAAACATTCATAATTTCCAATTTTAAAAATCATAATTTTTGCGCCATAATGATGTTCTATTTTTTTAAAAAACTAGAATTCTTTTATTTATTATTCGTTTCTAAATTATTGTCTTTTTTAATAAGATTTATTTTTAAAAAACTCAGAAAAGTTTTACTATTTTTGATCTTCAGTTTTAATAAATCAAACGGTATAACCAAATAACTATAAACTTCATTTTAATATGAAATTATTTGTAACGCTTTACAAATAAGTATCGTATACTTAACTTCCAGAGCTTTATCAAAGTCAGTAATATGCGTATGTTTTTCAAGCGTTTTCAGTCTCCTCAAAGAATTATTTACTGCACTGGAATGGATATAATCGGGCCTGTAATGTGAGCTCATGGTACAAGTATACATTAGAACTTTAATAATTCAATTAAAAATTAATAAAAATAAAATTTTACATTAAATATATTGCTCAATTGGTGTTCTCAATTAATCTACAATATCAATTTTTTTTAATTAACTTTAAATCATTAATTGAAAATTAAAATCAAAAATTAAAATAATAAAATACTTTTTATCAAGTCGAATAATAATAAAAAATTACGTATCTGAAGTACATGTAATTGAAAGCTATTATCTAAAAAATTGTTTTTGCTTTCTTACACAGAAACTTCCTAGTTTTTTTATATTTAACTATAAATATTATGCATGCACCCAAAGCAAAGTTTTAATAAATATTTTAGTTTATTATCAATTATATATTAATTTAAAATTATGAAAATTTATTAAATTATAAATGTTGATTTCTGAAACACTTTTTTAAAATAAATCATCTTAAATCACAACGATATAATATTTAAAAAAAAAATGTATAAATCATTATATCCTTGTATGTAATTTCTATTATTATAAATATTTTTGAAACACTCTTAGTGTTACAAAAATCTTACAAATATAGGTCCTTAATTTTTAATAAGCATTACTTGCAGCTTTATATATCTGTTCCATGAGAATATACAGATTGCATTTACGTCACAAATATTTGCTCTCCTGATACGCAGCAAATTTGGTTTTGGAAAGTAAAGTCTGCACGTTCGACCACAATCTCTAGTTTACGATCCGATTCAAATAAACTCGTTCTTTCTGTATCTCTCTCTTTCTCTTACTTGTGTTCTTTTTTATTGTTACTGATTTAAAGCTGAAAGTTAGTTCTTGAAAAATTTAATTTTTAACTCGTCATTTATTTGTGTCAAGTTAGATTTAAACGCAACAAAGTGACGCAATACTTTAGGTTCATAAATTATACATAGCTTTAGCTTATCGTTTTGCATTTATGATTTTCACCGCATATTGTATTAAGATAAAAAGAAGATAAAAGGAAATGATGAAATCTTCCAGTTATAACATTTCCATTTTTAAAGTTTTATTAAGTAATGATTATTATTTTTGAAAAAGTCTTGTATATTTCACTATCGTACTTCATTATTATATAAAAAAAAAATACTACAACTTTTCTTATTCATGTATTTGTAAAGTTATAATTGATTGTTGATTGATATATATTGATTGATATAATTGATTGATAAAAGTTGAAGAACCTTTTCGAGGATTTTTTAAAAAAATCTTTCAAAAAACCTGCTCGTTGTATACATTGACGAGTTCGTTCTAAGTGTTCCGAATTTTTTCATTTTTCTTGGAATAAGTTTAAAAATTGTTACCAGTTTGTGAATTGTTTGAATAATATAGCAATAGAGACAAAGAGAAAAATTTCCCGCCGAATCGAACGGAGGCTTATTCAATAATTGTTGTACATTAATATAGCTGACATTTAAAGTCTTGTTTATATTTTCTTGTTTGTGCTTAAAAGTTTCTTGTAATTGTCTCATTTACGTGTTTTTACGAAACGAGGCTATTGCAAATTCGTAAAAAGAGTGTTTATAAGCCTCTATTGAAATACCAATAACTAATCAAATGATAACTTTTAATGAAATACTCTATTTTTCAAAAAAAAAATATATAGCAATAAAAGTTTTAGGTCTTAATACTTGTATCGATTTTCCTTGCTGTATACGTGAATAGCTACTCTTTTTTCACTCTTTATCTCTAATGCATTACTGCATCTATATTACAGAATGAAACTATTAATGAAAATTACTATACTACAATAAACTATTCGTTACTATATACTTATACATACTTATACTTAAACTACTCATCCTATATATGCAAAATATAAAACCACGGTAATATTAAAATAAAATCAACTGTAAATATAATAAACATCATGTATATATTTATTGTTTATGTCATTATCAATTGACAAATAATAATCAAATATTCATATGGTACAATATTCATATGGTCCATAATCAAATTATTATCATATGGTACAAAAAAAACATTTGAGATAGAACAAGAGATAAATATTGTTAGAGAGAGAGAGAGAGAGGAACATAATGACTATAAAAACTTTAAAACTTTTAAATAAATATTTTATTTTACTTTTATAAAAATATTTAAAAGATGCTAATTTGGTGTCTTAAAGTATATTCAGTATGTTATAACGTGTAAAAAATAATAAAAAAATGTGTTATATAATAAAAAAATGTGTTATTTAAAATGTCTATGCGGATAAAAATGATACTTAGAAATTATCGTATAAATGTACAAATGATAATTAAATTTTATTCTAAGAATATTCGGCTGTTTTTACACATTATTCAACATGCGAAAGTCACCACTACTTATACTTGTTAGTAGCCACAATGCTTATTTCCGGGACCGGAAAATTTTTCCAAGGTGACAATTAGAACTGTACGTGCGATCTTAGTACTTAGTAGTATCTAATTAGTATGAATCTTGTCCTGACCTGTAAGTGCAGGTTTCTCGACGGTGTGTGTATAAATTATTATTATTATTATTATTATTATTATTATTATTAGTAGTAGTAGTAGTAGTAGTAGTAGTAGTAGTAGTAGTAGTAGTAGTAGTAGTAGTATAGTAGTAGTAGTAGTAGTAGTATAGTAGTAGTAGTAGTAGTAGTAGTAGTAGTAGTAGTAGTAGTAGTAGTATTATTATTATTATTATACAGAAGAGCAATACAAAAAAATTTGTCCAAAGATGTGAAATATTTATTTTTTCATTTTTTTAGGCGACTACGAAGTATCTGTGGATAAAAAAACTTTACATTAATAATAGAGAAAATTATTAACGAATTTACTGCAATTCGTCGACACTTCCAAAATTAAATTTATACAGAATTAATTTAAATATTATTCTATTTATTCTAATTGTATTGAAAATCATTGGAATGTATATATATAATAATATTTTTTTTTCATGTAATTTTTTTTAAATGATATCATTTATTAAATTAAGAAGATAAAAAAAATTTTAAATATAATTTCATTATAAATTATGTATTTATTATCTTCACTATTCAAATAAACTGATTTAATTTTAATATTAATATAATTTAACCAACGAATAAAATTTTTTACGGATATTTTTTAAGGGGAACATTCACTAACATCATCATTTTTGATTTGCTATTAAGTAGACATTTGTAAAGATAAATTTATTCTTCTGGTGGTTCAATTAATAAGATATAGAATATAAATATAAAAGAAATTAAAGTAATAATACATTATATCCATTATATGCAAATATTTGAAATACAGAATATTATTAAAACTATGTGAATGGGATTTTTCAATTAATATCCATATTAAATAGCTTCTACTTAACGCACGTAACACACATTAAGAATTTCATGATCAAAAAGAATTTTTGTTTATCTACATAATTTTTATAATAATAATTATATTAAATTGTAAACTAGTTATTTTTATTTAGATCTAATTTTTGCATCTTTGTAAAGTACTTTTAATGTATTATATTTAATTCCTCTCAATTTTAAAAATAGATTTTGTTCTCACTGTTATATTTATATATATCTGTATAATCTGTAAATATTCTTATCATAATAAGTACTATTTAATTATTTCATAATATTTTATTAACAGGAAGACTTTATTTCAATTTTAGTGATGAGAAGTTTGATCTGTAGCATAGTTCATCAAATTAATTATAAAAAAAGGTATAATAGTATATAATTTTAAAAATCTACTTATAACAGTTTTTTTATCCTCAAAATAAAGAATTTATTAGTAGTTGGATAATTTTTAAAAAAAATTTTAAAAATTTCTTTTTTTATATAAAATAAAAAATAAATGTTTATATAAAACAATATCCACTAATCGCATATATTTTCATTTCATAAACAATTTTCCATTTCGTTGATATTACTATCATATCGATTATATATTAAATTATTTAATAATTTATAGAAACGAAATGTAGAGCATATTTATATAATCAATAATTTATATTTAAATTAAATAAAATTTTAAGGACTAAAACAAAAAATCTTTGCTTTCTAATACAAACATTGACAATATTGTTTGCATAGTCATAATTTAAAAATATACATAATAATTAAACAGTTTATGTAATTTATGCTAATGGGTACAAGCTTCATTTCACATTATCAAAAAATAGCACATTTTTTTGTTTTTTTACATTGTATTAAAATGTAATTATCAATGAAATAAATTGTATAATAATCTCAATCTGCGTTATGTTTTAATAATTTAAAGTCAGTATTATATTCACTAGATTGTACATAATCAAAAAATACGTACGGTAATAAAGGAACTCTTATCAGAAGATTAATTCATATTTATCTACCGACTAGTCTTTATACTATAGAACATTCATTGAGAAATTACTTACATTTTTTTATGATATCATTATTGATATATCAATATATTATTTCTGAAAACTAAAAGAAGTTACTTTTACGTTTCTCTACACTCTGATACATAAAACCATTATTGAAATAAAGGATAAGCCACTTTTTGTAAAGGGCCGCTTTTACCTTCTTTGATGATTTTGTTCTCTTAATTGTAAAACGTGTACAATAATTAATTAGACTGTGCTATTAATATTTTTCTTTCGAAAACGGAAATTATATTACGACCATTACACGGATAGGCTGTCATATAAAAAGGTTACTCTTCCAAAGTATGAATAAAAGCGGATGTTGCTCCGTTAGCTTAATTTATTTATTCCACAGCTAATGGCAATAATGTATTTTTTAAGGAAATTTCAACAACTCGATGATCGTGTGATTCATTGTACAAATAGATAAAGAGGAGAGCGAGAGAGAGAAAGAAAAAGATACACAGATATATTAACGAGAAATATTTTTCATTATATATAATGGTTTTTCTTATCGTTAAATTAGAGATTCGGCATAACAAGGCAATTTGTTTATATATAAAATTAGTTTGGTATAGTTCGTTAAAAAGCATTTTTGTAATTTCAATTTAAAAACATCCTGTCGTATACTAGGTTTAAAATATTCGGTTTTCTTTTAAAATTGTCAATATGTGATGCTACTAATATATCGATATAAATATATTTAAAAATAATAAACATAGATAATAATTCATCAAATAATTTAATTTTATATATCAAATATTTTACTTATGTCATGTTGTGATTGCATTAAAATTTTATTAAATAAGATACTATTAAAGCAAATTATGCACAGATGTGTATTTTTAATAATAAATATATTTATAAATTTAATATATGTACCAATAAATATACTAATACAATAATTGAAATAAATTAAATATATATATATGTATAAGTTGCATGTCATAATAAGAATCTAAATAGTACTCAAAATCTAAATTATTCAAGGAAGATAATTTGTCATCGAAATTTAATTTAAAGGGATTACGTATATTTAAAAAGAAATTTCATAAGATACATTTATATTGAAATTACAATGTACGTTGAGTAGTATTTTTCTTTCAATTTTTCTAAAAAAAACAATATTCTTAAACAGTATAAACTAATATGTGTAAAATGGAATTTATTTAATGTAATGTAGAATATTGTTTATTTAAAGATGAAATTTGATACGAAAATGATGTAAATATATATTCATTTAATATGTATCAATTATATTTGAAATTTATTGAATAGTCAAATTATTTATTATAGAAACTTCAAAATTATATTTTTTTAAATTGAACAGTCAATAAATGTCATATGAGCAATGAAATGATTGTATAAAAGTATGCAAGCAAAATTTAGTATAGAGCAGTCATATAAACATACTATAATTAAATAAACAATGAATAACATGTGAATTTTTTTTATGATCAATAATTATTTTGCGTTTTAAAGTTACAGTAATGAATAAACAAGTACACTTGAATTGCATTTTTAAGAACTTTTTTATTCATGGTCAGATATTACTATGTGAATACTAACATATAGGTAGAAAAAATGTATAATAACAATTATAATATAATTAAAAAATATAACTAAAAATATAATAATAATATAATTAAAACTAAAATAAATTTTATAATTACAATTTATTGACATAGAAGAATTTATTTATTTTAATAAATAATACATTGATAATTATAAAATATTTTAATTATTAGTAATTAATTTAATTATTAGTATACATCTAAAAAATCTTTGATAAAGAGTTAACATTCAATCAGAAAATATGTATTTACATGTATTAATTTGTTAATTTGGAATGAGAATATTACCATAAAGAAGTTAACCAAATTTGTTGCATATATTTTACAACAATTATGAAGAATTTTATATTTGAATACATTTACTTTCTCAAAATAATGTTGATTTATTCAACTACCTTAAATATTGTTTCCCAGTAAAACTATTAATGTAATTGTGCATAAGGGTATAATTTTTGACTGAAGAAAAAAAGAATTAATAATTTTATTTGTATTATAGAAAATAAAAGTTTTTAAACATTTTCAGCTTCAAAACATATTATTAAAGCTCCGTGTATTCATATTTAAATCATTAATCATTCAAACCTCCGCAAAGACCTTTGATTTAATGTGCTCTTTTTCGTTTCATAAATTAAATTCCCCTTTTTCGACAACAAGCCACTCAGTCATTATCCGGAATGTTGTTAATTTATAAGTGATAACTAGAGTGTGATTTTGAAATGTGTATTTATTTACATGAAAATAAAAAAAGCTGTTCTATAATTTTTTTTTTTAATTTTTTCATTGAAAATAACATAGCACTATTTATGGTTCATATTTACTACAAGTGATTTTCGTGTAACAGATATCAAACTTCAATTAATTTTTAGTATTATTAATTTAGTATTTTGTTTAATTAATTAATTTTTATAACGATAGGTAGGCTGTAACAAAAGACTTTAATTGATTTAAATTTACAAGCATTATAAATAGTTATAATGAGCATTTTTGATGTTCCGTATATATAACAAATATTTATATACATGCACAAAATTTATAACAGTTAACATTTCTGAAACCTATTAAAAAATTTTCAACTAATTGTTTTTTAATTAAATATTAATTAAATCAATGAATGGCCGTAAAAAATGCCCTTTTCATATATTTATTTTCTACATTAAATTTTATTATTAAAATTTAGAGATTGGATTACCTAAATTCTTATCTAATTCCTACAACCTATTTATTTCAAGCTTATACTGACATTTTTTATGCTAAAGCGACATATTTTTACATTTTCTAAAAATATGCATTGCTTCTTATCTTATTTTGCTTCTCATAGTCACAATATTTGTATATCTTTTTTAAATATATACAAATAGTACGGCAGAATATATAAAATAGATGATCGATTGATCTTTAGAATTCAGCAATTTTATTTATTTCGTCTTATTAAATTTTTTAATGAATTTTACTCTTCGAGAACTACTAAATATATTTATAATCTTTTAACGTACTTACCTGTATAAAATACATTAATTGATATAGAATTTCGGTTACAGTTTTTCGGTTATAATTCAAATGAGTAAAATTGACTTACAATATAATATAATATAATAATTATTTAAATTGTAAAAGAAAGTAAACGAATACAATCAAAAGGAGCAGATTTGAAATAGTAGACAAAATGAAGAGGTTTCATATCTGGTTAGAGATGTTAAGCAAAAAATGTGTTAACACGTACAAGAAAATTTAATTTAACAATAAAAGAACTCGGGGCGAAAAATGCATTTCTTTTACTGTGATTGAGCTCGGGCGTATTCCACGTTAGCAGAATGCCAGTTACATTTAATCCGATCAGCGGACTCCCATCGTATCCCGAGTTAACAATACGGAGCAAAAGGCATGGCTCGAGTGCTGAGTATGGATGCCGAGGATATTGTGTCAGCGCTTGTTTGAGCGTCACTTGGAGGTGGGGGGAGGTGCTGTGGTCCGTTTCCAACCAACGCAACTGCCCGGTAACAATTTTCTGGGGTCGAGATTCTAAGCTTCCTCTTTTTTTCGGTTGCGCACGTGACGAGCGTATAGAAGAAAGATGAGTGAGCACAACCAATGTTATTAACGAAATGGAATGTACTTATCTCTACTTAACTCAAGTAGAGAAACAGAGATTAGCTCTGGTTGAAAAGCTGCAACATAGCTCTAACCGATTTTTGAGAAAGTGTTAATCATTGTCAAACTAAACAAAAAATGTTTAAATAATTCTGTTCTTATGGATGTTTTTTGGCTTTTTTGCAATTACACTGTAAACTGAACTTCAAGTATTAAATGCTGTTTTCTAAATTGTTCATTTTGGCTCATTAATTTGTCACCATTGAAACGTTGTAAAATGCTATCTATAATTTTAAAACTGTGTCTTTCTGATTAGATTTTTAATACTTTTACGTAACTTTTTTTTAGGTATCAAAAAGAAGATGATTCAGACGGATTGAATGGAATAGCAATATAAGAATAGAATCTATCGTGTTTGATAATTTATAAATAACTATAATTTTACTTCAAATACAGGTTAGTTACAGTTATTTTTATTTTTTTCATTATATATAAAAAAATTGACAGTCTCGATACTTCGAAAGACTTAAGAATTTATGCTAATTTATGACAACAAAACTAGTTACAGCGACTATTATAAATATCATACTTCTATCATATATATACAATAATGTGAAATGTTCATTTTTATGTAAATACATATATAAATACTTGGATTTATGTAGATGCTTAGAAAAATATTTAAAATCTGTTTATGTTCTTTCTATAGATTTATATTTTGTAATTTAAATTTTTAATACATAATCGTGTTAATTTAAAAATATGATACAAGTTATACGAAGAACATTAATTGTATAATTCATTTAAAAAAAAACATTTTAAAAAGTATATAGTAAATATAATAAAATATATTAAAACTATTATAGCAAAATTAAAACTAAAACATAAACTTCAACAATAATATTATTAAACTGAGCTTATGATGCTCAAATTAAATAAATTATCGAATACACGCTTGTATTTTTTGCAGATATCAAAAATTAATATACTATACAACAATAAAACTTGATAAAATTAAAAAAAATGTTTTTATACTAGTAAAGATAGTTATTTTTCAAATTGTTTAAAAAATATTTCATATTAATAATTAATTCATAAATATGTCGTAATTTTGATAATTTCTTTTAAGAAAAGAGCAAGTAGGTATCAACATCCAGGTTAATTCACTTATCATGATTTATTTAAAAGCATTTGCTATGACATAAAGTTGTCCATAATATTTATAAAAATAATCCTATCTTATATTTACATATTCTTTGACTGAGTTAAATACAGCATATTTAATCATTACATAAAAAATTATTCATTTTAAGTAAAATTGTATTATTAATAGTTGAAATTTAATATAATGAAATAATGATTAAACATAATATAAGTTTTTGCTACATTTGATTATAATTTTAAAAAATGCAACATTAATATGAATGAAGTCTTAAATTTATTAAATTATAATCAAACTATTTTCTATGAAAATCATTTTATCATCTATAACAAATATTTAAATATATTATAGAATTTAATTAAATACTTTGAAGCTATCGTTAAAGCATTCAATATCTCAAATATTGCGTTTTTGTAGCTCCTTTTATTTGTTCGCAATTACATTAGATTAATTATATCTGATATTTAATGCTTTTTTCAAGCTTTTTTTCATTTTAAACCGCGCTTAGAAAGATAATATGAATAATTTGCTTAATTGATGTATGGTGTGCTCATTCTTTTGATTAATTTTAAGTAATTCATTTATTTTACTTTTTTTACATTTCATGATTTGTGCTAACAGAAGGTCTCTTTAAATAATCAAAAATGTAAAAAAATTAAACATAAAGATTGTTTATAAAATTTGATATTTAAATCATTCGATAGAGATCTCAAAATTTTATTGAGCATCAATTTTTTTCTTAACGATTTCATCGAAGAATACAAAACTTATTAATTTACTATAATGATCACAGATACTATAAGTAAAATGAAATTATTAAAATTGCAAATGCTTGAAAACTTTTCTAAAATAATGATTTCATGATAAATATCGCCGATCGATAAATCTAATATCTAATAAGCTCATCGTCATAAAAGTAGGTATCATTTATTAAAATTGCGGAGACGTCAAGTTGAGGCTGTATTAGGGATATTAAGTCACTAGCATGTTTTTTTGCACGATCGTCAATCCTAGAAAATTGACGTCGACGACAGCGTCAGTCGCATATTAATTCTATTTATCTCTCAATTTATACTGATGGAAAGATTCAAATTGAACCAGTGACGCGTTGCATGCAATGTGGTTCAATGATCGCTAAACTGACGTGGTCAATCGACCCCGAGCAGCTAATTCATACAATCAGACCGAATGCTCGTTTGGGAGTTTATCTGAGAATTACTAGGACCCGCAATCTTATATTCGATAAAGTATGGGTGGAGTCGGTCTTGAAGATACATTGTGAGTACAGATGCAGTCGCTATAGAAAACATATTCAATAATTAGTAAATGAAAATAAAAGTAACTTCTAGAAGGTTGAATAGTCACGGATGACACTAAATTTTAGATTTAAACGTTTTATCTATATTAAAATATATGTATATTTATAGTAATTACTTAAATATTATATTTATTATGCAAAAGAAGTCAATTTTCAATAAAAAAATATAGTGTTTATAATTGTCCTCTACATTTTCTTATGTACTGCCTTCTTCCAATGTAGATGCAGGAACGCATTTTGTAACGTGGAAAACATTTGATTCTGCTTTTTTTGGTCAGTATTAATTCTATATATTGAATCTGATATTTTTTCCAAACTTTTGGTCCAATTATTAATTTATCTAATTTTTTATCTATTTAATTTGCTTCCATTTTATACACATACTATATCTCCTACTTTGAAATTATAATTTTATCTATTTTTATCAAATAATTACTTATTATATCCTTGTGATGTTGTGTTTTTCAATCCTATTTTTTTAATCGTGTTTTAAATTATACTCTGTCTTATCTTATATTGATTCGGTTAAAGTATTCGGTTTAATCTTTCTTCTAGTCCATTTAAGAAAAATGAGTATACTACTGTGAAAATATAGGTACACTTTTTTTATTTTAAAACTTATTTTGAATTTTTAAATTCTTTTGAATTAATCCCTGAGCAAAATATTGTAAAACATGTACTAGTAGATTTCGGTATTTCTTTGCTGACTACAAACCACCAATTGTATCTATCAACATAATCTTATAAAAGGTCTTATTATTAGACCTAAGTATGACATAGGATCAAATTTGTCTTTCCTTCTTCATTTATTTTTTATTACATTGTCACAACTACTGTAAAGTTTACTTATGTTTTTTGTTAAATTCGAAGCTGTATAAAATGGATTTACTCTTTTGTATTTGTTTGATTACTATAAGGCACATATTTTTGTGAATTTCTTTATATGTTCTGTACTAAATTCTTTAATAAACATTTTTTTTTACTTTTTATTTTTTGCCTTTTTTTACCTTACTATACATTGTGTTTCGATATTAGTTTCCCCTTTTCTTTTTGTATCTCTTTGATGGTTTCTTGATCGTTAAGGTATTCTCCATTTTTATTAATTTTACGATTTTTAACGGTTTCTCTGTATTTCCATCGGATTTTGAAACTGGGTTTCTACATAAACAGTCAACTTCTATTTTATTTTCCACTGCAAAATATGTGATTTTGATTTTGTACTGTAATAAATAGTATACAAATTTACAAATAGTTTTTTATTTGTTCTACATATTTTGTTTAAATTTTCGAATGTTTCGTGGTCTGTGATTACAATAAATAATTTTCCTATTAACTAGTATTGCCAATCTTGAGATGCTTCTTTTATATTTATTGTTTTTTTCTTTTGAGCTTCATTAAAATTTTTTTTTGAAAAATATACTATTGATTTTTTATCCGTCTGGTCGATTCTGCATTAAAATTCCTCAAATAGCTAGTAAACTTGGATCTGTTTAAATAGGTTGTGAGCTTTTAATTTTTGTTTTTCGACGATATGAATGGTTGGTTTTTATTTAACAAATTACCTAGTGGATCAAGTATTATAGCACTCGTTAGAATATATTTAAAAGAAAAAATTTTTTAATATTATTATCTACATTTTTATGCGTCGTTGACATCGGAAAATTTCAAATTTCTTTTTGAGGCAACTGTTATCTTTTACAGGAATTACTGAATTATTATGCATTATGTGATTTAAGTATTTTACTGTATCTAATACAAATATGTAGTTTATAAAATTCAATTTAATAAACAAGATACTAAAATTACCTGTATTTATGAAAAGCAACTACTTTTATTTCTTTAATCATTTTTCTGTTTACATTTTATTTATAAGACAGTTTTTATTTACCAGCATTCAGAGGCGTGACAGTTAATTTTAATTAAAGAAATTAATTTTTTTTTACAAATTTTATAAAATTAAACTATAAAATTCAAACTTAATCAAATATTTAGCTCAAATTTTTAAAAATGAAATAAAATTCAAAGGGGGTTTTTTTTAACTTAAGTATACATCTGTCAATATAAAAGACATAAGTGTTCATTTTTACGGATTCTTTTTAACAACATTGATTTCGTTAGCTACTTGTCGGAGCTAGATTTATATTACTAAAAGAATAATAATAATGTAGACTGATTTTCGATTATTAGAATTATTTAAAAGCTTTTGATTAAAATCGTAGGATATTAACATTTTTAAAGAAGTATTCGTTACGTTAATGAAAGGAAAGTTAGCAAATTGTTGTTAAAATGGTTCTTAAAAAAGCAACCAATAAAAATGATTTTTTGTTTTCAATTGTCAGAGCTAATTCAGTAAAATAAAGTTAAAAATCTACTTTTCTTTTGGTTGTACTATAAACAGATATATTTACAGGTATTGAAGTGACGAGTTTGTATATCTATCGAGTTCAAAATAAAATTCCAAGACTTTATAATAGTGATTGTCTTATTTTTTATATTTTAGAAATATATATATTTTTAAGAAGCTAATTAAAAACCGAGACACATGATTTATTCTTCTCATTAAAGTTATAAAATTACAAAAAATGTATTATCTTTATTTACCAATTGTGTAATTTTAGTTTTTTATTATACATTTGCATTATTTAGTGTCGAATTAATATTAAAATATTTATTTTCTCTAAATATATAAACCTGCATGAAGTTTAATCCTATTCACTTGTTTAATATATCTATATAAATTGTTTACGAAATTCGTAAAAAAGTTTTCAGTAAATTTTTTTTGTGCTTTTGATTTGTCATATATATGTATGTGTATGAACAAGACATAGAAACAAAATTGCGAATGAGTCAAACAAAAATAAATATTTTTTATTAAAAATTTTTAAACTATCAGAAGGAGACTCCACTAATGAAGAAAAAGTAACGAAAACTAAAGTTTATAATCAAACATCTTATAAGCCTTAAATGAGCTGTATCTTAAGTGAATGAATGATGCACAGTTATTACAAAAGGAAAAAAAAATAAGCAGAAATTCTTGTACCACCATTCACTTGTATTTCGAGATGTATAAATATTGTTGAAAACTTGGCTACCGATTGCTATTCTATGCCACGTTCAACACCTACAATATCGGCAATACCCCATAGCATATGTGCATCGACTGAAAAACAAGCATCTTGTTTATCAAAGCGACTGTATACGATGGATTTTCCGTTAAGCCATTCCCTTTTATCCCATTCCTCTCCTTCTCTGACACTTTCCCATCCTCCTCTTGAAACTACCCCCAATACTCCTATCGCTATACACCAGTAATTCCGTAGCCCAAAGACATGAAGTTGTGCAATGCTAGCTAATAAGAAAAATCAACATATATTGGCTATTGACTTTGGTTATTTTGACGACTGAAAATCAGTAAAATCGATTTTTAAGTGAAATGTGCAAATTTTTGCTTCTGAAAACTAATTCGAATCTTACACGTATTTTTAGAACTACTATACATTATAGTAATAATTAAAAAACGCACTATAAAAATTAGTTTAATTGAAAAAGATTTAAAATTATAAATAGAGTGGGTTTTTATTTAAGTAAGATCACCGTTATTCAATTATCTGATTAAAATAGTAGGATTTTAAATGATGACATATATTCTTTTTTCATTTGCTACCTTATTATCTTACATTAATTATACTTTTCTTCATATCTATTAAAAAATTTTTTTTAATGAATCGGTTATTTCAGAGAATACTAAATTTAATTTAATTATAAATTTAATTAAACATTCTTTTTTCAATAACTGTCAAAAATATTACATACATTTTTAAAACATATCAAATCATTCAAAATTAGAAAATTTAAATAATGTGTAAGTAAATGTAAAATATTATTCATAAAACTGCATTAAAAGTTATCTGCATTATCTGTGTTCGTAAGAGAAGCAAACAATCTACAGAAATAAGCTAATTATTGATTAAAAATGACTATAATATAAAATTTTAATTAAAAAAAAATACTCGATTCACGCCATACCTCTATTTATACACGTAGACAAATATATATAAATATCGAAAGCTTATTTACTGTTAAAAGTATATTAAATTTAAAAATTCTTAAGAAATATATTTTTTCGATGTTTTTTTACAGATTTATGATTTGAAGTTAAAATAAAACAAAACATTGTTTAATTTTTAAATTATTTGGCATGTTTTGTATTTTTATGTTTAACTTCCTTTCTATTACATATTTGTGTTATTATACACATGCATCGTTGTAGATTTAAATATGTATATCTAAATAGAGAACACAAGAGCTAAGACTTTTATTAACATAAAAACATTACTTTTACTGCGCCTTAACATAAAATTATATTATAGTACATGTACCTTCTAAAGCAAGTTCATTTGAAATTCAAAATGTGAATAATTTATCTACTCACACACATTTAAAAAAGTTTATATTAATTTCAAACGTTGAAAATTTGAATGAATGCCCATGTTATTGTAATTCGTCTGTATCGATTATTTACGTAGATAATATTTTTGTACCATACCAAAAAAATATATTTCATGTTATTAAGGGAAATATTAGGTGTTAACCATATTATCATTGTTAATATTTTTTTATTAAGCATTAAAATTATCCTCTAAAGTTTGTCGTAAAATTTAAGATTTACGGTTACTTACAAAACAATTTTATCTGATTTGAAAAACATAATGTCTGTATTAAAGTATACAAACATTTTTAAAATATATTTAAACGTAATTAGTCATATATTTGATAAAAGATGATTTTAATAAAATATAAAAAAGGAATCTAGAATGTCCTTTAATAAAAGTACAGGCTATTCTTTTAATAAAAAATACACAATAATGTCTAAAATTGTTCTGAACAGTTATAAAACTGAAATATATTTAAAAGATAAATTTTTCTACAAATTTATCCTCGTTTCTTAATACAAAATTTAAAATCTACTACGGCACGTCAAAATAAATCGTATAATAGTAATAATTTTAAAGTGTTCACTGTAAAAAATTATAATTTTTGCTCAAGAATTTAAGATTGTGACATTATTTCGTAACAGAGAAAAATTTGGAAATGAATTTTCATTATAGAAAATTGTAATATGTGCAATTAAAAATCTTAAAATAAAAATTTTTTAGAATGGACTTTAATAAGATAAAAATGTATGTGTATATAACAAATAAACATTAATAGATTAAAGGTAATCGTGAATTCAACATTATAAAAATGAAACATCGAATGTAAATGCACTTTCCATAAGTACCAATATATAAGTACCAAAAAATATTTTTTTCATTTAAAAGTATTAAAATCAAAAAAATAGTATGTCAGATTAAAACATCAGTTTTCAAAACTTAAAATACTATTCATTAGATCTAAAATATAAATTAGATATAGTATATAAACTAATTAGATATAGTATATATAAACTAATGCTATAATTTATAACGTGCTCGAAAATATAGCAGCAGTTTTCCTTCTCGTAGAAAAAACTTAATTTATCACCGTTTATAAAACTCAACAAAGTTAAATAAATAGGCTATCTATAAATCTATAAATTATTTATTATTTACCAAACATTTTTATTCTCATGGAAGAAAAAAATTCGTTTGACGCTAAAAAAAGTTATAAAAAATTTATTTCGAATTTGAGCCGAAGTTTAATGATCTAGCTCAATTTCATAGTACAAGCTAATGCTACCAATTAAATGTACATAAACGATCACATTACTCATCTTGAATACTCGCGAATACATCTAATTATAACCATAGTAATTTTATTAATCTCTCAATAGCGGAGCTCTAGATGGATGTCGTGCGACCTGTGGATTCTGATAGCAAAATAGAAAATTACAAATAAACTAGAGATAATAACACTCATTATTAATTAAAAATAATGTTTAAAATACGTGAGTGTTCTAAGTACAAATTAAGTTAAATTGATAATGAGTTAAATTAATGCTGTCTAATATAATGCAATATTCATCATATTATTTTATGTATGATAAAGAGCATATGTTTAAAATCAATTTGTATTCTTATAAAAATAAGTACATTTTTTATAAGAACTCGTATATTCGACAAGAATCGATTATTTGGGATTCGGAAAAATTTATAATAATATTTTGAAAAAGAAGAGTAACAGAGTGCACCCTAAAATATTTTTAAAAATATTTATTTTATTTAAGTTTAATTTTTAAAAAAAAATTATAACTTTGCAAGAACAATTGAATAAAACATATAAATGCAATAGAATTTACTTTACTAGAACAAATGTATTAATGTATTTATTAAAAAATGTAATTAAAATATAAATAATTTATAAATAATATATTGTAAATTTAATATTCGAAGCCTTAATCTTATAGTTAGATCTTATAGTTTATAATATCTGTATAGAAATTTGAATTGTAAACTTTTGCTTCGCTAAAGAATTTCGTTCTCTAACCATTATTTGTATTAGCTAATTACGGAATTTCAAATTTTGACAAGTTTGATATAATCATTACGTAAACGTATTTACATTTTATAAGTTTAATGTAATACACTTGTCATACATGATTAAACGTTCTGTAGAACAGAAGATGAAGATTACTATCTCAGAATTTGTAACTAGAGCATTTAATCAAGTTCATTTATATTTTCTAACAAATTTTTTATTACACTTAAGCTTTGGTGACTGACGGAGGCTTTTGAAAGACCGGTTGGACTCCTCGATAATTATTATAAATGATGCATTATTCTTTTGAATTTACAGGCTTGTAGACAAAGAATTCTAGACTGAATAACAAACGGATAAAATGAGCAGTCGCACAGCGATTGCGTACCAATGCTGGGGTTGATGGAGAATTCCCGTAGCTGCAGATGAGGCGTGTATTCGGCCTAGTGCGGAGGGATCCATTTTCAGGATCATTTGTGGTTGCGTCGTCGTCGTCGGAGGCAATTCACCTGGTCGATCCGTTTTCAAGAGACAGTTAAAGGTCATCTAGCTGTAATTGCACTTGCCTTGTTTGGTATATGATACCAAAGGTGGTTTGCATGAATCCTTAGGTTATTGCACTACTGTTCACCTCATTTTATAAAACTCTGTTAAGTAGCGTCAGAATGGCCCACCCCAAGTCTCTTAAACACGATGTATTATTGTTTCAATGATTTCAATTGAATGCGTTTTAACGATTTATTAATTGTTAAAAAAATATTTAAAACATAAAAAATATAAATTGAAGACAAAAAATAAAATAAATTAATTTTTCTTTAAATTCTTTATTCAATTATCTTATTCGGAGCATTAATTTAGAAAGTCGCATTCAATAATTAAGTATAAATTATTCATGTGTAATAAACTTCATAAATTTAAAAAACAAATATTTTAATAATAATAATTTATTTAATTATACTTATCAAAGATCTCAAACTATATTTTTGAGTGCAAATATTTTAATTATATAATTTTAATTTAAAGTGCTTGAGTTATGAATTGAATTTACAATACTTTAAACGCATACGTATTGGACATTTTATCATTAATAAAAAAATATTTCACGTTGTTGGTAAGCTAATTTCCTTTGCATAAGTCAAATTATTTTCTCTACATCCCTTTAATATGTACTACTGTATTGAATGGAATTTAAAATTTGAAATAATAAATATGTACTGTATTTTGACTGTGCGACATTTAAACAATGTAAAATGAAACAGTATATTCTGTTAACAATAAATACTGAAAGGTAAGTTTTTAGAGATATGTTGTGAAAAGATAATTTATACTATGACTTTTAATTAATCAAAATGTTAATAATAAATAATGCGCTGACTAATGCAAACAAAAGTTCTTAATGATATTTATAACATGTGGCTGTGTATGAGGAAGAGATACCAATGTTATACTTCAAAATTCATACATCACGATTAAATCGAAATTCAAGCGCCTTCCCGAACCTACATCAGAATCGTGAATGGAAGTTTTCCCCGTAAGGTGGGATAAATGTATTTTAAAAAGCCGACCTGAACATAAGCAAGTAACTAAAAAAGGCTCATTCTTGGTTCAGCCTCTCCCATTCACCAGATCCGCATTGCATTCACGAGGACGGAGTTCCATTTCCGACTATAGACTGGCCACAAAATACCAATCAGCCAGAAGCTCTTCGACGAGACTACATCTGCTGCTACCCATTCATCGCTCGACCCCACTCGACCACAGCCATTGCTACCTTTACCACTTCCACTGCCACCAGCACCAGTCTTGACACGGAAATCACCACCACCACTACCATGAAGAGCGTCGCAGGGTCCACAGGCCGACCTTGGCTGACTCGCTAGGTCTAAGCAAGTCAGCGCTACTATTAGGTCGAGCGACTCTTTACGATTCATTTCCCCCCCCCGCTCTTTCACTCACTTGGCAACCCCGAGACTCATTCGCGAGCCCTCCGCCCGACCTTAATCTATATCGCGCTCTTTGCTCTTCGCCGTCGTCGGTGATCGCGAGCGCGATGTCGCGACCCTACTGACTCTACTCCGACGACGCCGATTTTTGGCTCTTGAGAGCTTTTGGCACTACTGACCGAGCTTTTCATGAAGACGGTACGACGGGGGAAGAGAAGTCATAGGGTTTACGAGTAAGTATCAGAATCGCGCGCTTCCGAGTAGCCAACCTGGGGATATATAGTCATTCATACCTAGAGAGGCATACTTTGAACGAACGGGATGCCTTGACATCGATAATTCCCCAACTGCCTGGATGGGGGTATTTCGCTCGAACATCTAGTTTACTTCTGCCTCTCTTCCTTCCCCTCGAACCTCTCTTCGCTTCAAGGCCTTTTTTAAAGAAAATTTATTTGAATGTATTTTCCACATATGTTTATACATAGTGATTGTTTTTTTTTTTTTTTAGATCTTATACTATGTTTTTGCCATTTGACAGTTTACTATACTTCTGTTTACTATACTTGTACATTACTTCTATGACTCTTCAAATTATATGTATTCTTTCTATCATAAAATATGATTTAAGTGAATACGATAAAATATTGTTTTGTTAATTAAAGACATTTAAATAAAATGTTATGTGAGTTTGACTTTGAATTTCAGTGAAAATACATCATTTTCGTTTTTATAACCATTTTGCTAATTTGCTTTTATTTTTACTAAAGGGATATATTATTTACAAAATCTTAAAAACAAATTTCAGAAATCTTTTGTGGCTGAAATTCTAATCCTAAATATAAATTTTTAATTTTTAACATTTTTAGATTCTTCAAGATCAAGATAAATTTTATAATATAACAGTAAAATTGTGGGTATACAACAAAAATTTGTTTAAATTGTACATAAATTATTTATATATATATACGTATATATTTCATTCATTTTAAATAAATTATGAGAAGGTTAATGTTTCTCGTTTAGGTAATTAAGCAATAACGTGGCAATTATTTTGCATCAACATGACATTTAATTATCAACTGCATAATCTTAATCGTAATAGAATTTTATAAATAATTTTAATAGTAATAAGGTTAAATTAGATAGTTGCTATTAATTTTATTTGATTGAAAATATAATATTCGTGAATAACGATACACTTACGAAAGGTGAATAATTTTTCTCATTAAATATATTAAGCTGCATTCAATGTACATATGTAATATAACAAACCCTATAGCTTAAACTAGAAACAGAATACAGATAAGCGCGTTTAAAGGGTTAAGGTTATTTCGAATTGCAACGGCTTCATGCTTCATTTATATTTAGTTTCGCTTTTGCGAATGGAAATAGTTCTACCTCCGTGTTTGTTACATGCATTATGATCTTCATATTTACTCGGGGCTGCTGATGGCATTCTATTTATAATGTATCTTTCTTCTTCTGTAAGCTTCTATGCATCAAAATTTGTTGCATAAAATTAGACGCTTGTCAATTATTTTTAAATTAACACATCAGCTAGTCATAGAATTTCAGGATAATCATAATATTTGTAAAGAATTTTTATTATTATTGCAATAAGCATTCCTTTTTGAAAAAAATATCAAAGCTTTACCGTACTTACATTAATGTATAATCGTATTATTTTAGGAACTTTTACTAAAAAACAACCTATAATATAAGATAAATATTTTATTATAAATACTATCTTTATTGTATGTTTAATTTAATGTTTACATTTAAAACTAAAATGTATTATTTGTTCTGAAAATTTTAGTAATAAGCAATAATTATAATTTATGTAAAATTAAGCGTTTAATAAATTCAACATAGTTAATTCATTCAAACATATTGTAATTGAAGGCAAATCTTTAGTTAAAAACATATTTAATTTTAATTGCATTCATTTTGAGTCTTTAAAATAACATTTTTTATTTATATGTTTCAATAAATTTAGATTTAAATTTGAAATAAAAAAAGAAGAAATAATAATTAAAGTAAAAAATTAAAATTTAATTTAATATTAAATGTTAATATTATATCTTTATTATAAAAAAAATACAAAATTTAATTAAGTATGTATTGACGTTAATTTATTCTTTTATAGTAATAAATTTTTTAACCTAGTACTAGATACAGTATTGTAATTTACTTTCCAGACTATTTTTATAATAATTAAAGATTTATATACGGAAATTTCTAATCCAGACCAAGCTTCGGAGTAACGGTTAAACTATATGGTTTTTTTACCAACTTGGCACCACATATTAGTTTAAATACTGACCTCATCGCTTTAATAAATATAATTATTTTTGCAATACATTGTTGAGACACATATATATATCTATTCAAATTCTATTTAAATAACATCAATACACTTTATCACTATTTTTCTGTTATAGTAAAGTAAATTAAAATTTCAGAGTAAATTATAACATTACTATGAATTGCTTATGAAAATATCTATTATTTAATTTTTACAAATACATTTGCCAATGGCAAAATAATTGTTTGATTAAAATTATAATTAAAAAGCATTGCGTTTTCAAATACATTATAATATTTAATAATATGAACTTAAACGTATAAGTAATGTTTACAGTTACCGCACATTAGTTTTTATACATTTGTTTTATGTAAATTACTTAGTTTTCAAATTTCTTTTTTTTCTAGCCGTCTAACTTTTTGTCTTTTATAATAATTTTCTTGAACACGGAAATTTTTTGCATAATTAGGAAATAAAATATATTTTTTTATATAATATCTCGAATAAATTAAAAATCAAATCATGTCGCTAACTTTTGTGACGATTTATTTTAGTGTATAACATGAACGAGCATGTACTATAATTTTATCATACTGGTTAAATTTCTTAAAACTGTAATGTTCATAATAATAAATTTGTAAATTTATATTGCCACTGAAAGGTAATAAATTATAATTTTTTTTAATAATTTATCACGGTTTATCATATACTATCGAAAACAAGAAAAAACAAAATTAATATCCAATTTCAATATGAATTGTATCTACGTTGGAAGTATTTTATTAAATAACAAAATAAGGAAATAAATACCGTAATTGTACATTTTCTATACCTTCCTAACAGTATTATATTAATGTTAAATATTACTATACAAATATTTGTTGACATTATTTACATTCTTGCATTTA
Source organism: Kradibia gibbosae (assembly GCA_018907135.1). Classification (NCBI taxonomy): domain Eukaryota; kingdom Metazoa; phylum Arthropoda; class Insecta; order Hymenoptera; family Agaonidae; genus Kradibia; species Kradibia gibbosae. Next base: position 10,433,984 of record JACCHX010000002.1, on the reverse strand, counting down.
TGATAGATTAACAACATATTATAATTATTTTATAATTGTATCACAACTGCATATTTTATAAATGCAATATAATAATTAAAATATAACATTTTTTATAAATAAAACATTGGATTAAAATTCATTTATGCATAATAAATTTTATACTTTAATTTTTGTTCGCGAAATAGTACAATAAATATATTTGCGAATTAGTTTTTAATTAAAAAGCATAAAAAAGCCGTTTGATTTTTTTTATATCGCTAGCATAGTTTGTTTTTCATTTATAATTTTTAGTCTAATCTCATTGTAGGTGATTTTTTTACAATTTAAATCATTTTTTTAAGACAACTGTTATGAATTGTTATGGTGGGTAAATACTGTATACTTAATAAAACTTGACTTAAGCAAGTTGTTTCGTATTTATAGATGTATTTATAAAGTCAAAAAACGATTATACAATATTTTCAATATAGAGATCATGCTTGGTTATTAAAGGTATATCTAGCTATTTATTATAAAGTACACTAAATAATTTATGACTTAAAACTTAGCTTTAAGAATTTTCTGTCGTATCTTAATATAAACCTTATTAAAAAAAAACTACTTTCCAAATAAATTATTTTATATATTAAAAATATCAATATTCATGATAATTTAATAAAGAAATGAAAAATAAAATAAAAGATATATACTGTTACATAAAATCTGTAAGAAACTTCAATTTAACTACTAAATGGAGGAATAGATTAATGACCTGCTAAAGGTGGTCAAGACGGTGAATACATTGAACGGTTCAATACGATGGAAAGGTTAGCACGAATGGCAGAGTTTGCAGATAAACTCTATATAAACTCTAAAGATTTATGGAGATGTGCACTAAGGGCTTCAAAAAGCACAGTCAAGATGTAGATTCTGTGGATAATTGAGATGAACATAAAGCTTCATATATAGTTACGAGATAAACTATATAGCGATGAAAGGTGAATTGAGCAAGGAGAGATTTGTAGAGAGAATATAATACATAAGTATGTACTGGAAAATAACACAACAGTAGATATACCATATACCATAGGTTAGAAATGGAATTTAATCGTCTAATTGGTAAAAATTTTTATTCGCATGGTCAGCTTTTATATTAACACTAAGTTAGATTATTTTGCCATTGATTGTCACCACCTAGTATCAATGAAAGTAATTGGTAACTGGACAGCTTAGCGTTAAATTTTACATTAGGCACTTTACCTTCTGAATGAGAATATTCAACAGTAGCCACGTAGCGGGCGATCTCAAAATATTAAAAAGTCCCGAACTCATGTACAGTGCTTGTTTTAATTTATAAAAGTATGTTTTTAGTATTTGTATTTAAATATATTTTAGCCTTTGTAATATATCTGTAGCTATAAAAATTAAATATTAAAACAACTTATATTTTTTCATATTTTATTATAATATAAGTAACTTAGACATTGAAAAGCTAAAAATAAATTTTTATTAAACTTAGCATTAATAATAAACTTATAATAAATTTTTATGAAAGAAAATTGATTAAAAGGATTGAAAAAGGAATTGATTAAAAGGATACTAGCGACTATTTTTTATTTATTTTTTATTTAATTAAAATATTTTACATAAATAAATAATAGTAAATAAAAAAGAAAAAAAAGTGGTAAAATTTTTTTTTTAATCAGAAAAATATTAAAAATGTAAATTTAACTTGTTCTGTAAGTAATACGTTGGACAGAGTATTGGAGATAGTTTTATATTACTTTTGCAAATAGCTAATAAATTTGAAACTCTGAGGATTAATAATTTTTGAATAAAATTTTATAAATTATTACTAAGCAAAAAAAATTATTTTCAAAGCATGATTACATTTTTTAGTTAAATGTAATCATAATTATGTAATGTCGTATTCGTTTATTCTTAGTAGTTATTGCAAAATTGCAATATTTTGAATCTATTTATAATTCTTTAAATTAAAAATAGTAATACACAGTTCGATCCCACTGAATAGTAATAATTTTCAATTATTTTATAAAATTATCAATAATATTATTATTATACGTTCACAAATGAACATATAAAGCTCAATAACTTAGTGTTATAAATAAAAAGTTTAATAATAACAAATATTGTAAGTTTCACACAATACAGTTTTTGGAATTTCATTCAAAAAAGCGAAAAATACTAAAGCTAATAAAAATAAAGAAACATTAATTAAAAATACGAATTCAGGGTGCAACCTTGTAAAAAGTTTTAACAAAAGTTTAAATATGTATATTTCAGTACAGATTCCATCTTTGAATGATGTTCTACTCTTCGTCTACTTTGTGACATTGGACTACTTCAAATTAAAATTAGTTTGTACATGCGCAAAAGTTTTCCTTCCTAAGTTAATATTAGCATACTTTCAATGGCAATATAGGAAAAATAATTGAAAAAATTGAATAGTTTACAGGAAAATAACGGCCTAGTACATATTTTATGCAGCTTCCGTTTTAAATAAATAAAATACATAGCAGTTTGTAAATTAATTTTGTTAATTTTAATACTGAATTTATGATTATTTAACATATATATATATCAAAATATTTATTCTACAATTCTGAATAAGTATAACATACGTAATATATACGAGCGGCAACTTCAAACTTATAAATTATTGCACGCGTTTGACTGCTATATTTAATTTAGCGCCAGTAACACATACGCAGTTTCAATAACAAAGACAATTACATTTAGCAAATAATCACACTTAGTTGTAAATTAAAAAAAATTTAAATTCATTATGCTTCCCCATAAGCTTGAATTGTAGCTTTGTTCATCTTCTTAAAAGTTAGCGGTTCTACTTTATGTAATCAGTAGAAATTTAGTACACTGAAAACTAGTTATTTGCTTACAAAAAGTTGGAACATGTTTCTTGAACTAATTTTCAAATTTCTTAATTACTGTATATAATATTCCTTATAATTCTATTCTGATCTACAATATTTCTGATCTACAATAAATATTAGAAAAATTAAATATGTTTGAATTTGTATATCCTTGATCGTATATCATATTAATGTTTGGTTTTATTTATTAATCATATAAAAAGTATGTAATTAATATTTTGAACGATTTTCAAAGATTTAATGAATGAATATTATAAAAAAAAGCCCATTCTTTATTAAATTCAACTGATAATTAATTCCATGAAGTTATTAAAACAAAATTTTTCAATACTTTAATATAGAATATTAAATTATTTTTTAATTTTTTTTAAAAAAAAATCTAAATTTCAAATCCAATTTTTTGTTTAATAATACCATATATATTTTAATTTAATAATACTCATACTATCTAACTATATTAATGCAAAAAATTACATCATTTTTTTTTAAAGTGAAGAGAAGTATAAATATTAAAAAATCTATAAAAATATGATGCCATTTTTATTCAATAAATTTTGCAGTATTTAAGTAGGAAACTTAAACAATATTATTCTCCATTATACACATTTAAAAATTGTAAATTTAATGGTAAATCAGCGATCACTGGATCAATTTTGCATCTTTGCATAATGATTCATATTCTAATAGATATTTCACTCACTTCTACTATAGTCACGTACGGCTAAAGTGAATGAATGCAGAGACGCGTGTATATTTATTGGATGGCGACATCATGAACAAATTTTTTTTATGATAGATATGGATAGAATTTTCCACGATTAACAAATGTAGATTTTATAACATAAAACATTTTAAAGTATGTGCCTTAATCTTTTTTATTTTATATTCTCTATGCAAAGTTTCTTGTATTTACATATATATTAGTACCTGTTTATTTAAGCTTTTCAAAATTAGACTAAATTGGTCTTTATATATAATTCAAATGCATTGATTCTTAGATAACTAAATAAACATTTTATATTTAATTTCTCATATTTTTTAATTTCAGATTACTAAATTTCACTTTGCTTTAAGTTTCTTGTTAAATAATATTTATATTTTCAACAATTATTTATAACCACAATATTGCTATTCTTAGGTACATAATATTAAAATATTTGTACATAAATGATATAAATTTTCATTACTAGATTAAATTAAATTTAAATATTTATTATTTTATCGTTTAAATTCATTACGTGTTATTTATCGTTCTAAATGACATTAAAATGACTTTTTTTTAATGTAGAACATAATACGATAGTTACATTATAATAAAAAAAATATTTAATTTTTTTTTTTAATATTGTCAAATAAATAATTTTTAACAAAACTAACTATAATGGAGCTAATTATTTTAGATTTAGTTTAAATATAATTTTATGGTTTTTTTTTAAATTAAAGAAGACCAAATTTAAATTGGTTTATATTATTTTTTATTGAAAGTCATTAAAGTCACTGATATATTATTTTGTATTAAACTAGCTGAAAAAGGGATTGAATAGACAATTTTTTTTAAAGTATATAGATCTTTAAAAATATATCTGAGAAAAATAATTGAATGCTATTATTTTTAGCAAATAATTAACGAGCTAGAATAACTAAATTCTTCATGTGTATATTAGAATTATATATTACTTAATTATAGTGTACTTAATCATCATACAAATGTACCGCTTGCATGTATTGGTTCTCGAAAAATCCAAGTTGCTTTTTAAACTAGTTCTTTAAAACTTTACTAAAAATATAAAATAAAGAAAATTGATATATAAGGGTTATATTTTATACTACTAATATGATATTAATTTTATTACATATTTAGAATTAATTATTATACGAAAAGTAAATTCTTAAAAATTTTAATACATTGATAAATCATACATTCAATACATGTTAATATTTATTATAATACTTAATATGTAGGTATAGTAATTATCGTATACTACAATAATCTGTCAGAAATCAGAAATGAAATATTTTAGATTCCCACGATTTTAGATAATTTTTACAATATATATATATATATATATATATATATACAATGTAAATACTTTTTATAACACTTGTTATAATGGATTAGTAGTAATAAAAAAAAAAATAAAATTGGAATCTAAAGTTGTATGAAAACATTAAAAAAATATGAAATAAACCTAAGTAATTTTAGTAGTATGTAAAAGATCATTAATATACATATGTATATTGTTAGTTATTAAAACACAGTGTATGTATTTAAAAATACAAAAAAATCTTTACATTTCATAAAAAAATAAAAATTATAGTAATAGTGATGGAAAACTGAAACTGTTCCGCAATTCAGTGTAGAAGTGTTTTATATCTTTGAATCTGTTAATATTACATAAAATTTTATCTATATAATAATTTTGTATTCACAGTAGATTCAAAAACAAAAATATTACTAACTAAAAAATGAGGTCTACTATCAAGTAATTTGTACATGCTGATTCTTGTAATTCAGTTTTTAGTTTAAGCCTTTAATATTAAATATATATATATATATTGTAATTATAATACATATTTTATATATTGTAATACAAAGACTTCATTAAAACACTAAGACACTAAAATAATGAAATCAATAATATTAGTAGATATTTTAAAGTAGTTTTTTAATGTTTGCTTCAGTCATACAGGGCAACAAAAATGATGAATTACGAAAAAAGACTTTTAAAAATTTCTTAAGTATTTGTAGAATATCTATCTGTATTATTTGCTATTTTTTATTACAATTTTTATGTAAAAAAATTCACATTTATGTTATTTTACAATAAAATTCACAGTGTTCGATGTATATCAATTGTCTTTTAATGCTGCACTACACTTACGTACATATGTTTAAACTTAAGACCAAAATTTAATAAAAACAAAAATTTTACGTAATAAATTTATTTATAAATATTAAATATAAAAGAACTATCGAATATAAATATTAAAGAATTATCGTAAATATAGACGAAACTATTTTTTACCGTATGTTTCTAAAGTAACTTTTTAATTCATAATTTCTTCCATACATCATGTTATTACTGGATTAAATAGATATCTTTTCAATTAAATTATGCTTTTTTTATAATTATCTCTCTTCTATTTATAAGTGTTTATAATATAATGCAGAATAATAAGTTTTTCTCTTACAACGTTTATTTTTAATATAGTTTAGATATAGAAGGACGTATCTATTCAAATAAGCCTAAAAATAATATGTTGATTTTTACAAAATTTTTAATTTATATTTCTTTTTTTTATTTTCTTCAAAAATTTCTTTTTAATTACATGATAGTTTTAATAATCTATTTCATAGCGTTTAATAACCATATTACAATTTTTGTACAAACATTTGTTTTTAATTATGTGACTTTATGTTTTAAAGATTCATTCAAGAAAAACACCTAAATGTTTCAGAAAATTTAGTTCAGTATTTTTAATACTTTACATTTATATTTAATTAACATTTTTAAATTATATTATAGTATCTACATTAGATATAAATTAGATGATAACATTAAAAAACATATTTAAGTCATTATTTAAAAAACAAATCTCATTACACTATTTAACTTATAAATTCTTTATCTACATGATTATTTATTACTTTATTGCATTTATGCATACTATTGCTTCTTAATTATAAGCTTATTGTAGCTTTAATAAATATTGTATACTATAATGCCCTTCTTTGTTAATAAACTAATGAACATAAGATATAAGAGTCGGCCGTAATGCTAAAGAAGTTTAAATATAAGGGGGTCAGACGTTCTTAATGAGAAATCAATCTTCGAGTGAAAAAAATATAATGCCAGAGAGTACTATTTAAGCTTTACGAGGTCTAATTGTAACATCAATTGACGTCCAGAGAAGTGTAAACTGAACCCCAAACAATAGTCAGCATATATCTTCTAACCTTGTGAAGCTATTTGCTGTAGAAAATAAGTGGCCACGAATTCAGTGATACAAAAAAGCCGCAAGTAATTGGTTGTAATTACATGGACGAAGATATAATTTTATCGTTCATTGGGTATCAATTCGATTCTGTAGGACCAAATACCTTCACATGAACGATGCGATTCTTTTTTATTTTAATAACTGCTATTATCGACATGAATCCGAAATATCTACAAGGTTTAAACATTAAAAAAAACGATCCAGACGATGAACTTTTTCCAACTGAAAATTCCACGCAAGTTGCAAAGTTTTTTTATTCTACCAAACTTTTATGATACAATTTTGATTATTTAGCTAATGACTGATGCCATCAAATGAGTTTGGAATAAAAAAATATTCAATAAAACTGTATATGTTAGAGGAAATATATATAAGAATAAAAGTTTTTATGAATTTAAGAGAAAACGTAGAATGAAATATGTTTCGTATGTGTATATTTGTTAATAAATCTTTATAGTTACAGTTATAATCTTAAAAGGTTTTAGTTGTCTTCTATTAATCATAGTTAATAATTACTATTTTTGTAAAAAAAAATTTATTAGGAAATAAATTTTATTCATTAATTTACTAAATATATAAAAATTTTATTTAATTCATTATTTGCTATATTACGATAAATTCTGTTATACATATAAAATTTTAACAATATTTCATTGAATGTATAATAAATGTATTTCAACGTAGTTAAATTAGTATTTTTTGTTTCTACACAAGTAGTTTTACCTGTAGAATACTTATGAATCATTTATTTATCAACTTAATATATAAATTATTTAGTTGCGTTCATATTAAATGAAAATTTTTGAATTTATCATTAACCATTTAATATTTTTGTTTCGTTTGAGAAATATAGAAAAACAACTATTTAAGTGGTTTTGAGCAATAGCAGGCTGACTTGATAATTCACACTTTTAAAATGTAAATAAACCAACTTGATAAATCGAGAGAATAATAAGAAGATCATTTGAAAAAGGTTTTTTACAACCTTCAATAAAGTATAACAATATTGTATGTTCTTAACTAATACACGTATTATAGATAATTGATGTTAAGTAACTGTAATTGAATTGAAATTTTTTAATAATTTTATATAGTTTGTATTTTTCTTAGTTTTTATGTATTCTCTTGACTATACGAAACTTGAAGATAGTTTATATAATAAATGCTACTATTAAACGTATATAAATGTATATAACTTAGGATAACAAGCAATAGTTAATTGATCAATAGGATTTTAATCCTATGTAAAATAAAACGACTTTTTACATAATACATTTAACAAAATACAAAATCTTACAGAAAAACATTTATTTGATATTAATAGTTGAAAAATATATTAATAAAATGAAAGAAATGTAAAATGAATTATAAAATTTCTGTGGATAATTATAAAAAATATAACTTGAAACTTCTAAAAATATCAAACTATTATATGATCATTTTATTAAAATATGATTTATGTAAACCTTCTTATAACTTTTCGTATATCATAATACTTATATAAAGCGATTAAGATTAAATAAATATTGTCTAATTTTTTTAAATATATAGAAGTTGAAAAAATAAATTACGCTTTGTTATATATTTTTTTCTAGTATCTTTTAATCAATTTCACCTTCTTATTTTATTATAAGTCAGTTATTGAGAAATGTAATATATTGTTGCGACCATTTAAATAATTAAATTATTCAAGTTATTATAGGTGGATAGTAAGAAATTTTTTCATAAACATATACTGCGTAATCATTAAGTATGTGTAAATGTTTATTCCCTTTATTTATGGTTCACAAAATATCCAACATATTATATTTAGATTGATTTTAATAGAACATCATCCTTAATATTTAAAATAATTAAACGTTATTTAATTAAAGATATATATATCTTTATAAATGATATATTTGAAAATGTCAATTTAAAAAATTGTGTGTTAATTAAAATTTTTTTTTATTTCACAATAATGTAGGAATTTATAATCAATAAAAATTTTATGTACATTATTGTGATTTATAATTATAAAAGTTTGTAATCATAATATTAATTATATTATCAAGTAATATTTATAATTTTAGTATTCAATGGTGATAAAGCTTTAATTTTGCAAATGTGTATTATTAGTTTGATAAATAATGAAAAAAAATAATTTATATAGAAAAACTAGTCATAAGTATGTTTAATAAAATAATAATGATTTAATATTTTGTTTAGAAAAAATTGATTCCACGTCATCTTTTAAAAGGTTTTATAAAAGCCAATTCTGTGATGAATATAAAGACTAGCTAATTTATATCATGCAAAGAAATTAAAATGTATACTAATAATTAAAACTAAATAACCAAGAAACTAATCTTAGTACATAAAGCGTATTATGTATATTGTAACGTGATTTTATGTTTATTTAAATGAGCTAGTATCAATTTTGTTGTAGTTACTATATTAAAAGTAACAGAAAGAGAAAAAAATATAGTAAAAAATGCCGAACATTTTTTTTTAATTGTAAAGATAAATATCTTGTTCATCCAAGACTCCGGCTGAGAATAAATTGAAGTCATTAATAGAACTCAATAGAGTTTATAATGAAAGCGCGTTTCATAGTGTAAATAAAAAATATTTATATAGATTTAATGATATAAACTAATACAATTATCCTGTCATAATATAATATTTTATTAAAAATCATTTATGTATAATTAATATATTAACTTATGTATATTATCAGCTTGATAATTAGTAGTTTTATACTTTAATAATTGTTATTGGAATTTATAAATTTATGTAGTTTTATAAATTTATCGCGCAAATAAAAATTTAAAAAAATTTGATTCTAATAAGAGTGATTGAATAATACGTGGAATAAAATATCGTTGAATATATATCTGTACGTCCATATAATAGAAATAGTCTTTAAACGTATTTATTGTTTCAATTACTATCTCTGATGTAGCAAACGAGGATGTCTATACATTTGATAATGAAGGCTAATATCTACCAACGACAATTAATACGAGCGTATAGTTTTGTTTCATTAGTTGATTCAAGTATAAAAAAATAAATATAAAGAATGTAACATCTACATTGAAAATTGAAGCGTTTTATACATAACACTTTAACTTTTATTCTTATGGAAGCCGATGGATCTGTGTAAATAAGTTCGCCTTTTGCGAGCAGAAAGCCAATCAACACTAAATGTAGAACAAAGTGCTGCATCTAGGAGGCACTTGTAGCAATGCCTCAGCAGCAAATGCAACTGCATCAATAGAAACATCAGCAGAAGCAGATGCATCTAAACGATAGGAGCATCGGCACGGATTCGCCGTATGCGGTTATGCATCAAGCGCATATCGATGTCGTCGACCGACATAACCTATAAAGACGTAAGTATGAACGAGCGACGGATAAGCTGCCATCGTCACGCGAGCGAAGAGAGCCACGCGATTTGAGTGCGTGCGCACACGAGCAGCGTTTGGCCAGTCTGTTACTACTGGGCGTGCGCTTCGACAGGTGGCCGTCCTAGAAGTAGCGTAAACACGTGTGCACGCACCTGCCAATGTAGGGCGCGCGGCTCTTGAGCTCGTAATACATGAAGTCCTGGGAAGTGGGTAGGAGGGCAAGGGCCTGCTCGAGGTCGTTGCTGTACTCTAGACCAAGACCCCCGTCAGTGACCAGGGCCGCGAGGTCGAAGCCCATGTCGATCCCCGACTCCTCCATTATGAACCTCACTCGAAATCACTCGCTCACCCGCGTGCGCCTTACGAGCCTTTTCTGTGCTCGTCGCTCGATGTGCGCTCCGTGCGTCAGATACCGGCCGACCTGTTCGACCGATCTCTCTCAGGACACGAGGAGGCCAAAACGGCAGCGACAGTAGCGGCGATGACGTCCGCCGCAACTCCCCCACGTGACCCCCGAGGTCAGCGACGTCGCTCCTGGAGCGTCTTCTCTCGCGTTCGACCGGCTGAGAGTGTGGAGGAGCCCTGAGTGCGCACTACCAGCTGTTCTTTTATCACCAGCACTGAAAAAAAGAGGCGCCCTGTCGGCGGTGGAGATATGCGCGAGGGAGCCCCCCCGTTAAATTTCTGTTGAGTTTGCTAGCGGCATCTATGCCGGTGCACACAAATCGAGCCGCCGCGTCGAACTCGATGTCCCTCTACTGTGAAAACCCTTCTATTTTTCAGCTTTTTATCTACTTCGGAGGCTGATGCATATGATCTCTAGGGTTTCCATGCGACAGCAACCAGAACGAAGATAAAAACTTTGATCTGATCACTCTTTCCGTCGGTTTTATTTTATGCTCTTTATTCCTTTCCAATTTAATATAATAAATTTAAATAATACATCATAAAAGTTCCGTGTTATTTAATATTTATTCTTTACGATGGGTACGGAATTATGCTGTATTATCGGTTCAAATTTCATAGTTATAATATTATTAAATGAAATATATTTTACATCTATTTATACACCAGACTAAGAAAAATGTATAAATTGATAATTATATGACTTGATGAGCTTCAAATATTAAAACGAAATCTTCAGATAGCTCAAAATAATATTTCAAAATATAAAAATATTTATAGCTGAAAGCGACTGCAGATGTTGTGCGAATAATAAAATTTAAAAAAACGAAATGTATTGATTCATTCTTACAGTAAGTATCATTTTACTATTAACATAGTACAAACAAAGACAAGACTATTCATTTTGCTGTAAATATACACTCTACTCGTATTATTCCCTAAATCTCACACGTGAACAATAAAATCTCGTAGAATAAATTATAATGAAAACATTACAAAAACATCTATCTTTTGTACTTGTACTATACAGAGAGAAACAGTGAGAGAGAGCAGAAAGGAGAGATACTTACACAAATAAATCGATAATTTTCACTCTCTCTATCCCCATTCTATTAAATGAGAATTTACTTAAAGATTAAATTGATTATAATAGCTAGAATAATGTGAATTATTTAAATCTCCAATTACACTACTATCTTGATTGATTTTAATACTAATATGGATATTTGCGATAAATCATCAATTTATTAACTTACAGAGGTCATTGAATGAGTCCAAATATCATTTTTCATTAATATAACGATATTAGATAATAAAATTTTTAGTAATTATTATATATTCAAGTAAATATTTAATTTTTAAATACATTTTGAAAGTTATACTTGCATAATTACTTAAATCTTTTTATGATACATCATCATAAATATTTAAAAAATAATATTCAACATAACATATTTTTTTAAATATTTATTTATAATATTAAATATATATCCAAAAAAGTAATATAATGGTATTTATTGGATGTACACTTGAAAGTTTTTATTATTTAATTACTCAACCATAATAATTACATAAAAAAGAATTAGAATTTACAATAAAAAATTTTTTAATTGAATATTTATTTATGGGTTTATTATATATTATTTAAAAATTTCTTGTATGCAATCATAAGTTAATATTATAAATTTTTACCAAAAAATCGTTTAATGTTGGTTTAAACAATGTTTAAATATTTTAAATAATTCTCCATATTTTTTAATATAATACAAAATAAAATTTAATTATTGACATGAATAGCAAGTAGTTGGAAAATATACTACCAAAAACATGGTAAAGGAAAAATATATTTCTAAGGAACTCTTTAGAAATGAAAATGACTGCATACTGACTTCAAAAGGTTCATAGGATATGGATTCAGTCGCTACGAAAGAGAAAAGTCTTTTACTTATATGAGATGCATATTTATGTGTCGACGAATAATAATAATAGAGACAAAAGTAGTAAAAATGCCTAGCTTCAGGGCTTTGGAAATGTGGAATACCGCTTCAATGAAAGAGAACTACGAAGTTACGAGTTATTTTTTTCTCTCCGAAATATATTAGAGCAAAATGCACATTTTAATGCAACATAGATTCCTATTTTAATATCTTAATACATCATTTTTTGAAATACCTATATGGTTAATATCATTGAAAATTATAGTATTTATGTACCTTCATAAAAATTGTAAAATTTAAATTGATAAGCCATTGCTTACATTACTATCACGATTGTTCCTGAAAATCCAGTGTCCATAATTCATAGAAAAGAAATCATCGGTACATTTGTCCAAGTTATTAATACTCACGAATACGCGAATATGTACGTAATGTATTTTTTAAAGCGATTATCAATATATAAAGTATGTATGAAAGTTTCTTAATGTCCTCGTACAACTGTACAAATATAGATTTTAACATATAGATTTAATGAAATAAACTAATACAATTATCCTGTCATAATATGATATTTTATTAAAAATCATTTGCATTTAGCTTTTCATTGTAAAAATGAAGAATAGGAAAATATAAAATACTCACATTGTTTGAAAAACATATATCAGTTAAAAATTCGATGTTAGTATATTTATTTTGGTTTGTTGCTTATTTTTATTAAATATTTTTTTTTGTTTTTATTTTTTTTATTAATAATACTCATTACCTTTCGGCTTAGGAGATCGTAAATAATACACTATATTCTTACATTCAATAATCTAAGTTCATTAGTAATTCATCTTAACTAAGTTCATTCATCAACCTAACCTTATATTGCTTCTTACTGGCTCTGTGCATTTTACTTTTCGTTTTTGATTATCTTCATCTTCTCCAGTCTAGATCCTTTTTCATCCAATATTTCTTTTATCTCCTTTATATTACTCATATCTCCAAACTCTACCATACACGATCTATGTCTTCCGCTTCCGTCCTGCAAACTCTGCATCTTCTATCGTCATCCAATGTTCTCTTACCCTCATTTGATTTCTACATCTGTACCTAGTAATCAAGTTCGTATTTTTACTCTTCATCCTACCTTTCAGGTACCTTAGCAGCTGTTCTGTTCTGTAATAACTGTCTTGTACAACTTTAATATGTTTGCTTGCATTGACTATTTTTCTTCTCTCCTGTTTTATCTTCTTATTTACAAACTCCATTTGTTTTTTGCTTATAGTTTTAAAAGAATTGACAAATAAATATAAGGTCTAAAAATTTGTTTATTTAAATCAAAGAAAATTAAAAAAAAAATTTCTAATTACAAAAGTTTATCACAAAGGTTTTCAAGACTATTATATATTGAATGCAATTTAAATAGATTACAATTTTTAGCGAGCATTATTATGTTTTTTATAATTTTTACATTTATAATTGTTTATTATTGAATGATTAGCTAGTTATAACGATTCCAAATTTTATTACTCAAATATAATCCAATAGTCTGTGATGAAAAGTTACGAAAAGTAAAAAATTACAAAAGTTCCTTATTATGAATCTCACGCATGAATCTCTTTTCTTCCTCTATTTCATCTCATACACATTAGGTTACACATCGCAATAAAGTCACATCACATGTTGAATTGCACTGATGAAAAAGTAACGATGCGGTAACGAAATCAAGCAAACGTCGTCAAAATCAAAATTTCAAACTCAGCAAAAATCAGGGGACCCACTACTTGTTTAATCTTATGAAACAACATGTGCATGCGGAAAAAAGTGGCTGGAAAAGTGGCTTCCGAGGTCTGCGACACCTCAACGCATCTCACACGAAAAGTATGGAGCTTATCGGGCGGCCGGTTTCCTCTTGTCTCTTAATCTACCTCATCGTTGTCGGGGAGGTCCAGAGCAGGCTACCAACAATCATTTCTGACAAATTCAACGAGTACTGGCTTGTTTACAAGGTGATGTGTATCATCCAGACAATTAATTACCGTTGGGGCACAGATGCCCTTGAGAATACATCCACGACTTAGAACTAGAATTGATAATCTGTCTAGGCTTAGTTATCTCAGATCAGGTTTTTTTTATTTCAGTGCTTTATTTATTGCATCCTAACGCAACATCAATGGATTTTCTAAAGGAATATATTTTCTAGGATTTATTTTAGTAGTTGAATATCACCATATAGAAATATTATCTTTTTCAATATTTTTCCAAAATTTACTGGTTAAAAGATTTTAAATATTCATAACATATATAATTAATAGTCATAATATATGAAAACATAATTTTACTGTAGCATGAGCTTTGATTAAAAAATATATTTCTATACTTTGTATAAAAAAATATATTATAGATAAATAATGTTGGTATAAATTAATATTTTTAAGAATATGTTTGAATATTAATAGTTTTAAAAAAGTTATTTTTCTATTTTTATTTTTACAGTTTAAAAAAAATTTTTATGGAAAAGAAATTAAATTGATATTTGATAGTAATATTAAAATAAAAAATTATTAAAATTGAAATATTTTAGAATCAATAATATAATTTGTATTTCAATTTTTCAATTGTATAATACAAAATTTTTTACAAATTAGTTATAATTATTGCGTATAAAATATACAAAAAAAATTACAAAATTGATATATTGATTTTCATTTTATTCTTTTTTTTATATAGGTATATTATTAGAATCTGTTGATCAGGTAGAATATTTTCAGTATTATCGAGTCTTATTTACTATATAAACGTTCAGAATAATCCTTTATTGTATATATATTTCTCTGTATCCATAAAAATTAATTTTGCGTTTAAAATTTTAAGTTATTTATAGATATTAATTTAATAATTTCAATACCTCCATATCTGGTCAGATTTTTTTGATTTATATTCGATACAAATATTGTTAAATGAGCAAATTGTATTAAAAATTATTGAATAATAAAATTTTTTAAATAAATATTGGTATAAACTAATTGTATAAAATAAAATATTAAATAAAGATATATAAAATTAGATATTTATGATAAGCTTTTTACAGCTAAATTAAAACTTTAATTTTTGAGAAATAAGACTACTTTCATAATCAGTAATCAAACTTAATAATTTTACGTTATTTTTTAACTAACTATACTAAATTACATTAATAATATTCAGTAAAATAAAATTTTAGATATATTAAAAAGTTTTTGCAAAATAAACCTCTAATTTAAACAATTTTCTTGCTAAAAATTTTATAAATGAATTAATTTCGCAATATTTTTCATGCCTATATAACAACATCAGAGATTTTTTAAATTATAATTTTTGAATAATTATCATTAACATTCAAAAAAACAAAAATTTTTTAAAAATACTACTACATCCCCTTCCCTAAACTTAAATGAGAACAACAATAGAGATTTTTTAAAACCATCAAACATGCCGACCTAGATAATTATGTCCCCCCTGTACTATTTCAAGTAATATACGATTTACATTTTAGGCATACCTCGCCTAAAGACGTACCCTTCCTACAGAAAGATTTTTTTAATTTAAGTATAATAAAAGAAATTTTATTATTCGTTAGGGAGTATGTAATTATTCTGCCTGCTCATGATAACCGTCTCAGAATTTCTGAATGGCAGCCGCTTACATCATAATTTGTAATACATATAATAATTATGAGATAACATAGCAACTTGGTATAACCACATATGCGTACGCCAATTAATCTATGCCTATCTTTTATGCTTTTTGTAATATATAATACGACCTTTGTTTCAATTACATCTATATTAATTCGTCTAGGGAGTGATCAATGTAAAAAAATCATTTTTTTAATTTAAGTATAATAAAAGATCGCCCGGGGCGGCGACTTTTAAGTATATGAAATTTTATTATTCGTTGGCCATTATGATTAATTATTTTTAATATTTGTTATTTTTAATAAATATATAAAAGTGTTGATTATAAATTCCGTGTTGATTATTTGTAATTACGCTTCTGAATTATGTAAATAATAATTATAATAATTATGTAACATGCTGTAATATATTAAAGTAATATTACATTAAATGTACGAAAACTCAAGTAATTATTATTTTCTTTTACACTGCCCCCTCTCCCAATTTTTGGCTTGCTACATTCCGGTGTAATTTTAAATATCATAATAAATGAAATACCGAAAACTCAATTTCCTCGCTAATATATCCTTGGAATTATAATATCATAATAATATTGTAAACTATTATTAGGGAATAAATTATTAGGATTTTATATGATTATTGCAAACATGGATCAATATGTTTTCTACATTGAAACCTCTGGTATTCTTATTTAAAAATTCTTTTTATTGCTCCCTAAGTTATGTACATTACGATGACATTTTTCCGTATATTATATCTTTTGACGTCCGCATTATATTTTTAAATTATTACAGAATATTTTTCAATTTTTGCATTGCTCAATCATTACAAATATTAAATTAAAAATATAAATAAGCATAATACAAGCAAAACCATTTACATGATGTATATAGGTTAAAAATGAAAAATTTAGTATTCAGATATTGTAATTTTGATCTATTTATTTGGATTACAATAATGCAACGAAAATTTTATATTTCTATTGAATTTGATATAAAAAAAAAGCAAAACTTAAAATGATAATTTTATCTTTTGTTTTTATCTCATTAAATTGTATAAGGCAATAATAAATTATTGTAATTTTTGGTATATTATATCATTTCACCAATCATCATATCACCAATATTTAGTAATGAAAGTGTACGTGTTATTGATGAAGCTTTTATATTGCACTACTACTAATGCTAAAAAATGGTTATTCGGAAATCTAACAACTCAATGAAATTTTTATTACATGAGGTTTATACAAAAAATTTTGTATAAACCAAATATAACAGTGTTTTCCCTTTCCTTTACGTACCGAGATCAATTAAAAAATCTGTATTTTATTTTCGATAGCCAAGCGTAGATTGACTCGAATCGGTTTACTATACTGTTAGGACAGTTGCATGGGTAGGATATATACTAAATAAAATATCTGCAAAGACTAATCCTACTGTGGATACATCCTCATATTGTATATAAAGATTTCATGCACGCTTTTCTTTTTACAAGGTGTTATTTCGTTATAGGTTTTAACTTATAAAAAAATCAAATGCAGCAGCAATTACGAGTATCTATATATTTATTAGTAGTTAAATCATAGTACTTTAATACGTAGATGACATTTTATTTTATTCTTTTTTTATATTTTACTTGTTTAATTTAAGAAATATGGTAATTATATATGCTTTATATTAATGACATTCAAATAACAGCTATTAATGAAATATTTAAAAATATTGTGAAAAATTCTCAGTATCAAATAAATTTCTAGTAAAGCAATACTATTTTAAACATTTATTATTATAATTGACTTTTTTTAGTATATTAATGTATTATTTATCTTATTAAAATAAGAATGGAATCACTTCCTTTCCATAATAAAAAAAATTGTTAGTATTTTTTCAATAGAATGTTGACATTTTTATACATTAATTACAGATCAGCAATCAGCCATTGTATTTTAATATAATTTTCTGGAGCTGAAAAGTGATAAATTTTTTTTTGTAAATGCATTGATTTAATTCTAAAATCTCACATCATAAACTCAGTAACTCGCGATCTAGGGTATCTCGAATTTTAAAAATTTGTTCATGTACATAGCGCAATATCGATTGCCACTCTAGATTTTAACAATCTGACAGGTGAAGCTGATGCCGAGTCTTCGGCGGCGCCTTGGCAATGATGAAATGGTAGCTGGTGTCCTGCAGGATCCGCGACTTGTACCTCGAGAGCTTGACTGGCGTGAGCGAGGCTTCATAACACCGCCGGAAAATCAGCGGGACTGCGGCAGCTGTTACGCATACAGTATCGCCGGCAGCATATCTGGACAAATATTCCGGCGTACGGGCCTCGTGGTACCATTAAGTGAACAGCAACTCGTCGATTGCAGTACAGAGACTGGCAACCTCGGATGTGTTGGTGGCTCTCTCAGGAATACGCTGAGGTACCTTGAGTTGGCGAAGGGCCTTATGCTTGATCGCTCCTATCCGTATACGGGTCAGGTTAGTTTAGCTTCGTTTTTTCTTCGGCTCCTCGTTCAAGAGATTATCTATAAGTACATTACAGAATAAAGATTCAAATATATTTTTTATTATACTTTCGATTATTTTATTTTGTATGAAAATTAATTATAAAAAACTTTAGAAATAACTTTGGAAATAATTCACATTCAGCTTCAATTAGTTCGGTTAATACATACACACAGACGCGCCCGCGCACAACATATAAGAGTATATTTAGTACATACACAAACACACATATATATATATATGTAATGTCATATGTAATGACACTACTATATGTAGTGTCTACACAATAATAATATATCTAGTAACGGAGTAAGCAAATATAAAAAATTAAATAAAAAAAATTCAAACTAATAACTTTACTGAAAAAAAAAATTTATGTAGTCAAGAAAATTTAAAAATTTAAAACCTCTTAGCTTTTATTTTAAAATTCGTATTCGTACGAAATCATATTTTTGTAATCACTTTTTATTAAATATCAATTTTTTTACTATAATTAAATATATTTATAGGGAAATTTATAAATAAATAATATTAGAAGAATTCTTCTTCATTTCGCATTAGTTACAATATTTAAAGAAGTCGAATTTATCTTAATAAAATTTAATGCAAAAACATTTAAGATTTAAAACTTTATATTTCATCAAACATTTTACAACTAAATGTATTAGTATCCATCTAACTTTAATAAATACTAATTTAAAATTTTCATTTAAAGTTAAAACGAATACATTCCATTTAATAATATAATTAATCTTACACACATTAGTTCTACCCTTCGATAAAACTTAAAAAACTCATTATCATTTCATATATCATAAATGTATTCCTAAAAATATAAAATTTTTTATAACGATAATTTATTTATTCAGTACAAGGATATACTTAAACGTAATAAAAATAAATATTAAATTAGAATGAAATTTATTAGTAAATAATTTATTCGAATTCATAACATATAAACTCAAAATTTGAAAAAAAAATTGTGGTTGGTTATAATTGCAGTAGACCTCTTAATACATTTTAAGGGGGTGTGTTAAAATATGAGATAAGTATTATATGTATGAAAGTGTCAAACAAACTTTTATTGTATGCCCATTAAACTGAAGTTGATTTAATACCATAATTTATAATTGTATTAAGAAACTCTATGTTCAATCAGTAATCAGATAAAATCAGTAATAACAAATAATTACAAACTTTACAGTATTGAGAATGTTATATTGTGTTATAAGTTTACAGTATTGCACAAATTATAAAAGCTAAATAAATTTCAAGTTACTGTTCTAAATGTAAATCATAATAATATTGTAGTAGTAGTAGTAGCATCATCAGTTAATTAATAAAAAATAATATTTTCCACAAGTATTTTTTTATTGCAGAATTTTCATGTTTCTTTAACAAATGTTGCTCATTGTAAGATATAATTAGCAGTTTTTTTTATTTATAAATAAAATCCTTTTGTACACATTTTATTTTATACACTAAGAGGAAAAAGTAAATATAAAATATCTTGACAATGCCATCGCTAATGTGAAAATTATTTAACGCTGTAGAAAATGAAAAAACCCGTTACTGTTTTGAAATTAATCTGTCAGTCATAAGAAGCTTCCCTGATTTTCCCACTTTCAATATTTATATGGTTCAATATTTGATAGCAATATCCATAATCAAAATGGCATAGTCATTTATTTCCTTTAAAGCTTCATAATATGCAACAGCACTAAATATAATTTTCTGAACCCAAGCAAGGTGCCTGTAAGTTTCAAAGGAACTTGAGCGTCGTAAACATCACAACCTGGGCGATTTTACCTGCCCGTGATGAAAGGTCACTCGAAGCCGCGGTTGCAACTATTGGTCCAATAGCTGCCTCAATTAATGCAAGTCCGAGCACATTCCAGCTTTATCAGTAAGTAATGACTGGATGTTGCGTTAAAACTACAAGCACCAAAATTTTATCGGCTTATCTCGTTTCAAGTGTAGAATGCACTATAATAATTATTATAATTCAGTTCTTTGTGAAAATTTTAAATTGAACATGATTGCGATTTTTGTTCTACTTATAAAATTTATGCTACTAACTTTTCCAACAATGAATCGTACATATTAATTTGGCATTTTATAACAAATTAAATAAAAGCTTTACATTTAATTCAAACAGAAGGTATTTAAACAAAAAATATAAATTCAAAAAATTTCGTTTTTTGAAAAATGCCAAATAAGTTATTTTATTTCAAACTAAATTTTAAATAAAGCTGTATGTAAAAAAGTAGCGGGCATTAATGAAAACAATTTTAAAAATTATTAGTAGTTACGCAAAAAGCTTTTTTTAATTATAAATACACAAAATTATATATATTCAAACAAATCTCAACAATTTTCGCCACTCTTTATAAACTTTTAAAAGTAACAAATATTTCATACGTATGCAAGCATAAGTGATTGTGTATAATAATTGAATACATAATTATAATAATTTATGTTTATAAAGTATTTACAAAATTTGTGAATATTTAAAATGTAAGCATTTTATTTTAAAAAACAAAAATTTTATTAAAAGATTATTTGACTACAAAGAAGCTTATCTATCAAATCAAATTATCTATAAAAAAATCATGTAAGTTAAGTTTTCGATAATTCTTTAAAGTGTATGTAAAAATTAATTTTAATAGATTTACCCTGAATGCTTTTAATGCAATCGTTTAAGTCAATTTAAATCAATTAATAGTTCATTTTAATAAAATTCTTATTTTTACATTGTAAAAATAATTTTTTTAGTTTTAAAAAATTTGAAATCATGTTGATATTGTATGTACGTACTATTGTAAAAAGGTAAAATTAACAGTTCAAAAATCAGTTCAGGTATCTACGATGATCTGGCCTGCTCATCCAATACCGTAAACCACGCGATGTTGATCGTCGGTTATACGCCCTCCTACTGGATCTTAAAGAATTGGTGGGGCTCTGCTTGGGGTGAAAATGGATACATGCGACTGAGAAAGGGTAAAAATCGTTGTGGAGTCGCTAATTATGCAGCTTATGCTAGAGTATAATAAATTTAGTTTTTTACATTTAGTCTGAGATTTTTTTATTTATGATTTTTTTACAATACACCTTTCCTGCACCATTTAATACATTTATGAAGAAAAATTCTACTTAATCATTATATAGTAAATTAATCAGTTTTATGGTTAATACACAAGTTTATTTATGCTGTATTACTATTATAAAAAATATTGAAATTCACATAGGTAAAAATCATGTCAACAAAAATTATATTTAAATCTTTTTATTTGATATATTAAAAATGCCAAGTACTAAAAAGTTAGTATGTAAAAATATACAACGGTATACATTTATCTACACTAACTTGTCGAAAAAGAAATTTTAATAATTGGTTGAAAATTATGTATATTATAACGCATTAGATTAAAATACATTATTATTAAATATTTAAATTACCTTAGTTATTTAATGTAACAACGTGAAAACAATTTCAAAATTTTTAAAACATTTTTGTATTTGCACGTCTTGTTTTTTTAATGCTTTTATTTTTTTATGTTAAAGAATTTTAGTATGTAAAACACATTTTACTATTAAAAAGTAATAAATGATTTTTAAATATTACATATAATTCGTAACAAATTTTTTTTTAATTAACTGTATTGCCTAATGTTTGAAGCACTGCCCTTTCTTATTAAATATGATCAATAATATTGCTTATTTTCATTTATTATATTAAGATTCAAGATCATTTAGAAAATAAAAATAATAGTATTATGTATTAAACCGTGTAAATTGGAACGCTTAAGTTTGCAAACACCATGTAAAATTTACGAGAAAGGGATCACTTCCTACAGAAAACTGTAAATCAGCTTTTTTTGAATCTTATCACCAGTGTATACGTACTGTACGTAATACTTCGTACGTACGTATATACGTACGTATAATCCTTCATACTGATGTAATCGAGCAGATTCCTTTCCATAGCTGCTAAGTCATTGCTATACTCTATGGATGACGCGACGAGCCTCTAGGGGAAGCGTCGCCTCGACAGGTTAGTTTTGCTACCTTTCGTATGTCGTTGACGGTTACTGCGTCATATATAGTAATGTCGCCGTTGTTGCACGTTATCAGCGCCGTGACGTTGTAACACTCTTCGGAGACTTTACCCGAGAATTCAACGACGATCTGATATTACTGAAATGATCATTCCGCTTGAACTTAATTAATGCTGGATTTTGCGATGAAAAGGTTTAACAGACTTAATGCTTCAATGAAGTTTCATTTGTATGTTTGCTAAATTGAATATTAGGAATAATTAACTCAGAAGATGAAATATTTAGATTTTTAGATTTTTATAGACGTTCCCAGTAATAAAAAATAATTAACATCAAATTATATTAGCTATAGTCGAACGATATATATTTTCCAATATATAGTATTTCAGAGGAATTCAATTTATGTTTATCTGTTTTAATGAAGAACTGATTTAGATACCGGAAAGTTCAGGCCCCACCGTAATATCCCTGCGACATAATTTTCGCGGAAATGTCCACTCGACTAGAACAATAAATCATGCCCGAAACCTGGTACTAACATGCAACGTCTAAACGCCTTCAATTAAGATTTACATTTATATCCACAAAAGTCTTACTTTAAAGTCCTGCTTATAAATCAGAATTTGAAATTCTGGGATTTAAATTTCATAAAAGTTAGAAATAGCAGTCATAAAAGAAAACATTTTTACTTATATTACATATTTAATAATTTTAATTCATATTTTTACGATATTGTAATTATTCTTTCAAATGCTATTATCAAAAAATTTTAAAGTGAAACATGACAATGTAATAAAATTATAAGTTATCCATACATATAATATACTACTGTATAAATAATACAAATAAAAATGCCTTATTTATAAAGCAACTCTTGTGAATATGATTTTGTTGAATAAGTTAAGGCCTCGCAAGACAGGGGAAACTCTGAAAACACCAAATTAAATTAACAAAGAACTATTATTCAAGTTTGGTTTCTGAAATTAACTTTTCGAAAAGTAAGTATATATTAAAGATCAATTACTGTGATAAGATTCACACTCGGATAATTTTGAATCTTAATATATGAAAGTTTATAAAAAATCTAGATTTAACTGCAAAATCTTAAATTTAAAGACTAATTCAATTTACATGCATAAAGATTTCAAACACTATCAATGCAGATACAAATTTTTTCTTTTTTTTTTTTTAAATTGAATACAGTAAGTACCAGTGATATGTAATGTTAATCATTGAAATTATTATAAAAATTACAATACTTTACACTACAATAATTTCCTTTTGATATTAGAGTTTAAAGAAATCTAAATAATTATAAAGTAAAATGTACAAACCATACGGAATACTACTTTATCGTTTAACTTAACTTTTAAAATAATAAATTCAATACTATACCAGAATTTTTAGTGATTTCCAATGGTAACGACTTCGACTAGTTCTATCATAAAATATTACGTAACTGTATATAAGAAATACAATATTCATCTATTATTTATTAAAAGCTTATAATTTAGTGTAATGTAATTTAGAAAGTATTTATTTATATTTGTAACATGAGCGGCGTGATTGAATTGTAAAAAATTGTGCGCAGTGAAACTTTTGAATTATTATATTTCACTTGATCGTCAGCTCTTGTTCGAAGTGGTTAAATCGTGCATTTATTTTTCGGTATTATAGATTTATTAACATTATAAATTAAATATAATATTTTAAACTTAATAAAATTCTTTATATTCTTTTTATTTTTAAGAAATCAACCCTTTTATTTAATATATATAAATAGTATAATTTTTTTGTAAAGGCAACTAAATTAGTATAAAAATGTATGTAATAAAATTTTGTATAAATGCGGATTATATCATAGAAAGATGAATTAAGAAAATATCATTAATAAATAATCTTTCTGCATTGACACCAACAAAATAATATGAAATCTGAATAAAATAAGAAATATAAAATCTAAACGTCTTAAAGTAATAATAAATAAGAGTTGAATGAAAAACATGTTTTAAGACTTTAGAAACGAGTTTTTACATTAAAACAAAAAAAATAAAAAAAAAAAACAAAAAATTTGTAGACTATAAAATGATGTATAATTAAATGTTAAAACTTTAAAGTTTTGAATACGTAAAATGTTGCATTCATTAATAATAATTTATCAATTCAATACTATGTTTAAAACTTGAAATAATTGGGAATAATACTAAAATTTCAAAATATTCTTTTTAAACAATATAAATATTAGTTTTTTTATTTATTAAATTTTCATTTAATTCATGCTATTATATTATTTGTACTCTAATATTTATAGCTTTCATTTGGTTAAAATTATATTTAAAAAGTTTTTCTGAACATAAAAAAAATGTAGTCTATCTTTAATCTTTGATAGATCTTCTATCACAAGTATATTGTAAAAATGAATCTATAACTAGACAATAATTTATTGTATCATTTGTAAAATTGTAACTATTATTCAGTTTTTTTTATAAGTATACTCTCAACCTATGGAACAAATTTAAAAGTGAAATTAATTATCACAATTTTTATTAAAAATATTTAAAAAATAGGATTCTTTCAAAAATTAATAAACAAATAATATAGTATTGTTGTTTAAAATGGGATTTATGTAAAATTGTTATAATTTGAAATTTTAGGCATCGTATAGAAGAAGCAAGAGCTACTTATTAACATAAAAAATCTTTTTTATATCAAAACAGCTTGTTTGTATATTTTTTAAACTATTTTTATATATGAAATTAATGTAATATATTACAAAATTTTTTTATCAATATTATTTTATTATTGAAAAGGCGTTATTAAATAAGCATTTCTGTACGCTCAGATAACATTAATGATAATTGGCAATAATTAATAATGAGTTCAATTAAAAAATATCCTTAATTTTGAAAAATGAACACAGTTAATTTATTAATATTATCGTGGAAAATATTAATTTACCATTTTTAAATAATTTAACTTTGTAATTGGATTTATTATTAATGAATCAGTTTCTAATCATTTTCGTTAAATATGTAATTCTATAAGATATAAAATAATAAACTTTATATATAATTTGATAAAAAAAATTTTTATTTTTCATACAAGCTAAAGAATTATGTACATCAATGGAATAATTATAAAATTCCGTCAATGTGTCAAAATATTACTAATTCTACAGATTTTCATTTAAGTTAATTTGAATATTTTAAATTAATCAACTGTTCTATCGAATGTCAATAATGTCAGACCGTCACTTAAAGTAACAGAAACTGATGTAAATTCTAGATGATTGAAGATTCGAGTTCCATTAAGCAGCTATAAAATGAAGTGAACTTTTTTGCAATTCTGCTTTATTATAATTTCTACAAATTCTATACGGCTTTGATAAATGGGGTCGATTTTATCACATACACCCTTCTCGTACCGGCCAGAGATACATACGTACAGCTACATGTAATTGTTCGAGACAGGCGCGTTTTATGCTCCCAAGAGATGCGTATTGAAAGCGATGCCATCTCGCGGAAATTGGGCCGAGAGAGAGAGAGAGATAAAGAGAGAAAGAGAGAGAGAGAGAGAGAGAGAGAGAGAGAGAATAAAAGAGAGAGAGAGATAAAGAGAGAGAGAAATAGAAAGAGAGATAGAGAGAGAGAAATAGAAAGAGAGATAGAGAGAGAGAAATAGAAAGAGAGATAGAGAGAGAGAAATAGAAAGAGAGATAGAGAGAGAGAAATAGAAAGAGAGTTAGAGAGAGAGAAATAGAAAGAGAGATAGAGAGAGAGAAATAGAAAGAGAGATAGAGAGAGAGAGAGAATTGGATCTCGACGAGAGCGAACCGAAAGCTGTAATTCGTATTATGAGATTATCCAAGCTCGAAATTCCCTGTGCCACACTATCAGATATTTCCAGAAGTCAACTATTTCCGATAGATAACTTTGTTTTATAAGATGGCTTATTACACTTATTTAAGACATTTCGCTTTCACTGAAGATATTATTTTTTAAATTAGTCAGTGAATTCACCAACATTTAACTATTTTGTAAGTATTAGTTATTCTATAAAAAAGCGTTGTTTCTTATATTTAGGTTTTATAAGAAATATTTATTTGTTATTTAAATTAATAAATATTACATGGTAGTAAATAACTTTTTTTCTTATAGTTAATTGCACTTTGCTATTCTTTCTGAAATCATTTGTCATATAAAATACAGAATTTATGCTAAATATTTTTTCCTAAAAAATCGATGTCCTGTAACCTCCTGGAAGTAACAGTTATTAATTTTTTTAAGATTTAAATATTATTTTCAAAGAAAATTAAGAAGTTTAAAGCAACCTATCTTATTAAATACCTAGCTTATTAAATATTCAATTCATTAAGGCTATCAAGAAGTTTTTTATTTTAATTATTTTAACTCGATATTGTTATTTTGTTTATAAATTATCCAAATAAAATTATTCTAGCTGTATAAACTGATTTGAAGCGGCAAAAATTTACTATATAGATATTTTAAAATATTTGTTACTAACTGTCTTTATTTTATTTTATAACAAAACAATGGATAATGTAAACAATGACAAAAAAATTTAATGAAATATTGAACTATCTAAGTACACCTGTATATTGAATTTTGCATTCAGAGCATTGCTTGATTTTGTAAGAATATGTCCATAGCAATGAAACGAATAATCTTGACGCCTAGAATTCTTGTTCTATCATTGTTGTGCTTTTAGAATGTGGATCATACAGCTGTCAACTATATTCAAAATGCCTAGACATTGAATGGGCTCAAATTTGCCATTGACGCCGGACTTGAAGATTGTACTCTCTATTAAATCAATTACCCCCTGCATTCGCAAATATCTACTCTGTATCGATGACAAGTGCTTTCCTAATTATATCTGCATTTTTAAAACAAAGTTATATAATTAGCATGCCTAGTTTATCATTAAGTTAAATTGCAATTAATATAATATATTTTTCACAGAATCTATCAATTTTAATATATAAATTTTGTTCGCATGAATATAATGAACTGAGGAGTAACTTGTGCTTTTCTGCTTATTTTTATAATAAGTTATGCAATACGATATGATGATATTCATCACAAAATTCTATTGCTGAATATTTTATCGTATAATTTCCGAAGCACATCGATCAATTCACCGAAGTACTCTGAGCAAATAATAAACGAACGTTGTTGAAAAGAAACTAAGAATATTAAGTGTATAGTTGGGTCATATATGGCCATTCATTTGCTTCCGATCTTCCTATTTGTGTGGCCTGGTTGTGCGAAAAAAGATTTACGGTCATGCACTGCATTTGGCGAATTCACATGCAGACAACGTCGGACCTAATGAAATTAAAAAGCACAGAGGGCAGAAGCGCATTGTTTGAATTTCGGTCTAGTTTTATTCCTGACGGTATGACTTTGTTACGTTGGGTGTTAATTGCCCCGTCGAAATTATATGCGTAAGCCAGATGTGTGTAGGAATTTGCTCATTGGTTGAGAGCTGTAATAATGTTGTGCAAGGCTCTCGATTTCGCGCGCAAATTTAATTAGTCGCTGAGATTGTAAAATCCATACTGCAGCAATTGCTATTGACAAAATGTTATGGGTCCTTCTACGATATTGCTAAAAAATATATCTCTTGGTTGACCTACTTGTTTCTTTATTTAACATGCCTCCTGAATACAAAGTGTCAGATTTTCTTTATGAAGAGTACTATTTCTTTGTTTCACAAGTACATGTTTACTAAAAGTATAGAAAAATGGTCTTTTTTTATTGCTTTATATATTTTGAATAGGGCATTATACGAAGCTTGAATGTATTGAATATATATTATTTCTTACCAATATACGTATAAGAGTGTTCAATTTACAAGAATTTAGATTGGAACGTTATTATTAATAGTGCATTAATTAAATTTTTTATACCTTGAAAAAAAATTTCCTTACTTTTATTAAATAATTGCGATTGAGTCTTCATCAGAAGTCTCACATATTATAAATCAGATGCTGAATGTTAACTTTAAGGCGTGTATAGATTACTCCCCTCTTCTCTATTCCATAGTATTCAGAAAAAAATAAGCCTGAGTTTTAAGAGCTTATCAAAAACTGCAAGAAATTCTAGCATATAGTGAATTGCGTATAACAAATGTGCACAGGCATAAATAGGGTGGTGAAAGAATGGAATAAAGAATCTCGGAGATTTATAATGTCCCTTGTCTCACACATCAGCCAGTTTATATCTTCATTCACCCACGTACGGTAGATAACAGGATTTTCCCTCTCCCATGAGTTTATTATCATTCTTTAACTCATTCATTTTCTCAACACTAATATAATAAAGCTAGCGAGCGAAAGCCAAAAAGCTTCTGGTGCATTTTTTTGCAGCTGATGCATTACGGATGCGGTAGTTATTGGCTTTATGCAGAATTAACTTTAACGCTTGACAGGACTACGACTTTCACGGTGCAGTAATTGTATTCAGATACCAACTGTACTTTATATATGAAACTTATAAATAAATCATTTAAATTATTACCAATAAATTCATAAAAGCCTTTATATTATTTTTTTATTAACTGAGAACTTAATGGATTATTATTGAAATATAAATTAATATATGACATTTTAATTTTGAAATAAATCAGACTGCATTGCATTTTGTGTTATTCACTTTAATATTATCTTATAAATGACATACCTATTTATTCTTGATTTCCTTTTATTGAATCAATTGAAAATTTAAACACTTGTTAAATTAATAAATGCATTTAAGTAATTAAAGGGTTATTTATTGTTCTACATACACGATTAAATTATAGTAAATGTTCTTATAACAGAAATTGTTATACTTCTAAAAATTAACGTATTGATAAAATTTATGTGAATCAATACATATATGAATTATTTATCAATATAAAAATTTAATGCTCTATTATTTTGTTTGTTTTAGGGCAATTCATTGGTAAAAATGAATAAATGACATCTACATAGTAATAAAAAAATAATTTGTTTTTATAAACTAGAAATTTTTTTATCTATTTCACATATGATATATTATATATTAGAATAAATAAACATAAAATTTTCAGATAAAAATTTCAAAGGTATCATTAATGGCGTCAATAATCATTAATGTCGTCAGAAAATGAATATATTTTAAATCATTATGTAAGTATCATAGTCACATACTCAAAATTAGGTTGTATACTATGATTTATGGTAGGAAGTAATTAATGTTTTATTTTTTAATTTCATAATCTTCTCTACATTTTAAACTTTAATACATTTTTATTTAGTCAATTTGCTTTTTCAAGATATTAGATGATGATTATACAAATAACATTGATGAAAATTTAGTTTTCTACCTATGAGGCTGCAATTGAGCAAGAACATGTATTTATTCATCTAAAAGATTAATTTCAATGTATAAACTTAAATAAGAAAACTCTCAAATACCGTTTCCTCTTCAAACTAATATTAATTATGAACTGAATATCTCATTACAAAGCTGTTCTTGTGCATAATAGTCCATCCTCTTTACGTTTATGATTTTCTCTTTTTTTTTAATTCTTGGCTAAATTTTAATACTATAAATATACATATAAATATATTATTATCTTTAAGATTTATATTTTTATCATTTATCATTAGGAATTTCATTAACGTATTTTTATTTATAAACATAATATAATTTTTCATAAACATTTTATGTTAATTTAGTTAATATATTTAAAAACTTTGATATTCTGTATTACAATAGTTACAGTGTTAATTTTATCTCATACATTTATTGATTTTTTTATTTGTAAAAATGGTATAAAAATTAACTGTCAGATTCAAGAAATGAACTAAAAATCGCGTATAATATTAATTCTATTACTTATAATGTAAAAGTCTATTTAATTTTATGAATTTAATTATGGTTTACTGAAATCGGTGTAAAATTAATCTTTAAATATTTAATGATAATTAGAGTTTATTTTAAAGTATTTATAATAATTTTAGCGCATAATGTGTTTTAATTTGTAAATTTTAACTTAAAAATTATTATGCTTATGTTTATTTTTAATAAAAAAAATATAATTTGACTGAAGTAATTCAGAATACAGTTTACGAGAAGATACGGACTATCTATAGATTATCTAAAAAAATCTTTTCTATTTCTTATAAATGTAACTACGATTTAATTAAAGCAGAACTTTTTTATACTGCTAATAATGAAATAATTTTCTGAATTCATTTTTTTATGAAAAAGATTAATTATAGTTTGCTTCCGACAGTATAACAACAGTTTTTAATTTATAATTGGCCTTGTATAAATATTACACAAATTAAGATACCTTTTTAGGTTTATATTTTAAGTATGTAAATAAAAAATTGAAAAAAAATATTAACTATCTGAAAATTCCCAGTATTTTAAGTGTGTGTTTAATAAGGACATATGTAATTGAATTTAGTCCTTTTTCATTAGTACTATTATTAAAATTATACTATATGTAATGTATTTCTTAAGGTAATACTTATGGAATATATAAATGATTACATTTTTTACATATAGGATAGGATAGAGCCGTATTTGATTGTATAATATGCGTATTCATTTTCATTTATTGCATAGAAGTACATACTTTTAAGGCTTTTCGATTTAGGCCGACGGTAATCTTCATTTTCGGATATCATAAAACGAATTAACGGTTTGCCCCGGTATCAGAAAACAACGATCGCATAGTCTGCACTGACCGTCGCTGGTATTAACTGTTAAGGACAATGAATGACGAAGTTAAGTTATGGTTAAAAGGTTCGTCTATACCTGCAGCGTCACCGAAAAATTCGATATCTTACAGCTGGTGATTTTAAATCTTGTCTTTAAACATCAAGATCAATTATTTTTAGTATTTTATTCTTTATAGTTGCACTGGCTATAGCAATGATATTTAAATTGTACTTACAATATTTGTATTCTTATGAGAATTAGTAAATTTTGTAAAAGCCTTAAATTCTTCTTTAACCGACATTACATAGTTAAATAAAAACATTACATTATATAAATGAGAAATTTATAATTAGTATACCTGATGAGATTCTAAAGCCATTTATCTATTTCAATTGTAATTTTTCGCTATCATTCCATGATTATAATATTAACACGACCTTAATTAAAAGTTACATATCATAAAACATCTTAAAAGTATCACAATAATTTTAATTTATAATAAATTTTTCTATTAATTGTTATAATAAAGTAAAAAAATACAACGTACAGTAACAGTCTAATTTTTTATGAAAAAATGATATTGTTAAACTATATTTTCACATTTATGTAGTGTTTTTTTATAAATTAAAAAAATGATTTGTAAAGCATTAATGATTAGAATACTTAAAATAAATAAACCATACAGTAATTTGTAATGAGACACAAATAGAATGTTACAACAATTCAATTATATTTCATATGTAAATATATTTAAAATATGTACAATACTCAAGTATGTATATATTTTTCCCATGCATTTCTTCCAAAAGAAATAGTTAAACTTAGCTACGAAAGCTTTTTTCATATTTTTGTATATATAGATACTAATACAATATTAAGAATTTCTACAATTATTATAATAAATGATTTATAAAAAAATTAAATTAACAAAATTAAATTAAACATATATTGCACCAAAATTATATAGCAATAAAAGCAATATATAATTAACAATTTTATTTAACCATACGAAAAAGAATAAAAATATTTACGATATTACATCATAATGCATGGTCTGCTTTAACTGAATCTTGCATATAAACAATCGTTTCACCAACTCAATAATTTTGAATATAACGTAGGTATTGCGATTGACAATGAATATTTCAATGGTGCAACCAGCAATTGCCAATAATATTCCCATCGTCAGCAGAATTAGATGTGGCGCGAACTCGTAAATTGTGATACTGGATGCGCTCAGCAAATCTTTACGACAGAAGGGTTTCCTAAACTGCCACCTTACAATTTCTCTATGTTTAAGACCGATCTCCGAAATTTTAGTCAATCTATAAAAGAAGAAAATATGCTTTCAATAAATGATATAGAGTACATTGAAAAATAGTGAAACCACGAATTGTCGGAATACGAATTCACGTTTAATAAAAAGATTATTTTTTGTTCTAGTATTATTACGTATTACGCGTTGTGATTTGTTTTCAAGATTTTTTTTGTTTTCACGTACTTCTCTGGTACAATTTATGATATAATAAAAAAAATAAATTTTAATAAATAATTAATCCATGTATTAATAATAATCGACATCATGATAAAAAGTAAATTAAAATAATCACCCGACTCTAGATAATTCGTGAAACGAACTATTATATTGTACACCAAAGGCTGTATGAGTTGGTTTGCCAAGATGAACCTCCATTAATTCGCATATTTCATGATTTTCGAACAGTTTTTCTATGAGCGGGTAGCTGACGTCTGGATGAGTATGATAAGCATAGCCACCTTTCTGAACGGAGCGAATCCCGACTTCTGGTGTTACAAAACGCTCTTCGATCGGAATTTTATTCCAAAAATTGTGATAAAATGTTTGTACTTCCCAGTTGTTCTTCTAAAAATTTTAAAGCAGCATTTATGTGTAAAAAATAAATAAAAATAAATTATTACAATTAATAAATAAATTAATTGCAATGATAATCACTTTTCAATATAATGTCAGATTAACAATATAATACTATGATTTCAAATTTTGTGCATTAACAAATTTTCTACTTAAAATGATGAATTTGAAATTTAAACTTACATTAAAAAAAAATTGTAAATAGACCATCCATTCGGATGATATTCTTAAATTCAACTTCGATAATTCGTTCAAAGAATCATTAATCTTATTATTGGGCTGTGCTAAGCGAGCTGAAACAACACTAGCTGAATAATAATTGTACATAAGCAAACTGAATATCATTATAAAGAAAAAAACAATACGAGTTGATATGTTTTTCATCTTTATATCTGTGCCTAATAAAACAAATACAATATATTAAACCTAACAAAAAGAATAATATTTTATTTTATTATATTTTATATTTGAAATAAATAACAATATTTTTATCCTAAATAATTTTAATATATCCATACCTTGCTGACATATAGAACCAATCGTCACTAAGTGTGCATTTGAAAGCGAAACAATAGTATTATCGCCACTTTCAAAGTAGAAAACTGTAGTTAAAATAACCACGCCAAGTACAAAAAATGGATACATTATGTACCAAATTATATTGTCAAATGGGCGAAATATTATTTTTGCCTTTATTTCAGATGATTGAGGGTTTCGAAAAATGAAGCATGTTCTATAATTCATCAAATGGTGTTTAAATTTAAATAATATTAATAATTTATCTCAATCCATCAAAGTATATATTTAAACTGTAACTACTTCACTCAAAAATATAAAAAAAACATTACTTAATACAAAAAAGAGAAAGTATTACACTTGTTAAAGGAAACTAAAGAATATTCTTAACCTGATTAACTTTAACTTTAACAATTTCTAACTGCTTTCCCCTTCGTCTATAATTAACTTATTATTAATTTTTATGAATATTATAAGTTTGGATCTTTTATAAAAATAGAAAATATGTTGAGAAAGCAATTACATAATATTAACCTGAGTACCCAATCTTCGTGTACAAATTTTATATAGTTACTTCTCTCCAAATTCATATTCAAAGGAGTGCCAGTAATATCAGACTCTTTTTTCTGCAAAGCTCTTGCTACTGGACCGTGTGTGTCACCGTGTTCCCATGCTGATGTCTCGGCAATATCCAAACTACATAAATTTTTAGCGAATGTAGAGCACAGTGTTAACATATAAAATTGGCGTATTAGCTCGCATCTTTAAACGTCTTTTTAATTTTTTTCCTTTTAAGGAATGTAAAATGTAAATCAAGTTGATGGTGAAACTAGTGATAAATGACGATTCACTTGTTTCGTCCGTATTTTAATCAAAATAATACGTATTCTCAAGGAAATTATGTTTCGTTGCTGGAATTTTTCAGTGCTCGAATAAGCATAAAAATGTTATAGTCACTAATTAATTTTGTTAAGTACATTCTTAAAATACAAAGTGAACCAAATTATTTTTTTAAGTAAAAACATTATTTATCGTTCATATAAGAAAACATAAACTTAATTAACGTATTATTATTATTATTTGTAAATATATAGTAAGATTTATTATTAGTTATATATGAATATAACGGATCAATGTTGTTTGAAAGTCTGAAATCAATGTGATATCAAATACTAAATAATAAAATACATCTTATTTAAAAAAAGCTAAAAGTTGTTAATGTAATTATTTAATAAAAAAATATGGCAAATACTATTAGCATGAAATAAATTTATTAATACAATTTCTCGTAGGTATTATAAAAATTATAAAAAACATGATGTTCCAGAAGAACAGAGTGACTACTAATTAACTATAGTCATGTACCGATTTTTTTGACACATTAACAATATTTTAAAAAATAACTAATTTAATACTTGAGTGACGTGAAATATTTTATATTAAAATAAAAATCTTTTACACCTTATGAGATATTTTTATAAAATATGTATAAAAATATGTATAATGACAAATGTATAAAAAAATGTATAAAAAAATTATTGTTGTAATAATCGAAAATTATATAAAACGGTAAGATTTAACACTGAACTTACGAGAAATTATATAAATCTACGAGATGTAATAAAATCTGATATCCGAATTTGAACCGTGCATCTAAACTTGCATTTGTATAATCAACCAGGTATTCTGACAGGGGCATTTCAGGCGACTTATATGTACACTGAAATTACGTTATAGATATAATATAATGTATTTATTATATGATTTAATTAAATTTTATTACAAATATGGATAGAATTTAGTACTTACCTGGAAGAACGTAGCTCTTAAGAGAAATTTATGCATATTCGATCTTCTATCAAATTTTGTCTGCATAAGGCTAATGATGAGTCCGTTTTTTTCATTCCAGTTACCAAGCATAGTAATATTTAAGTCCGTGCCACGTTCTTTTGATGTATTATATACATCATAAAGCTGATAATTACCGATACCAGACATCAACGCGATAACAAATTCAGTAACAAGCCCGAATGTTCGATCATCAACAAGGCTCAAAATATAATCGAGTTCAAAGCCTAATATAAGCCAATAATGTAACTCGTCGAACATTCTATAATCTGCAGCCTATATTTTTTTATTAATTGCATAATTTTATAAAATTATTCTTTATTATTAATAATACAAAATTGTATATATTTACGTTAATCTTGTTCAAAAGAAATTTGTTTTTAACCTTTTATCTCTACTTTTATGTTCTTAAATAGGTTAAATAAAAAAATTTAATTTTTTAAAAAATATATTATCAAATTTAATTTTTATAATATTTTACAATTAAAGTATGAATTTGAATTTCTTTACTTCAGAAAATAAGGAAACAATGGTTCTCTTGTCATAACAACGAACATCGAGGAAAACTCCTAATCTTTTGTGCGTTGTCTTCGCCATCAAACTAATTCTAGTGTCATTATTTAAATTTCCTAACGTAGTTAGAATATCCTTGCTGTTAAGCTGCTTAAATAATAAAATATCATCTGTCAAAAATGAAAATAAAATACTTTATTTAAAGAAGAAATAAGACTTATGAAAATTTATTTAAAGCTATAAGCGATTAAGAATCAGTATAAACTGCCCTATTTGGTTTTTTAGTATATAGTACCATCATTTTTGAAACTTATTTAATAGTATTGTCTTTACTTTGTTAAGATTAAATTAATACTCTTTTAAATACTTTGTTTAAGATATCTTTATAAAAATTGATTTACATTATGTTTTATGATGCCAGGAAAATATTATAGGTCAATTATTTAAATTTTGATGTGTTTGTTTACTAAGCAGGAAATAAAATAATAAATCCACGGGTTAAGGCTGTTATATACTATATTTGCTATCTCAAAAGCGACAGATATATAGAGAGAGAGAAAAAAAAATTTATATGCAAGTGTGAATTTTGAGTTTGTTTTTCATGTATGTTTTACGTGAGTTGGCGCCAAAAATTGGAAATGGACGAGTTTCCTGAACGAAGGAAATAATCTTATTGCTGCATTTTTGTGAAGACTAGTTGTCCGGATACAAAATTGAGTTTGTTCTTACAAAAAAAAACTTGGTTATAAGAGTTATAAAAGTATTTTGCGTAAAGACGATTCTTAGCTTGTCATTAGAGTGCATTGGTAACTTGAATAAATGCTCTGAAAGACGAGATTTGCATTTTAGACGGAACATGCATTATTACGAGAAGGGATTCAAGAAAATTTTTTTGGATTGCAGTAACATACTTATGTTCATTCGTTCACTAAGCTCCAAAATTCAATGTCGAAGAAGCAGCAAAAACAAATAATACGCTACTATATGTCTTTGTAACTTCTCTTCTTCTGTCCCTGTGCATATCATATTACTCTTTAACGAAAATTATTACAAAAATCATTTTTATGGTAATTTCAAAAAAAATTTTGAGTGAATGTTGTTTTACATTATAAATACGTTGATTTATAATGATATATGTATATATTATAATACTATATAACATTAAATATTTATATTACAATACCCTCTATAGAAGTATACATACAAATTAAAAGGGGAAAAGAATCAATTACTTAAGGTAAAATTGTCGATGACGACTTATTATATTCTAATCTCAAGAATTCTTTTGAAAACATTATATCTCAATTTTATTTTCAGTAGACTTATATTATAACACGATAATTAATAGCCATATAAAACATATTTATTTACAAATTTTTTAATCACACAAAAATAGAACATTTCGTGACTATCAGTGCCTTCTCTATTCAAACACTCATTTTATTATAATACAAAAACTTTGTTTGAACAATATATACATTCCAATAGCTAGTATTACAATAACCATGTAGCCGTGATATTAATCACAGAATCAAAAATTAATTGAAAAAATCACGTTGAAGTTTTCGGTTTACGTAACATTATATTACGGTTTATAAAATTTTACACGATTCATAATGTTTTAAAAAATATGCTATACTTATTAATTTTACTTTGCCATTGTAATCGAAAAATTCTGTATAATTATAATTGAATTAAATTTTGTTAAAAAACCAAAAAATTTCTTGTTGATACATTTTAATAAAAACATCTCTTGTATATCTATTGTGTAAGCAAATCATTTACCAAAACATAATGTAAAGGGAAACATATAATTACAAATATCGAAAATATTTTAATTAAATTAAATAAATCTACGATAGTATTCATTTATTTGTGTACCAGTAATCACAGATTATGTGTTTTTGATATAACTTATATCGATAATTAACTTGAAAAGATAAAATTTAGTAAAAAAATGTTTAAATTGAAGTGAATATATACGTATATTTGTATTATATAGTGTATATGAAACTGTGAAAACATCTTTACTTGTGCAATGAAAATACAAAATTTTAATTATTTATAAATTAATTTAAATTAGAAATAAATATAAAATAATTATATTTTACTCAATAATACATTAATGATATACTCAAAATTGTTTAAATCTAATTTATTTCAAATATTTTGAATATCGTTTAATAAAATACACTTGCATTCTCTTTTTTAGCAATACGTATTATATTTATTGAATAATACACATAATTAAATTTATCTAAAAGGAAATTATATTTTATTATAAAATTTTTCATAAAAAAGCAAAAAAAGTTTTTTTTATCAAAATAATATTAGTTGAAAATACATTTTTAGATAAAAAAAGCCAATAAATTTTGGGACACCTTGTAAAATGAAAAGATGAATTCGAAACTCTTTAAACAATATTCATACAAATAAACGATTAATTAAACTAAATAAAATAAACAAGATTTTGTGAATATCATTATCTTTTTTTAATGAAATATTTAAAAATATATAATTATATTTAAAATATATAATTAATAACATTTTATATACGTTTTAAATAACTATAACAAAAACGCTTTAAAATGTACAAATTTCTATAAAATTTATGTAAAGAAAAATTATGTAATAATTATAAAAAATTACCTTTATAGTTATTGCAAGAAAATCCAACAATATTTGAAACTTTTTTAGAAGAAAAATAATCAACGATAAAATTATTATTAGTGTTAACAGGAATAATTATATATAAAACAAAGATAAACATAAATGTACAGTACATTTTGTAATACTTAAGTATTTTTAAAACTTATTTCATTGAGTTTATACGTAATTGTAGGATTTTTCTTATAAATATTATTCTCAAAGACTAACCGATGCAAATTATATTACTTGACGTATACTCAATAGTCTTCTATTTTGCACATGTTTTAATTCATTATTAAAATCATTCTGACTCTAATGGTTACGTTTTTTTAAGTATTATTTTTTTTAATTTTCTGAGTAGAAACAATTTAAAAAATATTAAATTTTTTATCGCTAAATTCTCCTTTCTCAGGTGTGTTTATTTATTTATTTAAAATCATATACTCACATATATTTATATATTGTGATACTTGTAAAATGATTTAATTAGAATCACACTATAATGGTCATTTTTTATTTATTTTAAATGTACGTATAAAATATTAAAAAAAAACTTTATAAAAAAAAAAAACATTTTAACTAATAAATATATCACAAAAAAATCATAATTAATTCTGTAATTTCTTTAATGATGAAGTAAGAATTATTGTTGTCAAATATTTAATCTAAAATTTTAGTGTCAAATATGAATTCAACGTTCTAGATAACCCATTTACTTTTAGATCTTATTTTATGAAAATTTTAAAACAAATACTTTACCAAATATAATCTATAAACACTGACACAATAAAAATAAATTTCATTTTTAATGATTTAAATGTGCATTTTCATAAAAAATTAACAATTATGCATAAACTTGCAGAAGAAATACAATTTAAAAAATTATTAAAATCACTTGATTTAAGTGATTCAAGTGATTAAATGTAATTTAAAAAAATCTTTTTTTTTATTATCTTGTCTTTATGAAAGAAATTCGAAGACTAATAAAGTATTTATACTAAATTCTAACCATAATAAGTAATTTATTAACAGTAGTTTGTTAATTACATCTTATATCTTAATACAAATACCCTACTTTTGAAAAGCAATTTTTTAACACAAGTATTTATTTTGTTAGTATACGATGATCCATGAATCCGTAAATATCTCTACAAATTCCTACATTTAAATATATTATTAAATTTATGTTTTATATAGTTTAAATAAATAGTTCTCAGTTTTAAATTAAAAAATTTTTACGACTTCTGACATCTTAATTAATAATCTTACATGCAAATTTATCGTGAAATGAATTATAGATTTTCAATTATATCTTTCGATTGATAGAATGTGTAAATAATAATATTGCGATAAATCTATTATCTCCATCGTCAAACATCTGTTATTACTTAAAATTGACTTATTAAGAATTTACTCAAAAACTAATGGACTCAGTGATACATAAATATTTCAACTGGATCTATAGTCTTCTACTTTCCAGGTATGCCATGGTTACTATCTAGTATACTTCATGATCGATGTATTAGAACAAAATGAGAAGAAACAAATTTAGATATTGGTAAGATTTCTTAAATATTAAATATTTTAGTTAAAAATTACTAATTTTCATCTATATATTGTAAATATATATTTTTAAATTAGTATTTTTAGAGTCATCGAAGTATTTATCTTTATTAAATGTAACTAAAAAATATCTCAAACTTAAATAATAATTATAATTTATTCAATCAATAATATGTAGATGTATTTCTTAAAAAAAGATTTTATAATAATAATATAAGAATTTATACACAAAGATAAATGTAGATTTAAAATACCAATTTTGTCCGTACAAATTATATTTATATTTATCTATATTATTATGCACACATACATTCTACTATTTAAAATCATAAATTTCAAGAAATTATATATAATAAAACTAATTGTTTAAAATTCAAACTTAATTAAAGCTTCAATAATGAAATAATTAACAAGCAATCTTAAATTTAGACTAGAAAATTATATTTAATTTAATAAGCATCTGATTTTGTTTAAACGTAATTATGAATGATACCTCTTTATAAAAAATTAGTCAAATATTTCGATTGTACTTTCTAATGAAAAAAATTAAATAATTTGTTCAACTCGATAAACATATTTTATTTTCAGAATTATTTAGATACTTTGAAAATAATGTGTAATACAAATATTCCAAATGTTGTATTCACAAATAAAAATGTTTGCTAATAAACACATAAATTCTGGAAAATATCTTTTTTATTAAAAATTATCACAATATGTATTTAATATGTTAAACCCTATTATTTAGTTCACTTAAGTAATCCAAATTCAATAAAATTTTATCAATTACGTAACTTCAAATAGATTATTTTACGAAAAATTGTTTATGTTATTATAAAACTGTAAATACTGAAAATTAATTAAATTTCTCTCAATGCATTTTAAATAAGTTCCAATATTTGTTTATACTTTCAAATTTGCATATAAATTCATATATTAATAAAGTGAAATTATTTTTTCAGTACTTAAATCTTTAAAAGTGGCGGGAAATTATTACTTTAATGAGATATAATTAAAAAAGTATTTTATAAATGCGCTATTCTTATAACGAATTATAATGTTCATTATGGTCTAAATATGTAATGTCTTATCCATAAATATATAAGAAAACAAAACATTTTGAAAGTAAATTTATGACAACGAACATAATGTAGATAATGTAGATCGGATGCTTATACATAAAATTATTTCAAGTAAATATTAAATTCTTCAAATGATGTTTTTACTACTATAGAAAACTATAGCAAACTATAGAAAAGGTAAAAACGGTATCGAAAAATGACCAAACGTAGTAAGAAGTACGTGCGCCTGACACAAGATGGTCATACTTCCAATGACGTCGAAGAGATCGCCTGTATTTCGATGCCTAAACATTCACCATTGCTAGTTGTGTGGCTAATCTTGAGGCGACTTCTCTGATTTAATCTCGTTTGAATTTTACAGCTGATAAGGTTGCAGATGAATTTTGCATAAAACGATAAAGTTACAATACGCGGATTAATGCAAACTAAGAAGAGTTGAAGAAAACGAATGGTTAAATAAAACAAAGGTAAATTGATATTTTTAACTACTACTTATATATAGGGCTTTTTGAACATTTAATTAATTTATAATTTATTAATATGCATAAGCATCTTTATAAAAAAATTATTAATAGTAAAACCATTGTGCTTGCAATTAATTATTTAGTATTTTCATTACGCTAATCTTATTTTTTTAAATTCTTTACTGGTTTATACAAATTTCCAAATTCTTAGCCTTTAATATTTTATTCTTATTTAAACCTTCTTCTTTAATATTACGTATTAAATTGAATTTTGTATTCAATTACTGTATGATATAGCAGTCATACTAGTCACGTAATTTTCTTTTTTTTTACTATTCAAATAATAGTATAATCAAAACTATTTAGACCCCAATAACTATTAATCTTATTCGAATCGTTCTATATATATTATTTTTATGAAAATGCATCTAATTAGGCTTATAAAAATATCTTCTATTTATACTGAAAAAGTTCATAATATTACAAATATATTCAAGCATCTGTATATAATTCTCAAACATAATACTAAAAAAAAACTGTTACCATAAAAAATGAATATTTTAATTTATCAATAAATATTTATTTTAAGTTTTTAAATATATACTAATCAAAAATTATTTTATATATTGAATATTATCTTATTATATACAATATATATCTTTTTATACAAATTAATTAAAAAACATTGACTTTTATCTAGCGTTTAACATTTTTACTTTTAAAATTGGATGTAATTGATAAATTAATAGATTAATAAGATTTTTAACTTAATTTTCAAATACAAATGTACATATTAAAAAATAATAATTATTATTGATGAAATGTACATTAATTAAAATTAATTTGTTTAGAAAATATTAAGATTGTTTAATTATCGATGAATAATATATTATCATACTGATAAAAAATGCATTTAAGTAAATCGTAAACATTTAAAGTTTGTATTTCGTATGCTGCTATCCATAGATTTTCAAAGGTTCACGAAACAAATCACACGTGAACGAGATTTTGAGTACATATTTAAAAACGTTGATATCAAGTAATACTACTACATGGGGACGAACAAAATTTACTGTAATTTTTGCTCATCGAATATTATTATCGAGTACGATTGAAATATATTCCTCGGAATATAAATGCTATACTCTATTTTCCAATTACATTTTATATGATCTTCTTATATATAAATACATAATAAGTTAAGGCCTTTGTTAACTTATAAAAATCATGATAACCAATTGACAACATCATCATTATCCGAGGGAAGAGAATAAGCGCCAACCTATGATATAATCTGAGTAATATATATGAATAAAATAGAGTGTGGTATGTTAAGAAATGATCTAAACTGTAATATATTCTATCATTGAGTCG
This sequence comes from Kradibia gibbosae, assembly GCA_018907135.1. NCBI lineage: Eukaryota > Metazoa > Arthropoda > Insecta > Hymenoptera > Agaonidae > Kradibia > Kradibia gibbosae. Next base: position 10,390,528 of record JACCHX010000002.1, on the reverse strand, counting down.
TAAACGCTACTTATTTATCAGTAAGTACTAAATTTGTAATTTTATCCATGAATTTCAATACTAATTTATCTATATATTTATGTCGAATATTGTATTTAATAAATAATTTTTTTAACCATTTGTATTATTTATTAAAAAATTGCCTTTTTCTTAAGTTCTTAGCACTTCATTTTATATCTCTTTTCCGTATTATACTAATTCGTTACGCTTGAAATTTCTCTTTTCATGGTAAAATACAATAGTTGAAAGAATCATTCCGAATAATAAGATCAATAGTTGAGGTGCAAATTCATATATATTGACACTAGATGCACTAAGGACATCTGTGCGACATTGTGGTTTTGGTGATGTCCATCGGACTTCTTGACGCTTTCGAATACCAACCTCTGCCATTTTCGTAAATCTGTAGAAGCGGTAAGTCAACTGTATTTTATTGTTAAATGGTTTTACGTGTTTTGTAATTATTCATTTTTTGTATTATTTTAAAAACTTATTTAATTTACATAAATTTTTGTGAAAAATTTTTAATTGAGGTATGAAATATTTTGTGGCAGAATGTATAATAAATGTGTAGTCAATCAGAATACTTGAAATTTATAAGCAAAAAGTAGGCAGTTAGAAGAAAATGCATATACATGCTACTAATGTCACGTAAAAATTTACATCCTCACTCCATCCATTCTAACAATATCTAAATACGCACCCTATTCTCATCATGTCAATTATTGAACTGTTCGGCTTGAGGGCAAAGGTCGTTAATATTGGGTGACCAAGATGAACTTCGGTCATCTCGCAAATCTCACGATTGTCCCACAATCGATTAACAATTGGATATGCGACCTCCGGATGCGTGTGATAGGCAAATCCGCCTTGCTGGACCAACTGCATTGCCTTCTCTGGTTCCATGAACCGTTGCGCATCCGTGAGATATGCCCATCGCTTTGCATAAAAACTCTTGGTATCCCAGTCGTCTTTCTATATGATAATATATAACAAAATTTCTATATATTCGAGTGTAATACATTTATGAGTATTTTTTAGAATGTCTAGTATATTGCTTTAATAGCTGCAGAACTTTCATGGATTATATACAATTTACAAACTTAATGTAATAAAACTATACAGGTTTATTGATATTGCCATGTTATTAATGTCAAAACGAATTAATCTATACAAAATTTAATATACTATTTACCTTAATGAAAAATTCGAAGTAAACCATTGATTCTGAAGCCACTTTTAAATCAGTCCTTGCGAGTTGATTTAAGGAATCATTAATCTTGAAAATCGGTTCATTTAATCGAACCGAAACTACACTAGCTGAATAGTAATTACAGAAAAGAAAGCTAAATATCATTATGCAAATAAATGCAATACGAGTGGATATCTTATTAATTTCAATATCGGTACCTAATATCAATAAGAATAATTATTGTAATATTTAGTGTGAATTTATTGTTAAAATCTAAGTATTTTAATTAAATTAAAGCATTACAATCTTGGATATAGATTTATTTTGATACCTTGTTGACATATTGCTCCAAGTGTTAATAATATTACATTCGAATACCGTACAATCGCACTGTCCACATGTTCATATCGAAAGACTAACGCCATGCACCATACAAATAGTACCATAAGTATAATTAATAAATACCATACTTCCATCTCCAGGGGCTTTAATACTTCGATTAATTTGATTCGCTTTTTTTTTGGTTGTGGACTTCGAAATATGAAACACGTTCTAAAATTAATTTCAAAAGATAAGCCATTACATTGACATACTAATATTAATAATAAGCATAATTGGTTTAGTAAAATATATAGACCATTATATTCAAAAATTATGTTTAAAATATTTTTGAAGAATGAATATATACAGTTTTTCAAATTATAGAATCAAATATTTTTTTAAACAATATCTCTTAAAGAGTAATCGTAATTTATTTGTGTAATAAAATATAGAATAATGCACCTAATATTTTATGTATATATATAAGTATGGAAAAAAAAAATTTTTCAATTTATTTAATATGTAAATACATGTAGTTATTTATTTATTTTAAATACTTTTTTAATTCAATTTTTATATAAAAGAACATTTGTTATGCGTAAAAAATCAGTTTTATTTTGCTGTCACTAGTTAATAATACAATCAATGTACAATTAAATTGAATAAAATTGAAAATATGCAACTAATTCAATACAAAAATTTCATACTGTGGATAACCATAATATAGAATTAATATTTAAAAATTTTGCGTTACTATAAATATTCATACTTTTTACAGATACATGTTTATATAATTTAAAAAAAATAATCTTCACCTGAAAGGCCAGGATTGGTGAATATATTTTACCAAATAAGTTCTAGGCACATTCATTGACATTAGACTTCCACTCAGATCTACTTGATTTTTATTCAAAGCTCGTATTAATGGACCTGTTGGATCACCTGTTTCCCATACGGCTACCTCGCCTTCCTGTAATCTAAATTACATTCATTTATTTAATAAAAATTTATCTCCATCTATCTTTCAAATATCTAAAACTACTTCTATTTAATTTTTAATAAAATATTTTTAATAATAACAATTGAAATTAAAATAAGAGCAAAAAAAAATTAAATAAGTGAACTGAAATATTTGAATCGAAATTCCAATAAATATGATAAATGTTACTTTCAACACATATAAAACGTATGAAAAACATGCTATAATAAGACTATTTTTATGAAAATGATTCCATTAGACAGATTTTCTACCCCTAAATAAGCAGTTACTAAATATTGAATTATTGGCTTGATGATTTAAAGTATTTTAGTTTAAAGACGATGATAAAGAGTTTCAGGGGTCCCATTTATTTGATCTTACATTACTTCCAGAGCAATAGCTGTTTCACGGCTTTTCGACGGTTGAACTTTTGAGATAAAACGTAACCCCCATTTAATATTAAATATCTCCAGTAAAGTTATAATTTCTTATTATGACTAGATTGTAATTTTACGACTTAATCTAAAATTTTATCAGTTGGTTTAACATCCGCATCACTAATGATGATTTAATTCATTAATTTCAAATAATTTTCGTACTACAGAATCACATCTATACACGTACACACAAAAATACTCGTATACAAAATATTTTATAAAATATTTCATATTTTGATCGTCAAATTATTAAATTGAAACACTGTGTTGATTTTTCCACAACTGGTATGATGATAATCCGATTTCAGATATTTGATCCTATATTCCATCAAAAATAATAGCAAAAAATGCATTTAGAAAATTCAAAATTTTTAAAAAATCTAAAATATGTGACATTAAATTATTTTTTTTATAAATAAAAGTAGTATTGTCAATTTGTTTGAAATTTTTAAATATTTCCCTAGGTTCGCTTAATATTTTTCTAACATTCGATTATCTCACTGTATTCGAAATACTTACGTAAAGTTAAACAGTTCTGCCATGTGTACAATAATATTATATCCAAATTTAGACAGACCATCTTTTGAAGCTGTGGCATAATCTTTTAAGTAATCTACCAATGTCATATTAGTCGATTTGTATGGGCTCTAAAAATGAATAAATAACTATAATAGCTAATAACTGCTCAAATTTTTCAAGCATTAAAAAAAAAAAGTGAACACAAACAGAGAAAAAAAAAACTTTTAGTATCGCGCCAAACAAATTGGATCTCCTGGAAAATTTTGACTTTGTTAGAGTAATATTTAATCGTCCGGTAGGCCTCCAAGATCCCATGTACGTAATATTCAGTTTAGCACCGCGTTCTTTCCAAGGATTATACACATCAAACAAGTTGTATGCACTGACGCTAGACGGCACAGCAATCGTAAACTCGGTTGCGGTACCAAATGCATCGTCATTTATAATGCAGGCAACTTCATCAAGACTGGATCCAAAAACTAACCAATTGTGAAGCTCGTCGAATATCCTATGAACTGCAGCCTTCCATTGGAAAAGAACCGCTATTATTTTATTCACAAAATTTGGAAACTTTACTTTTTTAAATATTTTACAAATTGTTATCTCACTAATTACAGTTAGCGTATTATTTCAATAGTACACAAAATTCATTTTAGTAATTTTCTTAAAAAAATTAACTTCTATCAAAATTTTATGAATGGAAGTTTGTTACGTAGATTATTTTTATGTGTAAAACAAGCATATACTTTGAAAAAAGATAAACTCATTTTTTAGAATGAATTAGTATATGTACCTTCTAACGATAAAATTATTTGTTCAAAATTAATAGATGTTATAATGAAAAACATGTAAAGGATTAAAAAATATACTTAAAATTATGTTTACCTATTACAATAGAAAATATTTGAAAAGGTCTGGAGGATCAATAATACACTAGCTCATGTAAAAATATACATATTATGAGGTGAATCATTACTAATAGAATTAGAGTTCATAATATTGTTTACAAGTTAATATTAGTTTAAGAAATTTACATCACTTACTTCTAAAAACAAAGAAACAATGTTTTCTGAGTAATAACAACGAAGATCGAGAAAGACTCCCAATTTTCTAATATTACTATAAGCGAATTTATGAATACGGTGTTCATGATTTAATTTTTTAAACGAAGCTTTAATACCAAGATTGTTAAAGTTCCGAATCAAAGATACGTCATCTGAAAAATTAATGCATTTTAACTTTAAATATAAATAAAACTTTTTATATATATGTTATATTGTATATATTTGTTTTAATCCCTAAATATTATCTGAATTTATTCGTGTAGGTAATGGAATACGAAAAATTCAAAGGAAGTATAAAACAAACTTTTTTTATTGTCTTCAAAATTATGTAATAACATTTTAAAATATGAAAAATCATACCAAAGAGTTTTACATTTAATTATGTTCTACAAGCATAATAATTATTATTTTTATGTAGTTTTAGGATTAAATATTAAAAAATATATTAATTAATATCGAATTTAAATTTTACAGTAACAATTCATTGTTATATAGATTGTAGTAATTGTTTATATCTAATACAAATAAAGCATTCGGAAATTAAGAACTTATCATTTTTAATTATATACGACTGATTAAAGTTAATTATTTTTGGTACCGTCATTATACTTAAAAGCTTCATTTAATCAATTTATAATGATTCTATCATTGTGTTTAAATTACCTTCAATAGTATTGCATGAAAATCCAATTACACTGGATACATTTTTGTAGTAGAAATAATCTAAAATAAAGTTATTTTCAACATTGCCATAAGCATTTATTATAAGAAATGTAAACAGAAAAAAATGAATATCCATTTTTAATGGTTTACTATTAAAGAAAAAATTTCCTTTTAGAATCAGATTTATTTGTAATGTGGGTCATTTGAATTATCTTTATCACAAGAAAATAAAATGTTAATTTGATACTTTCTATACATAAAACAGAATTGCCACGACATCGCGTGATGATTGTATATTATTCAGAAAGTACACAATCAATTAATTATTTTACTTTATTATATAATAAGATGTTCATTATAATTTCAAAATATATTTGCGAATCCGTGTAATTTCGTATCAATAAAAGATGACAAATGATATTAGAATAATTTTATAAAACATAAATTATATGGAAGTTGAATTATGAAATGACTAAATTTCAATAAAAAATATGCTTGTCTTTACATATTTCACCAATTCTTATTTAATATTTTGTACTTTACTTTTGTAGATCTTATTTTGCTAATGTATTATAGGTATTGAAAGAACAACTAAATCATTATAAATTGACTTTATTTTCATCATATGAAAATATGATGCTTAGTGTTTTGAAAGTACATCATATGACGAATGGATGCATATAATTTCTACGAATAAAGTATACAAATAAAATTTTTATTTTTTAAATTAAATAAATTATTTATGACTTTTATACATTAAAATGCAAAAGCGTATTTTAGATATTTGGTATAAAAACCATGTCAAGTGTTGAATTTCCAATTACTGATTTTTTTATAAAAAATAAATTTTTGCAAGAATATTAATGTTTATTCTAAAGTTTATATTACAATGATTTATATTAATCATTTGAATATTTTCTTTTATAAAATGCACACGATCAAGATAGTATTAAAATAACTTGTTTACTATTGATCATAATATATATATATATATATATATATGTGTGTATGTATAAATATTATTTCTGATGTTAAGTTTTCAAGATATAATTAATATGTAAACGGAAAAAGTTAATTTATGTTAGATTAATTTGTAGAGAATATATATATACATATTTATTTATAAAAAAATTAACAAACCTGCGAGCATATTTATTTTATCCGACGAAGTTATATATTTAATTTTATTGGAGAAATTTATTTACGTTAGATAGAATGAATTGATATTATTAATTAATAATATATATTAATAATAAATTGATACTATCAGAGTTGTAATCAACAGATTATCAATTGAATTCGTTCATCGCTATATTTATACTTCGAATATAACATGAATGACTAAATTATTTCTACTATTTTCTTCATCATTATTTCTTTTCATATTCTTACCATATATATCATATTCTTAATCATTTTTCATAAATTGATGTCTAAGTTTACTTTGTATTTATACATATAATTGTAATGATGTTAATTTTCTATACTTTTCTTGCTTTTATATACAAAATTTAACAATAATTTACAAATAAAGTTTTTCAACAGTATTTTCAACGTTTTTTTTTCATTGTTACTCAATGTTTTTTTATCACTTAATGTGCATTTCTGCTGGTTCTACAGTGCGTAATGATGGTTAATTAAGTTTATGAAAGAAAATATAATTCTATATCCATAACATTAAATTTTGTAATGGAATTACGTTTTTCGGTAATAATAATTTTTTCTTATGCCTAGAAAATTCCAGGTCGGAGCACTGCTCATTACGATTTTTAATTTGAGCTGCTAGGCGCTTTTAGCAGTTCACGTACTTAAGAATAATTACATGCATATGAAAGGTGTAACATTCATTTTTTTATTATGATAAACATAGTTTCCAACATCACTGTGGCAATGGGGTACACTTTTTAATATTTTATGAAAAACTGTCATTAATAAAGACTTTTTCTCTTTATTCTAGTTATTATTTATACGTAAATATATATTTATGTAATTAGTACTTTTAATTTTACTAAAAATTAAATTTTATAATTTTATTTAAAACGAATATTTTATTGACAATACAATTATTATACGCATTTTAAAAAACTCTTTGCTATAGTTATCGAAAATATGAATTAAAATATGAGATACTTGTTATCCGAAAATTTATTTTTATTTGAAATAGTGAAAATTATAATGACTTATATTGAATAACTATATATAATTTTTTTAATTACAACTAGTATTTTAAATGTGGCTGCATGAATGAGTAGAATCATATAAAATTATAAAATAAATTTGTTATATATAATATGTTATATGTAATATATGATAATATGTTATATATAATAAATAAAAAAAATATATAAAAAATTTGTTTTTCTGAAATTTAAATCATTGAAAAATTATATTTATGAAAAAGGAAAACCCTTTACCTAGGTAATATATAATGGACAATTACATCTTAATTTGATTGTCTTTCGAAAAAAGTGCGCATCTAAACATATTATTTTTTAATTTTCTCTCTTAAAATCAATAATTCTTAATTTTATAAAATATTTCAAAGTTTAAAATTTGGTTTTAATATTAAAATTATTTTATAAATATTCATAACAATAACATTTAAAATACAAAGGTTTAAATTAATTTTACATTATTAAAATATATTACATTATAAAAAAATTTAAAGTTCCCATGTTTATCTCTCTCTAAAATGGATAATATTATAAAATATTTTAAACATAATTTTCTATGATTATATTTACAACCCAAAAATACTAATATTTAGGTGACAGAATTTTACACATAACTATGCAAAATAGTATGGAGTAATAAGTTTCACTTTCATTATTATTATTTTTAATATAGTATTTTGTTGAAAAATATGGATCGACTGACACTACAAATTTTGACAGAAAAGCATATACATTAAAGGATGTCACTTCAATACTTACAAATTCGAACTTCTGGACGATGAACCTTATCTCTATTCTGAGCAGAGCATTTATATTTCTGGCAACACTTGCTTTTTTTAATGTTTTAGCTATTAAAGTCTATTCCATAAATTTAAGTCTTTGGAGATTTCAATTCCATAAAATTTTATTTTCTTTAACCGTCAGCTGACAGTTCACGCCCACGCCAATTTTAATTTTTTTTTACAAAAGTGGTGTGGTAAAACAGGTTTTTCCTGTAAAGTGCCCTTAAATTATAATTTAAAATGTTGCGAAGTATACTCGTTACAAATTTACTTTTCATGGAAAGTTAAATTCAGAATTAAGTTGCGTTAACATAGTTGCTATCATATGCTAGATAAAGAATAAAAAATTGAGTTATCAAATATTTATTTAATTTGAATTTAATAATAATAATTAGTTCTAAAACTACTTTTAAAAAAGGTCAATAAAATAAGAGTAGCAAATATAAATTTTTATATTTTACTTGCGTAATTAATGTATTTAAATAATGTATTCTCTTTTTTTTCATCCTTAATTCTTATGGAATATATTGATGATATATTATATTCAGTACCTAGTTGAGATATAAACATATTGATCATTTATTATTTGCGACCCGTAAATAACTAAAGTAACTATAATGAAAATAATTGATTATAAATAATTAATTCTATTATTAAAAAATATTTTTAATTATATTACTAAATTTTTTTACATATTTTAAATTTACATATACATATTTTACCATTTACATATTTTAAAATACATGATATAACATTTTCAATATTTTTATATCTATTTGTGTATTAAAAAAAAATTAATTTACGTATTATTAATATAAATAATTGGTTTTTTTGTTAAAATAACCATTATTTGGTATAAATTACCTAAACAAAATATATAATATATACGTTTTATTGTACCGTTTGTGATAATTTCAATAATATATTGCTTTTTATATTATTACGTGATGATTTATAATTTTATCTTTTAATTATTTTTGTCTTTTAATGAAATCGATCTATTAAATAATGTAGTATCTCTTGATTTAGCTTTTCTTTAATCTTTAGCAGATTTAAAAAATCGATGATTAGATATGGAATACAAATATTTTTGTTATATATATTAAATATACTTATCAGACTTATCAAATATACTTATCAACAACCTTCCCGAAATACATGGATTTTATTACATAGAATTCTCAACTACCAATTCGTGTGATATAGCTTGATCTACTAAAAATAAGCAACTTCATTATCAAATCTAGGGATAAAAAAGTCATAGATATAGATTCAGTAAAAATTAAAAAGTATCGTCAAATGATTATACGTCCAATAGAAAATGACATTATTTTGCGTGTTACAAACAATTTTTAAATTAGGATAGTATCATTGTAAACGACTTGCAAGTAGAAATTTAATCTTTTCCATTATGTTTAAGCCATAATTAATTATAAAACGAAACTGTCAGCTATGTAGAAAATATTTCATTCGAAATGAGATTAAAAAGTTAATGTATGTATTTTAAATTATGATAAAATTACTTACTAATTGATCAACAGATATTGAAAATGCAGTTTTTCTCTTAAAACTTGAATATATCTTCAAACTTATCTTTAAAAGTTATTGCTTAATGTAGATTATAACTTCGTAAATGAATAAATTTTAGTTTTCCTTGATTTATTATATACGTATATAATCCTTAAATTGATTATCCTTTCCCTGGGTTTATGAAGTATCTTTATGATTTCATAATAAATTTTATTATAATTTCATAGTTAGTAAAAATTAAAAAAAATTATTTAAATATCATATTAATAATAATAATAATGTAATACAATAAACATAAATATTTTGAAAAACATTATTAATTCATTAATACAATTCAGTTCTTATTAATATTAAATCTTGATGGACATTGATTTTGGCTTTTATGTAATTCATGCACGAAGGACTTTAAATTAAGAGATAGCAATAAAAAGTTAAATATAGAAATATCATACGAATCCAGCCTCATTAGTGATTCTGCTGTATTTGTAAAAAGATAGGTAGATATTCGACGTATTTAATCTTGACACATAAAGTTTTTACTGAAGTTGCGATATGTACATATAAAAAATTTTATCAGCAAACAATATCTCATTCAATTTAAATCTTTTTTATAAAATCATATTTCGCATAAATTTAATTTTTTTAACGTCCTGTAAGTTCATTGAAATAATAAAAACAAAAAATGAATTTAATATTAGAAAAGATTCATAAAATTAATTTGAAACTCGAATTGGGATATGTAAGGGATATGTACTGTTATTTATAACTATAATCATGTGATCGCAACAATAGGTATCATGGTTAGTTAAAAGATACTATAATTACGTTAAAAAGGTACTTTTTAATCGTTATCTTCCCTTACCTAAATCAGTTCACCACTTTTTTTTCTCGGGGTCTCCACTCTACAGACCCTACACTTATCATTCGCTTTGAATTATATTTAAATATTACCTTTGATACATAAAAAATGATATCTTTAATAAATTGATGTGATATATTGCCTGTTAAGATGACTAGGTTAATTTACATTTGCGATTAAGCCACTCAGGCAGTTTTGAAGAAAAAAATCAGCAATTAAGCTTTTTATAAATCTATAATGTATGCGCCGTAGCTTGTAATATTCTCATATCAATCAACTTATAGATAAAAACAGTTAAATACTGTATTTGCTTTTATTTATCACTTTATTTTTTACAAAAAATTATCATAATATAGCTATAATGAAGTTCTATAAAATTTACGTTATTAACAATAACTAATACACATATGATTTAGAAAAGAATTAAATAAGTTAATTCTAAATCTAATGAAATTCATTAGTCATCTGCATACATTAAAATATTTTAATTTGAAAAACAAATGTTTAATACTACAATATCAGATAGAGTTAATAACTATTTTTTTATATGTTTAATAGAATTTTTAACGATTAATGAAATATAGAGAAAAATTATTTTTGAAAACTAACAAACATTTATAATATTATATAATAATAATATGTTCTACTTCTATACTTCTCAATAAAGACTACTAATATTAAAAAAATTAATCTATTCAAAACATTGTCTTTTAAGTTTTTTTATATAGCCTATATTACATTAATAGTTGAAATTTTTTATAAATTTTAAAATTTTTTAAAAAATTTCTTTTATAATTATTTTGTAATAATATTTATAAATTCAAAAAATAATGAAGATATAAGATAAAAATTAAAATCTTACAATACTAAATTTAAGCCTTATAATTTTACAACAAAATATCAATAAGCCAAAAACTGTTAAAATTATTAAAAATTTTAATAATATGTTTGAAAATAAAATTTTTTTGAACTTTTTTGAAAATAAAATATTATCAAAAAATTCTTTTTTAAAATTACTATTATAGATTACATTCTGTTTTTATTTTATGTGAATTTATATATAAATATTTCACACATAATTTATGATAGAAAAATCTTAGAAATACCGAAATAAATTTTGAAAAAAAAAGATTGATATTTTATGCAAATAAAAAAATAATACATATAATTATTAAAATTTATTATAGTTATGCTTGAGTATTAACCCAATATTTTTTCAAAAAAATACAAAAAAAATTTTGTTTATTTTTATACCTATTAATGACGCTGATTATTAAAAAAATATTTTACTTTAAGATAACTTTACGTATACGTACACAAACTACAAAAATGTTTTAACTATCTGAATTCATATAATTGAAGAAAACATCAATAAATTTTTACAGTAAATTTTTCATTTACATCTTCTACATTATCAAAGAATCTTCATACACTGGATTTTTTTATCTGTATATCCAGTATTAAGAAAATTATAATTTAACTTTATAATTCGTGCGGCGATTACTTTTACCCTCATCTATTATGAACAATTTCTCATAATATAACAGTGTACCATCGTACCTGTCGACTGCTGACCTCGACAAATTTCAATCCCCCATGTCTTCTGTAAAATTCATCATGTGTTGTAACTTAAACGAGTACTTTTATACGGGCGACAGTAGAAGGGATACGATCGAACGCGATAGAATCACGTGCCCTAGTCTCGGCTTTGCAAATCGTCAGCATGTCGATATCGTTCGAACAGCTACTGGCGTATTAAGACAGACTTTTGGACTTCCAAGTATCTGATATTTTATTTTTACTATTGCTCGTACTCACACTAAAAATTTATTGCATTTGTAAAAACAAACCGATCTCTAATCTTTCATAATATGTGAGTGCTCCAAACTTTACGGACAAATATCAATGTTCGAATAACTCTAATAAAGTAAAATGGATGTTTGGAATGAGTTATTGAATAAAGCCTTATATGATCTATAAATTAAGTATGTTTTAAAATTAAATTTTAATTAATGTGAATTGAAATTAATATTTGATTTGAATGTTTATGTTAAAAAATAAAAAAAATAAATAAGGTATAATAGTACGACAAAGTAATGTTGTTCATAGAATTAAAGTATCTTATATAAAAGATAAGCAAGTGGTACAATTAATAGTTAAAAATGTTATTTTAAGTAAGAAGATTCTGTAAAAAATCAAATCCTTATTCGATTTATTATAAATAGTATAATAAAAGTTTTTTTATCCAAGTTATATCCCTATGAGAAATGAAATTATCAAGAGTATTATAATCATAATTTACATATTAATAAAGAGTTCTAAAATTATGTATTAACGTATTAGTAAAAAAAAATTGAAAAATCTATTATTACTATTTTGAATAACGCATAATTCACCAATAACAATAAAATTTTACTATATAAAGGTAATTTTGAATTAAATGGATTTAAATAGAAATTTATTTCTTTTTCTTTAATATATATGGACTTAGTAGTTCAATCTTAGTAACTATAAATATTACGTTAATAGTAATAATTGGATTTGTGGTAATTTTTAGAACATATTTAATTATTTTGTTCATTTAACATTAGGTATTAATTAAAATTTTTTAATTTATCGACATGCTTATTATATACGAAATGAATATTTGTATCTTGTATTTATACATAAAAACTAAGAGTTTGTGTGATTGTTTGAAAAATGAATCAGCGTTACATTTCCTAAGCAAGAACAATAGCATTACATTATCTAATGTAAAGTGAAATAAATAATAGAAATTCTTACTTTTTCAAATACTACTGTTATTTGATTACGATATTTTCAATTGTACAAATGATAAAAATAACAAAATGTTTTATTGGAAATGTTTTTACTGTAATTAAAAAACCAAAAATAATACTTGAAATAATTATCAAATAGTTTTAATTCAGAAATAAAGATTTAAAAAATTATACACCATATTTAAATAATATTTCTGTCATTAACCCAATTTTCATCACTTCAACTAACGTACTGTAATAGGTGAGTGCCATCGCTGATAACGTAGGTCGGACAAGTTTGACCTCAGACAATTCGCAAATCTTGCGATTGTCGTATAAATGGTTCACGTATTGGTAGTCGACATCCGGAAAAGTGTGATAAGCAAAGCTGACTTTCTGCACGAATTTTTTACCGACTTCGGGATGTATAAAGCGCTTTTGCACAAGTTTGTTTGCCCAGCGTTGAGTGTAAAATGATTTCGTCTCCCATTTATTATCCTATATCGAGATGAGAGGATTGTTAAAAAATTTATGGAGTATGATTCATCTGATCTTGTGATATTAAATTTATTATATATGAAAATAGTAAATCCATTCTTACAAAATTTAAGCAAATTGTAAGTGAAAGTTCAAATTTACTTTTAACTGACTAAATTATATTTACATTATATTATTATAACATTATGAGTATTATAAGATAATATTTGATAAAATTGGCAAATGTATTTTCGTATAATTTCAAATAAATTTTAAAATTAAGTATACTGAATTTACAAGATATATATAATTAGAAGATTTTTATTTTCTAGTGTAAAATGTATTGAAACTGTTTTGCGTTTAAAATATGTTTTTCCTAAATACTTATTCAAAAAATAAATGATTGTCAGTGATGGTTAATCGCTTACGAAGAAAAATCTATAATCTAGTATTATGTCGACACGGCATATAATTAATACAACAATGAATCAGATTGTGACTGATTAATGTAGAATCGATTACATCTTTATACTGTAAGGATCTGAAGAAAAGTTCACAAGATTTATTTCTTTGCATTATTACTGATAGAGATAAACTTATTTTGGGTAGACTGAAAACATTTCTTTTATATAGTAATTACTATGAGATTATATTTTATGATTCACATTATAAAGAAATCAGAATTAAATAATATATAATTGACCTGAATGAAAAATTCAAAGCATAACATTGGCTTCGCTGAGACATCAAATCCAGTTTTGGCGAGTTCTTTTAGTGAATCATTGATCTTCGTTATTGGTTATTGTAAATAAGTCGATACGAGACTTGCTGAATAATAATGATAAACCAATAAACTGCATATTATGAGTCAGAAAAAAGTTATGCGGGTTGATATGTGCTTGATATCATAGATTGTGACAGCTTAACGTAAATTACATTTGATTTTATACAAAATATTTTTTATCAATTATTTACTAACTTTTTTGTATTATATTTAAAAAATTTTAAATAAAATGTGCAATATTTTGAAAGTTTATTTATTACAATTCATTCATTTAATAACTTACCTAGCTGGCAAAGTGCATCTATAGTTAACAAAAATGAATTTTAAAATTGTATGTATATACTTTCACCAATTTCATATTTCTCAGTTTTGCTTAAGAAAAAACATGCACAATTTTAATATCAACACCATTAGATTCCACACTTTGAGCGAAAGGACGGAATATTTCTTGGATTTCGTTTTTATCGTGGACATCGAAATAGAAAGCTCACTTCAAAGCTGGAATATTGAGTTTAAAAAATAATAATGAATTATCCAATTTTAAATTTAATAATAATATAAAAATATTTACTAATAAAAAAAATTTTTTAATATTTTTTAGAATATTTAACATTTGTAAACAAGTCAACTCGGTACCAGTCAACGATATCCTTAATCTCGATTTTAGCATTCCACTACAATCTCGCCAAAGATTGTACATAGCCTTGGGGATGCTTGCAGCCGCGACGAAGTCCGTGGAAAAGCTAAAGGCCTCCTCCTTCACCGTTCTAGGACCTCGAGGCTTTCACATAGTCGAAACCAGTAATGCAACTCGAGGAAATGGAAACTGATCCCCTATTTCATTGAATGATTCATTACATTATGATACCTCCGTGCTCCATAAATTTTACGCTTATAAAATTTCTATATCAACTTTTGAGATATTGTTATATTGGGTTGTTACATTTACGATGAATTATAATTATTCAACTATTATATTCAATGATTGACTTATTTATGCTAAAACAAAAGTAGGACTAATATTTCAGTTAATCTATCTGAAAATGCATTATTGTAGGTACAATTTAGATCGGATAAATAAATAAATTTTATAAAAGTTAAAAGTTATCACAAAATTTACCCAGGTGAAATTTATACAAGTATATAATCAAAATTATATGCAGAATATTTTGATGAGAATTTTTTTGAAATCAAATTTATTCTACAAAAATTAGAAGTATAAACGATTCTTGTATGTAATGGAATTGTAACATGTGTATAAAATAAGAATTTTTTTAATGCATATGTAAATTACATATTTGATATAAATATATTTTAAATGGAAAATTAAATTAATTAAATAGTAAAATTAAATAAAAATTATCCATATAAGTAAATTTACAAGGAATATTATTTGAATTATAATTGAAAAATAAATTGAAGTATTATATAAAATTTGCATTTACTAAACTTAAACTATTAAACTAAGTAATTATCATATTACATCGTTTATTGATATGAATAATTCAAATTCTTATCTATTTTACTTAATTTTTTTTTCGAAAAATATTTTTTTTTTAATATTTTTATTTACCTTAATCAAGAGCACTGTAATGTAAAATTAAAACTCTTTTCAAACTTAATATTTATGTATATATACATACTCTTCAGTTCCTTTTTTAATTAATGTCCTTTTTTCAAACAAGTAAAGTTTCAATAACGCAATTCTTTTATCAAGAATCAGATTTTCTCACATCTGCTATCGCAGTAACTATACTTTTAAAATCATAGCAATAAAGATTAATGAACATTCCTAAATTATAGAAATTGGTTTACACTAACTCTTGAAATGATCGATTATCAAATTAATATATAATACCATAATTCTTATTTTATTCAACTTTTTTAGAAGTCAATATTTTCTGAAAAGTAAATCATATTTAAAATTTTATATTCATTGATAAAAATATAAAAAATTGTATGTGATGGCGTGAAATAATTATGTTCATTAATTAAAAAATATTTAATAAATGTCTGTAATTTTAAGAAATAGAAAAAAATTCTACGAAGTATCGAATCCTCATGATATATGAAAATAAAGAAAAAATTTATGAATATATATGGAAATTATTTGATAAAGACGTAGCTATTTATATTAGTATAGATAAATTTTTTAATTGTATTATTCAGTGATTTTTTCATTGAATATTTGAAAAAATCAAATTCAAACAACGATTAATGCAATCACTTTGCAATAAATATTAACTATGAGAGATATTAATTAAAAAACGACTATGTCGATGACAAGATATTTTTTGTTTTTTTTTTCATTATAGCTAGAAAAAAATTTTAATATTATATATTTTCTTCAAATATAATTTGTTTAAATATTGATAATTGAATAAAACCTTTAAAAAATAAGCTGATTCTAAACGGAAAAACGGAATATAACTTGATTTTTTTAATATGATATATAAATAATAAATAACATTATAAAAAATTTTATAAATAATATAAATAATAATAATAATATAGATTTATAAATATTTTATTAAAATATTCCTATTAAGTAAATTGAATTGTTTATAAAATTTTAGTTTATTTTATATTTATACATTTTAAAACTGCATAAATATTAAATAATGTATGAGTTTTATAAACGACAAATGATATCTTCTTATAAAAAAAATAATCAACAATAAATTCATTATTCATGCTTTCACAACTACGAGTTCTAAAGTAAAAATGAAATACCAATTTTTTTTCAAATGCATTCTCATTCTACAAACTATTTTTTAGTTTTATTTAAAGATCGTCTACCCTTAATAAAAATGATAACAAATAATATTTATTTTATGATTAGAGATATACATTATTCATTTATCATAAGAAGTTAAAAAATATAGTGTGATCGTTATAATGTATTTATAAATACTATCCTATTATAGATTAATGAAGCTTTTATTGATCTTTTATTATAATTTACTTAACATGAGCTGTAAAATAAAAATAACGTAAAGCGAATAAAAAAACTAATGGATATAATTTGTAATTGTATTAAATCATTTAAATCTAAGAGATTATAATTATTAAATAGATTTATATACTTAAATCAGTAAGAAATACCATAAAAATGTTAAGTTTAAAAAAAAATTACCAATGGTGAAAAATAATTTCGAATTAAAAAAGACCATGGTAAAAGTTTTTATTAGAATTGTTTGGTAGGCTTTACTTAATCATATCATTAACGTATTTACGATGCAGCTAAATCCACAAACTCGAAATATTTTTCATAAAATTTACCAAAGTCTAATTTTATATCCCAAAAAACTGACGTATTTCTGTATGTAAAATTATTTGTTATACACAATATTTATACGGTATAGAACGTTTCGAATTTTGTAATCGTATTCTAATTTAATTTCATAAGTAGACATTTATTCCACTAATACAACAGAATGGCGTATACCCTACAATTATAATTAAATATTGCTAAAAAATTTTAAATAATTGCTTAAAGTAAAATTTTTAGGAAAAAGTTACAACAGTTTAATCGTTTAGTTTGATTGTTAAGTCATAATGTTTGCCTTCAAATAAGCAATGTGTCTTCATTCTAAATTCAAGATGATAAGTAAATAAAAGCAGAAAAGATACCTAATAAACTTGAACTAATCATATTTATTTTTGATATGTTAGTTTAACATGTATTTCATTTATTCCATTATTGTACTTTCACGAGGAGAAAATTACAGTTTTATGAGCGTACATGCAATAGTCATTTTCAATTTCACTTTTAAATCTTTCCATTATAATTATAAAACTAATTTTTCAGTACAGTTAAATAAATTTGTCACGCAATAATCAATGAGAGTTTGATTGGATACAAAAGCATATTTCATTCAAAATAATTTTGCACGAACAATAATGCAATATTTCAAGCATGTGAGTTAAAATTTAAATGATTATCTTTCTAAGATCTTTCTAATGATTATTTTTAAAAGTTACTGCAAATATAGAATAGCACTTATTTATCTGAACAATAAAAGGTACAGTCATGATGGCTTAGCAACATCAGTTTGTCGATCATTTTTGCTCTTCAGGGCCTGTTATTATTCAATGATGAAAATGATTGCTTGCACTGGGAAACCTAAGCTTTGTTATGTCACTTACTCACCAGCTATTTCGCATGCTTATGATAAGTCTAGAGCCTCCTTAGACATATAGTTATCATTATCGACCACGTAGGTAATTAATTTGGGATCTCGATCATTTGTGAAATAACACATAAATAATAATATTAATAATTCATCAAAAAGATGAATTTTAAATAACATTTAAAAATATTACTACGAATCATTAATATAAGGCAACAGAATAATTTATTCTAATTTTACGTAACGATTTAAAAAAATTTTGGAATAATATTAAACTAAATTTAAGTTAAATCGCTAAATTTATTTTATATTAAAAATGTCTTTACATTATATTACAATTTTTTGCTACTTATCGTTTAAATAGACCAAAAGAATAAATGGAATAATTAAAAAATTGTATTTACGTATATTTATTTATATTTATATAATTTTATAATTATATATATATTTTTTTATATATATAATTATAAATTATAAATTATATATATTTTTATTTTATATATATTTTATATAATGAAATACTTATACGTACTAATTTATAGATTAGAATGTAAAATTGACTTACAAATATATCAATATTTTATGGTTATTTAATAAGAATATCAAGTGTAGCATTATTGGATAAAATAAAAATTTTCAATTTACGAAAAGCTTACCATGCTTATTAAAAATGTATATATACCTATTTATAAATACATAATATATAAAATTAATATATATTTATAAATAAATCTAATATATATATATATTTCTAAACCTAAGTAGTAGCATCCAAAATTCGGTATTAATGACAATTTAAAGATGACCACTAGTGCGTAGATTTTTGAAATTTCTATTAAATATTTCATAATAAAAAACACTTTATATAAAATATTATCCTAATTATACATTGTGTTTTATCGAGTTAGATATAAAAACTATTGTAGACTCAAAATTTTGGAATATTTTATTTTACTCCAATTGGGACTACAAACTGAAAATAAAAATTTGTTTGCTTCATGCATAAGTAAAAATTTATTAATAACATAGTACATATTTTTAATATACTACTGCTATTAAAGAATGGTTTTAATAAATGTAAACAAAATCCATTTATCGAACTAATTTATTTGCAAAAATAATTTTTCAAAAATGATCATTACAAAAAAATATTATACAATACAAAAACATATATTAAATTGAAAAATGATACGTATTATTTTTAAAATAAAGTAAATAAATTTCATTGTATTCAAGATTATGAAAATGTATCCATTTATTTTTTTAATGTAAAAATGAAATATTATTTTCCACAAATGAATACAAAAAATTAGTAATCTTACATAACCTTGGACTGTAAAAAAATTTTTGGTTATTTGTTAAATCTATAGATTGTAAAATATTTATTAATTATTCCACTTATTTCAAGTTTAATATTAATAACATATTTATTTTTCATACAATATTTTCCATCTTTAAAATTAAAATTTATAAAAAATAATTTATTTTTTTTTAATTATCAGCATTGTCTTTTATCTTCAAGCTAAAAATAATGACTAATTTAATTGTTTTTTTATTAAAAAATTATTGATTAAAAACTAAACAGTATATTTTACGCTATATTCTGTTTTTACCATTAATATCGGTACATGATAATAAAAAATATCGTTTTATCATTAATAAATTCTCGTTTAAGCATAATGAACATAATATTATGGGTAGAATTAAAACTCAGTAATATTTATTTTTAATATAATATATTTGTTATCAGTTTATGGAAACTAATTTAATTAATACAATTGAAAAATGTTTCTTAAATCTTCTTGAAATTTTTTTTATAAATTTATGCTATAATTACATACTTACGGAAGTAAAAATCTTATATAAAATATCTATTCAAATGATCACTTCAATGCCATCAGATAGTCTTATGAGACATAAATTGCAATTTTACTTAATCAGGCGAATCTTATGTACTTTATACATTAATAGAATTATCATTAAAATGTTTTGCTCCTTTAATTCAATTAAAAATTTTAAATATTTTTTTAATAATTAAATCGAAATGGAAACTCATTAATTATCAAACACGTTCTTGTAGTGATTGTGTATGAATTTTGCATCGATTCAATATCAATGTTATCGCCATTCCCTGGTACTACATTACACTAATTATTTACACAAAACCGGTTGCAGAAAGCGAGATAATTGTGGCGAGAAGAAAAAAATCCAAGTTTGGTGCCTGAGTTAGAGAAGGGGAAAGAATGAGCGCGTGCCCGCAGCATGATAGACCTGGAAAAAAGACTTGTTTCATCATATGGATTTCATCTCACGTGATCGGCATGCGTGCAGAATTGTAGAAGCGCTGTCATATAGCGTAGGCCTACATAACGACAATTAATATCAGAAGTTTCGTAGTGTTCGTACGTGGTGACGATATGCGAGGGTAACGAGTATATTTTTCGAAATATTTTTCATTTTGTCAGGGCATCAAAAAATATGATCGATGACCTTTTCCTTATTCTATTTTTATTTTATAAAGAAATATTCTAAAAAAATACGCATTATAATTTCTTCTTTAACAATGAATAATCGAGTAAAATGTATGCAATCTAAAACATAAATTAATAATCATTACGTTTGCTTATGGTACAATTTGTACAACCAATTTGTAAAATATATATTTAATGTGACTGTACAGTAAAACAAACATTGTAGTAAACTATTTTTAGAATACATTTTTGTTGTTATATAAGTAGAATAAATTTTCTGTACTTTCGTTATCTATTTGTATCATTGTGACCAAATGCCAACAATAATTTAACTAAGCATTTATCTAAATTTGATAAAGAATGGCCTTTTAAAAGAATTTTCACGCGCTCGATTAAGTAATTATTAAATAAAATTAAAATAAAAAAAAATATTTTTTTTGAGATGCTATTTCTTTACGGCATCATAATATATGTTTTCAGCCTAATAATTGCTATATTCGGGGGTATATTTAAGATAAAAATTTATCAGCTTTATGACATATCGCTAAGAATTATGTTAATTTTTATTAAATATCAAGAAATTTGTAGTTTGATACAGAAATATTCGTAAAGCATACCCCTAATATTTTATTTTTTTATTATTTATTATTATTATTTTTACTGATTTATAAAATTATCTTTTCTTTTATTATGCTTATTTTTATAACATTTTCATACAATAAAATAATTTTTGGTATGCATCTTTTATTTTGTAAAATTTCAAGGTATGTATTGTATACATTTTTTGATTTTCATAATTAATAAAAAAGTTGCTATAATTGATGTTTTCTTATATATGTTAAAATCAGAAACATTGCAGGGAGATATACATTTCATGTTTAAAGGAATATTAAATTTTAGATAGCTACAATAATTGTTTTTGTAAAATTCAAATGAAGTTTAATTATTACACGATTATAAAATAACTTTCATATAAAATCATGTGCAAATTTTGTATAAATTTCATTTCTTTATTATTACAAACACATATTACCTATTATGAAAGCGCAGTAATTACGTAATGATAAATGTATAGATCTCATATCTCTGAGAGTCAGTAATTATGCAGTCAAATAAATTATTCTATTCTGAAGAAATTATTGCTAATTTCATGAATTTTTAGAATTATAAAGGTACCTTAAAAAATAGTTCAACTTTCTGTAATGAATATATATATAGATGCATTATGCATATTTTTTAATGTTTGCATATCGTAATAAGTACTAGTATTTAAATAAAATGCAATTAGTTTTTTTATTAAATAAATTTGAGAAAAAGTTTATGTAAATACATAAAATACTAATAATAACAAAATTGTATAACAGTGTTTTCTAAAAATTTTTAAAATTTTAGAAAACAAAATTTTCTATGTAACAGTTTATATTAGTACTCAAATCGTATATAAGTCTATATTAATAGTATAGTGTCTAAAAAAAAGTTTATAATAGTAAAAATTATAATACTAACTGAACCTCTGTTAAAATATTATTGAACCGTTGTGTACTTCTCATACATATCGTTCACTTTCATAACTTGCTTTTCACCCACGCAATTATTAATATATTTCTTCGAACTTTTTAATTCCTATAAATGAATCTAGTTTATTATTTCTCTTTAATAACTTTTAACTAGCGAAATATTTCAACATTTAAAATTATTGTTTAGCCTAATAATCGTACTTAAATTTTTCTGAATAGTAAATAAACCATGAAAAATGTATGCAACTTATTTATTTGTAAAATTTTATCATCACCAAATATGCCCAAATGACTGGACACTCAACAGTAAACACATAAATACTTGTGACATTATGCATTTCATAATTTTTTACTTTTATTTCATCAGCAAAAAGCTTCACTTTCACTCACTATTAGATATTGGTTTTTGCATTTTATTCTAAATTGTCAAAAACTTTTAACGATAAGACTACTTTCATCGATTATACACTACATATAAAAATGTCCAATGCAATTGAAAAAATGATGCCAATTATTGAGTAGTACATAAACCTCCTTTTATTTATAAATTCTCGATCATTCGTTATTTAAGTAATAGTTGCCAAAGCACTTGATAACGCTAAAATAATATACAACCTTGCAGGAAACGAGTGCAGCGGGTCAAGGAAATTTGATAAACAGGTCATTGTAGTACTTCGGATGCTTATTACATCCTTAAATATAAAAAGCTAGGATAACTCTATGATTTGCATGACTAGTGAAAATATACCTTTACTTTATCAACTATTGTGTTTCATGGCAATAGTATATTTTAAAACAAGGAAAGGATAGATCTTAATAATTATTATAACTATTAAAAGGTATTGAAATATAGTCACATAAAATTTTTATATTACAGTTTGACTAATAAAATAAAATAAAAGAGTATTTGTACATGATAACATTAAAGGAAAATTGCTTAATAATAATTAAAAAAATGGATTTAGTAATCGCCATTCACTAGCATCATATTGGGCCATATGAGTATAGAATATCATAATTTTACATCTAAACAATTGCTTCCTTGTATTTTTAATTTGATAAATTTCAAGCTCTCAGCAAGCGCCAATATAAATTAAATATTTTAATATATATTTCATTATGTAAGTATCTATGTTTAATGTATAAATTATTGTTTTTGTGTCCCGAGTATAGAAACAAGATTTTTTAAATTTGTATTCTTTATACATTTCATTATGTTTTTTAAAAAAAAAAAAAAAATTTCTAATCATTGAAATTTAGAAAAAAAAAAATTTTCTTACTAAATTGTGTTTTTATGGAACAAGCATTTTAGTATAATTGACAAAATTTCATCTTTATGGAAATATTTTCTGATTCTATAATACATGATTTTGATAAAACATTGATAAATATTTCATTAGATGTGTATTTCTTTATTGTTTTCAATAAAATAATTAATACACAATATATACAATTTATATACAATTTCATTGTTAAAAAAAGGATGTGTCATATTTTTTATTTAAAGTAAATTTAAAGTTACTTGAATTCACTCAGTAAACTTCTGTGTTGAATGTTTTTTGATAAAACTTAAAAAAAATCTATATATATAGATCATGTAAAACATTATAAGTAAGTTATAACTGCACATTTTAATTTTTATTTAAAAATATTATTATTATTATAAAATATTTGTAAGTAAAACTATTTTTTTAAATGAACTTTTTCAAGATATATTGAATTTGTAAAATTTTATTAATTATAAAAAAATACATTGAATTTAAATATGCATATGATAAAAAAATATAATAAAGCAGTAATTTAATGATCATAAAATTAAATGAATATGAGAAATAATTTTTAGAAAACATTTAAATAGTGCCGCAAACAATAAAAATCCATATTATGCAGACATCATTTATATACCTGAATGCTGTGTAATTTATTATATTTACAAGAATTTAATAATTTTTTTTTACGAAACAAAATTTTTGTTGAGAAATATTATTTGAAATATTTCCATTCAAATACAAAAATGAATATATTGTATAAAAATCGCCTCAATAAGTTGTGAGTTGCCTATTATGCCTGAAATAAACATTAAAAAGTAATTTGTAAAAAAATTTTTGAAAGTCATTGTAACAAACAGAGACATGGAGAAAGAGGAAAAATAATAAGCGATGACTGTGAAAAGAGTAGGAAAAAGAAGGATGATAGTTCTTCGAAGTATCAATGTAAGCCTCCGCGGCATGTTTGTAGCGCGTGTTTCATTTCTTGTTAAAAACATCAGTGAAAAGCTATTTATTATCTATCAGAGCGAATACGGGCCAATCGCATCTCTTACTTTGCTCTCCTTCCCTTTCTTCTTCATGTCTTTCCCTCTCGCTTCCATCACCTCTTTGCTCGATCTTTCTTACTCTCTCCTTGTTCCGCTTGAACGACTGCCAAAGAGAGCAAAGGTCGCAGCTACTCGCCCAAGGCACTCGTACGTATAATGCCGTATAATGCGTCGTGGCATCTGGCCCATTCCCGATCCCACATCATCGGCGACCAGCAGTTTACCGCCATTCGTCGAACGCAATCGCAGTCGCTGTAAAAAGCGTCATCCTTCATCTGGAGATGATGATTCAAATACTCAAAAACTCAGATCACGAAGATTTGGAACCAGAGACAGAGACTTTTTCCATTGACTAATTGGTGACTCTCAAAAATTAGCTAATTTATAATAATAAAAAAATGAATAAGATCTTATCGGGTTAATTGGATAAATTAACAACTGTGTGAGCTTACTACGGAACCACGTACGGCTAATTAATATTAACTGATAAACAAACTAATCTCAGATTGGTTGAAAATACGTGATTACCTGGCACCGAATGTTGGTTATGTGAGTGAGAAAAGACTGTGAAAGCTTGCGAGTGACGAGGTCAATAGTAAAGACACGCGAGTTCCGCAATCTTAAAGATTAAACTTCTCGTCGCATCATTTGCGCAATCACAATAATGAAAAGTATTATCGTAATCTTGCTGATTGCCCTTTGGACAATTAACAGTTCCTTATGCTCTTGGAGTTCGATGACGAGTCCTCTGAGATCTGTCTGGCTAAGTTTCCACTCGGCCACAGAGTCATCGCCCGAGCCAACAGTCAGTGAAAACGAATGCCGCGGATGCGCTCAAATAGAGCAGGATTCGATACTTACAGAGTTCAGAGTCGAATACGTTAAGCAGCAGATTCTACGGAAGCTCAGGTTGGAAAAACCTCCGGAAGTATCGCTATCGTTGTCTACGCTGCCCAAGCCGTTAATTAACGGACACGTACTTGAGCTAAAACCTGGTGAACCTTTGGAGCCGCAAATACCAGCTGAAAGCTTCTACGGCAAAACTAATCAGATCGTCGTCTTTCCCAATGAAGGTGGGCCAATCAAACATTGTTTGTTAGGTACTCATGACTTTTAAACACAGTGACATTTCTATGAGAAAATTTTTTACTATATATTTTCAAAATCACGTAATATTGAATCTTATATGTTTCATTACAAATTAATTTACATTAAGATGCATTAAGGTGTATTTTTTATTAATAAAAAAAGAAATGAAATATAAATAAGGTCAAAGTATCTCATCAAATGACTAATTAAACCAAAACAAATAATATTATACTTGTATTTTTTATATAAATTTTATATTTTAAGGTAACCTTTTTTTTAAACATATGAAATTTCAGAGTTTAAAACAAATTACATAGAATAATGTACTTAATATTACGAATGTTTAATATTTGCATTAATTTAAGAAATCATTCAATTTCGATAATTTTTATACGAAAATTAAAAGGCATATTATAATCTAAAAATATTTCGCAAATGTTTTAATTTTTTAAATTTGTTTATAATTTAATCTCCAAAATATTTAGCGACTTATATATTACAATCTTTTTATTAAAACTTTTTGCAAATTTTACATTTACATATGTGCATAAAAACATTACTAGAAACGCATGAAATACTTTATCTAACGATTAAAATATATTTTGAAATTATACAAGATTAAATCAAATAATTGTATATAGTAAAAAAGAATATACACATTTGTCTAGAAAAAAATTATTAAAAAAAAATCTTGTTTCTAAATAAATTTTCGATGTATATATATATTGTATTGAATTAAAATTTTGCACTTTTTAATAATAAATGGTCTAATATAGATGAGTATTCAAATCGTAATTCAAGTAATTATATTAAATAAAGTTTTATCATATTTAATCCGAGACATTTTGACTAAATAGTTTCAAAGACAAATATTTTTATTAACATAAGAAGTTTAAAAAATGATTTTTGGAAAATTTTCTTATAGTAATATTATTATTGAATAATATAAAATTTTTATAGCAAGCAATTCAAAATAAGTTAGTTAAATTAATTACTAACGTCATTTTTATGCACATTAAAGCATATGCTAAATGATAAATCTTTGAGTTGTGAGTAGGTCCTAATTATGGTTTAGTTACATTAAAAAAAATAGAAAAAGAAAGATCTATGTCATTATTGCAATGTTATTGTTATTGATTATCAATACAGCTTGAAATCACGAAGCGGTCGCTATTTATCCTATAACTAATAAAAGATGCTTGCAAATAGCAATAGTTAATCTCCACCAATGGATCGGTACCAACTAGTTCGTTAAAAATTTTAGAAATTAAAACTATACATTCATACAGAGTAAAAATGTCAATATAATTAAAAAAAATTATAATATTAAAATATTATCTAAAATCCATTTATAATTAATGTAATTATAAAAGTTTTAAATTAAAAAATATATTAAAATACCAAAGCAAAAATTTGTTAAATGCAAGTTATAAAATTTTTTCAATCTCACTTTAATAAAGTTCTCTATTTTCATGAATCTTTTTAGACTAGTTTAACAATTTCACGTTGCACAAAAACCTGATTCGATGTTACGTTCATTAATCGTTGTATGTATTGAAGAATAACATTAATTATAAAATAATGTATGTTACTGTTATGTTTTTAATAAAAGAATTTTTATTTTTTAAAGTTTTTCGGATTTAGTTTTTTTATTTAAATATAATTCTAATGTTCTTAAAATAATTGAATTATACTCTTTCAAAAAAAAAATTTTTTTATAATAAACTTTTTTAATTATAAAGACAGACCAAAATAAACCACGAATGAATGGAAACTACCACATCTCTATACCTATATTATTAATTCGTTACATACTGAATGTGTTAAACCATTTATCGTATACGAACGCTGCATGTTCTATCACTTTGCATAAATCTATCAAATGCATGGTTGTGGAACTCGCTGAAGCTTTTGTCTCATATACCATTGTATCTTCTAACATTTCCAACTTTATTCTATTAAAATACTCGAGTAAACTTAGTTAGATTAGGTCTAGCATAGCATTAAATCCAAAAACTATGTTATGATGATTAGTAAACATGATATTCACAATGAATTTAAGATTAATGATTATAGAACATAATAAGATTATTTATTAAAAACTTTTCAAAAGTATCTAACTTGTGTAAGAATAATATGGATTTAATATATAATAAAAATTTTTTCTAAATGTTTTTAATGTATTTAATTGAATATTATAATTATTGATATCGTGAATAAAAAATATACTAAAAAAAAATTAATTTACATTTAATATTCAAAACTTAATCATCTGATCGGTTGCAGTCATAATTTAATTATTACCAACTTCATATACATTTTTATATGTATTAAAAAAAAATATTTTTTTATGACAAATTTTTTTACCTTTTTTGGAAATAATTTAATTATTATTTATTTGTTATCCAAAATTAAATATTCAATTTTTACATTAAAAACTTTCTTACTAAATACAAGAATAAATAAAATTATAAACCGCAGGACAACTTTCCTTGTGAGGTTTTATTGTACGTATTTTCATTATAAAAACATATTTTTCACGTAGTTTTCAATACAGTATAAATGAAATTTAAATTATATTATTATAATTATTATATAAATAAATAAACTATTCAAAGACTATAAATGCTTCTGTTAAATAGTGAGTAAATAGACAATCATAAAAATTCTATTATGTTCTATCAATCATTAAGAGAAAAATGTTAATTACGGGTTAAACCCCTACATAAGCTTTATGCAGTGCTTCTTCGCATTAAAAATATTATTCAAAATTTATTTTATAAAAAAACAAACAAATAAGATGTTTAATCAATAGTCAAATAAGTTATTTAAATTCATATCTTTTTTTTATTCAACTTTTTATAATTATCAAGAATTAAACAGATGGTCTCTTTTTAACGTGTATTAAAAACTTGTGATTAATGTAGTAATCAACACAACGTTTAATATAGTTTTATTAAAGTGCCATATACAACAACAAAAAATATTTTTTATATTTAAAGATGATCCGATTATCTAAGACTATAATTATAAGGTAATATTTTAAACATATTGCACGAAATTTTGTGGAAATACTGAAAATTGAGTAACCACTTTTGAAGTAAATAATTTTTAAAACTTTATATGATTTCTTTACTTTTAAGTTCTAATTTAAAGCGCAATTATTTAAAAGTTGTTTTAGAAGAAAATTTATAAGAATAAATATAAATTGAATACTGTAAATAAGGATAAATTAATAGCTTACTATACGACTTGTTTTAATATATTTAATTTAGAATAAATAATTTAATATAAATAGTGGCAAATTCAGTAAATTCAGGATATATAAAGAAAATTAGCGATAAACATAATTTTTTAAAATAGTACGATTTTACTCGATTATATGGATATTTTTGTCTCGACTTGATAAATTATAAAATGTAAATAAATGTGTAGATTGCGACATTCAGTCTTTGATTGAATTCAATTATTGACACAAAATATATGAATCACCGATTATTGGCTACATAAATAAACAAGTTCAGAACAGAAAATATTAAAAATATCATAATGAAAAAAGAAGGCGTGTACTATACAACAGTTTCGCTATCAATTATTTTTATCGAAGATGTAACAAAACTTCGAGAATGCATTTAATAAAATATAAAAAATAGCATTACATTGGGTACTATCAAGAAGGTAGTTTACAGTTTATATTTAAAAAATGTTAATTACATATTTTTCCATAAAATAATTTTCTTTTTGATGCTTTTATTAATGATTTTATGAAACATATAATGCTTTTTATTTTAAAAAATAATATTTTAAATTAATATTTAAATTTGTATTTTTATTTAATCAGACAAGTTTTTTCAATTTTATTACTATTACTATAAAAATTATTAACATGGAAAATAAAACAATAATTTAATTGAGGTTTGTATTAAATTATAAAATAATAGTTGTTAAAAAAACAAAAGCTCTTATAAAGATGGAAAGAAAGAAATTCAAAATTAAATCATGCTAGACTCGTTAAAAATAAACAAGTTATTGAGTTCATGTTCACTATTTACCAAAGTCCGAAAACTAAAGGGTCTTTAAATTAAAGAAAAGTTAAAGTTTACATCAGGATTTCTAAAAGAACAACAATGAAGTACAGAAATTGATGAAATAATAATGTCTGAGTATGACACATCGATTGTCATGCTCATGGTAAGATAGTTTGATTAAACACGAAACTGCCTTTTAAAAATTCAAATTATCATTTTCTTTATTTTTAGGAAAAATTATGCTACGTAAAATCTATAAAAAAATGTATATAAATATGTGGATTTTTTCCAATAATACATTCAGATATAAATAATCTTTAAAAAAAGATATTATTTTTGTTTTTATTATTGTTATTATTATTATTATAAAGCATTATTATGTGTTTCATAAAATTTTAAATAATAAGGTACTTTAATCAATCTTATAGATAAAAAAATAATTATAAGAATTTTTGTAAATCACGTATATCGTCAATTCCAGATTAACTCTTTAAAAAAAAATAATAATGTAGTTCTCCTAATTATATAATTTTTAATACTTTATACTTATTATAATTTTTTCAGTATGTGGATAAATTAAATTACTTTAACTTAAATAAATAATAATTAGAACATAAGTTTTATAATAATAAAAAAAAATTAATATTTCGATATTTTAAATTATTAAGTAAAATAATTATTGTTTTGGTATTTCATCATTAATTTATATTTAATATATCATCTTTATTGTAATAGTTGAACATATAAATACTTCGTCACCTTGGTTATATCCGAGAAAATGGTTTCGTTATCTAAATTTATTAATCGATAATCCATTTTAAACGTATTCTTATACGTGATACTACATATGAATAGTTTTTTTTAATTAATTTGAAAAAAAACACGTCTAAGATATAAAGAGTCTGAAGTATAAATTAAAATTTATAATATTATGATATATTAAATCATTAGATTTTCTAAATAATTTCAATTGAAATAAAAAATATATAAGCAAATAATATTATCTTGACAAAATTTATTACTACTAAGATTGAAAATTACATAAAAAATAAAAGTAATTTTGTATCTATTGCAGTAACGTATTGTTACTGTATACAATAGGGTAAGCCTCAAATGTCAGAACCGTATTACATTAATTTTTATCCCAGATACTTGTAAAAATAAAAAAAAACTTAAATTATTTTATTTTCACTACTGAAAACTATATACTCCAGTTTCTAAAAGAGCATCGGTTACTAAAGTAAAATCAGTAACCAGAGAAATAGAGTGGAGTAATGTTTTCATCGTTAAGAGTCAAATCTCATACACAAAACTTCTTCACTACAAGTATAACACCAAAAAATATAGCCATGGAATGTATAAATATATTGGACGATATCGTTTAAATATCGACTTTATAAATTTAAAAACTATTTAAAAATAATAAAAACTTACATTTACATCACGAGTAGTTAATCAGTAAATTTTAAAATATACTGTATATCAATTCCAATTAGAATTACCAAAATAAATAGTTTTCGAAATTCGCTTACATAATTAATAAATTAATGCCTTGCTTAAGTTCACATTAAATTGCGTTTTACTTAAGAAAGTTTTCAAATATTTCCAAATACAATCTGTATTATATATTAAAATAATAAATTATAATCATAAAGATCAATAAGTGATTGTTTTTAAATTGTTTAATTGCAACAATAATGAAGTATTTAATCTATAATACTCAATAAAGATGATTATAGGATTAAACAAATATCTAAATTAAGATATGTATACATAAGTACAGTCATTCGAATCTAACCACCTATAGCCATAATACAACAATTCATATTATTTATACAAAATACATATATATATATATTTAGACTAAATCAAATCATTTTTAAAATATCAAATGTAAGCCCAGGATATAGTATAATTATACTAGTTTAAACTGACATGTCAAAGAAAATTCTTACTTAAACGTAAGAAAAGCTACAAATTTGTAATTCACTTTCATTCTCAATACATATCTTACTCACTAGGGATAAATTTCAATTGATGTCATGATAATAAAATTGAGAAATCGATAGCACCGCCGAAGTTGTCGTGACGCCTTAGCCGCTGAACGCGACAATGATATCCCGTAGCCTCTTGAACTCGAGGACAGCATGTCTTATAATACATTGAATTTCAAACTAATTTTTTTAAAAGAGTTATAGTACACCTAAATTGTGCTCATGTAAGGTGACTCTCGTAATTTTCGTACAGCCATCGAACGATTCGAATTTCAACTGATGAGTATATACCTAAAGCACAGCTTTCAGCTTATGGAATTCGCTTGAAGTCTACTGCTATATAAGAAAATATATACTAATGATGGAGAAATGAAATATTCGAGTTGAAATTATATTTATGCCTTTATGACAGTTATTAATTTACCGGAAATATGTTGTTGAAATTTAAAGAAAGCAAAAATGATTTCTAATAACTACCATACGAAATCTATAATAATTTATGAAGTCATGACTAATTTTTGTACAAATTTAACGTAAGTTCTTTAATAGAAAGGAATCGACTCAAAAAAATTGTATTTTTAATTTTCTTAAAGTTTCATTTTTTATGAATATGTATTAATGATCTTAATGTATAATACATGCAATGGATCAATAAAATTACATTTTTCGTAAACACAGCATCTTATCTTCAATACTAAATGTTGTATATATATTTTTATAAAGCATTAGTAATGCTTAATATAATTTAAATTAATTAATATAAGAAAATGGGTAACATCAGTATATACAGAATAAATATATACGTAAATAAAGTAATCTGCGCCTGACTTAATATGAACTTTCTCCACTTACAATAATATGAAGATAACTCAGTCTTTAAAATTACACTTTATTTATGAATTATTTATTAAGAAAATTAAAAATGTTTATTTAATTCAATTTGAAAGTATCATAAATTTATCAACAAAGTCTTTTTAAAAAGTAATGTTTCAAAATAATAAAATTTAGTTTCATTTATACACTTATAAATAATATCTTTTTAAAATACTGAATTTTTAATTAATGTAACGAATATTCATTTAGTACAAAAAAATAAAATTAATACAATAGTTACAAAATAAATTTAAAGAATTAATTAGTAAATATTAAATATGTAAATTATATAAATTTATATAATTAGTTAATCGTAAGGAAAAAGATTTACGAGTATTCATACTTCTTTTGAGATATGTTAGTAGAACTATGTAAAATAATTGTTTCTACACTAAAATTTTCTATTAAATTTGTTACTAAATTTCTTTTTTTAACTAAATTTCATTATACAAAAAATAATCCGGTTATCTTATTTACTAAATTAAGAGTACTTAATAATTTTTAATTCAATCTTTAAGATTTAAATTATATAATAAATTCCATTTGTATCCATATATTCAAAAAACTATTAAAACATAAGAAAAAAATTGTTTTTTTTTTATTTATTAAGATCTATTGAATTTATATATATATATATATATATATATATAATCTCACGATGAAAATTGCATGCATAAATTATACTTTTATAATAGTTAAAAATCGATACTATCTTCGATTAATGTTTATAGTATATTTCTATTCATATATACTTTTTCATTATATATATATTGATAAAAAACCTATAGTCTTGACAAATGTATGTTTGCACCATCATTATTGTGATATGTATATTATGTATAACTATGAAGACGAAGAAAAATCTATATTACTTTACTAAGTACAAAACGAAAAATGAAACTCCTTTTCATTGTTCATTTAATTTGATTATAAGAGTTTATTGCATACTTCAAACTTTAAGATGTAAATTATTCCAACATAGAAGTGTAGCACCGATAAAACAGAGTTCTGTTGTTGAGTACAATCATGTTTCTCATTACATCTTCCCTATTCCAAAATTGCAAGAAACTTGAGAAATTACTTGTCCTATTATAATAAAATCGTAATACCTCAAAAATGTAAATAAAATGAGATAAGCCTGTAATACATTTAACATTAAATAAATTTTCCATTAAAAAATCTTTTCAATTATTTCACAATTGTTTTACAAAATACTCCTCTTTTTTTAATTGGAAAGATACATATTGAAAATAATTTGTTTAGTCATAACTCTAAATAGTACTATATATGACTTATGCAATCTTTTCAATTCTTAGGCTTGTCGTATTTATAGAAGAAGCTTGTATTTAAAAAACTATTTATAAGCTGGATTAATTCACAGTATAGAAAGTATAGACAATTGTAGTTATTTTTTCACAATTAAATGTGCAAGGATATAGTAATTATATATATTCAATTAATTTATATTAGTCATTTAATTAATATTTTTCTATCTATTATGTACATATTAATATCATCAATTACCTATATTATATATTATTACCATTAATAAATTAACATCAAATGATTACTGTGTAATCTTCAATTAATAACATAATATATGATAGCAAATCTAAATAAATATTTTTAAATATTTTACTTTTTTAATTTATTGATTCTAGTATTCTTAATAAAATTCACATTATCATAAAAAATAGTAATGATTATCAATAGTTTTCATAAATCTCAGGTAAAAGATAAAATTAAATATAATATAGAAAACCATATTAATTATTAATATTAATTTTCATTTATAATTCCTGTCTGTAATAAAAAAAATTAATTGCCTTAAAAATGTCTTGAAATAATTGTAAGAATCAGAGACAAGAGTTACAATATTTTTTTTACTACTACAATGTGAAATAGAATTTTATTCTATAAAAAATATGACTTTTTATTGTGCATTATACAAAAATACATATTCTTTTTCTCCCTTTGTACGTGTAGACCAATGTAAATTAATATTGAAATTATTATTGTAATTAAAGTAAATATATATTTGTATAGATCAAATATATTTACATTGATAATATTTATATAGTTTAAACTTTTAGACAAATTTTAACTTTTATATTTATAAAGATCATGCTTTTGTCAACTTCAAAAACTTAAACTGATACAACTTTATGTCTAAATCACTTTTTGTACAGACTTATTTATTCAAGTTTATAATAATTCATAAATACTCGTCTCATCTATTACTTTTATAAACAGAAGTATGCTATTAATAAATACTTCAGTATTCTATATACTATTTTGTTACTAAAAATGTTTATTATGCATTTGCATCAGGTTCATAAAATTTCAAATATTGACAATGATCAACATCAAAAACATAAAAATAATATAATAATTATTTTTTTTTATAAAAGTAAAAATCTTGCAAACCTAACATTTAACAGTAAATAAAATATTTACGGCATTAAAGATTAAAAAATAAACTGTATTGGAGTTTGTATCTCTGAATGCTTCAAATATTAATTTTTGATATACGTAAGTTATCCATACAGAATAAATTAAAATTTTATCATTATAATCAAATTAAAATTTGTATGCATATATTCAAATATTTATATGTAGAAAAATTAGAAAATAAATACAAACACATAAATACACGTATACGTACACGTGCCAAACTCACACACACACACACACACATGTATGGTTGATTATAAAAATTGTTATACCTAATTAAAATTATAATTAAACCGTTAATGCTACTATTATAAAAAAAATGTTTTGCGTTTATCAGTAAACAGTTGAACTACTTATATAACCACCTATTTAAGAATCAAATTTCAACCCCTAAAGTATCGAAAATTCATTTGCAGATGCTATTATGTTCCAAAAACTTTATAATAATCTTATCAGAAATTGACTAAAAGCCAATATTGTGCCTATTGCAGGCGTGCCGTACTCGAAAAAGTGCCGACG
Source organism: Kradibia gibbosae (assembly GCA_018907135.1). Taxonomy (NCBI): domain Eukaryota; kingdom Metazoa; phylum Arthropoda; class Insecta; order Hymenoptera; family Agaonidae; genus Kradibia; species Kradibia gibbosae. Next base: position 10,354,593 of record JACCHX010000002.1, on the reverse strand, counting down.
GAGTTCGAATCACTTAACCGGTTTCAATCCTGCCGTATGTTTCACATTTTTCCTGCCGAATGAAATGCAGTTCGTTGACGTAACTTCAGCCGAACTGTGGTTCTACAAGGAAGAAGATAAGAATGACAGCTTCAATCAAACTTTCGTTCTATCTGAATTGGATCACTGGGATCAACGTGGTAGCTTCGAAAAAAACACCATTATGGCTATCTTTGAAACTACAACTGGAGGTTTGTTATTGGAAGAGAAAGAAAAAGATAAAAATATTATCTTCCATGTATCCTTGTCTTTGTAAAAGCAGTTCATTCACCTCGTTTCAACGCTTCTTTCAAATTAATTTGAATAAATAAGCCTAAACTATTTATAAGCAAATTTTTTTGTAAGTAAAATCACTAGAGTTTGGATATTAATATATTTGAATATTTATTTTATGTTTTATTCATTCAGTTTTTACGCTTACAATGAAATAAAGAGACCTTACGTGCACATATCAATCATTAATAGTTACTTAAAAATCTTATTTTTTACGATTTTACAATACTACAATCTTATCTCTATCGTTTTAATGCACATTTAATTTTTCAAGTCACAAAATAACTAATAAGAAGAATACATTACATCAGAACATGTGGATAATAAAGTCCAAATCATTTTCTTGATTTCATTGACATTTTAAATTATGATATAGTAAAGATCATAGTAAATTCAGTTTAAACTATAATCAGATGAACGTTCATCGTATTTATGTATATTAATTTTCATAAAATAAATTTTAGATTGTATAAAAAAACAATTAGTTATTTAGCATAGAAATATAAGACTGAAGAATACCAAGAATGAACAAGTTAAATAAATTTATAAAAATTTCAATAGAACAAATAACCACGAGATATATAACGAAAAATTTTTAAGATGTAATCAAAGTAAACTCGAATCAATTTGTGTCACATTATTTGTAACCACATCAACATATGTATACTTGTAAAACAACTTAATGTTGACTGCAGAATAATCCTCACACATATAGTCGAACCGATAGGATTCTAAGCGATTCTCTTCTTATTCTAGAGTCTCTATTATTTCATGATAGTTATCGAAAGTTAAACTCGCATCCAGGTTCCAATCTTAGAAACGAGGCATTGCTCCCTTTTATTACTTATACCATCTGAATTCATCTCAATTCCTTCAGATAACGGCTTTATCGCTTGTGTTTTATATACTACACTCATTTATGTAATAATAAACTAATATAATAATGAATTAATTTCTGTTCCATTAAAATAAGTTATTTATCTATAATAAATTATCACAAAAAAATGTATTTCTTGGATACTAAATTTATTAAATTCAATAATAAGTTTAAAATTATTGTACAGAAATTTTAAAAGTTTAGTTTTTTCATTCAGTATGTAATTTTGATGAGAATATAAAAAAAAATATAATATAATATAAGAATATAAGAATATAATATAAGAAAGCCATCAATCACCGTTCAATGTTTCACTTATTAAGGGAATTTAACAAACTCAGATTTTATATCAACCTTCAAAATGTGTTTCGAGCAAATTTCGTATTTCCATCATGACCTGCACTACTAGTACCCTTCACCACTGATAACCTTGTGACACCTTGCGCTCCTCCGCACCTGCGATTCTGCCCGCATCGATAATGAAAATACAACACATTAATTACAGAAGGCTGGGTTAAGACCGATGTTGGATTCGCGGTACGTAAATGGGTGGAGAAGCAGCGCCTGAACCACTCGATTCAAATCGCCTGTAGCACGTGCACCATCGAGCGGAACACTGCGCCGGTCTCAATGGAGGGCCGGCTCAAGCCCTTTCTCGTGATACAAACGACGCCACGACCACAGCGCTACAGGCCCAAGAGGAACTCCAACTGCCAACCGAACATGAAGGAGTGCTGCAGGGACGAGCTTTACATTAGTTTCGAGGACATAGGCTGGAGCGACTGGATACTGCACCCGAGCGGTTACCATGCCTACTTTTGCCGAGGTTCTTGCTCCACTGCTATGTCCATCACCACGAGCGGTACACATCACAACGACGTGATCAGGGTAGGTGACAGTAGCTTTCTAAACTCGAGGAAATGATACTTGTTTCGATACTGCTTAGAGAATCGCGCTCAGCTTTTTTCAGCTTGCATAATCGCGCAACGAATGCTTCGATATTTATTCTTTGTTAAAGTTACATTTTTTTATATTTAACACTCAAGTAACATATTCATTGCAAGAACACCGTTGATGTAACTATAACTTTTCTTTATTTTAAATAGATATATTAATTGTTTATATATAGATACACATATATACATACATATATACACATATATTTATATATATTATACTTTAACTAATACACAACATTTAAAAACGACAAAAAACATTTTATTCTAGATACCTAATATTTTACACTTTCGTCTTAACAGTGAAAGATTAGCGTAAAAATATTGAACGGCAAATATTGAAGCAGTGAAGTCATTCTCTTTCCTCACAATACACAAAATTAGTGCTCATTTTATCTTTGGCAATAGTACATAACAATAATAAAATTTCTGAATAAAAAATGTTCTCGATGAGGTCAGCATTCATAATCAGATACTTAGTGCTTCCAAACGTAATTCTGTTACCTTTATAGTATTATCTGTATTTATTTCTTTATTAAAATCGAACTCTTTCTCTTTGTTTCTTAAAAAAAAAGTATTACAGATCGGGGAAACTTATTTATTCTTAAATGTAAATAAAATATTGTACTTGATATAATAGTTCTCTTTCAAATACAGCACAATTACATTTAAATAAATTTTCTTACGGTTCTGTCGGGAAAACACAATTTATACATCTATATATCGTCATCTTTTAGAGAATTTGTAGTATATGCAATCGATTGTATTTATTTAAGACCCTTTTGCTAACCCGAACCATATATCTACTATTAATAAGTCTTTACTGAATAAGTTTTCAATTGAAATAAATCATTAATGTTTAAAATTTATAGACAATATTTTTCATTGCAGAAAAAATTACGCTAAATTTTTTAATTATATAAAATATTACAATTTCACTAAATTTTTTTAAAACAAAAAAACAATTTTCAATTTTAATAATTTTGGGAATATTATAAATTAAAGTTCTTCTATATTATTATGATTTTTAATAAATTTATATAAAATAAAAATATTTTCAACATTTTGACAAATACATTACTCGTTGATATATATTTTTCGACATTTTTCTTGAAGAGAATAAACTCAAAAATTACATCTGGATAAGAAAAATAAAAGTTGACAATAAACCCAGAAGTCCTTTCAATATATTATGTAAGTTAATACTTCAAATATTCCTTTTATATACTTCATAAAACCATAAAATAGACAATTACGATTAGAAAATATGAAAAAATTGTAAAATAAATATTTCAATTTTGTCTTAAACATTGCACGAGCAATTACCTTATCGTAAAATGCTGATTTGTAAATACTACTTAATAAATGTTTTACATTTTTATCAATAGTCTTTCGTTTTCCCTGTATTCATAGTTTTGTCGTTGAATAATAGTATGTTAAAGCTCCGTGAAAAACTAACTAATGATAATAAAAACGTGTCCACCGCATAGCATAATAATCAAAATCCGGCGTTTGTAAACACCTAGTCACAATGCCAAGGTCACTAAATTACAAATGGTAGCAATTTAACTAATTTGCACAACAAGCGACTTGAAACCATCGTATTCGAAGGACCTGTAGCGTTGATTAAAATATTTAACGGCAGATGGCAGTACTATCCGAGTGGTAACTCGTGGCAAATGTGGGCGAATTTCCCCCGTCTGCAGAACAAAACCTCGAGCTCGAAGTTCGGTAACGCGTTCCCTTAACCCCCGCCCACTTAACGAGGTGACCAAGCAAAGACCTTAGTGTCATTGCGTCCTGGTGTACAATACACGTAAGTGCGATTCAAGCCATATACTGTCTAGAGCAGAAAGTGCCCTAGGCTGTTCCCGGAGGCAATATGAGCGGCGTCCCCTAATGTCATCGGATGAATACCTTGATGTCGGAAAATACTCACGAGTACCTCGTGTCTCATACCTATTGTTCTCAGTTATCTCGTAAGTCGAAAGATCGATGAAAAGACGGAATGAGCGGTAACTCTCACAGGCTTGTTTTATACTTATTTTATTTATTTATACCTTGGTCAATGCCTGAACTATGGGACATCTTCGATTTCCGGCGAGCGCCCCTGACTTAAATACCTCTACCCATTCCGGTAAACAATACAACGGCTATGCAGCTTTATTTTTAGGTAATGCATAACCATTGTTTTAGTCATTTTTTGCATTTAACTAAATAATTATAGGTTTTTTAACAAATAATTTATTTTTGATATTTTTGTACAGATAACGTTTATCTCTTTGGAGTTTTAACTATTCTGTAAAAAAAAATTACCTATTTTATATAAATACATCTTTATTGTTAAAATATTCAACTCCTTCCATTGATTTGTATTTTAATATTATAACAATATAAACATTTATTTAATTACATCAAAATTTATAAAAAGCGTTTACTTAATAATTATATATGCATAAGCCTAAAAGTTAAAAATTTTTTGTGTGGTTTTATTATTTTTAAGACGAAATTATTAGTTTAAATCATTATTTTTATTTGTTTATTTTTTCGTAAAATTTTAATACATCAATTGTTCTTCTATAATCCTTTCTTAAAATTAATAATCTCAATATCATTAGTCTCAATTTAAAATTTAAAATTCAATTTAAAATTCATTTTAAAATTAAAAATTTTCTCTTTTATATCTAAAGACTTGCTAAATAAATACTCAGTAGATGAAATTTGTATTCAATTATAAAAAATTTTAATTTTTTAAAATATATTTTAACATAAAAATTTCTTTAATATAAGAGCTCTTCCACCTTTTAAATTAGTTTTGTAATAAAATGACACATCACAAGATTAAATGTTGTGAGAGAGAGTTTCCATAACTTTACCTTGGGGACTTGTACTATATTTGTTTTTCTTCCTTAAACTTGAGCTCTGTCTCGTTGTACCTCAGGGACAGTAAAATTATAAGGATATCTCACCGATATAAGTCATCAAATAAAAAAGCGAACAGCCTTATTTTTATAGTTATCTGAATTTCATTTCATTCCTGTATTAAATATATGTATAATAAATTATAACAATCGTTTTTTCGATTAAAAAGAATAAATATTTCGTAAGATTATAAAATTATCCTTTTTATTGTGTTAAGGTTTACGCAATAAAACGTCATTCTTATAAAAAAATAAAATAATCTTTTTACTTTCATTTTCAAAACGCCATTGCAGATTTTGAAGTATTGCACAAAATTATTGTGATTTAACAGAATAATGATTTTAAGATTTAAAAAATAAAAAAAAATTTGAAAGACGTTTAAAGTTACTAGTAAGATCATCATGAGATGCGTAAGAAATCGTTACCCTTCATAAAAGCATGAAGTTGTAAAAAATTGAGATCATTTTTACCGAAAAACTAAAGGTTCGATTGTGTTTTAACCTTTTAGTAACTGCTTAGTCCCCTCCTCGTACTAAAGACGACCCTCCGTTTAATACATTAATTATCATTTCCATCACTAGTTCCGATCTGTATTTCTATGACAGTAAATTCGACCTCCTACTTTTGTCTGAATCACCCCCTTTCATCCAAGTATTAGAACTACAAAATCAACAGCGGCGTAATTTAAAATTTATTTTTCAACAATAATTATAGCACTTTGAAACTAGTTAGACCCAATGGAAATATTCCAAAAACTAATGGAACTTTAAGCATACAAAATTGAACATGAATAATTGTAACTCGTTTTTTTTGTTGCAGAGATTGTTGGCAAGAGGGAAGGCTCTTCACCGTCGCAATGAAATAGTACCTTGTTGCTCGCCAACGCAACTATCCTCAATTCAGCTCCTATACGTCGACTCGAACAACACGATTACACAAAAGACATTACCAAATATGGTTGTTGAAGCCTGCGGTTGCATGTAACCTTCGCATATCTTAGGAATAAGCTTGAAATCGTTTGGTGCATTCATTATTGTTAAAAATGCTTACCCTTCCAGCCTGTCACTCATTACAAAAAGCTCAATTTTTTGCTTGACACGTAGAAAACTGAAGAATACTAAGTAAATAATATATTGAAAATTAAGAATTGTAGATGATAATAGTTAATTAATGCGTTATTGCATCAGATGCCTTCTTTTTTCAACCTAGAAAATATTAAACAATGCGCTCATTTATAGATTTACAGAAATTATCAATGATTATCTTTGACTCGATTAAATCGGGTTAAAAATCAAGAAACTAATATAAATATATAATTCTACAATCTTATTCTTATCACATATATGAGCAGGCAATAAATTGTACTGATTCAAAACTTTTTCAATTATTTAAAAAAGAGAATCATTGATAAATTTCCCTTGCCCCGAACCAAAACAGTATTTTTTAAATCCCTATGAGATAAATTTTTATATATAAATGTATGTTAAGTACTTTTTACTATTTTTAAAATTGAACGAGAAAATATTTAAGTAAAAAGAACACTCATTACAATAATCTAAACATTTTATAAGACTTAGAAATATTTTTTATTTATTATTTTAAGATAATGGCAATCTAAACATGTTTTTATAAAATCTTAAAAACTATTATTAGAAAATTTATTATGCAAATCTATTAAAGTTTTATTTTTTAGTCATTTTAATAATAATTCTAAAATGAAAATAAAATGTTTGTTAGTTTTATACAGCATTTTAGGTAATTTTTAATTAATCTATTTTTTGCTTTTAGCAAACAGTAATTATTAAAAATAAAATATTTATGGCATTTAACATTGCTTAATTATATGATTTTTTTTCTCTGTATGACAATCTTTGTATACACTTATGTAATTGAACACGGTCAACTGTAAAAATAAGTGAACATAAATACTACACAAATACGTACTTATACTGTAAATAATCTGTATAAATATGTGATTTTATATAACAATATAACTATTTCCAATATTTTATAAATTAATAAATCTAGTCATCGTGTTTGGCCCAAATTACACTTATATAATTATACGCCGACTAATTCAATTACATTTCTACAAAGATGTATCACTGGAAAATAATTTAAAAAAATCTTATTACTACAGTTATTATTATTACATATATATATAATAATATAATTATATATATAATTACTTACACGATTGCAACTTTAATTTAACAGGAAAAAACAATCAATTAAATTATATAAGGAACTTGCAATCTACACGTTTCAATTAATTAAATTACTTCATTGTAGTGTTTATCCTTTAACAGCGGCGATTATTGACAAATGGAATTTCCACTTGAAATACTAATGAATGTATATATTATGTACAATGAAAGTGATAATTGATGTATGTTTATCGGTTATAAACGGGAGCGTATATAGTCGATTTTTTCGACGTGATGTAAATATCATAAAAGCTGTTGTTTCATTTGTTCGTTTTGCTATCTCAAGAAAAGAATATCTTATTCTAAACGAATCTTTTCATGGGATCTGTAAAACAGAAACAAATTTTGGTACGTCATAATGACTTCGATAAAATTTTACTGTTTTAAATGTATTGTATTATAAGACAGAATTTGTTTATTACTGAAGGAAATTAATTTTTTTCGTGCGTGCAAAATGTAATGAATAACTAACTATAAGCATCTACTGCATTCAATATAAGTTCTTAATTGTTATTAGAAAATGCTCAAATTTTGTAATTGTTTAGTAAGTACGAAACTATTATTTTAGTATATATGTATTTTTTAATAACTATCTATCAGATTTAGTTTCTTGATTAAAACTTTTATATGTACCATTTACACGACTTTGTATAAAATAAATTCCTTTTCAAGTATAAATAATATAATGATTTATTCAAATAACTTTAATAATTATAAATTATAAAATTAATATTATAAAATCAAAATTGAGTGAACTTCATTTAATGTTATGTAGTAGATATTTCATTAATATTGAAGATATATTTATAATTATTGTACTTATGAAAGATTACGATAGAGAATACAAAAATTTTCTAAATTCTCTTTGAATTCGATTTATTTCCCGATGCTTCGTTTCAAAGTCCAGCGATTACTTTAATTAAGCATGAGATTGTCGTAAAAAAATGTAAATAATGCATTAACAAAGATAAAATGGCATACTGCAAGTATATGTATGTGTAGTGTATGAATATGTGTGTATGTGGCTACGTAACATCATATTGACCTTTTAATGTTTAATAATATCAAAGTCGATAGACACGCTTAATAATGCATGAGAATAATTATGCACGAGTGCATTGGTTGAATGGAAATACAAATGGATTTATTTACAATGGTGGTTATATTCTGAAGAGTACATTTTTTATTACGAAGATAATAGTAGAAAATTATTATTGTAAAAAATTAATTTCTTGCAACGACGATTAGATACAAAAGGAACTATATTTACTCATCGAGTTGTTGTATTCTTGTTAAACGTGAGAAGTACACAGCATTGTCAAAATAATATATCCGGTATAAACATATGAAATACATTAATCACTCACCTAAGAGCAGACACTGCATTCTACGATTAACAATGACTCACTCGTCTGATGCATCTTATTTCTGAAGAAAACAGACATATACGATAATCCGAAACAGTTTAGTATTTATGTTAGTAAATGTTACTAGATCCCAGACGTTAACTTAATATCATGTCGTTATTACATTCCTGACACGTGAAGGAGTATGTCCAACATTTTGTGCAAACGTCATTATCCTTATAAAAATTATAGTAATAATAATGATAAGCTATAAACGCTAAAACTTTTCCTCAGCTTAAAAATTATTTCTTTTTCTACAGCCAAAATAATTTATTTTTTTTCTTCACTTTAAATAATTAAATCACTTATTAATTTACCCATATTCGAGTGAATTTCGTTGTAGTTTAAAATTTAGGATTTTCTATAATAATTAAACATATTATAATATCAATTATAAATATTAAAGATAAAGATACATTAAATATATAAATTATACTTTATAAATTAGTATTTAAGAACAAGTATTTAACACGACATGCAAAATGCTAATTTCATTATTCATATGCAATATTTCTGCTTGAAATTATATTGTCACAATGAAAACTAAAATTTAATCTTACCATTGTAATAATACGCTTCAATAATATCTTTTCATTATAATCTAAATACACAAATTTCGCTGCATGACTGACCTTTCTCTCGAGCTTCTGGTTCCTTTGTTTTGAATATATATAATTCTTCCGATACGGATTATTACTATTCCACGAACTGTAGAAAAAGATAATTTTTAATGAATATTGAAAACTTGAATATAGAATTACATTTTATTAAAAGACGTTGAGTTCATTTATCTTATGTAAATGTAATCTTTTTAACTTTAATTATATGCCAAAACTCAATAAATTTAATAAATTCAAGAAACTTATTTGTTGTATATAATAAAATGTATAATAAAAATGTTGAAATTCTATGTATTAAATTTTTACTGAAACTTGCTTTTCTCATAATTATTACAAGATATTAATATTTGTAAAACACATATATTTATATTGTGATATTTTATTTAATACTTAATATACTCTTCAATGCAAATAATACAACATGAGTCGGCCTTTATTGTCGTACTTTTTAAAATAATCTTTAGAGATAAATTGAATTGCGATATACTTAGTAATATTTTTTTAAAAGATACGAAATGATTTTAACTGAAAACAAAACTACGTAGAATATTTTGTTATGATACTCACAATATATCCACAAGTCTTCAGTTATATTGTTTAAGAATGATATAATAATTATATATAATTTAGGAAAAAAGAATATTTATTTATAAAAAAAGAACATTTCTTATTTTTAAAATTTACTTGAAAAATTTTTGGCTGCACACTGCATCGTTAAGTATATGTTACTTTTATCTCGATGTACTTTAAATAAACTACCTTGTGGCGCGCGCAATATTAAAGTAGACAGTAGACACTATACTCTTATACAGTCTGTTTTGTACTACGGTTTTCACAAATCAATCCAGAATATTTTTAACTTAATAATAATTTTAACGCACAGTTAACAAGTTTTAGTGTTGTTTAAAGTAACTCTGATAATTAGGTGCTTTGTTTATATGGTATTTTATAAGTAAAATGCATTTAATACAATAAACTTTGTTCAAATACGTGTAATGCAATAAACATAGCCTCAATCATGCTATCAGAAGTTGATGTATTTATTAGCAATTATACACTCGTTGATCCAGAAGTTTATCAGCTTTGGGTTGATGGCTATTCGTGTGAGTAGAAATTATTTCCTCTCTTAATAAGGCTCTCTCTTATATTTTTGTGATTTTAAAGAAGCATTTTTAACATTTTTCATCAAAACATTTTTTAAATATATTTAATTGTGAATTGATAAAACACTTTAATATATTTTGTATTTAAAACAACAGCTAGCGATGCAGTTAATATTTTACAGCAAAGAGGAATCTGTCAACAAACAAATGCACCAGTCGAATTGGTTGCTTCAGATATTTTGGATCATTATCGTACTTACTCACTTTTGGAAAAGTTATTACATACTCCAACGAAACTTGCAAGTGAACAATTAGCATTTCAGATAGAACCACAAACTAGTCATATGTTAATTGAAATGTAAAAATTACTTTTATTACACTACTTATAATTCAAATTTAAATTTAAAAGAGACTAATTTAAATATTTGTATCTCAGATATTATGAATTTAATGATAGTGTAGTCAGAGAACTTGTTGGCAAAAAACTTACTTCTAAAAATAGAAAAGATATAGAAGAAGTTTCAGAAAAGACTGGAGTCAGTTTAAAAAGTTGTCGTAGGCAATTTGATAATGTTAAGAGAGTATTTAAAGCTGTTGAGGACTTACCCGGTTCATTAGTTACAAATATCAAACAACATTTTTTACTTCCAGAAGAACTAGCTAAGTGGGTTTTAATTTTTATAAAACTACATGTAAAATCTTTGTCAATTTTTGTATATTGTATTTAAAGACAATATATCATTTACTTTTTTTTTTAAACATTTTCAGGAGATATGCAGCCGTAGTATTTATTGTATGTCTTCGATTTGAAATGAACAAAAGGAAATTACAGTTCCTGACATTTCCAGACTTATATCACTGTGCTAATTGTATGATGTCACATTGGACTTATCAATTTACAGGTTCAGAATACTTTGATACAGACCTTGATCGCGAACTTCTTTTAGAATTACCAGAATGTAGAATACTTCTAGAAAATGAAAAGCATCTTAAACAGTAAGTACAACTACAATCTAAAATATTAATTACAATAAAATTTTTATGAAATTTAATATTTTCTAAATGCATTTTAGTTTAGTTTGTATAAAACTAAAACCAATGTTACTAGAAAGAGTTTATCAAGAATTAGATATAAACTTTAGAACATATTCTAGAGCTATAATTGGCATTGCTTGCAATTTACACCGGACAAGAGAATTAAGATTCTTCTTCCTTGAGTTGGTAGAGAGATGTATTGAACCTTGGCGCCAAGTCAATTGGTCACACACAGATTTACGAAATTTCCTTGCCACATTTACTCAGTGTGCTCTTGATATGGATGTTTTAAGGTAATTAATATAGTTTTGCTTGTAAATGAATTAATTAAAAAACGCGTTTATTAATCAATTTTTAAATAAATCATTTAATATTATATTTAGTTTTAAATAAAATAAACATTTTATAGAGTAATACAATTATTATAACCATCTTTTGTTGAAATTATTGGTTTTAAGAATATTGTAGCCAAAGTATTGGAAATCATTTATGTTTAATTCCAATTACAATTATAATATTAAATTATTTATCATACTTTTCTTTCTCAGAGAAAATGAATTGAGAGATGCATTTGAGCGTTACATGAAAGTCGTGACGAGTTGCTTGTTACGAATGTACCATACATGACAAGTCGACTCAGACAAGATCGACGTGGAAAAAGAAACCGTTGAAAACTTGTAGCTTTAAGGATAATAGTGAATAATTAACGATAGAATTTAAGATATGTATATTACAATTTATTTATTTCTGTAATAAATAACTATAAAACAATTGCAGCATACAAGTTGCATTGCGTTGTCCGTTTCAATGTAAATATTTAATAATTGTTGATAAAATAAAATATTATCACTTTATTGTTCCTTGTAGAAATAGAATGGTAAGAAATTCTATTTCATTGTTAAAATATAAAACGTAAACATAAAAGTTGAATGATTTTTATTCGTTGTTCGGTTAAAAAATAAAATAAATGTTAAGTATTACTTTTGAACTATTAAAAACTTTGTTTATTGCTAAAGGAACATTCAGCTTATGAATATTCATCGAGCAATTACTGATCAATTTTTATATTGCATCAGTAAGTAGCTTGTTGATGAAACTCATAATATTGACATCCTAAAAAGGATTCTAACATCAGTTCTATTATTTGTTACATAAATTAAAAATTGTCCTATAAATCTTCATTATTAAAACTTTTGTATCTTCGTTCGTTGTTTATAAAGTTTGAATAAATTTTTACAAAAACAAACACAAGTGAAGGGGGTCAGTTTCTGAGAAAACTGAACCATGATTGTTCCTAAAATTGCATTATCAGTGCAATTATATCAGGGAATTACTTCGATATACCCAACAATTTGTACGTCACATCAACTATATCGGATGGTACAGGCAAAGCTTTTTGTTCTAAGCTTTTAGCGTAAGGCATAGGTGTATCTACTCCTGTTACACGAACTACTGGTGACTCAAGATGATAGAATGCTTCACCTAAAAAATATCGTTTATTTAAATGCATATATAGTATTTAATTTTAAAAATAAATATTTTGATAAAAAACTATTTTTCTGGTTTCAATCATTAATTTATTTGATTGTTTCCAAAATAGTAAAACATGTCTAGTTAGATCGACAAAAAAATTTTTAAAATGCATTTAATACTAATATTCTCTAAAATAAAAGTAACACTTGAACTAAAACAAACGAAATTTTTTTATTGTTTCATTAACTAATTAAAGATTTATTGAATTTATTTATATAGAAATACGGTAACTAAAATAAGTCTAAAAATTTATAAAATTTAACAAATTAAATTTACTCACTTTCCATAATTCTTGCAGAAATTTCAGCACCAATACCACACTGAGGCCAACCTTGTTCAACAGTGATAAGATGGTTGGTCTTCACTACTGATTGAACAATTGTTTCTGTATCAAGTGGCCTCAGTGATCGAAGATTTATAACTTCTGCTTCGATACCTTTACCAGCCAATTCATTGGCAGCTTCCAGTGCCAATTCAACTGCTTTGGAATGTGCGACTAATGTAATATGCTTACCAACTCGCTCAATTTTTGCCTTTCCAATAGGTAGGACAAAATCTTTTGTCAGTGCTTCATCAGACATAGGATATTGTACACCATAAAGTAACTCATTCTCTAAAAATACTACTGGATCTGGGTCTCGAATAGCAGCTTTAAGAAGACCTTTACAATCTTCACTATTATATGGAGAGATTACCTTAAAATCAAGGATTATTTAAATATTTGATATGTTATATTTGTTGTCTAGTGATATCAAATGCTAACTTTTAAACCAGGACAATGAGCAAACCAAGCACCAAAGCACTGTGAATGCTGTGCTGCTACACCAGCAGCTGCTCCATTGGGTCCACGAAAAACTATAGGAACATTAACTGTTCCAGCAGACATGTAATACGTTTTGGCAGCAGAATTAATTATATGATCAATAGCTTGCAATGAAAAATTGAATGTCATAAATTCACATATCGGTCGTAACCCACCCTAAAGGTAATATATCATTGTAAATATAAACATTACTTTTTAAATTGAAATTGCAATTTATCTTACCATAGCTGCACCCACTGCTATACCACAGAAGCCAGCTTCAGTGATAGGTGTATCAATAACTCTATTCTCTCCATATTTTTTATATAGACCTCGGGAGACTTTGTATGCTCCATCGTATAGAGCCACTTCCTCACCCATGAGAAAAACTTTATCATCCCGTTGCATTTCTTCATCTATTGCTGTATTTAATGCATCTCTTACTGTCATCTAAAAAATAGAATTTAAATAATATTTTTAGAAATTTTTACGTTAATATTTTAAATGTTTAAGTTCAATTTAATACAATTATATTGAAATTTTATTAATAACTACGTAGCAGACCTTTCAAGATTTTAATAATAGAAGCATATTATTTTATCAAATATATACTATTTAAAAAGAAAGAAATTGTGCATAATTTGGATAAATAAACAATAGTGAATATACAAATAAGTGTTATAACTAAAAAATTTTAAGTAATTGTAATTCTAAGTTAATATCTGTATATGTGTGTACTTATTACACAATTAAAAAATTGTTATAACTGATAAGAAAGTTTTAACAAGGCAACAGCAATATGTTAAATGATAAAATTATCATAATAAGTATTAAAATTGTTCCGATGTTGTAATTCATAAATTACAGCAGTATAATTTAAATTAAACATGTAAAAAATTTATCAAGTACAAATTCAAAGCTTATTTTTCATTCACATTCATGGCACAAAAACAAGTGACCTTTCTACGTCCTTGAATAAAACTCATTCGTAAGAAAATAATGAACGACTACTAGGTTGCATAAATTGAATACATTTTATAAATCGATCCTTCGCCAATAGAGGAAGGACATACAGGCATCCCGAGTGAGGTAAAATAAAACGAAAATTAAAAAAATTAACGATGATTGAGCAGAAGCTAATTAATGGAGGTTATGTGATCATCTAGAAGAGCAGAAAACTCTTGCCTATCCGTATGAGAAAATAAAAAAAAATAACCTGCTGTACGGCTGCCCATTTGGATGTCGAGAACGAACGCCTCGTGGCACCCGTAATGATATTCTGAAAACAAAAGATGAACATTTAAGTGCCGGCGAAAGGTAAAAAAATGATAAAAATAAAAAAAGCAAAGGTAAGGTGAAGAGCAGGACGACTCGCAGATTGAAAATACGAAAAAAAAGAAAGAAAAAGAGAATGATCCACTATCACGTGATCGGCTGGTCGTTCTTTTTTCTTCGTAGTCTACCGTACCGCAAGCATTTTCCTTCGATTTTACGGCTCCGTCCGATGATACCCGGTGTCCTCGCTACTCGCCTCTTTTCGCCAATTGCATAGAGTAGAATCTTGAGGCCTTTTATTATTGTGACTCAATTGTTGTTTTTATTGCCGTTACTTCTGTCGTCGTCGCTACACTTCCCAATGGGAACCTAGCTCTCGCCTCGCGTGTCTCGACGTTGGGGATTCGCGAAGCTCACGACGAACAGCCCGGTGTGGGAGGAGGGGCGAGGAGACGAAAGAAAAAAATTAAAAGCTAGCGCACGAGGGGATGCACAGATATCCGTCGCGATAACTGAGTAGCAAGCAACCAAATGAATTGGCTGACCTTCGGATGGTGCCGCCACCTACTAGATCACCCGCTCCCGAAAACTACCGATCTTACGGATCTACGGACGCCTACGGTGTTTGAGGAAGGAAAGCAGAGTCTATTCGCGTTACGATCGATTGTTTTATTTTGGGAACGGAGGAGTAGAGCCGATCAACAATGGTCCGCGTTCACAAAGTACGTACGCACGAGCCAGTGATCATCATTGCGCTGGAACCATTCTGAATTTAATGCAATGACAAAAGTCTGAATAGATGTTTATTTCGAAGCTCCTACGCGATGTGCTTGAGCTTAATGCTTTTCTATAGGGTAGGTTTACTATGCAAGCAAAGGTTCCGCTAACATTTTCTATAACGTAAATAAAATGTAAATCGATGTCGATTGTAATTTAAAACAAGACGTCGTATGGTACTTGCATGACGAAAATATTGTAAGTCTAAAACATTAGCATAAAAGATCATTGATTGTAAGAACAGCTTCGTTTGTCCCATTACTTTCTCTTCAAACATTATTCAATACTCAACTTCATTAAAGTAAGGATCTAAGGGTATGATTGTTTTTATACTTTTAAGTTTAAAGAAATTAAAGATTCAAGTCAACTATATCACTTATAAGTAAAAATTTTAATCTAATTAATTTTATTATATCTGAGTAATTAAATTTTTAACTTTTTAAAAAATCTATTATATAGCTTCAACCTGAACTCTCAATTAGCACTACTCATTACTTCATTTAATTTATTATATTAGAAATTATTAAAGTATTTTGTTAACATAATTACTTATACAACCAAATCAAAACAAAATCAAAAAATTTGTGTAAAAAATCTCATATTTTACAATATAAAAAGTATTTTATAATTATAATACTTGAAATTTAAAGAAATCGTAAATGATATTTAATTTGCTTAAATTATAATTTAATTTGTAATGTGTACAAATAATAATTAAGTATTCTATTATGCACATATTCTTTTTATAATTAACTTTATAATTAGAGCTGTTGTAGTTCACCATTATGTTTTTCATAACTAAAATATTTAGCCCACAAAACTACTTTGTAAAGATATGAAACTCATTATCACACTCAAAATCAGTAGTTCTGAAGCCTTGTACGCAAAAAGCCTATCTTATACTTATTATATATTTTTTATATATTTTCCAACAAATTTTTGTTTTATAATGCGTCACTTACATCTATTTATTTATAAATTTTCATTTTTTTCAAACTGAATATCACAGAGTTTTTCATTTTATCATATAAATTTATACCTACTACGTAACTGTATGGTCGATTCCCTCACTTTTCTTAATTTATATGCTTACTTTAATGTCATGTATTTATAGATTCATGAATCTCGCATCAGGTGAAAAATATAATAACCAATTATCATCAGAATATGCAAGAATTATTTTTAGTACATGACAAAAGAACTTACAAAATATATATTTACGTTTTATACTACAAAAATCATTCAGATGAAGAGCACCAAAAAGTGGTCTACATAATTAAAGTATACAAACATAAAATATAAGTAGATTGAATATGATATAGTAAGATTGAATACTTTACTAAAAAATGGTTACCTACATGGGGAATTGCATTCATTAAAGGGTATTGATAAGATATATAAAATTATGTGAAACTTTCTCTGCAGTTTTATGATAAAAAAATTAAAAGGAGGTTTTTTTTCAATTATTGAAATAAATAATCGCATAAATAAATACATAAAAAATTATTGTTTTAAATATTTTCAATACTTCTTTAATATGTAATATCCGGAAAACATATGATATGTACATTTTCAATTTAAAGTTCTATTTAAAATACGTATCGTGATTTATTGATTTTTATTATAAGCAATATATTTTTCATAACCAGAGCTTGATTTTGGAAGTCGAAATTCAATTATATTTTTATTACCGGTATTAAAAATTTAACTAAAATCTTTTAGTGTGTTTACTTTAAGACGTATTTTTATTGTCATTAATATCTTATGTATTTATGATAATTCTCTACTGTAATTATTTTTAATCCAATAACCATTGTAGTACAGTACGATCACATATTAATACAAATATTGAAATCATTAATGGTATCTCTATGCGGAATAATAAATGAATAAGAAATTGAAATAAATAAATTCAACATTATTCAATACAATTAAAACTATTAAATATATTTATAAAATTATAAAACAAAAAGTAACTAAATTTTATTAATAAAGGGTTACTAATATTTGTGATAACTTTTATTTGACACATTGAATTATAAAATATTTCTAACTTTTGTATTAAATTTAGTCTATTCAAGAATAACAAAATTGCTAAATTATTGCATATATATCGCGTATATTTTCTGACCTTTTTACCGAATTCCCGCCTATCTTAGGTAACATTCGATTTTTCATTCTAAGAGAGCAGCTCAGATAATTATCTTGGTCTACATACACTATAAAATTACCATTAAAGGTAATGTTGCCATGTGTGTCATTGACATAGTCATTTATTGCATCAATTTATAGTCGTCATTATGTCGAATACTTATGGAGAAGAAGCAGGAACAACTATTTCAAGGCTCTTCTACTACGATAAAAACAAGTCTCATTAGTGGCTCTCTTCTAAAGAGTATCAACAGGTGAAATACGGATTACTACAGGGGTTTTCCAAATTCAAAGAACTTTTCAATAGTAGTATATTTAAATTATTTTTCAATTTAAAAAAAAACGGAATGGATGTAAACATTTAAACTTTTGTACAAAATAAAAATGAATGCCAACAATATAAACATTATACTTTATAAAATAATAATTTAATTTAATTTAATTTGTGTCATAATATTTATGCTCATCCGTAACCGATTGTATTAATTTAAAAACAAAAAACAGTATCTTCTTTTCACTATATTAATCGAAACCAAAAGAAAACCTCTTTTTGCTTGCTGTAAAAGTAAACATGCGCAAGAACTCCTCGATACGTTTGGCTAATCTCGTTATATTTTATGTTTTCTCACAAACTTTATCTAACTATATTATGAATTATGATCTTGCAAATACATAAACAATTCAGAGCATAATAATCATCTGTCGATAAGTGTAATAAAATGTTTGTATTCTATATGTTAATTTTAAAAAATTAAGTGTTAAAAGTAAGTTTTAAATACACATTAATAAATAGTTTATTAAAAAATAATTGTATAAATGTACATATCCATTTAATATTGACAATATAATAACAAATTTATTATTATATTTTCATCTTATCAGTAATCAATAAAAATGATAATTATTGATCTATTAAAAAATATAATAAATTTTTCACTTTAATGAAATAATGCTGCATAATCTAAAAGATCATGTATGAATAATAGAAAAATATCACTTAACGAATCCTTTTACTAGATATAATAAACATTTTAATTTTAAAGATACAAAATTCTATTCGCCTTTTAAAGTAAATGGCCTGGTTTCAAAATATATTATTCAATTAAGGTACCTTTAAGAATAATAAATTTTAAATAAATTAAAAATATTTTTTATAGGAAGGGTTGTACTAAAATGTATGTACTAAAAATAAATGTAATATAGTCGAATCTCGTGACTTAAATTTAATTTATTTACACAATATAATCGCAAAAATTCAATTGATACGAAACAATGTTCCCGTTGTGACAAAACTGAATAAGCAATAATTTCGTCTTTAGCCTTAATAACCTCTGACTTAAATTTTTATAAATTTTTTTAAAAACTTAGCCGTAAATAACATAATCGAATTAATAATCTGCGGCTTAATCTCACGTACGTCAATTTTTACTCTACAAAACATACATTCCTTATAACAAGAACATATGTTACAAAGTTTTCGTCTGCATTTGATAATATCGTAGCATGTATGAATTACAGAAGCTTCAAAATTACGAAAAAACTGTAATTTTCATAAAGATTTGAGAGGAAATGCACAAACCTAGTTACTTATTTGAAAGAGATAAAATGACGAAAGTTAACTCGATATTTTCAGAATTTTTTATTAACGAGAGAACATTTTTTTTTTATAAATAGAAGTGAGGAGAAAAACCGTTAAAATACGGTCTTTAATGAAAATGTCAACTTCTCGCCTTATTTTTTCATTTTTTTGCAAGACTGTTTTAAAATATTTGTTGTATATCCATTAATTCACATGAAAAGTTTAGTTAATTAAAGCTAGAAGAGAATAATATAACTAGAAAAATGTTGAAGCATTAACAATTTTATGTATAGTTAAATAGTTTTTTTCAATTTTTTCACAAAGTTGTATCTTTCACACGTACATAAATATATTATAATCAGAACAGAAGAATTCATTAAATATTTTTACTGATCTATTCTATAGATTATAATAGAGTATAATAAATATTATTAATAGTCAAAATAGAATAGCTTAGTAATAATACTATGAATAATAAATTGATCAGCGTATACAATAGAATAGTCTTCGTTTATATTTACAGTATCAAAATTGAATGGTTGAGATACTCTTTTTCATAAACTTTTTTCATCTGATGATTTTTTATACGCATTTTTTAAAATTATTTGAATTGTTACCATGTGCTTGCAGTAGAGTCGCGGCATAATACAAATCCAATAATTACTTGTATTTTCATTTATTTTGAATGAAAAATCCATAAGAATGTAAAAATCTGAAGTTGAAAACATGTAATTACAATATTATCTATCCTTATACTTTATTTATTTTATTAAACATGCAATATTAAAATAAGTAAGGCTCAAAATTTATACTTAATGAAGAAAACACAATTAATTATTTGTTTGAAACTTTAATTAATTTAAGATTATTAATAAAAACATTTTTGTTTCTAATTAGATTGCTCTCGTCTTTATTATTAAACTATTAAAATTTGCATATCAATAAAGGTTTTTGTTAATTTAACACTGTTTTTTAAACCATTTTAACAACAACTTTTTACTTGCAAATAATTTTATAGTTCAATATATGTATTTTATAGTTTCAAACAAGGAAAATATTCATTTGTACATTTTTAATTAATTTAAAATTGTAAATTCTATTAGACTTCTTTAGATTATTAGACAATTATGTAAATTTTAATTGGTCTTATTAATGTTATTTTAAGTTATCCAAACTTAATGCATAGAGGATAATGTAAAATTAAATATTTAAACTATACAAAGTTTGTGATAAATTAGTAAATTCATTAACTACAGTAGTTCTTGATATGCTTATGTTTTAGGTCACATAAGAAAAATGTTTGATATAGTTACACACTTAAAATTTATTCCTGACATGTTTCTACCATTCATAATTTTATGAATAATTTTAATATTATATAAATATTATAGCTATGTTGAAAAGAGAGAAGCAATAAAAACAATTGTGCACCTGGATCATTTTCTTTTTTAATATAATGCCTCTCATAAATTAAAAATAAATGGTAAAATTATGGTCATGCGATTGATGATCGCTTCTACCAAATGAGATACGGATAAAATATATATTAAATTTACAAAAAATTTGTATCAAATGCATAGATTATACGTCTAAATTTTATCGATTCTATTTATTCTTTCATGGTTATCTAAGAAAAACAAACTTTAGTAGAAAGTATAATCACTCACATTCACTGCATCTCCTCTCATACTTTCTCTTAATTTTTTTCTATTTCTCTTTCTCTCCCTTCTCTCTCTCTCTCTCTTTTCTTTCTCTTTCTATCTCCTTCTGTTTCTATTTTTTATTTTCTTTGTATCAGATTCCTTTATACAGATTCCTTTACACAGTATATTCTTCACATTTATATATTCAGAAAGTATAAGGCGTTAAGAGACCATTGAACATCTACGATGATGCTTAGTCACTTTCCATTTGGTGAAGACAAAATAGACATCGCAAAGTTATATATTTTTTAATTGATATTAGAATAAATTAATTATCCTCGCAATTAATAAAAATTCCAAATTTATGAATAAAGTGATTATTACTTTAAAAAATATATTCATTAAAATAAAAAAAAAAATATATATATATATTGTTGCAAAACGTAAAATACATTTTTGCCCAGATATTTCATTTACTTTATTTCTCAAGAGTTGTAGGTGAAGTATAATTGTCATAATTTTTCTTTTTTTCTTTATCAAAAAAGCTATTCTTTAATAAGTATTGATGTTCTTATAAAAATGTAGTTGTAGTATGGGAAAGCTTGTAACGATAACCATTCATTTCGTATGATTAATAATAGAATATTAATTTTTAATGAATCTCATTTTATTATAGTTTATAATGTCGCAAATCAAAATCACGCCCACTCATCTAAGAAAACACTTTGTCGAATCGCTTTTTTTTACATATCTGTACAAGAAAAATCTTTCTTATAATTTTATAAATAATAAAAAATATCTGCTTCTTAGTGAAACTTGTACATATATCAGCACATCAAAGCTAATTCTAGAATATATTTTATAAATTTTTCTTTTAAAAATGATATGTAGTTTATTTGTATTTGTAAGAGCTCATCGCTTCATTATTTAATAAATTGTTTTCATTTTTTATTCCTTACTAAAATATTTTTGTTATTATACGTATTAGAGATTTAAAAGAAGGAATTTAAGAATGACTCTCCGACTCGACAAAGTAGTTTCTCAGGTATGGTCCATTCTTTCAAAAGGACGAGATGCTAAATATTTTGAAAGCTTGACGCAGAAAATCGTTTGAAAATTTCAGTAATATCACCTTTTAGCAAAACTATTGATTGACGAGCTTATTTATTTTGGCTGTATTTTTTATACTTTTTTAGTTTTCATTCAACTCTGCTTCAAGAGTCACTTTTTTATTGATTTATACATCATATTCAAAAAATCCATTTCAAAATATATCATTTTTTTATGAGGACATGCAGTCTCTTGCAAATGGTAACCTGTTTTACTTTCTACACTAATTTTATGAATCCCTTAATCCTCTAATTGTTTATAAAGTTGAACGACATTCAACAAATAAATTTTTCTTTATAATTTTTGTTCTTGATTGTTGTGATTAAGTTAAGTTAGATAAAATTTCAATCGTCAGTGTCAAAAAAATAGTCAATTTATTTACGCGAATGTCGCATCGCCCGTCATTGCTTCCCTTCTTAGAATAGTTACTATGAGTACAACTGAATTTAGTTTAGCTTTATTCTTCTTATAAATACACTACATTTACATCATTTATTTCATCCTTTCAATAATAGCACAGCACGGTTGATTGAGAGTTTCGCAGAAGTGTGTCTCGCTGCACGTCAAAATGTGAAATGATAACTAAATTGAAATTGAAGAAGAATTTACTAATTATTGTACCATTTTCTAATCACACTTCATGGATGAAAATAATATTTATCTAGCACTTCATATTCGTATTCTTAATAATAAGCTATTTTAATATTATTAAAAAGGTACTAAATTTTCTTCTGAAATTCCTAAACTTTTAAGTCATGCTTTTTAAAAGTTGCAAAATTTATAAATAAGTAGCTTATAAAAAATATCTAGCAATGAAGTAATTAGATTAAAAAATTTATCGAGTAATTAGATTATAAATTTTCGATAATACCTTTTTATCCTCTAATTTTTGGCTTTATTCTTTCATAATGTATTATTAAGTTGAAATAATCAAATATCTCAGTAAGACTATAAAAAGCTGTCATGAACGTATTTTTTGGGCCGTGCAGAGCACGTCAATTTAGTGCTATTTATAATCATTATACAAAACATTTTAACGATGCTTACCAACTTCGACCACACATTTTTGCAATATTATTTACTATTCATTTTATATTCATCACGAAAAATATTTACACGACACCTGTAGTTTCATCGATTACACGTAGAGATGTGTTTCCTCCAATCCGCTTCGCTCAAAAGGAAACAAGATGCTTGTAACTACTCAATTCTATGTCATTCGTATATTCTTGTTCTAAGAAAAGTTAGGTTTCATAAGTTTTTTACTTTATGATTTGATTGTTAGTTTTCATTTCGTTACTTAATACATGACAGTTTGAAACATTAAGTTGTAGGATTCATTTTTACATTTATGCATGCTTAAATTGTATACTTGTACTTATTTCACTAGATATGTGACAAAAGAAAAATTCCATGTATATTATAATATGATAGTATCGTAAGTAAAATAGAAGTTTAATAGTCATTCCTTTTTAAAAACCTTAAATAATCGAATATTTTAGTTTGCGAAAAACGTGCAGTGCTACATTGATCCGATTTTTGTTATCGTTCAAGAATTATATAATGCAAGAGAACTTGTGCAGTTTAACGAAATAATACATTTTAAAAATAATATTCTGGTTTCAAAAATGTACGTACTAACAAGTGCATCTGCAATTAAATGCTTATACCATAATTAGAGAAGACTGTAAAAGCGAAAGAATTCAGTGCCCACTGACATATTAGATTTAATTATTACGTAACCTAGTAATGTAATTATGTAACATATTTAGTAAATATAATTATGGAGGTATCTTAATTAGTTGAATATTAATGAAAACTCTTTGAATGTTAATGTTAGATAATAAATTATGTCCCAAAATAAATATTCGCTAATCAGTTATCTAATTAACAGTTTAAAAGTTCCTAAATCATTCATCTATTTCTTCATTTCTTAGGAAATTATTATATTACGTTTTAGCTAAAGGGTAAAATCAATGAGCACTGCTAACTCATGCTATGATTTGAAAGTAGATTTTTCTGTTATTATTTTTTATAGCCATCAATGTTTGAAGATTTAAAAGAGTATGAATGTTATCGCCTTACATAAATGCATTAGCTTATTACCTTCATAGTTAAGACTTAAAACTTTATTTATAATTTTCGTGGCAAAATTTATGAAGGCACCGACTCTTTGTTTGTTTTATAGTCTTCGATCGACGCATTTTCTGGTGAATTTCAACAATAATTAACTATTTATTGCACAATTTTCTTTCTTGTATTATTCCAATGAAAAATATTATTACTCCCTCCACTTCTGCTCTGCATAACTTTCATTACTTATACTGAATATTAATGCAATACTTGTACACAAAAAGTACGTATGTATAAACAGACGGATTTAAACCTGAAAGTTATCCGTTTTTATTCATAAATATTTGCTTTTAACTGTTATGACAAAAATTGTCTATAGGTTTTTTTATAATTATTTTGTAAAAAAGTACAATAACTATTTAAAATTTTTTTTCTTTCTTATTTTTTAAAACGTTGCATTGCATAAGAATCAGTTATTTATTTTCAGCATTGAAAACTACACACATATATTTTTTCGGAGGCAAAATGAATAGTCACGTTTGTTAATTTACTTTGACTTTGAAACGATACTTGATAAATGTTTGAAATAATTATATTCGAATAGGAATAACAGCTTATTTTGACTTAAATATTTCTATTTCTAATGTATCTACTGTATACATAAATATTGAAAAATAGAAAATAATCCTTTTTAACAACATATTACGCCAACCTATTTAATTCAGCAACATTATTATATATTATAAAAACGTAATGCTTTTGATAATGAAATCCAGTGATCTCTAATTACACTCCTATTTGTTAATTATTTTTCTCTTCAGAATAATATTAGTATTTTTCTTTGTTACATTCTATAATTGAGACAGAGAAGAATATTTTATAATCATTCAAAATCTGTAACACATACATTGGCCGGAATACGGATACATATTTATATGAATATTATTCATACCGTATATTTATTTAATATATTAATAGGAAGATAATAGAGTTACAATCAAATTTAAGAAATCTTAAGCTTAACAAATAAGTGGAAGGGGAAAAGGAGAAAATCTACCTCACCACAATTATCAAATAATAGATATATGATGCTTACCGTTCTACAATTATATTGGTTTTCTTCTTTTTTAAATCATAATTATCGGATACTTCAAGAAATGAATTATAGTTTACATCAATGTATGTAATTATGGGTAAATTTTAAATTAAAAACAAACAATTTTTTAATAAACAATAATACATTTCAATATTTATAAGATCCGATTTTATAATAAAACATTATTTTGTTTGTGAACTGTAAGTCCATTAACCAATAAATTCGCTAAATAGAAAAATTTTCATTTTGCAAATGTATATTGATTTACATGTTTCATTATTAGACATTAAATTTTCTAGTTACCTATTTTTTCTTTTATTATTCGCAAGCGTGTTATATACATATCTTTACGAAGTTTTTTTTTTAATTCTGTATCAAGTTTATTTTTATTAATTTTATTATTTATTGAATACATGCTAAAAGTATCCGTTTCATTTTTTTATAATATTAATATTCAAATATATCATTTCTCTTTTTATCTATTTCTGATCTCATAATTACTGACTAGTGATATTTTCAAATACCCTTTGCTTTTTGTAACGCAAATTATCTTCCTGAGCTTTTAAAATATTCGCTGCTCTTCTGAAGTATTTTGACGCATTTACCAGAGGGAATACTTTCAAGCGCCATTTCCTCCTCACCCATAAGCAATTTCCTTGCTTCTATTATTTGGTTCCTTACTCCACTAGTTTATTTTTGTTTAAACTATCATGAGAACGGCAAAGACGTTATACGTAAGTGAAAGAACACAAGCGTCAATCAATCATCAACAATCGATCGTGACGTGCAGTATAATAGATTAATTAACAAACGACTTTATATGTTGGTTCTCCGTATTCAGTATCATTATCCGTTATTAGTTGAAGCTCTTTAAAGATATATATGACTTCTAACAATAGTTTATGCTACCTGCCGTAACTTATTAATAATTATTACTTTATCGTCATTTGTTTATAGTTATCTTTTAAACAAGTGTAACCGAAAGTAGGTCCTCGGTAAATATTATTAATTTATCCGAATTAGCCAGTTGATTGCCTTTCGTATTTAAAAAATTAGGATTACTTGGAGAAACTCTAGAACCAACTAGTAGCTCCACTGAATTTAGTTGAGAGGCCGCCGATGCCCTTTTCGAATATACTACCAACACGACTAGCTACGTTCGACGTGACATTGCTGATGCTTATGCCATCCTCGCCCGTTAAGTTTTCCACAACTGTTACTTTTGTCTTGGGCCTCTCCACGTCATCATCATTGCCGTTCTCTGACAGCCCCCTGTAAAATGCAAACTTGTATTAGCCGTTTTTCAAGTATACATAATAGTCAAATAATTTCATAGATGATAACAATGCCTACAAAGCATGATGAAAGCAGATTTACAATTTTTTTATAAAATGAAGGATGAAGTTGTTGTAAGACTAAAGTTTTTTCTTATGTACAACATTTCTAAGAGAACACTAATATGTCTGTATTGATTTTTTCTCGTTAAATTTGTTTAAAAATAATTTTAATTAATGATATTTTAATTTTTATTAAACTGTTTCTTTTACTATTATGCCCTACACAAATTATTTCTTGCATTAATATCTTTTATCATCGCAGCTATACTAGAAATAAATCTATGTCGTACACGATTTAATAGTTGCTACAAAAAAATAAATCATTATATACATATTGAGGGAATTACATAAATTAATCCTTTATTTATTATTAAATTTTGAGTATTTATTCGTTCATAAAAATAATTAAGTAAAAAAATATTGCAAATTATTTTAAAGCTGTAAGAATAATACTTACTCTTCATTGTGAGAGCTCATATTTAAGGCACAAGTTGCTTCTTCTGTTTGCATCCTTTGAGATATTGTTTGATATGTCTTCGAGTTGAGTTTGTCTTCCATGACACCCTGAAGTTCAAAGTCTGAATATACTTTCTTCACGATATGAGCGAGGCAAGTGCATTGGTACAAGTGTAAACTGTGATCCATCCGGTCCGTAAGCCAGTTACATAGCAACTGAATCTGCGTTGTATACCATTGCTGGAATCATTAAAATAAATATTTGTCCTAATTGTTTATCCTAGAATAATTAGATACATATTAGAAATATTTTCATTATGATTAAATCGCCATTCATTTTTAATCTATGACTAATTAAGTCTTTTGCTTTCAAAATATCAGCAAAAAAGGATACGTTTCACGTTGATAATAATGTTCAAAAGAAAAGTCACATCTTACCTCAAAAAAGTTTAAGATCCAGAGTTCATCGATGAGTTTGCTACGAATTTGCTCAGTACTGTTTCTTGTAAAGCTAACGTAAGCTTGACCCATTTCCTTTCCACTACCAGATACTTTCTACAAAATAATCATCGCATAAAAATAATTTATAATTTATATTGATTAATTAATTCCTCGACATTAATTACGCGACATCGAAAGATGCAACGAAAGATTTTAAATTGCTGTCAAAATATTTACTTACCGCGAAGCTGAGAAGTGAGCCAATCAGCGAACCTTCGTCGTAACGCGACAATTTAGACAATGTTGCCTCCAGAATACTAACGAGCTTGTTAATCATTCCCTGCGACATCCCAGCCAGTGTCTTCTCTATCAAATCGTCGATTTTTGCATGATATTGATGCTGCATCAGATATAAATCTTGTTTTTAATATTAATTAAATGCTTTAAATTGTTTGCAAATTGATGAAAATTTTCGAAAAAGATTTATCAATTGAAGAATATCATTAAATCAATCATCTTATAGACAATTTGAATTCATAATTTAAGGCGTACAACTAAACAAATTAAAAATTCTAACCGCAAAATTATTTGTGATAAAATAATCTACTTACCGATACAGTATAATAAAAAATTATAAAGCTATTTATTGCTAAATATTATCATATTTTCAAACAAAAATTTACCTTTTATCTAAAGTATTTCATTGGGTTTATCTAAGTTTTTATTTATATTATTATTAATAGCTATATGTTGTGACGCATTTACTAAAACTATTGCTTGTCTATGAATTAATTATGTTAAAATAAAGTTAATGTAGGCTACTGTATCATCTTAGTAATCAGAAAATAATAATAAATGTTTTAAAAAATAATTTAATTGATATTTTCAGCATTTGAACTTGATATGAAACTTTACTATGTCTATCTAAAAATAACTTTGATTAGAAATACATAAATTATACATCAATCAAGATTTAATAATTACAATCTAGCAATATATTTCTACAATTAGTTTAAAATGATATTATAAGATAAATCTTTAAAAGCAACGATACATAATATCTTTTGGATTAACTCTAAAAGCGTCCAAAACTTTTACAATCAAGCTGCAACTACAAAAGAATAGAAATACGTTACGTTACCCGTGTCCGTTTTCTATATAATAGTAAAATATTACTTTTATAAATTATCAACAATCATACGCCCGAAGGACTTACCACATCCACCCCATCGATAGAGCAAAGCTTAAAACTTTGATTCTTCGCATCCAAGATAACGTTCACCATAGCACACATTTCCGAGGGTATGATGTAATCCGTGGAACTAAACGTCACCCCTTTTTTGAGCCACTGATGGAAAGACATGTCCGTCTTTTGGATGCACGATTCGATCATGTCACAGGCCATCAATTTGAGACGCTGTTCGAGATGTGCCCGAAATTCATGGTCAGGCCAGTGGAGGCCACTGATAAAGGATTGTAGCGCATCCAATTTCCAGAGCAGATCCTCCGATGTTGCGCATCCATTACCCTTAATTTCCCAACGCTCTTTTTCAAAACCCTTGTGAATGGATTGATCAATCGATGTCTCCATAAGATCCACATATCTGACAACCAGAGGGGCGAAGGTGTCACGTAATAACTGATGGAATCGTCCATCTCGTAGATTGTCTACAAGCCGATCGATTTTTCTATGATTATAAGCGTCCCTCTAGTATTTTATCCTTACTAATATATGTGTGTAAAAATCACAAAGTCGTACAGATTTTTTAAAATGTCGTTTTTTTCACATTATAATGAAAGTGTGACACATTTTTGTATGCTAGTTTATTATTGTGTTCAAGAAACTTATACTGAATTATAATATTGATCCACTTTATAATTTAAATATTAATTCACGCATATACATATTATTGATTATAATAAGTGATAGAAATAGATATTTTATCTTACACATTTTATAAGAATTTCAATTTATCTTCTAATAATATTTATATTCTCTAATTTAAAACCCACAACTTAGTACAATTTGGTCAAATTATTATGTGTAAAATATTAATTTTATTATATAACAGTGCTCTAGTGCTTCAGTGTATTGATACAATATTAATACATTTTTTAACTCTAATAGTAATAAATACTTGTACGTCGAAATAATAATGATTATATTCAAAATAATTTTTAAGTAAGTAAATAATTTGTATTAAAATTTCTAAATGGTTTTGATTAAAAGTGTTTTATTTTTTATTTTACCAATACGATTTGACAACTTTTCGAGAAATGGTTTTTAAATATACCTATAAAATTAAAAATATTTAATAGAATTTTGTAACGTATTTAGTAATTAGAGTTATCAATAGCCTATTTTAGTCATCCTTCATTCGATTCATTGTGTGTATTCACAATTAAGTTATAACTAAATTACTCACCATCTACTCTGAGATAATCGTTGAGCACTTGAAAGAGCGGAAAACTGTCCCAAGTGTCTGGTGGTTGTTCGGACAAGACTTTGTTCATATCGGCGGCAAACAGCGCCCAGAAGATCTCGGCGTGCTCCACCAGGAGGTCGCTAAACCAGGCGAACGCCTGCGGTGCAGTGTAGTAGGAGCGAAACGTGAAAATATTGGACGACACACATTTACGGCGGGCGATATTCCATGAAACCAAGAGCGGTAGGGACGCCGACTCAAGGCGAAAGGCCCTCGAGAACCCAGAAGACACTATTTTGTGATAAGACTACATATGTCCAACTACATTTGTTAACTACAGTTTTCTAAGCAATTCATGTACGAATTAAAAATCTATTGGTTTCATTTTCACGTTTTCTGTACGCTTAATGATTGATTACTTTTATACTATTATAAATCTAAACAAAAAATAATTATCCACTAAATAGAAAATACTAATTATAAAAGCATCTACCTAAAATACTAATATTAAGCTTCTTAAATAAAAAATAAAGCTTAAAGCTGAGAGGTACAAGCATTCTTGGGCATAAGTGCCTAAACTATTTACATTATTTCAACAATTTATATATTAATGATCTATATTTGTATACTTTTTTTTGTAAAGTAATGAAACTGCATTGAAATTTAGATAAGTGTGATAAAAAAATAACATCAAGGCTTGTGAATCAATTGGCGAAATAAAAATAAACTAAAAAATATAACTAAAATAAAAATTCTAACACGATTGATTGTCTTCTGAGGAGGTATTCGGATCCTTACCAAATCCATTTTTTAGCATGCCAGCCTCGATCTCGAGAGCCTTGAACAATGAACACTAAGTTCTAAAAACCTAACTAATACCTCCGAATAATGCTCTTCATTTTGTTGCAGTAAATCAACACATATCTCAGCAAGGTGTATAAGATCCTCAAGCTTTTTGCCAGGGGGTATACACACTTCACCATTGAGATCATCGCCAACCTTTGCTTCAGAAGAAAGCCTCTCATAGTTGACATGAGCCGCTGTTTCCAGGCAAGATTTTATCATACCCCGAACATCCTCTGGTGGTACAGGCGTTACGATATCCTTCATCAGTACCCTCTCCAATAGCGATAACGTAGCCCTTAATGCTCCTTCAGGACGGCCAAATGGAAAACTAAACCTATAAATAAAATAGCACGAAAATTAGTGGACTTTTTCACCAATATTATAATTCAAATTCTCATTAAATTTACCTAAAATTAGTAATTTGCTTTTCTAACAATTGTCTCAATCGTTCTTTAACATCTTGAAATTTATCTTTTTCCTCGTGAGTAATAGAGGCAACTCCGTCGGGTTTGTTACCATAAACATGACTTGCGCAAAAAGCAAAACTGTAATGGATTAGTGTCGGATCAATCATAAGACCCCGTTCTGCTCTGTCTAGCAGATCACTAAGATAACAAAGATGACGATAACATCCACGTACTCCATATCTGAAGATTAATCATTATAATACACAATCAATATTGTAAAAAAGCTGTACTTTTTTTTTAATTATATTTTTATTGATTTATTCAATTGACTTACCTGGCACAATATTCATCAAGAACAAAGACTTGACCCGGCGAAAACCACCCAAGTGAACAGTACGGATCATTCAGTCTATAATCCAGAGTTGAATTTTGCAGGAACTTGAAAAGGCTTGCATGGTCGAATCTACATGGATCTGCACTAATATAGTCTTCCATTCCGTGTTTCTTCGCTCGGTCAGTATCACCTTGAATTTTACTTATCGTCGAACTTTTATTAGTAACGGACACGGGTGGTGTAGGCTTATGCGATTGACCGGTTGCTCTATACATTGCTGTCACCCATAAATGGCACTCATTCTCATCATCCGAGGCAAAGACGATGTTGTCTCCTTCACGGACGGCATTGAAAAAGTACCTGAATTGAAATTTATCTCAAATGATTATCGCAATTTTTTAGAAGAAAATAAAAAATTTTCCAATAATTTTTTACTATATAATCGGAATACAGCTTATGTATTTGTTCATGCTACAACTTTTGCAATAACTTTATAAATCAATTAAATATTCTAAATTTATTTACCTTCCCCCTTGCAAATCCATACCAGCCATCAGATTAGCGGATACTGATTCTATATGGTCCACTGTATAGCCATCCAGCTGCATCATTTCCGACGGCTCGCTTTTTTTTTCTTTGTACGAGCACATCGCAAATGTGTACTGTGAGACCTGGACCAAAACAAAATAGCGCTTTTTCCACTTTTTCCAAACGGACTTGCCCACTGCATACAAGTAACCACAGTGCTTCATGTTAAGTGGTTTGTCCATTCGACACGCGATTTTTATGCGAAGATCCTGATCCGGATTACTTCTAGGAACAGTCATGCGATGCCACTCGGGTGCACGGTTAGACAATGGCGTTGGTTTTAATACAACTTTGCCTAGCTCCTTGTCCTCCAGTGCTAGCATTGCTGGATTCTCTGTATATAATCGAACCTTCACAATTGGTAATGGATGCATGGTTGTGAAATCGCCTTGCGTATCCCACCTTAAAACCATATAGTTGAATAATTTTTTATAATCAACCATGCTAATTTTAATTGAGGAAAACCAATTTTATTAAAATTTATTTTTCTTTTAAATAATTATGTTTTTTATAGAAAAAGTCTATGCAAATACGTCTTGAATACTGTTTGTAAATAATGATGTTTTTGCTCAATACATTATTAAAAAGTTCCCTGACGTACATTGGCTTCGATGCTTCAGCTTGGTCTGTTTGGAGCTTTTCACCGCCTTCATTTTCCATGGTGCAGTAAACGATACGGTTTGGTGCAAGACTCTTTATCCCTTTGACTTCCATAACAATGACTTCTAGTGGAAACGAGAGGGCAACGTCCATTTTAGTTAATTGGGGTTCCGAATCCGCGGAATCATTTGCGAGTGAACTTTGATTACGGGGGCGGGAGCGATCGCTACGGTGATTGTAGCGTTTCAGCTTCTGCAACCCGTATTTACCCTCTATCGAACCTTTGGAGACTGGCAATGACTCCAAATTAGCCATTAACTGATTGATGGATGACTTAAGTTCCTCTATATAAAGTGATTCCATTTCTTTTAAAAGGAACCGAGGCATAAGCTTGCGGTTCTACAAAAATTTATGAATTGATTATTTATTGATAAATATATATATATATATATTATATAGTTGTTTTGTAAAATATATAGTTAATTTTCAAAAGCAATACTCATAAGGTGAAATTTTGTTTTTTCAATTGTAAAAGACTGTTACGTTACTTCTTACAATACGGAGCAATTTATTTAAAAAGTAGTATTAAACAAAATGATATTAAGCTATATAAGTGCTTGTTAAAACAAGAAAATTACTGTTGTCAATATAAATTGTTCCATTAAGTATAATGTGTTTGTTGCAATGCTCATTCAATGATACCGTAAAATATATCATTATTTTGAAGAATATGTTTTAATTTATCAGTGCAATGTAGAGCTGAAAATTATCGATTCTTTAATCATTCTCTTAATTAATATTTTTGAAATACAGTAATATTAAATAAAATTTAACATGACATTTAAAAAATTGTATTCGCGAAAAGTTAAAATTTTCTAGTAATCTGTATGGTCCAAGGCTTAGACTCTAAAACGCCTGCTAATACGAGGCCATACTTGAGAGTACATATTATGAAATGATTCTAACTTATTTTTATGATCGATAGCCACAGGAATAAAAGAAAGCAATTTATAATGTAAAATGGTAGGATTCCGCGAGAAGCTTGATCTGTACCTTTTCCATTTCGTTTACTTTCTGGACGCGACCGTCCAACTCCCTCCTGATGGCGGCAGCCTGTTCGTCTGCTGAATCCAACAGGAGGGCGTTGAAAAGTAGCTGATGCTCGAATTTCTTCACGCCAAGTATCTGCTGGAACATATCGTAAAGCTGTTCTTTCGACAGAATCAGCTCGGAGTTCAGCGACTGCTGCTGCATCCTGGATGGCCTCTTGGTGTCTTCGTCGCCCGTACCTTTGAAGATACAGTCGAACTTAGCCAACCAGGAAGCAAGCACAGTCTCCTTGCTCAGACCGTCGATTTCCGGGAGGCTCCGGACTCGCTTCTCGATGTTATTCCTGAATACTTCGCGGAAGTCGTGCTGCGAGCAAGCGCCACTTTGCACCATACGAACAACACGCTCCGACTTCAAAAATATGTCGAAGTAATTCTGGATCGCGTTGTGGAAGGCTTCATCAGCCATTATTTGCGTTTCGCCTTTCAAAAAGCTCTAGAAACACGAAGGCAAATCTTTTTTATGGCATACATCAAATGTTTCATTGACAAACATAATTATAAAATGTATTGAAAAGTAACTCAGCACCTTGATTTTTATTTTAAAAATCTGCTATTTTTAAAATATTAACGTATTTTTATTATTAATTATTTATTATTATTAAAATTAAGTTTCTTAGTTTCTAATTTCAAAGATTTATAAAATAAATAACTGTTTCTGGAAATGTTATAATAAAATTTGTTATCAGTACTAGTGCTATACATCACTCGACTTTTGCAAATTAATCTAACAATACTTGAAAATGTCACAATCTTTTTAAAAATTAGAAACTTATCTATTATCTAATATATCTTTTTCTGTATTAAATATTTTATGTAAAACTCATCTAATATATTATATACAATGAAGAATATAATTTCAGATTTATCTACTATTTAAAAATCTTTTTTTAATTTAAAAAAAATATAATGATGCACAAAAACAAATATTTAATGTCGCATGAAGAGTTTAGTGAATTATTTCTTGGAAAAATTGCTTTATAATATAAGAAATTTTGTTTTATCTTTCCATATGTCAATTGAATATAAGTTATACAAAAAATAACTTCCATCTACTTAATATCATATTGAATTAAAATTATTTGTTTTTATAAGAATTTTTTTTTATCTGCTACAAGTATCTATGAAACTACTTTTTATTGTTTAGGTAATTTATTTATTTTTTTAATTACAAAGCAATTTTATTCTTAATGAAAAAAATTTTTTTTTTAAATATATATAAACAATAATTATTTAGTACATAATACTAAATTTAATTATTTTCTCAAACAATGAAATTTATATTTGAATATTTTTGATTACGTGTAAATCAAAAATTAAAAATGATCAATATCCATATACAATAATTATTATTGATTGATAAGCTTAAAACAGCATTTTAATATAAAATAAATAATGAATGAATATATTTATAATCATTTATATATACATACATATATCTATATATACATGTAGACGTTGAATATTATGAAAATTAGAATTAACACACTTGCAATAAATTTTAAATAATTTGGAATAATTTTATTATCTTAAAAAATAATCAATAGATTAAATGTTTATATTGAAACTTGTCTTTAAGAATTTTAAAGAATAAATTAATTTGATAGAATAGCTATAAATTTTTATAATAATAACATATTTCAATGAAGAAATTCATTATTAATTTCGTTTCAACTTATCAAATAAGAATATTAAAAACATAAAATACATTCCATTGTTTTATATAAATAAAAAATCAAATAATATTAAATTAAATTGCCTAATTATTAAGCGATACCTTTTATCGTATGTGGATTGATAAGGCAAAAAAATTATCACACATTGAAATTATTATAAAATTAAATAAATAAAGATAAAACTTTAACTATTTAATATAGTTCTAACTATCTCTTCAAATAAAAATCATCAATAGAAGGATATATACTAATAAGACAAATATATCGCTTGTTTATTTCATGTATTACAGTTTTTTCATTTCATATTCTTATAAATTAAATTTAGTAAGATGATTGGCATTTCAAGCCTCTCAATGTCGCAACCATGAGCAAAATAAAAAGTTTAAAATGCTCCTTGTATGAATACATTTGTAAAACGTGTTCATAGAAAATTAAAAGTGAATCAGGGCGTTTTAATCATTACGCAGATGATTGAATTATAACCTATTGTAGATTAGGACACTTCGTTTAGCTGTTTTTAGATTAGGACCAATTCGTTTAGCTGTTTTAATACATTTCATATAATCAATTTCTTCGCTGAAGGTGAAGGCTACAGCAAAAACATTCGCAGCTATACTGAGGCTTCTACAAATCGCCATCATTTCATTCAAGGGCTTCCATCTTTTGACATTGCAAATGCGTGATATTTTTTTTTAATACACTAGTATACTTGGCTTAAAATTTTACATTAATTTCAATGACATGCCCATTATTTCATGTTTACTTTTATAATTGATAACATTTGTAACTGGTTATTGTTTTTCGTTTTACGAAAAATATTTATCCATATGACAATTTATAATATCTTGCAAAAAAAGAAATTTTTAGAAATCTATTGATTATAATATTGTAGTTAGAAGAAATATAGACTAGTACCCTGTTGTGAACGTCTATTCCTCATATTTATCACGCTTTAGCAATATTTTAATACGTCCAATGATCGTTGAAAGCATCATTAATTTTTTCTAAGTATATCTATTATAAAGGTAGATTTATCCCATCCAGAAGTATATTTGTCTGTCCAATGGGCAATCACGTGTTCTCATCCAGTCAATAAAAATGCAGTTCATGCCTTATTTAAGCTATTTAATCATTTGTCTTCTCACATTTTTGGTATTTGAAAGTGATGGTGTATCGTTAGCCTTTAATATTTATTTTTATTATTTAATATCTATACATTAATTTGCGAATCCAGCATATTTAAAATTTATCATTTCGTTTTAAACATAAAAGTTGATTAAACATTGTGTATATTATACAAATCTCATCAAAATGTCTACTTTCGCCAATTTCTGTAGGTCTTCACTCAATTGTCTATTATAATGCATCAGTGTGCGTAGCTCGTAAATAATATTGCTTAACCCGTAAGGTGATCAACAGTATCAGTTGCATTACTGTGACAGCTACGGATTCGGGAACGAACGACGATTAGGCACGTGTCATACTGAAGGTCGTAAGACGAGGTCGGGATCGGACATTAGCTTTATGAAATTCAAGATCGTTTACAAGCTTAACTATGTGAACGTAAACTCAAATATTAATCGGGGTGATCCTACCGAACATGTACGTAGGACTATAAATCGAATATTTTTCGTCATACAAATTATTAAGCATTATAGTTGTCAAGTATATTTTACTCACTTAAATGTAATAGAAGAGTACATTAAAACAAAAATGATTTTAATAATATCAATGCCAACTGAGATGAAAATGGTATTGAGCTAATAAAATGATACTATTCGTTATTACAATATTCAATTCGCCTTTATTCTCTAATATGTTTATTAGAAGATAAAATTATTCAAATTTTATAATACCATTTTACAATAATTATTATATATTTAAAATAATGCTCCTAAAATAATGTATATTAGTATTAAGAAATTGTATTTTCCATGACTCCGTATTAATTTATAAAGTATGCAAAATCAGTCATGAAAAGAAAATATTATATTATTTAAGTATATATTGTATTTTCGTGTATTAGTTTTATAAAAAATTATAAAGATTTTACTAAAAAATTGCTAATTTTATACGGATACATATATTGTGTCATCATATTATGTCGTCATAAAAATCGCCATTTGTAAATACTTAAATTTTATACAAAGTTCTAGTTTTTCATTTGTTGTCATCTTATGTTTTTCTTTTTTAAGGGCGTACCTCTTCTCTCATTATTTTTGTTCAATTTATTTATTGTCTTTTTTGTGTATAGTACAAATAAGTGTTCACAGTCTTTCAACACAATCAATAATTAATTTACATGTTAAAAACAGTAATTGATAATGAAAACGACCTGATCAAGATTGAATATATGTAATAAAATATAATTTATTTAAATTCATAAAAATGTTAAAATCGGTGTATTAAATATCTTTTATAATTTCATATATTATGTATGATGATAGCAATGTATATATATTCATACATCATGGTACTATCTATTAATATGAAGGTTATTTGAAACATTATTTAAAAATTTCGCGTTTTATGAAATAAATTCTGATATATTTTGTTCGGAGAAGGTCAATTTAACCACATAGGTATTGATCTACCAAGTTATTTATCTGATGATCCTTATGTATTGTCACACCAATGATTACACAATATCTGTTTTAATTAAATAAAAAAGTTAGTCCTAAAAAGTTATTTATACTCAAAATTTGTCGCACAAATAATTTATATTAGTCAATTATTTAATTTGTATATGTTTCATTATTTTAATATTAATCGTATTTTATTTTAAATAAAAAATACGTCACAATAAATTGTATTTTTATTAAAAAAATTTTATTATAATAAAAAGTTTTCGATAAGTTTGGAATATGTTTTTCTATACGGTTACTCCATTATCGATAAATTTCTTACTTTGATAACATCATCTTTTCAAGTTTTTCCAAGCAAGTACTACATATTTTCATTATATAATATCAATTCACTTACTGTTCTTCAACATTTTAATACTAAACATAGTTATATTATAAATTTCTGAAGAAACAAGAATTTAAGATTAATAACATAAAACTTTAAAAACCAAAATACATTTAATTTGTTTTAACCTTGCTGCGAGCTCTGGACATGACATATACATTGATTTATGTAATCAATATTTTCTTCTTATCCTACGTCTTTAATGTAAATTCTTATTAGTCTTATTAAGTATTTTTTTCTTATAAAACTTCTCATACTGCTACTCTTTAGTATGCATAATAATTGTTAAGTTAAGATTTACTTATATATTATATATGTGTGTACTTAATTATGAGTGTACATGTATGTGTGTGTTTCCAACTTTATTGTGCTTCATTCGTCTTCGTTAATGTTTGATTAATTTATTTTCCTGTACAGGATAAAAATATGGATTGAAGTACGAGTTTGTACTTACATACCTCTTACAATACGAAAAACTTAGATCTAAAGAATAATAAAGCAGATGAAAAGAAAATATTAGTACTACTAGAAAATGGTGGTAATATTGAAATAATATAGACCAATACTTATATTCTAAATACATTCTAAATTAGATAGTAGATAATTTACTACAGATTTTCTTTAATGTATGATTTTTTTTACTTAAACATATGAATCACAATATTTTTTATTAATTTTAACTAATCATTCAATATTCTATATAAGTAGTATTTATATGTTTGTATGGATAAGTTAAAATATATATGTATATCGTACATAAATCTCTTTTAAATATAAATATGAGAAGAAATATTTATTGAAAAAAAATTATAAATAAAGATTTTTTCAATGGTACATATGAATTTACTAAAGTTTTGAAAACTACAAATAATAATTGTTAA
This sequence comes from Kradibia gibbosae, assembly GCA_018907135.1. Taxonomy (NCBI): domain Eukaryota; kingdom Metazoa; phylum Arthropoda; class Insecta; order Hymenoptera; family Agaonidae; genus Kradibia; species Kradibia gibbosae. The sequence goes on along the minus strand of JACCHX010000002.1, from coordinate 10,315,045 downwards.
ATGACATGCCAGAAAGAACAAACACATTCTTAACATAATGGAAACAGATTTCACTTATAATCATTGATGTTTTTTTACCAAGCGATTAAATACATAAAGCTTACATCTAAAATATACGTATCTGCGGATTCAACATAACGCCTCGCGTCTATTTCAATTTGCTTATCAATATTATTCTTGTATTAAAAATTTTACTTATTATGTTTAAATCACTGAATACTATTCTTTAATTATTTAAAATTCTTTAAATATTTTTTAATGCATTATAAAAAATACATTTCCTATATAGAGTAGAATATTTTTAATAATATAAAGAAGTGCAAATCAATTTATAATTATTTAGCTTCAAAATATTTTTTTTTAATTTAACAATATTAAGTAAAGTAATAAAAACCAAAGTATACTTTATTTTTCTTGACTTGATTTTTTTGACGTTAAAAAACAAATATTTTATTTTCTATATAAATGTACTTTTACAACCTTTCATATTTAATCTTATATTATTATACCAGTTATATATAATATTTTTTTAATACTTATTTATTAAAGAGTATCACATATAGCTGCGAATTTCATAAAAACTATAGCTTGTACCATATCTCAGAAATAATCTTGTTATAAGTTTATAAATTAAACTAGTTCATTTTTAATATATACTTCTATTCTGTGATTATCTTTCAATTGAAAAATACTTTAATAGTTTTTTTATTTTTTACTTTTCATATGAGATTAATGATAGAAACGAATGTATGCAAAAAACTTCAGGATTCAATATAAATTCAAATTACTAATACAGAAATAGCTGTTTGAATTCAAAATAACAAAGACTAACCGTTTATAAAAAAAAAATTAAAATATACGAACTGGTGGAAAAAGAATGTCATCGCTAATGATCGGTTTTGCGTACCGATATGAGGTTACAATTTATGATAAAATTCAAAATGTTCGCAATCCAATAACTATTCAACCTCATCTAAGAAAAGATCCTTTAAAGTTACAATTTATTTTTTTTCGTTTATATAGGATACTCAAGTATTTGAAAGCGAAATTCTAGCTGTAAGGAAATTTACATAAATAATTAATTTTAACTGGTACTGAAAAATATTTTTATAATAATAAAATTTTTTAATCATGCAACATTATGTAAAAAAGTATGTATTAAAGTAACACATATTTTAATTAATTTTTTATATATTATCTAGGTTGAATTACATATTAGTTATTGTATCAAAGGCATAAAAATATTTAAAGTCAATCTGATGCAAAATACTAGGTATCATATATCATATTTTGATAATATTTTTTACTCAGAAAAAAAATTTTATTTCACGCTTCTTTATAGAGCTATTATTAAACGAATATTAGAATAGAAAGTCGAATTGATGCTCTGATACCTGAAATCGAGAGCAAAGAGTCTCTAATTGTTGTTTTGTGATTTTCATCTGTCGCCTTGTCATGTCTGTTGGTTGTTTAGCATTGAACGGATAAGCGATGCACCTCGAAATGAACACGTACAGCTGTAGCCTTGTTTTCCTTTCTTCCTCCTCACGTTCCTGCTTGTCCTGCGTGGTTTGAATAATACATTTATTATAATAATCATAATAGTAAGTGAAATTGGAATTGTTAATACCTCTAACTATCTGTAACAATATTAACAACTCATTAAAGCTATAAATATATCTTATATTAGGAAATAAATTAATTAAAGATAAATATATAGTTTTTTTTAAATATTAACTACATACGTTTATAGATAATACATATTGTAATTCTGTAAAGGGATTAAATTACTTCTAATGTTACGAATTTAAATGGTATTATATAGATATCATTAATATATATTCTTAGGTAAATTAGACTTGTAATAGATTACTTTAATACATAAGTTAATTCGAAATACGTTGATAACAATCATTTAATATTCTCAATTTTAGAAACAAAATAATTTATAATAAGTACAAGGTTTGGTAGATAAAGTAATTAAATAAAATTGGATTTAATCTTTAACGATAACTTTAAAATAATATAATTTTCTAAGTAAAATTTATATTGCACAATAAAAATAAACCAATTCTTATTTGATTACTTCAGTTTTAACTTGAAAATTTAGTAAAAAGTTATTTTAATAATAAGCTAATTATCTATAAAATTTATTATAAACTAATTATACATATTTTGTTTTTATTGTGGCAAAAATTTAGCATTATGATTAATGTCAATTAAATCTTACGTATATTTGAATAATAATGTTCTTATTATAAATTTTATTTCACATTATATACAAAAATTTAATAAAATCTTCAATTTAATTTTAAATCATGTACGATAATGTTCTACGTTCACACGTTTCTGCTAAAATTATGTATGATTCGGTTTTTTCTTATTTTAAAAGCAAATCATACTTGCTAATAAGTAATACTAATTAAAAAGTTTTTGTACATATTATCTGTATCATAAACAAATTAAAACATTTTTTAGTACTTGAGAATCTTTTTTTGAACGGACACATTAATATATTATTAAAATACGCAATGAATCGAGCATAAAAATTAGCATTAAAATCACACACATTGCATTAATTTAATTAACTACACTATTAGAATCGAATTGATCCATAAGGCCGATTCATTAGAAAATTAAGCAAATATTGTCATCTTACTTGCAATTCCTGCTCCGTCTTCTCGCTGGTAATGGAAGGAGAGGGGCTCGTGGGCCTTTGCCCAACTTTGCTCGCGTAATTGGCCGCCTCCTGGTAGCCGCTCATAGACGGCGAGAGCGAGTTCCTGGCGCTGGTCATGTGATTACCGGGCACATCAAGACCTGCCTGGTTGACTTGCGTCACTTGGGTCTGAGAAATAGTTTCCTGCTCCGTGGCCAGAAGCCCAGCCTTAGCGATGTTACGTCCGTGAGTCCCGGTGCCAGCGACTACTGCACCAGGACTCGGTGAACTCCCTGCCGATCCACCGGACCCTCCGGCAGCGACACTCCCGACCCCAGGGATTCCAGCCGAACTCCCGACGGGACCAGGGGCTCCACTAGCCCCGTGGTAGCGCACACCATGACTGGTACCAGGAATCGTCGACGCCGCAGTTACTGCCGTAGCAGCAGCTGTCATTTGTTGGTGAGGTGGACCGGTACGATGCCTGCCACCGGGCCCCAATTGTACCCCCTGATCCTCGTCGCTCTCCTCCTCGGATGAACTCGGGTCGATCATCGTCTCGAGCTCGTCGACAGTGGTTGGTCGATCGTATTATTCTTCCTACGTCCAGGAATCGCAGCCTCTGTCCTCTGTACCTCTTCGAATGTATTGCTAATTCTCGACCGACTCCAGCTAACCAAGGCCAACTTGTTTTCCACGTGGACTAATGGCACGGCTGACTCCCGAGAAATCTGTAACACAGGAAAATAATTAGGAATGCCTACAAAAATGTTTCTTAGGAACACTTTTTATGAGTTTTTTTTAAAATGTTTTTCTATAATTATAATATTTATTATAAGAATGTATTTTAATTTTTTCTTACATATATATATATATTTTTTTTAACTATTAATATTAGACATGATAATAATAAGTAGTTTATTTTTATTAACTGTTTTACATAATATATAATTAAATAAAATATGAAACTAATACTCATAAATAGTTTAATTTTGTTTATTAGAGAGAAAATGATAAAAATTTACATAAATCAAAATTAAATCGTATGAAAATTTATTTCGGATACTCTACTTTTTAAAAAAAAAATTTTTAAATGTTGCTGAATACAAATTATCTTGTCTAAATTAAAAACAAAATTTTTCTGTATATTATATTTTACAGATTATATTAATTTCTTAAAATATAAAAAAACAAATATATATCATTTTTGACTAAAATATATATTAAATTAAAAATAATAATAATAAACAGACAATGAAAATATGCTCATTATCAAAATATTTTCATTAATATACTAAAGTGCATAATTACACAGAATTAAATTAAAATATTTTAAAAGAAATTTTAAATCATGAAAAATTTTTTTTATCAAAAAATCTTATCAGTCAAATTTAAATGAATAATTATACTTATATGATATACCTAATAATAAATTCTTAAAATTCTTTATTATAACCAGATAACTAAATGTGTCAATTTATATCACCAGATATTTATTTGTTGTAGAGATTAATTGGAAGTATTACTATTTGTTGTAAATCTTAAAAAAATGAATAAAAAATAGTTAATTTTTCTTATAAAATCTATGCTTTGTTACTTAACTTATACCTTTAGTTTAATAAAAAAAATTTAATTAATAATTACATTATTTTTTAAGAAATTAAACAACTAATGTCTAAATAAATTGTACTACAAAAATAAAAGCATTTATATTCTGTTCTTCGCATAAATATATGGTGCCCTAATGGGTTTTTTTAAATGTTAGTTTAACTAATTTTTTAAAAACATCAAACAGAAATTAATGCTTTGTTTTAAAAATACTTTTTATTTTGACATAATATTATGTTTATAGTTTATTATTATCTATTAACAAATACCGAATTATTAGTAACAACTATGTAGGATGTAAAAAGTGGCATAATTTTTGCAATAAACGATAAATAGAAATGTTTCAATTATTTTATAGTGCATTATATATATATATATATAGTCTAATTAGTATAAATTGAAAAGATATCAATATAAGTTTAGATATTTCAAAAAAAAATATTGACATTATATTGCATTTACTAAGTGATAATTATTATCATAAAAGCAAAGTCTAGGCATATGACGATCTGTCACAATATTTACATCAAGTAGAGTTTTATCAATTTACACAACTAAAAATACGTAGATGTACATCAATAAATTATCATGATAAAAATTTCTTCTTTAAATAGTCTGAAAAAGATTTCAGTTTTTTTAATAACCATAACTTTTATTATTATTTAATATATTTAAAACTTATTATTACTATTTATTTCCCTCCAATGCAATTTATCAACAACAATTTAAATATACTAATAAAATTATTTTAATTTACTAATACTATTGAGAAAAGTGTTATGATTATTTATAATTTTTATAATTAAAACTGTTATATTATAATGTTTTCTAATTTTAATAATAACGTAGCAACTCAGTAAATTAAAAAAATTTTACGCACACTCACACACATATATATAGAAGTCAAAAATACATCACTGCTTAGGCGAGTCGCGCGCGCGCTAAAATATGCCATAATCGAGTCGTTTTTAAGATACAAAAATGTAATTAGAAATGGCGAGCAAACAATAATTTTATGTATTTTTCTCAGCTTCCCAATAGTATGATCAAGTATTCCAAATTTTTTAATTTTCACCTTGAAAAAATAAAAAAACTTAGTATACCTCAAAAATTTTATTTTTAATATATTTTTTAATGGCCTAACTCGAAAGATCAGTTTTTTCAGTCAATACAGGTTATTTCAAAATAGGAATTTTTTTTTCGAGGAATAAAGCCTAAATATGGTGCGTACCTAAAAGGCAAAGGGTGACCTATGTTATCTGAAAATTAACTTATGTTACATTTAATATAATTTATTAATTTATAACTTAATAAAAATAATTAATTAAATGACTTAATAAATTATAACATGACTAAGTTCATTTGTGGGTAATATAAAAAACTTTTTGTCGTATATATAGAAGTTTACGTAGATTTGGCGTTATCTTTGTTATTAGTAGTCATATTCTTTTCAGTCTTCTTTTTCACTACAAAATTTTATTTGGATCATTTTACCTTAGAAAAGATTTGATAGTTGTCAGAAAGTAAAAATTTTTTAATTTTCATCAGTATTCAGTATTTTAGATGTAAGAATGAAAGCATGATAATTTATGTCCCTGGAATTGTTTCTATTAAATTATTAAATTTTGCTATTAAATTTTTTACTTTAATTCTAACTTTACAGTAATAAGTCATTTTATAAATTTTGTCTGTTAAGTCATATTAGAAATTTTTAACTCATATCATAAATTATTAAATCATACAAAATGTAACCTAAGTCATATATTAGAAACGTAGGTCGCCGATTGCCAAGGAGGCTCGAGTTCGCTCGTTCAATGCAACGGCACGTTCGTATGTTTCAAGCTTTATTTATCAAAAAAACAACGAAAGACACTATTTTGCAACTATCTGTTTTGATGGAAAAAAGGTCATCTTTCGAATTTGAATTAAAAAGTCATTAAAATATATATATATAAAAAATACACTTTTCAAGTTATAATATGTTTTGTATTATACAAGATAAAAATAGAAAAACTTGGAAATTTTAATCAAACCAAGAGAAAGTTGGAAAAAAATACATAAAAATTATTCTTTGTTCGATTTTTTACTTATATTTTTGTATAGTAGAAACGGCTCGAACGTGGCATCTTTTAGCGTGCGCGTAAAGAATTGACGTAATTTTGACATATATATGTACTTCTTGCGTTAAAGAAGATATTGTGCATGATTAAATATATTTACTTTAAAATGTTATTAATATGAAACAAATATATTATCAATTATTATCATGTATTTATCTATAATAAGTAAACTCATATTGAGATAAATTTGAAAAATGACAGATTTCTGTCAAATTTCTGTTTGTTATTGATGTTAGTATAAGAATTAAAATATTGATCATTACTTATAAATTACTGCGAATAATTGATCAATTTTCACGTTTTGTAAACGCAATAAATTTATTGTTTTATTTTTCAACAATTTAGAAAAAAACAATTTATATATAATAAATATATAAAATAACACTAAAATTTTTTGATATTTATGTATAATTATTTTACAACATTAAACTATTGACGTAATTAGTTATAAATAATCATTTCTGCTTTATACACGAAACTTTTTAATGCAATTTGGTATGATTAATAACTATAAGAAAAATTTTAAAGATATTATTATAATAAATATCTTTAAAAAATTATGTTACTATTATTACTAGAATATTTAAATGAAAGTATTGATTTTGTAAAATATATGTTGTGTTTATACGTATTGTTTGGTAAAATCAGTCAACAATTATTAAACGCAAAGTATGTTCATGAAATTATATTATCTTTAAATATAGTCTTTTAATAGAATATTTCCTTTTAAGGAATATCTATTGTTATTTAATACATTATGCTTCGTTTTCGATGAACATTAATAAAGGTTGAATGCAATAAAAATAATTTTTAAATACTATTCATTTTTTATAATTAGTAAATTATGATATGAATTATGAAACAACAATTTAATTTTTAATATCAACTATTTCCGATTTTTAAATGGTTAATGGCTAACTTAACTTGTCACTGTAAATGTAGCAAGGCTTCATTAATTTTTACATTAAATTATGTTTTTATATCCAAGATACAATCAATGCAAACTTAAATATTATTGAAATAACATATATATGTAAAGTACATAAACATTTATTAATATATAGTTTTCAAGATATTTATAACTATTTGACATTTATATTTTTTGTTATAGTATTAGAATTTAGTACAGACTTCTTTGCTTAATACAGAATTTCTTTGCTTGTAACAGAATGATTGATCAAATTATTTCAAAGATCCATAAAATATTTTTCATTTTTTCTATTGCACCGTTTCAAAAAAATTATTATTTTTTTGTACTCATACACAATTTTTACATTTTTTCTCTAATAATAATTGAAACTAGTTGTGTTATATTATTTACTATCAATTATTATTCTATAAATAAATTGTCCATAAAAAGTTATAGATAATTAGAATCCTTAGACTTAAGTTGTCTTATTACCATTCCTTAATAAACGGTTTTATCATTCTTTATATGGAAACTATATTTTCAGTAATTTTAAAATAAATTGTACTTTTTCAATTCATGTTATTTATTTGTAATTTGAAAACGCTTCATTTATAAAAAAAGTTTTACTATCTGAATTTTATGAATATGAAAAGCTATAAATATTTTAATGATTGTTATAATCACATAAATGAGCAAAAGGATTAATTACCCTCTCTTATAAACTTAATATGCATAAAAAATTAAACTTCATTATAGGAAACGTTCGTTTTGTCAAAAAAAATTTAATTTAATTTGTTTAACTAATTAAATAATTCGATAAATATTTGTCACTAGAAAAATCCCTTGTGTAGATAGTAAGATTTTTATATAAAAGATTATTATAAAATAATTTCATGTGTTCTTAAAAACTGTTTAATTAAGTACCTTTTTAGAATATACAAATTCGTAGATATATTGTTTATATATATGTATGTATAAAAATGTTTGTATGAAAAAAATATTATAAAAATAATATTTAATAGTAACGATTAGATAAATATAAAACAACGTAAAACGAAGGTAAATTACGAATGTATCCCATGGATCTGTGATAAACTTTGTAAAATTCGTGATATCAAATTCTATTCAGAAATGTAACCTCCCGGTCAAGATATCTACAAAAAAATGTCAACCATGTCAATGATGTTTAAAAATCCGGAGTAAAAACCCTGGAGGAAAAATTTTAAATCTATTCTGTCGTTCTATAAAAAAGCATTAATAAAAACAAAAGTACCTCTGTGTAACTACTCTCTCTTCCTAAGATGTTGGCGGACCAATTATGCCATACAAGATAAAATTTCTAAAAATATTTGGAAAAAATAAATAAAATGAAAAATACAGAAAAAACAATCTTTTTTTATTATTAAAATAAATAATGAAATGCTAAATCAACAACTTTATATTACCTCTAGTGTTATAATCCAAGTATTTCAAATTTACATCACGAATATTTACTAAAATCGAATTATTTTTGAAAGCTTGTTATGTAATCATCATCACTAATATTGTTTTTAATATTAATTTAATAACATGCTTCAAAGTAGTTTTACAGATTTACTTAAAAACGTATTATATTATAAAAAAAAAAAACAATATGGCCTTTTGCAAAAATAAAAGACTTTATGTTTGGTATTTGGTACATGATAATGTATATAACCACTACATTAAGAAATTATTGGTAGACCTAACGTATTTATATATTTTAAATAAATGCTAAATTACAATTAAAATATTAAATTAAAAAAATTTATTTCTCATAATAATATTTAAAAGAAAATATAGAATAAAACCCGAATTTAAGAATATTTACTTAGCAATTTGCTGAATTAAATAAGTTTTTGCTTGAACTCAATAAAATTATATAATTTAAATTTTTAAAAATTAACAAATTAATTTTACACTCTATATTTAAATCTTAAAAAATGAATATAAAAAATTAGAATTTTTCAATTTTTCTTATGTAAAATGAAAAGACCATTTGATTCAACTTTTAGAATTACCAATGATTTTAATTTTCTTTGTATATTTTTGTTCTATATGTTTATGTTTTTATAAATACAACTATACGTGCTTAAAATCAATGATGATTTTAAACCAAAGAAGATTTAAAAACCATAAATTAAAGCAACTTTGAATCTTATTTGAAAAAACGTTGATATTATAAAAAAATGATATAAATTATTTCGATTTGAGTCAAAGAATATATTATAATTACAATGAAACAATTACTTGTTCAATTTAGCGATTCAGAATGTACCAAGTTGGATGTTATTGTTATTTTACCAAGATATAGTTATTAATCAACCGAATTAGATGGATGTTAAATTTTCAAATAAAGATCTCAACATTTTTACAAATATTGTAACTTTTTAATTAGTTTTTTTTTCATTTTTGCCGTTAAATTTTTTAATTTTTAATTTCAAGTACTATATTTATTACTTTCTGCTATCAATTTAGATGTCAGTATCTTACAAAATGTAATCTTTGTTCGATGAGGAATTTTGTGAATATATAATTTTTAAAGTATTTACTATAACTTTTATTAATCAATTTACTTGATATTATTGATATTATTGGCTTATTATTATTTGAAAAACTAAAATTTTTGTTTATAAACTTAAGAGTTTTAAAGCGTAAGCCGTATAATAGTAAATAGCTGATTTCAGCTCGTTCTAAATATAGCTATATAATCCATTCAGTTTGGTTTTTTAATCAGTTTCAACAATACGATATTTCTAAAATTAGTTAGTTTAAAAAACTTAATTTTAACATAGCTTTATAACAACATAATTTAATAACGTTTAATCAACAAGATATTCAGTTTTGTCTTTATTATTTAGATTTTTGAAATAAAAACTAATTTAATAAACTATAAAAATATATATTGTATTTACAATACAAGTATATACGAATGTATTTTATTTATAAATTACATTGTAGTATATTTACAAAATTATACTATAAGAAATAAGTTATTAATAATGATTAACAATTACACTTCATATTTGTATTTTGCGGTACAAAATTTCTATTTCTTATTTTATATTTTATTATTATTAATATTATTATATTAATTTATTATTTTCTATTTCTTACACAGAATAAATGCTTTCAGAGGATAGTATAAAACTAGTTCAGTTTTTGATGCAGTATAAAATATAATTAATATCTACACAAGCGCGTAGGAGCTATTATTAGTACGTATAATGTTAAATTATAAGTAAAAATTGTGTGCAAATAAAATTGTTGAGGAAAAAACTAATTTTATTGTAACAAATATTCAAATTAATCATTTTAATACAAATAGATTAATTTGTGCGTAATGATAAAAAAATAAGTAATTATTAAAATAATAAAAATTTATTTATTAGTTTTCATATGTAATTAATTTAAAAAATTTTTATTCATGGACACTTTATATTTTACGTTACATTATAAATCTTTATACAATTAAAACTTTTTTTTTTTAAACTAAAAATACCTTACTTTTTCTGATAATAAAAAATTTAAAACAAAATTTTTTAAATTCCAAAAGATTCTGCATTAAAATTAAATTATTATTATAATTGTTTAAATTGTATTTAATATTTGTATACCTTTGTAGAAATAAAAATGGACTTGATAGAATTAGGTTAAAGAAATTTTACATTTTTTGAAAAATTAATGATGTTTATGCTTGATTTAACTAGGTACTACTTTCAAAATTCGAAAATACTAAAGGCCACGTGCCGAGAACAAAAGATTTTGTAAATGCGGGTATCGATTGTTTCACTATTGTGAATTTCTCACTAAATTTCATCCGCATTATTCACTCTCAGAGTATATTTCTTAGTTAGATTAAGGCTCTCAAAGACAGTGGTTATGCTAAATCAGCTAGAAATTACGAGCCCCTATATTTTCCCGCTTATTTCCCAGCATTTATAAATTGGTGTACGAAGGATTTAGCTAAGGAAACTAATTTACTACTAGTCTTTTTTTGACGATTTTTGTACTTTATCTTAACAATGCATTTTTTAATTTATTAATAATTAGAAACAAAATAAAATTATTAAATTATTACGTTTCGAATTAAGGTATGAAGTTTGTATTCTCCATACTAATATCTCGGAACTAATTATCTAATTATTTAAAAAATAATAATGTACTGCAACACTCTGACTTTTTTTACGCAAAAAACTATGAAGATCTAGCCATTAAAGGCATAACGAATAATCTATTCTCTTTTAAAGCTTTAATGCTTGTTTATATAATGAAATAACAAATTTTTGTAAATATAAGAAAATGAAATAGAGACACACTGAAAGCTTTATGAATAATGCGAATTTCTATTGTTCGTTACTATTTTAATTACTGAAAATTCTATCATTTATTAAAGCTCAGTTAAATATACGAAAAACGTCCTAAAAATTACAAGCCATACATAAATTAATGTGTGCTTTAACATACTAATATTTTGATTATGGGAATTTGAATTTGCAATAATTCCCGGTGCAATAAAAATCAATATTTTAACTCACTGAAGTATCAGCTATAAATAGCTTTTCAATGTAATAAACACATTTTTGGTTGTATAACAAATTAATTTTCAAATAATGATTAATTCCAAAATAATTATATGTAACCTATCTAATTTTTTAGTTTATCGTGTACTATAATAATACATTAGTATTTATATCTGACGGAAATATAAATATTCAAATTTTATGTGCAACCTTTTTTATTTATTTACAATTTTTATATTAATCATTTTTTCGAACTAAATAGTGATCTTATTTTACTAATCCAATTGTAAAAATATTTTAAAAATTTCAAGAAAAATTATGCTGTCCCATGAAAATAATCTTATAATTTTACTAAGTAATTTAAAGCTGCTTTCCGTTTATAAAAAATAATTTTTTTTTTCCATTGATGCTATCTTTTAAAAATTTTAATTATGTTATTTCTTTTTGTTTTAATTAAGATATTTACTCTTAATGTATAACACACTGAAATATACTTTTTAATTCTATAAATTAATAGACTTTCAAAATATGTCCAATCTAGTATCCGTAAGACGATTTTATATTACTGTAACTTTTGAGATTGCATGTTATGATATCTTATTACCTATTTAAATAATATGTATTTATATTTTCTCTTATAATTAATTCTAAAAATTGCAAATTTTAATTTTAACACAATAATGTGTTATATTTTTCAATGAATCAAATATTAATAAAAAAAATAGGAACATATTTTTTTATAAAAAATAGTATTACATCATTTTCTGTATTCTTATAAAACAAATTTTGGGTTTATTAGTCATTACTCTGTTTTTATTTAAATTGTGAAATTGTTTTAATCCAATTCCCCGAGTAAATATGAAGACATGTATTTCCTATTAAATAGTCTGAATTGGTTGAAATAAAACAATTTAACTTCAATAAAGTATTTGATAAACAGCATTTTGATATAACTATATTTTATTTATTTAATATTTTGCCAACAATAACAGATCTAACATTGTTTTTTGAATGGCAAATTGAAAACTAGACTGTTCGGTAGTACAAGACTCTATTACGCGAGTCAACAATAGGAAAATCATTTGCGATCGATCCATTATTTACTGTATACTACGTTTGTAGTACAATCTCTTCGTTTAATTAACATAAAAGATCTAATATTACTGATACATATAATAGTATTATACTCTTGAAGTTGGTATGCTTTATCAATCAATTTTATATAAACTAATTGTAGTAAATATTCGTAAAGGTGTACTAATTTAAGAATATATTTATCATGTGTAAAATAATAATAAAATATAACAACTGTACTTTTTGAGTCGATCAAAAGTAAACTATAATATAACATTTTTGCTTGTGAAACTATCAATTTTATAATTAGGTAGAATTTGTATTAGGAAAAGCTTATGTGTAAAAAATATATTTTTAAAAAATAAAATATACTATAGATTAATGAGAGAATACTATTAAATTTTTAACATGAGGCATATGAATGTTTTTTTACCATTTATTGATGATACGATTTCACCATTTATTGAAATTGTAATATATACTTAAAAAAGTGCAGCATCATGTTTATCCAAGCCGAAACGGCATAAAAAATTATATCGATCTTAAGTAGAACAATACATTATAGGTCCGACGGTGGCCTGTACATTGACTCCTCATAGCAAGCCTGTCACAAACAGAATTTTGCTGTCGTTCACCAGTAAAGTGAAAGAACGTTTGAATAATATCTAACGTTCTTTATTTTTTACTGTTATAATTTTAAATATTTTACAATTTATATAACAAAATAAAAATTGAATAAAAATAATAATTCATTTAAAAAATTCAAGCGATACAATTAAGTCATTACATGATTTCTAAAAACATAAAAGAATAATAAATCATTAAAACTTGAGTTTTTATCAATTCTTTTGCAGCTTTTATATTTTAAATCATACGTATTGACATTATAATTTTAGCACTGCTACAAGATTTCCTCCTTGATTATTTTGTGATGCATTATTATTTAAATTATTATTAAAAAATGTTCTATAAATCCACATTTTTATGCTATTTTTATTAAATTATATTGCATTTGTAAATTAGCGAAGTTAAATAAAATAATACATTTATAAATTTATATTTAATGAGATGATAAACAATATTATGGCCGTGAGTAAGTGGTTATGGTTGCATATTTCAAATCATATTAGTTCACTTTTAACCAATAAACACAAAGAACAAATTTTATCTATACTATATTAACATGATATAATAAATTATTACTTTTATTATACTTTTACAATAACCACCATTTTAAGGAGTTACACTAAATCAATGATTTTAGAAGGTGCTCAGTCTTAAATTACGAATATATATAAATATTATCATAAGCTGTAGAGGATACTAATAATAGTACTGTGTAAAGAATGCATCATGTGTATATATGCATACAAAAAAAAACTGTATCCAATTTGCTAATATTATAAAATATTTTAAAAATATAACAAATATATTTTCAATTTAAGTTTAAAATAATTTTCACTTCAACAAATACTAAAATAAGTAAATTAATTAAATTGAAGTATTGACAAAAATTTGTAGTATTAATTAATGTTATCTTGTATGTATGTATGATAACGCATATATATATATATATATATGAAAAACATTCATAATTTAAAAAATTAAATTTGTTCACAATCTTTTATGAAACAAAATAGAACAATATATTGAAATAGTGTAACAGTAGAATTTCAGGTTAGTACACATAATTATATTGTCGTTTGTAAAATTCAACATTAATTATTTTGGATCATATAGTCGAGTTGATTGAAAAAAACTTCTATAATAAACTGCTAAATAATTTGATAAAATTTATCTATGGTTCATCTTACAAAGTTTTTCACCTAACTTTTTCATTCTATATAAAATAAAAACTTATGCACACCAATTTATAGGTAGTTGTTTTTATGAACAAGCTTTTTCCTCTGTTAGTTTTTTCAATATCAAACAGAAAATAACTTTAAATATTATTCAATAAATAACCATTATATAGATTCTTTAATATATTTCAAATTAATTTACGTATACCAAAGATGAAGGATTTTCATCTTTTATCAGTAATTGCTAGATAAATAGGAAAAGTCGTTTGAATTTTTTATTATTTTTATTTATTTACAATTCATTTAATTATTTTTTTTTATTTATAATTTATTGTAAGCCATTATTATACACTAATTTATTTATCACAATGATTGTTATTATTAACATTCAAGTTGGATTAATGATTTACTATAAAAGATAAAATAGAAAAACATTTTTCTAGTAGTTGTAGCATGTTAGTGTTTTGGAACACAATCATTTGGAATAAAAATTTGTAAAGAAAAAAATTAGTTGAAACTTACTTAATATTAACGAAAGCGCACAATAAATTAATTATTTTAAGAAAAGTTTTGAAAAGAAATTTATTAATGGAGTTTACCTGCCTGTCCCATCAATTACATTTAAAAATTAAATAATGGTTTCAATACGATGAATAAAATAATTAATGTATGGAAATATAAATATATTTTTCTAAATATCAGAAGCTATATTTTTATAATGTTTACAATTATAACACATTAAAAGTGAAATATTAGAACAAAGCATTATTCAGATATCATAAAAGCTCATTAAAATAAGAAATACCTTTGTGTAAATTATTTTTTTATTATGCTATAAACTTAGCTATAAAATATATTGAATAATTAATAAATAACAGCTATTTTATATTGTGTTCTTTATTATTTAATTCTAGTAAGCAGGATAAATTACAAAATCCAATGTGACTATCGCTCCATACTTTCTCTTCTTTTTAAAAGTTTAATATTTTTAAATAGTTTCTTTCATATAATATGTTCTTTTGTAGAATAATATTCGTGAAATTAAATGAACAATTCTTTTCGATTATATTACCAAGATTTACGGTTTGGCAATTTTTTATAGTTTTTGTATGTTTTTATGAAAAAATTAATTATTGAAAATTCATAAAAAAAACATAATTAAATTTTTGTTTTGAAGTATATGATTATTGAAATTAATATTCAACATTTAACTGATTAGTCATTTATTTAAAAAACTAACTTTTTAAACAAAATTTATTAATATTGATTAATATTGAGCCACTAATCTAAATATGTATAATTAAGTTAATTATAATTTATTTACTGCCGTATGTGAGATTTATATCATTTTATATAATTTTACTTTTATTGAAACTTTACTTTATCTGTTTGTACCTAACTAAATTTATGATTTAATCATTTTCTGCTTTACAATAAATTTATAATTCATAACAGAAAAAAATGTAATTTAAAGTTTCAGAGAAAATGTTTTACTATTTAACGTAACGAATTATCACCTACAATAAGATTCTTGAAAAAAAAATATTCCTCAAGACACGAATATTTATAAACATTGATTTTAAGTTTTTCTAGAACTATTGTCACACGCTATTATGATTAGTTAAACATATAATATATATTCCAGGTCAGTTTGTTTGCATATGTCTGAATCTTTCCTGCTATGCAGTAATCCTTTCACTTGTATAATTATATCGATCTTCTAGTGTGTCTAGTGTCTCATATAGTTAATTTTTAATTCTAAAAAAACAAGCAGATTTAATAGCATTTTTTCTGTATAAAAGTATCAATATCTTTTTTAACTTTAGCAGAATTACGTTTATTATTTAGGTACACTAATTTAGATATTTATTTTGTTTCACTTGCCCCCATTTCGAAACATTGAATTATGAAATGAATAAATTTAATATTGATGAAAACAATGTTGAGACGTTTTAATTGAAGTAAAAATTGTATTTTTTAAATGAAAATTGCTACTCGCTATATTACTTCGTATTGAACTCAATGAATAACTTAGCAATAATGTTAACTTTAATAAATATAATAATTCCTTTAAAAAATTAATAATTTGCTTATTATTTAGAAGGATTATATGATAATTAAAAATGTGTTATGTAACAGCTTAAAATTATACATAATAAAATAGATTCATTTATATTGAATTATTCCATGCTGTCCAAGATTCCATTACTTAATATTAAATTCTAAATTTTGCAGAAAATCATTTTTTTTTTTAATTATAATATCATTTGGCTAAAAATTTTAATATTATTAAGGAAATCCAGAAATAAAATCATAAGAATTATATTATATAATACATAATAAATTAAATTAGATGTAAAATTATTATAAATTAGAACAAGACTAAAAATAAAATAATCAAAGTAATAATCAAAATCTATTGTATACCTAAAATATTTCTATCGCTAAGAAGTTAAACATCCTTGCAGAAGGAATACATGAATTATACTTCATACGACAAAAATTCAAGTAAGCACACATTAAATTAACCTTTTTCTTATATTTTAAAACATGAAAATTTATAATTATAAATATTTTGTTTTAAGTTTTTTAATATAAAATTTAGAAAATTTGAATAATAATCATAATACCTACTTTTTATCATATTCGACACGGTTTTTCAGTAGAAAATATTACAATTTATTAATAAGTATTTTGCTTTCAGTTTATTCGTATCAATTACCTACATATGAGAAGCTGATGAAATTTTATATTATAAATTACACTATATTGTGTAAGATGATATAATCTTTGAAATAGTACCATTCCAGGAGTCTTAATAAGAATTAGATTTTTTTGGTTTAACGGAATCGTTCATAATAATGTTTTAAATATCTTATTAGAACCTAAATTTTAGTTGATATATATTAGTGAAAAATTTATTTGAATACAATCAAAATGGTTCGTGGTTCCCCATCGTAAAGTGTGTCGAGTTTTAAAGTTTAAGTTACAAGTATATATTGACTATCGATGACGAAATTCTATCGAATTTACAATATTAAAATAAAAATAAAAACTAAGCAGCTGCAAAAAATGCCTAAACATTTTTCTGCGATACTTCATCAAATGAAAAATACAAGTTTAACTGAATATTTAAAATTAAGTCACTGCATTATTAACATTATAATTGTTTATAGCTTGGTGTAAATAGAATGACATCAATTTTTATTTAAAAATTTAAAAATAAAATTAAGCTTAATAAGATGAATTAAAGTCAATAATTTAAATTATTCTTCATATTAACCGCTTTATTATTTATATTAAGTTAAGTTAATAATTGAAACACATTTATTAACTGAAGAAAAAAAAACTCAAAATTGCTCCAAGTTTTAATGCATTGAGTAAACAATGTCGAATAGTAAGTCAATGTTTTTAAGGTTTTTAATTAACATGAAGATATCAACAAAGGTAGGCTTATGTTGTTAAGTTGATTTTGTCAGATATGAAACAATATATTCATTACTCAAAAATAGATATAAAATATGACTCATTTACCACACAATTATGACCTACAGTAGTATTTTACCATACCCAAAAACGTCCTATGTAGTCGCATCGCTTTTGAAAATTCCCATCTAAAAACTCACAGCTGTAAGTAATTAATTCTTTACAATGAAGGCCAATTGGAAAAAGTCGAACGTCAACATTGCGCAGTTCAAGCCTACCGAGGGTTTAGGCACTCCAAGCATCCAACTAGCACGCGATAACACCACCAAAGTCATTATCGTCAACGGTAGCAGGGGTAATACAGACAAGGGGTTGGAAATCAAAGGAGTCAAGACGCATGCGTAGTCATCCCTCTTTTGTTAGCAGCTCTTCTAAGCAATAGCCAGCATCCAGGCGTCAGTGGCTGAGTACAGGTAATATTGAGCGCGCGATCGCAGCTACTCGACGTTGCTCGTCGCAGCAGCTTAACAACGCGTCGACCAAAAATTCAATTTGAAACTCTAATTATAGCCGACGATCCAGCCAAGGCTTCTTGTCCCAGTGACGATGACATGCATCCTCCTACCCTCTCCTCATTAATTAGAAGGTGAACGATATAAGAGTCCGATGAAAATGAAGGACGAGGGCAGCTACTAACTGTTGACACTCGCGGATTTTCCTTTTTCTTTGATAAGAGGTTGTAATTCTGCGCCTTGACTATTTGGATTGACGTAGTGACGCTTCTTTATTGTCTATTTGTACTTCTTACTCTTCGCTAATGCGCACTTATTAAGGTCACAATAAGAATACGCTCATTGAATTATTGGCTATTGTAGCAATGGCTTTTCTTTTTATTTATCTAAATATTTCCCTAACTTTTTATAATGATCTTGTGTGCTTCATAGAAGTAAGCAATGAATCGACGCTCGAATTTTGAGGCTTCTCTTTTTTGAATTTATATGAGTTCAATCACAGATTGACCACAATTGTAATCACCCATATGCGTCATCGATTAAGGCAAGCAAGGTTTTATACGATGGAATATTATAAAAAATAAAATATGTATACGTATATTTAAATGCAGAACGAGCTTTTAGATAATAAATTGTTTAAGGACTAGACAACGAGTTTTATAGCATCCTATTTTCATGTATGTAGTTTAGTACTAAAATAAATTAAAATGCTATAAATGACAAAGCGCTTTAAAACGTCGTAAAATGTTGCAGTAAATATTATACTACAAGCAAATTATAAAGCGAAAATTCATAATTTTTTTGCATACATATAGCTGAATATCATTTTTCTAGACAATCTTTTATTTCATTAATTTTTTTGTAAAAAGATCAATTTTATATAAATTTCATAAATTTAAAACAATATAATAAACTTAAATATTCACAAGGTTTTCAACACTTATACAAACTAACAGAGACAATTTGATTAAATATTTGAAAAATTCTATAATTTTACATTTATGATTATCAAATTATTAAAAAATGTAATTCGGAATTTCTTTCTTAATTACAGTCACTAGTTAAGGATGCCATTAGTTATGCAATCATTACGCACAAAATTATTTCAAACCTTTTATGCTATTAAGTTAATTTACATCGTTTTAAACAATTTTTTATTTATTTTACGTGGATGTACTAACTGTATAATATACGTATGTAAATATATATTATATATATATAATATATATAATAATTAATATAATAATAATCTTGTCATCAAATTTTTATGATTTTTCATATTAATAAATTTGTATTGTACTGTTTGTCAGTGCCTCATTTTGGCAGTCACAGAATGAGGGTAAGGCCATCATTTCAAAATGTTTTTCACCCATTTGATAAATATTAATGAACACTTAACCTTCAAGATATTCCATTGAATCACAGAGATACGTTCTATTGTAACCAGTATTTTTGAATTGCTTAAAAAAAGTCAGTTTTGTTCTCATTATAGTTTATATTAATTACTGTTATAAAAGAACTATTTTCAAATCTTCATCCTAACCTCGTTTGTAGAGTAAAATCTCAAAACTAACTTTGAACATTACGTTCTCGAATATTATACAAATCAAAATTAATATTTTAATACTTGCTATACATTCGCAAAATGATTATATTATATATTTATAAATTAATTGTTTTTTAATTCTTTATAGTCTATATTAATAAAAATTTTCAAATTTAATATATACGTACATGAAAATTTGTTTCAGTTACAAAAGGATTAATTATTTTTAAATCTAATTTTGGAAATTTCAGATCCAATTCAATAAGTTTAAAATTTAACAAACAATCGTATTTTCCATGCCACTGAATTTTATTTTTTAAGCTTGAAAATAATGATTGAATAATCAATTCTCATCAAATTAGTGAAAATTTTTCCAAAACTATTCCCAATTACTCAACTTGGATTTACTTTTTTGCTTCAGCTTCGTATTACCTCCAAAGCTGTCTCTCACGTTCAATATGAGATTTAAGCATTAAATAAAAAGAATTCATTCGGAGATGCGCCGTCTAATACAATAAAGTATATCCCGCGTAAAGTAAATATCTTAATCCAGAATTGCTTATATCACCACCTGCGGTGTCAATTACCACAGAACGTCCTGAGAGACTTCGTCAAGGCTTTGGAAATAAAAGGGTAGCCCCGAGGAACTAGGATAGCAGAGTGACTTAGTAGAGGCATCCCGCTCTGCATCCAGGGTCTATCGAGCGCCCGCTACGCACAATAACCCAACTGTTCCCTCGCTCTGGGTCAGCGTGTCCTTACATTGAATCGACCGTGCCCTGACTCGCGCAGCACTACTGCAACGTGAGCCCCGCCAACGCCACGATTTTATGCCCTGACTAAACTTAGACCAGCTTGTAACCTACAATAACGAATGCTGCATCCCCGGGACTCCCAACTTCGTGCGAGTAGCTTTAGCGGGGCTGTGGCTTTATGAATTTTACAGCACACGACAATTTAACGTGTGCTTCAGCTGAGAATTTTATGCAAAGCAAAATGTTGGAGGAATTTTCATTTTTGTTCTTGCAATAATCAAACTTCCCACTTGAGATTAAAATAATTAATTTTCACATAATCATACACCAGTTATTTGCTTTGCTGACATACTGAAAACTGGTTAAATATAGCTCTATTAGATTTTTATGGAAATCTATATTTCATAGATATTTAGTAATGCAATTGGTATGAATAGTACCAATTTTATTATGAATTTTTTTTTATCTTTTAAATGCTGTCTATTCTTTTGTATGCTGCATGAAAAATTGAAATAAAACAAAACTTTTACGAGTGTTAAGAGATAATTGCTTCCTGTAGATTTTTACACACATACACATATAAATAATTTTAATAAAAAGTTAACTAAAAAATATTATTTCCGATGAACAGAAGTACACAAAAAAATGTTTTTTAAGCATAATGCCACTTATTATTAATGAGATAAAGAAAGTTTCATAAAACAAAAATACTTTAAAGTACTTAATATAAATTGTAATAACTGAGAGTTTTTGGTATTTAAAAATGAATATGAATCATATATTTAATAATTTTTTATATTATTATTATTGTCCTTTTTTACATATATTTTATAAATACCTCTGCTCTTCTTTTATAACTTATGATATTTTATGATTCTTTCTGTTATTTCTATATAAAGTATTTAATGTTATATTCATTTATACTTTGTTACATATTTAGTTTTTTTTAAAAAATACCCAATGTAAAAAAGTAGTATATCTGCCTACTAAAATTCTTTCATAGATTACTATCTAATAGAATTAGTACTTCCCTGATACAAACAAACTGAAACCAACTATGCGATAGTTGTTGATATTAATTTTTTTATTACTCAGTTCAAATTTCATTAGTATCATAATAAATTTAAAAAAAATTTAATAAGTGCATTTTTTAAAAAATAGTATAGATTCAGGATACATTTCATAGCATAGTCTTAATCTTTATAAAAAAAATATATACACTGAAACTTCCAGTAATTGCTAACGTTGATAAAATAAAATTTATTAATTCTTACAAATTTATACAAACATAATTGCCATTGAAAAAAGATGTATGATTAAATCTTAATATAAAATGATAAAATTTCTTATTTATGGTTATTTATACTGATTATCAAAGCTCGTACAGTGTATCTTTCAATTTACAATATGCGTAATAAATGTATATTTCAGCTAAAAGATCGACATTGATTATGCAAAATAGCGTTAGGAAAATTCAAAATCACTTGATACTGACTAAAATCATAAAAACAAAATATATTCATATTAAATAAAATAGAAAAATTTCAGAAAAAATAATTAAAATAACTTTTTGGTAAAACATTTTCATAAAAACTCTACTGAATTAATAAATACAGTGGTAAGATCTTTTCATACTGGTTATTAGCTCGAATCTTAATTTATTTACTGGTCATTTATTATAGTTTTGTTTACCAATGTAATGTCTTTCTTAAATAATTTTAATTTAATTTTTATGTAACAAACCTTTATAAAATCAGTGAAAATGATAAATATTTTTGTAAATATATTTATTATAACTGTTTCAAAATCATGTTTTAATCGTTAAAAAACTAAATATACATCTTTAATCCAACTATTCATACAAATTTTTTGCTAACTAAAAAATTTAAATAAAATATTTATTATTTAATAAATTTTTTATATGCAATTTTTAATAGAATTTATTCTAATTAATTCAGTATATACTTATTCACACATAAAAGTGTATCAGCATTATAACATATATTTCTAATGTGTAAATACATTTTCTAATATAATTATCTATTATTCTAATATATTGAAATAATATATTCTAAAGTATTAAATAAACTATTATAACAAAAATACCAATAATAATTGAGCAAAATTTCATTATCGTGTATAATTTTGTTTGCAATTATGTTACGATTTTAAGCTTCTATTAAATGTAGCTATTAAGAAGATATACTTGTGTGAAACAAACTTTACTTTCGAACATACATTTAATAAGTTTGCTTTTTTAAAACCTTTATTTATCACTTTTTAAACTTGATAAGCCATTATTCTCATTTATAATTGAAAAAACGAAAAAATAATATGTCAAATAAAAAAAAGTGTTTCATGCATTAAATATATTAAATGTTCATAATAGCTTAAAAAAATTATAATTGATTGCTTTAAAGCATTAAATAACATATTGATTTTAAAAACTATACTAAAAAAAAATTATACTATATTGATTAAAATATTTCAGAAAAAAATAATCGCATTTATAAAAGATTAAACGCTTTCAATTAAAAAAATGATTTTTAATCAATTAGAAAAATTTACTAATGTCATTTTATTTGTATATTTAAATACTTATCTTACTGACGGAAGTTGATAAAGCAATTTAACCACAAGGAAGGGTAATTAAAATTTATTTAATGTAGTTTTTTATACGAGTAAGATATACAAAGTTTCAACATTTTCAGAAAAGTTGATATTTATATTTGCAGTATTTAAAAACAATCAGACAACATTTTTTTAATGATATTGTGATCAATAGCTTTACATAATTTTTATATTTATTTTATAAGACATACTATCAGTATGTTATTTTATATTAAACAATTAATTTTTATATTAAACAGTTAATTAAATTTAAACTATAATATCCATTGTTTAAAATTAATCCAAAAAATTTGATGTGACAAATTTTTTTAAATTGAAATTCGAAACATATAATTATGAAGGTATTGTGCTTTAAATAATTATTTCTTTATCGAGCATAGAAAGAATTAAATGAATAATTTTAAAAAGTAATAATAAATTACATATATACATACTTTTCCACATCGTTTAATTAATGTATTTATAAATTGTTTTAAAATAGAAAATATGTAAGCATATATATTTTATTAATTAAAAAATTTGTAGAAATTACTATAAATCTGTTGAAATAACTGTTATCCCATAGAAACTTAGAATTAATAAATAAATTTTTATTATATTTACCTCATGAAATAATTTAAAGTAAATTAATATTTTTTAAATAAAATATTTATCAATAACTCATTAAAATTGTAAAAGTTGATAAATGCCTTTTATGATTATTTTTCTGAAAGTGCATTTTTATTCAAACTAGGTTTTTAACATGATTAAAAATAACAAATAATGAAATTTTTTAATTTTTTTATCTACAGTATTTTTGCCAAATCTTTCGAGTAATTCATTAAAAAATATACTTTTTTTTATAAAATGAAAGTACGGCCTTAATTTTATCTGATATCACTTTTCTGACGAGAAATTATATTTATAGATAAAATTGAAAATGTTCGATATAGATATTAACAGTAATATTATATTAAAAGTACTGTTACAAAAATATATAAATTAATAATAATTAATAATTATTAAACTTAATAATCATGCATCTAAAATTCATATCTATGGGAAATTATAAAAAAATTTGTTAAAAACATATTCAAAGATTTTAAATACATAAACTAGTCTATATACATATTAGTAAATTATAACTGTATACTGTAATAAAATACGAAAATCTTCTCTTCAGTCTTCTAAATCTTCAGTGACTGCAGTTTTGAAAGATTTTCATTAATGATAATCATTATTTCTCTACTAAAAATATCGGATGAGGTACTGTATCATGAAATACATAAAAATCAATATTATTGTGTATTTAAAAACATGTAAAGACAATATTTGTAGTAAATTCTAGTAGAAAGTGTTTATAAAATATAAATATCTACTTAAAATATAATACGTTTAAAAATATGTTTAAAAATTGTTTATTTCTAGTTTATAGATTCGTAAATAACTCAAAATTCATAAATCATTATTTTTATTGATCAAGATAATGCAAGTGTAAAAACACTATATATATACGTTTTTTTTAGAAGAAATAAAAAATTATAAGAATATATATATATAACTAACAAAACAAATTTTTTCATTTTTTGCTGATTCAGTACAATTTATCTCATATTTTATTATTTTTAGAATGAAAAAGGTGTATACGATGTAATAATTTTCTATTGGTAATCATTCATAGATTGATATATTGATAATTATGAATGTTTAAATTAAATCAGAATTTTTAAATGCATGTTTAATTTAGCTTACCTTTTCAAATATTAATACTGATTAATTTCAAGTATTCACTGAATTAAACTAAATTAAAAATTGAATATATAAAAAATATTAAAAGTAACACTATTTTCATCGTCTTTTTAACTAATTCAGTATAGAAAATATAAATAATTCTATTATACCCTTAAAAACTTAAATGGAAACTATGATCCGAATGACCGATGAGAACATATTGCACATGAAGAAATTGCTTAAAACAATTTTATTTGTGTAATTTTTTTTAACTATAGTATGAACAATAATAAATGATACTTGCATTTATTAATTATAAAATATTTTTTAGCTAAATTTCATTTTCTGATCAAGTCAAAATAAAAAACTTAATTAATAAAATACGATGCTAGATAATACTATATAATTTATTATCTTCTACCATTGATAAAATACTATAATATGAGTTAACTTATTATTGAACTAAATTTAGTATTTTTTTAATCAATTTGATTCATTATATAATTTATATATTTTAATAGATTTTAATTGATTTTTTTTAATATTCGTAAAATAAAAATTTTGCATTGAAATAATAATTTTTCTTTGAATCGATAAAGAAATTTTAATTTATTTAGACTGTTATAAATAAAATAAAAACTTTACAATATAAATACAAACCACAGGATTAGTTTTTTTGAAATCTAAAAGATTACAGCTCACACGTATACAAGTATGTCTGCATTAGCACGCGGATACAAACTGCATATTTGATACTTGAACTCCTAAATAGTTTTATATTGTTAGGCTAAAACGTATTTTAAAGCAGTTTTAGTCATTAAAATTTTTAATAAAAAAAGCATGAAATTTGATCACGCATTTTATCAATACGAAAAACTTTAGAACCTTAGCATATATCTCTCGTAAAAGTCAGCTATTTAATACCTTCATAATGAGCTTAAATAAAACGTTCAAGAAAAATAAAAAAGGATTTTAACAATATAAAAGCTTATTTGAATAGCTGAAACTTTAGTATCTCTATAATCTTTGCAAAATCGATATTTCAAACCTAAAACATGATTTTGCCTTTTTATCAAATCGCCATGTTCCTCTGCTTACTTTAATACTAAACATTCATTGTTGATTTAATACGACAATTTGTTAATTGATTGAAAGCTAATTTTGCATTTCATTAATTTTCATATAATTAAATTTTTCACTTTACTTTTTAAGTATTTACATATTTTTACTAGATGAATATGCTGCCATTGATATTACCCGTTGCAAAATTATATATTTTTTCTTTGCTTCAAAAACATCAACTATAATATGAAATTTTACTTGAATGTTAATGATTTTTAAATTCGCAATTAATGCAACACATAAAAATAAAAACGAATATAAAAAATCAAATATGAATAGAAATATCTACAGAACTACAATATAGCGACTTTAAAGTATATGAGAGAAAAGATAAGATCTTTAATATTTTAAAAGTTGCAAAAAGCATTACGGAAAGCAAAGTTATTTATATATCACAATATAAAGCTAAAAGTTTAAAGTTAAAATTAATTTTAAAGTAAATTTTATTTTCCTTTTTTCATATAAGACAATGGGTCAATAAAATTGTTACAGTATTAAAGAGGCGATGTTAAGCTTACAAAGTTTATAGAAAGACACATGCTTTACCCAACTATAAATCTGGAAATAAAATTCATTATTATTATTGTTAACGGATATTTTATTTTGAATTCTCTAATACTTATACTATAAAACATGTCTTCAACTAAGAATGAAAATTCAATAAATATTCATCGAAATTATTATAACAATACGAATTCAGTTGATAATCAATTCTTTTAAATATCGATTACGTTGGGTCGTTCACATTATTTTTAGTTAAACTAACATTTTGCATAATTTAAAAAATTGTAAGTATGCTTGTTTAATTGTTTTACGAGCTTCACTATTTTTATCTCATATATATACAAAACAATTAGAGTGCAACTGGATCCAATTAATGATAATTATCAGAGATAATTATCAGAGATAATTATCAGAGCTTATCATTTCAGTAATATGGTCCACATAATTTACTTTAACACCCCATCAACTTTTATGTTTCTAATGGATAGTGTCATTTGTTAAAAACCAAAGTGGAATGTGTATATAGTACACGCAATAGCCAAACTCGTCAGGTTAACTTTGATGTGTGTATATTTATAAAGGAGAAGACTAACATAAAGTAATATTTTCTAATGCCAGATTAATGTACATATTCTTAATGCTCTTGAAACTACACGTAAATCGTTATTGGCTTTTTGAACTTCGTATAAATGCCTATAAATTTAGAAATACGTTACAAAAATATTTTTTTTATATTATGGATGTCTCAATTATTGCAGATTGTAATTTTATTTTTAATTCGATTTTAGTAATGATTCTGGAAATTAATTTTAGCTTATTATATACTCGAGGGCATAATGAAAAAAAAACAATGATTTTTTTAATTGTTCAAAAAAATTAATTTTATTTAAAAGTTTAAAGTACGATTGCCAAAATTTAATATCTGATGAAAACGTCTCATATATAATAAATAAAAAATAAAGTAAATGAAACTTTTGTTTTATTATTTTCACATAAATTATTTTCAGATATACGCTAGCATCTACAATATATTTTGTTAATTATATTTGATACAATAAACAAGAAATTTTTTTATAAAATACTTCCAAAAATATTAGTATTCAGCTTACAAAACAACTTTAATGAAAAAATGGAAACAAAATTCAGACAATTGAAGATGAAAAGGTTAGAAATTACAAAAAATTTATACTAGTTTAAAGAAAAATGGAAATCATCAATAACATTGGTAGCGATACTTTGTCATTTATATTGTAATATCAATTGACGTGAAGTATTAAAAAATATATTATAACTTGGCATAAATAAAAAAATCGAAACTTTCAATATGTTGGCACAGATAAAGAGGATGATCAATTTCAGGGTTGCTGAAAATAAGATAATCTATAAAATCCCATATCAAAGATACAGAATTCTATGTTTCCAATATAAGTGAGCATACCTCATCCTAATTATAATTCAACTAATATTAATTTATTAAAATTAATGCCTCTGCGAAACGTATGGCACGTGCCGTAATTAAATTACAGCTCCACGGTTGCATGGGAAAGCGTCATTAATGAAAGTTGAAATTCCAGTTACCGCAACCGATTAAGTGAGCATAGATGCGTTCGAATTTTTTCGCCGGGCGGGTAACGAAGCGTAAAAGCCACCCACCGCCGATGCGTACGCACGCACCTGCGAGGCCCGTATGCCTATCTCGGTATCATTGACTCTCAGCCCTTGCCCGCCGCGGATTCCATCCAACGCTGACGATCGGCGATGACTGCACGGCAGGAGCGGCAACAGCGGGGATAGAAATTTCTTCCCTCTGATGGTTGCCGCCGCCGCCGCTGCCACCGCCGTTGCCGTTATTGATCTAGCCGCATGAGTCTTCGCCATTACCCCAACTACTATCGCGCGCGTTGCGAGCGCGCGAGGACCTTTTGCATTGGGTGTGGTATTCCGGTGTCGTTTTAACGTGATCCCACCCACATTCGACGGCACGCTGGTCGGTTGGCGTCGAGCGCTGCGTGTCTGGTCGCACGTCATCTGGATGCGCGTGTGTATAAGGGGCCATGGTCTCACCCCATTTCCGGCCCGACGCCGATAGGTTAAACCATCTAGCTGAGGACTGGAGTGTAATTGGGCTGTGGGGTTGCGGACGATGTAATTAGTTGTAGTACGGAAAGGTCGACGGGAGGGGAGCGTCGGTGATGAAAGCGCTGGAGAAAGTTAGTGGAGTGGCACTCTATCGCTAGGCTCCGAGATTGTCGGCTAGATTACGACTGGAGTAGCATATTATCGTACAGAAACATAAATGGACCAATTGTTAACACTCTAGGGCACCATTGTGCCAGCGTTTATTTACCTTAAATATTCTCCCGTATTTAAAAACCAAGCTTCAATCTCGTTTCATCAAAGGGACACAAATCAATTGGGCACTTGGCGAGTAAATCTTTTTTTAGGTTAAAAAAGGGTCGATGTAACTTTAGCGTAGCATTTAGTTGTACAAGCCTTGCAGACCGCTGCAAATTTATAAGGATTGCACTTTCATTCTAAGATTCATTCAATTTCAATCTTTTTTAACGCTGGTTTAATCGTCACTAAAACTAAGACAAGTGTTGACTTAATAATCAGCCTTACCACTGCTAATAAACAAATACCACACATCTCCAGTTATACTCATACTAACAGTATACATATATTCAAATATGACTAGTGTACTATAAATATATAATATCAAATATATATAAAAATACGGCATCGTGTTGAAAAACCATTTAATCAATTAATGAAATATTCGTAAATCTTTGCCACCGACAAATGCACCATATCGTTTATGCCATATTCTCACGTACACAAAATTAGACATTAGCGATGAAGCGCTGTCAAGAAATTTAGAGATCTAATAAAACGCATAAGATAAAACCCTTAAGAACTCTTGTGATAAAAATTAACCAAGGAGCTACTGCGTGAGGAGTCAACGAACGTCCAGCTCGAACACGAGAAAAGACAGACTTGTCACCTTCGCTCAGTAGGAAAGTCCACCCGAAACATAGAGAGCCACGCTACGGATTGTCCTAGCACGCAGGCACTGACCTGTCTCAGCGTCGACTCTTCGTAGCTGAAAATTGGTGCTGGTGCTCGCGCTGGAGATGGCTTGTCGTGCTAGACTCCATCGCCGGCGGCGGCGCCCTGGCTTGTTCGAGTTTGTGGCGCGCGCAACCCTCGTGTCCACTTCGAACTCGTAACTTTGGTTCCTATCTTTCTCCCTTGTTCCTCGTAAGCCTGTCTCTCTCTCTCTACCTCACTCTACCTCTACCTCTACCTCGCTGCCCGTTAGAATCGCGCGCGCTCCCAAGCGTGTTATCGCGGTGAGATGCAGAGTTCGCGATCCTCGGCCAGCTGGTCGAGGAGCAGTAGCTGACTAACTGGGACCTCGACGTCCTCGTCGTCAACGTAGATGAGGGATTCGTGCGCGCACGCGCCCCCAGCCCATCGACGCTTGCGCTCAACACCAGTCGATGCCAAGGGGCGATGGAATCGTGGCGGCTAGTGGGTGTTCGGTCAACGGTACACCTGGGGAGACGTAGGAGGGGCGTGAGTATCCGCTCGCGCCTTGTCTATGTATACAGCTGTGAGGATGCCTGACTTTTTTTATTAGCGCTTTTAACGATACGCGTTGGCGGAGCAATTGCATATGTAGGCGAATGCGTCCGTCGAGATATCCGTTATTGAAAACCGGTTCGTGGCGATCAGCATTACGAACGAAGGGCGTAACGGTAAGCAGGAGGGAAGGGGGCGAAGATATCGTCAATCTAACGGACCAGAATCTCAGCGTAAATTTAGAAGTTTCGAGGAGGCGAGAGGTGTGTACTCATGTGACACAACAGCACGATTCCATGAATTTGTCAATTTTGTTATTCTAATTATGAGGAGATACAAGATTACTATCAGATAAGAAAATACTCTTGAAAAAGTACGGTTGAAAGATACTAGCAATTACTAATGAACCCGAAATCTTAGAATCTATGTGGGCTTAGAATGTATATGAACTTGAATCTGACTGAAAGTGAGTCAGTTATAAAGATCATGAAACCACTTAGGACATGGAAATAAGCCTTAGAAACGGGGATGATAATGATAGATTATAAACGTAGGCGCAGCTAAAGAGAAGCAAATACCATAAACCAAATAGATATTCTCGTCTGATTGATTTTAAATATGGAAGACGCATTCATATTTTCATGAAAACATTCGATTTTTATCTTTGCTCCTACTACTTTTTTTTTATTTTTTTTTCTATCCACCATCTACATGTAAAAAAACAACGTAGAATGTTGAAACGAAATGTGTGCACTCGATAGGTATATGAAACTTAAAACGTGAACAAAAAAAAATTTTACGTAAGTATGTTCGGAATAATCAAGTTGAGTGATAATATCTATAACATACTGATAAAATAAGTTAAAAGAATAATGCATTATTTCATTTGATTGTTAGTAAATAATATAATTTTTACATTTTATCAAATTTAAAGGATTGTTACAAAAAATACAACATATATTATAGAAGTTATTAAAAATCATTTGTAAAGAAAAATGGTAATTTTCTATCTTTCAACCAGACAATCCTTACATGAAATATTACATGTTCAATAGTGAAGTTTGAAAATTATAATTATCAACGTTTATCATTTTCGTTCTTGGAATGGAGAAGCTCCTAACAAAGAAATGAAATAAAAAATACTAATCTAGCAATAGCTTGGTGAATCTTCCAAATCTTGATGGAATTTTCAAAGTATGTAATTATTACATTTTTTCACAAATTTAACAATAATACAATGGGTAATATCAATAGTATGCACATATCATTATTACCGCAACAGGCTAATGGACGTATAACTGGAGAAGAACTTTACAAAAGTATCTAATCGAGTTGCAAGGAAGTCAGAAGCCAAAATAAAAAACGATGTGTTGTACACATACGGAACAATTATTGAATTATTATTTGATGATAAACATTGAAAATATTTACAAAAATAAAATGGAAGCTTGAAATCAAATCCTTCATTCACCTGCAGCTATTGTACAAGTTTTAAGGATTTTTCCTGTGGAAATGATGAAAAAGCAATAATTACAAATGAAGACTACATATGATCATATAAAGACCTCTAACATAGTACAATTAAAAGAAATTTGATCGAATGCGATAAACTTTAAGATTCTCGGAACACGAAATACCCTAAGTAACCTTTCATTCGATGTTTGATTTTTATAAAGAGAACATCGGTATTACTTCGTAAACGAGTAAGCTTTTGACTACAAACAAAAGATATAAGGAATTTAAGTACAAAGAATTGAATAAAACAAGAAATTTTATTACTATTAAATCCAATTTTTTGTTGACTTGTACAAGCCAATCAGCCGAACTATTTTGTTTTGTTTTTTTTTGCGGATTCTGAGTATGATCACAGAAAAACTATTTACTTAACATCAGTATTTTTTATTTGAATCAGATCTGCTAAATTTTTTGTCTTTCTATAATAAAGACTGCACACTGTTTATGGACACTTCATAATTATTGCTAACAAATTACAATCAACATTTCTCTCTTTAACACTCTGTTTTTCATTAATTATTGACGCAGTAACAGCTCCTTTTTACGGGCATGCCCTTATCTATGTCTGATTTACTATTACACCTTAACAAAAAAATGTTATAAATAATAAATTAATTTGCTATTTACATTCGAACACAGTATTTTAACACTTATATTTATATATTTGTTAAGCTGATATAAAAAAAACCTAGGATATAGAAAATTATGCTTTTAAAGTCCTAAAAAAGATATTTAAAAAAATCAAAAGATTAGTTAAGTTATACACAATTGAATTTACTATTTTCTCAATGAAAATATAAAACAGAATACAAGATTACATCGTCTCTCGCAGATTTGTTTAGACAAACTTTTAAAAGTTGAATTAAATTGAAATTAAAAAAAAAACTTTTTTACAAATATTGATTTATTGCATAAATATGGTAAACAACCTTTTCTTATTTAATATGAACAATAATTTTATTGATAGAATTCAATTTACTTGAAAATAATGCATATTATATTGTATTACTATAAATATGATATAATTATAAAATTTGAATCATCAAATATAACTATAGCTAATGTTGCATTTCAAACTTTTGAGGAAGATTAATTTAAATTTGTATGTAGTATTTTAGAGTCTAAATAAATTCCATAAGAAGCTAAAAAAAACTAAAGTAGATTATATAATATAAATCAACAGATTTGATTGAAAAAACTTTTCTAAAATAAAATTATGTTACAAATTGATTTCATAAAAACTATGTTAAAATTTTGTATCTTCCACTATGATTGGATGACTACGGTTTAGTGAATTATATTAATGTAAAAAAAATATAACTTATTATAGTATAATATTATTTCAGCAAAACGTAAGATTTATTTAATAAAAAAAAACATTAAAAATTATGTAAAACTATCCTAAAAATAAAATTTGTTCAAAGATAACGCAAAAATAGATGAAGCATATTTCTTATATATATATATAAAGTAAATATGTAAATATGTAAAGTTGCTGGATAAATATTTATTATTCAATTAAATAATAAAATTATAATAAAAATATAAGGATCAGTATGTGAAAAAACAATAATACCAGAGTATGAAATGAAAATTTTAAATAGAGGATGACATTCAAAACATAGAGATTCTACAAAGTATATATAGCTACTGTTTACAAATTTCTTTGTTTTGTAATGGGAAGACTGGAAAAAATGAAACCCTAATAGAAGATTGAAACTTTAAGAAAAATACTTTTTTGTCTTTTTCAATACATCAGTAAATGAAATATCTTCTATATTTGATTACATATATGCGTGTATTTGTGTGCGTATTCAGATGATTATGGATTTAATATAACATTACCTACGTAACTGTATTTCAATGTAAAATTTATCTCAATTAAAGCAAAAATGTTGAAAACTTATTATGTTCGAGATATAATACTTACATGCGTTAAAATTGTAATCCTAAACTACCTTCAATAAATCTTTAGAGGAAAGAATTCTGACATGTCTAGCTCTGTGATTAAACACATTGACTTCGTTTCTTAAAATCGAACATACTCACATAGTGAACAAAAAATAGGAAGCGAAAAAGCTAAAGATCAAGGAAAAAAAAGAAGAGGAATAGAAGTAGACGTCAAAGAAGAATCCGAGCCGGTAATAAAAAGTTCAGGTTTTAAAAAACTGTTGATGAAAAATGTTCCTATGGATGCATAAGTGAACTTTTTATGGATCATCCAGAAGTAATTAAAATATTGGGATTCGAAATGTTGGAAAGCATACAATAGGATACGCAACGGATTTGCTCGATAGATATGGAGAAACACGGAGTAACGATTTACTTTTGACTGAACTTCTGACACATCAAAATTACCTAAAATTTTGTTGATAAATTCGCTAGCAAAAACGAACTACATTTATATGTAAAAGAGATGTAGAAAATTACGTTGTTTATTTAGAACATACGTTATGTTAAAAAAAATTTGAACAACTATAATATCCTATTTGAAGTAATCGGGATTGAATTAGCTCCAATACGTTTACAACGATTCTCGTCACGCTCTATGGTAATCTTACAATGTGTTATTACAATATACATTGCATTTATAATGCATATACGATTAAAATTTATTAAGAATAAATAATTATGAATAATAAATTTCTACGATGTAAGCAAAAATTATGTACTACAAAGCTTTATTAAAAAAAAGAGTTGCAGTGCTTTAATTATGCTTTTATTTTAATATACTCAATTTAATTTATTAAATTCTGAAATGCTTGAAAATGGTTTTTCTCCTTATATGTAGCTCAAGATATGCGTTATACGAACATGCGTCTAATGTAAACACCCTTGAATTAAAATTTTTAGCAAAATTGTTGGGTATTTCCGATGTGGCTCCACTGTAAGATAAATTGATTTCTTGAGCAAAAAACGAGACGTAAAATTGACAGGAAAGAATACATAACAGAAGTTCTATTACATATCGGTACGAAGTTAAAACTTTTTAGGTTTTAAAATAGAAACAAGCTTGAACTATTAAGGAAATGGATGTAGAATAAAATTAATTGGAGTGCCTTGAGTGGTCGCAATTTTACTTAATAACGATTGATTTATTCATTAATTATTTCATCGCTACATTTTTCTGAATTTATATGTATAAAAATATACATGCACATGTTATAAATGTCCAGAAAATAAGCATAAAAGAAATTTTCATTATTTTTAGATATTAAAATAATGAATAACTCACATGTTGATTAATTCATCACGGCATAATGTAAATTTTCTCTATTTAAGGTACTTTATCAAAATTATCATTTCTTGTTGCGAAAATTTAAAATTTGAAGTAAATAGTCATTGATTTTTAATAATGTAATTTTTAAATACGTTATAGCTATAAAAAATTTATCCATGTCACACAAAACTTATTGTTAAAGGTGCTAAAAAATAAATTATCAACTTTGTATATGCATACAAATTCAGTGGAATACTCATTTTCTAAATTCTAACTACTAAGCATTAACAGCTATTAGAATGTTTTACTGAAGTATTAACTTAAGATGCAATTTGATACGATGACATCATTTGATGTACAATACCAATTGCAAATTTCTGTAAGAACATAATCAAAGAGTTTCTTGAATCGAAATTTACTACTGACTCTCGTTAGTTTCAGTATCAAAGATTACTATTTCATTGATTATATTCAATCATTAAAAGTAAATTATATTCTATCCTTTTTAAATGTTAGTCCAAACATGAGCATAGATAGAATTTAACGAAAATACAACTGCAATATAATTAAAAGAAATCTTTGTATACTTATATAATTTTGTACATTCATATTAATATATATACAATTTTTTCAATATTCTTGTATCTACATGTTTAATACATTTTAAAAGGAAGATCTTTTTACTGGCATAATATGTTTTATTATTAAAAAAAAACATCTATATAATTTTTGATAATTTATAGAACCAGCAAAAAATATTCTAAAAAATTCATTTAATTTTTTTTTTAAATATAAAATATTTTAAATAAAGAATAACCCAATGAAAACAACACATTTGGCGCTCAATGTTGTTAATAAATTTCTATATGAATAATTTAATGTTTCTAGTAAATAACTTTAAATATTACAACTCACGTTAATTATACAAAAAACTCTTACCTAAATTGTAATTTAAATAAAGTGCCCAAAACACTACAATAAAAGACTATGATATAAAAATTTAATTATTATCATATAATTAAAAAAAGTTTTATAAATCAATAACAAAATATTCCATATCATACATACACTGTGGGTTTGAAATTAGTACAAAACATAATTAGTAGAAATTTTAATTCAATTAATATTTTAGAAGTATCAACAATTGAACATTTTATAAATATTATGTCATTTGCAGCAAACTTTATAATTAAAAACATATTTATTATACTTTTTTATCTTAAATGATTTATTTTTTACTATATTACTATAAAATATTATTAGTAAAGTAATTTATCGTAGTTTAAATTTAAATTACGTTTTAAATATATTTAATATATTTTTGTAATAACCAAGATAATTGTATAATAATATAACATATAAGTAATTTATCATATTTAATTATATGAACACTTGTTACACTTTTATTATAAGAAAATGATAAAATTATTAAATAATTGAAACGTCGATAATATTTTATTATATCCTCAATTTACTATATAAGATATAAGTCAATATAAGAAATAACCAACTTTACACGCATTGCAAAGTATTGATTATTCGACAGTACATTATATTTCATCGCTCCCTCTTACGAAGTTAGTAACTAAATCAGCTATAGAGAAAACTAGTAAATATCGGCTAGCTAACTCATTTTTTGTTCGAAAACGCTTTAAATAGTTTAAAATCCATACAAAGAAAAATTATCTTTAGTTACAATAATCCCGTTTTCAAATATTTTTTTAAGTAAACTCGTGGAAAAAAATATATATTTTCTTCTTATAATATCTGGAACGGTTTTTAAACAACGAAGATAAAAATCTCGGTAACATAAACAGACCTACGAAAATAAATTGACTGCAAACAATATTTAAACAATAATTTATAAAACTGATTTTAATAATTCATAGAACTGTTTACCAATTTCTTTAGACATATACATAAAATATATTGTAGAAAATTCACTATGAATCTCATACCCGTTTATTAAAGTTGTTCAACATGTACTGCTTTTCCATAATACCAATACTATTGATTACATTCTTTAAATTTATTAAAAATTTCTATTGTACTTCTTTATATATTATTTTTATTTGATTATATTATAATTATTACACTTATCATAAATTTTATTTTTATTTTCTGATGCTAAATAATTTTTATTGCCAAAATTGTTTATTTTACTCCGTGTTGCTCATTTATCTAAAGCTATTGTATTGTTCATATAAACAGTAATTTAAAGCATAAGTGGAAATTATAAAAGTTAGAATAATTTTTCATTATAATACAATTTTATTTAATAAATATAAAAAATTGGTTGAAGAATAGCACGCTTAAAAAACAATCGTATTTATTATTTTGTGCAATTACAACAGTTAAAAATATTAACAAATAGTAACAGTTGAAAATATTTAATATATTATAATATATTTAAAAAAGATTATAATTAAATCCAAGATTACTAAAAAATTGTTTTATTTTTTTTCTATTTATTAATACATTATTCATATAATTAAATTTGCAACACTTATTTTTCATAACATGAAATTATAGCGTAACATCAAATACATTATAATAATTAATACCCACTTTATCAATACATAAGAAAAATATTTTTATAACATTTCTGAATTAAAAGTTACATAAAAAATATTAATATTATAATAATGGCTGTATAGTAATGAGAGTCAATCATCATTTAAAATTAGAAACTGATATTTCTAAGAGATAAATGAAAGGCAATTGAACATAGTAAGATTATCAAATGATTACTTTTAATTTGAAAGCTGATTGATTCGTTTCATTATTCTATTATTTAAAATTTTTTTAATAAAATAAAATTTCATTTACACATGTCATGAATTTTCAATGAACAAAATCTCAATAATCAATAAAAAGATGTTTTTTGTTATATATGTTCAATATGAAACAAAGTTTTTAAAAATATTTAAAAAAAATTTTTAGCATTACATAGATTAGTTTTTTACTCTCTGTTATTAAAAATAGTTACTTAATTTAAATCGTTTTAAAAGATAAGTTTACCTAACTTTTATCAATTTTATAATAATTTGTAACTACGTCATTAAAAAACTAATTGAAATTAAATTATTTACAAAATACTGACTTATCAATTTTCAACGTCTAATTTTGTATTCATAATAGTATTATCAAGACTTTGACTATCAAACTTATAATTTTGAACTGCATTACTATACTAAAAAAATCATACAAATACAAAAAAATTTTTGGATTTTTAATCATTCAAAAATAAAAATATTAATACATTTCAAAATAATAAGATACCATTATAAAGTAAATTTATAAGAATCTGTGAAATTTTTGTTAATATTTATAAAAATGACTAACATCCGGCAGGCAACAGATTTTTAAAAATCCTGCAACTTAGAATTTTTAGACTTAAAATACTACCATTACGTAATCATTATACAGCATAATTCTCAGCTTGTTTTGTTTGTCAGCTTTCATTATGTAGCATTTATTCCTGATAAAACCCCCTTCGAAAGTCCGTGATCAATACTAATTCTCGTACCTAAATTGCACCGAGATCACAAGTTTGTAAGAATTATATGTTTACTAATTTAATTATTTTTTTAATTTTAGTTATACATGAAAACATTTGCGTTCACAAGTGTTACTCTTTAACTAGTAAATAAGTCTGAAAGAATTGATAACTGAAGTAATTCGAACATTAGATGTAAATTTTAAAAAACTGTGTGTATAAAAATGTATCTATGAAATTTGAAATTTATTTTTAATTAATTAAATGTCCTCATGTAAAAAAATATATAATAGATTTATTCTAAAGGTATTCTTGTAAATCATTTTTGTAAATCACACAAAATTTAAGTAATTAATAATACAAATCATCATATGCTAAGTGTATAAAAATAATGATAGAATTACAAAATGTAATAATAAAGATAACAATAATTATTTAGTACGCTTAAATATGTACAAAAAAATTTATAATATATTCGATGTTTGTAGGTATTGTTTTTTTTGTGTTAAGTAAAATTTTTCAGGAGAAAGAGACAATTTTACTACAACTGAGATTAAAAACATTGTGAGTTCCATTCGTATCTCATACATTGGTGCTGCTTATACATCTAATAGAAATCTATTTCTGAGGGATATTAATTAATTACATCATTATCATGATTCTGCAGAAACTCTGTCCAAAAAATGATATTGAAGATATTACAAATGTCATTTTATCCGAGTACCATCATCTCATTCAACTAATTAAATTTTTAATATATTTGATCTTCTTCTACTGAAATACTTTCATGTATTGTTATTATCTTTGATACAAATATTAAAATTTAAATTGTTAAGCAAATTTTAAAAAAAATATAATGTGTTTTCAAAGAAAAATCCATAAATATCATATAATTAAAACTTGCATATTATTTTGACTACAGTTATAATTGAATCGTATTTTACCTATTTTAATTAAACAAACTTTACAAATACATTTTTTTATTAATGTAGTTGTGATTAAGTATAAATTATTTTTTTTCAGGTTCAAGTAAAGAAATATAATTTTCAAAATAAAAATACAAAGGTTAAGTATTTACGTGATTTATTCCATACTCTATGATTAATTGAGTATATATGCTAGCTTTTTAATATTGTAGGCTTAAATATTATTAACTCAGTTTTATCTGTAGGGTCCAAATGTTTTAATTTTTTTTAACAATGGTACATAAGTATTTCAAATTATTTCATTATAATTAATATAGATAGATAGATACGTTGTTCCATTTTTTCGACACATCTAATCATATAATAATTTGAAATGATCAATTCTTATGTTCGTAACAATAAATTAATTTAACTTTTTAAAATAAATCTATATTCTAAATAATAAATATATTTAAAAATAAGAATAGGAACAATTTCATCATTCACTAAACTATTTCACTGCTCATTCTTATATTAAAAACACAATTTTATTTAATATTCGCATGCCTTGATCATTAAAAGAAAAAATAAAATTAAAATAAAAAATTATAATTCATATTACTTATGATATTGTATGATATTATCATTGTAGAGAGAAAAAATATATATTAAAGTCAGAACAAAAATACTTTCTTGGTACTAACAAAAATTATTATCTACTTTTATTCTAAAAAATATTTTATGAAAAATGCGTTTCATGTTATTTTTTCAATTACTTATGGTTTTTTATTTAATGCTCATGATTAGTAAGTACATTACCACTTAATCATTAACACGAATTCACGAAATACTCAACTATATACTATTTAGGAGACAGTAACTGCGTAGTAGATATTCATAAATGTATTCAACAATGCCCAAATAAGACTTTTCATATTTGTGTTTAAAGTTTATTAACTGTTATACATATTGTTCTATAAATACAATTATATTATATACTTATATATTATATTGAACTCTAGCTGTACATTCCAACAAATGTATTAACGCATGTTGTGCTTCAGGCAGTAGGTAGCAGTAATTAAAAAAAATCCATTATTAATTACTATTAATACTACAATGAACTCGGAAAATAAATTAAAACAAGAACTTTAAATGCATAAAAATAAATACTTATACATTTGCAATTAATTTCACAAAAAAGTATAGAAATTAATTTATAAACTTTGTTATATTGAGAATTATTCATTATATCTCAGATTAATATTCAATATTAGATCTACAGTAAAATGTAAATGCCATTAAAAAAATACTAATATAATTTAAAATTTATATTATCTACTACATCCTAAAATATAGAATCAGTAATTACATTAATCATTTTCATATACTGTGCAATGTGTGACGTGGGTTGGTTTTACCCGCAGTATAGGAGGGGGGTTGCTAGGAAGGAGGTCGCCGGCTCCAGGGTAGGATGAGTGGAAGCAGGGTGAGAGGAGTAGGATGAGGAGGCGTAATATAAATAATTGTAATAAAATTAATAAATTTCTCGAATCCTCCACTCCGTCAGCTAGATGCGTGATCGGAGTTTTATTTTTGCAACTAAAATAAAATGTACAATTTATAATAATTCTAAAAAACTGACACAAACTATTTTGTATAAAATAAAGTGTTTCTTAAATCTGTATCAGTATTGAATATTAACATGAGAAACAAAATTTATAAAAAGCAATAATAATTAACGTAATATTTAATTAATTTAACTAGA
Organism: Kradibia gibbosae; assembly: GCA_018907135.1. Lineage (NCBI taxonomy): Eukaryota > Metazoa > Arthropoda > Insecta > Hymenoptera > Agaonidae > Kradibia > Kradibia gibbosae. The sequence continues at coordinate 10,273,633 of JACCHX010000002.1, read as the reverse complement.
TAATTATTTTGATGATTTCTTGTATTTAATTTATGTTTACTTTTTCTTTAATGCAATAATAGATTTTCGCGGCTCTCGTATTTAAGGGCTTATCCGAGGCGTGCGACGGGAGTACAGGACGATGCTCGATTTCAGCTTGAATGGATGCCTTGCAACCGAGACTGATTCGTTTTCTTTTTTCTATCTACAGCCCCTACTTGACTATAGGGCTGGTCTTGTGCGTCTTATATCCGGCGAGGGGGAAAGTCGCCTCTTCCCTGCGACCCTCGACTTCTGTCTGGCGTACGTTGTCTCATACCTCGACGCTGATTCGGATTACCTCCTCCCTTACCGTGGAGACTATCTTTTTCACACGAAAGTTTTGGTGAAAGAAGAGCAGCACGGTACACCTGAACTATAACGAATCGCTACTACGCTGAAGAGCCCGCGAGCTTCAGATCCTTAAGGAGATCAACATGATCTGAGACTAACCCGGTTTTCGCATACCCGGAGATACGCCCAATTTTTTTTATTAGGTGTTAGCTGCTCCCAAATATTGCCCACCGAGGTCCAGTTAGTCACCAATCCGGACGCACTGAGTGCGCCAGAAGTCAGTTCCTTACACCCAATTTGAAACGCTGGTCACTCGTTTCGCACAATCTTTGCTACCCGCTGCCGCTTTCGAAGCGAGAAGCAGTTAAGCAGTATTACCCCCCCCCCTCTCGTTTCCCCCCACCAACCCGGTCCGAGTGATTTTTAAATTTGGCCCACCTTTTGTACGCTGCTTATCGTATATGTTACATTCGGCTGGGAGGGGAGCGGAGGGACAAGCGGTACTCGTCACAAATATCAATTTCATATAAACTGTTTTTTATTTAAGATATTCTTTTCTAAATATAAGTAGGTAGTAATAAATATTTTTAAATATAACATTCAAATTTTTATTCTTATACATAATAATTTTTACAAAAAACTTCACGCGTTATTTAAAAAAATAGTTATTTAAATAAATTGGAATAAATACCAATAATGGAATAAAATTTAATAATAGAATGTAAATTTTTCAAATATTTCAAATATACATTATAATAGTCATCACTACACTTTCTTCATTTTAATGAAAAACAATCTAATACGTGTATCACTTTTGATGGAAATAATAGTTATAAAAACGTAGAAGTCACTATATTCATTTTTATTACATCTTCAAACAACTAGTTTTGTTACAGGTCACTGATAAGTTCGTATTGGACGCACAAGATTATAAGTATTTACACAGATTAAGCATAAGTGGCAAACAGATTTTATGTGACCTCTCTTAAACTAAAGTATTCATAAAACCACGAAATTGCTCTTTTTAATGTGGTAAACTAGTAGCAAATTGTATAAAAATTTCTGGTTGAAAATAAATAAATACATAAAAATTTTACGCTGCAATTATTCGTAAATTGGGTACTAAAAGTATACCAATGATAGTAATAATGCTCGCTAAATAAAGAGTAAGAATAAAAAAATAATGAAAAATGTTAAGAAAATGTTATAGTCCAATTGCGTATTCAAATTTAAAACTGACAAGATTTATTAATAATGCTTAAAAAAATATGAAAAAATTAATGAATGCACATTACTATTATTATTTAATGAAAGTGATTTAGAAAATATAAATTAAATAATATACAAATAAACTCATATGAAAAAAGTTCAAATAAAAAATTGAATAATCAATAAAATTTATAATAATATTTCAATTCCATATAAATAAATAAATTATCTAATTGAAAAAATTTTATTTTAATTATAAATTATATTAGTAAATTACTAACATTTTAATTTAGCTTAACTTTATGTATTAAAGAAACTAAGAATGTTTACAACATTGGTGTTCAATTTTAATACTGTGTAAAAATGACTCATGCATAAAGTCACTGTTTAACTCAAATGATGTTAACTGCAATAATTGGAAGAATCTCAAACATTGCAGTGCAGTTATCCTATTAAAAGTAAATACAAAAGTATCATCCATACTGAACAGCCCAAAATCAGCCACACCTCAAATATATCATCAAAACAATTATCCATTATCAGTTCACTGCAGTGTCATCAATCCTGTCGTGCATGTCTTAGACGAGGCGGCAAAACTAACTCTCTTAGTCCCCACCTCCGTTACTCATTTACCGCAACATTTCCGAGTTTTCCAACCCTTCCGCCATCAATATTCAGGTGGCACTTAACACCAAAGCCCTACATGTGCGAACGTCAGTGACTAATCCTCTCATATCAATTCAGTCTTGAGTGGATCGAGGAGGACGAGGCCATAGTTCAACTGCACTCGTTTTTAAGTGCTGGGAAAAGCCCCGTAGACAGACGCTTAAGCATCCATTTTCATAGGCTCAGGAATAGCAGTGGCTTCTATTCTCATGAGATCAGGGATTTATCCTGCTGGGCGTTTCCTGATCGAGATCTCCCTGATAACCCATCAATGATGTACGCTATAGTCATCTAGGTAAAATTATCAAGCCTGATCGATTTATACACTAAAAAATACTATTTAAAACTTATTTTATTATTTTACGTACGCATAAGAGTGCTATTACGTAAAAAATACTAGGACTAGGAAAAATACTACTAAAAAACTTTACTACGTAAAAGTACATTTGTAAAGTGCAATCATTTATCTCCGTTCATCAAGAACTATGAATTGTATACAGTGTATGAATTGATGATTGTAATGTTATATTTTATTTTCCGAAGGTCGTTTCATAATCTCTTATGTTAGTAATGACATAATTATTTAATATACAAGAAATACTTAGTTCGGGCTTACAATACAGAATATGTACGTGTTACTAATTATGTTTAAGGGTACTAATCTAAAACATATCTAAAATAAATTTCATTTACAAACACAACATTTTTTTAAATGCTTTTAATTCAAATAAAATTATATATAAATTTTGTGAAATATCAATTTATTAAATAACAAAGTAAAAATTAGTTTCTTTTAATAATTTTTAATAGTAATGTTTTAATTTTTTTTATAATATTAATTTTATTTTACAAAAATTTGCCAAAAAATTTAACAAATTGAACAATTAATTAACTGCAGTTTTCGATACACAAATTATAAATTAACATACGTTTTGGTTAAAATACAATTATTCCATTTTAACTTTTTCTAAGTGTTTTTTTGCATGATTTTTTGAAGCAGACACAAGTTTTTATTTATTTGATTTAAAAGTACAACATATCTTGAAATATCTTTAAAATTAGAATTTAACTTTGTTATATTAGCTTGAATTGAATTTGACTTATTAAAAAACCTTGATTTTTATTCGATTTATGAGACTGAGCATATTAAATATTTTTAAGAATTAACATTAATCTCATAATATCATTTTACCATGAAAATACGATAAAAAAAAACAAATTTTTACTGTTTGTCTAGAAAGAACATGATTTACAAGAGACGTTTAAATATTATCATTTCGTATTAAATATTGTAAATTACGATTCAAAAAAAATGCTCCTAATGTACTAAAGTAAAGACCCTATTATTTTCTAATATAACAAATAATACTGGTTTCGTTATGTAGTATTTTTAGACAGAAAATCATGTTAAAACAAATTAAAAAGCCTTGTGAAATTTAAATTCTCTATAAATTTGATATTATACTTACCTTAGTAATTAAAGCTCATTTAATCATAACGTTTCCCTAACGATAAAAAAGGTCACATACAACTTTGATACTATAACGAAAATCATTTGCGAACTTTATTTTCATTCTTTAACAAAAATGTCTTCTATCTCACTATCATGATAAAAACGGTTTATATATTATATATATATATATATATATATATATATATATATATATATCTGGTATAATATGCGGGCTTAATAATAAAATAAACACTATAATATTGACTTTTCTTTCACGAACTTACGAATTTTACTAAACATTCCATAAGCTCTTTAAATACTAAAAATTCATAATTTTTGAATACTGTGTAAAAAAAGAGTTTTATTATTACCTAAATGTAATTAATAACCTCTCTAGCGATATGATAATAAAAAATTTACAAAAATAAAATATGTATGAAAAATGTAAATATATCAAATTTATTCTTCTGTTTTTAAAAAGATTACAATGTAATTAACAATTGGTAATTTTATTAATTGCATGTATGAATTTAATGTAATAATGTTACTGTCTGACATTGACATAAAATTTTTGAATATCAATGAATAATTATATCTATAAAAACTTCGGAAATAAATTACTTGATTAGTTAAACTATTGTTAAAGTAAAGTAAAAATGTTTAATTCCATTTACTAAAAAAAATATTGTACATATAAACTTACATATATGTAAGTACTGTACTGTACATATATGAAATTAAAAGTCAAATAAAGTTTCTATTAACAATGTGTGAAGTGTTGGTAAGTCTTGAATTTTTGGAAATATTACCAGTTTATCAAACAATTTTTTAAAAAATTTAAAAAGTTAATTATAATCGTACAAGGCAAAATTAAAAAACGCATTACTAAATTACGAAAGTATAAACATTGAATAAAGAATTTGTATTCAGTTTCCTTAAAATAATATTGAATAATTATTATTATAAAAGATTTATGTAGTATGTATAAATATATAAAATATTACATATTTATTGATAGTGTATTACATAATATATATCAAATAGAAATTAAAAATTTTATAATTTAATATATAAATCGAATAATTTTACATTTAACATACATAATTCAATAAAAAATTATTGCAAAATATATTAAATTATAAGCACAAAGAAAAGATGTTTAAAATACGTTCTTAATCTGTTACTATATACATTTAAACCTTCTTATCATGTTTTAGGATATCATACAACTATATCTTTTTAATGTTTGTATAAAACACATATAGGCATATGTTGATAAATTTAAATTAATTGAAAAATTTGAATCATTTTATCGAAGTAAATAATTTAAAAATTGCAAGCATCTTAATAATTCTGATTTCTTATAAAATACATTAAATGTTGTCTACAAAATCTTTCTACTGTAAATATTGTTTTTAAATTAACCGAGTAAGACTTTTTGAAAGTTTAAACCATGTTTCAAATATTTGTTATTAAATACTCATACTCTCATCTGCCTACAGAAATGGTGCAATTACTTTTAAAAAAAGTTATGATTTATTGAACTATTAATAAGTATTCTAAAAAAAATTTTAACCATTTACTTAATTTACAAAAAATTCTACAAATTCAATTTAAAAATCAAGATATATGTTTTACTTATTCATATATCTAACAAAATTAGACATTCTAAGTTTCATAATTAGGATAAATGATAAAGAAAGTCTGCATCATAAAAGTCTTAATAATAATCTGCACAGTTAAATAATTCCTTTTACTACTAAATATATTGTCCTTATAGCCAAAAAAAACATACCAATAATCAATAAATCTACATCAAAAGCAAAAAAATATATTGTTCTATAATATGCTCTAATTTATTACATATTTATTAATTTATTTAACGCGCTATACTAATCAAACTGTACAGATGTTTCAAAAATTAGTGTAAAATACAGTATATATAGAAGAATTTTACATATAAATATGAAATGAATACTAGTTTGTACTACTTCCTTTTTATTACATCTTACCCAAGAATTGGACGAAGCATATTTCTAAAACCGCCCTAAAATTCTATTACATTTCATAACTTTTTCAAAAAAGACTTAGAATTTCATAAGAGTCAATTTCATAAAATGGACATTATGTATAAAGTTAGATAAATTATATACTCCATAATTGCAAATTGATCTTTATTTTCTAAAAGCTATTTATCGAACATAAATCGAGTCCACTACTTGCACCTGACGTTTCCGTACTTGAACATGTAATCAAATTTTAATGTTTTCATAAGTGCGGTATTAATATGAACTGTTTAGTTGATGTACTAAACTTATGAATTAAAAATATGTTTTAAGTACAGTTTCAGGATATTTTTTAATTTCAAAATAAAATTTTATTGAATAATAATGGAAAACAACACTTTCTTTCATAAAATAGATGGTATGATGCATTATAACACAGATCAATTATGACGTAAACTCACACGATTGATTCTCATAAGCGAACCAGTTTTCGCAGCAGACGTATACGCATGCTCACAAATGTCAGCAGAGTGACGTTTACATGGAATGCAAGACAATTTTTATGTAAAAGAAAAAAATTTTTAACGCATGAATTGAAGAAAAAATTTAAACTAATACAGAATTTTTAACGAAAAAGATGCGTTACAAAAGTCAAAATACTACATTTTATTAATTACTCTACTTTTATTAAATTTTCACTTACACGAATGCTCAACCAAATATGCTGATAAAAAATATACGCAATATTATCAAGCCACAAGTGTTTATTGTTATCATCTAATGCTGGTCTAACTAACAACAAAATGCATCGATAAAGTGCAAACAATCACTAGTTCATTATTTGTGTATCAATATTTAGATTTTATCAATTATTAAGTAAAAATAATTAAAAAAAATAGATCATCAAGAAATGACACTTACATCTAAAATTTATAACTTATAAAATTTACCTAATAATTATACCCGACATTCTTTCCCTGAGCTTTTATTCAGTTTTAAATAAGTTTTTCTTGATGAAGTCCTCACCAGTAAAATAAAATTATTCAAGAACTTTTATTGCCTTAACAGAAGGTTCCAATTCAACCTTGACCGAGATTAACAGTTGAAGACGATGCTTCATCTTGAAGACACGTAAAGCGTCTAATATGAACAACAATTGTTCGTATAGATTATACTTACGTACTTATGTGTAAATCAGAGCAGTAGTCTTCTCGCCTCTGAAAATTGTAAATAGTGAATTGTAATAAGCGTTAGCTGTTATATTACTCATCAAACACTGAAGTATATATTAAGTAGTATGTAAATACATACATGATGCTTTACAGTTTTTTTTAACTGTAGGTAAAAGTAATGCGATCATTTGAAATGTGATCAGATAAAAGAGAATAATAGTACAAACGGTTGCAACATTTGAGCTGTATACATGTACGCATATGTATATTCTCATGTTCAAATTTTTATTAATAAAAATTTTAATACAAGAGCAATTCTTTGCCAGAAGTAGATAATGCTTTGGTGAGATGAAAATACATAGTCATTGTAATCAATGGGACACAAATTTATTTCAAGCCCGAATACACTTTTTGTTTAAAACTTATATAAAATAATAAAAATTTAACTTATATTATATCTTTAAAATTAATATTACAATAAAAATTTACATTGAATTTTAGAAAAACCAAGAAAAAAAAAACTTTCAAATTTTCTACTTGTTGGAGAATTGATACAAATTTGATAATGCCTGACCAAGATTATTGCAAAAGTCAAGGAATTCAAGTAATAAGAATCCTGCCACATAACAATTGTTAAAAATCAGATCTTAGTCTACGTCCAAATAAATTAATCTCGAGGACGGCACACGTGACTTATAGAACTGCTATGATACGAATGATATTTGACTCGAACAATTTTTGATTTGTCATACAAAGTTTGCTTATTATAGAGCAAAATGAGAGAAAATAATAAAAATTGCTTACAAACAGTGGACTTCTATCCGCTTCACAAAAACTCAATATAACTCGTCAGCATGACTTTAACCATCCTATTATAAGTTATGATATTCAAATATTAAACTAGAATTGTGTAATATGCATGTGCAATATGCCATCTAAAATATATATTGAAAATTCGAGCCTCTTTGTTGGTGAAATTATAATCACGGGTGCCTCGTGTTTATTGTTTGAAAATAAATTAGCGATACTACATACGTATGTGTACTGCTGTAATTACCTTCCATCTTTATTATCATATAAATTTCCTCGACAGATCTACTCGTCTATCTCACGTTCTTATACATCACATCATTGACATGCGAGAATCAAGATTTCCTTTCCTACTTTAAAACGATAAGAAAGTTAAGTATAAATTCTGAGCCACAAAAGATATTTAAAAATAATTAAAAATGTATACTTCTTTTTGAAGGAATTGTATTCAAGATGGTCGTTAACGAAATTAAATGAGTAAATATGAAGCACATTGAATAATTACTACGAAATTGTCAAATTTAAAACAAATTTATTTGTAGGAAAACATAAATTTTATGATTTGAAGAAAATATTTGTATATAGATATTCAAGTTTTGTAACGAACAATTTGCCGAAAGCCGGTTAGCTCGATAGGGAAAGATAAAATGTCGAAAGAATACGGCAAGTATGTCTAGCCTCAATAAAATTGACAGTTCAATTTTAAGCCCTGTGAAACTCAGTTCACTTAAAAAAAATTAAAAAAGGTATCGTGCTGACTGAGAGAGTACGAATGGAAATTAATAAATAGTTAAATGCAAGAGAAATAGAGATAATGGAAGAAAAATGTGACAATTAGAAGAAAAAGAATCTGAAAGTGAAAAGAGAGGAGAATATGTTGGGAGGCAGCCAATGAAAAAAAAGGAAATGAGAAAGATGGCTCAATAAAAATTTAAGGATCTGAAAAAGAATAAAAAAGGCAAAAATACAGTTACAGCTAATGCTAAGTGTACCTTATAGTTGAACTTTTATCATAAACCTTGATGCCTTCCGCATTAAAAAGAAAGCTCCATGAACTTCTTCAATTCTGAATAATAGTTTCTGAAACAAATCAAACCAAGTTTGTGATTTTATTTATCGTTGCTTCCTGTATTATTCCCTAATGTCATCCGTCAACAGCATTTATAAGAATCGAGGCTGTCTCTTGCTGATCTTTGTTATTTTCATGGACAAACTGAGAATTATACGGCAAAATATATACAGAACTCAGCACACATGACTCAACTACAATAAAAACAATTTTTGAAAAAAAGTAGGATAATAAAAAAGTACATCATAATAAAGAATTTCCTTTAGATGTAGAAAAAATCAGTATAAAAACATTTAAATTTAATTTACATAAATTCAATGACATTGTAAATTAGTTGTGGGTAAGGAAAGTATTTTCACAATGACACACATGGACTTAAATGTCATTATAATAGATTTATTGCTTATATAAGCATTACTTATTATCATTCATTTTTTAAGATACGTTTTATTAGATTTTATTAACCAGATTTTACCTTTATTTCTTTTTAATATAATTTAGTACTGATTTATTATTAAAACTTTTATAAGATAGTAAAAATGTACATATACAAACTATTATTATTATCTATGTCGCATTTATATGAAATTACATTTTACTAAAATTTTATCTCTACGCACAATTTTTGGAGAATTGCATGCTATAAATTTTATAATTTCAATTATTTATTGAACTGCGCTGATTGACATTTCAAAATTGAATGACTAAATAAATAATTAATTACAGAATTCATTGGAAACATATTTTACTTAATATGTTTTATAAAAACTAAGTTTTAAGATAATAGAAATCTAGAATAAAATGTTCGATTACCACATTTAAAAATATACAATATGTACGTAAGTTTTATGTTGAAAAAAAAAGAAAATCAATTTTTATCTTTATTAATTAAAAACATCTAATACAAGATAAACTAGTATCTTCGAAAGATCTCTAATAATTATTACAATATTTATCTACACAGTATATATACTATATATCTATGTATGTATCTATACATCTATAAAGTATAAATCTTAAGTTGTTATTCAAGTAAGATTAAATCAACTGTCGGCAAATTGCTTCTTTATGTTGTTACGCAATTCACTTGTCAATCAAAAATAAAAAAATATAATGAAAGCTTGAAAATACATCCGTCAAACACGATCTCACACCGAATGCCAAGAAGCGCATTTTTCTTATTTATCGAGTTCCATCTCATTGAAATCGTGAAAGGAAGAAAGTTCCATTCCTGAATAAACCATTGAATAGCTAAGTTTTCTAAATAAAAGAAGCTATTACACAGTTTCCTTGCTCGGTTTGTTAATAGTAAAGTCTATTGACAGCAAGGAAATCGATTTCGACAATCAATAATACTCGATTTTTCTGTGAAATTTCCAGAGATGAATTCCCAATGGGATCGTGGTCGAATTCCACTAGAATTGATTCGCTTTGCAGATACGTTTTTCATTATTTTTTCAAGGACGCCCTCAATACAAAACTTTTAAATATTAAGAAAAAAAATTAACATATCATGTACTGTTGTATTCATCCAGGTATTTTTTTATTTTGCAGCATATAATCTAATAATGTATGTTATAATATTTATGCAAATGTATTAATGAAATTTATATTCAAATTTGTTTAATTAAAAATATACTAACTTTACATGAAATTATAATAATCACATATTTATAATACACATTCATTTGTCTTTAAATATCCCTTAATTTTGTAAATTTAGATTGTTTATTTTACAAATAAATAATTTATTCCATTAAATATTACTGCTAACATTTAAACAATGATTTTTGGTGTATTCATTTCTATAATGTAGTATGTATTTATTATATATAAATATAAACCATTGAAGAAAATCATAAAAATTAAAAATGAAGTACGTGAAATTTTTTTATAAAAAATGTCAATATATATTAATTATAAAAGACACTAATAAAATATTATTAAACATTAAAAGCTATAATTATTTCAAAATATTTAATTAAAAAATATAATACTTTATCGAAAAAAGTAACATACGATTAAAGATAATTATTTACAAATTATATATAAATTATAATATAAATTATAATATAAATTATAATACATTTATATTTTAATCAAACTAAATTTTTTATTAAAAAAATTTTTTTATTCTTAAACTAAAGGACTTAACTTTGTAGAATGATAGTTGCAAAATGGTGTGAATTTCATGAAAAAAAGCAGTTAATCTCTATCTAAACCATCAACATGTAATTCACTACGTCAAATGAGATTAATATATGTATGTACATGTGTGGATATATGTATAAATAAGTGTTATATGTGTTTATACTGTAGTATTATATTTAACAATCTATTAAAATTAGCTTGAAAAATAAAGGACGTTGTAGTTATAGGACTAGATATATATAAAGATTTTAATTTGTTAATTATAATTTGCCTATTTTTAAAAGACGATCTTTATTTTTAATTAGAGGAACTAAAAAATAGTCATCGATTTTACAAATAGTTAAATTATTTACTGGATAGTGCTTTGCAGTAAAATAATTTTTAATTTAAAATTATATGCATCTCAACGTGATTTGTAATTTATATTAGCATTTGTAACGAATATTTGATGCTCAATAAAAATCAGCTTGCCCATGCTTTATGATCGTAACAGCTTGGAATAAATTCTATATTAACAAAATAATAAAGATGAACTTTATAAGTAAAATTAAAAAATTTAATACAGAATGCACATGGAAATGTAGCTCGAGTTACATGAAACAAAGAAGATTGCACAACACCTTAAGACAAAAGAATTAGTAAGAGCTTTTACGGAGAGGTGATGTATATTTTACCGCACATAAAAGAAGGTTAATAAATAATAAAAAGAAACAGTAGAAAAAGTTCTAAAAATGAAAAAAATATATAATGATAGAAAATAGCAAAATATGAAATAATTGTACAAAGTTTAAAAAACAAGGCAAGTACAAAATTGTTTTGTAAATTGAAAAAAATTTAGACGAGCAATAGATGATATTAAAAAATAAAATTACACTGAAAAACTTTTTATTAAAAAAACAGTTTATAAAAAAACCTGTTTCATACAAATATTAGCATATTTTTAAAACCTATTTAAGCTTTATGAGTATTATGCAAGTAAGCAGATTGTGTATAAGCGTTTTACAAATGCCTTTTAATTTTAAATTATTTATCACTACGTCTATTCTTATTCAGAAAAAATTATATTTTGTAATAAATAAAAAATTACTAATTGAGTTTAAACGAGTGTTTTTTTAATTTATATTATAATAGTAATAATTGCCTGTTAAGAAGATTTTTTTTAAATATTCGTTTAAAAATTAAATTAAAAAAAAAAATTTTGTTACCTTACTATTATAATTACTAAGGATGTAGGAGATTACATGATTTATTTCATTTATTATAAATTGAAAAAAAAATAATAAACAGTTATAATATTTCCAAAAAATAAATATACTACCACTTATAAGCATTTTAAATTGAAAATAATATTCTCATAATAATAGAATAATAATCTCGTTAATTAATATTAAAAATATATTAATATTTAAATATTCTCGTTATAATTCAATATGTATTTAATTAACTTTAATTAAATTATTTACATATTTTCATACATAAATAAAGTTTGAAATCAAATTTTTAAATTAAAAAAATATACTATTATTTTCATGAAGGTATTCTTTACTGTTAATTATAAAAAATTTTAAATTCAATTATGCAAATTATTTTGTTAAAATTTTACAATAATCAGATTATTCGATAAGCAAAATGACATCTATATTTAGCACACGATTTTTTCAGAAGAAAAATATGACCATGAATAAAAAGAAAAGTCTTACACGTGATCATTCAATAGTCTGAGTAATTTATCTTCTGGATAGAGAGTCACAGAAAGTAAAAAAAAAAACATTCTAAGTTATCAGAGATACTAGTATTTGATCAATTTTCGAATCCGAATGACACTTTCATGGTTAAAATTTAAACGATGAGAAAATTTTTTATAAAATAGTTCTAAAAGTGATTTCTATTAAATTTATTTAAAAAATAATTATGTTATCTAATTACGATTATGTGTGTATGTGATGTGTAAATTACTCCTCCAATTTCAAAGAAACTTTAGAAGGACGTTTAAAAAATTTGTATGAAATAATTTAAATAACGAGGAACATTTTATACAATAATTTTCCTTTCAAAATTATATAAAAAATGACGAGCTAATAGCTCTATACGTGGAGAAAATAATAACATCTATAATATTTTTTTTAATTATTGTTGAAAAAAAATCGTATATATAATAATTCATTTCTTCTCTAATTCTTTCTCTAAATAAATTATTCTTATTTTTATAAAAGATACGTTTACAATAATGTATCTTCCTACTTAGCTGTTTAGGAAACATTAAAAAAGAATTTATCTATATTGATGAAAGGCAACTTTGAATTTCAAACTGTTTATCTAAATAGAATAATGAGATTGAGGAATATTTTACATGTAATTATTACAAAAATATTAAAATTCGTAATATTAAGTTTGAATTAAAAAAAAAAGTTGAATTTAAAAAAATGGAAAAAATACAATACAAAATTATCTGTATGTTCTCTTAAAAGAAGGAAACTACATTACATATATTCTCTTTACTTGAATCTTATTTAAACAGTATATCTGATTTTTCACAAGTTTCGATTTTTATTTTTTAAAAATTCGTAACAAATTTTATAAATATCATTAAAAGAAAATTTATATATTTATGAGCTTTGAGTTAACATATTAATATTCATAGAATTTTTTAATTTATTTTATTTTATTATATACTTGAATATATTTACAATAATTAATTTTAATAATACATTCAATTTAACATAGATTGATATTTTCTTTTAGTACAATTTATATTTTCAGATTATCTGTGCTGAGGATCAATTTAAAAAAAATGGAATAAAAATCAATAATGCTAACCAAGTGTTCCTCGACAGAAAAATTTACAAAATAGGAAATTTTTTTATATTCATTAATTCATAATACAAAACACAGATGGTACAAATTCTGATTAAAATGAATGTATTTTATGTTTAGTAGAACGTAAAATATAAACAAAACTCATCCATTTTTATTCTATAATATTAATTATGATCAGATTATTAATAAGGGACTAGAAGTTTATTAGTTTTAAACTTTCAAACTGCAGTATAATAATGATTTTATCATCAATCGCACAACATAATTTATGAAATGTCATTTCTAACCGAGAAAACTGTTCACAATCATAATATACGTGTAAAAATATAAATAACTTAAACGGATGAATTAAAATATAAAGTTGAACTTTAATATTCCGTAGAAATTGAATCTATTGGCGATTAGTACCGGACGCATCGTTGTATATAGGGTCAGTACTGGCGCTACCTCGACACTACAAGCAAACTAAGATATCATCGATTGGTAACGCCCCTCACCTCCATCGAACGCCAACCCCTTCACCACAAACCACGATATTAGAACAATTGACCACGGTAAGCAGAAGCTGCTGTATATATTACTACCTGGCGTATAACTTCCCCCAAGAATTTCATCTCGTATCCTGGACCACCGCTTCAATCCTGATTATTATTCCCCTCGGCCAATAAAGATCTCATGCGTCGCGCTGTACCGTTAGTACCAGGCACTGTTTGTCCTTGCAATCAGATTTTTCGGATTGGCTTATGGTGCTCTTACTAAGCTCTTTGTAAATTGATAGAGTTTGTGGCTTTCGTTGGGTAAAAGAATTGAAATAAAATGTCATGTCGTGGACCCGAAAGATAATTCCAGATACCACCTATACTAAATTTATCTGTTTTCTAGTATTATTTTAAATTACAAATAATTATAATAACAATAAACACAAAATCAAAATAATCAAAGATATTTGTTGCGCATCGCAATTGTTTTTATTTTTATTATTAATAAATTTTATTTTAATCCAAAAATATATAACCGGAATTATATGTCAACACATTTATTTTACGTAAAGTATGTACTAAATTATATACATTTGGTAATTATAAAAGCCTATGAGATTTTATTTATAAAATTAAACTTTTTATAAAACTTAGCGAAGATAAAATATAATAAAATATTTATTTAATAGAATTCCCAAATGCATTTTATGATAAGTAGTAAGATGATTTTAGTTCAAAAATAATAAAGAGGATTATAAAAGGAAACGTGAACAATGGAAGTAGAATCAAATACGATTCTTTCGTATTTTAAGTTCAAAGATTCAAGATTCATTTCAAGGAGTAAGAACGATCCATTTAAAATTTCTTATTCTGAATTTTTTATCTTACAATTATAAAATAGAGCACTTATTTATCTAATTACGTTATCATTAAGAAATCTTCATTTTCATTTAAGTAAACTCTACTATTGTTTTATTTTGCATTATTCTTGAAAAAAAAATCTATTAAAAAGAACGTAAAAAATATATAATATTATAGATCAATGTTAATGTTTTAATTAATTTATAGTATTGTAAAAAAATTTGTCAGCTTATGAAACTGTTAGCTAATATATATATACTTAAAATTTGAAAAAAAATGTATGTTATAGAATTTTATTAGAAACTTCTTTATAAACTTGAATGAAATCGTTTTATTTATTATCGTAACGTCAATATTTTAATATAAGAAAATATCTAAATTCCAATTTATTAATCTTATAAAATTCAACCATAGAAAACTATTACATTAAAGGGGGAAGCAGCAACAATATTACAATTATAAAGAAATGAGATAAATTTATTAAATTAATTATATAAACTCTTTGTTATTGTATTCATAAAACTTTCAAAAATTATTAATGAAGTTACGATAAAGTTATTATTGTAAATTATAATAGTATAAATTACTGTGTTATAGATTAATGTAAATTCAGAAACAATTAGGTATTATACAAAAATATATATGTAATTGCAAACAACTCTCTAAGCATATACAAAGGTTTAAATGATGCATTAGTTAAGAGTCATTTAAATAAAATATACCGTTGCACTTGAGAATAATAATCAAATTTCTGTTTATCTGAAAGCTCTTTCTCTTCTTTTGTACATTAAATCAAATAATAAAACTGAACATAACGACAAAAATAGAGAAAATTGAAAGCTTCAATAATAAAATATAAAAAAAATCTTCAGAATAGTATAATACCGTAGTTTAATACGCAGCATTAAATATATGTGCAGCTTTTTAGAACATCAACTCGTCTGATATTTTTCACAACCCACGTACGATAGAGAATTAGGAAAAAACTCTTGTTCGTTCAAGGTATAGCTAAGTATTCCCTATGCACTTCGAGTATGGATTTCCAGATGACGTATTTCGATAAAAAGGGCGGGAGCTGCTATTTCTTCGTATACAGATACTATCTATATCACACATTATTCTCTCTCGCTCCATTCTTCCACTCCCCTCCCCACCACAATATATTATGCTCGCTAATGCTTGAAATGCAAGCGTTGCACGTCAGATAGAAAGGACCTTGCCTCGCAAATATCATGAATTCATCTAGGGAGACGACGTACGTCACCCAATATATTTAATTTCGCTTCCCACCGTGTGGTGAGAATACGACTTCTGAAGCAAACGATAAATACTTAGTAGACGACATGCGGCTGCAATCAAACATAAGCGCGAATTAACGTTAATACTACAGTAAGTCTCTTTGGTGATCAGGTTTTTTTTTAATTAATGGCACGCGTACGCTGAGCTTTCTCAGGCAGAATTAACATCACGAACAATGAGTAATTTTATCGATGGTGGTCAATTACGAGCTGAGAACGCCATCTTGAGTCAATACTTACGTGAGATATACATCCTTCATTAGAATGTAAATAGCTCGCTGTATTAGAGAAGCCAAAGAATACATAATGATACCTAATGTTGCCTAATTATAGATGATTTTACAGGACTGAAATAACTGATTGATCAATGTAACTTGCTCAATCAATGTGATTGCTTTGGAATTAAAAATATAATTTCAATTCACTGAAAAGGCACTTGATTTAAATTGCATTTTTGTGTTTCTCCGATATGTGTAATATCTTATAAGTAAAAATGATTCATATATATATCACTCTTTTTTAAAAGTTAACATAGTCATTTAAGGAAATGCTTAGAAGTATGTTCATTTTATTAATAAAGAAACTAATTACGAAATCATCAAATATAATATATTTACTACTTGAATATTTAAGAAGAATTTTATCAAGCGTTTTTGGAAAAATTTAAATCAATAAACCATGAGCTATTGATTAAAAAATTCAAGTAATATCTGTAACTTAATTCTACCGTCTTAGTATCATTGACAATTTTTTTAAGAATATTGCACCCAATTAAACAAACTATAATTACACATATAAAAATTTAAAATAACTAATCTTAAATTAATAAAATATTGGATAATTATATTGCTAAAATAAACATGGAACTTTTCGAAAAAGGCCGTGAACACTTTTTCTTAAATAAAAAGAATTACAGTATAAGAATTATAGTGGATTCATATAGATATCACTAGGATATCTATATCATTTTCTCTTCAACTTATGCAGAAGAACACTACTAATGCGTCTTATCGCGGAACATTAGAAAAACTATTGATTTTATTTCATATGAATTAGAGGCTGCAACATGTACGAAGTAAGAAAAGCAGCACTTGTGAACTTTTTAATGCTGATCTCGCACTTTTGTAATATTCTTATTAGTGCTCTTTTACATTTCCTTCATAAATTAAGGCAAACAAAGATCTACGCCTTTTGCAAATATAATTATATAAAATTATTAGGTATTTAAACTTTAAATTAAATTTGGTATAGAGGAATTCATAATTTATTTAATAAATTAAAAATTAAACTATATTAACAATTCTTGCATGTTTTTACAAATAAATTATTTAAGCACTCATACACATTTATTAAATTTCATGACGTTTTCTACATTGTGAGGCTGGAATATATATTTTATTTTTTGATTAAGAACCCAAAAAGAACTTTTTGAACAATGATAAATAGTTTTTATAATTCGAAGGAAAAAATTTTATATAGCCAACGTAATATAATTAAAAACTAATGTGATGGTAAAGTTAATTTTTTTAATTGTAGTTTACAGAGTCATAAAAAGTGTCTTTTTGTTAAGAATCATTAAAAGTCCTCGCTTATTATAGCATCGTTTCAATTAAATTTATAAGTATTAATTTAATTCTCCATTTTTTAATATCATCAGATACACTTAACATGCATGCAAAGTAGATAAAAAATGCAGATTAGATATTTCTTTACTAAATTTAATTTTATTTCAAATTTCTAATTTTGTATCATCAATACAAACAAAAAAAAATAGAAATAATCAATTAATTAATTTCCATAATTTAATCGTTTCCATAATTTAATAGTTTTTCTAATTTAATCTTTCCATAAAGGCTTTACAGCTACAGTAATTAATAGCATTAAAAATTAAATTAGTAAAACAGATTAAGTAAACTTGAAGATATTAAAACTGTGCAATATATTTTGAAGTTCTGCCAATAATCTATGAAAATAATGGTGAAAATATATGTAATCACAGTTCTTTTTTTAACATATAGAATAAATTCAACTTATTTCACGAAAAATTAGGTCTACGATATAATTATAAATTATTCGTTGAACGATTGAATACTAGTAAAATTACATTGCATCTATGATAAGTTTATATATAATTGTTAAAATTGTTGTTATACTCTTTTATATCGTGATAACATACTGGAACAATCTGTCGAATTATCAAGCGCAATTTTTTAAATTTGTTCTACCATATCTATATCAGTCTGTAAAAAATATAAATATAAAATTGATTATCAAGCGCAATTTTTTAAATTTGTTCTACCATATCTATATCAGTCTGTAAAAAATATAAATATAAAATTGATTAGTAATATAATAAATATTAAATATAAAATCTTTTTTTTTTAAATATTTTTATTGTGAATGTTTGTTTTTTTAGTTTGCCTTTATAGTACTATGCTATAAATTAGGATTCTATAGTTTTTACAAAATTCTCGATCAATGATAATTGTACAAAAATGTTTAAACCAATATGCTAAACTACATTAACATAAATATTTATAATTTGTGTTATTCCCATTTTAATAAATATATTTAATATTTAAAGAAGTAAAATAAATAAATAAAAAACTTATTCGACATTTTTTTTAATTGTTAACGTATATTAAATTTCTTTAAGTTAAAATATGTTATTCACAATATATTTGTTTCTTGACTAACTGACTAATAAATTTTAATTGATTATATTTTAATAACGGTATAACTACTAATTCAGATAAGTTAAAGATGTAAAGTAAATTTCTGAATACAGGATTATTATAACGAAGTACAATTTTTTATTAAAAAGTAAGTACTAAATTATTAATATTTATAGTTGAAGAAAGTACATAATTAACTTATTTAGCTAAAGTTTCAAATTATAAAATGCATCAAAATTAATAAAAACAATACCTTGCTATATGTAGTATTCCTGAATGTATTGCTTGAAATAAAAATTAAGTCAAGAATGAATAAACGCATATGAAATATTTAAACGTTAGAGCATTCGTATACGATTATTTTCTACTCAGAATTTATGTAACTCAATATCATTATTATAAATTTAATTTCATTTTTTTTTTTAAATGTATTTTTAAATTTATTATATCATACATTAATTTAAACTATTTACTAATTGTTCGCATTCACACCAATTTAATATTGTATCAGATTCAAATTTAAATAGGACTAAGCGGAAGACAGTAAAGTAAATGGATGTAAAATTATAACCATTACATTTTTTTAAATATTTGCTCTGTAAATACACTTAATGAGCAATTATATAAAATAATGTAATTACTTATGTTACATCAAAATTATTAGTTTTTATCAAAGTCGAAAAATTACAAATAATTAAACAGTGTGTGTTCTGTATATTTGTCAAATTTTTAAATTAATTTTACAAAACAATTAAACTTTTTTTGTCAATAATACTAATATTATTTAAAACAAACTAATTATAATACATGCTTGTATAGTTATATTTTGTAAGTCAATCATTAATATAAAGTACTATTGAATATTAAATAATGTATAGAATTATTAAAAAGTAACTACGTTATATTAAAAATAATTTAAAATATTTTTAACAACAAAAATTCATCAACGCTTAAATTTTTGTTCAACAAGTTTCAACAAACATGTTCTATAAATTGCTATTAAAATATGGATAATTATTTTAATATATATAATTATGGATTATTAATTGCGACTACAATTAATTAGAAAACAAGAAAATGTTTTAAATTCACTCTCAGTTTCCTTTGCCTTATAAATTCGAAAACATTAACAATGAACACCGCAGATCTAAATTAATAATAATTGAATAAGAATTTAGTAATATATTATAATAAAACAAGGATCTTGAAAATATATTTAAATAAAACATATAAATATAACTAAACATAAAAAAATCATATAAATAAAACATAAAAAAAAAACAAAAAAAAAAAAACTTGCTTTGTTGAAGTATTTCTGCCAGATTTTTTCTTCTATGCTGCTTTTAATAGTACAACAAATTAAAACCGCAACGACTAATAGCAGCTCCTATAAAAGTCTTTTATGTCAACAAGGAACAAGCATCATCTCACTACTGCTTCTTCATATCGATAGATAGATTTAAATAAGAATCAGCTTAGTAATTACAATGTGTATCCTTTTTCGTACAAAATCTGTTAAAAATCTGTTATCTGGATAAATAAAATTGAGCAGAAGAAAAAATATTACCTTATCCAATATTGAGTTGTATCACTCAATTTACTGTTTCATAAATAAAGCCAATACATTAATCAAATCAAATATTAATCAATTTGTACAGTCAATGCAATGCACATGTAACCAACCTTATTTTAAATAATCTGATAATTTTTATTTATAACATTAAAAAAAATACAATTTGTAAACAAATTTCTTATTTATTAAAGCGGGTTTTAAATTTTAAAAGAATAATCAACGAAATTCTTTATCCCCCTTAGCTTACTTTCAGTACAGAAATATTTATTTACATAAAAGTTATATTTTAATATTTCAATAATAAAGAAGGGAGGCTTGAGAGAGAGCAAGTCCCGAGCAACAGGCTTGGTGCGTGGCGATCCCCCAGCGGTCGGACCACGGCGAGCAAACCACTCTTCTATAGGCAGCGATTGTCCAACCGAGGAAGGTAGGATAGGTGCGAAGGGTATATGTGGCTGCAAGATATGGTATGCGTGTGTGTGTGTGAGTGTGTATAATATTTTGAGGGTGGCGGCAACGTGCGTATATATTAGCGAGGCTTTTTCCCTCTACACCAAGAGGTTTTTTTATGTCATTTGTAAATCGCGTGGGCCAATAAATGATTATTAAGAAGCCCAAATTGTGTCCTAATTTATTTCGTACCCGACCTCCGCTCCTTCGCCTACTCGCGAACTCGCGGCCTGACGAGGCCTGAAATCGCGCGAACAGCATCATTGTCCAAAAACTTTCAATTTTCAAGTATATCAAATTTTATTGAAATATGAAATAGTATAATAATTGACTTAAACAAAATATATAAACAATAAAAAAAGTTCTTTATTTTTATAACAAAATTTATTTATATTTCAAAGCATGATTAAAATAAACAAAATAATAAAAATGAATCAAAATTAAGAAAATCATACTTTAATATCTTACATTGAATATTTAGACTTTGTAAAATCAAACATAGAGGCCATTTCAATTTAGATCTACATAATCCAAAAAAAAATATTTCTATTAATTTGTTTTCTTGATTCCCTTTTTGTATCATTTTATTTATCATTTTTTTTAATTGCTTATTAATAAATTATGCTCTTATATATAATAGTAAAGTACAGTGTATACAAAATATAAACAATTATAGAAAATGTATATCTTAATGCAGTGTACACCTTTATTAACTTAATGAAAATTTTTAAATAATATTTTTGAATACTAAATAATTTTAAATAAATTATTGCAAGCTATCCTGTAATTCATATCATTTGAAAAATATTAAATCTTATCATAATAAAAAGTATATATACTATATATAGATGAAAAATTTATAATTGTTTAATACTATTTACGAAAAATATTTTAATTTATAGGTTTAATGTTAACAATATATACGTAATATAATTAATATTTTTGGCTTGATAAACTAAATAAATATTGAAACCTTTTAAAATATTTATAGACAACTACATATTGTTTAAAAAATTATAAATCTATATTCTGTAATTAAAAAGTTTTAAATGTATACTAATCGTCAAAAAATATAACTCCACATTTTCATAATATTAAAAATAAAAAATTTTCAATTATCGGCAATTTCTTAAATCTTCTTTCTTAAACCATTTTTACTATATGTTTGTAGATGAGATAGTTTTTAAAGGTAAATTATGTTATTCATTTGTATTCAAAATAGTTTTTTCA
This sequence comes from Kradibia gibbosae, assembly GCA_018907135.1. Taxonomy (NCBI): domain Eukaryota; kingdom Metazoa; phylum Arthropoda; class Insecta; order Hymenoptera; family Agaonidae; genus Kradibia; species Kradibia gibbosae. The sequence continues at coordinate 10,251,402 of JACCHX010000002.1, read as the reverse complement.
ATAATAAAACTAGTAAAGATGATCCATATGTATGATACCGAACTGTACTTTTAATCTAATTACCGATTTAAATGTTTTCAACTATAAATGATTTCAAAGCACTACTGGATGGGTTAATTTATTCTTATACGTAAGAGAGTAAATTTTTTCTCATAAAAATGATGGTGCAACTGTATCTATTAATTTTTTAAAAAGTCGTGAAAAGAGTCTTGCATGATTACTTCAATTTTAAAAAAGTTATTTGTTTAGTATAATAAATAACTTGTGTTAAAAAATCTTGAATACTTTAAATTAAATAGTAATAAATATAAGTCTCTCATAAATACTAAAATTTTTATGTCTATTTTTTAATTTTTTTTACATTTTTTTATTTATATCTAAATAAATTCAATTTTTATAAAATTACTTCTTCTTTTACTTGAAATAAACACATAATTGACAATTAGGATACTGTACATAATGAACTATATTGTAATTCAATAGATTTTTGAGTTTTTACTGAACATGGTTCTGTTGAATAAATTTTGCAGATACTTATGCTTAAACATAAATAGAATAAATAATTCATAGCTTAATTTCTAAAATTCTCGTATGAACTTTATTTAAAAAAAAAAGGGGATGTGATTTTATCTTTTTTATTAGGTTTGTTAAACATACCGTTTTTTGAAAAGTTGTACTACTTCTAAAGGACAAAATTCGTAAAAGCTTGAAACTTTAAAATTCAAATTAGAGAAGTAAAGGAAACTTTCGTATTAAGTATTTTTAAATTAAATTTTGAGTAAGTTAACGTATAAAGTGAATATGATTGTTTATAAAAAAATTAAATATTCGTATTTAAAATAGAATTTGAATAATTTTACTCAGGATATCAAATTCATTTAGCTTAAAAATAATTTTTTCTTGTTTTTTGATTAAAAAAATGTATCAAACTATTCTTTAACATGTGGCACTAACTTTATAATCAACTTATAAAAATGCATAAAGAAATCAATCTATTATATTTGATTAAATCAAAATAAAAGAAAAACATCAAATTTTAAATCGACTACACTTCAGGCTACCCTAAATAGGCCAAACATATGGTCGATTTTCTCGAGAAAATACAAAAGTCCTTTTAATGTAACAGCCATTTTACCGTAATTCGTTTAAATACTTATAATGTACTTCTAATCATAAAATATTAGTATTATTCAATTATGATTACGTATAAAAAACTTAATAGAGTTTCAGAACAATTGAATAATTAAAAAATACGGAATGTCTTGGAAAAACGCTAGTTCTAAAAATCAAATAATTAGAAAAGAAATTAAAAAGAATTTCAATTACAACAAAGTATAGTATTTTTTAAACTTTCATAGCTAAAATAGTAAAGCCAATAATCAAGTGGAATTATTGTCGATAATTTAACAGATATCTTCGCAAAAGAGCTGTGATTTCGAGAGCTAGAAAATTCTTCAGGTAGGCGTAGTCGTCATTACCGATAGTAGTGTGACTGGGTCAGAGCTGCCCCCTTCCCTCACCCCTCCCCCCACCCCAATCCACTGGGACCAACAAACACCGACCATTGCACTAAGGGTCACGAGTTGCATCCACCAGAACACATCTGCAGCCGGAAGCATGATTTTATAGCGGCCTGAAGCCACGTAGAATTATAGCTACGTATAAGAACGAGATAACTGGATATGTGCGACAGATTTTTCATTGGTCGTTACGAAACGAGAGCAGGATTTTATTTGTTTTCTTTCTCTTCGCTTGATGTTAAATAAATTTTTAATTGAACTTCGGAGAATATTGACCTTCAACATTATTTTTTGATTAAAACAACTTTTCAATTAGAATTACTTAAATCGATGGTAAAGTAATTAACATTATATTGATCTTATCTTGACTTCAGTAGATAACTAAATGTACGATAATATTATCAATAAGATATATATATATGTATATATATATTAATTAACTATATTAATATATATTAATTAACATAAGCTTTAAAGTTATTTCTTAATCGACGATCTATGTTTTTTAAAAGCAAAACAACTTCAAAACGATTCCATGATTTCAAATGAAAATATAAAATTTGCATCAAACTGTTCGATTCTTACAGTACTCATTTCAAACTTCTAATTAAAAAACTTTTATGTAAAACAATAAATTTATTAGCATTATTACTAAAGCTAATTTATATTTTGCATTATACATCCATAGTCATTATATCAATCTTAGCAATTACTTAAGGTGCGTTTTACAAATTCTCATAATTATTTATTAATTGAAATTCAAATTTATAAAACAACTAAAAAATTATTTCTAACCACACCTTTTTTTCTAAAATATTCTATTATTACATGTATTCCAAGTAGAAAATTAATATACAATGTAAGACAATGGTTACAATGTAAGCCAACTTATTGACAAATAATTAAATTTAATAATCAACAAATTCACAGAAATATGTTATACGTGACATTTTTCGATGAAGCGCGATAAAAAATATTGGAATATAAAAATTCCACTTAGCGTTATAGTTTCACAAATCTCTGTAAATAAAAAAAATAAAATTATTATTCTTTCCTTTTATCTTTACAAGCATCTGTTTCCAAACGTGTTGTACTTTATAATTTTAATTTTCAATATTTATTTTTAATATCACTCATTGATATAGTAGTCTTAAGACACATTCATCACATAAAAATAATTGGATAATATACTAATAATTAATAAATTAATGAGAAATGAAAACAACAAATAGTTTGTTATAACTGTAAAAATATATTAGATATATGTAAATAAATGAAATGTAGTACTTATTACATTTATCTATAGAAGCTAAAGTATCTATTTTTATTTGAATAGAAATATAAAATATAAAATATAAAAAAATTTGCAATTTTATGAGTAGCGATAAAATTACATCAAAGACGTAAAAATATTGACATAGTTCATATACTTCTTGGGGTTGTAATATTTCTTGTTTATATCTTTAACTACTGTGAAATTCATCCATAATAACAAAAACTTCTAATAAACCATAGAAATAGATATATTTGAAGAATTATGCAAATAATATGCATTTAATTGAAACAATTTTAATGAACCGTATTCATTTTTATTCATAAGTGTACATTATAATTTAAAAACTGCATTATGTTAACTTTATAAATTACTTTTATTACACTTTTGTGAATTGCAAAATTAAGATAGAATATAAAATAAGAAATATTTATTTAAGAATTCCGTAAAATTTTTAAACAATTTTTAAATTCTCTAGTAATTTTTAAGCCTAAATTAATTTAAGTAGCATTTATACAATTTTTTTATAATAAAAATCTGGATCAATACTTACTTTTTATATAAAATTATAAATACTTTTGAAAATAGTTTTTTTTTTTTAATAAAATACCTAATATCAGAAGAAACATGTAAAACTAATAATAATATTAAACAAATTAAAAATAAAATAAAAAAAAACAAAAAAATTAAAATTGAATTAATCAGTTCTAATGCATAAATTTTGTATTTCTAAATTTCTAAATTTTGTAATATCATGTAAGTGTAAATAAAGCATCCTATAATATGTAATGCAGAATTTATGCTTTATAGTAAACTAAAAAAATTATGAAAATTAAGAACAAATATCTCAACATCTCATAAATGAAGTTTATTTATGGAGTAAGAAAAGAAATAAAGTAATGATGATAATTCAATAATGAAAGACTAACGCTGTTCGTTAAAAATAGACTTCATTCGATGTAATAAAAATAGAAAATTATGAATACGTAACAAAATAATAAAAAACAATGAAAAAAATTGTACTTTTTGTGTTAGTAAGTTTAATATGAAAACTAAAATATATAATATATATAAATGATGTAATTATTGTGTATTTTATTTTAAAAAGTATGAAAAGAATTGATAAAAATAAAAATTTGAAAAACGAAGAAATAAAGGAAGAATTGTCTTGTTAGGTAAAAAAATGTTGCATGACAAATACGTGTGCATAATTAAATAAAAAAAGGAAGCGAAATTCATTAGAAGCTCGAAAATAAAGTGATAAAATAATGATTCAATAATAAATCAACCATACATAAATTTGTAAGAAAATAAATTTTATGTTCAATAAACGATGATTTAAAAACAATAGATTATTAATAATAATTTTAATAATTTAAAATTGTATAAATTTTATATGAACGTATATGTAAAGTTTTACAAAATATAAAAAAATTTAAGCAAACACAGTTAATATCGGGCTTAAATATATTAATATAAAAGAAATCTAATATGCTCGATTAAAATATACTTAATATAAACGTAAATTATTTAAAAAAGAGTTGTTAATAAATATATAAACTATGAATATATAAAATTAATAAAAATAATAAGTTGAAATACTTGTTTCTAATGATAAAAATAAAACAAAAAACTACGCAGTCTATAATAAGAACTAATGAGCATTTTGAAACAAAGTTCAATTATAGACGAACAATAATGTCAACATAAAATATTCTTATTTTAATATTAAATATGATTGACAAAATTTAAAATCTAAAAACTTTCCAATTACTTAATGTATTGCATCAAATACATTATAAGGTGTTATACTTCTCAAATGTAGTAAATAAAAAATAATTTTATAAATAAAAAACTGTCAAGTACATCGAATAATAATTTTTTTTTAAATACTTATAATTTTTTAAAAATACTCAATTGATCAATGTTTTACTGAAACGTGACTTTGCATGTAAATCTTTATTTAAAACGATAAATGGACAATAGATAATCATTTTAAAAATTCCGGGTCAAAAGCATGAAAAGTGTTCGAAGGATAAACAAATTTGAAAAAAAAAATCTTGTCATAATATGTCAATATCTAAAACATAAAATTACAGATCTAGTATTACAAAATTACAAGAAATATTATATCCTCCTAATTAGTACTATATCGATTACAATTAAAACGTCGTAATTTATACACGAAATTTATGCTCACACCTTATAATCTTTCATTTGCTAAATTTATTTAATAAATATAATATTAAATACTTATAGATAGTTTAAAAATGAAGATTCAATTCTAGATTTGAGGCTTTAACAACAAATGGAATGCTGGTTTTCATGCTCTACATTTGAGTTACTACCGTGAATCTATATAAAATAGATAAATCTGAACAACATGAATCAAAAAATAAAATTCAAAAGTAATAAAAATTATAATAAATATTGTATAATCCTTTATAAGCAGTAAAAATGAAGTCATAAAATCATTTATTTGATTAGTCATTAAGAGAATAAATTAAAAAATTTATCAATTATCTCATATGTATTTCTTAATAAGCTACATTTATTTTATGAGAAATGATTTAAAAATGAAACTACTGATGCTTAATGCAGCATTGGTTTAAGATTTTATAGTTAGTATTATAAATCTATGAATCTTTAGTTACACAACTACAAAGCTCGTATAAAACATGATATGATAAAAAATTATAAAAAATGTAGATAATCTTGTATATTAAATAAATACGTTAACATCAACAAATATATAAAAATGAAATTTATTACAAAGAATTCATAAATATATAAGCAAAGAGATGCATATTATTCGAAAGATATTTTTGAAATACAATAAGAAAGTAAAAGAAGTTGACGGATGAATAAAAAATTTATAGAATTTATAAATAAAAAACTCCATTGTATAAGGAAATTATATAGAATGCAAAACCATCGGGACTTTTTTAAAAGCCATGTTACCTGAAAATGATGAAATATTAAAATAGAACTTTAAAACCCAAAAGACTATAACAGTATAAAAGGTAAAATAGCATATACTTGGTACGAATCAAAGCATATTATAAAAATAAAAATGTTCTGGAATATTGTCTATTTTTATCAAAATTAAACTATAGTTATAAATCTATCATCACAAATACTTCAGAAATAGAACTTCCTTATAGCACCAAACAGCAATAACCCATTAGCTGCAATTTTTTTATTTTTTTTTTGCACTAAATATATAAAAGCAGAATGCTGTTAATTTTTTTCTCTATGTAATGGAAAAAATTCTAAAAGGGAAATGTATTTAGTGTTATAGAAGCCTCGATAAAATTAGAATCTTTATTTTTTATTTAACTCTTCGACTCGTATTTGAAAAACTATTCAGCATGCCCCTAACTGCTTAAATTCCAAGAATACAAGTACAAGTAGATGCCTTAGCATATGTATCTAGTATGTTTATCGAATAAAGTGAAACAAAGTTATGTTGAACAATTTAGAAAAGTAATTGAGGTATATACAATCTTAAGCACTTAATAAATAATGAATACTGTGCTTATAAGAAAGCCACAAAGTTTTAAAAATCAAATTTTATTAAAAGAATTTTAAAAATGGATCAATATGAGCTGTTCCTCTGATAGGACAAAATCCAGATAGCACTCTCGAATCTCTATGGACAATGATGGAAGCCTGGATCCTCCCATTTACATTATAATTAGTTTGTTATTTCTCAGTTTTTATTAATAAACTACTGTATACATGTAATGAAATAGAAATCATTGTGTAGAAAAAGAAAGTATCGCTGAAATACTAATAAAGCTTGAACTAAACCAATGTATAATAATAATAATAACCAATTTCCATTTCATTTCGTTTTTCATTATCAATTGATCTTTTAATAGTAAAGCTACATAAATTGGAGATGATAATACTTATAATACTGATTTACTAATTTCCAAGTCGCAGATCTTTCTCGTGTTTTTATTAATATACAAGAAATCTCTACAAGCTCACTTTTTGCCTAAAGATATTAAGAACTTGTAATAGATATAATAAATTACAAAGGGTAAAAATATCGTTTATTTTCAATTATTACAATCACAATTTAAGCTATATTTAAGGTTTCGTAAAACAAAATATCATTTAAAAAGACTAATTATGTGAATAAGTGTTTCTTTAATTAAGTTAATATTAAGAAAAAAGGAAAATTTTCTAAATATTGCGAAATTTTTGTTTGTTTTATAAAAGATTTTCACGAAGGGTTTCATAAATTATATAACTGTGACATAAAAAAATATACAGATTTGTCTTTTATTACATTAGTTCATATAATTAATTTTAAATCTAATTTTTTTTATCGTGTAAAAATAAAAAAAGATCCTTTAATGTCCAGCGTTAAGCTACAGTGAAATGTGAATTTGAAGAAGACAATTATGAATATACGATCATTAAAATTTTGCCTCCGTGATAATTCAAAAAGCTTAGATCAAAAAAACTTTGTATAAAATCATAATCTTTTTTTAATAAATAATAAAAACTGTTTCATTGCTTATTTACGAACTGGATAATTATCAAAAAAATTTTGTCAATTTTTCATAAAAATATGTTTTAAAAATAAGAAGTTGGAAACTGTGGTTTTGATTAAAATTTAAATCGTAATTAATACAAAATAAATTTTCAAATATTCTTTAAATATTAAAAGTAAATGGCAGTCTTGATGTATAATATGTACTTAAGTATCGGAGTAAATATGTGAGACATTAGTAATGAAATTAACTTTAAACGGAAAGCTTTTATTTCCTATGTTAAAAAAACATATTTTATTAGTTAGCATTATTTAATTTCGAAAGACATGTATTATAAAAAACATATTTATATCCAAAAATACCTATAACTATAATAAACTATGTAAAAAATATCTTTTTAAAAACAATATAAATAAAATTATATAATAATTATTAACATAAAAAATATTAATATCTATAATTTTGATCAAGTATAATATATTCAATTTAAATAAATATAATAACTTGAGTTAATTCTAAAATTTTTCAGAAAAAACTTAAAGATTGTGTAAACTATAAGGACTAACAGTTTTAAAAAAAAAAATAACCAAATTAAATTAAAAGAGTATTTATGCGATAAATGTATACACTTTAAACACTTTATAATTTTTTAAAAATATTTTATATTAAAATAGTTTTAAATCAGAAAACTGAGAGCATTATAAATAACACTTACTCTATTGGTTAGTTTATATTTCAACAAAATAAAGTAATAAAAGGGTCAAGATGACGTGCGTCTATGTTAAACATTTGATAAATTTTGTTACGATGAATAGCTCTTCTCAATTTTGATATTTGAAATTCTATTAAACGTTAATACAGGCCAAAATATATTCAAAACCACAATACTTTCATAATGAACGCTTATTATGAAAAAAATACCGGACTGTTTAATTTTCCATCCAACCCTCTTCCTATAGTATAATCTATTTCAGAAACAAAATATATTGAATGGGTTTTAGGTAAATATAAGTCACGTAATCTATAATAAGGGACTTATTACATATTATTTACATATTTAGAATTTTATTTTTATTTACATATTTAGAATATAGTTTCTATATTAAGTATTTATTTATATTTACCCATTATAAATAAAATAGTCCATTAACTTTTTCCTTTTTTCTTTTAAGTCTCACATGCTTACTATGCTACAATAGTGTAATAAAATAATGAATTACGACGATATTGTAAGGGGCCCGTATTTACAGGGAGTGACGTTCATTGCCACGTGATTTATTTTACATAAGTCTTTCTACAAATTTTTACAGAAATTATTTAAGTAACACTATAAATTAAGCACACATTTTTCACACACAAATATTAATAATTTAGTTTTATCGTAATTTACAATTTTTTCAAATCTTTTTGAAAAGTGTATTTTTTAATAAATCTGCATTTTCCTCCAACATTGAAACATAGCATGGGTATGGTTGCATAAATACTCGCCCCGAACGATTAGTACTATATCGGACACCGACTATCTAATCAAGTACACGATGAATACAGTGATGTCATATTTACCTTCAAGTAAACAGTATAATCTTATTCACTTACTCGTCCTGTGCCTTGGAAACTTACGTAATTCTTTACTATGAATGACACGTGCTCCGACACGCAATAATAGTAATTATATGCAGCTTCATACATATAATAAATGCTTATATAGTTTTATACTTCTGCAGTATAATATAGACAACAAACGTTGATAGAACTGTATTAATGGTACATGTATGGTCAGAAATCATTAATTCATGGACGTATAGTCTCCAAAGAAAACAAAGTATAACAAGATCTTAAAGTGAAATGTTTTATGAGTATAGATAAAAACTTAAGCTCATTATATCTTATTGTAATTATTTTATAAATAAAAATACGAATTTTAAAATGCTATAAAAATTATTTAACCGTCCGTTCTGTTCTCAATTGGAAAACCTGATACAAATATGACTTATACCATACTGATTTAAATTCTCAAACTAGCAAATCTTGATTACAATCGCTGTCTAACTAGACTTCCGATGGCCTCATGAAAAAACTATATAAAGCTTCACGTATAAAACATAATACAGGTAATCGATACTTAAAATCGTTACTTAAAGTTATGCCCTTTCAATTTCTTAATAATTCAAAATAAAATTTAAAAAATTATGTTGTTCATTAAAAAAAAATCTTTTTAAAAGAAATAAATTTTAAAATATATGTTTACAAAAAAATTTTTGCAAATATAACCTTAATCGTTCAGTTACTTAGATTCTCGTTCTTAAAAAAGAAAATTGCCTTTTTAATGAAAGAATAAAAATATATTTATTTTTTAGAAGCAATATAAAACAGTTATCTGTGCAGCTATTAAGCTACAAATTCAGCCTTCTTCTGGAAAAAAAACAGTCAACTAGAGAAAAAATAGAACGCTCCGTATTCAACTTCCTATGCATCGACACTTTTTGGTCTTATTGCTTTTAAAAAAGTAATAGAAGTAATAAAAATAATGACGAACGACTGTAACGATTTTAAAAGAATCTTTTGTGAAATTGCTTCTTTTGAGATGCTGTAAATTAAAAGAAATTTTTCAGAATTTTCTTACGTATATCTCAATTTACTTTACCTAATTATCTTACAACATTATATCAAATACAAATTAGGTAATGCTAAAATTTAATTATTTATTCTCAGAATACTCGTAAGTGTGTTGATAAAACACAAAGTATTCAAAATTTTTATAAAATTCTACAAATTTAAAAATCTTCGGATCATGGTAGATTAAGAAAATTTTTTTTCTTTCTTAAATAATTAAAATGTATTAATTTTTGGTAATTATATATTGGAACAAAAGGACTCGTAAAAATATTTCCGGTCATAAAAGCGAAAGACTAACAAGTGTATAAAGAACATTGTAGAGAATATAGCTTCATCCATAAAAAATATCTCTTACATAAATATTTTAATAATTACATTATATTTAAAAAAATTAAAATTTTAAAATTATTAATTATAATTTCACAAAATAAGTAAAATATGATTTATTAATAATACTTATATTTTTATATTTAAGCGTATTGATTTTAATATGTACAAAGAATTCATATTTACACTATTGTTTTTTACAACTTATATAACTAATTGTAACAGAGGATTATTTATACTGTTTCATAAATATTTTTTTAATGGAGTGACATTTTTAAAAATATCTTAACAAATCATCTTATATACTGACATTACACTACTGTGACAATTTATTCCTTTTTTATTATGTAAAAAACTTTTTAATTTATTAAGAAGCATAAAAAAATGCTATCAAGTATTTAAAAAATTAATTAATAACAATGTTACTTCTTTTATTTATAAAAATTTAATTATAAAAAAATGATTACAAATATTTATTTTAAAATACATTTAAAACTTAAATTATCTAAATCATATCGTACAAATGACCTTTAGATTAAATCATTCCAATAAAATTTAATAGCAAAATAACTTATTACTAGACTTTCAACTTAATTTATTTAAAAGTAGTATTTTTTTTTATTTTTTAATGGTGATAATAATTCGTAAGAAAAATTATCAAGTCGGATATATCATGTATATTTAGCTTTACAAAAAAATTGAATTTGCTCATATTATTTCCTTACCTTGTATTCTATTTTTAATTATAATACATATAAACCCACATGATGTTATAAATTTAAGTTAAAAAAATATCGACATCCCTCCATTGTATAGGCTGACACCTAAACTATGCCGTATTACGTAGTAAAATCTAAAAATGTTGTAACTTGATTCGTAGCTGTGCCATAACATTTTTGCTTTTCATTAATTATAGTACTAAAAACTGAAGCACCCAGTTTTAGTATTTTAAAATTGCTTATTTTGCTGAAAAACATACTTTGCATAATAAACTTTATTGAACAATTCTATTAAAATTGCTTACGTTATGTATACTTTTAAATTAAAAGTTAATTAGGTAAATATTAGTTTTATTTTATTGGGTAATAATTTATAGGATTAAAAATGTATTCATGAATATAATGAAATGATACTTTATTTACATAACAATCGTAACATGCTACCAAGGTTTTAAATAATAAAATTTAACATAGCCCTTATTTGAAAAGGTATGTTTATACAATTTAAAAGTATAATTCATTCATTTCCAATATATTAGATAAAAATTGATTCAATGTTTAATAAATAATACAGGAGTTATTTATTAAATATGTAATTTATAAATTAATACTGTACGATTTAAATTCGATTACTATCTAATATTTAAATAATGGCTAATAAAAATCAATGAGTAATAAAAAATACCTTTGTTTTATGCTTGTATTTATTAAAATTAACAACCAAACAAAGTAGTTAACATCAAATAATAAGTTGAATATAACCGGTCCAAAAATATATAAAACTGAGTAATCATTACTATATTATTTTATAATAATAAATAACTGAGCTTGCAAAAAATATAATACACAGATCGATTAAACCTAGAAAATAGTCATAAATAGTCGAAAATAACCAATCGATAAGTTAAAAAAAAAGGAATAATTTGTACGTAAAAATGATAAATTTTAACTAATGAAAAATGCTCGCGACAATAAATTAAAGAAAGAGAAGTAAATAACTAAACTGATAACTAATTCAAAAGTCCATGTACCTACAAAATAAAAATATTATCATTATTGGAAATCAATTCACCCGATCGTTAATTACGATATTCTGACAGAGGATGTTAGTGGTCCTGTCAGCATCTGCATTTACACAATTTTATCATTAAATACTCTGTAAAATTGTATGAAGAATCGCTTTATCTCCTTTCATCTACATTGTTTCTATAGCGAAAGGGAAAAAACGCTTGGCGAAAGCAATTTATTTTCAGGACACGCATTAACTTCAGTCCTCATGAGCAAGCTTGAAATTCAAATGACGCGTTCAAAGGATGTCGCCTGCCACGGCCTTCAACTTGTCGCTTTTATTCGTTTTTACTCCCACTTTTATGCACATTAAAAGATTATAGAGCCCATCAACGATTGGAAATCATCAGTCAAATTCACAAGATACTTATTTAGGATTTTGAAAATCATTACTTTTTGTAAATTGATTTTAAAAATAATATTGATAAACAACACTATAATATAACAATATAACACCACTTTTATTTTATATTTGTGACAAATCACGTTAACTTAAATTGCAATATTATTTTTAAAATATCATAAATTTCTTAAACTTTATTTACAAAATATAATATTCAAATATTTTCTCTGAATCTTGATTACTGGGTTTTCATTATAGTAAAATTTTAAATAAAGTAACAACAAAATAAAAACATAACATCGTTCAAATATTTTCATTTTTTTTTAATTATTATTTATTAATTACATACATTTTATTGAAATTACATGATGATATATAAATAAAAAATTCCGAAAATAACAGATACTTTTAATAATACTTATTTTTGTAATTTATTTTCTTTAATCAGTTTTTATTACATTTTTAACTTCAGTTTTTATAACACTATTATCCTACAAATTCAAACCCCGATGCTCAAAAAAGTGCAACTTAATGATAACGACTATGTCGATAATGATTCGTGGAATAATCTAATTTTAGTTTTAAAAGAAAACTTTTTGAAAAAATATTCATAAATTTATAAAAGTTTATAACTTTTAATTTCTTAACTTATTTAAATATTATTAAATATTTTGTGAATATATTAAACCCATAATGGAAGTTTTCAATATTTTAAATTTCAAAAACGTTTTAGTACATTTACAAACGTAGTACTATGTTAAAATATAGACTAATAAATATTCGATTGTGCTTTAATGAAATTAATTTATTTATATATCAATACTGTTATTTTAATTTTGAAAACAGATACAAACTTAATAATAATATATTACTTAATATTTCATTGTCTGCAAAATAAGCTATTCAAATAATTAAAAAATTCTAAAATTCTTTAATTTCTCTTTTGTCGCTTTAATCACATTATAATACGTAAAATTCTCAATCTTTTGCCAAAATAATTAAGTAATTACATTTTTATTGTACATTCAAACTAGCACCTATATATATATCTACTTTTTGGTGATGTATTTAATTACTTTTTTATATATTTTTTTACAAATAAAATTACATCAAATACATCAAACATTTACATCAAGCTTGTACGTCAAATAATAAACTCATAATATAACTTCTGTATATCTGAAGAACAGAAATTGTACAATAACAAAAGTTGACTAATCATCTCGTTATGTGTCATTCGTATTATTTCGAATAATACTTTTTTGTATTAAAACACTTTATCGATAAATTAAATAATTTATTCAAATGACATCAGATTTTAAAAAAGTCGATAAGTCTCAGATTAAAATTAAGACACCAATGATTAAGAGCAATACTTATATAGTATCTTGCAGGATACTATACTAACATTCTCAATAACTGTATTAATTAGACATACTATAAAATTTATATAAAACTTTATAAAGACTGTAAAAAATACAATTTCCAGTAAAATTTTGTATCTCTTAAAAATAGTAACTAGTCTTTTAATGTGATTTTTACTCATAATAATATAACGAACTTTTATTAAATACAAAAACAGAATACGTTTCCAAGTATTGCATAAATTTTTATGTTAAGTATATTAACTATATTGAGTATATTAAATTGTTAGTCTTGTGGACTGAGCATGCATGGGTATTTTTCTTACGAAGTTCTAAACATTGTACTCATTTGGAAAGTCAATTCTTATTTTTAATAGTAATGTATAAATTTTAAGTCTCATAAATTCTTAATTTTGATAAAATTGATAGACATATTTCATATTTATTAAATTTGCGAAAAATTGATCAGAAAAAAGATTAATTACAAAAAGCTGGAAAAAATAATTTTGTTAAACCATAAAATATATCGATATCCCAGCTTCATTAAACATTAATGTTAATTAGATTTCAAACCTACGAATCATTGCGTAAAATATATTATCAATAAATATTTAGCATTTATTTACACAGTAGTAATAATTTTAATTTTCTTTTTATACGTGAGTTTTCTTAAAATTATTAGGGTAAAAACTAAATTATTAAAGCTTTTTCATTAAAAGTCTCTATTATTACTTAAGCATTTTTAGCATATTTGCTTATTACATAAGAAATTATAACAATCGTTTCAAATTTTTATGTTAAACAAACAATACAATTTACTAAACGTTTAAAATAATTCATGTTATAAATTGTAATAATGTTCAGTTTTTAAATTAATCCCAACAATTATTACAATTAAAAATTTGTTATGGCAAAATTTGTACAGAATCTACTGTATATCTTTCTTGTAATATTAAATTTGTAGTTATTTGAAATATGAGAAAGAATCTGTGAAAAGGAAGCCAGGAACTCCACGAAAAAGCAGCGCACGGTTTCGATACTTATGACTCAACGGATGTAACCCACACTGAGTAGCAGCCCATTTTATTCATGAGCGAAGAAAAAATTCGAAGTGATATGCGTTGATTGCTAAATAATCGATCTCATAAACGGAACAGGAGGCGCGCATAGAATCCCGTACCGTTCATATCGTCTGAGTATTTCACGCTCATAGCTCTTCGTGTCCTAAAAAGTATACATTTGTGACACCAGAGTGAAAAGTTCCTAGTAAGCGGGGAGAAGAAATACTAGACTTGGCGTGGCACCAGACCCGGAAAAAATAGGTTATCGATCAAGCCCATAGTTAACCCCCCTCGCCTCCACATCCTACTAGGCAATTACTCACTTCATTATTATAAAGACGCGTGCCCGTACCTCCTTCTCCCCAATCCCTTCTTCATCACCGGGAATATATGTCCCCCTTACATCGACACTAGGCTCGAAATGACGTTCGTTATTACGAGAATGACTCACCATTGTTTTCGAGTACAATTTCGAGAATCTAAATGTAAGAGGGCAACTTCAGCTTTGCCGTCTCTTTTACGCACTACTCAATACTCAATACTAATACTCAATTAATTGAGCAATGAGCACATGTGCATATATACTGCAGGAGCCTCGTATATCCCATTACAAAATTATGAAAAAAATTAAGAGATTAAATTTAAATGGCCTTTAGTTAAGTATCGACCGATTCGAATTCAGTTGGAGTGTCGAGATAAAGTCATCTCTCGTTGTTAATTATCGATTATTATTCAAAGCAAATTTTAATAGAGCAGCACTGTCATAGTAGGAGTTAATACATTTTCGTAAAACAAGGTGGGTCTTCCGAACTGTCGAATAATTTACATAATAGTCGTTTTCATAATTATATATTTTGACATTATTAAGAAAAAGACCATCGATACAAAACTTGAATTCCTAGTCTTCTTTTCTGCCCTAAATTGAATATATATTTAACTTTACAATGTAGGTATATTTAAAAATTTTATGTAATATTAATTATAAAAAGTTAAAAATCCAAAACTAAATTTATAATTTAGTAAAGTAAAGATTTTAAAAGACTAAAAATAATGTACTATATAAAATAATGTTATTAGAGATATTTTATCAATTAATAGTATCATATTAAAACAAATCAATAAAAAAATTTAATTATCTATAAGGATATATAAGGATAAATCATAATAAACTCACATTTATGTCTTAATAATATTATCTAGAAAATGCAATGAGTTAGTCTATAACTAAGTTATATTTATAAGAATGATTTCGATGTCAATTTATCCTTTATAACTAAGAAGAGCTGTAATCACGTGGAACTGTGAGTATCTTTGTTAGTATGATTCTAATGTTTATAAGAGTTACGATTATATTCTGAATTCTAATTAAGATATAGTGATCCTGTATCCATAAATGATTGACAACTTTATCTGCGAATAATAATTAATTTAAATGTTATATTCTATTAAATGCCTACAACAATTATTTAAAAAATTATTTTAAAAATTATAAAAAATATATTTGTAGATTATAATATTCTCAAGAAATAAAAATATATTAATTGCTAGAAGAATTTTTTAATTAAGATAATTGTAAATTAGAATAATGTAGCCTTATCCGGAAAAAACAAAATATTTTACATTGTAAGATTTTCTTATTATTACTTTGTATATATTTATGTAAAAAAATTTTTGTTAATTATTATTAAAACATCAAGTTTTGCACATTTATTCCTAATTTATATTTGGATCTAAAAATTTCTGACTGCATTTACTATAATTAATTTTTAGTTCATCTTTCTTTATATAATAAGTTTAGTTAATATTCTTCTGCATATTCTAAATTTTATTATTTATGAAAATATTAAATATTTTTAATGTTTAAAAACAGATTGTTAAATATTAATTAAATATATTATTTCCAATTAATTATATTTTTAAACCAAAATGCAGTATGAAAAATTCAGATATAGAAAAAAATAAAATAAATTAGGTTTGTTTCAAAATTATCTTAAAAATTAAAAAACAAGTAAAAATTTATAAAATCTATCTGCAAATTTTCAACTTGAAAACGATAAAGATAAAAAAAAATTCCATTGCTATCACATTATGCTCTTTAAATTTAAACTAAAGCCCCGTAAAAATGCGTCAAAATCACGTTTCAATTTTAGCCTTTAATATACTGTATAGTAAATGTATTACATGTTGAGAAAATATAGTGGAATACGATCTTTAATCCTTATAATTACCAAATATATAAAAGGGTTTTCAAGGAAATAGCTTTGAATAAATGTCTACAATATTTTGTTCTCAGAATACTTATTATAATAGGTTAAAAATTTATTAATTTTTCAAATACAAATGTAAGAAATATTTGAAATGTTAATAATATATATTTAATAATAGTACTCTCATGATCTTTTATAATACGAATAAATAAATTTATTTTAAATTAAAGAAATAAGCTATCTAAAGATAGAGTATTAAAGATGAATCGACTAAATAAAAAGTTATTTAAAAACTTATTACAAAATTCAATTTCTTTAAGATTTTAGAACATTTTTCATAAGAAACATCAACAATAAAGTTAGGAAGGTAATAGTTATTTTATTTACTAGTTTAAAGATATTATTATACACTAGTATTTTATGAGATTGTGTCTCATGCGTCTAATATATATTTTGTTTATCCCGGATAATCGAAATTATATATATACACATATATATAAAGTATTAGTAAAAAATTTTAGTCGAAAACAAAATTGATTTAAAAATACTATTATTCAAATTTTTAGGAAAGTGTTATACACTATAACTATATAATCAATTACACGCTTTTAAATATAAAAATAGATATTTGAAAGAAATTGTATAGTTGAAAATTAAAAGATATTTGTACGCTTCTGTTTATCAAATTAAAAAGATTGATAAAAGAAATAAATGATTTTTGATATTATGACGATATGATTTATTGCTTATTAGGTCGTATTACTGGCTAGAGGCGGACACTAATTGTTCGGCGTCATAATCGATAGTCGCATGCGCGATCTAAAAACTTTATTGTACTGTACTGGTCAGCACGTGCGTATCAAAATTTCTCAAATTACAAGACAAACTAAATTCGCAGCTTATAATATCATAAGAGAAAAGACGGCATACTGGTAATTTTGTTTCAAAACATTATACGCCCTTACAAAAGCTTATATCTTAAATTTTTAAAAATGTCGATACGTTTTAATATCAGATTACACATATTATCATTGTGCAGCAACAATATTCATGTTTTAAATCTCACGTATACTGACCTAAGATATAATTTTTATTTGCAACTGTCTAAATAATATAAAATTATATACTTCTCAGTTAAAAACTGTCTGCTCTACCACTAATCAAACGTTACGAAGAATCTTTGTCTCCCGCAAAACACAATATAATCTTATGATGCTAAAACGCGCTCAAACATGAAAAGCAATGATAATGTTGAATATTTTCATTCATGTAAGAACTTATCATTTATATGGGCACAGAAATATTCGTTATCGGTCCGGAAGTCGCACTTTTTATTCGTTTGCCGTCAATCTGGTAATGGACCACAAACCACGCAAGCTAATTTAAATTATAAAAGCTATCTAGTTTTAAAAGATACTCAGATCATTGTTTCATTAGTAAACATAATTCTGTACATACCATCATTTTTACCCAGTAATTAATTCCTAATATCTATCCCTCTCATTCTGCTCGAATCTGTGTATATATTCAATGACTTGCCATTTTATTAAAATAGCACATAAAATAAGAAACATAAGTTCTAAACCGGACAGTAATAGAATGCTCGTCTTAATAATATCAATGTAACCTTAAATAATTAACATTTCGTCGACAAATTGTAAATTATATTATTAATAGATTATTATTGTAAAACAATTTTATAATTTTTACATTCTGATTCTAAAAGTAGAGATAATTAATAATACTTCACTAAATAAGGCATTATTAATGCCATAAATATCTATTAATAAAAGTTCTTTAATATTTCCTTTTTATTAGAAATTAGTTTATATACAAAGATAAATTTCTTAATAGTAATTAAAATTTAAAAAAAAATGCATAAACATTTTTCTTATATCTATAAAAAAAAATTTAAATAATTTCAAAAAGACAAAGAAAATTTTTAACAGCACAAAATTGAAAATTCGTTTGACTTTAAATTTACAAATATCTGAAATTTAAAAATAAATACATTTTTGAAAACTTACACATAATTTAGTTTTTTAACATATATATATTATAAATATTAAAATAAAGCAAAAATCTAATTAAATAATCAGAATAAATTATTTACTTCTTACGATTGGATTATTTTGCTTTTAAATTAAGCTATCTTCATAAAACAATTTCCCGATTTTCTGTAAGTTTTTCAACTAAATATAAATGAGTCAGTTTCAAGATAAAAGTCTATCGCAACCTTGCAAAACATTAACCGTAGTTTACTCACCTAACAAACCGTCTTTAACGTAATCTGAGCTCAAGATAGATTACCCAATGAAGATAAACAATCGGAGTTACTTGTCTTGACAAAGAATAATTCGTAAACAACCGGTTTATAAGTTACTCGACGAATCAGTACCTGGATAATCCTTAAAAAAGAAAAAGAAATAGCTAGAGAAAAGAAATCTGCTAGAACAGAGGCTCTTGGTAATTCCTTCCTTTCTCCACCTTTTACATTAGGCTTACCGACTTCCGCAATCGTTTCATTATCGAGTTCGAAAACGTACAAAACCCTACAAACGAGCGGAAAACGAAACGGGAATGAAAAAGAGGAAGAACAAATGAGAGGTACAGAGAGAGTGGATTTAAGAGTCCATAAGACAAAGATAGATGATAAAAAGAGATCGTGATTTTTTTACGATTTTATTTATGCTTTCTACTATAGTATATAATTGTCCATACTTTAGAATTCATATGATACAATTGTAAGTAAAACCTTTTATTCTTTTATAATTTTCTATAATATGGATCTAATCTTTATTTTAAATAAAAAAAAAATACAAATATTATTATTATTACAATACGACACGATACAACTGCAGTTATAAATTATTTTAACTCAATTATTTTAACTTGCGTGCCTTCTACGTGAAATTGATTCGACAATTTTACTCGGCCTCAAGCATAAATATTTTAGCATTATGATAAATATTTGGCTTATTATAAATTCAATATTATTGTACTGAAAAAATTATGTTTTATCAAATAAATAATTCAATAATATATCAAACTCCTAAACTACAAAACTTACCTATCTTCCTTAATTAATTTTGCAGTCTTAGTAACATGAATATTTAATAAACGGTAATCCTTTAATGATATTAATTTATTTATTTTAAGAGTAACGTTTATCGTTAAATATACGATCCTAATAATATTGTCCTTAAATTATAAACCATACATATTTTTTTCATAATCGTAATTATCTTATATTTATAGTATTATTTTTGCTTACAATATTTACGATACGATATTTTATAGTAACTGATTTGTATAAAGTATTCAAAATTATAAAAAATTATAAGAAATAATAATTCATTTTTTATTTAAATGCAACTATTTTCAAAAAACAAAAAAAAAGTTCGTAGTGCAATTCCTTCGACAAAAAAGATTATATCGCATATCGTGGTAAAATAAAGGCCAGTGTATTAATTCTCAAATAACATGGCAGACTGAGTAATAAATGAAAAAGGCATATAATTATACAAAAATACTCAACAGGATACATAAGTGAATAATTTTTTCATTCATTCTTTTATCTAAGACAATTCAGAGAATTTTACTTTAAGAAACAAAATTAAAACAATATTATTAAGCATGTTTAGCTTTTTTATTTTCTTCATTGAAAAGAATCTCTAAAATAAATTTGAAACTGATTTAAGGATTTACTTCATCAATATAATGCTCCAAACTACCTGACTTTTATTACTTTTTCGTGAACATATGCAGCTGAATAAAATGATTCGCTTATTACGATTTAAAATAAAGAATTACTAGAAATTTTTTTAAAAATAATAATCAAAACTAAAATCATATATTTATATACAGATAATTTATTTTATAAAAAATTCTCCTAAATGATATATGAAACTATAAACTGAAGTACTTAAAAATTTTTAAATACACAATCAAATATATGTTAGTATTAATATTGTAAATAAAAAGTGTAAATTTAATCTTTTGATTAAATGGTTAAAAATTAAACTATCTGATTATAATATATTTCATATTTTAAAGTTATGATTAATTTGTGATAATGTTAAAAGCCAGTATATTAAAAAAAATAAAAATGTAAATTTTCATTAGTTTTATAAACAAAATAAAAATTACAAAACGGGACTTTAACAAAAATCTTTTCCTTAATTAAAAATTTACAGTGCATAATCTCCTACATCCTCATAACATACTAAATACAATTTTTCAATTTTGTTTGAGTATTAAATTTACAATTGTAACAATCGCTTTTTTGAACAAAACTCACTTAACCTTTTCTTTTAAAATTTAACTTATTTAAATATTATCTTTTCATCTTTAAAAGTATTAAAAAATAAATTAAAGAAGACCGATGTCTTTAAAATAGAAATGACCAATTACTATCATATTTTTAAAAATTTTGATATCTAAATTAAAAATAAAGGATAGAAACTTTTTAAAGTTAACCAATGTAATATAATTATAACATACAATATTACAATTGAAAATAATATGAATTAAAAATGGTAAATAATTACTGATTTAAACTGAAAAAGTCTAAAAAAATCGATACTTTATGAAAGTAATTATAGTGTTTATTCTAAGTTATAACTATGTAAAAATGTTTAATAAATATATTTTTACAAGTAAATATTTTTTTAGAATTTTTAATTATAGTAGCAAGATCATTCGGGTATACTTCAGAGTTCATTACATGTTTTCGTTTAATATACCATTAATAATTTGAAGAAATCTTTAACAATTTTTCAAGAATCAAAATATTGAACTTACCTTGTTTACCTCTTTTATAAATATACTTTAAATTTGTTTATTTAAATTTCAGTTGTGCAAATATTATCGTATCATCTTAAAAAATTTTTTGTTATTTTCATTATTAATAGCGTATTATCTTATCAAACAATGTACGTCATCAATCGTAATGTCAGAAAGTATACATAAATTTATACTTTTTTTGTACAGCTTTAGCAATATAATACTACAAAAGGCTAACTTTGTACAATGCAATACATTTTTAATACAATTAAAATATTACCCTACTTACACTATTTTACATAAAGCTCGGTCATTTTCTCTCAAAAAGAATTTTTTAATCTCTAAAAAATAATGAAAAAAATAATTGATTCGGTATTTACAATGTCAGATGCTACATATATATATAATATATCTACGTAAATACAGAATATATTTATGTAAATCATTGCTATTTTAACGAGATTAATTTATGAGATTAAAATTTTTATAATTAAAAGCGATTAAAATAATTATTTATTCAAAGACTAATAATGTATTATATAATAAAATTATCAAAGTAAAAAAAAATATTTTATTAAAAAATACGTAGGTAAACCAAGAATGCATGAGCAAATTGTTTATATTACATTTAAAGGCATTAAAGAACTAATAGTGAAAAGAATTTGAATTTTTTTTGTATAATAAACAATACATTAAAATGTATAATTAAAATTTATCTAATGAGAACGATGTAATTGTAAAAATACAATTAAAAGTTAATAAACCCTTAGACTCAACTTTGTCAGTCCTGTGTATACATACAAATCGGTCATTGTCTTATCCGCTTATTTATTTATGAAAATGAACGACTATAAAAAGAAGGAAATTTGGCTTCTCGTAATATTAAATGTAAAAATTCTTTTTGAAGATCAAAAATACCGAACTGATCCTTTGACGTGTCTCGCAATAATTTACAATTTATAAATATGCTTAAAGTAAATCATGTGAAACGGTTTTCAATGAATCTGTTTAATTAAATAATTTACTCCTAAAATATACATAAAAACTCTTTTCTCTATGTAAAAAATCACAAGATCTCAGAAACATGAGACATTAAGATATGAAACCTAAAGTTCTTCATGCACTCGTAATAACATGTAATAATGGTCACCTTAGTCAAAAATATTATCGTGCTTCATAAGCTTTAAAATTTAACAAATTGCAAATAAGAATATTATAAATAAAGAGACAAAATTTGCTATAACATATAAATTATATAAGAGCAGAAATTAAATTATTAATTTTCTATCTACTTTAAATATGAAAATCAATTAAAGAAATTACTTAAGAACTTAAGAAATATTACGCGTATATAGCTACTAAGCTATTCATTGGTCTTTTGCTAATTTAGAGTTATTATTACAATTACTCGAAGAAATACCATTTTTATACTTTTTAAAATGAAGACAATAAAAATGTACAAATAAACAATTTGAAAAAGTTAATAAGTTCAAATATTCGATTATTGCTTTCTTTTAATTGTAGTAACTACAATATTTAATAATAAAAAAATCAATTTAATGTAATATACAATTTATAAAAAATAATAGCTCATGTATAAAAAAATAAGATATTCAATTCTCAATTCATTAAATTTAAACATTAAGTATAATGATAATTTCTAACGAAAATATTGATGTGCAATATATAAATATATAAATATATAAATATATAAATCAAATTTTACTAAAAATGATACATTTCTCATGGTAAAGCTACTTCTTTAATTATTACACATATGTTTTTATTTTTAATAACATAAATAAATTGAATAATACATGCCCAATATCTTTAAAACGTTTATGACCTTTTCATTATCAGGTAATTTTTATTTTATTGAAAAAATCGTCAATTTGTTTAAAATTATATAGCAATTACTTTATTTAAAGCAATTAAGAAATTTCAAAACAAATTTTTTTTTTTATCGGAATAAGCAAATGTTTCTTGTCTCATATAATTTCATGTAAAGTCGTTATAAACAAATTAAACAAAAAATTAATTTTCATTA
The DNA here is from genome assembly GCA_018907135.1 of Kradibia gibbosae. NCBI lineage: Eukaryota > Metazoa > Arthropoda > Insecta > Hymenoptera > Agaonidae > Kradibia > Kradibia gibbosae. Next base: position 10,227,564 of record JACCHX010000002.1, on the reverse strand, counting down.
AAATTATATACGAATAAAAATGTACTTTTAGTTATGTTTGATTGCCTTATATCGTAATTTATTCATTTGCAAATTATACATCATGATTTTAAAATACTTTTACAAGATAGTTAAGATGTGCTTTTATAAAATATTTATAAAAAAAATAATAAGCGTGTATTCTTTTTATACCTATTTACAATGTTATTATTAACCTATATACATTTTTAAAAATAAACAATCAATAATTTTAAAGGTAATATCTTTCGTTTCCCATGTATATGATAGTAATATAAATTTTTTTCAACAACACCATTCTGTATTACTAATATCTGAAAAAAAATTAATATAAAGGGAATATAAATAATAAAATTGTGTTTGCTGAACTATAAATTACAATAATAAATAAATCATAAAATATTATATAAATTTTTGTATATAAGTATATGTAAAAAAATGTTGTTCATTGATATTTATTTATAATTCAATAATTCATAATTATGACAAATTTCTGGCTGTATTTTCATTAAAAAGATAACGGCATGTATAAAAATAAATAACATTTTTTATTTGAAAATTTAATTATGCTTTATAACTTATTATATTTTTACAATTCATGATTTTTTATAATTATGTTTAAACAACTCATTTAAAAAATAAAAAATAACCCAGATATATTATATTAACATTTTTTTTATTATTTCATAAAAAAAACAATTACAAAAATAGTGTAACTTTAATGAATTATTTCTATGTTTTATAGATAGCATAAATAGAAAATTAAATTACGTAATAAAGACATTTTGTATCGTTTTATAAATTTAGATTAGAATTAAAACTATTCATAATAAATGATTTTAGATAATTTTTTATCGTCCTTATAAATAATAATAATTAATTGTACAATTCTAAAAGGTGCTTCTAATAAATATTATAGATTATATTAATATATGAATTGTATGAAGTAAAAAACTTTTTATTAACCACTGTGAATTTATGGAACCTTGAAACTTTAGAAACTATAATTTTTATAAAAATAATTGTCGTATTTAAAAGTTTAAATTTAAATAAAAACAAATTTTAATTTGCGATCGAGTGAATAAAAAATAGTTATTTTATTTTTTATAATTCTAACTTATAATACATACATATAGATATACATTGTATTATATGCATTTTGTACATAAATTATTATGATGTACTTAAGATATACTTATGATTATTATTACACATGTATTGAAAATAGGAAAATTCTTTCAACTCAGTTATAAAATTCTAAATAACACAATTTTAAAAACTGTTACAGTAAATAATTTATGGTGTACAAGAAAAATAAATTAGCGACTGTTTATTCAGTAGCATCTGTACTTATTACTATATTAATAAATACTTATTTAATTAATGTTTGAGGTTGCCAACATTTTATTTTTAGATTCAGCACGTTTTTTTTCGACTACGCATTTTTTGTTATGTAACAATGGCATTAATGTTCTCTTGCGTGTACTATCAGAAAATTCTTTAATTCATTACCTGATTAAAAATCAGTAATTTGAAAAATCATTTTTATAATTTAGTTAAATATAAAAAATGTTATACTATTAAGTAATATTACATAATATTTATTATAGAAAAGCTTCAAATAAAAAAACAAATTATATGTAAAATTTTAATCTCAATAATTTACTTTTACATGGTTTTTATTTATTACGTATAAAATTCTAATTCTGTAGTTGTAAAAGTACAAAATAAAAAACTTTTAAAATGAATAATAATGAAAGAAAATATTTTTTTATAAAATTATATTATTTTTTTTTATATTATAAAAATCTATTATATTCTGTAATGAATACCTTATTACCAACTATCAGATTTATTAAATCTACCATTGATTTGTTCATTAAAAAAAATCTAATCAATGAGTCATATAATATATCATGTAATTGTTTTTTTATCAAAACAACTAATACACAACATTTTCATATATAGAATATTATATTTGTAGAAGAATTCATAAAATATGAATGATAAAATAAATTAATAAATTGATTCAAGCCGAGTAGTTATTTCTGTTTGTATATTTTTAATAATATGCAGGTGAATTATAAACAATATAAACACCTTTGAGATATAAATGAATAGATAGGTCGCTTAGCACAAGAATAAGAATGATAAGTGCATAAAATTGAATTATAATGAATGATAAAATGGAAAACATGTGGCCGAAGGGTCTTCCTGTAAGCTTCCCGGAAGAAGCTTCGCGTATTGGAGATGGAGGTCTGCTCACCATATGTCCCATATCTCCAGTTGATACAGCCATATAGCCTACAGCCTATTAAACTTTAAGATTGGTGAAATTTTCACAGGCAATCTGAATTTAACTTTAGATGCGCAGTAACAATTTATTCAATCTATCAGAAAATATCGTATTATTTTATAAAATAGGATGCACATGATATTATTGTAATAGATTATTAAAATTTTCTAGTTAACGCATTTTAAACTAATAGGTTTGTACATAGTATCTAAAAAGGCCCGAAACTATGCTCTTTTTGTATTGCGAAGATTTTCCTACCATCGATAATAAGTACTAATTTAAACTAATTTCTTTTCTATGAACGTCTTTCGTAGTATTTTAATATAAAATAGTTTCTTTGTAGTGCCAATCGTAAAAATGGAGAATCTATATTTTTAATTACACGCCATTTTTCCAGTTACTCCCTACAAGCGACTCAGGTTGTTTTTAACAAACAGAAGTGCACATGGTGCGTAAATCATGTGAACGCTTTTAAAAAACATACATGCCTAAGGGACATGGGCATTTGATACAAAAAGGCTCGTGTATCGAGAAAGATTAGAGAATATGCGTAGTCGCTGAAACTTTCGATTAAAACAATAAAAATAAAATGCGGTAGAATGTACATAAGGAAATGGGTATTGTACCTATTAAAATTTCTTCTTGCAGAAAGAGAAGAAAGTAAAAGAGTACATTTAAGCGAACAAAGAAAATAGTAATCAATTCAACGGAAATAAATAAGTATTAAACGAGCACATCTAAACATAAGCATAAGATAAGCATATGAGCTCAAATAATTGGAAAAGTAGAAAAATCATCTTAAGATAAAACATACATGAAATTCATACAGACAGAGTTAGAAGGTCGCTAGTAGATATGAATGAATTTTAAAGATACAAGAGTAGAAGTATAGAGATAGAAGGAAATATAGTTTAATTTTATCATGTAAATCAAGAATTATATGTGTTACTTGTTCATTATTTTATGAATTAACAATTTATTACAATGACAATACTTAACGCTTTAAATTAAATTAACTCAAAAACAGGAGAAACTCAACATCTATGTCACTAATATTATAGAAATCTAGGGTCAGAAAGAAGTTTCCTTTATAAATTAAAAATCTGTTATAAAAATTGTTTTTTGCAAACTTATAAACATGTGGTTACATTATATAATGAATGTATATCTATAAACGCAGACTTAAGTTAAATAATTCTTGATAAGTCATTTATAAATATTACAATTGTATATAATGATATTGTTTTATTAAAAAGTTCAATAAAAAGTGTTACCAAAAGTTTCTCGATATGATCTCGATAATCTGATTATTTTTGAAGGAAACAGTTATTAGCTTAATTTGTTTAAAAAACATCGAATTTAGAAATCACGCAAGCACACGAGCATGTAGAGTTTAAAAAAAAACATTGCTTGTAGCAAATAATTTAGAATGAATAAATAGTTCATTTTACCTTATTAGAAACAAACTTAATATGTTAGAGTGATAATAAGGAGTTCGACAGATTCTGTTTTCATTATTATAATTTTATATAGATATACATATACATATATATATATATTTAGAGATTAAAATCGTAGTCATTACTGACCTTATGATTCGGACTATAAAACTCGAGTCGTCTAATTAATCGGGATTAATTGAAATTAAATGAATATAAGAACACGAGCCGTTTTATTGAACAGCAATTAAAAGCGAAATTGATAAAAATGAGGTTGTCTGCTTAATGTGACTGACATTTCTCCTCTCTTCCCTACTCCTTTTCCTCTCGGATTCTCCCTCCACCTCCCTCGCAACCGAGAGTTCCACCCACATCAGAAGTCCAGGGCACAGTTGTGATAGGGGATAAGAGAGCGCGATTACGTCAGACAGCGTGAGAGCTCGACCAGTCCGTCGTATCCCGTACGGGCGCGATCGAGCGATTTAAATTTAATACTCTACCAAGAAAATTGCACATCTAAATCATAGTCGGCCAGGAGAAGTGTTCCGTTTTCGTGCACGAGCTTGGGGCCATGTTCGCGGAGAGGACGAGATAAGGTATCCATAAGCGGAGAAGGAGAGCGTCGCTAAGCGTCGATCGGGTAGGACCGGCGAGCGGTGCCGCAGAAGCAGATGGAGTAGGTGCCGGAGGACGAGGAGTAGCCGCGAGAGGCCCGCGAAGAGCACGGAGCCAAACTCACCGAGATAATAGGGTATCAGAAACTGGACAAATGGTGTTAGGCGACAGCGGCGGCAGGGAGCCAGCGGTGGATGGACTGTCGGTCTGGGGCTAAGGTGGGAGGTAGGTGGAAGAGGGTAGCGGCTGCGGTGATTGGCTACCCTGGGAGTGGGGCTCCCAAGGATAAAAAGACTGACACCGTTGTCTCCCTCTCCGCCTCCTTTCCACCTGTCACCTACTGACTCCGCGCTTCTCCTTCACGAGTGGTCCGCGGCAGTATCGCGCGCACGCTTACGCACACGAGGATATCCACGAGTGCGGCTACGCTAGCCTCCTCGAGGCTCGCAGGTGTGCTGCACACTCGTGCTCAGAGCCGACGGCAGGCCGCTACCCTGTGCCCGTGGCTACCGCGAGCTTGAACCGTTGCGTGGCCGGTCGGCCGGTGTGTGGGGCCAGTGTCTGGCCGGTGCCTGGCCGGTGAGCAGCCGGTGACCTGGCGGGACGGGCGCGGGCAATCGGTGCGGGAGCGCGCGTCGCAACGGTGGTTACGGCCTGCGGGGGGGGCCGGCCGAGCAGCGGAGGACGGAGAACTGCGGCGGGCCAACGACACTCGCTCCCGTTCGCCGATGTTGTCCGGGGAGTGAGTCGCGGTACTTCAGTCGCTCGGTGAATGCGCGGCCGACCAGACAGTTTGCGATCCCGCCCGCCTGTCACACAGGACGAGCAAGAGGTGGTGGCCGTGACGGTGGTGGAGGAGGAGGTGGTGGTGGTGGCGGCGGTGGCGGCGACGGTGGCCGCGGTGCTCGGTACTCGAGAGAAAGAAGAGAAGGAAGGAAGGAAGGCAGGAAATGGTGTGCGCGCGGCCGTAGAGCAGCCGCCCCAGGCCCCCATGCCCGACATAACCTCAAAGGGCGAGCAGTGGCGGCGCAGCGGTGCCACGATACGAGGCCAAGCTACGCGTTACTGAAGGGGCGGCGAGAGGTGCCTCAACTACTCCCACCCTCGGCAACCCCCAGCCCCGCTGTGGGGCTGGATGGCCCGGTGAGCCGGGGTCCGATGTCGGGCCGGGAGTCAAGAGTAAACGCGTCTTCAGCCTGAAGCCGTGGTCGAGGTCGCAGCCATGAGCTTTCTCAGCCTCCGCAGCCGCCTACTACAGAGCCTCATACTGGCTCTCGTCGGTCTTACTTTTTACACCTACTATAGGACCACGGCCAACGAGATTCACCAGTATGCTTTTGTGCGGAGTTACAGTAAGCGCTTTTTATCCTTTACTTCTAGTCGACCTTCCTATCACTGACTCTCTCCCTCCCATCCCATTCCCTCTTTACACATTTCGCCCTTCTTACCCCTTTCACCTTCCTGACAACCTTCGACATTTCCCAACTCATTTCCAAACTCGTAATCTAAGGTAAAACTAAACTCCAAGCTTACCTTCAATCCTAACACAACTCTTTGTTCGATCCATACAATGCTTCGGTCACTCTTCCTTACCAGCCTCCTTTAACGTGCTACTATCACTTTAGTTTACTGTTAAATATCTACTCTATGCAAATATAGTTTAAGTTTTTTCAAAAGACTTCCATTATACTCTTATCCAGCTAACAAATACTTGCAAATATGACCAAGTTTCATTAAATATGATATAACATATTAATTGACACATTTATTGAATCTCAAGGCATTCCATAAGCTTAAGTCTTATACATTCCTTCTGCCTAGTAATACCAGTCAGATTAATATTCTATGGTTATTAAACATTAAGACTACTATATATATTTGATACCAAGGGCTAACTCTATAAGGTCGCTACTCAAAATCTACACAGATATAAGCTAAATTTTAATTTCTTAATTTTTTTACATTCATTATTATAATTCCTCGATCATCATTACTTCAGAAGCACTTACTATTTATCTTCTTTTATACAAAAGTACAATTAATATATACATATATATACATGTATATAACATGTGCAGAAATATTTATAACAGTGAAAATTAATAGAAAGCATTTGTAAGAATTTTAAATAAAGAAACACTCATAATATAAACAAGTATAGGCAGTGACATTTGTCCATGCTGACACACCACTAACAATTTATCACAATTTGTAATCACTTGTGGGAAGTATGCTGTTGAACTTAGTAATCAAAGCAGTTGCTTACAGCTTTTATAGCTTGCTTTATGCATTTTCTCCAATTCTTAACCATTTTTATTTTTAAAAATTCTTTTATAAACATAAAATCATCACAACAAGTTTGTCATTGCTTAATATTTTGATTGAGAAACAATTGTTTTTAAACAATTTTATTATGTAATACATTTTGTATAAATTTACCATAAATATATATAAAAAGTTCCTTTGTCTATAGTATTGGAAAGAAAAAAACTTAACATGTACTTACTTATATATTCAAATATTAGATGTGAACATCATACACTATTATTTATTAATAAGCTTTGATTGTTTATTATTTTTTCCATTTAACTACGTAAAAAACCTGTATTGTAATTCATATCTGAGTTGCTGAGGATTTTATTGAAATTAATTAAGTATTCTTAATTTCAAGGCCAAATATTAAATATATATGATAATAATAGAAATAGCACAGTAAATAATTACCACACATAATAATAAGATAGTGAAAAGATACTAATTAACTTAATTGTCATTTGTGTTCATAACCATTTTGTTGATAACTGTTAAGTCATGCAGACATGTGTATTGTATTACATTTCATAAATATATGTGATGCAAATATAAATTTGAATGTATTTATGAATAAAATGCACTTGTTTTAATTGTCTGTTATTATTATATTCAAGTTTGAAATTTTTTTAAATCACATCTTATATTTGTAAATATCATCATCCTTAATCTAATAATTAAGTTACATTGCAATAAATTGTTTCATGTTCATAAGAAACTAATGTAGAAATACAGTGCTATATGTGTTTTAAGAAAACTATTATATCTTTACCTTATCTAAAAAAAATTCCTTAATTGTAATATGTTTATGCTTGTAATGGCTATAACTAAAAATTTTATAAAAAATAATAGCCTTTAAATTGCTTTTACAAGTAGGCTTTCATCATGTAATTAACTACATTGCAAATTATTAACGCATAAGCAAACTTATTATTTAAACTTAATCATATTAGATATTTTTTAAGTTATATATAAAAAAATATTTATCTTACTTTAAAAATAAAATGTCTAATATAGAAACCATAAATGATGTTTTGTAATAATTTAGTTTAGTCTTAAACAAGTAATTAATTTAATTAATACCTATATAAAGTTTTTTGTAGATAAGAAAAAAAAGTAAATTTTTATCTAACAACTGAGCACATTTGCATGATACCAAAAAACATAAAATTATTTTTATGAATTCTTTATTTTTTCTTCTAGTATCATTTGATTTTTGGTTTTTAAATACATATATGTATGCTTAATGAGTATACATAAATGTGTGTATGTATATTGTACATAAAACAGTGTACATAAATATGAAAAAGAAATAAATAAAATTATTAATTGTAGAGAATGTTGATTTGTGTTTAAATTCAAACAATAAAAAATTATAAATATACTTTAAATATTAAAAAATACTGTTGTGTTACTTTTAAGAACTATGTAACTTTGTTTAATCATTCCAAACGTAAACTCTCAAAGTTTACACATATTTCATATTTGCAACACAAGTAACTACATATATACTAATTAAAAATACAAGTGCATTGATTAACGCTTACTTGAATCTTCTTATTAATGAAGTAATGTGAGTAAGAAATTTTCTTTAAGTTAAGTTTCTTATGAACTATTTATTTAAAAAATGTTAAATCTGACTTGGGTTAGTGTAATTAGCTTAAAATTATCTAATATGAAAAACATTTTAACTTGTGTATAATTTATCAAAATTGAGTACTGCATACAATTAGACCATTATTTGAATAAACATCATTCAACCCTTTTTAGATAGTCTCCTAATATTGTCATATTGTGAATAAAATTGTCGTTATTGCTGAAAATAGTAATAAAGATTGGAATTCGTAATGTAATAAAGGCTTATTACATTAATGATAGTGACTCTTTCAGGGATAAAAATAAGAAGCATTTTATTTTACATTGATATTTCTGCTGCCTTGTCTGCGGTAATATTGTCTCTTCAAATTGCTGAAGGACACACTACTTGACTCTTTTGTCCCCAATCGATGTAGAAGCGTTGACATTGACTGTTAAATGTGCGGCGATTTCACATCTAAAAAATAAACATTCCTTGAACCACAGTTGTTTTACATTCATTGTTCACGATGACATCTTAATTTACACTTTGATCAACGAGAACCTTGGCAATGAATCGAACGATTAATTGTCGTAATTATTCAACAGATAAGATAAGCGAATGCTTCGTAAACAACTTGTCAAAAGCATCGAGCAAACATTGCTAATGTATAACGGATTATAATTTTGGGTCACGAACGATTCTCTACATCTAATATTACCGATGAGCAGGGACTGCGGAATTAGCTAAATTTGTTTACAAAGTAAAAAAGTAGCGTAACTTCCACTTTTTACGGAATCAGGCACCTTAGATTTTTCAGCCACGAGGCCCCGAACTTTCGACAAAGGTATTTTTCTCATTGCCTCAAACTTTCAATTTCTCGCCCTCTAAATGTCCAGAGATCGATCATGAGCTTGGTGATCGACAAACTCGCAAAGCGAGTTAACAAAGCGATCTCTCGTCGATTGATGATCCCCCCGTCGACGTGAACGTCAAAACTTATTCAATTTACTTTCCAATACGAGTGACATATATAAATAATGGGTATTTTCACTACTTTTATGGCGTTATGTACGGTTTATTGAACACTGGTCATAGGTGAACTATATTGGACCATTATCGAAGAAATGATTGCTTTGTTATAATAATATGCTAATATTGTCGCGAATCCTTGTGCCAAGCAACGAACTTACCAACTAAATATATTTTATTATTCCTTATTCGTTCATTGTTTTTTAGAAAACGAATCGTTTCCAATCATTAGACTCGCATGAAAATTATTCAATCTTAATATGTAACAATAGATTAAAATTGAGGTAATACAGGAAATTATAATTCAGTAATAATTTTATGTATAAATTACATTATTAATAGTGTACTTTTACTTTAAATAGCGTAATTTTTTAAAAATTATATAGTATTATAGGATATTTCGTAAGAACATTGTACTTCTATGAAAGTATGATTAAATGTCATATGCAGATATTCTTTTTTTAATTTAAAATAAAAAAAATTATTAAAGAAATTACCTTATAACATTTAAAAAAATGGACAATTTTTATGTAGAGTACATGAAATCTTTTTAATCATTTCGTACACAAAAAAATTTTAAGATAAAAATATTTTACATTTTGTTCTGCAATGTATTAGGAGCACACAACCATACATTATAAATATATTACAATTTAATGCTAAGCATTCTAGAGAAAATACACTAATTAACAAATATTTTCGAGGCAAATAAAAAAAAAGAATCAAATACATTTTTCTCCTTATACGTATATTCCAGTGTTAATTTAGAAAGTTCGAACTGCACATTACTTGTCATTGAGTCGAATGGATTTTTAAACGAAAATTATATACAAAAAAAAATATAGCTGTAAAACAAACTTAAATATGTAACTCAGCCATTCGTAATGTATTTTATTCATGAAGCTAAAATTGATTTCTTATGCATGGGGGACGAATGTATGACAATTTTTAGTTAGAGTTAGAATTAAACCTCAAAAAATAGTTGGGAATAAATAATAATTAAATATCAATGAAATTAACAAATTATTATTTGTTTAGTAAATAAGTATAATTTAATTTAATGATACATATAATAATAAAATTCAAAGTTATACAAGCAACTACTTTTTAAGTACTTAAATACAAAAACACAAGGCATAACGTTAACAAAGACACTAATTTCCTATTTTCCGTTAAAAAGAAAAGACATCATGCCTGTCTATGGAAATTTATTCTACGAAACTACATTTACTCCTCGATAAGAAATCGGTTAAATAAGAAATTGCAGAAATCAGCAGTCCATAATCGGAAGTACAAAATCGAAAAGAAAAACAGGTAGAGCGAGAGAAAGAAAAATCGGACGCAGGAAAGCGCGTCTCACAATGAGTTTCTGGGCCATTTGCAAATGAATCGCGTATATGCACACACTTGCATAAAAAAATACAATGCCTTAAATTTCACGGATCGAAAGCTCCTCATACGTGGCAGAACATCCTTTATTAGGAAATTGTGAAATCCCGAAATTATACGATTTTTCCATAATATATACGGCGACGAGAAAGAAAAAAAGTAAAGGAAACGTTATCATCAGGACTTACACAATAGGCACAGCAGTGAAAGTTCCCATGGCGATAAATATAAAATGTAGAAAGATTATCGTTTATAAAATCAAATTTTGCTCTTGTGTTACGTTTGCCTATCGATTGATATTTTTTCGAATATACGTGAATTATATGCAATTCTCGCTCTTCATTGTTTTAGTATTCGGTGTATATAGATAATAATTTGTACAAACTTGCAGATGCATTATAAATTAAATCTAAAAGTTTTGTGTTTAAAATGTATTTGAGTGGAGGAACGCAACATTGATTACTTATTAATTGATTAAAATTTTTAAATTAATTGATTAAATTTTACTTATTAATTGATTAAAAATTAAGATTTAACAACGTAATTAATTTTGTATATTATTCCTATAACTTCTCAATCACTCAGTTCGTGTTTGACGCTACCATTAAATTGCCTGCACTTAAATTTTTGCTCAATGCATGAGTAACGCGCTGTGTATATAATTGATATTTCTCATTGGTTAAACGTCATTCGTTAATTAACTATTACTATTTGATACACACACACATATATATATATATATATATATATATATATATTGTATACGTTTATGGTATATTTAGAAAGTAACCGATAATAAAATATTTCCTTTCTCTGTAGTATTTACGAAAAGTATTTATATAAATAACACACACTTTTTTCGAAACCTTATAAATAATTAAGCCTCGAATGTATTAAAGTGAAAAAAATGCAATTAATACGACTTAGATAAAAACAATTACCTGATGCGAGGAGAATATTTTTCTTAACTACATTCGGATAGAATAAACCACTCAACAGAATATTTAAAAAACATAGCGCACTATTGTAATAGAATTGCAATGCAAGGTTCCCCATTTTTCGAAGAAACAAATATTACGAGGCTTGTTGTTCATCCCAATTGTAATAATCCTAATCACAATTTACACGATTCTAATTACATATAAAGAATACGCATGCGCGCACACACTAAAACTTAGAGTAGAGTTGGTAACAGATGTACATTAGTAAGAAGTAGAGGAGAGGCGGGGTGAAGGATACTTGGAGAATCGTATAACTCCAATTGTAAAATGCAAAGAAATCTTTTCGAATGTTCACAGATCGTTCCTCCGCCTTCTACGAAGCAACAGTCCATGGCCACGCGAACGCGAGCAGCTCAGATGTGCCTTCAACGCCGCTATCGCGTAACCTGAGTGGTACCGACAGTGCGCCGAGCTCAACAATCCTTAACCATGGCAACGCATCGGGTATCATCACTGTCATCTCGGGACCGTCCAACTCCTCGTCATCCTTGTCCTTCTCATTGTCAACGAGTACAGGGACGAGCACCTCGACTAGCACCTCAACGAGCACAACGACTACCACAACTACGACGACGACGACTCCGGCACCTTCCACGGCGAATCTCGTCGACAAGGACTCGGCGAGGGCGATCTATGTTGCCGGTCACACGGTCGCCGAAGCCGAGAAGTGTCCGGATTTTGGCAAGTTCATGGACCTAGTGATAATAATAATGTCAGCACCCACGCACATCGAAGCGCGCACCGCCATACGACAGACTTGGGGACACTTCGGCCAAAGGCGGGACATCAGCATCCTCTTTATGCTCGGCAGCACCGGCGACCCTAAGTTTGAGCGGAGCCTCGAGCGCGAGGAGGACATGTACGGCGATATAATACGCGGGCGCTTTATCGACTCGTACACGAATCTCACCCTCAAGACGATCTCGACTCTAGAGTGGGTCGACAATTATTGTTCGGAAGTAAAGTTCGTACTCAAGACGGACGACGACATGTTCATAAACGTGCCTCGACTGGCTTCGTTTATCAACAAGCACAGGCATAACAAAAACGTGATTTTCGGCAAGCTCGCAAAAAAGTGGAAGCCCGTAAGGAGCAAGTCCAGTAAATACTACGTCTCGCCGGCGCAGTATAAGAAGCCCTTCTATCCGGACTTCTGCACGGGGCCGGCCTACCTCATGTCCAGCGACGTCGTACACAACCTCTACGAGGGCGCCCTTAACGAGACCTTCCTAAAGCTGGAGGATGTATTTGTCACGGGCATCGTAGCCAGTAAGCTTGGCATCAAACGCATCCACGCCAACGAGTTCCTCAACAGGAAGATACCCCACAGCCCCTGTAACGTGCAGCGGGGTATCAGCATACACATGGTAAAGTACAGCGAGCAGTTCGACCTCTGGAAGAAGCTCCTCGACGGCAAAACCAAGTGTAAGCCCTAATTCCGAGGAACCGTTCTACCTTCCTCTGTTTATCCCTTCTTCTGTTTTCTACGTTCGACCCGACTTCATGCTAACCGACGATGTCGCACGTCGAATGACCGAGTTGGGATCTTCGATTGCACGTTGGAGTGTTTATGAAACGCTTCGTTGATACGAGCTACGAACTCCAATTGAATCCGGTCGCTTACACTGATACAGTGATGTTTGATTCAATTGTGGACCCCGAATTCCGATCTGCGGACAGTTCTTCGGAATCTCAAATTTGATTATTTTAGCATAAGTGTACTCTCGAACGATTATGCAAGTTTAGCATAAACCACTGTTGCGTGAAACGATGCGAGCGCTTGGCAGTTGCCAATTGTTACGTACGTCATACTTTAGTAAACACATTTACGTTGTCCAGTATCACTTAAAACCTAGCCAATGAGATTCATCCAATTTTACGAGTATTTACGTTAAAAGTTTCATTACTTCTGCATTAACCCCCTACTCGTCTCCCTTGTCCTAGTTCCAAATGCGAACGACTACCTCTGACATCTGTATTAAAATACTTAGAAATTAAAAAAAATTGTTTGAACTCAACTATTATTTAAGATTTTTTCAAGCATCCCTTTTTAAGATATAATTTTCTTCCCCGCGATTCAAGTTCAATCTAGCTCTGATGAATTATTACAAAAAAAATAATAATGAAATCATTTAAGATATATAAAGATACAAAATTAGGTATTCCATTATTGAACCAAATAAGTTTATCATTATCAGTGTTACATCAAAGTTTAAAGACTCCATCTTCAATTTAAAAGTGGTACGAGATTTAAGACCAGTATAAGACAGTAACAGTAACGATTTCTCTATCGTTCGTTTGTTTTCTTTCCTGCGATGTCACTGTAGTCAACCATGCCTTCAGTAAAAAAAACACAAATAACGATTTTCCATTAATCCTTTATTTTTTAGTTTAAATTCGTTATTAGCGAAACACAGTCGAGCGAGTGCCTCTATAAAGTGGAGATACTTTATATGGAAAAAATGATATGAGCAATTTCCGTTGCGATTTATGAATAACAAGGATACATAAGTGACGACTTTTCATGTGCTATGTAGCACGTATTATAAAAAATCGAATGAATATCACTAGCCGCAATCATGAAGAATCGCGGGGCTTCAGTGCAATTTTCTTTCCTTAAATCACAAACTTGGGTTTTTTTCTTTTTATCGTGAAATGTCATTAAGCATTACATAATAATGAAAAAATCGATAATACTTAAACAAAACAAAATTAAATTCTATTTGTACCTTCTTAAAGAATAAATAATACGTTGTCATCTCTATTCTCAAGTTAACAATTAGTTTTGTATGAGTCGTGGTATAAGTTTATCGAATCATAATTTTTTTTAATATTACAAGCTCTATACGTAATTTTGCCAGGAACTTCAATTTATACAAAATCAAATCCGCAAATTTCTGAAAGCCTTGAATTTACAAATTCTGTACTAAAAATGATTTTTAAAAGGCAAAAGAGAACAAATATTGTAAAATAATTGAATTTTTATATTTTTGATGACCCATACAGATTGTAAAGATATGTACTTAATAAGATATACTCAAATTTTAAGTTCACGTGTCTACTTTAAGTTTTTATTCCTGTTTGCGAATTTCGGTAAATTTTTTCAATTTGGGTTCCAAGTTTTTTTAAAAGACAATTTTTAACTTTCAAAATATTTTTTTTCTTCTTTTAATATTATCTAGTCAATGCCTAGATAATTATACTCACTTTTACGCAGTAGTATACAAACATTCTTGCTAAACTCGTCAAATTTTTATAGTCATGATAATAAATCATACGTGTCCTTAAAAGTATATTGGTTAATTTAATTTGTATATGTTCATCTTTAAGATCTTGATTTAACAAACTTTTGTTACCGAAGACTATATTTATAAAATTTAAACAACTCTATTTGTTATTTAAGTAGTTGATGATTGGACTGGCGAAAAAACTTTAACTGTTAACTGTTTAGATACACATTTTTATCGTAAAAAAGTGCAATAAATGTTACAATTTTGTACTTTCTTTATATAAATTTATTAGCGACGAGGTAGTAAAAAAAATTATAGTTTCTTAAGTGCCATAAAATGTGAAGTTTGATCGTTTATATCGTACTACAGTTTTCGACATTAAAAAGTAAAAAACTGCGTTCCTATGTACGTTATGTTTTTTTAATAATAAAAAAGATTTTTAATACTGCCTTATTAATTTGCGTAGATTAGTTTTTAAAGTATTTAAAACCAAGCATTCATTTATAATCGAAATTGACAATTTGTTTTACTTTTAAAAATTAATATCCTTTTTTATTGGACAATTTTAATGTACTCACTTATTCGTAATTAATCTACGAAGAATTGCCATTTGAAATTAACTTTAATTTTTAATAAATAATTATTTATTTACAAAGCATAGATTTAATAAGTTATTCTTTACACCCATTAAAATTGTGTATAACTATTTTTAATTAATATTTCTATCATTAACTTTATAACTAACTCGTAAAAACAAGTGATTTTTAATTACATTTATATATCAAAAGAGACTCTATGAATATTCACAAATGATTGCACCTAATACTTTGTTATAGTTTTATTATTTATTTAAAAACTTATTGTTGCTTAAAACAATTTAATTTTTTTTTGAATGGCTATAGTAAATAAAACACATATAACCTCATTGTATTTATAATACTAAACATAAAGTAAAAACAAAGAAACTGCACTTTATTATGTTTGTATTTGCTGATAGAGCAATTTTTTATACAGACTAATGATTTACACCAGTGATGGATTTTTTAAATACTAAGATTTTTATTCACAAAACAGTTATATTTCTTTTTTTTAAGAAAATAATATAAAAAATAACATATGAAATCGAAATATAATGACTCAAGAGTAAAATTATTAGAAAACTGACTAATTATATTCAGTACCATAATTTTATTGAGAGAATGTGGACAACAAATTGTTACAATGTGAAAAGTACGAGAATATCAGATTACTTAATATCTATTTAAGAACTTTGAGAAAATGAAGTATCATGAATGGTCCTCAATATTTATTCAAAAATTTCATGTCTAACAAAAACAATTTTTATTTTGAAATATTAATGTTTTTGTCTTATTTTTTTTATAATATAAGGATATTATAAGTATACGACCATATAAAAATTATTAACAGTTGATGAATATATAATATATACAAAAATATTGTACAAAAAATTTATTTTTTGTTTACAAATAAAATAAATCTTCTTTAAATTAATTCTTATAGTATTAATAACTACATTCCTCAAATTTATTTTGGCTTCTAAATCTTAAAAATATATATATATAACTCATTTTCTACAAGCTTCCATCATTTATAATTTAGTATACGATTATTTGTCAGAAGTGAGCGATAACTTATAAAAGCATCAATTATTTCCGACGCAATTATTACAATGTTTGTATTCAGTTCAATGATGAATTTTCTACTATAATTCTAATCTCAATTAATAATTTTATAACAAAAATATCTTCGTACGGAAGGTAACCTCATAATAAATGTTAGATCTGCATTATTCATCGTGTGAATAGAAAATTTTTTACAAACAGCCATATACGGTGTATATTGCAATGCAAAATTCAAAGATGCTAATAATTTTATCGTTACTTGTTTCTAGCTGAAATATCTTTCTTCAACTGACACGTATAAACTGCAGAATTTCAAGCTGATGAATTTTTAGTTCAATAACAAAAGATTATCTAATTAAATAGGAAGTGTGTCAACAGATTATAAAAACCTCTTTCATAACAAACCTCCTATCTACAATGGTAAAATTGTATTTACCGAGCAGTAACTTCCTATATTAAATGCTTAATTGCAAGCGTAAATTATTAGCAGTATTAATGTTAATAACTGTAAGTATGATTTATATGCTACAAGTTTTAAAAATAGCTTTAAATATCGAACATTAAAAGCTAATAGTTGCCTTTTCATATGTATTAAAAATATTTTCTTTATCCTATTAATCATTTTATTAACTCATATTCATTTATAATTTGACAATTGATATATTTTGATTAACTCTTCTCTACTTATTAATGTTATATAATCATGAATACTCTTGAAGACGAACAACCAAAATAACTTTGAATTAGTTAAAAAAAATTTCAAAAACAAATATATTGATAACTTCGTATTTTAAAAACCCGAGTTTAAAATTATACTTTTTTATTTATTATAAATTGGTTTGTTTTGCAAATTGTATTAAATAATATGATAAGTGGTTTCTCTTGTTTTACTTCATCACTAAATAGATTGCAAACAGGCAATAGAATTACATACGTATTATTTACTTTCATTCTACAATAAAATAATAATAACTCTTTCTTTATAATGAATGATAACACTATAATAATATAAAAAATTATTTAGTCAATAAAACATAAATTCTCAATATCAATATGCGACAAGTATTCGGTGAATATATTCCAGGAAATACAATATTATTAACTACATATACAATGGTCATTCAAAACATTTTGTGCAAATAGACTTCTCGTAATAAAAAGACAAAAATCCGCACATAACTACTTTATTAATATAAATGGAGTAAATTTATTAAATATATTTTAATCAAGTTGTTATAAAGTTCTTCTTGAAAATACTTAATTATGTGGAAAAATAACTAAAAAATAATATTAATAATTTTTCGAAAGCGCATACTAATATATTAAAAATGAAAAAATTTTAAATGTATGAAATTCATTACAACAATAACATAATAAATAATAAAAAAGGTGCATGATTTATAAAGTCAAATTTCATAATGTCTGCTGCAATGAAATTATTTTTTATCGTTTCATGTTTTAAATTACAATGCTGAAAAATGAAAATTCATGGTAACTATTAACTTACTGTACTGATTGCACGTACAGTAATTTATTTTTTCTATGATATTTCAAAAGAATAGAATTATAACTTTTACTTTTGACGTTTCCACTGATGTTTTATGAACTTCTAATAATTTAAAAAAATCTAAATACTTAAACTTTAGTTAAAGTAACTAGAAGAGAAATGCAATAATTTACAACTTGTAATTATGATTTTAGTTTTATAATATAGACAAAATCTATTGCACGTATAAAGAAACAGTTAATCAAAAATACTTTATTTGATTATTTTCAATAGTTGAAAATACAATTTATAAAAAATTTTCAAATGTGCAAGTAAAAATTTAGAAGATTTAATTTTTTTTTATAAATATACTAATCATAGACTTGATTAAATAATGAATAATATTAAATATTGTAAAAATGATTTTACTTTTCTGTTTTCTTAAAAAAATTTTCCCCGCTGTTACATAAATGTGATGCTTCATCGTTTTTCAGATTTACTCTATAGATTTCATAATTTCTTAAATGAGATTAAATAAAAAAACTAAGTAAATTTATCTAAAATGTCGATTAAAAATTGAAAAAATTAATACTTAAAAAAAAAATAAATTTTAAAATCATGTGAAGTAAATTCAATTTCTAAAATTTATTGGTCATTCTAAATGTCGTGTTTTTAACTATTAATTAGCAACTAAATCTCTTTTTCACTCGATGTAACATGTGTATTAAAGTATTTATCGTTAAAATTCTTGATTTATTTTCACATACAGCACGAACGACCAGAATAACATTTTATTTAGCAACTAAAACTTGAAGCAATTACAAAGCTATACATTGAACAATATCCGCAAATTGCTCGCATTAAAACATTGAAACATTAAAATGAACATTACAGCTAAGCACTGTCCCGCAGACTGTGAACAGCTCCCCAACTGTTGATATTAAATTTAGAAATATCACCGAAAAACACTAAATTTGCAATCTGAAGGCTTCTATTTAAATTGTAATCTATACAAAGTTTAACGAATAATACAAGTTTCAATATTTTTAATCTAAAAATTATCCAAAACTTTCCAAATTAGAAATATTCAAATTTAAAAATGACTAAAGCCCAACTTCTCCACGAAACTTTTTTGTTTAATTATGTACCGTAATTATTATTAGAACTATACAAGCTTCAGGTAAATTAAGCATCAATTAACAATCGTATCAAGTCCTATTGTTTGTAATCAATATTTAGCTTCAGTTAAGAAAACCCTTGAATATTTAAGCATACAATCGGTAATGTTTATTATGTATATTATTCATTTATAAATTGAGATACAATCGATTTTAAGGTTATTGCAAAATGCGTACATTCTATTAGATTCAGGAAAAAATTTCGAATAGTCCTGCAAAATAGGAATTTTTTCTAAAATTCTTTATGTAACTATTCATCGACATAAGAATAATAATAAGTTATTTCATTTGTTTTTAAGCTAATTATGGAAATGAACGATAGTCTTA
The DNA here is from genome assembly GCA_018907135.1 of Kradibia gibbosae. Lineage (NCBI taxonomy): Eukaryota > Metazoa > Arthropoda > Insecta > Hymenoptera > Agaonidae > Kradibia > Kradibia gibbosae. The sequence goes on along the minus strand of JACCHX010000002.1, from coordinate 10,208,045 downwards.
TTAATAAGAAACAAAATAATAAATATATTAAACTGATTATACATCTGATATCTTATAATTAACAAGTAATCAATGGCTATTGCACCTAATTATCAAAAATCATTGAAAACAATCATCACTTACTCTGAAACTTTCTTTGAAATCTTTATAAAATACACATGTTTTATTCAATCAAAAGCAAATGTATTTATTTTAACAAAATGACTGTACCTTTTGTATTATCATTAAAAAATGTGGTATAAACAATATCTAGTAAAAAAAATTATTTTTAATTCAACGAAAACTAAAAAATAATCCTACAGAGACGTTAGCACAGAAAATTTACTCCTCTGGCAAAATCAACACATTTGTCATAGAATGTTATATTCCGGTTTTAATAAAAGGGATCACGAAATTCGATAGCACCTGAAATCAAGCGTCACCGGAGCTTGCAAAAGCATCGCAATTCGATTTTTACCACATTGAACGGGAACAATAACGAAGGTAGGGCAGGGGAGATAACAAGGCTTTGGCAATTTAAATGCTTCCATGATTGTACTCGAGCGACGTGACGTTCATCAAACGGGAGCCATCGAAACATTTCCCTTATAATAACGTGACTAATTCACTTTCATTACAGTATAAACTAAATAATGGGGGAAAGTGGCGCTTTGTGACAGATTTTCCCTTGTTATCAGTTGTGGAAGCCTAACCTGACATTATAAGAGCATAACGAAAGAAATTTCCTCAAGTTTCGCTCTTAAAAATTACAATAAGCGATTTCCATATAAATATTTATTATGATTTATAATCTTCTGTATTCCTTTGATACTTATAAACATCGGCCATTATCTGACTTGTAATATGAACAATTGAATAATGAAACCAGTGAACTGCTTACGCATTATTAACTTTAAACGTATAATGGTGTATCGAGAGACATTGACGTATTTCAACTTAATTTCAATTAACTGTAATTTTAGAAGGAATTTCTCAAGAGTGTAATGGCTTCTACAGAAGTCGTGCAATTGATGTGCATATAGGACATTACAGGAGCAATTTTCATCATTACCGTCATCTATGATGGAACCCGGCTTTATAATACGTACTATCGTAGAGGTTGAAAAAAGATGTATATATTAATTTTTTAAACATACACTTACCCGCGGTACGAGCTGTACATTTTCAATATGAATAAGCCTGTGTAGGCAAAAGTTATAGGCGACGGGCAAGAACCAAAGGATGGTCACGAAAGAAACAGGTTTGTCATCCCGAACGTTAGCTCAGACTAATCCGCTATGTGTGCAAGAGGCCAACTATTATTGGACTGATACGAGTGGCTTTCGTAAAAAGGACAAAACTCAGCACCGGTAATGAAATAATTATTTCAAAGCGCTAAAAATAATGATATCCAATGGTTTATTGCCTGTTTTACGCCATCAATAATCAAGATTAAATGTTTGTAAATATAAGGGGAAAGGGATTAATAGTAAATTTTCCATTTCGTTCGCACTTAGGAACAATTTCAAACTCTCATTACATGCCGAGATTCATAACCTTTAAAGTTTTACGACTGGCTTTATTAGTTCTGAACTATAACATTTCATGTCAGTGCTCTCATACAAGTATTCATGAGCTCGTTATTTTTATAATTATTTATAAATAATGACTACTTAATTTATAAGTGTTTAATACTTTGTGCGCTCAGATTATTTGCTGATCCGTTGCATCATTTATATTATAAAACATTCAATCGCAATATTAATCGTCCAATCATGACCTAACATTAATAAATGCAACGATGTATTTACTATATATTAAGATAATTCATGATTAACTACATTAAAGAACCATCAATTTCTGAGCATCGCATTAATATTATTAAAGATAAAATAACATAACGTATGTTTGAACTTACATATGTATTGAAAAATGTTTTTAGGAAAAACTTGTATTGTGTTGTCGCCATTAGCAAAAAAATGATTCAAGTAATAATGCGTAAAAAATACATTAGGAAAATATATTACGGATTTTCATTAAGTAACTAAATCAACGCATTCAATAAATATCCATGAACTAATTTCTTGATGTATTAATGATTTTCTAAATGATTTTTACAATTATCCCTTACATAAAATCAAAAAATCTTAAATCGTTTCGTTTTATAAAAATTTCAATTCTATTTTATAAATCTTCTTATATGCACATACAGCATTTATAAGGAAAGTATAGTTATAAATATAGTAATAGGGAAGTATGTTATACATATCCTATTGCTGATTTTTGTAATAAAATACAATTTATACGGCAAAGATCACGAATCCATAAAAACGAAATCCCGAAACCTCAGTGACATCACGACGCATGGTGAGATTTAACACTGCTAGTTATGCATCTTAGCACATGGCGGTATTGAGTGACTTTTTAGAAAATAAAAGACCAGGATCCGAGAAAATGGTAAAGGAAAGGCCTTAACAAAGTCCCCGAAACCCAAAGCCCGTTTAATTTAATGTAATAAAATTAAAATTATATACGATACTTGAATTGATTCCTTCAAATAATCAATTGCCATGGATTAGAAATTTGAAAATCCAAAAATTTTTGTTTTGAATGTAAAATTTAAAATCAATTAATGAAAAACTCACAAACTTCTTTTACGATTTCACATTATTTATGAGAGGTAATTTAAAAGTTCATATTTTTACTACATCCATATGTAATAAAAATAAAAGAGCAACGAAAAAATTAAAAAAATAGTAAATAGAGGTAGTATACATTGTTACTAAAATTGTCAAAAAATCAGGTAATTTGTTTTAAAACAAAAATGTCGGCTACGTAGTTCCACGAGTTCTGGATGTATTAAGATAAGTATGAGCTCACATGCATTCTTTTCCTATTTAAGATTGAGCCAATATTTATTAGCAAATATTTTTCTTGTTTAAACACAACAAAGACAGGAGCTTAAAGTATTCTATATCGAAATCATATCGAAGAATAGCGAACTTTACATCTTTAAAAACTGCAAAAATAACCATGCACAGAGAAAGAAAGAATTCTGATACTTTGATACTGTTATACCTGTTCTCCCGTTACATTGTAACTCAATATAGTAAAAGCCACTTTATTTATATATCAGATAAAATAAGTTCTTGCCGCTTGTAGATGTACCAGTATTTTTATGGTTCATTTTAAATTTAACTATTGCATATTAAAAAATATATCATGTCCTTAAATAAAAAATATTAAAGATATAATACTTGTTATGATAAAATTTATCTAAATATTTTTCTCCATACAATGACTAATTATTAACGTATTTATTTGTACTAAGAACACAGACAAAACTTTTTATTAATTAATTTTAGTTAATAATCTTTACGCTACTTTATATTCATTTTTGTGCTATATATTAGCATTTTTTTCTATTAAAATAGTACACAAAATTTAGCTATTTAAATTATTCAAGAATTTATATATTAAAGAAATCTAACATAAAAGTTTTATGTAATAAATGCTACAATAAAAAATATATATTTCTGGTGTATAATTTACTTTATAAACCTAAACATATTATTCTAATTACTTTTAAAATCATCAAGAATATTAGTTGATTTAATGGGGTCCTATACAAAAGATATTTAAAAAATGTTTTATTAGAACACAGTTGCTTTTTTATAATATGAATTAATCATACATTGATAAACTAATTTATGTGATTTAACTTCGAAAATACACTTCTTATGTATTATTTAATAAAATATACATTAATTTTAAAAAAATTTTAAATTAGTGATCTTCCACAATGATAATTAAATTGAAGTTGAATTATAAATTTATAAGCAAGACAAAAAAAATATTGTAATAAATACATTTTTAAATTAAAGTATAACGATTTAAATAAGTAAAATAATGCCAACAGCCCTTTAAATTCATAACATTAACAAGTTAATTTTGTTATATAACTCTGTTTAATATTTCTATTATAAATATTTCTATTATTTTTTAAAGTTTAGAACCTGATTTGTACAATGGGAAGGTGTTCAAATACTTGAAATTCATGACATTTATTAAATGATATTATAAATGTATAAAAAAAAGTATCTATTAAAATAAAGACATAAGAAACGCAGATTTTGTCAATAGTTTAATTTAAATTTATATATAATTTTTTTTATCACTGATATACACCGAAAATAATTTAATTATAATTATCAATAGTTATTATATTAAAACATAAAGAATTTTACAATTTTCATTAGTATGCTACATTATAATTCAAATATTTCAAAATCTATGAATTTTCGTTGACAAACGTTAAATATTTTTGTACTTTAAAACAACTTTCAATGTAAGAAGATGTATATAATCAATTCAATTTTTTAAACATAGGTATAATCTTATTTATTTTTTAAATACATGCCTAGATATTAAATATTTATTAGAAATATATCAGAATGTATTTTTAAAAGTTTTTAATCGCGTATCTGTTGTGTAATTTCGTGTTAAATAATGCAACGAAATGAATAATAATTACAATGCTAAATAAATATTCTTGTGTGTGAATTGGACGAATTGGTTTACTTAGATAAATATTATTTATTAATCCTCCTCATTCACCTAGGTTATGAAAATCAATAGCTTATAACAAAATATTACATATAATCAATAAATAAATTTTAGAAAATGTTGAAAAAAAAATAGCGCAATCGAGATTTTCTGAGAATGCGTACAAATTTTTGTGTAATGTAAAAATTTATTATTAACCATAACGAGAAACTGATTATTTTTAAAATTCATGTATACATTTATGAAGTATTCAAATATTTGTTACATAACGTACCAACATAAAAATTCACTGGTTCGAACTATCAACGGTATGCATATTATTTAATTGTTGAATAATCTCCAATATACAGTTGAAAACAAAAAATGATTATTCGAATTCATCTAATCAAAAAAATGTATTCTTAATCGTAAATAAAAATTTTGACGAATTCTTCATTTAATTTAATTTGAATTCAAAACCATATTATAGAACGGCCTTCTCAGTGACAAATCTTATAAATTTCAGCTTAAATATTTATTTAAGTGTAAGCAAAAAATTAAAGTATAAGGGAAGAAAATCAATTACAATGTCGAATACATTAAATAGAAAAAATCACTTATTCACAAAAGCTAAAAAAATTAATGTTGAAATTATATTTATAAAAAAAATTTGTTTTCTTTTATACAATAATGTTTATGCAATTAATTTTTTAGTATTTTTTCAAAATTCTGTTTATAATCAATAAATTTTATCTTATTAATTCTGGTATCATGTTAATTATAAAATGTAATCTAAGACACATGATATGGTAAATTTTGTGAATTGTAAATAGAGTATGAGTTGCAAAAAATTAATTAAATGTAATTGATGATTTTGTACTCGATTATGTGAAAGTAAGTGTACATTCTTTACTTTAGCGTATTTTGTCAGAAATTTTTAAAAGTCTTCATTTTTATATTTTACAAATTGAGAACGCATTAATTTGCATACATTTTAGTTGTAGGCTAAATTCTTCTAAATTAAATTCAAAACTTAAAATTCAGTAAAAAATCACGTTATCATCAATTTTCTAATGCTCCCGTTATTCGCAGTGATCCTTGAACTCAGCGGGTCATGATCTTTTGCGTGCAAATGAATGTATGTGAAAGGATGTGCGTGCGCGCGTGTGCGTTCGTGCCAGTTTATCTGTATGCATGTGTGTTTTTTTTTGGTGTTACAGGTGTCGGCTATTATACACTTAAAAGTCTGAAAAAGGAAAAAACTCTTTATGATTACAATATTTAGAAGTAAGTAAATTGTCAATATCCTGTTTAAGGTCAGCTCGTCAAATAACAGACTAGCAGGAACCATTAATAAATGAAGACACCTTTCCAGGAATATCGACCTGTAGACCCCACCCCGAAGTAACAGATTTCGCACCAGCAAAGTGTGCCCGGACCTCGGCGGAGAAGACAGCTTGCGTAGCATCCCCCCGATTTTCCGCGTCACTGTCGGACAAAGTCATGGTGTTCGGGAGTCGCCGGAATTTGAGCGGAGCGTCTGCGGCCAAAGTTTCCGACCGAGAGTAGAGAGAAAATAAACTTCCCTTTCCAAGAAATTCAAGTCCTCGTGCCATCGAGACTCCTCGTACTTCATCCTCTTCTCTCTTGGGACTCTACAGCCTCGTATCGACGATCCCGTCGGCTCAGGGCCGCTCTCGACATGCTGACTCGGGAATGTTGTTTTACTTTTCAATTTCGGAAAAGGGATAGAAAATGCTTGACGATCCCTTTTTTATTATTAATACGCTCAATTGGGATACGCGACGTGAGCGCCACGTGAAATTTTCGCAGCGTCCGCTTGATGCCAGAGGTATGCATGGAATTAGTCGCCTTCGAGATTCGCACTTTTTACCCTATCTGTGAAATTCTAAACGTCTTCCACAAATGAAATACGTAAATTGTCAAATATGCTTGTCACAAGAGTTATTTCTCTTGTGAGGTTTCGTAATCTGCTCAAAAAGCTACAGAATTGAAAAGCCAGCACGGGCATTTTTAGAACATGGGAACATCAAAAGGATAAGTGGAAAATAATCCTTTCTTTTCGGTCTATCCGTTTCTATCCGGCATAATTATGAATTATAAGTTTTTTTAATCTTGCGCTACTCTTTTCATAATTGGATACGACGAAATTTAATGAACCATGGAAAAGGTTATTAAAATAATCTTAATAATAAAAACTGAATTATAAAGGTGTTCGTAAAAAGATAAAAATAATAATAAATAATGAAGCATAGGAATAATAAAAGAATGTGAAGAGAACTTACATTTTTCTCCATTAACTTTTCTTTGGGTGAAATAATTATAAAATATCAACAATAGATTTGTTTTATTATTTATAAAACAAATTGAAATACACTATTTATTGCTGTAAAATTTAATATTTAAACTACCCTTAAATAATAAATAAATAACAATATTAATCATTTTAATAATTAATAATATTAATTAAGTAATTAAATAAATCGTCACTTGATTTGTTTTTGAAACTTCGTTATTTTAACGTAGTTGCATAAACGATACATGATATTAAACACACTACGGATAAATAAAAATACTCACAGTATCAATCTATTATTATTTTTGTTTCAATTTTTACGACTCTGTTACTTAATATATGGTACTCTGCTCAACTCGTAAATGAGGAAACAATTATATTAATTCATTATTTTTTATGTATTCTTTTTTAATTTTCATTAAAATCGAACGTACTGGATTACCGAAATGTTTTCTTGTACTTATTATAATATATATAAAGATTTTAATATTAAAATATAAAAGTATATTAAATCTTAAAATATATATTAATTGTATCTTTAAATTTTTTACCAAAATCCATAAAGGATGAATTCTAATGCTACAAGTATTTCAATAATTGTATGATATTTAATACTAAAGTTTTTCCCATTTTATTAGAAATGTAAATAGTTAAAATTATATATTTCAAAAAATTAAAATTTTTGAAATTGTATATGCAGTTATATTATTTTTTTCGCTATACGTATAATAAAAAAAAACTTATAGCAATTTACGATGCATCTGTACTTGCTTAATCTTTTGCAAATAAGCGATATCATAGAAACGGTTGTATGCATTATCGTTATAACTTTTACTCCATTTAAAAAGAATCCAGATAAGTGTTTTAATACAAGTGTCTTTTACGAAAATTGGATTAGAAAATTATAATTCAAAAAAGTGATTTATCCAATTCGATGTATTTAAAATCATTCAAGTAGCTCAAACTTACGGGTAAAAGCAATTTCCCTATTTCATCAATAATTCTAAGTTCGTGATATTAAAATGCTATCCTTATAGACTACATAACATTGTAAGCCCATGATGTAAAAAATCAGCCAGGATCACCACGAATTAAATTATTTTCTTCGGTAATACAGTATAGCTCAGTTGCGTCCTTGAATCATTTTGCGTTTGGCATCGATAGCAAGGAATAGCAATTCATGGGCTCGCGAAACGGGACCACACACGATATTAATCAAGAAAAGAGGAGCATTGATCTCAGGAACTGGTGAAGTCGATAACGGGCGTGCATTATTTCTGTCCAGTGATAACATGGCGGATTACCACTGACATTATTAATTGATGCCCAAGCATTTTTTTAAAGCGAGAAACCGGTTTCTACAAGAGCCTCACGGCAGCCGGAAGCGCATCATTGAATTTCGGCGAAGATGTGCCTTCTCTGACCAACGTTCAAGAAGCAAAACTTTAAGCAGACCCTGAGAACCCGAGGCATTTGTCTTTCTCGTCAATTGCGGCAATTTTTAGCTTGATTTAGTTATTGGCGATATTTTTACAGTCGAAAGTTAAAACTTGTCAATCATTGTTACTCATAAATAATTAAACATTTATCGTAAGTTATTTAACAATATTCTGTGCAAAGAGTTAGTTGACTGGCAATCGTTCATAATTGGTTTTTAACTTAAAGACTGCATTTTATGGTTATTTAAACATCTATATGAAAAAACATTAATTTTAATTGTGTTAGAATAATTAAACTAGAAAAGTCGTCTAATAAATGTATATGAACTTGGTCTGTAATATAGTTTCATTGTTGCACTAATATTTTAGAAATATTTTTTGAAACCAAACTTCTCTATACGAGTTTGGAGTTTGAAATAGATAATTGTGAAAATTAAATATTTACCAACATACATAACTTCTAAAACGGTAAATGTATTTTTCTTTTCTCTTTCAAAGCCCAATAGATACATGAAAAAACTTTTATTTATAAGATATATTATATCAAACGTTAAATTTAATTTCAACATATTTTTTTCATTAAATGTGTGTTATTTCAATTAAGTTAGTAATAATTCTTATAAAAAACTATGAAATTCTAAATGATTTTAAGAAATTATAAAATTTTTTCATTGTTCTAATATCTTATATTTAATATTCTTAGCTTGCCAATAGTAGTTATTACTTTATTAAAAACAGTACAATCAATATTTAAATATTTTTAGCTGTATATATGTAACTAAACTTTCAATGTGTAAGTCAGTCGATATTGATAGATTTTGTGATATACAAGAATCATCTTTTGTTCATCAATTAAATTTTTGTAGCACTTTAGTTGTGTCAAATGAATGTATTATTAATCAAGAATAAATTGTCACTGTCAATTACGTACTGCTATTTCCTCTAAATATAATTTATATTTCACAAGATTACAGAAATATTTTTTAAATATAGCGTATTCGATTGCATATAATTGGTCGATGCTAAGTGTTTTTAATTATCATGCAATACGCCTATGTTGTAAAGACTTTAATAATAAAACAATAATGTAAAACTCGAAGCTCATTTTAAAAATCGCAATTCTAAATCATGAGCATCAAGCTACCGAAGTACATTTCTCCTCAGTCGAATGCAACAAACATTGTTACATACGCACTCGAAATTACAATCGTAAAACCGGTCCGAACATATCGATGTATCTCGCGCGTCATGTGCCAGAGTCACAAGAGGAGCCCCTAACATTCCCGGTACCTAAATAAATGCTACGTATCTCGGGGCACGAAGCCCGACATTCGTGAGATAAATGGCAGAGCGCCGCCGCAATCGTCGATACAAATCGTTTATAAATAGCATGTGGAAAAAATTGAGACTTCGATCTTGAAAGCAAGGAGACGTAAGTCGCGGAGTCCGTTGATCCACGGCCAAGGACATCCTCGACCTTGCCCTCGATCGCGAGTCGAAGTCCTACGAGAGCTGGCTTGCGTATTCAAATCAGGCATTTACTGGCCGAGAATATAAATAGTCTGACCTTCGCTGGCATGAGATCGAAATATTGGCAGTAGGATAGTACAATTTTTTTAATTTTTGCAATATCCAGTCGCTTCTTCTACTTGCATTTTTTACTAAAACTAAATAGCTTGTATATTTCGGATAATTTGTCCAGGTAATTATTATCTAATATGTTGATACTTCATTAGAATAACATTATAAATGACTGAGATGAAATATAATCAATTATATAATTACTCTGTATTTTAAGTAGCTCCGTGTTTATGTTATTTAATATGACAAAAATTTATATATCTAGGCCAATAGACGTAGTCTATGTTTGACACTGTAAATATACTCATTGTCAATGTTGTGTAGCTTTATGCAAGTGAAAAAGGAAGCTAACCTACATGAAAGTGAATTTTAAATCCTATCGCCATTCTAATTTGCGATTTTATACTATCTTTTATTATTATTTAGGAATTCTTTTAGTGAACATAGCTATAACTTTATGTTACAATTACAAAAAACACTTTATATTCATTCTTATATTGTTAATATATACATATTAATGAGATTATTAATTAAATATTTATAATTTTTTTACATTAAAAATATTTACTAATTAGAAACCTGTAACGTTGTAGCTGTGAATAAATATATAATATTTACCTACCTTTAGTTCTAATAAGTACTATTAAATTGAGAAAATTTATAATTATCTTCATAAAATAAACAGAGCAATCTGCGTCAAATTAAATGATTTTTTCAATAAATTTTCAAAAGTATATTTTAATTAATATTAGAAATATTCTCTAAAACTATTCAATTGGTGATGTAATTATAAATTATTATTATAGGTATTTTGTAATAATATAAAATTTATATCAATTACATCGTTATATAAGTTAGTAATATAACTGTTGTCGATCAAATTTTAAATGGTTTAACTACACAATTTTTTAATAACAAAAAAATAATAAGTAATACAATATTACTTTTTGTGAATGCTTTATTAAAATATAGTAAATAATTAATAATGTAATATGAATGCTTTTCAACACGATAAAAAAAAACATTTCCTAGAAAACGTGTCGCACATTCAAAATTGACTGGTTTTAAAAGTAAAAATATTTATGACGTTATAATTGTTTATTTCAATGATTTTAAGTAGTATATTCAATGATCATTGTTATCAATAAAAATAACAAATGTACTTTTGATTTTATAAAGTGAAATATCTGTTGCAATAAGTGTTCTTTATTTATGACAGATAGGTACAATTTGTTCTTTACTAAAGTCAATACATTGAATTTTAAATGTTTTAAATAAAAAACAGTGACGAATTATCTGATTTTGCTACCACGTAAGTCATTTAAACAACTTTATACCATAAATCTTTAAAAAAGTTAAAGTTAATTTAAGTATAAATACGATAATCTTAAAAATACTGTTTAGTATATCTTTTTTTTTTTTAAATTCTTCTTTGAGTAATTAGCTAAAATTTTAATTCTGTTTTACTTCAATACTTTAATAAATTACCAATTAATTTAAATAAAACGTTTTCTGGAATTTTTAAATTTTATTTGTTTAAGAATGGTAGGAAATTATTAAGAAATGTGATTTTGTAATACCTGCATTCTTCTACAAATTCTTAGAATATATTGAAATTGGAAGTCGTAAGACTGCCTTGCCGACAATATTCAATTACAAAAACAATATTTTTATTGATAATTTTTTTGCTGAGTATTTTTTGAGTATGTGAACAATTAATAAATAAACCATTATACGTTATTAAATTTAACAATAAACTTTTAAAACATAGACAGCTTCTTTAATCATAGTGTTTAGTCAGTTTGTTATTTAATCATAATAAAATTTTATAAAATTTCATAGATTGAATTATTATTTTATATAGAAAAATTAAAATATTTTCCAATAGGTCAAAAAAACTTAATTTTCAAAAAAATGTTTTCAACTTACATTATTGAACTTAAAAAATCATCGATAATTTATTCATAAAATTAACGGCATTAAACGATCGCTAAAATATTTATAAACGTCGAGTTATGTTAAAAATACACTTTACAATGTTGAGTAAATTTTGTAAACTAAGTAATCGATTTAAAAATTGAAATAGCTCCGATCTTTTATTAAACTGTGTGAGTCATAAACAATTCACATCAATAAAAAATTGATTGCAATCCAATCTTTTAATCGAACAACGGCCTAGCAGAGGCTCTTTTAATATATGTATCATCGAATCGCAGCTCTACTTAATTATTATTTCCATGTTTACAAGTTTTAGAGAATACACGGTGTTATAAATGCTTAAGTGCGATAAGCTAATACAACGCTTCCCCCCTTATTGCGTCACAAACTTGGAACCCGTAATTCCACTCCGACCTGGTATTGGTGCTTTCGTAGAGTATTGTCCGAGTCACAAGTTATGGGATTCTGAAAAAACTCGAACTAATTGAAATCTTCTATCAACTGGAACTAAAAATTAAACATCTTATATCCATATGATGTATACTTTAAAAAATCAGTATGTCTCCCTTAACCAGAGACCATTAAATTGCCCTTTACACCGAACAATAATTGCTGTTTCTTGTTACAAGTTTCTCGTCTATGATTCCATATTATTTTTAAATGAATAATTAAATTATGTGTGTTATATATAATATAATAAAAATATTTAAACAATGAAGTAGTCTAGCAAAAACATTATTACATGAAAAAGTTAAAAAATAATTCTTTTCTCAATAAGAAAACTTAATAACAAAATCAATGAGTTACTTTAATAAACCTGGAATAGGTTAAGTATACAAACTATAAGTTTTACTGTTCATTTTACATTGCAAATTATCCATACATGAAATATATCAATCCATTCATCGGTGTTTTTCACGTAAATATTAAGCGTGAATCATGTTATAAACTATTTTTATAATATTCATAACTGGTTTACCTTCTATCAAATTAAACGTCATACTCTATTATTACTATTATTATATATCCTTGAAAACTTCCATAATATATTGATCCACATTATTTAAAAAATAATTCTTTTACTCAAACCTAATATTTTTATATAAAATTTGTATGATACTTGTATTTGTAGGAATGTATATGAAATAAATTATTCCTTTTCTAATAAAAATTTGAAACTCTCTCCTAAAATTTTCTTTTCTTACAAACAAGTGATTTTTAAAGATTAATTTTCCATAACATTAAATTTATTAAAGCGATATTTACTTGCATTAAAAAAAACAGTAATTTAACAAATTTTTTATCTACATGATTTATTTATTCTGTGACAGTTTTTTAATTTATTAAAATTCATCATAGTTTTATATTAAAAAATTAATATAAATTTATAAGTTAAATACTTTCTTATTATAAATATAATCAATATACTTAAATAGAATTTAAACAAGTTTTTATTTATAAAATAAATAGTAAAAATAATGATTAGTTAAAAAAAAAATTTTAATTTTATTGGTAAAACTTATGATTACTTTCGTAAATATTATTTTTTCAAAACTCAATTTTACGTCAATGCCAAATCATTTCTACCTTGTACTATCGTAAGATATGCGAGCCTTCGACAACAATGGAGGTCTGGCAATGCAATTTCATCATTTTTACGACTATTGTATTCTCTTTTATGCTATGTATCAACATAACTACTTTTTTCATGGCTAAGACCTGATGTAAGCAAATGTTTTATTTCTAATACAAATATATAAACATTATAACTTTAACTACCGTACTTATTTTTTAATATTTAATCCGTTATTTCACTCCGGAAATATTTTACTTTCATAAGCTTCATGCAAATTTGAATTAAAATATTGATAGAGAATATAATTACAAGTCAAAATTTATTTTCACGTATATGTACCATTATTTTGAAGCTGCTTAGATATCTATTTGATTACCATTATTATTTTAATATATTATTTACTTTAATATTGTAATAAAAGATAAAGATTCAGTATATCTTAATTTCACTTATAATTTTGAGCTTTAAATGTAAATATTTTATACAAAAGATATATATATCTTCAAAGTTTTTTATTTCAAATTAATTTATTGCATGTTTAAAACTAAACAATGCGAGAGACGCAATGAAAATCTACTGACACCGATTTTCAGAATTACATGTCTGTTTATAAAAATATTGGGTTAAACATAATCAGTAACATTCTTAATATAAATTTAATCACAACAAAATTGTGATTTCAATATATGACTTACATTCATGTATTTCTTATATTTGTTGCTTGGATAAAAAATGTTATTAACGGCCTAACTTCTGATAATAAATTACTAATTATTTTTATGTAATAACTATTCACATTTCTGATTTTATAGCATTATTAAAATGGTACAATCTAAAATGTACTAGATTATACGTATAAAACCAGTTTTTATACATCTTCTAATATATAGTATTCTTAGTATGAGTTTGTTAATAACATTGAACTAACTGCTTAGTAATTGCTTGAAAGAAATAGATTTTGTAAAATATTTCGAATTATTTATTCCTAGTGAAGAATTTTACTTAAATGAAATGCAAATATTTTTCGTCACAATCATAAATCAGTATAATTATTTTGTAACATTTGTTAATTTAATATTATAAAGTATCTCTATATTCTATACATTAAAAACTCCTAATAAACGCTTATAATAATACAAATATTTTTTCAATTCAAATCGTTTTAACTAATATTTTGTATCGCTTATTCATTTTTACTGTTTTATTCAAATATAATATAACCGCCTAAATAATTGAAAATTACATATATAATTTATAATTAAATATATATAAGTACATTTTTAATTTATAATTATTCAATTTTACCTAATTATACTTTACTTCAGATTTTATATAATAAAATTTTTAAATATAAATTTTAATATTATGAACTATATCTAGATGATGTTATAAAAATATAAAAATCATATAAAATGTATATCAGATGTTTAATATGTTCATCACAATTAAAAAAAGTAAAATTAAAAAAATAGAAATACCAAAATATACAAATTCAATTTATTAACTATTTGAATTTTACGAAAAAATGTCTATTATTCTTTTTTGTTTTTTTAATAAAATAAAGTTATATTTTTTATTTACTTTTTATAAAAAAAACATGTAGAGTCTTAAAAAGTATATATTTTTCAAATTTAAAAATAATTTGATTATCTTAAAGCCGTCTTTTAATAAATACGTTTTAAATGCCAAGATATTACTTTAAATTATAGCTTAAAAAATAGTGGTTCGTTATATTTAATTAGACTACGAGTATATTCATTCAATATTCAGAAAAATTTTATTACAAGGATTTATATACATATTGTGGTATTTATTGTTAATAATATCTGGTCATATATGCTTTTATCTACATACTGCAGAACCACAATTACAATACAGAACCACATTTATATTTTTTTTAAAATAAAAATGCAGATGTACTGTGACTTAATAATATATTTTTATTTTATTTCGTACAAGCAAACAGGTATTGAAAAAATAATATCATATCATTTTTCATCCACATCGAAAAATTAAACTAACGAAATTTAAATTGATTTGGTATTTCCTATCGTATTTATATTGTATGTCAAATAAAAAAAAATTATTATAATTTGTACTTAACAATTTGATCGCTGAAGAAATTATATTATCATTATTAATAGTAAAAGTCAAATAATTATCTTATAAACAGAATTTAACAATAAGATTTACTATAATTATTTTCACGTATGAGCTTATATTTCTACGTGAACTAAAATATTAAAGAAATTCTGTAAAATATATATAAATCGAAAAACTTCATGATCTTTTTAAATTATGAAAAGTTATTAATAAAACGCTTAGAAATTGTTAGATATATATAATAGATGTATACACAAGCAAACAATATTTTACTATCCCACGTAAGATTCGAATCAATCAGGTAGTGTATAAGGGAAATATCATGACTAAATACTCACTGCGAGTAAAACCGGTAATATCACATACAAGCTTCTAGTAATTGTAGATTAAGTATTTTATACGATGTTACTTTAATACCGTTATGAAACTCCGAACAGAATATAGTCAATCTGTAATAGTATTATATCAATACGCAAAAGATACATACATAATGAGTAACGAAAAAATGAGTTTAAAATTCGACATTTTGTTCATAAACAAGGTCATGTCGCACACTAAAGAAAGAGGATATACTTTTTTTGTTTTTATTATTGAATAGGTGACAGTAACTTCGATTTCTTCGACTCCTTTTCTGTTTGCCCACATTTAAATTAGTGAAATGGTTAAAAAACAGCTTAAAAGAACGACATTTTTTTCTCCTTTTTTGAATTCCAGATTAGTTTTTAATGATTTGTTGTATTATGCTGGAACTAACACACAGATTTCATAAATTCATTTATAATTACTTGGTGATAGACTTAAGTAAAAATATATCTTAAAAGACAAAAAAAGTGTCATTTATCAATGGAAAAAATTAAAGTTTTCTGAAAATAAAAAAGTATGTGAAGGCGATACTTTGCAATTTAAAATTTCAAATAACTAAACCTTTATGGAAAGAGCTTTATGTTAAGGAAAAAATGTTTGCTGAGATAGAAATTTATTATATTGTTGCAAAAATAATATTTGTACAAAATTGAGAAGCACTAAAAATATAAATCATTATAAATATATTACTATGTAAACTAAAAAATTATTTATAGAGCAACTTTTTTTAACTTTCTTTTTGTACTTTTTTTGTTTTTAGTAACAACTTATGAAACAAAACAAAATTAATATGCATTATCCGTTAAAATGTACTAATAAAATTATTATCTCCATGGAATAAATTCAATGCCTATAAAAAATATATAATCGACAAGGTCAGCGCGACATTCGAAAGATACGCACTTTTCAATAGACAAACTAATATTAACGGTTCCGAAGCGTTATTTTATTTTTGAAATTACAAGCAATAACTGTCAATGTAATCGAGAGCATCTCTACGTATTATCCGTAAACATCGCGTAACAATATAATTTTCGATACCATATTTACAGCGACCTCGAATTCGACTCGCTTGTAGTGCAACTTAATCGGCGAATCGTTAAATTAGAAGTATCGTCCAAATGAAGGTACGAAATTGTTTTCAAAACTTACTGAACAGCTGACGTGTACGTCGAAAAGAGATTAAAGATGTTAGGCTGTTCTCGCATTGTCTCGTAATATAAAAATTTGAGTTTTGCCACTATGCGATGTCTCGGCGCGAGTCCTTGAGATCGTATCCGAACGAGAATATAACCAGGGGCACTCGCCCTTTCCCCGACAGCCAACCCATCCCCAACTCTGCAACATTATCTTTGTTACCGGTTAGCCTTCTCACAAATTATGTATGAACTGGCCTGGCCCTTGACTCCCTCCGCTTCGTTCTTCGATCCCCGGAATTTTTTGTTGGATGTCGGTCCCTCCTTACGAAATTGCTCGAATAAAAATAAAGACCAAGAGCGTATTGGATAGGTCACACAGGAAACGCCTTAGAATTTATGAAAATGATACCGATACTGAGTTCCGATTTTTAGCTGCAGCCATAGAATAGAAGCAATCGATACGGGAAATATTCATTATCAGAATCTCAGCACTTGAGTGCCTTGGTTCAGTATCGCGCGGCGCTCATTTTGCCAGATACGACAACAAAAAGCACAGCGTATGAAACAGAAAAAACAAGAAATTTCCATGCCGCTACTACTGCGATTCCTGAACTCCTGTTACATGTATAACTCAATATGGTAAACGCTTATTTAAATACTATAAAATGTGTAATTTGTTTACGAATATAATAAAATGAGCTTTATAAATTACGTTTTCGCTTCTCTCTCTCTCTCTCTCTTACCCCTCCCCCCTTTTATTACTCTTTTACTTTCCTCATTTTAGGTTTTGCTTTCATTACTTTCCATCAGATCTCGGTTTATGCTCAAAAGTTAATGCTTTTATGTGTAATAAAAGACACAACAGGTCGTAAATTCGGTATACACATTTGTTTAAAAAGGTGATGCAGACTTAGATGAATAATATAATATCTTATGTATGCAATAATAATTTTTTTTATTAATTTAATTAAATAATTATATTTAATATGTATAATTAAAAAAATATGTTACATATACATGTTTTATCAAAAATTTGAAAATTGTCTAATATAATCATATACTAATAAACAATTTTATGTATATAACGTCACACTAGATTGTATATTACCGAATAATTGTAATTATATATAATGTTAATAATTCTAATTTTTTAAATAAAACTCAACATCCTTTGAAAGATAATTGTACCGGTGTTTCATAATATTATCATTTATTTAAAAAGTGTAATATATAATTTGTAATTTACTGCGATTATATTGTAAAAAGTTTTCGTTTATAATAGTAATTTAATCAAATAATATTTTTATATAATTATAAATAAAATTTTTAGGTCTATAGTACGTTTATAGTTAAACTTACTTATAAATACCTGAACCAAGTAGGATATCTCTTTCATAGATTTCATTTTCTGTACATTACATTTACATACATTGATACTAAAATTATGGAATGAATAATGATGCAACAACAACTTCTCATAATTTATTATATGAAGTACATTACGAGGAGTTAGATAAATATACATTTTTATACGGTATAATTATGTTCATCTGTCAAATTTCTAAAATAGTTCTAAAAAAAATGTGTAAATTTAATGTAATCAATATGCATATAGATATTGTGTAATTATTTGTTTTTCGTGAAGTTAATCTAACTTCAATTATAATTCTAAAAGGCAGTACAGTTTCATCATAAGAATTTATACTAGTAAAAAAATACTAGTTATTACGAAAACAAATTGACTTTTATGGTTTATTCTCATCAAATTTTAAAGGAAAAAAAATTTAATTGAAACACGATGCAACAAATCTTTAGCGTATTTATTTACATGATATATGCATGGCAACTTGTAAGTACTAACTTTTTTTTTCGAACCCTTGATATTTGGCCCCTTAAGCATAAAATGCGCACAATTCCTATTTTTCACGCAGCAATATATAATATTATAACGACTACAATTGTTTTTCGATCGACACATTCAATTATACAATTGTCAGGAGTGAGCGCTAGCCACGTATCCTTGACATTCGTAACAATCCATACAACTATAATCGCGTAACGCGTAACGAGGCATATCAATTTGGTCCATTTGGAGTCTGTGCGCTACGTCAATGATGCAACCGCAGGCTCGGCGCTGATTTTCAGTTACTTGCGCTCTAAGAATAGCTTCCGGTCGTGCGCCACATCCATCTTAATATAATTATCGCGAGCTAATTTCCGCTGAGTTTTTCCGGCACTACCCATACGCTTTATTATTCTCATTATCAGGGCCTCCATCCGTTCACGATTAAAATCGATTTTACGAGCCAACGTAGAAAGCGGATACCCTCGACGTGATAAACTTACAAGAACTCGATCATTCAGTTTTCAATGGCTTGCTCGCATCACGAAATTACAGCACGTGCCTATGACGCTATTATCGCTGCCCGATTAATGTTGATAAAAGAAGCGCTTTATAAATCGGGTCCTGGTGTTATGGAGCCTCCAGCTCTAAGCTAATGTTTGCGATATTATGATGCGCTCAATTTTCAACAGTTGAGACTTACTTGATGACGGTATTTACCAGTGATAGCGCAATACTGCGCAATCTAATATAATATATATATTCGGCATCGTTTATCTTTAAAAAATTTCAATTTAGATTTTAATTCTGTGGCCTACTGTCACTAAGCGAGAAATATTTTGTAAATAGATCTTATCCCCATTGACAAATACCAAATCAAATTGTAAATACCTTGTAGAATTAATAGAACTAAACACAAAGTCTTGAATTCTCTTTTCTTTTTTAATAAAAATTCTTCAAAACAGAATCTATTTAAATTAAAGCTTGATCAATTTTGTGTATAAAAAGGAAAAATATATAGAAATTATGTTGTTGAGTAATATAAATGTAAGTTGTTTGACAACTTGAGAAGAAGCTATTAAAATTTTTTAATATTTTTTGTCAAATACGATTAAGTAAACATGTAAACTTTAGGGAAAAAAATTATTATTAAAACTGTTTCAAATGAATTTTTAAAATTAAATAAGCATTAAAGTATGATCTTTACTTATGTATTGTAATATGTATTAAACACTTAATATGGATATAAATTTTATAGTTTTAAAAATATAAAAATACGCTTTCAAATCTGTTTTAAAGTAGATAATGCCTTTGAAAGGTATTATATATTCAAGAATAAATTTGACGTTTAAAATGATACACTATGTTCAATGGATTCCTTAGTATAGTACGAAAATCGCTATATTTATTAATAATTGATGCAGTTTAATTTACATAAAATTTGAAACAATTTTCAAGCAAGACTTGAAATTTTCTATAACATTCTTGTGTACAAGGATAAGAAGTTTTAATTGATAAAAAAACTTGATAAATGGATAACTTTAATGTTCAAAATAATCCTAGGGTTTAAATGTTTACCTCCATGCCATGTGAATAATATAAGTCAAGCTTTATTCAAAATGTAAAAAGAAGAGCTGAATTTATGAGTTATAGTTAAGCTATATAAAAATTTTTTAGATATTTTTACATGCAACATACAATTACTAAAAAGTTATATAAGATATTATAACGTGTACACGGACACTGATACTTCATTATGCATTGACATTGTTCAATGTATCTGTATATAATTCTGAAATTTTCGCATATTTTCGCATATTTATCCCTTGATTCCAATACATTTCTTAATAAATATTAATTATTTATGTGTACTTAATAAACGTTTGTTAAAATTATACTGATTCGCTAATATTTTACCAAAAATGAATAATACTTCTCCATCTGTTCAACAGTTGATCCTTCAATGGCACATCTCACACAAGGTAGAGTCGACTAGTCTAATAGATCGAAACAACTGCCATTGCCCGTATAGGCATATGGCATTGAAATCGATAAGCCATTCAAGTCTTCAAATAGCTTGGGTCAATCAGCGATCTTAAATATTCCACGTAGCTTCGGCGCGGACGACATTGTCGAGTTGTTATCGAAGTAATGGTGCATGTGTCAATAAGGCCTCATTCGGTTATAAAAACAAGGCACGCGTTACGACACAAGCATGGAGTATCGCTCTGCGTGTACATTCACCATTTGTAACATAATTTTCATTTTTACATCCGCGAGATGCCGATAGCCCCAAGAGAAAGTAACAAGTGCATCGTCAGCGCCTGTGAGCGCGCGCGCGCACGATATGCACACATCGTCATAATTAACGTTGAATAGGGAGATTCGCCCGTTCCTCGAGATCGCGCGCAGCCAAACACAGGTTGCACGCATTAATTGCACGAGGGCTTTCACTGCAAGGCTGATTGAAGAAAAGGAGAATTTCGTACGCACTAGTAATCAGAGCTAAAGGCTTCGTTAAGAATGTACATCGATTTGGTTAAATAATCCTGCGTTAAATCTCCTGCGAGCAGATATTTGGTTCACGTATGAATTTACGATGAAGAAGCAGGTTGGTAATTGCCAGCTTGTATATTGCCTAAGAAGTACGCAGGCACTGCGTGTAATACCCATCATAACAAAGACAAACAGTTATGAGGTTGAGTGCCGTTGAGAAAACATCAGGTTGCGCAGATTTTTTGTCAATTCAAAGTTAGCCGTGTAGTGCTCGAATCCTGAGTGTCCCGGATCCTTGTAAATATTGGGAAAGAAAAATAACTTTTTCAAGGAATGTAGATGAAATTAAACTTTTAAAATATTGTTGAATTTAATAATACCGATGTTTAAAAAATTAATCCATATATCAAATTAACTCTTACAATTAACAGTCTTTGAAAGCTCAAAACGCACTTAACCAATTTACTGCCGAGATTTTACATGGGCACTTGGATGTATACTCGATATTGCCTATGAAACTTTTTTCTAATACGATTAGATAAATGACTTAAAAGAAAAACCAAAAAAGGTGCTATTGGATTCTAACTATTTTTACCTAGAATACCTTTTAAGCAGATCACGGATAATCTGTAGATAAAAATGGTCATATTTAAAATCAAAATTTTTTTAAACTATTCGCTTTGATTAAAACTTTCAATTGAAGATTTTCACTTAAACCCATACTTAACATATTTTGTAATAAATACACTCAATATACAGTTATGATAATTACGATTTAAGGTTACTAATAAATATACATTTTTTTAAATATTATGTCAATTGAAGATTTTGATTTTTCCGTTTATTTTTGTACTTTTTTAAGAGAATAAAAAAATGACATTGCCAAATAAATAAATCAAAAATGTAATTGGAAAATTTTTTTTTCAAAAGTATTATATAATATTTGAAAAAATACTTGCAATTAGAATAAATTTATTACTCCGCGGTAATAGTACTCGTAGTTAATTAACGAATCCAGGTAATGAGACGTGTTCTATAAATGAGTATCAGGATAAAGAGTTACATAAATGATGATTATTATAATCATTTTTGCATTAATTACTATTCGGTCGTGTTAATTTTCGTTTTCATTTTTTTTAATATTTTAAAATTTAACTTCATTAACATTCATGAATATAAAAAATGTTCATAACGATTCTTTAATAACTTACAGATCTATAAGTTTATAACAATGTAAAAGGAACATTGATTACCCATATAATTATGTATGTTTACTTTAAAAAAGATTATCTGTACAATAAATTCGCGAAATACTAAAATATGAAAAAATATTACTTTACCGCAACATTTGACGAAACCTAGCGCAATTAGAGTGTAGTAATATACCGAGAGCATTGGTGTACTACATAAGAAAACGTAAAGAAATTACCTATTAATCAATTGTACCTTATAATTTAGTAAACTGATGATGTAATCGACAATATTACTTTTCATAAGAACTTGGAATGACTAAATGAAAATAAAATTTGAACGTCTTAGAAATCTCAATAATTAATTAATAACTGAAATTAAGATTGCGAATCTACAAAAATATACGGTTCGTAAATATTTCGCAAATATTGTTAATCCATCCTTTAAATGTATATTGTGAAACATACATTTAAATTAAACCGAAGATATCTAATTTAACATAAATCGAAGCATTGTAAATCATTCTTCATTTTAGCGTAGTATCAATAAAATATATGTAATTCTTATATAATTTAATATCTTTATAAGTAATGTGATCGTTAAGAAAGTAATTTATTTTTAGCGTAATATTGTTAAGCATTTTGATTTCAAGTGTATTAAGTTTCAATAAAATTACAAAAAGTAGTTTGAATTTTATGATACTAAATGCTTAAGCTAATTCTAATCATTGTAATATTTTTATTGGATAATCTTTATAATGAATTATATGGGTATCAATAAATTGCTCAATAAATTTAATTAATAAAACTTTTTAATGAATTAGCTTATTATAATAAAAAATATACAAAAAGTAAAGAGTTTAAATTATAATTAAAAATAATTCACATGAACTTTAGTTTCATTAATTAAAATATCGCTCAGCGTTTAGAATGTTATTCAGTGTTTTCTATTTAAAAACATCAATTTGGTATATTATTAATACATCACAATTTGAAAATACTTAATCAGAACATTTTTTTTTAATTTCAAATAATAAAATACTTTATTTTTATCATCCATTCGTAGTCTTCAAATGTACAAACTATTTTAGTAAAAGTATCAACGTATAAAAAATTAGTTCATAATCCTTTTCATTAATTTGCATATTTTACTTGTTCGACATCAGCTTTCCCTTCTAAATTCCAAATGGAATTATAATATTCAGTGAAAGATACCTCATAATTGCAAATAAGGTATTTTATATAACTCATTATTATTAAATAAAATTATAATTATTTGAAATTTATTTATATTTTACTTATATTTTATTATAAACAGTTTAATTTACTTATATTATAAAAATTAATTTATTTTTTCATATGATTTTTCGAAGATTTAAGATTTAGGAGACAATTATGGTAGATGAAATTTTATATCCAAGGTCACAATTATGACTTTCAGTTGATTTGAGTTATATGAGATGTATTATTAATAGAGTAATCTTGATTATTAGCAATAGAATATTTTTTCTAGCATTTGAAAACACTAGGAATTTCAATTTGTTCGAGAAAATGAATTCAATTTAAACGGTTTGATGTGAAAACAAATTTTCTATTATCACAAGCAGAAGCCTAAATATCAGCCATAAAATTAATTTTCGTTTGCTATTTTTTTAAATAAAAAAAGTTCATTAAAAAAGAATTATTATTATTATTCAATTGATTAAATTATTTGACTTACATTTAAAAATTTTCTATTAATCAATAGCACAGTTATAGTAGCATGTCAATATTAAAACAAACTATTCAGCAAAGTCATATCACTATCATAAAATAGCTGTAAAATGATGAAAAATAAATGAACTGTAAAAATTTTTAAAAACCATTAAGTATTATCATAAATATGGCGCAACATTACATAAACAGTAAGCACGATAATAAAATAATTATAAGTTAAACACGTTCGTTATCGAATATGTTACATTTTTGCCAATAGTTCTAATTTTCAGAATCAATTAAATTTTATCTTAGTTTTTTATAAATGATGTTTAATAAAAACTTCAAAAACATCGACTATACAATGGCGGTCAGTATAATTAAAGCGATAAAATGAATAATGGATC
The DNA here is from genome assembly GCA_018907135.1 of Kradibia gibbosae. Lineage (NCBI taxonomy): Eukaryota > Metazoa > Arthropoda > Insecta > Hymenoptera > Agaonidae > Kradibia > Kradibia gibbosae. Next base: position 10,183,434 of record JACCHX010000002.1, on the reverse strand, counting down.
ATTCATTTTTTTAACGAAACTAAATTTTTCACGATGATTAACACGTGGAAAGTGTTTATATAATAAAGTACACCATATGCAATCATAGTATCATTATATAAATGGACAATTTTTTTTATAAATCTATCTTAATCATTTTTATAAATCTATTTAAATAAAGAGCAACATATTTTAAAAAGTATGTAACAAAAGTATGACTATTTCCATCAATTATTACAAGTTCAGGTCGCTGTATTAAATTTAATACTGATAATTACCATGCTTGTCTTTAGAGATAAAATAATTTAAAACTGTTTACGAGAAAGACCTAGATTAATGATATACTTCAATAAAATATTTTTGTTTTAGGTATTTTATAGGCTTCATATGTATGTAAAATAAATTACTGTATCTTGATCTTAATTTTAAGAGAACCTTAAAAACTATTTTTAAGAGTCTTTAAAGGGAAAAAATGATTTTAAAAATGTGCATTATATTTGATATTAAGTTATGGAATTCATTTGCATTGAAAACTATACAAAAAAATTTTTTAATTTTAAACAATATTAAACAAATATGTGATAAACTTTGATCGATCATAAGTACAATTTTTATATATTTTTAGCAAAATTTGTTAGCGAAATTAAATACTTTCTCATATTTATATCTTTTACCATTATTATTGTGTAGTTAGGTGACGTAATTTTTTAAATTCAAAATTTTTCAATAATCTGAATATTTAAAAACTTTTTAAATATAAGATAATTTTAAACTTTTTAATATCATGAAAAAGTGAGAAATGAATTTGAAGTTTGCTGTAGACTGGACGAATAAAATTAAATCATTTTGCTGATATTTATAATTAGATAAGTGATCAATAACTTGTTTTAATTTACCTTCATCGCATTACACGGTTTTCCTAATTCATAACTATTAAACATAAGATTTAATCCAAACCTTATACATTTATACATTTTAACTTTAGTATAGAAAAAAAAAAAATAGTGAATTTTTTTAGTTATTAGCTTTATTTCGGCCATTAAGAATCCAGAATTTCTATGAACTGCCTAAGGAAGTCTAGAATTATTAAATCGATATACTTTATTAATCTTCCTTTACCTTGTTTATAACGAACAAATATGTGAAAATAAAGTTAGACAGCAATCAATGCCATCACAGAAAGGTTTATTACGACGTAGAAAATAATAGTTAAAATTTTTCCACAATTACGTAAAAACTAGGAACATAAAAGAAACTTATAAAAAATTAGGTAATCATTATAAATTATAAACTTATAAAAATTTAAAGGGCCATGAATTTTATTATTTTTAATCTTTACTTCATTGCCATATATAAACGTTTTTAAAGTAAGTTTTTTTTACTTTTTGAAGATATATTTGAGAAATTATATTATTTCAGTATAAATTCACTGTTTTATTTATTATTGTAAATGCAGTTTAATAAAATAGAATCTAATTTTAATAAAGAATCATTTGAAATATAATCATGTAATATCTATAAATAAATTTACATTTATTTGAATAATATAACTTTCCTACATTTTTAAATTAGATAAAAAAAACATGGGTCTTATGCATATAATCACTAATTCGAAGTATAGTCCATATTTAGATAGTTTACTTTAAAACTTAAATGAGAAATTTCGTTTTTATTTTGTATCACTTGATATGAAATAAAATACGAAAAAAATTAATTTGTAATTCGTGACAATTTATTAGATAACATTAGTCGTTATAAGAATCAGTATTATATTAATATAGTTCGAATTAAAATTTATTTTTACATAAAAATTTTACGAAATGCAAAATTTTCTTATTGTATGAATTCGTCCATATGTACTATCTATTTAAGACAATTTAAAATTATTTTCTAATCTCTATATTCTTTATAATAGAATATGCCCGATCACTTATCGCTTATTATCTTCATTACCAACTCGACTCATGTGGTTAAAATTTATTATCCGGCTCACTTATTTACATTATATACAAGCTTCGCGGCATGTAATTGTAGGTTATGTCACCTTGTGTACATTAAACTCTACGTTTGAAAAGAGGTTGAATTAAAAACTTTTTTCATAAAAATACATTCAAATATTTTTTCAAATAATTAAAACAAAGATTTTATAAGTCTCCAAATCACATTTAAAAGATGGATGATGAAGCAGAAACGTATAAACTTTGGCGTATTCGAAAAACAGTGATGCAACTCTGCCATGATCGAGGTTATCTCGTAACGCAGGATGAGTTAGATCAAACCCTTGAACAGTTTAAGGAACAGTTTGGTGATAAGCCTAGTGAAAAACGACCTGCAAGAAGTGACCTTATTGTATTGGTAGCTCACAATGATGATCCCACTGATCAATTATTTGTTTTCTTTCCCGATGAGCCTAAAATTGGTATTAAGACCATTAAGACTTACTGCCAGCGGATGCAGGAGGAAAAAATACATAGGTAATTTCTCAACATAAGGAGCAAACATAATTATAAAATTACTAGTCTTGTAATATTTGTCATTTAGTTATTCTAATTACTTGTTACAATTTAAACAATTTTAATATATTAAATTCTACATATTTATCAATAGTAACATATTTTTATTTTAATGCAAGTTTCTTGTAAGAATATTGATTTATATCAACATTGTGGTTCTTTGTATTATTAAAAATATAAACTTCTCTAAAAAGTGTTAAGTTTTAAAGTATTACAAAATTCAAATATCTATAATTAAATGATATGGATTATCAACAACATAATTACATCAATATTTTAGTTACTGTTAAAATTAAATTTTCAGGGCTATAATTGTGGTACAATCAGGTATGACCCCATCAGCAAAACAGTCATTAGTTGACATGGCACCAAAGTATATTCTAGAACAGTTCTTAGAATCTGAGTTATTAATTAACATCACTGAACATGAATTAGTACCTGAACACATAGTTCTGACTCCGGATGAAAAAGAAGAACTTTTAACCAGATACAAACTTAAAGAAAATCAACTTATGCGTATACAAGCGAATGATCCAGTTGCTAGATATTTTGGATTAAAAAGGGGACAAGTTGTCAAGATTATTCGACCATCTGAAACTGCTGGACGATATATTTCTTATAGACTAGTGTGCTGAATGAAAAATGACATATTAAAATTATTTTAGTTTATACAGTACCATTAATTATGTTGCATTAATCCAATTATTGATTCATATCATATATATAATATTCTTTATAACTCATTAAAATCATTAATATGATAATATTTGATTAAAAATTATACAAATTATGAAAAATGTAACATTTTCAACCTTATTTAAAAAATTAAATGTTTTAAAATTATATCGAAGGAAAAGGAGGATTGTCAACTCACCAATTTAAAAAATTACCAAATATTACAAAATTTGTTCACAAAATAGTTTTTATAAATACATCAATAAGTTAATTTTCTCGAAAATAAAGCAATTTGTAATTATTGTACAAGGAAAGTTTCAAAAATTTTAAATACTATAATTTATGATGTAAATTTAACAAAATTGCTATATATAATGCCTGTTTATGTTCATTAAACAATTTATTGGTTTTTTGCAATAATTACGCAATTTATCGTTATATTCGTTATAAAACAGATAATTTTCTTTATAATTTTTTTATTATAGATAAAAAAGTTTACGTTATTGCTCTAAAAACGAATGGAAATTTTTAAAAAATTTAAAACATTTATAATAATTAAATTTTTTGCACGTATTTATTATCTTGTGCTTAATTTTGAGTAATCAAACATATTTAACTTTGTAATTTGTATTTATACTTATTTAATTTTTGTAATTTGTAAAATTTCAACCCTTCCGTAAAAATGCTTTTTATGAGTAGATAAATTTTTTTGTATAGCTATTTTGTGTCAGAATGAAAACGTTATTAATATATTCAGGTTTTAATAGAGAACTTTTTATGAAAAGCTGTACAAAAGTTTTCCTCTATATTTTACTATTCACCCAGTATTATCCATTTTACAAAATCATTTTCATGAACCAATGAAAATGTAATGTGTAAATAATAAACGATTATCCATGTAATTGTAAAAAGAATGGCGAAAAGGTAATGTTGTTTTAAGATCAACTGAATAAAGAAAAACCTTAAGATCTGAAATAGTTCTTTATTATGTGATCATTATATTTTTAATACATAATGATTTTAATAATATATTACATGAAATCAAGAAAATATTTCACGTATGAGCGTCTACCAATTTCGAAAAAATAAAGCGAAACGACTGACTTGGGATTTACAAATGGATTACTTTTTAACTGTACAATTTTTCGGTCAAGAATTTTATCGAATTTACATGTTAATTGCATTTATATTAGAAGATTTCCCATATTTTTTAACGCACATTTTTCAGTATGGCTTCGAATTAAAAAAATGGGTTTTCTTGTTTACATCAAGTGTAAACATTAATAAGTATGACGAATTATAGTTTATACGTCAATTCTCAAAATAATTTCATATAACCAAGCTTTTCTAATTATTCACTGCATTTAACTATTACATCATTGATACTTGAATTGGACTAAATATAATAATATATAATCATAGTTTATCAATTAATTTACACAATTTAATACTTGTGTTATTTAATAAATTTGTGGACTACATTATTTCCAATTTTTTAATTACGCACAAATTTAATCAATTGATAATTTATGCAATTGTTTCCAAATCATTTTCAAAGTAGCATTGTTGCAATATAATATAAATTTATATACATCAGTAATTGCATCAGTAATTCAGTATATACGTTATCAAAAGGTATAACAAACCCAACTTATATTAAGTTAAGAACAAATTTTATCTTAATTTAGAAATCTATTGATGCAAACTTCAAATGTTGAAATTGTTCGCATGAATTTAAAAAAATTTTTTTAAGACTAATACATTAGTAGTTTTTTTACATCTTTTTAATTTCATTTTTTATATTTTGAAAGTTTTTAAAAAAAAACATTTTGAAAATAATTCGAAAACTAGTCCATATCTTTCAATGCTCAATTTTTAAAGTACAAGATCTGAAGCATCATATATTGAATACATTGCCTTGAACAAAATAGTATTTTTTAATAAACTAGAGATACTATTGAAGATGCTGCGCTTATTTCCTCAAGTAGCTACTTCGATATGTATTTTCATTGAAACTCAAAAGAGTATATGGCAGGAACTGTTGTTTATGTAAACATCGTTCATTTTATAAAAAAAGTAAATTTTTTACTTTCCATCTTCCGACTTCAATCGACTAAAACTTAAACTCTACATACAAAGTCTTTATTTCGTCAATAGTTATTATTATTTCCAGTTATATTTTACTGTGTCCAAGGGCGCGTATGATGAAAGAAAGTAAACAAAACATTACTACAATTAATATAATATATTGTTATTAATAAAATGTAACATAACGCAATAATAATAATAATAATAATTACATAATAATGAAGAGGCTTTAAAATTACAAATTAGCAGCATGATTTAGAATAAAGTAGAGGGTAACACATACTACTAAAAGTAAAACAATGATTAAAAATAAAATTTACATAACAATATTATCAGCATATTCGTGTAAAATCAAATAAAAAAGAAAGAACAAAAAAGAAAAATGCCACTGTATAACATACTCTAAAGATAATATTGATCTTTCTCTAATAGTTTACAAATAATAAACCAGTTTATTTCTTATTCGGTATAAACTTATTTTTTTACGCTTTGTAAAGAAAACAGTTTATTTAAACTGTCTATAAGTGTAAAATTCGAAGCTCATATATTATATTTAAAAAAAGATCAGTATTCAGTATCTACTTGTATATTTAATTAATTGTTTAATTAATAAATAATAGGTATTGTTTGATAAAGTCATTCATAATTTACTTTAGCACTTGTTTTCATCTTTATTATCAATTATAATACCTGATTTAACATATTTTACGTATATAAAAAGGGTGATTAAAAATAAGTTTCAATGGACTAGACAGTGAAAAATCAATTTTTATTTTATTGCACTTTTCAAACGGAAAACTTTTCTCGATTGTAATAACTTTATATTCGTATAAAAATTTTTAACTCTGTTAATGTGTTAAACAGTCGATCTATGCATACAATAATTATATTGTAAACTAAAAATTACGCTTGTCGAACATGTTAGTATAAATTAACATTTTTCGATGATACATAATGCAAATTTGTTGATTAGAATTACAAAAAATTATTTTAATGTAAATTTCTTTGCTTTTTTTTAATTTTTTTCAGACAAAAGAAACTCTTAAAATTAAAACAAATTTTTATTTTTAGTAAATTTTAAATGAAATAAAATGTATTGTAATTTTGAATAATATACATATATATGGTTTTAACATCAGATTCAATAATGCATTTACATTGACTTTACCTTTGAAATTATTTAAATTATAAATCAATTTTTTTAATAAAAAATAGTTTAACCCTTTTTGAATTATTCTTAATCACCTTGTTTTACACAAAATAAGAAAAAATCTATAAAAAAGTAATATAAAGAATGCAAATACTAAATACTGGAGAAATTACGCGGCATAAATAAAAAGTTTTAAGAGATAAAAGTTACGTTATAAATTTTTCGCTTGAGATCTAGTACTGTTATATTTCGTATTTATTGTAAGCTCACTTTTAACTTTGAATAAGATTCAAATAAACAACAGCTACAAAGAGAAATATTTTATTTAAACATTCGAATCATGTTAATGAAATACTCCGCTAATATTCAATCATTCAAAATAAAATTATTACAAACGTTCTTTAATCACATTATTAATGATTAAGAAGAAAATTCTGCACCTGTAACTTACTTGCACGCTGTAAGTTATTTATATATTTTGTATTTTATCAACATTATTCGATTGCGTAAATTTTTCTCTTTTATCTTGACTTACATAGGCAGAACTTATAATCAACGCAAGGCAATCGTAAAAGAGCGCTTAATTATTAACTTTTTCGCGTGATTTTTTCTTAAACTTGGAAGAAGAAATATTTTACAGCGACGTCTTCTTTCATCGTCCCTTATATCTATATATATTTTATATGCATAATAATAGTAGTAATAATAATTGTAATAATAAGTGAGCTCCATCACGCAAAAGTCTGTATTTTTTCAGGCCAGAACCAGCCTTTTGTATAATAATCATTATTATAATTTGTATTTAAAAATATGTCCTAAAACATTAGCATATAGTCGATTCAGTTTCTCACAAAAGCAACATTTTAAAAATTGCGATTCCTTTATTTCTCATTTGACATGCTACATCAACCCGTTTAATTAACCAAACATCAAGCATCAACCAAATAATTCAATCAAGCATTTTCACTAATCACTATTACACCAAAATATTGATGTTTTTCTTTTAATATGTATTTTATTTCTCGTTAAAACGATAAATCATAAAAATGATCGAAGATTGAAAACAAAAGTCTCTTTAGACATCCGTCCAAACACATTTTTTAATGGATGATTAAATGAGTTATGATTTAATACTTGTGCATTGTAAAATGATGGAAAAGTATTAATTACCTAGCATAAATAAGTAATTAAATTTTCATAGATTTCTACAATTTCATAGAATTTCTACTAGCAGATCTTTGTATATAAAAATATTTTTTTAAATTGTAATAAAGCATATATATGTCAGGGAATTCTTTAGATGTTCAGCTAATAATGTATTTTAACCCTACAGGCTCATAAAGAAATTTGACGTGTAGTTATGGATATTAAAATCCTTCATGGAAATCTTTAACAGCAACGACTACTTGTAAATGATACGGCAATACTGAATGCCTTTAAACTTTACAAACCGAACATAAACATTAGTATTGTCAATAAAGTAAATATTTGTTTACTAAACAAACAATAATTACATAGCATGGGAAAGCGCTAGATGAAAAGTTCGCTTTCGGAATAAATTCTAACGAGACAATGCATAACAGCAGCCAGTTCATAATATAAAAAAAAGCCGAGGCTAGAATAACTATAGTTACAGCAGTACAGGAACCGTCGTATAATAAATACAGTATCTCAGATCCAGAAAATTGGTAAAGTAAAGTCAATTCTATTTTAATTTTTCTGTCACGATTCGTTTTTTGGGTTATTAAGCTAATAATTGAACGCGGAGTCACAATTTAGATGAAAATAGAGAACAAAGAAAATAATGGAGCTTAAACAATGTGAGATTTATGGTATATAATAAACCTTATATAATCTGAAGATATTACATTTCCACCAAAAAAGAATCTATGGCACAGTCATTTGAACCAATAACTTCATTCATAAGTAACTAAGGGAAAGCAGCGGAAGGTTTTTCCTTAACAGAGTGAGCAAACTAAACAAGTCATTTTTACGTATAGCTCTGCAAAGAAAATTGATGTATGTGTTTACGTTGACCACCGTGTAGTAAAAGTCGAAAAACATACGAATCCCGATCAGTAATCTTTTAGTATTCATTTTCATAATTACCACAACATAAGTTATAAGAATATTTATACCATCTGCTAGATTTGCCCAAAAATTCACGTGTAGATTCTATAGTTTTGAGCGGAAAACCCATTAGATAGAAAGAGTTAATATCTTCGATTTTCTGGTATCTTTTATATGTGTACTAAAATTTTCCACTGGTTTTAAAAAAAAAAAATTGTAAAATTGTAAGGAAAATTCTTATTTGAAATATCTAAAAAGCTAACAAAATCATAGAAATTGCTGTTTGAAATTGCAGTTATTACATAGTTGACTGTATACGCCCCAAGAATTTAATTCATTGTGAATAAAATCAATTTGTACTTCTAATACTATTTTAAACACTTAATACTCGAAACATCTTAAAACTATACAAAAAAGAAGTCACGAATAATACGTAATTGAATTACTCAGTCGATGCGAGTCTTAATAAGCGTTACAGAGAAATATGTTTCTCATTAGTTATCCCTGACACTTTGTTAAATAAGTGTTGTAATATCTAGGAGTTCTATCTGCATCCATAATGACCGAAATAGAAATTACCCTTTTCAAAATGGTATTTTCTCTGCTATCAATACGCAATTTATAGCCTACAATTGTTCTACATATGACAATTTCTGCGGAATTGACAAATAAACTGGAGACAAAAAAGTTAAAAAAAAAAAAAAAGAAAAAAGTACATTTGCTTTGGAGATTCTTGTTAAAGCATTTTTTCATTGATTAATTACAAGCACAGATGAATAAAGTTCAAATGCGTGTCCTTTAATGCGTTATATAAAAATTACAAAAGTGCTCGGGCATGCCACTGGCTAATGAAGGTTCACACAAATTCCTTCGAATTTCGACGAGTACATTCAAGGCCAAAAGGAATCGTAGTCTCGTCTCATCCATCCCCATACGTAGCGACGTCACTCCTTTAATCTTTCATTCGGCCATTGAACTCGTTCCACTTTTTGTCAACAAGACACAAGCCACCGATACGAAAGCGTCCTGTTGACCCAGAAGATGTTGTTGAACTCCGCGCATAGTCGTTTTCTGTTGATTATGAGCACGAGGATCGGATGTCTGATATGCTGCCTGCCACTTGGGCTGCAGGACTTCTGCAACAAAGATCAGATCAATTATTTGATGCTAAAAATTATTGAAACATCGATGATTTTGATTCCAGTATTTCGGATTCTGACAGCCGAATTTCATTTCAAATTAAGAATTATAAATAATCTTGATCTTTAATTACTGCAGTGAAAATTGGATAGAAATTTCGCGCAATTATACTATTAAAAGAAAATTAATTAGGCTAAAACTAAATTAGACCATTAAATGAAGAATACTAAAAATAACATATTTACCTTAAAAAATCATTGACCGTACCATTTAAAAAAATCTAATATTTATTTTTACCTCAAGAAACTTACTTTTAATATCGCTATATTCATATTAAAAATGAAACTTGTTTCTAATTTATTGCTAAATTTTCACAATTAATCTTTTGTTCTTTATAAATTACCCATCATTGCGTAATATCAGTGAAGCTTCAAATAAAACATCGCACACATTTACATAATAATTCAGAGCATTGATCACTGCATTAATGAATAACACATCCGGCAAATATAACTTGCGGTTTCCATATACGAATTAAACGAGGACGTTACAGTACTAATTTTAAATACTTCATTTATGGCAATATAGCTCGCATTATCCAAGGTTTATTCATAATTACTGTTATCAATGCCCAGAACACAAACGATTCAAGTGGGGTAAGCTCGTAGCGTATCCCATAAATTCGAACAAAAGACTTTTCCATTAAATAGACGAGCAATTCTTTAACCCCGCCAATTCAATAATCTTAGCTGTACATAAAGTATTTCGCAGTTCATTCGAACAGATCAAAGCACACAATATTCCAGCATTGCATATAACGAGGATCAAATTTCCTACGTAAATCATCGATCCGCTAACGCACCTTACACACCTGGATTCTCGCGAGCCAACTCGATTCACCCGGAGGTACAGGCGCTGTCCATCACCTAGGAGTGATATGGTGTGACGTAGGTTGAAGGGAAGAGGCCCCTCCTGTTGCCGATCTCGCCGTGCCACCAGTGTTGATCCGTGCGGTCCGTAACGGTGATTACGTCCCCCCGCCTGAACTCAAGCTCGCCCGGCTCCTGTGGCGTGAAGTCGTACAGGGCCTGTACCAAACACTGTACAAAAATTATAATAAATTAATCTTGAAGGTTCGTGCTAGACTAGAAGTACTTAAGATAAGTTGTTAAGATAAGTTGAACTTAATTAGAAGGTTCAAATGATGTTAATTGGTCAAAACCAAGGCAAAAGCTTTAACTACCCTTTTAAGTCGAATAATAGAATCATTGATTTTATCATTATTTTTTTCAAAATGCTAGAATATACTTTCGTTTGCCTCTCATGTTTTTAAAAAGTACGCAACTGAATATTAAACAGAACTTTATAGCCTAATAAAATAGAAATCTTATTTTCAAAGAAATATGATAAAATGATGAATAGAGCATAAATATATAAGCCATTTGGTATAATAATAATTAAATCGTGATATCATACATCAATCATTTAAAAAGTTACACATGAAAAAATACGCAAGGGACAAATAAATGTTTATCAACAGAAAATAAATACCATTTATTCATAGATCACGTCATGTTATATTTTTCCCCTTACTTTTGTTGACGTTGGTGTTACAAAATTTAATGCAACGAGAATAACTTTCAAGGGTGCAGCGATAAAATTTTCTGACAAAATATTTTACATACGAATTTCCAATATTATATATTATACCAATTTGTAATTTCTAAATTGAAGTGGCTAATGTGAAGGCAGTCATATTCAAGGCAAGCTTACATCCTTAAAAACTTTAATCAGTAATAAATAGTGGAATACTTAAAGCATCACGAGTAAAAGCTAAATTCCAATTTAAAAAATTCAATTTGCAATGAATCTCCTGTTGATATATTTACCTCTTCGGGCACCATATCGCGCAATTTGACGTCCTGAGAACGGGATACTGAAGCCGTACGATGGTATTCCACGAGTTCATTGAGGCTACTAAACTTTACTACCCAAAGGAAGAACTTTCCCTGGGCGTCCCGCAAGACTTTGAAGTGCTGCACACCATCAGAACACCTGTGAATGAAGATCTTGATTAACACGATCACAAAATTACTCAAGCATCGTTAGCATTTTTTTAAGAGCATCTGTAAATTAAAAGACAAAACTTGCGAACAAGTGGTCACATACTGCTCCATTAATCTAATTATTGCAAACTGCAGCATGTACATTACAATCAAATTAAACTTGTTATATATACGCCAAAGAAAAATGGACTATTTAAAATTATTTTGACTCTTTTTGCTAGTGTGGCAATTTATAATTTTACATTTTAATTCAAAACATCTGATGTAAAAGAGTAAATATTTCATACACCATATACAATAATGTGTCGTGTGTAAATAAAATATGAAAACTTTTAGTTCTACTTTACTAGCTTTAGAAATTTAAAAGCCATTAAAGAAATTCAATTTATTTATTTAAGCAATTTAATTACACACATGATAATTAAAGTTTACGTAGATTTATCAATATTGTTTTTATAACTTTAGCATTATCGATGATAACTTTCACATACCTTCGGTATCTTAACTTAAAATTTAACATTTGATTTCTATAGTAATAGAATTTAAAATAATATTTTATCTACCTCTAGATATCAAGATATTATTATTTAAAATTATACCAATACAAATTTCAATTAAAAATTATAGAGTTAGATTTGAAATAAAAATAAAATAATATAAAATAAAATTTTCTGCAATTTAAAGTCGTACTGACTCTTTGTAAAATACATTTGTGATAAAGAAATGTGTTTTGTTATAATTAATTTTAATCTGAATTTTAATCAATAAATTATAAGTATAATAAATTGCAACGCGGGTTTTTTAATACGTACTTTTCTACAAAACAAAAATATTAAATACTTTATACACAACAAGTAAAAAATGGACTTTGTAAACATGTGTTAATGTTATTTAATAATCAAGATGAATGATTGTACATTAAGTTTCAAATTTTTACTTGATGTTATTCTTACTTGACGGATAAGGAAAAATCTCCAGGTGAACTTTCACTGATCCTAATGAGGAAGGCCCCTTCATGTTTGTTCATTAGTAACCTTTCGGCATCTGCTCTAGTTATCCTTCCATAATACCAACTGCAAGATGTAAAAATAATTAATATATTTTTATAATACAAAAATTTAAAACAGCTTTAATTATATAATTTTAATTGATTAAGTTCAAATCATATTAATAAATAAACAATTATTTTATTGGTCCAAAAACTGTTTGAGACAATCCCGTAACTTAAGCGTACTGCTTCTTCATATATACAAATATACTTTATAAATAATAATACAATAGTCTATATTATAGTTTCACTTTTTTTAAAAATAAAAAATGTACGTTAACAATTTCGCCATTTTTGGCATTAATTTTCATTGTTAATTTATAAATAAAACAATACACAAGATAACTATATCACCATATTAATTTAGTATTATCTCATAATATAATATTTTTTATGTGCAGTGAATATATTTTTTTAATAGATAATGTAAGTAAGTAAAGACTAATTTTATTTATTTATAATAAAAAACTACCAATATTCCCTACCAAAAATTTACGTAATTAAAAATACCAGGATTAGTAATAATCTGTGAAATATAATACATAATAAAAAATACATTTTTTAAATAAAAAATATGTTAGAATAATATGTAGTAACTTACTCATGGTTTTTCATTTCTATGTAGTTACTGGGTATTAAACCTTCTCTGGAATCAAGTTCTGCTCTATACCAATTCATATCATCTTCCATATTTAGTATCTGTAATAAAATGCATAAACGTCTTATTTATTTAAAAATAAATAATTTTACTAACAATTATAGAGATCTTTTAATATTGAATGTAAACTTATTAATCGAAGTTATATAATCTAAATTACAAAATATATAAAAAAAATTTGTAAACCAAAAAAAAAACGACAAGCAATTGTTTTTTAAACAATTTTTTAAATTTATCATTTCATTATGAATATATCACTTTTTCATTATTTTATCAACTATAAAGCTTTCCTAACAACTAAAACCATCATTTCAAAAAATTAATTTCTTATGTGATTATAAAGGTTAATCACGCGCAGGATGACAAATACATTGGTTGGTAAATATTATATATGATTCGATACGTATATCTTATTTACAAAATATACAATTTTTTTACACCTACATCTTGACACTTTAGTATTTAGCCAACACTTCCATATTGCAGTTCTTCAGACCTTCATAATTTTACTTTCTCAAGATTATGTATTGTTATATACTATAATTATATATAGTATACCGTTTATTTTATATTTACGATATTAAAAAAATATAAAGAATAAGATTCACGTGCATATGTATCTTCAATATACAAAATTTGTGTGAGCTACAAATCATTTCTTTTAACTGAAACATAACTTTTTCTACAATATATGAAAAACATGCTTTTAAAAGTAGATCAATGCTATCTTGAAATAAAATAGTATGTGAAAACAAAGATATCTTAAATCGTAAATTAAAATAAAATAAAATAAATTTTTAACTAATACATTAGAAATTTATAATAAAGAACGATTTTCTTCAGCTATAGATATGACGAGAATCTATTAAATTTAAAATTCATAAAATAATAAATAATTATTAATTATTGCAATTTATTAATTTTCTAGAGCAAGTAAATAACTAATCATTTCCAGGAAATTCATTAACAAAGGATACGTATATTCATTGATATCGACATTTTAATTTATTTGATAACGATAAATCTTAAAACGTATACCATTGCAAATTGCAGTTCAACCGCACATTAATTCACGTAACGACTTTGTTATCTGATTTTTCCTTTGAAGTTATCAATATATTCAAATTATATGTTCTAATTTTGAGCTTGCTAACATAAAGAATTAAGAATTACAAGTTGCTTAGTATATTATAAATATTTAATTTCAACTTTTCTTTTTGCTTACAAATGCTTATAATTTGTAATTGCATTAAAATTGTGTTAGATTAATGCAATTGGTATACGATTAGTCACATTTACCTTCAAATTGTTTTGAAAAAATTCTTAATTCACCTCATCATTTATAACAAAAGTCTATAATCAGTGGTACTTTATAAAGTTAAAACCATCTTCTTTGATTTTGTTTAAGATATATTTGTTACGTTATAAAAAATGTACTGTTATATTTTAACATACTGTTTAAATCAAAGAAAAATCTTACAAAAAATGTATACTCGCTAATGCTCGCTTGATTTTTTAATAGACCGCCCGAGTCACTGCCACAATTGTCACGAATGTCCCAAAGCTTGGATCGGGTCGGAATTCGCGAAGAGATTGACAAGGAAATTGAAGAAGAAATACGAGAGCGCGTGGACGAGATGGACTGCGTGAAAGACATCGAGGTACGATAAAAATTTTCGATCAGTTCTTGTTCCATCGTAAAAACAGAATAACAATTGAGCACTATCTGGTCTTCTGTTTTACCAACGGTCACAAAAGTTCGTTCTGCGATCCCATAGAGCTCGAATTAGTGCCAAAATTTTCCGTAAAATAAGCAGGAAACTAGCATTTAAATTTTGATTCTCCCTTTTTTTAATTGAAAAAAATCTATTGCTAATGCATCATTAACAAATTAGGGTAAACTTTTTGTTTTAGTTCACAATGCACGCCTATCTGTAGAAATCACGTCAGCGATAAAGTATATATTTGTAAATACGAACTGTTAAATAGAAATGACTGATAATTTTCCAAATTCTTAAAAGTGGATGCTTATTAACAATAACAAAGTGCAGAATTTATACCGCATACCTCCTACGGTAACATTTAATCAGCTTATAATTACGAAAATGTGAAATCAAAGTGGACCGCGCATCTAGCACATTGAATTTCGAGCACAACTAGATAGCGAACGTTAAAAGCAAAATAACCCTTTTAATTTTACGAGCGTGCGAATGTGTAATTTCTGGCTAAATGTTGAATCAATGTCTCCAAGCCCTCGTTAACCCCACCTACAATATATTGCACATACTAATAAATAAAAACAAAAAGAACATGCGGCAATAATAACTTCAAAAGAAAATCAAGAATTTAGGATCCGCCAATGATCTCGTTAAACGTTGATATTCATTATTAAAATACGCGCCGTCAGTTGAATGCACGTCAAAATCCGAATACAAGTGGGTCAAAACAAGATCGAAATATACTTTTTCCTGGACAAGGAAATTTATCGCGACGAAGTGCCGAAAACTCGCAGCCGCGTTTCAGAAATATCTCGCAGTGTTGGCGCCGATGTCACACAATCAAAAACGGAGCCTGAGCTTCAATTTCACTAGAGAAATTGTGTCAAAATGTCATTGTCTTTTTGTATTGGCGAACTGTACATTTGAGTATGATACGCGCAATTGCAATAATGCAGTAGGCGTACTCTATGAAGTCTAAAAAGTTCAGTGCCTACACATACCTTTTCTTCTCTCTTTTAATAGAATTCCATTTATACGTGTGCAGCATTTTTAAGTTAAGCTAACGTTCATTCTGTGAAAAAATATAAAGTATTTTCATCGGAACTTTATGAGTTCACTTTATCTCTACATTTTGAGAAATATTAATTCAATAGTTACAATAATTAGATTTTTAAATTTTTACTAATGAAAATATCAATTTTATTACTGTACCATTATATCCCTAGAATGTATTAAAAACTACTAGGTTCCTCAATTTTTAAAAGTCATAGTAAAATATAAAATTTTTTAAATAAAATACATCCTCTATTTTCCAATGCATCTTTCTTGTCTACACTTACATTTTTTTTAAATATCAAGCACAATCAAATAATTTTAAATACCATTTAACATTACCGTCTGAAAAGTGTATGTTTACGAATTAGGAAAATTCGTTTTTCTTTTATCGCATACATGGTTTTTCTGTTAAACAATCTTAAAGACATGCTGTATTTTTTAATTGATTTGAATATGCGCAAATTACTACTTTTCCAATCGATAAAATGTTTAATCAAATTAATGACGACATACATTTCGAGCAAATAATATATACATACGTACGTACGCGCGCGCGGGCGTGTGAGTGTATTTTTATACCATAAAAAGAAAAACAGTCATTTGTGCGTCCTCTTTTAAGAAAGCAAGTTATAAGTAAGAATTATAGCACGCAGAGTAATTCAAATGAACGAAACAATGAAAAAGAGAATCTTGATATTGAATAGAAATAGGCAAAGAAATACATTAAAATTACTGCGTAGTTATCAAACAAATTACAAAATAGTTCAAAAATATGCCGCATTCGTAAAAAAAATAAAAATAATTAAAAAATCATTCATTACAATTTATTTGTAAATAAACAACGGGAATACAATTATTGTCTCTAAGATAAAAAATGCGTATTCTCGTAATTAGATAAGTGCGTAAGTAGATTGTAAATTCAAAATACCACTCGTGCTCACTTTGTATGTTATTTCTTTTTAAGAATTTAATATTTTATCTTAAATACCTACAAAAGGAATTTTTCTATTGTTAACGAAGGTATATGATAAAAATATCGTTAGTTTGACCATCGATTTTATAAATGATATTTACCTCATAATTCAGATAAAAATAAGATGATAGGACGGGAATATAGATGTCATTTTAGAGTGTCTATCACAATAGATTGGAACACTAATTAATCGTTTGACAATTACCAATAATTACAGGCATTGCCAATATTTACTTACACATATATAGCAAAAAACTGCAGGAACCTTATACTTATTTAAATATTACGAAGCTGAAGGATAATTAACCTGAATCAAAAAGTTTATAGTCAATAAATAACATATTATGTGATATTTTATTTTTTAAATAATTAAAAAAGTTTAATAAGTTTAAGACGATTTGTAATTGTTATCTTATAATTATAAAATTGCTTTTGATTGTCAACAATGTGGTTAATGGCACTAAGTTATATTATGATAATTTTATAAATAAATAATTGAAGTTTAAACTGTTTATGCGTTCTATGTTTTAAATTGAAATTTTATTTTATTTTCATATTAATCACATGTTATAAATTTTTTGTGGCAACATATCCCATAAGTTTTTTTAAATATTGATGCAAGTTTTACATAAAATTCAATGAATCATTAAAAATTTTGTAATTCTTTTTTTGTTTAATTTTGTTTAAAAAAATACAATTTTTTCTATATATATCTTTAAATTTATTATATTATAAAATCCGTGAATTTATATATTAATTATATATATTTATGTATATAACTATCAGCAATTTCGGTATTTAAATCAAGAGAAAATGAAGGGAATAAAATTATTTGCGAACGGTTATATTAATATGGATAATCTGTTACGTATTTTTCATTGTATACATAAATAATACCAAATTGAATTTTCTATAAAACCTATATTAAATATAAATATCAAGTATATCATTACCTATTGCTTTAATGCAAAATATCATTACTTATTGCTTTAATATTTAAAAAATAATAGGTCAATCTATAATTTTATAACATTTATTTTAAATAATTGTTATGTGGTATTGTTATTTCATTATCACGTTTGTATCATATATCAGTTATTTTATAAAATCAGTTATTTCTAAATCGATACCTTTGTTACAATTTATTGTCTGAATGGAAACTTTTCAAAGTATTACAATATAAGTTGCTAAAGCTGAAATAAATTATAAATTTTAAACCCTATCAATTTTGTGTATAAAAATGTATTTTGATAGTTGAATAACCCATGGCATTTTTGCAATAAATGGTAAAGAAACTTATTGACAATAAATTTTGAAAAATATACATACCATTGTGTTACCAATCCTGTACAATGAGATAATTCAAATATTAAAATATTTCATAGTCTCGAGAATCCATTGTAAGACGATTAACCTACAAATTAAATTGGCTTGATTTTCGGCACAATTGGCTTAATGCGATTAAAGTTTCTTCTAATTCAAGGTGGATAAATTAAATCCCTTCTTTGTATGTAAGTTTAACTTATTACCCCTACTTCTTAAATATATGCATAGGCATTTAAAAAAAACAACACTCATAACAGAGTATCAGATTGAAATCTACATGTGCCCTAGGCATGGGAATTATGAAGACTCCGACCATGACAACAGCACAGAAGACGATCGGGGAAGGGCAACAGGAACGACGTCGATCAGCGAGACGGGTAGAGGCGGACAAGCCTTAGCCTGGAAACTTCCGGGCAGTCGCGGTCGTGCGGAGCAACGGCGACAGCTCGAGCGTTAGGGGTCGCGGGTAGGGTCCGGGGAGAAGCGCAGGAGGACATATAGGGTGTTGGTCGAGAGGGAAGATTCAAAAGACTTTTTGGGCACTGAAAAGAGAAGGAGGCCGCTGGGTGGGAGGGAGGGTGGTACAAGTGCGACGAACTCTAGCCGGTTCAACCCCCTCGACGACTGTTTAACTTTCTCCCCTTGACGTAATGGGACGAACAACAGCAACTACGCAATTCGCCAAATGCATGCGAAGACGTTTGCTTTTGAGTCGAGCAGCGAAGAGATCGAGCGAGACAAATTTTACATCACAACAATGTGCCTATTTTTAAAAGCGAAGAGTAAAAATAGTCGAGGACTCATAATTCAGCGTAGTCTCGTGCATATGTTCTTGTCTATCGAATGTGTATCAAATTTGTCCGATCTATTCTTTGGCGCATACCAGTCTCCGTCCAAGTAACTTGCTCGCGTCCTCTTTATGTCTCTTTCTCTTCCCGTACATGTGTCACTTTAGTTCGCATGGATAGGCACAAAAGCGAGGCGGGAGTTATGTACAAACGATGAAAGTACGTGGGGACCAAAGTTGAGTACTAACCTTCAAAACCTGGCTTCTGCGAAAGCTGAGCTCATCTTCAGCAGTTGCGGTGAAGTCGTGTTTGGCGATTGCTTCCATTCTTTCTCTGCTGGCTGGGACTCGCTATATTGCAGTGATCCCCCTCCTCTTTTATTTGTAGGTTAGGTCGGGCTTCGCTTGACAAACAGCCGACAGCGTATCCTCGGGATAAGCAGCCAAGACCGGGCAGCTCTGGTTCCTCCCTCGCGGCGCTGTACTTTAAAGAACGGCGGGTGTCGAGGAGACGTAGACGGCAAGGGACGAGCACACGCGCGACGGCGACGTCTTCCACCGAGGACGGAGCGGTGGTGCCCCCTGTTCCTTAACCTATAACGCGACGATGAGAAGAGAAAAAAAGCACTCGTCCAGCTCGTTTTTTTCTCTTGTCTTTCTCTTGCGGAGCGAGTGACGCGTATGCGTAGAAACGACGCGATGTGATGTTTGGACCCAAACTACAGGTGCTCACTTCACTCTGATTTCTTTCCTGGCTCTCTTTCCTACACAAGAATATACCCTGGCTTTAAATAACTTCGTAGCTGTGGGCCTTTGTACTTGCGATTCGCGAGTCCTTCGTGGGTCCGACCACCCGCACGGCAGACACGTCGATGCACATATACGCACTTGTCTTCTTTTCCCTCTTACTCAACATATAAACACACACACAAACTTTCTCTCTCTCTCAATCTCTCTCTCTCTCTCTCTCTCTCTCTCTCTCTCTCTCTCTCTCTCTCTCTTTCGTCAAGTATTATTGGATGATGGCGATGAAGAAAGCCTTCGGATCCTGCACTGGTCAGATCCGCACACACAACCGATCTCCCCGGTAGATCTTTTTTATTTCAATCTATTGGAACTTCGATCGTACTTATTTTTCCTTCTGAAATGTTATGTCACCGCCGTAGAGCGCTTTTCCCGAATTTCTGGGGAACGCCTTGGAAAAGTGCGTCTACACTCGTATTCTGCAATTATCTTGCCTCTTCCTCGAGATCCTCCGAATGAGGACGCTGTACTCGATAATTCACCCCGGAAAAACCAAGCGATGCACTACCAATGGATTTTATTATTATGCGCACTCGCAACCAGAGTCCATCTTCCTTCTTATCAGCCGTTACACTTTGGATAAACTCTCGAGCTCCGCTGCTCAACACCGTCGTGTTCTCTCTTGTGCCTTTGCTCTCGGTTTTTCCACCCCCACTACATTCGACTACTAGCGTGTGGCCACCAACATAACATACACCCACCATTCCAAAATATGACGTCGATTACGTACGGTGACGTCTATTGACGTATATTAGACCTAGGAACGTAATAAATACGACCGTCGTAGTTCTCGTCCACTCCTCTTCTTTCTCTCGCTCTAGCCAACTATATTTGTCCACCCCCTCCAGCCGATCACTCCTCCAGTTCATCGTTCCATCTATTTCCCTACCGTTCTCACCTTTCTCCTAGAATATGCGTTATGTGACTGTCAGCGATGCTCGGCAAGATGTTTCTCCGAGGCATTCGAGAATTGTGCTTTATTTACATTTTTTCTTCTTCCTTCTCCTTCTCTACCTGCTCCACCCCTTCCTCTGCCTTCCCGAGCTCCACGAACTCCTCGAAATCCTCCCTGCTTACCTAACCGAAGACGGAAAATACATTCGATTGTTCTACTAATTGCACACGCGTAATTATACTCAATTTATAGAACGACCATGAATAGCGTCGAAGAGCTCGTAGATAAACAAACTCTATCCTACTTCGTAAAATATATTCTTCTCATTTTGCATTTGCAAAAGCGCTCTCGCTGCGTGCCTTAAGTTCTTATCCTGCCTCGCGCGACCGAAGGCATCGAAAACCATAACACCTCCATTTTACGGGTAGCTCGCAGGGAGCTGAATATCGATTATCGATTTTTTGGATCCATGGGTGCATCGATCAGCCAGTCCTTCTTTAGACGGCCTCGTTTCAGGCCTCCTTGCATAAAAGGAGTCGAAAGCGGGGTAACACAATAAATCTTGAAATTTTCGAGTATAACCGCCTAAACGTCCGAACTCGAGGTTTCCAAAGCAGAGCTAGCGCATGCGTAATAGTTTGATGGATCAACACTCCACGGCAGGTTCGTGACGAGTTTTAAGCCCCCTCGCGTGTGCATACGTGAGCCCGTCGTGTGAGCCCGTGCGTGCGCACATGTATACCCATTTCCCCTGGTTGACGAAGGGTGAGAGGCAGAATATTCCTCTGCCTTTGTGTGCGTTGCGTACGTGATGTACACTCTTTTATTCTGCAACGCTGTCGTCGTTGCTTTTATTTGAATTTGGATTACTTTTTTTATTATAATAAGGCAACCAAAGTCCATAATAAATAGATTGGCCGACGAACTTCTGCCTTTTTTTCTTCTTCCTTTAGTCATCACCTTTAACGGGAGTCATCCTTTTACATTTTTGAATTTTTCTATTCCAGCGCGACTGTAAATGGATGAATCTTCCTGTAAGATATGCTAGCTAGTTATTTTCTGACGCAAAACCATTCCCGTATAAAGGACGGAAATATTGCTTTATATTACTTAATAGCAGAATCTTCATCCAAAAAACGACTCGAGGTTTTTCCGACTTTCATAGGCATTTGTTGTGCTGATAGAATACCTTCATGATTTTTTATCAACCAATATAATGTTTTATTTATTAAAATTATTTTTATGTTAAAACATATTACGTACAATAATATAAATCTTTCAACAAAATTTTTGTTTGTTGTCTGTATAAAAGCATGCTGATAAATAATGTTCCACATACAGATACAAAGACAATTTTTTGTTTTAATATACACGATGAATCAGTATATATTTTATGTAGTACAAATTAATGTTCTGTTAAATGATAACTTTTTTATTAGACAATTTGTATAAGTATCATGATATCTAGTAAAAGTTCAAATATTTTTATTCTCAACTTAAAAATGATTCATTCAATTCTGTTTTTACGTTTGTATAGTACGTAAAAGCAATATAGTGTTTTAAAAAGATAATAGCAATAATCATTTATAAAATAATATATTAATGAATACATGAGTAGAAGGGGTTCCTCTTTTATAAAAATAAAAATTAACAAAATGTGCAACTAACTATTCAATTGCTCTCACCTATAGGTTATTTCATAAACAGATGTATTTAAATGTTTCACTATTAACTAAAATCGATTTATCATTCAACTCATTCATTCTTCAATAATTATCTAATTCAGATTCAATGTATAATATTTGTTAATCCGGATCATACACTTCTCGTAGAGCACCCATAATTTTAATTGTACTGTATTATTGTACGGTTTACTAAAATCACATCGTTGATCAAAGTTTTATGGAGAAAAGAGAATCATTCATCCATAGATTACAAAATCTGTTGCATATTCAATGTTTGTATATTATCGTAAGCCTCCGCTCGAGCAATTTATCTCATTGCAATAATTCCACGGGATTTGGCAAAAAATGAATATTTAACTAAAATATTTAACTTAAATTACTATATGACAACATTTATAAAAAAAAATTAATAAAAAATGCTTGCTAATATAATATGGATAAAAGATCGTCTATTCATACACTATTCGCAATGCATCTAACATATACTGCTATATGTCGTTGAAATACAATATAATAATACGAAGGTAATGAGCCGAGACCGACTGAATATTGCATTGTCTCGTTGCGCAGTTTCAGAGAAAAACGGTGAAACAATCGATCACAAATCCGCGTCTTCCGTTTTCTTCATTTTACCCAATGGTAAAAGAATGAAGCCTGATTGTACGCAAGATATTTTAGAAAAAAATGATTGCAAGCTTTTATGCTATCGGCTGGTGGTCAAATCATCAATGATGAATGGTATTTTTAAAGGCTGGCAGGGCGGAAAAAAAGAGATGTTTTCTTGAAATTTCGAGGCTCATTGTATGAGGGAGCAAAAATTTTTCAGCTCACTGATTTCAGTATTCTTTTTTTATTTTAATATAAATAACTGAAGATCTTGACGATCATAAGCTTTTTTGGGTATCTATTGATTATCATAAATAGGTATTTTTCAACCAAGCTAATGACAGACTTAATCTCATAGTGATGTACAAAAGTAAATTCAAAGTAATACCTACATCACTCTGGTTTGATCTCAGATTCTTCCGAATGACTGAATACGACACTTGAATATAGAACAAGAAAATTCAAGAATATATTTTAGGATTCTCTCTTATAATGCAAAACTAATGTAATTTATATATTAAATTCATAAAAGATTCTTCCGTTAGGTAAGAATCAACATATTTTTAATCAACGAACAATCAACGAACAATGTTTTGTAAGATTTATTAATTAATGCTTATTTTTATGATGCAATCATGTAGATCTTACAAACATCGTTTAAAATCATTCGGCGCCTTTAGAATTGAATAACTTTAAATTGGTGGATATATTTACATAATTAGTTTAATATGTTTTCCTAATCATCTTGTATAATTTATGTGCAACCGTACAATGATATCTGCCACCTTGTATTTGCAAGTTGGACTTATTGGTTGTTGGACTTATGTATAATCGCCTATAATTTTTATTAATAATAAAATAATAGATTTTATAATTCAAAGCCATCAAAAGTAAGACTTCCAGAGATGCACTATAAATTGAGCAAAAATATTAAGAAAATGTAAACGAAGAAAAAGTAATTTCACTATTTTCTAGTTCTTTTTTAGACAATTACAAATGATTTACATAACTGTTAATATTGCACAATCCTTAAGAATGCTTAAATCGACAGAGAATCGTAACGTAACATACTATTAATTATTTGTCAAATAATTCTAATTTACTGCATTAATGCAGTGAAAGCAGACAGAAATAATAGTTCATATGCGGGGAAGTTATTTAAAAGGGAATTTGCTTAGTGTGGAATTGGGCCAGCCTTACTTCATTTGTGGATTCATAAGGTATCACTTCTCGTTCTACTCTTATTTTCACAATGCAAACATATGAGCTTAACCCCCGTTCATTTGGGTGGCGTTTGTGAATCACTGGAGTTCGGAGTGAAATCGCGCGTGACATTGTTTATTCAGATTGAGCACGGCGTAGCCTCGACTGCGCTCTAATTTTTCAAAAGCTTGTTGAATCATTGATATTTTCTACTTGCGGAAACTCTTACGATTTCATAAATAATTGTGGATAAATTTCAGTTTCATAATCATGCATTTTTTTACTCGATATACAAATACGCTACTAATATAATATGTACATCGGGAGAATCTTTCACATTATTATTTCTTTTTTCGATAATATGATTTTACTCTTGACATTTAATTGCAATATTCCTTCGATCGAATGCGAGTAAAAAGGGATGAAAAATCTATGACAAACTACAAATTGAAAGGAATATGCCTCTCATGCGATCTTATTTCCTGTATCTCAGATTTACGAACTGACCAATCGCTTGCTTCCAATAATTATTTGGGATTGTTCGAAGAAAATGCAAATAAAAATGTAGGCAATTGATTTGAACTCGCCTTTACGTTTAATAATACACATTGTAACAAATAAAAAATTAGTCGTGAATCATAGTCATATGGCTAGATTTCTTCGAACAATATTTTAGTTAATGAGGTACTCACTAAAAGCGCTATAATTTAATTTTAAAAATTCAAATAAGATTTTTTTTTATTATACAAAAATTAACAAATTTTAAAAGTCTCAAATGGAATATACAATTTTTTAAAAAATACGTTTCAGCACTTAACCTTAGGTATACATATTTGTATTATGGCTAATACATAGAAATTTTTTTAAACTATTCTTAAACAGTAATTTTTTAATTTAAGTCCAATGATCTTTTTATAAAAAGTAGGTTGGTATTGATTTTAAAAGTAAGTTACAGTGTTAATTTAATCAATGGAAGTAGGCTTTTTGTGAAATTAAGGATGTATATTAAGCTTTTGCAATAGACAAAAATATAAACTACTCTTAAACAATGAAAATATTTACCTCAGATACATCTAAATGTTCATGAAACTATCAATGTTGGATTTTATAACAAATTTTTTTATAAAAAATATTGTAAAATATTTATTATTTAAACTTATTACACCAAAAGATTCTGATTTTTTGTATACAATTATGCTTTTTAATACGTTAAATAATAAAAATTTGCGAATTTTGTATTAACGTAAATTTAACTTAAAATAAAAATCGATATATACAATTGTACAAAAAAAAGACTGATTTGTTTTCTAATGTATTAAAGTTAAATACTTTAATAAATTTGTATAAATCATTGAATGTGATATACAATATCATTCGTTACAAAACTCTATCACTAAAATAACAGTAGCCAATTAGTTATTTGCACTGTAAAGGAATAAGTTTCTTGATGAGTATTTCTTTTTGTATATATAACTGAGTTTTTAATTCCTATAAGTTTTTAAGTTCAGTTTTTAGTATTTAATACAAAAAGTATCAGTTTGGTAAAAATTAATCAATACAATTTTGTTTATACATTATAAAATAACATATGTATGAATATTTTTTATTTAACTAAAAATATTATGAGTTTGAACAAAATCTTCGTAATTAAACTTCATTTTAAAATCTTTATTTTGAATTAGTGTTAAAAAATTAAAATTTTTTATAAAAATTGATTTTTCCAAGATTTTAATAATTTTATTTTCAAAAAATGTTATTATATTTTGTTAAATTCTTAAGTTTATACTTTATAATATAAATAATTAATTATATAAAAAAAAATTTACTATTATCTAGAAATAACCAAACATATTAAATATAAAACAAGAAGTTTTTCATATTTATTGCAGTATCAAATATTGTAAATTTTCAAATTTTTTATTTTAATTTCATGCATGAACATAGGTTCGTAAAAAGTAGAAAACTTGACAGTTAAGTATAAAAAATACAAAATGTAGTAAATAAATAAATTTTAATTGAAAGAATCAATTTTTATATATATATGTGTGTGTGTGTATGTGTGCATGTACAATGATATTATTTAAATTCAGAGTCTTATATTACAGTTATTTTAATAATATAAAATTGTTCGAAAATAGTACAATGGCATTTGAAAAATTGATTTTATTTCTATATAATTTCTTTATTTACTTGAAAAAAGTTGGCTTTTATAATAAATGTATGCTATACTTTTAATATTGTTTTTTTAATACATTTTAATTAATTAAATATTCTTACGTTTCGAATTTTATAAAAACATACTAGATAATAATTTTATATAAATTTTTGTTTGCTGAAATTTCCACTACATTATAATCCTAATAATCTATTTATTGTTAATTGCCAATTACAGTAACGGATAGAAATCAGTCACTTATTATTCATCAAATATTATTGTATCTGTAATGTATTTATTCAAATAGTATTATTTTTAATACTTTTTATATAGGAGAAATGTTTTTTTATCAATAGAATAAAAGAAGCTAATATTAATAATTTTTTTAGTTCAATTATATTTTAATTAACTTGTTTGCTAATTACCAACGTCTCGTTTAAACATTTATGAAACTTTACATGCTAATAAGTTTGAAAAATTGTACTAAAATGATCATCCGGGTGAAACTCAGAAAGTTAAGAGACCGTTAACATAATATATAGGAATGGTATCAACACGAAGGTATTGAGTGCACCGCAAACATCTTTCTATTAAAGATCATTATAATAATGAAATTCTACTTCATTAACAAAAGTTTAACTAGTAAATTAGACACATAAATGGCTTTAATTTATACTCATAAACATACCATTAAATATACTTTACATTCAATTTAGAACGCAGCCCATTACCGAATCCATTTCTATTACATCTTTTTCATTGCTAAACAAAATCTTACTTTGCTCACGCATGTTATTCAAGTATCCATATTAATGACCATGTGTGTTTATCTTAAAAAATACGTTTTGTTAAAATCAGCGTTTAACCACTGTTTCTAAGGATTAAAAACTACTAAATTCTAAATTAGAAAGGACGATCACCAGCGAACATGCGTTAGATGTTTGTCTAGTATATGAACTAGTTTTACTTGCAATAAATTAAAATAAGTATCTAGGTAAACTAAGTACAAATAAATTATACTTCCAAGCGATGACTGTAGTATTATTGTAGTGATTTGAAAATAAATTCGTTTTACAATAAAATGTAAAAACGAATTAAAAACATTTATTGCTCATCCAAAGCTTTTGTAAAACAATATGCTCGTACAGATACAATTTTCATACCTTTACGAATATATTTAAACTAATGAAGTAATACAGTTTTTTTAGTAGTTAAAAATAATGCTTTTGATGCATCTACTACATTTATGTGAAAATGAAAACGTAACACAGGATCTCGTAATAAAAAATGAGATATAAATCACCAAAAATCTCACCATCGTGAATGTTTCAAAAATATAATTACATAACATCTTAACCAATATAAATTATGATGTTTCATTCATTCTGTCAAATTTCTTTGTGCATAAAAATACTTCCAAGTATCGTATAAATAAAAATTACCCGTATAAATAAAAAATACAGGAGAATTTTTTCAATTTGCACAAGATTTACGTGATCGTATGAATACAAATGGTTCTTTAATTTCCTCATTATCTCTCCAATACAATTAATTACGGGGGTCCGTCGTTACTCTGACATCTAGATTCACGCACTCATTACTGTACTTACGTGCATTATCCATTAGCGTATATTATGAACAATACTTTTTCTTGCGAATTATTAAACCGCCATTGTTTCCTTTTACTTTTAAAACCAGACATTGATTGAACAACAGCTTTTTTTTAATTATCACATAATTCGATTTTAAACGCAATTTCGTTATCGTTTTGTTTAACTTATTACATATACAAAATATATCATGTGAAATTTTCACTATATAAAGTAAGTGTTTAAGAGGCTCTGATAATTCATCAACGTATTCATTTAATTACTCGATACTCCATGAATGTATTTTAATTATAACGAAGAGTCACAGTATTTAAATAAAGCAGCTTATTAAAGTGCTCTGTTAAATTATATAAAACATTTGAAAAAGAACGATAAAATTCAAGTACATTGAATGCAAAAAAGTTAATGATTGTATGTTATTTAAATTCTTCAGCCATTAACACAATTGTTTTTACTGTTTTGTGCATTTTCACAAAAAAAGGAATCCCTTCACAATAAGATGATAATCATTCTCGGTAAGCAATGACCTCAATCATGTGTAAGAGCTTTATTACCGTCTTTCCACCTAATTTTCAATAAATTGCTAGTAATTGTTGGTCTGACCTCTTACTAATATTATGGCCAAGTACAATGTTCGATCCATTATGTGCATTGACGTGCGATTGGATTTCACAAGCTTAGACAACTTAAAAACTCTCCAGTTTGAAAAAGCTAGTATTCTGTTTATAATTATACAATTTTTTTTGTATATTAGAAGAAAAATTCACTTTTTAATAGTACCTTATTTACTAATAAAAATCATCATTTAAATATTTGATTGAAGCCGGAAAGGAGGATCAAAATAAACCTAGTGTTGTATAAACATGTAAATGTACGTAAAAAACATGATACAGATGGCAAGCCTAATGAAAAAAAAATTTTAATTTCTGTAGAAAAAGCTACAATACACTCGAACCTTTACGTTTTTAGGAGATAGGATTCGTCATGTAAAATTACGCTTAAACTGAGAATTTATAGTTTAAGTCTACAGGAACCTACGAACGATCTTTTCACCTAAGTTATTCTTTTCAAGTCTCTAGAAAATTTGAAGATAATACTCGATCACCACACATCTTACTTGAAATCCTGAACTCTTTTTTTCTGAATTTTATAAAAAGACTCGAGCATATTAAAGAAGAAAAATTTTAATAATTAACCAAAACAAATGATGATAGATTCTTTATTTTTATTGATAAAAAAAAAAAAAATCAATATTTGTGATTAAAAATTATAATGCCTTTTTCTAATTTAACGCTTTCACGTTTCGGCTATATTGACAGTTAGATCGTATGTTATAAAAATTAAAGATGAAATAAACTAAATCAACCGGAGTGTTCGAAATCAATTAAGTCATACTATTTTGTTTCGAGCATTGTTAGAAATGAAAGTAAATCTTAGTCAAATATTCCATTGATTTGATGAATGTAATTATTGGTTGCCTGAAAATATACAGATTTTATCCGATTTTAACGCGTCATTTATAAGAAATAACCTTTCACAACAATAGCAGACTGGTTGCGGAAGTCACACAGTAAAATGTCGATAAAATTTTTTGAAAGCCAGGAAATATTATTCTCGTTCACATACATTACATACGACAAGTGTTGCTTATTATTTCGATTCTACTACAAACAATAATTTCGTGAATTCAGAAATAAAAAGATTTTTTTAGGAAATGCACTCTAAATGAATATACATCAAAATAGTGTTTATTCTGATAAATAATTAAGTATATCATTTATTGGATGAACTCGATATTACCAAAAACAATTCATCACTTCGCAGTCTCTTTCATTATCGTATAAATTGCTTCTTACCTGAGAAAAGATATTTAATTAGAAAAATATTAAATTTATTCTATTAGTATATTTAAAAAAGTAATTCCTCTTAAAGAAACATTAGAAGAACTTATTTACAAAGTCGAATTTAATATAGTTTAAGTCTATTTTCATGGCATTTAAACAAGAGAACCCTTACACATTTCGAAAGACACTTGCTTAAGTAGTAATAATATTAAGTGGTTCGTAACAACGCAAGTAACTTAACTAGTTATTGCTAGTTATATAAATCTGAAGACATTACTCAACGCTGATTCTCTTTAACCGAAGGATCTTTTTAATCAGTCTAGTCAATTAGTTTTATTTTGATCCAGTAAATTTTATCTGTAAAAATTAATTTATTAAAAAAAAAAGATTTAACAGCTGTACGTTAAAAACATTACATACAAATAGATATTCGTATAGTTTTCTGCTTCGAAAATTGTTGTTTCGATTTTAGTGATTATTATCATAATTATAATTATAAGTTTATACTCACTAAAAATGCTTCGTATTTTTGCTTCGTAAATTTCTGATCTGCGTAGAATTTTATTCGTAAATATTTAAAGTTGAATATATTAAAAATTATTGTTATAAAAACTCTAATAAAAAAAAAATTATTGCCAACATAACTGTCTATATTTCAAACTTCTATCATTAAAAAATTCTTGTAATGTGTTTTTATTTTTTTCATTTACTTAGGATTTTAATTAAAAATATGAATACATTTAGAAGATTGTAATTATGTAAACCCTCCATTGTCTGTTAATTTTAAGCACTTCTAAAAGCACCATCTACCTATGTAATCGATGAGCGAACTTATCGATTCTCGTATAAGGCCAACTTCGAGTTTTTCTTGAATTTAAAATATCGAGAACGGGATGAATATTAAATTATGGTCTTCTATAGCCCGCTTAACTAAACTTCCTACATTTTCACAACCTCTAATTCACAATTCATCATAATTCATTAAAGCTTGGACAAATCGGATTATTCACACTATCGATTCTTTTATCATCTTTTATCTTGTCTTCTTTCACCTTTCATCTTTTATCATCACTATCATCTTTTATCTTGTCTCCTCATAAAGATAAACAAAATTAAAAAGTCTATATATACATACATAAATATAGATATACTAAAAAAATCATGTTTAATGATTTTGAAAGGGAGTGGGGATGATCAGGGAAAAAATCGCGATAGACTATTATTAAGCTAATGACCTAATTTTTGAGTATAAGGATATTTTGCTGGTTGAGGGAAAAGGGGAATAATCGTTTAATATTTATACTTATGAAATTGTTATTGAAAGAGTGATACTATCTCTTAATATTGTGATAAAATGAGACAAATGAACAATGTTTCATAATGGGTAATGACAGTTTTTTAAGGTAGTAATTTTGCATAGACAAAATTCATGTCTATTTTATCAATTAATACTTCGCTCGTTCTTAGAAAACTAAGGTGATGAATTTACATTTTGTCACTTTTTGTGGAATATAACAATTTTCAGTGTCCAGCAATCATTGCATTTATAATTTTAATTATAAGTTATAATAAAAATAGAAATATGTTTTAAGTAAATAATAATAGTTGGCAATGATAAAAGTACACTATAGAAAAATTAAGTTTCGTAGTAATTTATTGTCTGCTTTAAAATAAATACAAAACATAAAGTTACGGTGAAAAATCATCGATTTATAGAATTCAGTTCTCGACTTTAGCTTTTATGTCAAACACGATGACGTTACGTGAAATTGAGTATTCAAGTTGAATGTCGTTCAGAATCTCCAAATAAATATAAATGTTTTACTGTAAATTTAAATACAACTCAGGTTAAAAACTGTGGAGTGTCACAAATATTTCACATAGCTAATCAAAATTTTATCTCCATAATTAATTTGTTTGAGTTGCATGAATTGAACTAACATATTAAAATTACATTCTAAAAAGACAAAAATTTTGTTAATCCGCACAGTCTTTTGACATGACTTATTAAGGGATTCACTTATGCTGACAACAAAAACTGAGAGCATGAACAAAAACTGAGACCGATGAGACAGCGAGTGATTATTTTACTCACAGGATCCATTATCTACATATATATGCATGTAAGACATTGTGACGGCCTTTGGAAAAAATTCGAATCTCATTTTTGCTGTGCAACATATTCACGCATAAGCATTCATGCATATTCAATATGTACAAAGTCATGATAAAAATTTTAAAATCATTATCGCGATGAATATAGTTTTTCATTCTAGGTTTTGAAGCGATTAAAGTTTTCCTTTTGCAGAATGCACGTTTTCTATGAATGAGGCACGACGTCATTTGATATTTATGTTCTTTCATTGCATAGCTAAAATAAAATATTTAGCTATTTTATTGTATCGTAAAAATGAGTTTTTAGTCTCATGACTTAATTATAGGAGAAACTAATTAATCTATAAACAGAAAAAAGACTAAAAAATATTAACGTAATATTGGATTTTAGTGTTTAATATAATATGTACTTTGAATAATGCAATTATAACTACATTTTAGACGTATTTCTCATATCTTTTATATATTACGCAGTACAAGGATGATCGTATAGATAACACTTAATTCTGCGGAAATCATTATCATCATCAATAGAATAAGACGTTACATAACAATTGAATCAATTTTTTTGTGTAAATATTTTAAAATGGCAACCTTTTTCGAAAAATTGTAATTTAATTTCCAAAAATATAAAATTTTATATGGTATTTATATATTAATTTAAATAGTGTTTTTTAATACAAGAAATCAAGTTTGGAATCAAGAATTACTTAACAATATTTAATAACCATAATTTTCAAAAATATATTTATCCTCATACAATTAATTATGATAAGTTTCTTCGTTTATATATTTGGTAATAACATTTTTTCTTATATTATAAAGCAAATAATATAGTTATATGTTACTATGTATTATGTAATATTGATAGCAGTAATTATTGTAAAAAATATACCTAAAACATTTTAAATAATTTACGTTATCTACTTTAGCTATTCTTTTTATTGATTTATAATTTTACAGCTATTATTTGCAAATATTAGAGTCCTACTTCTAATCCCAGTATATACGAAATCTTTGTGCCAAAATTTTTTAAGGATTTACATAATTTCTTCGTGTGTAAATTCTCAGAGTAATGCATCTATGTACTTATTTTCACATTAAAAGAAATCACAGCATTTTGAGTCCTTTCGTACCATTAGAGCACAAAAGCAGTGTAACATTTCTAGAAATATTGTGTTTTTATTTTATAAATGTAGTCTTTTATAGTGTTTTTTGTCTTGTTGCATTTTTTTAAATTTGGACCTCTAAAATTCAGAGACAGTGCTTGACTCATTTTTACGATAGCGACTATTTGAGGGTTTTATTTATGTATCGTATATAAATTATTGTGTGGGTGATACGTTAAAAACTTACTTTTCAAAGATACAATTTTCAAATAAAGTAGGTGATAAACACGGATTATATAAGGAAGAGTATGTTAAATTATTTTTTTATTAATTTTTTTAGATACTACTCCTTAAGATTTAAAAGATTTTTATAATTTCCGATATTCCTGACCAATAACTTGGTTATTAAGACTTAATTTCTACGAAGTTGATTAAATAATATACCTTTGTTTAATTAAAAAAACTAATTTTTAAGCAAATAATGCTATGTATACGAATAGTCATTTGTATTTTAAATTAAAGGGATTAAAATAAAGCTCTTAGTTTCAAGTGGTTAATCTCTTGTGCAATAAGTTTTAATTCGCAGATTATTACAACGAAATTAAATTAAAATAAAATAAACAAATAATATTGTTTACAAAAATTATTATATTAATACACACTCAAATAGGGAAATTAGATATAGCAAATGTGTTTTTATTTGTTCCTAAATTTTATTTAATAAAAAAAACTTGACTGTACAACATTAGGAAATAAATATATCGCAACATCGCATTCTTTATATCACTTATTGTATAACAATGTGAACTTATATTAAAATGAACAAAATTTATCTATACGAGGGAGCAAATGTAAATAATAAATGCATGTTTTGATAAAATTCGTAGTTTTTCTTTTAAACGTACCAATTTGAAGCACTTTGAAAGTGCAAAAAAAAGAGAATTTTCTTTTAAGCCACAAAATTGAATCGACGCCAATGAAGCACTGTGGAAAATAATATTATTGAAACTTTTTTCTATCGTATAAACGCAACAAAGAATAATAAATACTTAGCTTAAAAGTACGAACGTCTTCTGTTAAGAGAATAGCTCTTTTTCTAGAAGCAAAACATTCAAAAGACTTTTTGTCTGGCTCCTCGATGCTCGAGTTCAACGCTCATTCTCGAATGTTTATTGAGCTGGGGCACCGAGTAAATTTGGATATTCGAGGCAGTAGAGCAAGTTGAAGAAAAAGAAAGATAAAGAGTTCGCAATTAAATTGACGAGAAATCTAGTGGGTTGTCTAAGAAATCGAGTCCCGACGATATCCAAACCGATTCACAGCAGCAAAAGGAGTACTGAGGAGCGGTTTGGCTCGAAACATCAGAATAATAAAACCTTTCGAGCCGACTCAGGCAGCGAAGCTCGTCATAGCTTGTCCCCATTATTTCGGATTTATCCGACGGACTCCGACGGTAAGTTTGCCAATTGTCGCGGACCCCGACCATCCGGTGGCGCCATCCCTTTCAGCCTCGGCCGATAACGCAGCAGCCCTCCATCGAGCGACTGTCGTGCGGGGGAGGAGGGGCGTGGCTGTAACAGGTGTTCGTTAGCCGACCGCGGGCCAGATTCACAGGTGGCCCTCAGGGCTACGGGAGACACGCGGTCGGAAGCTCGGCATCACGTCCCGCGCCCCTCGAGCGAGCGCCTGAAGGCCAAGCGACAGCGAGTCGATTCGGGAGAAGTCCGCGGCGCCACCGACAACCAGCAGCTGGGATTTAAAGGGCGAGGTCTTGGGGAACGTATGCGTATTTGGCGGCCCTGAGTGGCCCAAATTCACCAGCCTCCTTTTGTGCCAGCCCACGCACATAAATCGGAGCTTCTGAGGTTAAGCGTCGATCGGAGACGAGCTTTGACCCCGACAATCGATAACTGACTTGGGCAACCCCGAGGTCACATGGCTTTATAAGTAGTTCGCAGTTCATTAACCCCCGAGGCCCTTCTTATTTAACGTGTAAAATTATTCGGTGCTCGACGGACGCGACCCTACATTTTCATAGGTATCGAAGACGATACCATTCCTAGAGCTTCAGTGTTAAGTTTTGCCGGTGGCCATTCGAATACATGGCTGAACGTCGATTCTTTAGTTATGCTCGTTTAACGATACACTATTGACAATGAACTGTTGGTTGTAATAAAAATATCAAACACTTCAAAAAATTATTGCGTTTTGTTTATAAATATATTATAAGATTAGTGACTTACAATTCCATAGACCATAATTATGAATTGAAATTCAAGTATTTGTAATGCTTAATTGGTCTCAAGAATCTTTATATTGAAATTGAATATCTGTCGTAATGAG
Organism: Kradibia gibbosae; assembly: GCA_018907135.1. Lineage (NCBI taxonomy): Eukaryota > Metazoa > Arthropoda > Insecta > Hymenoptera > Agaonidae > Kradibia > Kradibia gibbosae. The sequence goes on along the minus strand of JACCHX010000002.1, from coordinate 10,147,818 downwards.
GAATAATTTATTATTTCAAGCTTGAACCTCAATTTCATTGAATAATTACAACATTAAATACTATTTATATCCTGCCAAATATAAGTTGATATTTTGACACTTGACTCAAAATTAATTGTTAATCATTATGAAGCTTCTCAGTCAACAAAACTTTAATTATCTCAACCATTTACAAATGACATGTAAAATAACTATGACACGTATATAAGGTTAAATTGATTCCTTTCTCTTTGCATAAAAATTAAAGCTTAATACAATTAAAGAATTCAATGCAGATTGATAAATTGAACCTAAGCTATAACAAGAGTAACTATTTTGTAATTATAGCTTTAGACAGATACGATTGTAAATTTTTAAGATCTTGTCTAAACTTAACCCATGCTGAACAAAACTGTTGTTGAACGCATTGATATTTGTATGTTTTTTTATGCGATAAATAAATGAACTCATTGTTAACTCGATAACCATGTTAAACGAAATTTTTTTACACATAAAATATTAATTCTGTCATTAATTATTATTTTTACATCGTATAAACTAAATTATATTAAATTTCTTATTATCAAAATTTATTATAATATTATAGTATTTATATTTTGGCATATTATTTATTATTTAAACACAATAGCTCGTGTAAAGTTGACTTTTATTGAATTACGAATTACAATATCAACTTTTTTTTATAATGCAATTAATTGTATACTTTTTTTCTGTATCTACTATATTTATTTCATGGACACTGTGGACGATTACAGCAGTTAATGGCATTATGATATCGATATTCATGGTATTAATTGTTATATTTTCATTGAAATTGTGTAAATAACTTCCCAATATGTTTTGTTATTTTTAAAAATAATTAAAAAATATATAATACTAAAAAAAGACATTGATCGTAGATCTATCATTATATCAGATAAACAGCATTATACATATAAATTACGGAATAATGATTTAAGCATTCTTGTTAGTTGAAAAAAAGTAACACATGAAAACGAATTGTAGAAGCAGTTCACACGACTTTTCAAAATCAAAATGTCATGTCTAAACGTCTTCCACCAATTACAACCTGTCCTGCAATATTTACAACTTCAATCCGGTATATCTAATAATCAATTTCAAAATTCGCTAAATGTTGTTCGGCCCTCACAAACGCATACAAATATTAAAAGCTCATTCTTTTTTAAACATTTGCAATACATATTCACAAGAAAAACGTATTTCGCGGAAAAAAATACTGAGAACGAATTTTCTCTAATCAGAGTACACAGAAAAAGTAGCTTCTAAAAATAAATTTAATTTTGCGTTTTGTGCAATACAAGTATTTTTATGCAAAATAGAGACTATTTCCATAAATATGATCAATAGTGCTCATCCTCTGCCTGAATTCACTTTTTGACAAGTGCCGTGGATTGTGGTGTTGTTGCTTGTACAAATTTTATGACACCTAATATTTTTAGCAAGTACTAGATTTACTAAAATATTGTTTTTAATCTCAACATTTTTATTAAATACAACAAAAGCTCTAGAATTGAAAAGTACAATTAGAATATGAAGCTTTTCTGTTTTCTTTAATGCAAAAGTATTTTTCTTTACAGCATAATATTACGCTAACAAACTTTTCCAATTGGTATTTTACAATTCTTAAAAAAAACTATTAACGGCTCAAATATCGCACAAGAAGAATAAAATATAAATGCATTATACAAATACTTTACAAAATTTATTTTAAAATAAATACATTTAAAATAATATTTAAAAAATAGTATCACTAAATATAACATACTTATATTGAGTAATAAATGTTTAGTGTACTACAAAAACCTTATAATATTACATAAAATTCCAAAATAATCAATTTCCCCCATATATTTTAAGAATTGCAGCTCGATCTTATAATAAAAAAATTAATGAAATTAGAGGCCTTGAGTTGAAAAGTAGATAAATAAAATCAAAATTTAAATAATCAAATAAAGTTTTTCGAACAGAACAATATAATTGATAGTATTAAATATGAATCCACAATCAGTCGGGCACTCATTTTAACCTCGATATAAGGTTTATTTACGGAAACCATCATATTTCAAAAAAACTTATGCAACAATGAAAATTTTTATTTTTATGAAAATAGATGGTGGATTGTTATATTTTATTTCATTGAATGCAAATTTTATCATGTAAGAGGCAAATAGTGTTACCAAAAAACCCCGGTTTGCGGGGAAAGCCATATTTATAGCGTAGATACAGTAAACCGTGATGAGTCGCCCAGTAAAATGGTCAAAGAGTTAATTTTTTAAAAAAGGTAACTATCACACACCGATTTACAAATTAATGGTCTTTAAAAAAGCTATAAAACCTTTATAAACCTTAGATCGATCTAAAATTTATTAAAGTGAAACCACTATCACCAAAATACAAGTTATAATTTTCATAAATTAGAATGTTCTATAGAATATATATTAAGAGGAACATTCGTTACGCAACGCTGCTCTTCAAAGTAAGACTGAATTTCATTTCCTTTTTCACTAAATTTTTGGATTTTAATCAAACCGTTGTGAAGAACGTGATCATCCACATAAATTTCACTTTTTGATTCAGAACACTATTTAAGGTATTTATTAATAGCGTTTCTTTAAATATTAATGACCATCCAGCTAATTATAAAACCAAGTATTCATCTTTTTTTTATTACGTCTAAAATTGATAACATAATGTCGAGATTTATTAACTAAAAGTTCCTACCTATCTCAATAAAGTACTAATATTGTTAGATATCTACTAAAAGTTACGAGCTTACACTTCACTTTTTCATACGTTCCTGTACTCACTCACGAAAACTAGAAAAAATTGTGGCATAAATTCTTGAATTCCTGTATATAAACTAAGATACTTATACAGAAACTAGAAATATTTATTATAATATTTTTTTACAGCACGAGAAAAAATTTTTTCTCTCAAAATAATTTTTAAGTTATTATTTACATTACTATATATTCCAGCCTGTAAAGAAATTATATTATATCAAGAGCACGCTTATTTTTACTGAAATCGATATTTCTTAAGTTGAAGTACATCAAAAATTACTTTTATTTTATAGAAAGTGTGAAATAAATTTTTTTAAATAATTATAATTAATATAATTTAATATTATTCTACACGGGAGAAGAATTTGTTTAAAGAATGAAAAACTTAAGATTAAATTACATATTAAACTATTCTAACAAAAATAAAAGTAGTTCTTTCAATAAACAATCTAGTAAGTAAAAAAAAAGTATTTGAATAGTTAAAATTTTTTATTTTTATAAAGTACAAATATTCTAGTTTAATCAACGTATTTTAACAATGCCCACATCAATTAATGTTCACATAAACTATACGTAAGTAGATTTTTTTCGACGAGATTATGCCTTAAAGTTATGTAACTAGAATAAAATCTATAATGTCATTATAAATATAATAGTTAAAACAATTATATTATTTAATGAAAAATATTTTTATTTTTTGGTAAACAACAGCTGAAAAATTATTTTGAACGAACTAATTAGTTTTTTAACTAATGTAAAACGTATATTTATGTACCTTTCACAGAGAAAAAATAATAAATATGGAGAATTTACAATAACTTATATGTGACGAAAATATACGTAGATATTTTATATTCAAAAGAAATATTTAATAACAATTTACAGAAATTACATAAATTTATATCAATTATTTATACTTGACTTAATTAATTTCCTTATTTCTAATATCTTTGACTAACAACTTATTCAGTACAAAACAATCCTTCTCAAACAATATAAAACTTATAAGTAAATACACGAGCAGAAATAACAAGATTTTGTATTTAAATTTTTCGATAATGACAACTATTAGACAAAAATTTAGCTTTATCAATGATTGGAAACAATAGAGTTTTCTAAAGCAGACTTCTAAAAGAGATACCTGATTATTTTTAAATGTTAAATAAAATATATAATGATTACAAATAAATTAGAATCCATGTGCACATCTTCTTGAGATTATCTATTTAAAACATTTAATTAATTTTAATAAATCTTAAGTATTTACATCACATTTATAATAAAAACTTTTTTTTCATAATTTACAAGAAAATAAAGAAAATTGTTTTTGTTTTATTATTGTAACTTGGCATTTGTGAATTTTATTAAATTAATAAACTAATAACAAAAGACAATCATTTTATTAATAATATTTAAATTATAATTTTAAATTATAATTTTGAAAATATTTACCAATTTATCTGTAAAAATTAGTATATATAAACTTTTAATAAAGATATATATTAATTCAATTTATGAAACAATTCTAAGCTTGTACTAGAACTAATATAAATATTTTCATTAATTTTTTTATGAAAATCCTACTTCACAAGGGCACTAGTATATACATTACTATTATAAAAAAACATATGAATTGTACAATTCTAGTTTCTCTACATCACAAAAAATACTTTGTAGAATATTCAGCATTAAAATTTTTAATTAAATTAAATAAATCAGCATTAAAAAACAACAATTAGGCAATGCACAAAACAAAATTCTTTATAAATATTTTTTAAATTTGATTTAAAGTATAAGTAAACTAAAGATGATACAAAGTTTATTATAAAATACTGCTTATCCAAATATTCCTTTAAAAAATAATCGTTAATACTTAAATCGATAGACGACCAACCGCAAAAAAGCAGACCACAACTTCACTAAGTGTTTGAAAATACCAAATCAATAAAGTAGCACCGAAAATACAATTCTTTAAATGATTGTTATTATCTCAAGTATCAGGCGAATCTATTATTTAATATTTAATCGATTTGTTATAAATACTTACAATTAAATTTTTAAGAGAAGTGAAGATTAATGTTTATGTGAATACACTTTATGTATTGATATTTCGCTGCATATTTATGACGCACAATTTAAAAAAAGGTTGTCAGTTTAAATTCAAACCTGAACCGAATTTGTATTGTAGTTAGTTATCTGCTAAAATTAAATTTTTGTGTTTTCCTACAATATTTGATTTGACGATAAAATACTTTAACGCAGCATACTTTTTATTTTCTATATTACGAGACAACATAAATACTCTATAATTCGTAATATTCTTGATTTTTACTATTTTTAAAACAAGCTGGATTTATTTTCATACTTTTATTATGACTGTTGTATTACGACTGCTTATTATGCTCCTGATTATTTTATTCCACTCTTAAATTTAAAAAAAAATTTTAAATATTGAATTACTAAAAATTCTAAATTATTAAACGATTAGTAACAATTTATAAATTATTTTTAACAAATCTTTCAATATTTACGTAAATAATATTTGAGCATAAGATGAAAACTCAATACCTTGAAATCCCGTTTGTATTAGAAATTTATGGATAGAAATATCTATTAAGTTAAATTATAACATTCAAGTAATATTTTCATTAGCAAACACAATACGTTTTGTAATTAGAAATTTTTAACACTCTAAATATGTCTCAATTTTTAAAAATAACATAAATACAAGAGAGAATTATATATATATATATATATATATATATATATATATATATATATATTAAAATGGGCAACAATTATTATGTTTACAAGCAAGTAAACATTATTTTTATAACTAAACCATAATATTTAGTTAACTTCCATATCTAAAATTTTACATATTACACAGTTAGTTATTGACTGATTCCTATTCATAATTATACAATCATTGCCGTTATTTAAATAAAACATTCGTTTTTTTCTATGAGATTTTTATTTATTGAACCATCAATATTTGTCATTGAAAAGGTAGTAAGAAAAATATCAGCGATTACCTGAATGATCTTTATCTATAAAATTAATAAACATAAACGAATCTACAAAAAAAAAAAGCTAAAAATCTCAGGCATCAAGACGTAAAATATGTAAACTGGTAAGGCAACTCTATGTATCGAAATCAAATTTGCGATGCACAATAAATAAGCTCTACTTGTTGAATTCAGCCCTCTTATTTCTCCTTCTACTTAAAGGCAACAAGATTAATTATTAAGAGAATATATTTTTAATTAAAAATCTTTAGCATTTCAAAAATCTTTTAGGGAAAACATTTAATTATTTGACCTACTAGTTATAAGAGAAGTAATTATTCAAATTATATTTTATTTATCAATTTACAGAATTACGAAATTTAGATATAAAATATATGAAAAATATTATACGAAATTAATTACTAAACGATTGCGTTGGATAAAAAAATGATTACATACCATGCACATATTGAATAGAAATTATGAAATATAAGTTATTTTACTTTTTGAATAAAAAATAAAATTTTTATAATACACTTTAATTTATTTTCTTACCTATAAAAATAATTAAAAACTAATAAAGACAGTAATACAAAGGATAACACTATAAAATTTGTAATATAAAGATTAATACTATAAAAATAGTGGGTATATTGAAAAATAATTATTCGAAATAAATACTTTTGAATACCAACAACAAAATTAAATAATAATAATAATTTAAATAAAAAGTAACAAACCAAGTAAAAAAAGTTGGCTGTTATTTAATAAAAGAAATTTTTTCTTTAATATGTTATATTTTACGTCAAACACAAAACGAAAATAGCAAATATGTGCTTTCGATGAAATGAAGTTTTTAAAATTTGTTGATTATTTGATATTATTCCAAATTTCACGTACATTTAGAAAATATTGATAACACTACTATGGAAAATAAAATATAAATAATATAATTCACATATCAAAATAGGTACGAGTTAAGAAAAAATGAATCTCTGTTTTTAAAAGATAGATAGATACATAAATTTAAATTAATTACTGAATTTTTAGCCCTTACATCGTTACTTTTTGTTAAAATCTAGAAATCTGTGAAGTATATTAAGTTCTTTTTCTTTTTACATGCAATGATTTTCTCAATATTTTTCCAATCGTAAAAATAACTGTATCAAACAGCTCCTAATATTGATTTTTTTTAATTACAAAAGAGAATAAAAGCATTTTAAAAAGTAAATTTAATAATTTTAAGGATTTTGGTATGTTATTACTTATATTTGAATAATAGTAATAAAAAATTAATAACATTAGAACCAAATTACTATTTAGTAGTAATAGTACTGTTCAACACAGGGTTAGAATTAAACAAGAAACTATGTTTAATTAAAATCTTAATTTTTTATATAATCTACGAAGATAAATTTGATAGTTAAATGTATCTTTGTTGTAAATAAATTTTAAATAAATTATTTATAGGTGATTGTTTTTTAGTTTTAAACTTTTTAAACATTTTTTATGGTAATTTAGTACAAACCAATTTTTCGTAAAAAATATCTTATGAAAAATGCTTATTATAAATAATGTGATTCAATTATTAAAATAATTAAATTTTAAATCAAATTAAGAATACTTCTTAAATTAAAAAAAAAAGAAAAAAATCAATAAATACCTAATAAAATTATACACGTTCTATTTACTTAACATGACAACAAACTACAATGCATTATAAAAATTACAAACAGGATACAATTTTCTATTTTAACGAAATTGAACAAATATTTGAATTTTACTGTAAATACCTTATTTCGATACTAATAATAATTGAATAGTATAAATATGTGTTTAAAATTGTTGAAATAATTTAAACCATTATTTTAGTTAATTAATAAAATGTTAGTAGTAACCGTATTATTCGTAATTAAAAACCTTTAAAATTTGAAAATAGTTTTGAACGACGAAATTCTTTTTAAAAGCACTCTGGAAAATTAATGTAAAAAATGATAAATAATAAAAATTTTTAGTTAATTTCTAAATTGATTTATTTTTTAAACTCAGATCACTCTTCTTAAATATACTTTGAAATTAATCATCTAAAAAAAACGTAAATGAATAAGCATAAACGAGATTAAAATAGTTAATTGGATATAATGACAATAGGAAAGTCTAAATAAGAAAAATTCAAATTTTGTAGGATTTATTTTCACGAATAAAAAGTCTTATTCGTTGTACATAAAATTGTAGTATATAAATGAATCAAAGTATGCATTAATAACTATAATTGATTGTAATAAAAAAGAAGATTGTTTCCACCACTATCTAATTAAGTTCACGTAGATATAATTATCAAATAATTTTATAGAAATTCTTAAAAATGATTATGTATAAGATATATTTTATATACTTTAGTTTTGTTATTATGCATAATTTTTCCAGTAATGATTATTTAAAACCTTGTCTCTATGCCCTACTTTAATAAAATACTAGCCATTAAATTGTGAATAATGCTAAATCATGAGTCTCAATTCACAAAAATAATTTGCACTAACGAAATTAAATCACATAAAATGAGTTTCAAGCTCTCGTCACTAGACGTCTTTCAATGTTATAAGATAAAATAATCATTTTTTAAAAATTTTAAAACCTCAAGGTATAAATAGATTTTTTAATTCCAATATTCAGTAAATTACCGTTTTTTTATTGTATTGTTAAACGGCATTCTGAAAGCCTCTTTTTATTTTCAGGCACTCAATTATAATTGAAGCAGAAGATCCTTGTCCATGGACTGAAATTTACAGAGCTATTACATTTGTACATCAGATGCACGCCATATCTCGTCTGCTATTTCCGTTGGTTGCTTAAATATTTTGTCGATGCATTATTCATTATTCTTAATCAGTTGGCGGTACAGGAAATTCTTAGGCTCATAAGTCTACTTACTTTTTCACGGTAACATTTTAAAAATTTAGTTCCGCAGATTCTAAGCCTTTTGATGATTATTTAAAATTTTCAACTCGAATGTTGAATAAAATTTTTCTTTTTTAAAAATTTGGCATTTTACAGGGTTTGCATTCCACCAATTGAAGCATATTGTTCTTTTTTCTTTTTATGTATAATATAATAAATTTACAGATCACTTTAAAAAACAATTCGAGTTACATCAAGCTAAAATAAAAAAGAATAAATAAATAAAATGCTTGTTTTAGTTATTGGATATTAATTATACCTTTAAAAAAATTTTTTTATTTTCATTACCGTAAAATACCATAAAAACCGTATTTTTATAAACCGTAAAACATAAAATTTTTAATTGAACAAATATTAAAGTAAATAAAGACTATTTTTATAGAAATATTTTCATCTATTATTTATTATACTTACTTTTTTATACTTAACTTTTATCATAAACTTTTCTTATAAAAATACCATTTTAAATCCATGAATGTTTTACAAGATTAACAATTTTAATAGTCATATCTGACAAACACTGTTAAAAATTCATTATACAAATACTGCGAGTGCACACATACATACTCACATTTAAATATGTATAATTTGTATAGTATACTTTGTATACTATTATTAATATTGTAATTTTTTTATATACATAATCATAAAATTAACTATTAAGTATTAAATTTTTTTTTTAAATTAATTATATAAAATATATTTAAAAAATGTTTAAAAATGATCTATGTATGATCTATATATTATCTATATATAAATAAAATATTTTAATAAAATGTTTTTTTTTCATTCTCCACATTTTATTTTATTTAGTTCTTTTGATTTATTAATTATTATAAGAATTTGAAAATTCTTACAAACGGATAGTTGAAATTTATTAGGATAATACTTTTAAATACAGATTTTCAAATAAATGATAGGTCTAATCTAGTTCATATACGTATAGATCTTAAAAAATATATACGTTTCCAATAGATGTTTTTTATTAAATGATAACGATTCCAGAAAAAAAATAATATATTAGAATAGAAGTAAAAAATACATTTTGAAAAAATAATTAAATAATTTTGTATTAATAAAGCACATAAAATTCAGCAATAAATCTAAAACATTCTAGAAATTCAATTTTATATTAAATGATCCAATTTATTATAGAACGAATTTACTTCAGAAAATCAGTAGATATTTTTAATTATTTATTTCTCAAGTATTTCCATCGGCGATAATTCAAAGCTCTGTAATAATTTTCAATTAATTGCTCTACAGATTTATCAATAAACAATAAACATAAATAATAACGTATGTAGAACATTTATAACATCTATAACAGTCGGGATCTCTTTCTATTGTCTTTTGATAAAAAAAAATCGGTTAAAAATAAAGTAATGTTGCAAAAAATAGAGAAAAAAAGTTGATTTCTAGTGTGCAGTTGGTTAATCAGAGGGATGGAATAATTTACAACCAATTTTTTGGAATAAAACTCGTTATTATCTATACATTTTTATCACTCGCCTAACTCCGAAAAATTCTTGACCCATTTAGGAAAAACGAGAAAATAATAATTGTCATAAAAAGGGTTTGTATACAGACAATTCAACCTCATCGCAGTAATCGACCGGCTGTCGACATTTTCCCTCGTATTCACTTTCTCCTCTTCTACCTATCCCTTTACCTCAGTCACTCACTAGGTCTCTCTATCTCACTCTCTCTCTACCTCTGTATCTCTCTCTCTCTCTTTCTCTCTTTGTCTCTCTCTTTCTCTCTATTTCTCACGTGTCAGTGCAGCGTAGCACAAGGTATATAAAGCTTTTATATCGATTTTCCCGAGAAACGCGCGCTAGATTTTCCCCGCTTAGCTCGGGCTACTGTACTACCATTTCATTTAAAAATTTTAAACAAAAATATACGCGCATTTTACCTTTTTCTTTTTCATCATATAAGAATAGTTGTATGATAATAATTAAGCAAAAGTTCTCATTGCTGATTACTATATATTTTGTAACTCTAAGAACGATATATATAGGGAGTACGTTAGGCTTCCTACAGCTGTTTCCTAATAAATATAGCTTGGGTTTTAAATTTGCGTAAGTGTGATTCTTAATGCTGAATATAGGAAGTCCATCGCTCTATCGATTATTATATAATTATAGACGAATGTCACCGAGCGCATAATAAAGAAACCGATATATAATTGGCAGTTTCATCTAGTTGAGTAAGCGCAATTGTAGCTCTGTCTTTTCTTTCACTAAAGGCAATTATTCTGTCGGGTGCGTCCGCGAATTCCTTTGAACGTTAATAAAACCGAATTACATGTCGACAAAGATTTCGTTAAAAAATTCTGATTTATTAAAGTAGTTCCGCGCTGCTGCTTTAGAACCTCCGAACTCACTAACGAGCGGAAAATGAGGAACGACATTCGTATCTTCGAGAGCGGAGCCACGGGACGATGAGGTACTCACGTTATGCTGGAACTCAAGGGTACCATGAATTATTCAATGTTTGGGATTGCAATAGGATGAAGCTTTTTCGTACAAGACTTCGGGGTTATATAACTGGCCACTTTAATTCGATGCACGCCCTAACCCTTCGGTTAGAATGATTGGGGTAGTGCGATTACTTTTTACAGTAATATTTAATGTTATTTACGAAACAAACCCTACCCTACGTAATAATTTTGGTCTTTTTTAAATTTTATAATTTTAAAACTATTTTTAAAATATTTTTTATTCATATCCCTTAATTTGCAATAAACTTGTAAGCACTGAAATTAATTTATAAAAAAAGGTAATAAATACTCTAAACGATGTAACATTGATATATTTTTAGATTAATAAAGAAAATTACCAGTTTTTCTTTCTTCTTACGAGTCATTTCATTACCAAAAACCATAAATTGATTATACGTAATATTAATTGCAATCTTATTAGGATATAAAGATACCATATACAATATGATAATATGTTCTAGCAAATATTCAAATGGGTTGGTTATACAGTAATTATGCTAATGAGACCATAGCCTCGAAAGATCCGTGATTCCAACGACTGTTTGATGAAAGGTGACACAACACGCAGAAGAAATGCTATAAGGGATGCAATCAAACAATATATTTTAATGGCTTAAAAAAAATATTTTAAAATAAGTTTGTTAGATAACCAATTGCACTGTTAAAATTTTTATATTATTTTTATATTATTTTTATATTATTACCCTTTTATTCTTAGATATATTATCTGAAAACTATCAAAAATAACTTATATTATTAAATAAATATACGTGCACAAATTTGGTTCGTCATATAGAATTCGTCAAAATATATACTATATATATATATATATATATATATAATTTATACTATGTATACTATATATGTAACGGTATATCTACGAATGTTTTAAACAAAAACAATTATTACAAATATATTTTAAATTAAGATTTTAAGATAAACAGAATTTTTTATTTTATTCGAGTATTGGTTCATTTTTTTAAAAATACTCACATATTGTTATCTCTATTTCTAACCCCTGCTACTTCGTCGTTTTATATTATCCACATAGAACATAGCGACCAAAAATTGCACGTCCCGAAAAATGAAACTCTGCCAAGAGATAAGATTTCCGGTTTTGTACAGACAACTGTATTCTTTCTGTTACAATTCCCCCTTTTTTTCTTATATAGCACTGAAAATTTGGTGTAAATGATTTAAAGCACAAAATATAAATTTATTCGAATACAAAAATCAGTAGACTTGATAATTAAGGTTAAAAAACATAAAATTTATCTTGTTCTTGGGAAGTAAATATATATTAAAAAAACAAATAATAAATATATTAAACATATTTGATATGAAGTATTTCTCACAAAATAAAATTTAATTACCTAGTTGTTGAAACGTAATAATTTTAGAATAACGTTGAATACGAAAATAAAACATGCATTTTTTTTTAAGTATACTCTCGGAGTATACTTTTGTAATAAACATAAAAATAACCTCCATAGTAATTTGAATCTACAGTGCTTATTTTTATGGTTAAATAATTTTTTATTTCTATTAAAAAATAAAAAGATTCTCAAAATTAATTATCTACTACAAATGGGGATATTCAGCACAAGATATTCATCAGTACAAACCTTCTTCATGCCCGAAAAAGTTTTGAGATTAGATGGAAAAATTTAAAAATGAATTTTACTTTGCATCTTTTAAGATTAGTCAAAAATTTTAAAGTAATTAAAAGAAATCCAAAATTTTGAAAATAATATTTCTTTTCATTAGCATAATATATCAAGCCTTTAAACGTTTGTTATATATCACATTTTTGTTTCTAAATAACTTGACTAATTTAATATTTAGATTATAGAATATATAAAATATAATAAATGTTTAATACTATAGAATATTAAAGACAAAAAATATTTTAACTTTTTAAAATTAAAAATAATTCAGTCAAATCAAATTTATTATTAATAAGATTATTTTTAAACAAGGGTCGTCTTAGAATATCATATTTATTAATTAAAGTAGAGAAGATCAATATCAATTTTACTAATACTATTATTAAGAACATACATAAAGTATAAATCAGAAATCGTTTTACACATTAAAAAATATAAAGAAAAATTGTTTTATACTTATTTATTAAATTGACGGTAATCCAATTTTAAATTAAAAAAAAACACCATTATACATTTATATAAAAAATGGACCGTATTATCATGTTATATTGTCCATTTAGTAATTGATCTACTTTCTACTTTCTACATTACATTTCTTCTTTCGGTTGAATAAAGCGTCATAATTGATGAATATGCAAAGCGATAACTTTTATTTACTAAAGCATTAAACACACTAATATGTCGGGTATTTGAGCTTTTCACGTATAAGCGAGTAAAATTTATGAAGATGACTGAAAATTATAACTATTTAATGATGGGAATCTTAATTAATTATTAAATAATTTTTATGTGACTACATTAAATTTATTACATTTAAAATTAAATTTTATCATTCTAGTTTTGTTTTTCATTAGATCAGCGATTGACTGATGCATGAAAAACTTATGATGGTATTAATCAATTTAGAGTAAAAATAGAATAAAATCGAAAATCTACCTTGAGCAGGAAAGAATAGTTCTTTTCGACTGAACCATTCGTCTGTAAAAATAGTTGGACGTTCAATTTATATGTAGTGAGCTAGCTTTTCATTTATAAAATATCTATCAGTTCCAATAAAGCTTCCAAGTTGTACGCGTAATTTCCCCTCCATGCTATTCCATATTCGATCGCTTCGACGTGCGTGTGTTTTCTGTGTTTACCATTATGAATTTATAAATTGTGTTATCTTATCTGAAAGATTTCTTTGATATATTGTTTAAAGTACAAAAGTGCTACATATTATCCAAATTGATATTTCGATTAATTTACGACGCTATATGGATTAATTTGATCGATAAGAACGAATTTCCATTCATTCAAATACTTTAAAAGAACATGCATTTTTTATAAAAAGATCTTTAAAAACTTAATTAACACAACTAGATCACTTTTTAATTAAAATTTTGAACAAAAAAATACTGCTATATTTAATATGATTAAATTTATAATGAGGTTTTCTAAGTTGTTGATTTTAAAAGAAAAAATGTGAAATTGCTCATTTAGTTTGCTTATTATAAACTTCAAGTGCGGCGTCAGAAATATTTTTTTCCATCTTTACAATTCATGTATCTTCTAAAAGAAGTTTCTTATAGATTTGAAATACATTTTTAAATCCACAGCATTTCCACTACAGTTTAAAACTGCAATACGTTATTATAAATTGAATACTGAACCTATTAAATGTTAATTTTGAATTTCTTATTTCTAAAAAATATGGAATATCAATAAGCTACAGAAAAAATAGTTACATCTATTTTGATTTTCATTTCTATGCTATACAAGCAAAAAATCTTTGCTGCTGAAATAATTATTTAATAAAATAAATAGTAGTGAATGCACCAAACAAACAATGGTAGGATTATTATATTGAATATTGTGTTTTTAACCAAATTATACAGTGTTTGTGTGTACAAAACAATTGTGTAAGTAATTAGATCTAAAATATGCTATAAAGGCTTAATTCAGCATAACGTTACCAAAAATATAAAAAGTAGTTCAGTTATTTGTAATTTCTAACAATTGTAATAAAATTCTTATAATTAAACTTTTATTTTATTTTTAATTATAGAGATAAGTATGTCTAATAGGAAACCAATATTTAATATTAATTATATGAATTATAGAGAAACTTTAATTTTAAATTGAAATGCAATTAATATTATTTAATTGTTTAATATTACATTTTATTGTTTAATATGGCATGTTAATTGAAAAAAATTATAGATGTGTCTTTATTACTTTTCATCATTTATTAATATGATTTGTTAAAATTAAAATTTTTCATAATTTTTTTACAAAAAATATTAATAATCACATAAAAAGTGTTTGAATTATATAAATTAACTTATTATAATGTAAAAAAATTTAACAAAAATGTTTCTTCGTATAAAATTAATTCAATTATTATGAAAATGGAATAGTAAGTTTTATAATTATTAGTTTTATAAATTGATTATATATAATTTTATTATTTTATAATTATTAGTTTTATAAATTGATTATATATAATTTTATTATTTTATAATTATTATTATTTTTTAATTATATATAATAAATTTATATGTTAAACTAATTTTTTCAAAATAATATATCACATTCAAAGAAGAAAACTTATGGATGAGTCATATCCGAAGTTATATATCTGAAAAAAGCAAGCAAAGCTGGCGAATCTGAAAAAAATAAAAAAAACCGGCACATTTTGGAGATATATGTGATTCTGATACATTTGGTATTCTAGATTATAAAAATTTAGAACATGAAATTTTTCATAAAAATTAACATTAATTATTTACATATTTTATTGTTTTTAAAAAATATTCTTAAAACAAAAATATTTTATCTTTATTAAAATGCATTTTTTAAATTAAAATTTAAGTAAGTAAATAAAAAATGTATCAACTTTATTAAAATTTCTGATATACAAACATTGAATAGTAAAAAAGGAACGAATTTTAATTTTCTTGAATTGTTAATATTTACTTTACAAATTTCACACATCTAACTTGCATATTGAAATAAAATGTTTTGAAATATTGGTATGCATAAAATTTTTGCTACATAAATTAATAAAAATATAAGAATATATTTAAAAAGCAAGTATTTTTGCTTTATAAAATCATAAAATCAAATTAAAATAAAAAATTTATTATTAATTTAATATATATTTCATTTAATATATTACATGAGCTTAATTATACGCTGATGATTAAAAGGCATCCATTTAATATTTACATAACGACAAAAGAAGAAACTAAACTTAAATTTTTTTTAAATTAAAAACCTTTAAAAAATTATTTTTAATATCAATTCTATAACTGTATTTATAAGATAATTATTCTATAAAATGCAAATTTATATAAATTGCTTCATCTAAATTAATATTTTATATCAACAAGAAAGAATTTAGAAATAAAAAAGGAAGTTTTACCTTAAAAAATACTGATATATTAGTAGTTAGATTTATCACATTTATAAAATTTACTTTAAATTTAAAATATTTTAATTAAAAAAAATGAACTTTTTTAAAGTTTTATGAAAAATTTTTATTTTAAAAATTTACAAATAATTACAGCAACTATTAACAGATTTTTTTGTAAAATTCATGCATAAAATACTTTATAAAAAAAAATCGAAATAACTATTTACAAAGTTAATTGTTAATAAAAATTTTATTTACACCTTCAGTTGAAATTAATTATTATTAAGAAAGGATATGAAAAGAAATTTGATAATAATTATATAAAAGAAATAAAGAAAAAACTAAGATGCAATATTATTGAAATAATATTTTTCATGACCTGATTATATCATTCATGTTTCAACAAAAATTCTTAATAAATATAACTAATAAAAAATTTTAATTGATATAACAAAAAACTTTGAGATTTGATTTATACATTTCTATTTTACAAATTATTCTAAGTAACAATTTTTACGAAAATAGTTGTTATTTAATATAATTTTAAAGAGTTTACATTTAAAGGAAATATCTTGCCAAAATAATAATTACATTTTTTTAATTAATATTTAATATTATTAATGTATAATATAAGCACAGTGAAATAGTGAATTATTACTTTACACATTGAACCACAATTAAATAATGCCTACATAATAATTGCATAATTTTTTCACTTTAATATCTTTCAAAGATTTTGTAATAATAATATATTTTGTAAAAATAATTATATTATATGTTGTAACAGAATTTACCATTCTATCATAAAAAAAAAAATTTTTGGAAAAATCAAAAACAAATAATGTTTTTTACTCAATACATTATTTTTTAACTTTATTTTAAAATTTAAATTACTCATTGACATAATTATTTTATGTTACTTAACATTCGCTTAAGATTAATGTTATACTACATTGAAAAAATTTTATGCTTTTAGCTAATTTATTTTTTTTTTATTACCTTACACTTTAGGTATTTTAAGAATATATAAGAAATCAACTTTGATACGATTTTTATCGTATTAAAATTTTTTAAATATTAAAATTATGTTCCTTCTAATCATATATTTAATATAATTAAATATTGATGGCTCTGAATCAATTCACTACATATTACGATAAAAAAGTCATTCGACATTTCTACAAACAAATCTACTTTTACATAAACTAGGTCAATGAATATCAACAGTCGGTTTTTAAACTTAAGATTATCTCATGCTAGGATTCTAGAGAGTTTTGTTAAATTTGGTACATTATTTAAATTTGTTTTAAAATTAGAATTTCACAAAGTAATGTTACATGTGCATGTGCAAAACTGTTGTAATATTAAAGTCAGTTTTTCATGATTTCAAGATTTATAAGATAGCTTTACTTTACATAATACTCGAAAAAATTACTTCACTTTTTTTTATTGATAATTCGTTTATTACGTGTTACATAACTCTTTAAAATAACTGTAACAATTAATTTATTTATAATTTATTTATTAAATTATCCAAAACTTATAGAAGATCGTAAAAATCATAGTCTTAAATGTAACTATAGGTTTCCCAAGTAAGTGCTTCCTTTGTTTTTATAAAACAATTCTTCAACATGCTGAAAGACTGCATTATAGTTATTCCACGTGACAATCATTTTAGAAATTTCGAAAATTCTTACAATAATAGTACAATCGAGTTGAGTGTTGATCCTTGACTCTACTTCTTGATGACTCTTTCCTTCTTTTCCCTGTTTCTCTTGCTCTCTTTTTATTAACCTCTGAATCTCTCAGTTTTCCTTGCATACTGATTAAGTCATCTAAGTGATCAATCATTTCTTAAAATTCTAACAAGTTTCGATATTTGGCTAATTGAAATCATTCTACTAGTATACAATAACATAGATCGAGTAAAAACATTGAATTCACACGGATAAAATAATTGATTTTATAGAATAAAAAACATTAAACACAACGAATTAGTTTTTTTTTAAATTATAAATTAAAAATCATAAATAAATATCATAAAGTACATAAATAAAAAAAAAACTAGCAACGTAAGAAGTTTTTTTAATCTGCAGTTTTTTAGTACTTCTATTTACATATTTTCACAGCTTAACGTATCATATAATAAAAAAAGTGTACGTTTTTGAGTAATAATCGTACATTATTTTTAAAGAAATTTAAATTTTCCGCTCCTAAATATAATAATTAATGAACAAGTAGTCCGTGATCGTAAAACTTAGGACTCATCGATAAATAAGATTTCAGTGAAATTGTATTCTCATGTCTAAGAAAATTCATTAATTTCCAGTTGCATATACATTCCGGAATTCATGAAAGTGTACACAATAACTATATTGACTTACATAAAAATGAGTATTATTAGTGAATAATAGTGTCGGAAGAATATATGAAGAATTTTTAATCAGCTACATTTACGAGATTGACATAAATAATCAACAAAATTCGAGATAGCATTAAATTTTAACAATATTTTTTTCTACAAAAGCCAAAGCACAAACCGGCAGAAATTAAAAATTTTGTTTTCCAAGAGACGCACAGATTGCCAAGCCAGGAAAGACCCTCGATATAACTTGGTCTGCCCTGCAGGAACGAATCCTTAAAAGAAGCCCGAGTAACGGTAGTTCCTTTGGCGCCGTAACTCGAATGGAAAAAAGGTGCCAAGAGCTCGACCCACATTCAATGCGAACACCCTGGCGCTCGCTCATACCTACATCGTAGAGCGTTGCGATCAAGGTTTACTGTCCTAATTGTCCCGAATGCAAAATCGATGGACCTTTCCTTTTAGATCAGACGTACATTTTCCTCGGTTCTGACATATCGGAGGGTAACGCGAAAGAGATTTAAACGATGTTGAGAAACGTCAGCTCGAAATTTGATTTATACATATAAACATTGATCGTCGCGCGATTTTCATAAAAATTATCACGTATCGCGCTATCGCTAGTTGACAAAGAGGTTGCGGAATTATAAAGGCAATTCGGTTACGATATAACGCTCAAGGAAACCGTTGTGACATTATAACGAAGCTTTTTACATTCAACAGCTTTATTACACGAGTAAAATGCCTAGGCACCATTGTAGCATCTGAACTTTTCCAACAGCATACTCGATTGTTTAAGGATAAAAGCACGTGTAAATCAAATATTGCGAATACTTGCTGAGGTGCTCGATTCGTGTGTCGTATGAACACAAAGCAATGACGTCACGCACCCAAACGCGCGCAAAAAGCTAAAAGATACGATGTACGAATCACTCGAGCATTTTCCTGCTTGATTCCTGTTGTGCCTGCAAATGCGATCGCGCTCTAGCTTAAGCCGTACGAATACAATCTAACACTTGAAATGGCTCTTGATAATTGCCCATAATTCAAAAATTCTTTTTCTATTGGCATTTCAATATATATTTTACGCGTCATAATTAACTTTGAGTAGAGACAGACGAGACTTGTTTAATTTTCATTATTATACGCATGCTCCTCTACATTCCTGGTGAATCTCCGCCTTTTCTTTTCGCGATATTCACTCACCAAATACCGTCAATGCTATTCATCGCGATTTATCGTGCACATGCTTCTGCATTTATTACGTTACTAAGCATATAACTATACGTACTATTTACACGTTTACTTGAATCGACAAACGTCATTATAAAAAAAACCAGGCAAGGAAAAATCTGGTACAACCTTATCAAACCATAATTTGACGCATTTGAGTTAAATTTACACTAAAACATATTTTTTTGTAGATCATAAATTTAATGTAATTAATGCGTCACGGGTAAAATAATTTTATTTGTAAATTGCTTTGCTTTTTCATCGAGCTCATTGCCAACAAAAAGTGCCTTTGACAATGACGACACTCAAATTTTTGCCACCCATCATTTTTTTCTAATCTATGATATCAATTTTTGATACCCCAAAGTAAAAAGAACGTTATCTGCTGGTTAATCACATTGATAATATCAATGTGCGCATATTTTTATTTCTTACTGAATTTCGATGTTGTTGCACGGTCGCGCAATCCGTTACTCGTTTTAACGAATCGTTGGCACAATCGTGGGATCCGATTTCGAATACGCATGAGGCGCCACATTGTCCATGAATATTTCGATCCCTGAGTACTCGTGAATATTCTATCTAGGGACGTATTCGTTTTTAGAAAAACACTGCCGTAAAATTGGAGCTTTGTGGAGTTTTTAATTATTTGATTAAATTTTTTAACATTATCAATATATTTCTATTTTCAGGAGATATTTTTAGCAGAGTAGAACATGCGATGTATGAAATTGTAAATAATGATGGTAAATTCTTCATCTCGAAAAGTACACTTTACTAAATATTCGAAATCGGACTAATATCTTATAAATATTGATAATTGATTTTATTCAATACTACCAAAAACTTTATAAATATGAATAGTGCGGCTACATATAGTATATATATATTTAATTATATAATTTATATTAGAATTAAAATTCGAGTGGTTATGGTTTATAAAATTATAAAAATTATATAATACGTAAATATGTGATGATAATCGAATAATACCCGATGTTAAATTAAAATATGTTGATGAAATTATTGATATATTGATTGAAAACAATCATTTTAAGCATTAAGATATTATAAAATAAATACTTAAAAAAACATCATATAAATATGCAATACATAAATCTGATCAATAAACAATCTGCAATACTTAATTTCAAAATGTCAGTATTATTTAATAAGTGTTAAAAATTGCGTTTTTATGATTATATTAATATTCACATATGCATTACATTTTAAATATAATACTTAAAATAAGTCTGTATGCCATCTCGATGAAGATGAATATCCAGACGTGCATAATTATATTGATTTTCTTTGTCGACTAAGTCTCGGGTTCATTAGACCTAACAATGAATGCATAAAGTAATAAAATAATTTATATCAAATATAGTAGTTACAATATGGAGATATACATATTGGACTAAAATTATTTGCTAGTTTTTAAATTTATTATTTCCGTTTACTTTAATATTGAAAATTCCATTAAAAAGCTCCAATTAATGATTACCAATAGAAATATAAAAAAACATTTTTTACACTTTTATGCTCACAGTTTCATTTAGAATGTATTCATAGAATACATTCTTTGGTCAATAATTAAAAAATTTATTATAAAATTATAACTTTTTCACATGTAATTGTCATTTACTGTTATAATAATCGAATCTAATTATAACAGTAAAAGACAATTACATGTGAAAAAAGCAGTCGCTATTACAAGCTGTTACAGTTCAACTACAAAAATTACAAGAACAAAATTGAATAAAAATGTCAATTATTTATACTTGATTTATTAATAAATAAAAAAAATTCCTTTTCATATTTCTTAAGAAAGTATAATAATTAAGTTAAAAAAAGGATATCATAACATAGGAAAATAGTAATACTCGAGCCGACCAAAATAAATAATTAAAATAACTCCTTAAATACATTGTATGTAATATTAAAATGCTTTTTCCTGATGCGCATCAAGCAATAAATGTTAATACCTTCAAAGTATATTGAATTTACGTGCTTTTATAAGATGGATCATTGCTTAACCGATGATAAAAAAAATTATTCTCGACGTCGTCAAATGATTAAATCTTATCAATCCCCTCCACCAATTAAATGCTACAATTATATAATATAATAAAATTAAAGACCATTGTATTACTATCATGGATGTTTTAAAAGCAAAAACGAATCTAGAGCTAATTATAGAATAATAAGAATAATAATAATGATAATGGTAATAATAAAAATATAAGTAATAATAATAAAAGAAGAGAAAAGAAAAAGAAGCCACCCTCATGATCGATGCGACGCTCAGGCGTCAAGCAGCCGCTGAGAAACCCGACAACCTCGTTTACGACATCCCGAGGTGCACCAGCCAAGTTCACCGACCCCAAGCTGCATCTTTTCTCGCAACGCTCGTTCAGCTTAGGGGGGCCGGGCATCGAAGAGCCCTTCCCACGGCGCAGGCGCGCTTGGATCACATGGCCACCGCGATAATCGCCCATTAGCTGTCTTCCTTCTTCCTCTTTCGCTCAGTCGCTGTTACTCTACTCCGCCGCCCCCTCCCTCTTCGCCCCACCGCCACCTCCTCCTCCTCCTCCTCCTCCGCCTTCGCCTTCGCCTCCGCCTTCGCCTCCGCCTCCGCCTCCGCCTCCGCCACCGCCTCCGCCTCCGCCTCCGCCTCCTCCTCCTCCTCCTCCTCCTCCTCCCCTTGGTGCACGCGCGCACTCACACGGGTGAGCTCCCCAGCCTTCTGTAACACACGGACACCACCCCCGTCCGAGCGCCAACCGAGGCATTAATGTCCTCGAGCAGCTGTTTACAAACAGAGAGATAAGGGATCTCCCTCGGCACGGGGTCAAGGTCGCAGATGCGAGCCGCGCGTTCGCGGACGTCAGTTCCTTTCGATAATTTAGCCAAGATAATGGCATGGATGAGATTCAGACCCGATGCGAATGCAAAGCTCAAGCGCGGCTCGTCTCCTCTGACGACAGAGTCAAAGCTCTTCCTAGCCCTCGCGTTCCATACGCTCCGAGTGGATCAACGGCTTTCTCGTTCGGATTCAGGGACCTACCGCATTTTACGGGGAAGGCGCACGTCCTGACTGCTAAATTATCGACCGAATTGTATCGTTTTCACTGATGGTTTTTATTAGCCTCTCCAGCTCGGATTTATAGACCTAGCCCGATCAATTAATTGAAGTACGCATGGATTTATAAAAAACATATTTTCATTGTTAATAATTCGAACGCGTAAGAACAAATTCCCCTAACAGACACTTATTATTTACTCATTAGAATTAACTTGTAATAAAAGTTTCTCACTGGTCGGGAAAAATCTTAGTTGACAGTTGCTTCATAAATGTACAAAATCCATTAAATTCCTTAAACGTTATGTGGATGCGATCATTGAGAATCGTAGAAATAATTCTAAGCTTAGCTGTACAATCGTTGGCTCATTATTATTTCCATTCATAATAATGTATTTTTTACTTAAAAATCGTCGCTGATCAATGCAAAATTCTTGCACAAACCTCAACTACTGCGCCTCAACTACTGCTAGTGAACAGGTAATTACGATATAATGTATTCAAATTTTAAATTTAAGCTGAATAATATTTATTTATACAATTGATTGTATTGATGTACACTGCTTTATTATGCAGCATTTCTTCTATGAGAATATCCTTTATACCCCGATTCTATTTTAATATTTACTTAAATTAAAATATCTCTGCGTATATTGAAACATTACTAATAATTAATCGTTTGTTTAATGGTTCAATTATTTTCCTTTTACAACATATGAATTTCTGCTCAACACTACATTATCACTATCTTCTACTATGTTCTACTATGTTCTTCTCTGCGCAATTAGCTCTACCATATTAGCTGGATAAATTTCAATTTTTTTTTAATAACACCAGTAATGGAAAATATTTGTGAGTTTGAGAACTTGAAGCTTGAATTAAATCTTACCTGGAGATTTAGAAGCTTTGCATCTCATTTCACTTTCAACCCTGCGAGATCACTTTTGTACTATTAAACGTGCTTGAAACTTTCAAAATTTGTTATGTAATTATAGAAACATTATTTCGTTTAATGAATGTAATACCTTTCTCGTATGGATGAGAGAAAGCTGGCCTTTTGAATGATGATTTCAATGATCAGACGGTGTATTCGAACAATTGGAATGACTTTTTGAAAGATGGGTTTCATAAGAGAAAGTCGTAAGGTAACGCTTAATTATGCTATAGCTGTAGGTTTTTTATTTTATATAAATAAATAGTGTTATAAAATGTACCAGTTCTTAATTGACTCTAAATGAAGGAGTGAAATTTGAATGTCATGGAGTATGGTAATAAGCAAATACGCAAATTTCAATATAATACTGTCAACCATTTCTTACAAAAGAGCTGTCACATTTAGATACAACACAAATTATGAACGTTTTTCGCTAGAGACAACATAATAAAAAAAAACATATTGGTACATGGTAGACGGTTTCTTGACACATATAAACTCATTCATATTTATGTAAAAGAAAAGGATTTACTCGGATTAAAAATCCTTTTTATCGAATGTGTTATTGCAGATGAAATGAATAAGCAATACATTTCAATATATATATATATCACTGAAGCTAATTTTATGATTAGAAGAAAAATTTGTGTCAATAATGCTTATTGCAATACAATTGTTTTAAATAATTATTATTATTAAAATACATCCCTTTACAATTACGGCGAATGTCTTTATCACTGATACACGTTTCCTGTTTTATGATCAATAATCATAACTGAGATATAAAAATATTTATTAATATAATTTAAAATTAAGTGCGAAATCGTTAATAATTAAAATTCATTGGAGAAACCATTGATCGTTAGTAAAAACATAATGTTATTATAAGATGGTAATAATGTACTACGTGATTAAAACATTATAATGATATAATAATTATTAAATTAATAGTAATGACAAATAAAATGTAAAACTTGAAAAATACAAAATAGATCAGGAATAATTTTTATAACATCAATAAAAAATATTTAACTTGAGCAAAATCTATTATATAAAAAAAAATAAATTGGTACTCTTATGAATACGAGAAACACAATTCAACAATAAGTAAGATATGCGTGTATAAAAGCTACATGTAAAATTACAGTCGTAAACCATTCAGTGATTGCAGAGCATCTAAAAAATACCTGAATGCTATCCTGAAAGTTTTCAAAGTCCTGTATTCGAATGTGCCTGACAAGAAATTCTCTAGATACTAATGTTCGGCAGTTGGTGACTGGCGGATGTTGCTGCTCTCCTTTCGTTAGCATCTCATGCCATCATATGAGATTCATAATCATGCCTAACAGTTATTCCTATGTTTCCTTTTTACACCTTTTTCAATGCGCACGAAAAAAACATGCCAATCAGGGCATGCAAATAATCACGAACGCTAATGCTTCAGAAAAAATTTCCCCTTTATCTCCAGAATCCCTATTCATTCATTCCTTCTCTTTCCGTGTTATAAACACGCACACATTCCTCTCGTCGATCCTTCATTCATTATATAATTCCTCGTTCTTGCTCACTCCACGCGACATGAGCACACTCACATAGAGGTTCCCCCATCTCCCTCTATCTCGTGCGCGAGAGTACACCCAACACATGGAGATGAAAGCATCACAAATACATTCATCCTGTGAGAGCACGTGACTTTTTGCCTCCTGCGCCTCCACGTGTGTGTCGTACACGTGAGCAGTAGTACGTAGTAGCAGTCGGCACGTGTCCGAGTTGATAGACAAGGGGGAGAAGACATTCGCTATTCTCTCTCTCTTCCACTTTTCTCCGGTTGCTTGCGGGGCAGTGGTGACGGCGGGGAAAAGTGAGAAGATAGAGAAAGAGAGAATTTCTTGTTTTAACTTCCCGTTCCACGCTACTCCGCCACCTCTTCCTTTTTTCCCCTACCGCTGTTAGCATCGACTCCCTTCTTCTCCACCACCGGACTTTACTGAGCGCTTATATAAGCGTACGTATCTTACAAGTGTATTTGAGAGAGAAAGAAAGTGAAAGAGAGAAAGGGAGAGAGAGGGAGTGAGAGAGAGAGAAAACGGTATTGTTAGAGATCGAAGCGAAAGAAGAGGAAAGGGTGGATGGAAGGGAAAGCCAACGAGATGTAATGCGCCGACATCGTGCGAGATAAATAAAGACAGACTAACCGCCTCCATTCGTACTGTGCTTTCATTCACTAATGCACTCCAAAAATAAATCCTCCGACTCTTCACCCCGTACTCTTACTATTTGCACAACCAAGCATCTTAGTCTTGCAATTCACAATGCATGAATGACAATGCTCTCTATCTCTCTCTCTCTCGCTCTTTCTCTCCCCTCCCCCACCGTTGTTCTCTTTTTCCCTCACTCCGAGATACTTATACATGCATAATCACATGCACGAAGCCGATAGGACCTCTTCCTCGCTCCTGAATAACAAACGCCGGTGCTTGGAGTTCGTTCATATTTACCAGCGGCAGACGCGTCGCGACACACGCGATGTCGCATTCGAATGCCGTTGCGAGCTGCAAGGGCACGATCAATCCTCGGATGGGATATTGTCGATAACTATAATCGCTGCCTCACGGCTTGCATATAAAAGCCGGCGATACATTTAAGGTTCGGCTATTTTCGATTGGCAAATTAACGTATTAGGGCTGCGATCATTGTCATTAAAAACTGCTCTATCCGTAAATTTTTTAACAATCTGTTTACTCGCATAACCAATATTCCTTGTTCATTACGTTACAATGCATCCGAGTTCAGTCGATATATCGCCTGCAATTAAGGTGTGAACAAAATACACAGTAATTGATTGCAAGCCATTATTTTCCTACGTTATTATTATGTATTTGTTTTTTTTTTCGTCGATGCTATTTTTTAATTGTATTCGTAAGACTATATTTATAGTCTCGTAAATTCATATTTCAAAAAGAGTCCTAGAGTAAAAAATTCCATTGTTTTCATTATTAAAATAGAAACCCTAGTGATTTAATATTTAAACTTATGTAATTATACTTAATTTCAAATATACGTTTTGAAAGGAAATCATAGGGACGAGAAAAACATAAAAATAAAAATTAATCACAGTATTCTTTTCAGGACGTTAATAAATCTTTGAATTAAAAAATTAAAATGAGCTATTCCCTAATCACCAAAAATTTATTACACTGTCAGTGTTTCAATTAATGCCTTCGTACATTTTTAAATACATTTTGAGTAAAGAAAATGAAAGATTAAAATTGACTAAAAATAGTGAGAAAAAATGGCGAGTACAAGTATAAAAAAAACCTTAACCATAGCCTTTGGCAATACTATGATATTTAATTTGAATGACCATTTTATCTTGTGTTTCACAATTTGAGTATGACTTTTTCACCCACTGAATCACAAACTAATTTTAATACGTGTTAATTAACTAAAATTATTTCATATTTATACAAAAATTTCTGATACTCATTAACAAAATGTCGTTAACAAGGTTTTAAATGCGAAAATCTACAATTACCCTCAAAGTTATAATCTATTTTTTAATTATGAGTAGCAATAACATGTATAAATATCAAATCGATTTAATTTGTCTTAAAATTGAGATGAAAAACTACAAAATTTATTAATAAATTAATTTATTTATCTATTGATTTCAATTGTTAAATTCATGAATACTCTTGTGAATATTAATACTATTTCAATAGAGAAAATAACTAAAAAATAAACAAATTAAACATCACCAATTTTTTCTTTACCAAAAAATGATTCAAATGCTTTAGCTAAACAAATAAATGAAATTTTATAATTATCTTATTTATATATATAAAAAAATTTTTAAAAACCTCGTTATTTTCAAATTTTTATTTAATTAATTTCAGCTTCAATCTATAACTACGTCTTTAATTTAAAAGTGAATATTGGTAAACTTTTAATACTGTAAATGAAATTCGCATAATATAAAGAGCCCTCAATAATTTATTTTAAGACGTTCTCAAAATCATTCATTATTCTAAAAACTAATATTTTGTTGGATATCAATTTAATTTCCTCCCACAGTTATCTGATTATGTCTTAACAAATTCATAAAACTCAAAACATTGATAACTTTAGCGACTTCATTCGTCAGTTGATAAAATAACACTTGCATAAAATTTAATTATACTCTAAAAACGATAAAAACGCTATTTAATAAAATGTGTAATATATATATATATAATCTCCTACGACCAATAAACTGTATTTTTCAACGTAGCTCTAACGTGTTACGCTCGCTCGATTGAAATATCGTATTATGGCATGCTTATCGACCACTGCTTCACAGTGTACACGTGATGAAAGAAGAAACTGAAAACTCATTAGTGATAATATGGCAACTAGAACAGGGGAAAAGAAAAGTTCAATGTATTATATATTTGCATTTTTATTAAGTACTTATTAGGATAATTTTGTAAATGCTCGAAAAGTTCCTTGTCAACTGCAGTAATGATGAATTTTTTTTTACTGATTCTACATCTTCCCTATAATCTCTTCCGCCCTAGCCTCTCCTTGATTCGCGATACGAATTTGACTAGCAGAAGTTGTCATAGGAGCGTAATCGTGAAAACTTTGCTTTAGCGATCAGGAATTGCAAAAGTATACGTCCTACTGCTTTTACCAAGTAAATTAATTGGATCCTTGGATTAATGGATCATGATAACCAAGTACCTTCCATTCGCACAATTCTTTTCACAATCAATGGCATCGTTTATGCTGGAAAGACGGAAATAAGAAGCCACTTCAGAGGGGCACTATTTCTAAAGTAATTTGCAAACTTTTTCCCTTAGTTTGCTAAAAAGGAGGAGTTTATAAGTAAACGTATTTCTTTGGTGATTTTTTTCCTTTAAAAAGCTTTAGACGTACATTTAGAAAATACTTAGAAATTATAAGTCACATAATTACATTTATTAAAGCTTAATGAATTTATTATAAAATAACAGAAACGAAAAAATAAATCAATAATTTACTTCATATAATAATGTTTACATTAAAAAAAAATAACATTGACAAAATGAAATTTGACGTGAAAATTCAATTTATCTGGCAAAAAGTAAATTCTTTGTCAATAAAAATTTCATTGAAGTAATTACTTTTACCTTAACAATTACAATTTTAAAAATACAGTTCTCATATACTCATTGATTTTAAATAAAATTTTAATTGCAAGGTAGTAAACTAAAGGAATTTTAAATACGATAAAAATTCAAAAATATAAACGTAAAATATTTATAATAAATATTTCATAATACTATTTAGTAATGTAAATACTCTTATTGGGTATATTAAGAACAATTGCAAATTAATATAAATTGGAACATAGGATAAACCTGGAATAATAATTCTAATCAAAGTTATGAATCAAAATATCGTTCATAAATTTAATAAAACTTATTGCGAAAACTAATTCTTAAAGTTATTTTAATACGTTGCATATGAAATCAATAACACGTAAAAAAAGTTAAAAAAAACTACAAAAATTGAAGTTACTCGTTACTAATTATTTTATTATAGTTGTAGATACATAAAAATCGAAGGATTTCCTATTACTATAAAAATTATTAATTTTAATATAATAAATAATATTGCGATGGTGCATTCTTACTAAATTATTGAGCTTTCAAACCCAGTCAATTCATTAAAACAACGATTATCGATATTTATATTATTAGCTCAGCCTTCCTAATGCATTTTATATGAAGATGAAGAGCGTAACTAGCAACTATCAGACGACGAATATTTCTCTATAGTCAAATACATTAATTATGTAAAAATTATGTGTCGCACCAAGCTATTTACTTTATTAGCTAAAATAATTAAGGATTTGCTCTTCCTATGAATTGTCTAAGTCATTTAAGATAAGACAAGAATGTTCACATATCGTAACACTCCAAAAACATACTTTGGTTAATTAGGGTCCTAGGGTAAAATGTAAAAAAGCTTTGCGATGCTTAGTTGTCGGCTCAATTCGTACTCCCATGCGTCAGACGTCGCGGCGCATCGAGATATCGATCTCAGTTCAACTTCCACCCACGAGCATTGAAAGAAAAATTTCCAAGCTTCGCTAATATTTCTTCAGTCTCGTACTTATCAAACTCCATTCGTCTAAGAGTCTACTTCAGGAAGTGCCTCGATGCTTCGCCAGGTCAAAAATTTGCTCTGACTGTATACCTGTTTGGGGATTTGACCTAAGATTTGATCTACAGGTTTACAGGTCAGTCCATACGAGGAGCATCGAAATAAAGTGCATTTTCAGATCCCATGAATATTCATAAGAATGCAGCTGTTAGCTGAATCATTGAGAGAATAAATGCGTGGACCGCAGGTAGAATGGAACGCGACCATTTAAAAACCTGTTTGTTATTTTATTATTGGGAGAAATAGCTTCGGAACCGTAAATTGTTCATGTATGTACAAATACTGGATTAACGATTCCGACTTTATGTTATATACCTACAAATCGATACGATAGACAATAGGACCACAAATTTGCTGACAATTACATTGACATTTTTATGGTAAAAATAACATTTTTTTTAGATTGACAGTTCATTCAAAATATTTAACTAATAAAATATTTAAAAGTTATAGTTTTAAAGAAAGCTTTCACAATTAAATCTTCGATACTCTGTACTCTGTACTTTGTACTATAAGCTATTCAAAATAAAAATTTTAAGTATCTTAAGTACTTCTTTTTGAAGGCTTAATAAGAGTAAAGTTTTCTAGTATTGCAATTATGCTTATATATTTATTAGGCAGTAATAAATATGCATTTTAACTGCCTATGCTGCTTAATATGATAATTAGAAATATGATAATTACTGGAATTTGTTTATAGATATTGTAATTAATAATACTGACTTTGTCGTTTCCTACATTAATAATTATTAAAGGTATACATTATACTATTTGTGATGTTTACCTTTGAAATTTATGTACTAATTGTGCGGTAGATGAAAATTACGTAATACTAAAATACAGTATATATACATAATAACATTTGAATTAGGTTCAGGATAGTACGTCGATAATCTGACAGAAATTCGATCAAATGAATAATTATAAAAAAATGCAGCCGTAGAGACATCACTTTTCATTTACGGAACTGTAAAAAAAGTACTGATTCCAATCGTGCAACGAATGTTTCAAACCCAACCACTGTAGATTTTATTTCTATCCCTTGCTTAACGTTTTCTGGCCATGCGACATACTGGGACGGAAGAGACGAACTTCCGGGCTTCCCCCGTAACCTCGGAAACTATATATATGACGTGTAGATATATCCTATGCACGTGCTAGAAATGCCAGTAAAATTGGAAAGAGCATTGAAACGCAAAATTTTGTTCTCGGTTAAGGAAGTTTTGTCAGCTATGGTGAATTATCTAAAAATAATCCACATTTGTGTCCATTTTATTACTGTCTATTTATTTTTTTTATGTTAATTATTGAAAAATTATAAAATTTTACATACAATAATGTATAAATATATTCGTAAACATGTATAAATTATATACAAAATTGTGTGTACATATATGTGTGTGTTAAAGTGTATGTAAATAGGCAAAAAAGTAGTATATTCATTTTTAAGTATATTAATAATGTTAAAAGTTATTTATGCTTTAATTAATTATTCATGCTTTAATTTAAATTTTTCGTCAAATGTTATTAATAATAAGACCAACCAAATTGATAAAGGCATAAATTACAAAAGATGTATAATTTTGGTTTTTTCTTACATTACTATAAGAAAACTTAAATAAATAAATTACATTTAAATAAAAATATAAGCAAAAAATATGAAAAAAAATCATTATCAATGCACTGTTTAAAAATCCAGTTAAGATTAATTTAAATTAAAGTCGTATATTTTACACACTAAAAGTCAATTAAATACCATATTAATCCAGCTTTAATTATTTTACCCGAATATTGATTTATCAATTACATGAACCCTGCTTTGTACATTACTGATCCATTATATGAATTAGTTTTATTTGTAAATTTCATATAAAATTAAATGCTAGAAAAATACAATAATTAAAATTTCACTTTAATGATTAATAAAAACAGTTTTTTTAGTAAACAAAGTTTATCTGCAGTGAGCAAAAATTTTAAAGTAACCATACAAATACTCATACTTACGTACGCACAGGAACTTACAAAGGCCGTGAGAGAGAGAGAGAGAGAGAGAGAGAGAGAGAGAGAGAGAGAGAGAGAGAAAGAAGAGTTCATATGTTGCCAATAAAGAAGAATGGTAGATATATTATTTACGATTAAAAAGCTAAAGAAATTGATTGTGCACAGTGATTCCTTAGTAACTATGTCACCTGAACAAATTTTACATACTTTTTTCATGACCCATAAATTATCTAAGATAAATATAACTAAAATACCTGCTGTTCATTTCAGTCGTGAAACTAAATTAGGCTTTAGGTAGTCGTTGTTATTCATCGTTTGGATTTTTACTCCCGATTTTGTACGTATCTTTAGCCTTTTGCGAAAATATTGTTTTATTCAAATTCTGTAGAAATATGTGTGTGTGTGTATACATTATAGTAGAAAGTATAAAAAATATTCGTTTCTCATGATACGACAATATCAAATATCAACAATTTCTGATTAAGTGTTTTAAAGTTAAAAGAATCTTTTTTGGTAGATTGCCGGATTGTAAAACATTTACAAACATACTTGCGCCCTGCCAACGTATTAATGACTTTAAATACTAATAGTTTGGTTACTATTGAAAACCTTAGCATTCCATACAAGTACATCATTAAATAACATAGTTAAATTACTGCGATTGAACAGTTATAAATTCTACCTTTCCACCGCTCAAAGAAAAAAAAAATTTTTGCTATGGATATTGGGGCCTAAATACATTATAATATTACATAAAACATAACAGACTAATGAAAGAACACAAAAAAAGTAAAGAGAAGAGGTGAATAGCCATAACATCCATGGCACAAAAATCAAGTTCTAAGATCTCACCTTTGTGCCATCGTCGATTTAATTAAAGAGCGAACAAACTGTTTGACTGCGAGAGAAAAAGAATAAATATGTATAGGAATGAGGGAACAGTATACTTTAAAAGAAAGGCACAGTAAGAGAAAAAGAGAAAAGTAACAAATAACAGGAGAGAGAAAACACCAAGAATGTAGCCGACCATCAGCGGAAGTTACTCGCGAATCGTTCAAGCTTTACAAAGAAGTACTCCAAGGTCATGTGTGACATAATCCGATTGATTCATGATATTTCAATGAAAAAACGTATATGCTATATATTGTTTTTACAAATCAGAATAAATTTCTTTAAATGAAGAGATTTTCACAAACAGAAGTGAGCTAATTAAGTGAGAAAATACTTAAGAAATAATTATGTACCAAATAGCTTATCCATTTTTATTTAATTTTTATGATATATTAAATTTAAAACGTCGTTAGTACTTAAAAATATGAATTATAGTTTATGGTAATTATTTTCAATATTTTTATGCTTGTGTATCTTATCGATTTAATATTACTGTTAATCGAGAATAATTTTTTATGCTGAATATAGTAGTTCCTTAATAGCGAAATATTCAACGTATATAATAATACGTATATAAATAATTAGTTGGCTTATTTCTATATCTTATAAGATAGTAAAGCAATGTAATAAAACAGTAAAATAAATCTTTATTTAATACTTATTGATATTAACATTATATGATTTCCCTATCGTTAATAATTTATAAATTATTTTCATATGTTGTTTTAACTTCAAACAAAAATCGCGCTTAATAAAAGCGTACTTTACTAATAGAGAGAAAATAAACACTTCGAAATAATTGCCAAGTCTTACTAAATATAAATATATATGTATATTCACTTATTTCATATTTAATTACAAAATACGAGAAGCTGAAGAAGCTTCGTACGTCTAATTTAATTACAAATTCACGATATTTTAAAAATTAAGTAGAAATTAATTAATTTTTATATTTTTCACTATTAAATATTTATATTTCAATTAATCTCAATATGATTATTTTTGATAACGGTCAAACAAGTAAGTTTCGGTTATATTTTTAAAGTACATTATATCATTCTAATTTCGTTTTAATAAATTTGAGTGCTTAAATATTTTCGAATGAAAGACGTTAATTATATAACTTAAAATCTCAATATAATATTGAATATTGTAAATTATAAGTAGTATAACGTGGTGCTACTTTGATAAAAAATAAAACTATGAATTCTGAAATGTATTTCAGTGAAATAAAACAAATACATATATATGCTAAGGCTCGAAAACCTTCTGATATACAAAAATAATATAAAATTTTCATATATTTTGCTCATTAAATAGGGATAAAAAAATTTCATTCAAGGGCAAAGAAAAACCAAACTAGTGTATCAATATTTTAACATAGTGCGTGTAAAAAAGAAATTACCTATTCAAAAATACTTCATACTCTCGCCTTATTTTAATTTGGACGTCACACTGGGATTTTAAGATCATTTTATGTTGTCTTGGTTTTTCGACTTGGTCCATCTTTCATGATCGCGCCTTAACTACACTTATTAACCTGATCCAACACTGCAAGAGGTCACTGCATCTTAAGAAGACTTGAACTCTTGCTTCCTTTCATCCTTTCCCGCATACAAATGATGCTTAAAATACAGATATAATCTGCATCTTTATCCTTACTTGGACAAATAAAAAATTTTATAATTAAAAATGTATAATATTTAATTAGTAAATAGTATAATTAAATATATCAATATTTGTTTGCTTTGTGAAAATAAAAAAAATTACCTTTAAACAAGAAGAAAACATATCCTGGGAATCGAATGTACCGCCTTAACTTCTCGAAGCATAATTTACTCGTTTTTTCTATGCGTACAATACACTTCAGCCTGTTGCTCAACTTTTGCAAGATACCAAAGCAGTCGGAAGTAGTTTTACACGCTTCTTTTATAAAAAAACAGTAGCATATTTTGATTTATTTAGCAGCCGAATACTTGGGATATGATAGATCAGATATAATGGGATGGGAATCTATGAGAAAAGGATGAATAACTTCTTGCATGAATAAATATAAAAACTAATTAATTAAATCTAGAGTGACAGTATGTTAATGCTATTCGGAATAAATTATATTTCAAACTTCAATTTAATGCGATGCTTGTATACAAGCATTTTTCCTCCTTCTAATTAATTTATACGGTGCTTATAGATGGTGTATTATATGAATTAAAAAGAAATTGAAAAACACATGGCAGAATTTCATGTGACCGGTGTTGGAAATTTACTCACTTTAAATTAATCTGTTTTACGCTACATCAAATTTTTTGTTCGAAATGTTTTTATAAAAAAATGTTACGTAAATCAAAAGTGTTAAACAATATTTTTTTTTTGTATGACTCAGAAGTACACATAAGATATAATGGATTTTTAATTTGTTAAAGCTAAACGCAAAGACAAATTATTTCGAATAATTTACAAAAATTACTACTTTTTTTTCATTTATTAAAAAAAAGTTTTATCCTTGGCTAATTTGTGAAAAAGGTGAAATATATAAATAAATTTAAATTTATTAATTTCCAATTTGATTAAATAGTATTTATACTGATATTTTATGTTAACCAGTTGTTCAATAGTTAAAGATAAATTAGAAAGAAAATATCATAGTGATGAATATTTAATACTATAATATAATAAGATTATCCTTAAAAATATATTTCTCTTCATTTAAAAAAAAAAAACTTTCAATTCTCTAAAAAAATTCAAAATTTTGTCACATACTCTACAATTATGTAATAAATAAATAAATTTATCTTATTATCCTAAATGATTCATCCAAATAAAATTGATTTTATAGGAAATTAAAAATCAACTAATAAAAAGTGTAACAACGTTGATAATAATTCAACGAGTATTTAGATAAATATAAATTTAGATTCATATATGACTAATGATTAATAGTTCGTTTATTTTTGTTCCTATTTCATGGAAAATCTAATCGTACCGTTAGAAATTCTTAAATCATTTAGTATTTCTTTACGAGGAACGTTAATTTATATGATTCTGATGAGTTTTTTTTTCGCTCGTTTACTAAACAATTGAATTGTAATTTGTCCGTTTCTTTTAACGAGCTCCTTACAAAAAATTCACTTTTTAATTGTTTTTCAACACGTATGAATTGTTATTCAACTATGAGTATGTTGTATTTTAAATGGTTACAGCCTGTGTAACTAATGTACGCATATAATTGGCGCTTGACTTTGTTACGAACCATTGTTTTAATCGAAGCAAAATAATGATAACGATATTCTTCAAATGGCCATATATTTTAAAAACAGTTGAAAAATTTTTATTTACCTTTTCATTTATTACAACACTCATCTGTTAGTCTTAACTTATATAAATTGTGCTGCTGATGTATTTATATTATTAGTTTAAAAAACGGTACACGTAAAATGAAAGCATCAGCATATCTTAATTTCTCAAATTAAATACATTCCATATAACATAAAATCCGAATAACACTTGCAGACGATTGTTTTGACAATATTTTCTGTACGAATTAATAATACCTCCTAGTGTACAAACATCAACATTGAACAGTGATTTCTGAATCGCGCAGTTCGCTTAGAATGCATTAATATTCAAATGAGTAACAATAGGGGAAAAAGAAGTTCAACAGAAAATTATTTTCACACTTTCGATCAATGTCATTGTAGCTCATTGCCTGGAACTCCAAGTACACGGGCACATGTAAATAACAGCCCATTAAACCGGCGCCAACCCGTAAAGGTCAAGGCCGCTCTAACATCACGCATTACTCCTCGTTAAGTAAACGTAGAAAGCGGCTTGAAAATTCAATAGGAAGTAATCGTTGTCGGCGTTCGAGCGGCTGCTCCAGGCTCCGATCCGAGTGACGCAACCCGTTAATAGCACAATCGTTGTAGCGACACGCACATCGCTACGAGTCCACAGTCCGAATGACGTTCGCTCGCGAAACCTCTTATCTTTCTCTCCCTTCCTCTCTTTTTTTCTCTCTTTCTGTCTATCTATTCCTCTTCCCGCGCACATCCTCTCGCACACGTCCCCTCCATTCCTCTGTCTTGATAGCTATAACGCAGTACCTCCTCGCTCATGACCACCATTTCCCACCCTGGCTTTGTAAGCCGCCCACGATGATACGGGATGTAAACAAAGCGGTTGACCCGCAACAGCGCCTGTCCCCTTTTCACCTCTACGCCCACCGCCGGCAACAGTCTCCGCGTCCTCTTCCTCCAGCTCGATACATGCCCTTGATGGTCGAGAACACGTGGCGAAAAAGCCGACCGAGGAGCTCCCGTTCGGCCACGGATTACATACCCACAGGCATGACCTGTTGCTCGCCACTCCCCCGCCGATACGCGATGAGCAACGAGTGCTGCCGCTCTTTCAGCCTAGCGGTCCCTACCTCGGCGCTATCCATTCTCCCACCCCCTGTCGCTGCGCGCTCGGTCTCACACTCTCACGCCGTAGAGACGAGTTTTTTCCCAAGCCACGTGCATGTGCTGAAAGTCGCCGGCGAGACGACGTTCCCTGATGCGCCAGCGAACATCGGCCGTACTGCGGCTCTCGTGGTCGGGTACCGTTAAGGAAATGGCCTCGGATACGCCTTACGAGTCACCTACGCACATCTGATCAAGGAAGCTGTACCCTCGGAGCGCATCAGCTTTTAATCTCTAGCTTGAAATCGTAAAATACGTCAGTGACAAATTGAGCTACGCATTTGAGCGAAATATGTCGCATTACGTCTGCACTTGATATGCGGGCACAGCTGAGCACGAATTTCTTATGAAGGAGGAGGGATTTTCTAACCCAGTGAACCTCATCACCTCGCCACAATCATTAAATGATAATTTTACAGGTCAAATA
This sequence comes from Kradibia gibbosae, assembly GCA_018907135.1. Lineage (NCBI taxonomy): Eukaryota > Metazoa > Arthropoda > Insecta > Hymenoptera > Agaonidae > Kradibia > Kradibia gibbosae. The sequence goes on along the minus strand of JACCHX010000002.1, from coordinate 10,109,899 downwards.
AATATAGCCAAAGATGCTCTGACGAAATGTCCAGTATTGTCGGACATTGATTTTTAGGCTGTCAGCGACTTTAGCATTTTCAATTCGATTGCAATAAAGATTATTAGACGATAGCCGCGAAAGCGGCAAACCTTTGGATGATAGGTTTACTGCGAGATTCAGGTAAGAAAAAACGAGTTTAAGAAGCCGAGTGACGCTTGAAAAAATGCGGTAAAATATCTTTGTGCCCACGCGGCCTGCCAAAGATACGTGATACAGGTTTAGGAAACGCAGGGGAGTGACTTTGAAAACGTGTCAACTTTTCGAATGGCGTAGCTAGTGACGTGTGGCTCGAAACGGGTTCACCCAGTCATTTAAATAACATGTTTGAGCACTAGGTGGCGAAATACAGTCCAACGCTGAAGTAAACTCAGGTTTTGAATAAAACCTAATTTAACTTGAACTGACTCGCTAACTCGAAGCGAATTAACGGAAGCTATTATCATCGTACGTAATTATCAAATTTTACGATTGCCACGTTTCGTAAAATCAGCTAATTTTCGTACAGAAATTCAAGCCACTCCCCGTTGACGTAAATTTTCTTTGTATAACTTTATCATCTTGTTAAATGGAATTTAGAATCCCCGAGCTCCATAGCATAAAGTTTAAAACGCAACACTAGCAAATTAAAAAATCAGATACGTTTACCTTCAATGACCTATGCTCATTTGTATTTTTAGATACATATTTACATATCTTTTTATTTAAAAGAAACTCGAAATTTATTATGTGTATCATATCCATATTTAATAATATATAAAAAATACAAACAATGTATTTTAATTAATTTTTAGATTTTTCTAAACTTGAAGTATTTCTTTTTAAAAATTATTATAAAAAAATATGTTTATAATAAAATTTAATTTCTAATTACCACAATAAAACATGCAATATTTACAATAATACGAGCCTATAAATATATTAAAACGGTGCAATCTTGCTTTTTTAAAAAATTGCGATTTTGAGAAAATTACGTTTTAAGTTTCAAGTTAAGTTTACAGCCTTCTAGGAATGCATATTTTAAACAGAACAGCATCGTCAGTTTGAGTTTGTTCTACTGAAAAATTTTACAGAATACTTTTAAACTATTCTAAACGGATTTCAAAAAAATATTGATACCAAAAAATCGAGATACTTAAATTTTTTTATTAGAAACAAAATCATCCTGATAATTTTTTTTCTCCAAAAACGTTATAGGAAGAACAATATATATGATGTATAAATACAACGTATTTATATATTATTAATAAAACATACTTGGATAATATCATGGGTATAATGTAGATGTTGTTATAATTCTCTTATATTTCATTTATAATAATGGTCTATTTTTTAAGACCCTGGACCTCAAAACAATAATTTTTTTAACTAATATCTGCAGTCATTCTAAGCTACTACAATTCTCAATGCATTAATTTATAGAATTTAATATCATAAGTACATACACTTTAGGTAGTTTTTAGAGCACTTTACTAGTATAATTAATTAGATTGTGTTGAATATAACTTAAATCAAGTAAAAAAAAATATGGACAATATTGAAATTGTGTATTAATAATATATGTGAAAACCTTTTATCAAAACCTTTAAATATTTAAATTCTAGTAAACTAGTACTCAAAGATGGACTTTTTCAAAAGAAAAAAACATGAAAAACAATGATTTGTAAAAGCGAATTCATAAAAATAATAATAATATCGAATAATAAAAAAAATTTCACAAACATTGTACTTGATAATTTTGTAATATAATGCAAATAAATTTGTAAATCTGTATTATTTTTGAGTTTAATTTTTGAGTTTAATGTATTATTAAAACAAATACTGTTATTTTAAATTCTAATTTTTATTAAGTTTTAAAAATTGAGTAAATAATTATTTTTAAAAAAGTAATAATAAAAAAACTGTTGTTCTAACGATAGATAATAACGAATGTGTCTTTTTTACTCTAACACAGTTTTTTATGGAACGTGAATTATTTTATCTGAGATAAAGAAAATAAAAGATTTTTATTAATATATTATTAATGTAGCTACTTGTTTTAAGATATATATATTAAAATTCTGTCTATAAATTGTAAGAAGGCTAAAAATTGAACAATTATTTACAAGTTATTTACTCACATATAAACATTCTTTTCCTTTCTATGTCTATTTAATATTTCATAATGATTAATAATATTCAATTTAATAGTTTTATCGTACGAAACTTATTTTACCACTTATTTCGTAATTTATGTCTATTTATTATCTATAAAAAATATTAGTTAAGTTATTTTAAATATGAACAATTACTAATATATTAATTATTATTGGTTAACATTATTTTAGAATTGATGAATTTTTTTTGTAATTTTTTTATTGATATTTTTTAAAAAGTCTCTTTCTATTATCACTATTAAACAAATAAAAAACTAGTTGAAGAATTTTAGCCAACAACACAGAATCTTATCAATAAGGTGCTCAAGATATTTAAATCAATTACTTTACCGCTACGTAGATATCAAGACTACTACTACTTGACAAAGTATAATAATTTTGATTTTAACTTCAATCGTTTGTCAACTATATTCGCCCAACTTTTTATTAAGAATTACAAGAGCACTAGGGAATCGATCTAAATTTCTTTAGTAACTATTACTGATAATCCTATAACAATATAGAGATCATTAAGAGAACATAGTGGGAAAATATTCTTATAATTTATGGATTTTATGTAAATAAAATCTTAATACTAATTGTTACAAGGATATTTCTTACGTTTGATAGCCTCAATGGATCTCAGACTTTATTTGTAACTTTGCAATTGTAGTCTACAATCGTAATGCTTGTAAATTTGTAAATCGCGTAAGTAAACAAACTTTTAAAAATAGCTAATTTAAAAAAAAAATGTTCAATAAAAAATGACAGAATTTTGTATATTAATGAAAATGAGTGTGTGAGAGAGTGAGAGAGTAGTAATTGGAGGAGTTAGAAACATGTATCAAAAGGTAAACTAAGTGAAGACAAGAAATTAAAATAAAAAGGTGTTTTGAATAGTAGAGGTAAATATTTTGCATGATTATTGCAAATACAGTGGATAAGAAACGAAAGAGAAACGTTGGACGAAAAGAGGGAAGAAAAATGGAAAGCATGAGAAGCAGAAGAAAAAACAAAGTAGTTTAATGAGCATAGGTAGCAAAGTAAAGTATTGTATTTAAACTGAGTTTAGAACCTAAGTTACATTTAAATAATATAAACTCATAGATAAACAATATTTTTAATCGTACGTGAAACACTATCTCAGAAGTCAGCGAGCATTTCATTACAACCGAATTTCATAATTACCTGATATGGAAACAGATTCGTCCATTAAAGACCGGAACCATTCGATATTACATATTATTTAAAAAAGTGATATGTGTACGTTTTTAATCGTATGTAGTATTAAAATCTACAATTACAAATTATGCCTGTTTGTTTCTTTTACAGACATAACAGTAAAAGTGAGAGCGACTGTATCGCGAAAGTCCGCTTTGGAAATTGGTTGATTTCTTGTTTTCTTTGCGCTATAATTATTTTCTCACCAATTTTAGAGTTATGAGCTCAAAAAATGCACATGGCGAATGAAAAAATCAATTTTCAAAATTTTAAATTCACCTGATACCAAATTTAATGTATTATTAATATCTATTATAAATATCTCCATAAAATGATCGAGGCCATTATAGTTAAAAATAAAGTCTTTTGCATACTTAATGATTTTTCCTTGCAATACGTATTCGATATTAAATATCTCATTTCATATGAAAATATTTCAGGTAGGTAAATTTTTAGATAAATATCTTATAATATATAAAATACGCGAGGGCTTTATGTCAAGAACTACATATAATGCATTATATATGAAGATTCTATAAAATAAATAATATAAAATTGTTCAGGGTTTGGGAAACATCTGCTTTTAAGTTCTTGTAAATATGGTATTTTTATGTTGCTGTATATTTACGAACGTAATTTTAAAATATAAAAACAACAAAGTTATAGCGTTAAAGTAAATATTTATTTTTAACTTTTTAAAGCATAATTTAAATATATATATATATATATATATATATATATAATAGTTTTTCGTGCTTCGAGAAAAATTTACTAAAAAAACGAATTTACGATTTCATGAATATTTTCTGTTTATTTTTAGAATATTTTCTCTACTCGCTAGAATTAAAAATTTTAAAAACTCAATTTTAAAAAAGGTTTTTTTTGATTCTGTTAACAGTTATTTAAGTATAATTAATTATTATAAAATAAATTTATCTTGCATCTCCTTATATTAGCCTTGAGCTGTTATATTACGATAGAAATAATTTTCTATAATCCTTTTATGGTATACATTTGACCTCGTAATATAAGAAATATACGACGATGTGGAAAAGGTTTGTAAGTAAACAAGATTGCTCCATTATATTGGATTAGATATATTTTTTTAGATTTTACTAAAGCCAATAGTTCAAAACTTGATTATTATTTTTATAGAACGATAGGTTGCTTAAATTACAGTCGATTAAAATATATATATAATAATATTTAGTAACTTCTAAGTCAATAATTTTTATGTCCGATGAAAAGTTATATAAATTTACTCGTAGACAATATGAAGGACTTTTTCGTTTAAAATGACGTTTGTCTTATATATTCTTGTTTGTAACCCGTATGTAAACGCAAAAAAATGCAAACTGACAGTTTTTTATCGGGCGCGTGCATTTTAAAATCGGAGCTGGTATGAAAAGTCTTAAAAAAAGAAGCATTTTTTTTAGGTAAAAGTAGGATGTTCCGAGGTTTGCCTCCTGAAATTGATTATCAAAAATTTGCGTAATATCTCTTAAATGATCCTTCTACGACCATTACGAGGTCCGCGGTCACGCAAATTTCCAGCTCAAACAGGGCTGATAAAGATACTCCGCTTAAGTTACTCGTTTCAAAAGTCCAGATGCGAATGAATCGCTCGCGGGCGCAGACTGAGGCTCAGCGCCGCCATACAGAATGTATAAGAAACGAGGGCCGGAGTAGGAATTTCCGAGGCCAACTCATCGCTAATGCCCCCGTCTCGTCGGCGCCTATCTCTCTCTCTCTCTCCCTCTCTCTCTCTCTCTCTCTCTTTTCCCCCGTCTTTCTCTCTTACGTCGCTCCTACCCCATCGCTCCTTCTCTTTCTCTCTCTAACTCTCTCTTTCCCGACAACTGGAGCCTCGTCGCGCTTTTACGTTAGCAAAAAACTCTCCCTCGTTCAACGTGTGGCCATTCTTGCAAGAGCTTTTTCGAGCGGATGAATTTTGAGGTTAGGCTGCTTGGCTCGGCATATCTCGTGCGATCTCGGGCCTCCTCGGGGGCTAGGCACGCAGTCATATCGTGTATTTCAGTGCCGGCTGGCACGGCCTCGGCCCCTCTTTCCTTGGCTCGCCGGCTCTCACGAGTCTGCCCCTTGTGTGCGCGCGCAAGGAGCGAAAATCGAAAAGTGAGTCGTCCGCGTCTCGTCGCTCGCCGTATGCTCGGCCCAATGAAAAATAACCGGGGAAAGGTGCAGGATAATAAACGCGCACCGATGAATTCGGCTCGACCTGGTTGCGCTCGCACGCACGACTTCTCCGTCGACATCGGGCGTCCGTCCTTCACCTTTTCATCGGGCTATGGAGCCGCAATTTTCCGGGAGAGTTCGTTCGCTGCTGGAAGACAAAATTAAACGCTTCCGCACAATGGTGCAGCAAAAATCCTTTCTCGTATCGCGCGGCCACCTCGTGGGCCGTCCTCGAGATAAAGCTTCAGGGGAAAGGTGCGAAGAGACAAAAGAAGACAGCTGGGACTCGGGTTGTCTCGGGGCTCGGATTACGAGTCTCTCCTCGCGTTCGAAGGGGCCCGCCCCAGAATCCATTGTGAAGCCGGCCACTGGGGCTCCCCGATCATATCTGGATACGGCCCCCTTCCCCGACCTGGTCCGGGACGTCCTCGTCATCGTCGATGCCCCTAATGCCGCACCTCCCGGTCCACCCTCGGCTCTCCCTTCTCATCCCTCCCCACCCTGTCGTGCAACTCCGGCCGTCTCATTCCATCCCGAGCCACCGTCACCCGCCAACCCAATGACCCTCTTCGCCCCGCGCTCCACGCGGGCGCAGCTGCGGCTCGACGCCCCATTCGTGCCGCGTAACGGTGCGTCGTTCCGCTCGGCGACGAGGACGAGGACGGCTCTCACCCTGAGAAGGGGACTCGAGACTTTCGCTTCTCTGTCGCCGCTGTTCGCACTTATTCCAGTGGTACCACTCTTCGCATTCTTTGGACTGCCTCTTTTTTCCGTTTTCCAGCCTCCCTTTTTCAGGCCGTTGACGCGAATCAGCCGAGCTCGAGGGCCCCGGCACTTATTCGTGCAGAAGAGATAAAGGACCTGGCCGCTCGCTCTGCTCCTCATTATCGCATCTGCGTTTGCTTATCCCACGTGTCGTGAATTCTAGTCAATCAGCGCGTCGAATCCGAACCTCGATATCGGCCTCTCGTAAGCATACATTGCGATACACCTACGGGATAATGCAATTTAACGACTTGACGGATGATCGATGGCTTTTGCAACCGGGATTCGACATTATTCTTATTGGCCGATGCATTTGTTGATCCGATTGAATATTAATTACTAACACTGCTACAGACTAATTAACTTTATCTTCCATAATTCGTAATATTAATTTTTTGCATTTAGATGACTCGTCAACGATCGTCATCCCCCTTTTGATTTTGGAAATCTTCTTAACAGGGTAGACAAGTAGGCACACAAATGTAGCAAAGGCCCATTGTTATGGAAAAATTTCGCCTGCACTGTTTTTACAAATATGTGTAGTACATAATTTTAGAGAGACGTCGGCGTACTAACAAAGGATTTATATTCAAACTACGTACTTTTTACTCTTTTAACCATGATTTTTTTTTTAATGAATATGAACAATCATTTCTTTAATCTCGAAATAATAAATGAATTTGTTCTATTTAACATGAAAATTAGTGGTTACTAAATAAATATTTAACAATACAGTATTGTTAATAAGCTTCAAAACGTTGTCACGAATCGCCAAAAGATTTATAGTAAAAACTTTGGTTGGGCCTGAGAAAATATCATTTCATAACAAAAAAATCTGCCTTTTTAAAAAATCAGATTCTTCAAGGTATTAGCTTCAACATATTAAATGCAAATTAAGGTTTACAGGAACTTATATCTTCGTAAGCACTTTAATCATTTTATGTTTCTTCCACTAGTAAAAACTGTTTTCTAATGAGTTTGAAAGTATTTTTAATACCTTAAGCGTAATGAACATACATACAATATACAAACGATTATAAAACCAAATATAAAGTAAAAGTGTTAAGTGTTCTTCATAACTAAATAAAAACTGTACACACTAACTACATACGCATGTGCATAAATTGAAAAAATTTACAATATAATCCACAGCATTTAAAGCGTACGAATAAAGATAGATTAAAACACCATTCGTATCAAATAACAAATGGACCCCCTTTATATATCGTATAACGAGCGGGTAAAATAATGGAATTGAATAACAATACTAATATCTACTTTCGCGTAAATAAATGGTTAACAGGGAGTTTCGTCCGGGTCAGAAAAGACGTTTGGTGTCGTGCACGTCACGTAAAATAATTCGTTCAGCCAAAGTAGAAAGAGTAGATAGAAAGAGCTATAAAAGTCAACCACGCATGCAACATATCTGTAAATTCAGAGACAACGTTGTCCAGGAAAAATCCTTGCTTTTCCAAACATGCAGAATTGTCGTTGTCTTACATAGCATCTGTTGTACACGAAGACAGACTCTTTTTCCCTTTGATGCATCAAATGTAGCAATTAGGGCACGAGACGCTGGAATTATAGGCATTAGCGTACAAACGAACGGAACGTCCATTATTGTTCCGACATTCGAGATAGTAGTCGGCGTCCTTTGCTGAATGATTGACCGATCGGAGAAGACTCGCAACGTTGGATTAATGTATATCTGCGGCAATTTCGATGGCCCAGCGATCGTTAATTGTCACGATTCAATGTACAGGAAAAAGGATTGATCGCCCAAGGTTTTAGAAAAAGAAAGACTTATTTTTAACAAAAACTCTTAGTGACGGACTATGGCTTACTAAATACGAAAAATAACTCAATAGCTCAGTTAATGACAATTCTACGTAAAATTAAAAACGAACCTTCTACGTACAAAAGACGTTGAGTTAATTATCCATTTGGTTATTATCTACGTAATTAGGCATAGTGCAAACAAAAAAAATTCTGTGAAAGTATAATTCTACTGCAAGTACTTATGGTTTCTCGATTAGACGATTCGATGATTATTTTCTTTGCACGTATTTAATTCATGAGCCTTCAACATTGCATTTTAAACCTGTTAAACAATGCAATTTTTAGTTTTATAAAAATTCTCTGCTAACGTCAATAATTAATACTATAAAGTAGATTGTCAATTAACAGTTATAGAAAAAACTTGTGCACTCGCTGCTATGACATATAAGTAGAAAATTCTATAAGTAGAAAATTTTCTACACTTTCTTTTTATCAAATAAATAAATTATTAATGAAAAAATATACCATATATATTTTTTTTTTATTTTTTCTCCTAGCTTCTCTTTGTTCTATTAAAATTAGACATTTAAAAATATATAATACAAACAATTTCATTTATTTAAATCAAGTAAATGCATTTTGAAAATTATTTCAATAAAACTACAGATTCAATGAAACACAACGTGGATATAAAATTGTGATTTCATTGATTTTTAAATACATCTGAATAATGTAGGAAAATTATAAGACAGTTTATACATTCAATTTATTAAGAATAGCCTATAAAATATTACCTTTATTCATAAATATGTAAGTATGGATACATTTTTATGAATTCCCTTCAGTAAAATCGTTTTTAAAATGTTTAAAATATTATAATGTATTATAAACGTGTCATACTTCATAAAAATAATAATAATATTGTTATTATGTATTTCAGTATGCATTCAATATATCAGATAATTTTATTAAATTCTTAAGCTATTAATCATCTCATGATAAAAAACATTTAATTTCTTTTATATATAGTGTATATAACTACATAGTTTTTTTATTATAAATTTCTATTAAATTATGAATAAAAAAGTATTATACATACAATTTTACATTTTTTATAAGTGATATCTAAAATTAAATTTACAGTTAATTCATGCTTTGAAAAATTGTTAATTGTTTATAGTTTGATACTAGAGTCCCAATATAGTGATTTTACTATATTCGTATATGAAGCAGGATCACATTAAAATTTATTAAAAAATCGAATTGTATATCATATGTTATAAATACAAATATATGTGTATAGTGCACATGATTATTTAGTAATTATAACATTAATTCTTTTTTTCGAATTTTCAAATTCATTTATTAACACATCATTTTTACCTATTTTGTAAGACGTAAAATATTTCCTTATATTATTTACAATGTATATTAAAAAAACTTTATGTAATAAATGGTTAAAAATATGATAATAAAATAAATCGTTTATTAATCATAGATTATGTTGCAATACGATAAAAGAAACAATTTTTTAAGGAGCTGAATTTTTTAATTATTCATAACTCACTAAGAAATGTACCTTAAATAATCAGAATTTAGACATTTAGTAATTAATTACCAGTGAACAAATTTCGTACCATATAGTGTACATTTTTAAATTAAATATAATTTTCTGCTAGTAGTAAGTCATTCATAAGAGTAATTTACTTTGAGTCACAAATTATAGGACATAGACATAATCTAAAATATGTTTATTTGGGAATAACTTTAAACTTATTTTCTATATTTATTTTACATCTATAAAGCAAAATATGTTATGAATTTAATTGAAATCCTAAAATCTTTAATTTTTTAATACTTCATAAAATATATAATTTAAAAAGATTTAAATTTTTAGAATTTTGATATAATCAAGAATATTTAAAAGAGTTTTAAAGACAACTTTATTAAAAGTATAAAGCTTGAAAACCTATTAAAACATTTTTATCGGGAAAGATTTAATATCAGATATTAGTAAAAAAAAATATTAAAGAAACACTGATCAGAAAGGGTTATGTTTGATGTTATTTATAGTTCAAAAGTCTCAGTAAGCCCCTTTATTTCGAAACTCTTCACATATAAAATATTTTTAAATATTTAGGACAGACAACAAAGTAATTCATGAATTCGAAATGTGAAAGCCGAGTCTGCATGCACGTATCTTTGTATTATACCAAAATATACGGGAAAATTACTTTAAAATGTTTTATTTGAGCGATGTTTTACTTAAACAAAAGTGAGTAAAATTTCCAGGTTTCCATCTCTTCATTCATCTGCCCTACGTCTATTGAATGCATAATAGATTATACTAAAATTTCTAGATACATTAGGGGTAGAAATTTTATAAACTTATAATATAAACTTATTATAATATAATATAATACTTAATATAACCTATAATATAATACTTATAAACTTACAGCTAAATCACCAATGTTCACGAATCAAACCGTTGACTCTTAAAACGTAAATAATTATTCGATCATGCACATAAAAAGGATTGTAACTAGTTCGTGATGAATCCGGCGAAAGTGGCACCCTTGAATTAATCTACTTCTCCGACGTCGTATAAATCCCTGGAACGTCGTCTTTGGGCCCTCATCGCTCTCACATCGAGAGATAATCATTATCAACTGCTGTGATACTCATATTAATTAGCGCAGGTAAGTTGGAAAAATGACGTCACTTGCGTACCTCTAAATCCGTTCAAACATCGATTGCTATTTCAAGCGGCATCACCGCTTTACTTATTTATTATGGTTTTATCAACCTTGTATAACCCATAACGACACCCGCCACTAAACCACATTTCTGCGCTCGATTGATAAGTTTGCAATGTCGTTGCTTATCGTTTGTTACGAAGCTGCGGCTATACGCTTGTAATTATTTCCTGTAAAATGCATTGAAACCACCAGGGCCTAGAATTAACGCTTATAACCTATCAGTACACGAATCAAACTTAGAGGTAGACCAAACTAGAAAACAGACAAATTCAAAGGTCTTTCGTCCTATAAATACTCTTTGGCATCAACTGTTAATACTCCGACCAGAGGTTCTACCTGATGAATTGCGGGTTAAGCCAGGTAGGCTCTTGGGATAGAATCGTGCTATCCGGAGAGAATCCTTCCGATTCCCAATAAATTTTCTGCAATATGTGTTTGTATGTATGTATGTATGTATAATAAATGCGCATTATTTTGCTAATAATAAACGCGTATAATTCAGTTTACTGTATTATGCTGTAGAAAGATGAAAAGTTGGGGGGGGGGGTGGAAAAAACAGATAGGTCAAGTTTTTTGGTGCAATTATTTTTATAGTGCAATTTATGTATAATACTAAAAGGTAATTACTCAAAAAAATTCTTTTCATAAAATATCTTCGTCTTAGTTTCGAAAAATATCTTTAGATTTCTACACTTTGTCAATTTTTATTGCATTACCCTCAGTGAATTTATACTGCAGCACAATAAAGTAAACAAGAGACTACGTGTTTCGTAATGCACAATTTAAACGTACGTTTCTGAAGCTTATGCTTAGTTTATACATTATAACCACTTATAGAGACTTATGATTCAAAGTTGATGTGGAAATAAAAGAAATTATATATTAATTAATTTAAAATAATAGGTGAGAGTATAGTAAAGACTATAAGCTGATGATTGACTGAACTGACGATGAACTGATGAAACGATGGTTCATGTTAAAAATGTTTTATCAAGTCATTATTATCATTTTTCCGAATATATTAATTGTCGCATTATTTAATATTAACTAAACATTGCTGAACTATTTCTTTTATAAAAATAAACGTATACGTATTTACTGGTTACTTTGTATAATACTGCACTGATACTGTATATTGACATTAATATTTACATCAAGTCATGTATTTTTCAATACTATTGAAAAATAGCTTGTGTAAAATAAATAATTCCTACAATCACTTACGTATTATTTATTATAGATTTCTCTCAAAATAATTCGTTAAAAATATTTTTTCAAACGTAAATAAATTGTTACGATTATAATAAATTATTAACGAAGTTTATTAAAAAAATGAATAATATTGCTTATATAAATCATGTTTATCAGATGTTATTCAAAATAAATTGTATACGAAGCCGATGAATATTAATATAAAAGTTTCAAATGGAACTTAGATTAATGTAAATTATCATATACAATGATTTTAAAATATAATTATTCATAAAAAAATACTTTCACGGGCTGACTTCTTGTAAATTCACAATTAATTTTAGACGATTAAAAAAAATTCTACAAAAAGAGATTCTTACGTAGCCAGAACTTGTATAACACAAAAAAGTTGTTCAAACGGATCGCCAAATATCAGGCATAATTAAACGAGATCTCAGTCGTTACGTAAGCGTCATTCCCAAGGTAGATACGTACGAATGTGGGTCCTGACGGAATAAAAGCAGCCGGATTGGGGCTGGTCGTATTCGGAAGACCCGGGGAGGAGAAAGGTCGGGTCATCTTATTCCGATTTTCCTAAGTGCCTAGACTATTAGCAGCGGTCTCGGCGACAGTCAGTCGGATACTCGGGCGACTCCAGATTGGCGCACGCGCCTCCGGGACTGCAAATCCTGGAGGTAAGGCAAGCTATCCGGTATCCCGTCCATTCCGTAGCCCTCTACCTTCTCAACATGTTTTTCCTTAATTGGCGAAAGTTCTAGGGACAAGATTGAGGGTCTTTCCGAGTACCAATTGTGCCTGTATCCAAATTTAAATAAACGGAAAATTTGCGGATGGCCGAGGTTAGGGTCGTTTTAAGAGGTTGTCCTAGACAGTCATAATAATAACGTCGCTTTAACACTGCTCAATTGGGCTCTAGCATGATTTTTCAACATTTGCGATATAGACGGAAAGAAAAGTTGAAGAACACAATGACCGTCTTTTTTATACAATTTAGAAATAAATTTAAGAAAAAGTCATTTTAAAAGATACGATTTTCAAGCGATATGATAGTAATTTTATTTCTGTGACCAAAGTAGAATATAATGCGATTTAATACATTTGTCGTTAGATGCATAGAATGACAAGAAGCTATTTTCCTTGCGATGCATACTACACTTTCTTTAACCTTCTTCCCGAACCTTCTTTCAAAAAGTTCAAAAAACGCTTATTCGCAATAGATATATTGACTTTACATAGATAATCAAAATCGAATTCGCCTGAAAACTGGCCTGAGATCAACAGCATCAGATATAGATAGATCATATGAATAATCAGATATAGACCGTATAAAAACTTGAAGATGGAAAGAAAAGTGAAAGTCGCAGTGGCGAGGCTTCAAAGAATGAACAGATACAAGCTTAGCTATGAAGAAAAAAGAGTCCTAATTATTTTCATTTACTTATCCATGAGCGTTTGTCCAAGGTAATCAATAGCGTCTACCATTGGTGATCGGGATGAATTAGTCGCTGAATTAGGTTACGCTCGCCAACATTAGCGCTGGTCCAAATCAATGATTGAAGAAGAATGACATTGTTCAGTTCATGGTACCCTCACTTTCGTGTTTATCCTGCATTAAAATATACGTGGCATGAGTTGAACAAAGTAGCTTTATTCATCAAAGTTTCCCCATATTGCATGTTGAAACTTAGCGATGGGTAATGATACTACGTTGGTCTCCATGCGATCCGCGGAGGAAGAGGTTTAAGTAATATCGGTCAATGACTATAGTAGCGTACATAATTTTTTTTATCGTAAATATTCGTGTTTGCATTAGATCTGTGGATAAATGTGGGATATAATAATATTTATTTTTAATGTAGATATTATATTTTTGTTTCATTTTTTTTATCGTTTAATAATGAAAAATATATTGCCATAATATGTATTATAATTACTCGACTATCTAAGCTATTAACTAAACTTGTAGTTATTCTTTGGTAATTATATTTGGTAATTGTTTTGGAAATTATTATTAAATCCATAAAAGTTTCCTTCCTTATAGAAAAATATTAAGTTGATTGCTTTCAAGAGTTTGTTTAAGTGTTTAAAGATCTTTGCTCAAAAGCGTTCCCTTCTGAATATAATAAATTTCTTATGTTATGTATTTATACAATGAATTGTATAATATACAAATTTTTTAAATAATCCGAATTATGCTTGAATATTATAAGTCATAATTTTCAAATGCGCTAAACAATATATAATCATACATAACATCTGGTGATAAAAATACAATTTAAAATTTCAATAAAATTAATACCACAATAAATTATATTTTATCGATTTATTAAATCATGTGGAAGTATTTTAAGTTTAATAATTATTTTTTTAATTCTTGTACATATATACGGTGTATTTAAACTGTAGGGGAAGGATTTAGTGATTTAACAATTATTAAACAAGTTTTATAAATAATAATTAATATTAAAATAATAAAAATTACGCCAATCATATTAAATCTAATGGTTAATTCACGCTGTAAGCCCTAATAAGACGAATTTGACTTGAATATTTTAAATACCCGCAAGGCAAGTATTAAACTATTTATATTTAAAATCTACCGTTTGCATGTAACATCCTTTCAACGCTTTATCGGCTTATTATTAAGCTTTATTTTAACATTATATTAAAAAGGCTAAAATTGTTTGAAGAGATAATGTAAGTATAACAGAGGTTGAGGCTCCTTAAATTGAAAATATACAAATAATATAAAAGAAGAGAAACGAATATAATATTTGATATTGTACTTTTGCCAACAAGTGGCATCACATTATTTTTCACAATGAACGCCAATTGCATTCGGATTACAATGGATTAGGAAAGATAATACAGAAGAATATTCAATTTCAGACTTGCTATAATTTGCTTAATACGATCCGATCCACGGGATAAACATAAAAAAACGCGATCGATCGCATTCCGAAAAAAACAGAAGCTATCTTGGAAATTTGTCGGCTCCCGTTATAGAATCGATCAGATGCCCTTTCGCAAAATTCCAATGGACGTCGAGGGTCATTTTCTTATACGAACACACAGGAAGAAGTTCCTGCGACTTTGTTCCTTCTCATTTTTTTGGTTCTTTCTCTCATTGTCGTAGCAATGATAAAAAAGAAAAGTGCAGCTAAGTCATATTAATAGCGCGGAAGCGCAAACCTGACGTTGATATTACGTAAAAAGCTGATTGATTCATTACCTGGCTGCTTATTTCAGTTTAATTGCTTAGAAGCTTACCACCTCGAACTAATGATTATCTTCGGTAAAGCGAGCTGACTATGCGAAAAAATCTCAATCTGTAATATCGTCAAACGACATTTTCATAGACTTCGGAAAAGCAAAAATCACCATTCGTGTTCTTATTTATGGCACTTGTTTTTGTGAAAAACGCAGCCAAGTTATCGTAGCCACAGCGTGAACGCCACAAAACCCAGAGTCGCTCGAGTAAGAGAGAATGTGAGTCGAAGAGCAACGGGGCGAAGCGTCGGCCGAACAAGGGAAGGAAGGGACGAAGAAGCTCTCACGAGGCTCTGGTGCACGCATGTGTGTACGTATACAGGCATTCAGAGAGAAATAGTGAGGGGGGGAGCTACTCGAAGGCAAGGGCGCACGCACGCACACACGCGAGAACGTGCAAACGCAGCGCGCACGCTTATCTCTTATGAAAACCTCGTTTTTCTCGTAAGTCGTAGCAATCGTAGCATTAATCTCTAGTGATTTGTCGTCCCGATAAGAGCCGCAAAGCTGACTTAACCTCAAAAATTGATCCCTAGCCTGCACGGATCTTCCGAGGCTCTTTGTCCTCTCGTACGCTATCGGCTTAGGCGGCCGAGAGTAACAGAAATCGCAAAATTGCGTGATATAGCCCTGCAAAACGGTTTAAATTAGCCTGCGTTACGGCTAAAGAGCAGAAGGAAAAAAAAATAGTGGAAGTATAGAGCTCGAGGGTGGTAGTGGCATCGGAGAGACGGGCGGTCGCATAAGTGAGCCTCCTTGAGTACTTCTCTCGGGTCGATGATGGGTACCACGGGGCTTGCGGGGCAACCCGGAGGAGTGTCACCATTCGCCCAGTGGTAGATCGGCGTGGATTCGAACGTCGCGAGCGCACGTACGCGTGTGTGCGCGGCGCCGCCTTCACCTCACTGGTGCCCTGGCGGTCGCGGGGCTTCGGCATTGGCCGACCGGCCCCCGAGACTCGGCACGCAGATAAGCTTCTGCTTCTCTCTCGCTGCACTGGCGTCTGAGCCAACGAGCGCACGCACACGGGCAACATAACCTCTATACGTGAGCGCCGCCGCTTCCCAGGCTCCGGCATCGATTTCCAGTCGGACGACCCGCAGCGCGTACGCGACCGAGAGATAGGAGAGGTTTGTTGGCTGCGCCGGGTATGTGGCCAACGGCGGACTGAGGGGCCGGAGGGGAAGGAGGTAATGGTAGAGAGAGGAGGGGAGTCCTGAGCAGCCGGTAGGGGCGTACGTTGGCAATAGCGACGGTGGTATATAGATAGAGGGAGACGGAAAATCAGCTAGCAGCTTTATCGGTTCTCTCTCTCTCTCTCTCTCTCTCTCTCTTCACGCGCATGTACATACACAATCGCAGACTCCAAGGCCTGACGAGCCGATGGCTCCCTCGACCGCAACACAATCGCGCGTTTGGGCTCCACTTCGAGGCTTTTTCAGCGACAGCCTCGAAGACTCTACTGCAGTGGTATACTACTGTCCGACACAGTGCAGTACTACCGGGTAGGAAATCCATCTCTGGAGTATCAAAACTTAAGTTTGCTATGATGAAAAAAAGTCGACTTAGGGGCGAGAAGAACGGGGAAGAAGGAAGGTGCAGAGTGAGGTCGGGAAAAAGGCGAGCGGCCCAGGCGCAGCGCGCGAAATTCCAGATAGTAACCACGATTTCCCCTCTTTTATTTTCAGTTGCTGCGCTCGCTCATTGGAACCATCTGCAAGGGAAGCGAGAGCCGCGTCCGTGAGCGAGCGAGGACTCTCAGCAATCGTTCATCGGCGCCGTCGCCGTCAGCTCGGCCCACTTGGGGCGGGGAGGTTGAAGCGGATGCGCAGAGGGGGGCCCTAACCTCAAAAGGTTACTCTGTCTCACTTTGTGCGTCCCCACAGCAGGCTCGGCCCTGATTCCCCTTCGCGCGGTGTTCGCTGCGTCGACATAACCTACAAGCGCACAGTGGGGGGAATGCGCCGATCGACAGATGCCGAGCTTACGGAGCCAACGGCTGAGCAAGAGCAAAGAACAAGAAAGATAGAAAGCGACGTCGTCGACGACGGCCAGTCGTTATTTGACTAAGCATTATTGTCAAAAATGTTGAATCTTATCTCTTCGAATATAGAGCATGCATTTGATGAAGAAGAGAGCCGAGCTACTAAGCGCGTTGCTGGAGTTTATCAATCGCGTAATGGCCTTAGCTCCGAAAGGCTGCTCTTAGACTAGAAAAGCAACGTTGAAGCGAGCCAATGAAAATTGCGTCGCTTTATAACGAACAGGCTTCGTTGCGAAGCGTGAAGAAAACAAGATGCGGGGTTCCGTGAATATCGAGGAGTTTGATGCCCCGGAGATGCGCGTTAACGATGATGAGATGCATTTAATTATTGGCTAGGGGCGGGGAGGCAAGGTGGGAAGACGGGAGTCGGGAATGCAGATTGCAGATTATCATTAATGAAAAATTCAAGTCGAACGCGCGCCACCTCGGCAAATCAAAGCCCTCCGGAAAGTAGTTGATGGGTCGCATTACCGTCATACGACCGCTCTGTACCGTGACGGTGGTGGTTAGATTGATACACGGACGCGGGCGCCTCACACGCAGAGGCGTCGGCTAGCCGGGAAAATCGACTTTCCGCTGCTGGCACAGCATATAACGCGCAGACCTCGAGTCTCGGCACGTTCCCGTTTTCGCTCGACGACTCTCCGTCTTGCTCGTGCGCTTGTCTCTTTCCCTGAGCCCCCTCCGCCGTTGCCGCTGCTACCTCCTCCTGTCCTTCCCTCGCGGTATGGCCTCGCGGCTTTGAGCTTCGTCATCCTCGGTGAGCGAGCGGCGCGCGTTCACGAGCAGACCGTGAGCGAGTGAGACGCACGGAGAAGTTGATAAATTTAGAAATAGGCTTTCGACTTTTTTTTTCACTCGGCCATTCAGTGTGCTCTGGGTTGGTCTGCATTATTTCCATCTCTCTTTCTCATTCTCTCGCTCTATTTATTTTTCAACGTCGCTCGAAAAATTGTATGTTTTAATAAGAGCCGAAGCGAGTAGTGGTCTCCGTCTCCTTTATCCTTCTACCTTTTCAAACTCTCACTCCCAGTCTCTCAAACACCGGACTTTCCATCTCCGTCTCGGTCTTGGCTTGCTCAAGAGCTTAAGATAGTCAGAGCGAGGAACAAGCACGGAGCGCTGAATTCCGCTGATGCGAACGAAAATTCCGATTCAACGAAGAGCCACCGCGCCGATAGCCTATAATAATACCATGAGTCCGCGAGAGGTCGACGGGAGGCCGAGCGAGGCGAGTCGCTCAATCGCTCATAACCTAAAAGCGTGCAGCATCACGAGAAGCCGGTACAGAGATATGCATCTTTTCGACGCCTCGGACCTCTTCCTCTCACACTCGTCCACAAGTGACAGCTCGACCGTTGAAATTTTCGTACGTGTGTATACTGTATAATGCAGGAGAGCCCGTGGCGGTAGCGTCAGGCGGCCACTGGATAACGAGAGAGTGAGAAAGACGGACAAGGACGCGGAGAGGGGATAGTGCGCACAAACGGTGACAGATCGACGACGGAGCTCGGCTTAAGCTGTTGCGCCACAGCACACCTTATCTCGCTTGTTTTTTTCTTCGTGCACGATCGGTCACGGAGCGACTCTTCTTAGGGCTTTTATAAATGTAAACAAGATCCTCTCGCGGCCAATGTTCACACGTGTGTCGATGTCTTATGTATTGTCTTCTTACACCTTACTGTGCTTATTAAAGAAGAGAGATGAAGACGTATATGTATAAATTCAAACACATGTTTATATAAAAACTTTATATATATATATATATAGGGAGAGGGGGAGAATTTAGGATAGAAAATAGAGTTGGAAAGCATGAAAGGGGAAAGGACGGGAGCCTACGTTCCAATCTGCATTCGCTGGCAGGCGCATCATACGAGCTTCCGACCTACGTCCTCTTTCCTCTATCAGTTATAGACGTATCTTCTTCGTACTTAGCAGAAATGCAGATGGCACGGGATGGAAGTGCGTATGCATGTGCAACTGTTCACTGTATCATCGCTGCCACTGACCTGGTGTGACGTAATTGGACGATCAGGGTCACAGAGAGGGTGGGGTCGAGGGTAGTGGGAGAATAAATATAACTGAAGAGGCCCATTCGGTCGCACAGGACAGCGGCGGTTATCATATATTTAGATTTTCAAATATAACCTCAAAAGCCACGGCTTATTAATCAATGACTTGGTATGACATGGTTTGAACTTCTATTTCCATTGCAGCCGTTGTTCAATCGGTTTAAAGGCTTAGTGGAATTGGCACGTCAAGGCCATGTAATTCTACATTAAAGTTGATTCTAAAGGGTCAGAAACATTCCCAGGCTGCTCCCTGTTTTTTGACATATCGAGCATCTCCGTGTAATTGGTACCATAACACGGCCACTTCCGATTCATGCTCGTAGCCGAGGAGAATATAGCAGCAGCGGAGCCGCTACACCAATTGTTAGTCGGTCGCTCGGTTTCAGCTCCTCGTCAGTGGAGGCGCGCCTTAATCGGCCGCCGGTTGTAGTAGTAGTATTAGTAGTAGTTTAGTAGGGTCGGGTCGGGTCGGGAGGGGTGGCTAAATATTGGCCGCGGGTATGAGCGAGAGGGGCTGAGCTTAGCCACCGCCGGTACCGCCATCTGCCGATGCTGTAGCTATCGCCTGCTTGACTCGCGGCGAGCAGCAGTTCGACGAGATCCGTCCGTGCGCTGGCGCGGCGTCGTATACGTCCGATAGATACTGAACGAGCGAGCCCAACGAGATATATAGAAATAAAGGAGAGGAGAGAGAGAGAGAGTGAGAGAGAGGAGAAACAGACAAGAGAGGGAGAACAGTAGGCGCCCTCGCTAGCACACCCGATATACACACAGAGCACATATATATATATATATATATATATATATATATTATAATACAATTCCATACATACATATAGGCACACACCACTACCACCCCACAAATACTATATATTACACATTTATATAATACATACGTATAAGAAGTGTATACAGATATATGCACATACATACATTTATATATTTATATTTACAATAAATAAATATATTTAATATTCTATTATATGTATGCATATTGGGTTCTGTATATGTAGCACACGTATATATTTAAAATATAATATATATATATATATACATATATGTATGTATGCATGTACATACACACGCTACAATAATACACATATATAGGCGAGCGCGCGCACATTTAGAGTATATAAAAGCCGAGGTGGTGGGATCGTGTTTGTGCGTGTGACCCGTTCAAAGCAGCGACCGACGGGAAACCAAGAGGTGCAACCGAACGCGGGTAACCGAAAAAACGCGTTGAAGCCCTGGTGCTGTTGCTACATTGTCCTTGTTCATTTGAAGTCCTCGACTACGCTGCTTAACTTTGTTGGATAAGGCTGTTGAGGGCCCCTCTGTTCCTGTGAAGCGAAAGAGAGAGAGAGACTGAGAACCAACGTTGCCATCGTCGTATCCACCTCGGCAGAGCCTTTAGCCGCTATCTGTGCTGCAAACACACGCGCGCGCCCATTATTCGCTGGTTTGCTCCGAGTGTGTTACTACTGCCGCTGTCACTTGGAGGAACGTTGCCGTGATCGGCCGTATGCTGCCGACGGAAGGTGGAATCACGTAGTGCGACAGCCTTAGCCCTTCGTCGTCTCGTTCTCTTCTAACCTCAATTGGACGGCGCGCGTTTGTCCGCCCGTCTAAGCTGCTCTGCATCGGCCCTCGCTGCCGTGCGACCAGTCAGTCGACCACTGGGTTTTAAACGTGCCAGTGTTGTGTGTAACTGCGTATCTCCTCCTGGCACGTCCCTGCCTCACCCCCTCCGCGCTGCAGATCAAGTACGACACTGCTGAGACGCAACGCGAGTCATTCGCGTATCTACGTACGCTCACCCTGCAAAAAATAAAAACTCGAGAATCTCTCACTGTTTATTGTATACGCATACACGCGTAAGCGCTCGTGCATACTTTCCGATAAATATATACTTAGGTGCTCATATATTTATATGTACATTTATATGTGCATATATATATAGATATACTTTTAATATATATCCACACATACGCATATTGGGCTACCAGCGAGAAAAGGAAGGCAAGAGAGAGAAAGAGCACGAGTTATAATACGTGAGTACCCACGGATACGCTGTCGTTTGTGCGCCTGTGTAAGTTAATCGTCAGGGGAAAAAAGTGAGACAGAGAAAGAGAGAGAGAACGAACTAGAGACTGATAGAGATAGGTAGTGCAAGAGGGTGGCAAAGAGGAAGGGGTCAGGAACGCACGCGCTGCCTTCGACTGGGCAGCCAGGAGTAGAAGGGGGGTAGGAGAGAGAGCAGGAATTTCTCGCGTGGTCGTAGCTCTACGCACTCGTCGACTCGCGCTCGCTCCCACACACGTAGGGGCGGCCCCGCAAGAGCAGCGGCTACACGAGCAGCGAGAACGGGACGGGACAAGCCCGTAGAAGGCTGAGTTGGTGGGGGTTGTTCGACCAAAGAAGTTGGTGCGGCGGGAGAAGAGGAGAGGTCGACTCGGGCGCCGCCTCGCGGACTCCGAGGCAGATTAAACGCGGGCCCGCACATAGAGTCGAGCGCACACACG
Source organism: Kradibia gibbosae (assembly GCA_018907135.1). NCBI lineage: Eukaryota > Metazoa > Arthropoda > Insecta > Hymenoptera > Agaonidae > Kradibia > Kradibia gibbosae. The sequence continues at coordinate 10,087,885 of JACCHX010000002.1, read as the reverse complement.
ATCTTGTGTGTACGCCGCACTTCGTCGTATAAACGGCCGCGCGCTTCTTCGGGGGCCGACGTCGACGAGGCAGAGAGAGAGAGTGGGTCTTCCTCCTTCTCCTCCTCTTCTTCAGGAGCAGTGGCAGAAGGCTCACAGCCGTACACCGTCATCCCATCCACCGCGTTAAACGCCAAGCACGGCGACACGCGCGCGCAATGGCTTCCGTGAAGGACACGGCGACTTTCTTCGCCGAGGGCACCGCCACCCAGTTCGAGCACGTACTCAAGCTGTATCCTCAGGCACTGCGGATCAAGGCCGAGAACCACAAGTCCAAGAAGTCTGAGGAACTTATCAAGCTCGACAACTGGTGAGTACACTGCTATTGTTGACGCCACCACCGCAGTTGTTCCTGCTGTTATTCTTCGTTGGCACGGTTTGGTGCGGCGGCGGAGGAGGAGAAGTCGGAGAGGACAGGAGAGAAGTGCCGCTCAACCCTTCTTGACCTGTTAACCCCTCGCGCGCCTTCTTCTCCGACGTCCTCGTTGCTCAACCTATTTTCCTCCTCTGCCTCCTGCTCCGCGACCCGTACCTCCTCAACCCCCTCGCGCCGTTACGACCGAATTCCAAACCGTGGGGACAATGAACTTGACACTCGGTTGGGCAGCCAGAAGTTCTCGGCTTTGTCCGCACCTCGCGCAAAAGCTGCTCCAGGACGGAAGCGGTCCCGTGCCAGCCATCCTCGTGCCCTGCCGGAGCTACGCTTTTTTCTTCCTCCGCGAGGATCGCGCGCAGCGCAGCGGCTTCCGCGCTGCCTCTTCGATCGCGAGAGAGAGGAGAAACGCACCGCGTCCTTTCTCTCTTTCTCTCCCATCCCTCCTTAGTCTCCTTCCCCATCCACCTCCTCTATCGGGCTACCCCATTTCATTCCCTTTCCATCACCTCTTACCCGTAAAAGGTCCGCTCACCTTTCTGTCTCTCTCTCTTCCCCCTCCCACCTCTCTCTCTTTCCCTTCCTCCCTCCGGTTTCTCTCTCTCTCTCTCTCTCTCTCTCTCTCTCTCTCTCTCTCTCTCTCTCGACCTCACGACCTCGTGGACGGAACCGCTCGTCATTGTCTTCCTTCGTTAAGTCGGGTATCGGTCTATCGGAGGCATTAACTATCGTTAATGCACCGAAGATGCTGGTGGTGGACTGTCCCTGGAAGGGGTTGGCGCCGGCCGGCAAGAATCGTGGAACGGTAACGTGACGTGTCGTGTTCGGCCTCAGAGACGCGCTTGCCCTTGCGTTCACTCGCATTTTCATGAGCAAGGATACGCCGGGCACTTGCAAATTCGGTGGCAGTCCGCATTATTATTAAATGTCTCCCGACGTGTCCGGGGCCAGGGGCACTGGTTCTTAACCACCGTACCTTTTACCCATAAAGGTTGGTTCGTACGGCATCTCGATATGTGTTTACTTGAGACGAGCCGCCGCTCAGAACTTACTTTTACGTCAATCTAATGATCCAATATCCAAATTTTGCACAACCAGTGGCCATTAGATCCTCCGGCCCCATCATACGCTGACCATCCATCACTATCCGCTGCTTTTTTTAATCCTATTTAGACCATTCTTCATACTGACCGATCCCGCGTGGCGGTGCGTGCCTATTCCCGTATTTTTCCCATGGCCGTGCCTTCACCCCTACCATATCGCACGATGTAAACATGCTCAGTCGTGTCTTATTCAGACATAGTTGACTTAGCCGCTTTCATCGAGCTCTTAGAATCTTCCATTATACGTGAATGTTGCGTCGTTCGCTGGTAAATATATATATCACAAATACACTCTCATCCACAGGATACATTTTTCTAACTTTTTGATGAGAACATGTTTTCTTTATTATTTTTATTCAAAATCATTTTCAATTTACACAAATTGTACTGCTCTGTTACTATAAAGGAAAGTTATTCATTGTTTGCCCAGTAGTTACTCGTAAAACTGGAAAAATTCAGCCAGCCAAATTAGATTTAATAATTTCTTGCAACATAAGTCGATTATAAAGATTTGCTCAAATGAGTAAGATAGTTAAATTTTAAACAAAAATATAAAGTTTGAAATAAACAACAACTCTTAATTTTCGTTTTTAACTAAAATTAAAGCTCTCTATTGTAATAAAGAAAAGGTGCACGTCATTTATTAAAGAAAATTCATTCATAATTTACTGTAAAATGTTTTCAATATATTTTTTTATTTCAATATTATTATTTGACTCTTATCTTTCTTTTTTATCGTATATTACAACAGTGATGCTTGAAAAATGTTTTTTTATATTTAGTACAACAGCATAAATAATAAGTACTATAAAAACGTTTTTGAGTAAAAAAAATTGATAATGTTATTCCAAATATTGAAATATTATATATGAATTGTAATATTTTAAGCTTTTCATGATTATGAACCTTTCCGCCTATAAAATGAATAACTATGTTACATTTAGTATATTCTGCTTTTTGAATGTTGAAATAAGTAATTTAATTAATTTGTGTACCAGTATGATTTAAAACATTAACACAATTTTCATTAGTTGTTAATGTTCTACAATAAAATACAGTTTCAGCTCTGGGTTTTGAAGAATAATGATTATTGTAAAATGTATGTTCCATAATACTTGAATGTTCAGTTGATATATAAATATCAATTGTATTATTAATATAAGTTTTACATACTTCCATATAAGCATATAATTCTAGTTTTTAACTTACACATAAAGAAGCGAGAGAGAAAAAGCAGCTTACTTATCGGTAAAAGTTTACTACTAACATTAATAATTGAAAACTGAAGAAAATTAATGTGTACATAGTTTTATCTTGCAAATTGTACAATGTGCAGATTAAAAAAACCATCCTGACAAATAGAATCTTAGTTGTACTAAACTGTACCATTTTATGAGATCGTATTTAATCTAATGTTGAAAATGCATAAAAGAATGAAGTGAGGACTATGTATTAACAAAACTGAAAACAAAACTATCGTCAAAGAAAAAATAATTCAAATACAAAATAGGTCCTTTTTATTCATTCTTTTTGTGCTTTTCATTATCACCTTTTTTACACTTTTCTCATTGTAACAGAATAAGATATAGATGAATCATGGTTTATAAATAAACATAAAATGCCAGAAATTTGACAGTTTCATATTGCTTGAAATTTCCGCAAACACATTCTTCGTTCTGGTAGAGAATAGTTCCATCGCTAGCAAACTTCGTTTTATCACAAGGCACTTTTCTCTTTAATACAATAACAACAAAATTCCTCCACCAGAGTGTATTCTTCGACAATGCACACGGAATTCCGAACGAAATTCATTATATCATCTGGTAAAAAGGTCATCTCATGACTATATTTGAAAATAACATAATCTAAATTCAAACGAAAGTGAGGTTGAGAAGACAAAGGTTGATCCACCGTCGCCCATCCTTTAAAAGCACGCAATTATCGCCTTTATTCGAACCGTAATTAAGTGTTTACCGAGAAGAAATGCAAAATGCGGCAAGAAGCTGTGGAATGATCGTGGGTGGGAGAGGTATAGGCTTCGACTTTCGCAAGATTAATCAGCACAGCCTCGTGTTGTCATCTCGTCGGCTACTGGTGCCGGACTGTGCAACTCGTTGCGTAATGTTACCACTTAACCGTTCTTTTCATTCTCTATTCTAGTGTCTTGTTTGTGGCTACGTTCTGTTACGTATGAGTGCGCGCATGTGCTGTTTGCGTGTGTACGGTCGCGCGCACTCCCGTGTCACATGCGGGCCCGTGTGTCAAGGTTACTTACGAGATCTCGATGTCTGCCACCCTCCCCTCCCTTCACGATTCTCTCTCCCTCCGCATCATGCACAGGCACAGATGTATTCTCCCTCGTTCTCCCTCTGCGTGCTCGCTCACACCTGTAGGTCGGTTAAGTCGGACACCATTTTTGCCTCTTCCGTCCCTCCTTTTTTTCCATACTCGGATAACTCTTTTCGTTTGATCGCGTAGCTCTGGATGAGTTATTATCGCTGCTGCATCGAGCCTGCTTTTCATTTTGTAATTTTCACGTAAGAAAGGAAGGTACTTGGAATTTTGTAATACTTATTTTTATCCGCTGCTGTTGTTCCGTTTTTTCTTGCTAAGCTGTCTCCGGATACATTCCAGCCGTCCCCAAGTAACTCATTCAGTCCAACAGGCCGAATTAATACTTCAGGTGTTTTTTCACTAAAGTTTTGGATGTTTTGAAAACATTTAGTTTTTTAGCTTTTTTGATTAAATGGCATTATGGTATTACGATTGAAATGCGTGGACTCTCGACAACGATTTCTCTAGTTTATTTACTCTTGAAAATTGAAGTTAGAATTAATATTTCGATTATTAGAATTTAGCATTACAGCGTTTAATAGCTTTGTTTTATTTTTGTTTCTTTGTTAAAAATATATGAATCGTTTCATTTCATAGTTTTTTTTTTTTTTTTTTTTTTTTTACAATAAATCATTTATAATTTTCAAAAACTGTGAACTTTTTTTATAAAAGTAATGCTGTAGCGTTAAATAAAAAATATTATATTTTCAATGCTAAATAAGATTTCGGAAAGTCGGATTCATTACACCTTTTTATATTTTTTCTGTATTTTTATGTTTCAGGTATCAAAATGAACTTCCAAAAAAAATCAAATCACGTGGAAAAGACGCTCACCTAAATCATGAAGAACTGGTACAGACAATGAAATGGAAGCAAATAGTAAGATCATTCATATTTTTTTTATCATTTGATTTGTATTTTCATATGTTTTAACAAGCTGATTAGTCACATTAAGATTTAACAAGATTTCCAACTTGTTTTGAACGTAATTAATATTGAATGTATATTGTTCGCATTAAAATAAAAAAATATGAGTTGAAAAATATTTGGAATAATTATAAAAAAAAGTATTATCCACTAAGATAAACGTTGAATTTGGAAGGATACGTTCACTGATCAATATTGATTTAACAATCATCACTGATATTCATTTTCGAAAAGACCATTAATCTATTGATGAAGCACTTTGATAAACTTCCATAATAAAATTAATTTATTACACTTGTTGAATATAACTAAATTTACAAAGAAGAAGCTTAAAATTTTTTATAGTAACTATCTGCTAAAACTACACTTTTCCAAGTATTCATAATTTTTTATCAAATCTGCGTAATCATGTTGATCGATGAAAAATAAATGGGCGTTTTAAGCCTCTTTTAACGAACGATGTTGGGAAATTCGCAACTGTCCAGCAGCAGCTCGGATACGTTGGTCGTGTCGCGCAGGTGTTTTCAAAATAACAAGGATCACGTTGCTCTTGGCTCGTGGTAAACTCTTCGTAACCGCGAGGTAGCGAGGTGCGCCACACCAACGGCGGGGCGGACGGGGGACGTACTTCGGCCACATAACAGGTTTACGCAAAAGGGTCAAACGAGTCACGAATCGCGGAAACTCTTAGCTATCAGCTTGCGACTTGCCTCGGCGCTGAAGAGAAAAAGAAAGTAATGTTCGCCCTCGTTGTTGCCACGTCTGTCCGCAGCGCGGCAAGTTTTACCCACAGCTGTCGTACCTGGTTAAAGTTAACACGCCCCGAGCCGTGATGGCCGAAACGAAAAAGGCGTTCAAGAAGTTGCCGAACCTCGAGCAGGCGATCACGGCCCTGTCGAATCTCAAGGGAGTCGGAACGACGATGGCCTCCGCCCTTCTCGCCGCCGCATCACCGGAAAACGCTCCCTTTATGGCCGATGAGTGTCTCATGGCTATACCCGAGATCGAGGGCATCGACTACACGACCAAGGAGTATCTTAACTTTGTACAGCACATCCAGAATACCGTCGAGAGGCTTAACAAACAGAGTGAGTTGATGCTATTTTTTTTAATTTTGGTATATCTCGACTCTAGAGCCTTGCAGCTTCGCATCTGATTGTTACTTTTTTCCTATGATATCGTGATATTCACTACAATAATACATAAATCGCCATTAATTCATTATCCTGAGTATTTTGATATAATCGTCATACATGTCATCGATATTCAATCACCACACCGAAAATTTATTATTGACTATATCTTCACACTTATTAAAATATTAAGTTCAATATTATCCAACTACTTTGCGGGCTTTTCCCGAAGAGTATAAGGGTTTGGAATTCAGTTCGAAATAAAATATTTACTTTATTGGTTCATTGTCATCTTTATAAAAGAATTTAGAATTTTTTATGAACTCTTAAATATATTAAATGCACAAGTAAATTAAATAACTTAATATTAAGATGCATGCTAATGCCGTAAGAAATATTGTTTTATACTACTTGATAATAATCCAAAAAGAACGCTTGCATAGAGATTTATAAGATAAAATCCTATATTTTAAAAGTAATTAAAAATTAAATACCAAACTATTTTCAAAATGTATTTATCGATAATTCAAACTTGCTTTGTTTAATTTTGTAAATAGCAATAAAAATTATTTTTATATAATATTTCTTTCAAAATGATTTAATATGCATATATATAAAGGTGACCTCAAATATACCGAAATTTTATATAGATATTTTTTTGTTTAGATTGGGTTTACATAGAAATACTTTATATATATGGATATTCTGGGTCTTCGTACAATGTATTATTCGCGTGGTCATAACAATTCGAAGTTCGTTCTATAGCAACATTCTAGAATAAATTCTTTTCGCAGCAGATTAAAAAAGATAGAAAAGTCAAGTTTGAATTAGAATAAAAAAAAAACACCGATCGACGAAAGCATAATAACGGGTTTGTCCCCGCTCGTATTTGTTGCAGACACAAACGGCAACTCTTGGAGTCCACACCGCGTGGAGCTCGCCCTTTGGACTCACTATGTTGCCTCGGAGCTGAAACCCGAACTACTGGACGGTATCCCGGAAGGCGCCACCGAGAACGGCAACTCACACCCGGCGAGTAACGGCGAGTCAGCCCAGGAGCCGACTTCGGACGACAGTAACCAGGGGCAGGTCCTGGGCGGGGTCGCAAATAACAGCAGCAGCGCCATCGCCTCAGGCTTCCCGATCAGTAATAACGGCGACGCGGTGGAACCGGCCATCGGCCCCGTCGCTCAGGCGGTGACCAACGGTAAGGCGGCGAGCGGACCCGCGGCCGCCCTCGACGACAACAGCACCACAACCTCCTTCACCGAGGACTCGCTCGACAAGCCGTCGACGCCCGCGGGCGTGGTCACGGCGCCGCCCTGCTGCGATGACACAAACGATTCGCTGCCGATGAACGAGGACAGCAGCAGCAACGCGACGCCAAGGCCGACCGATGAGAGCGAGGCCGGCACCGAGGAGGAGAGCTCCCAGGACTCGGTGCGCGAGCCTCCATCGAAGAAGAGTAAGAAGTGACCTGCCGCGGCCCCACGAGCGAGGACCGCCGCCAATGCCGACGCCGAAATCCTGCTATAATCGCGAGGCCACCGATCATAAAACCGCGACCGCGACAGAGACGAAACTTCGGCTTATATTGCCATCGTTCATCGTTTATAATCAGCATCAGCAGGAGTAGTAGCGCGGCAGCAACATCGTTGCCATTACGTCATCGTCGTTGTCGTCATCGTCATCCTCACGAGGGCGCTTTTCTAGCTTGTATGACCGAAAAAGAGAGAAGAAGCAAATCGAAATGCTTAGCGACATGGATTTGAAAGAAACTGGCGGAGAGGATGTCTTTTACCAGGTGGTTATATGTATACATACATAAGCAAATTAATTATATGTAAACGAGTATGTATATTTGGAGTCTGAGCTAAATACACCCAATGATAAGCACTCGACGATACGAAACACGCGTAAGTGCATCGAATTAGTTCATCATCTGCATCAGCGATGGCAGGACCTGGATTTGACGGCACTGTTGACAGTTGCTACGTCTCTCCTGATTTTTCTTTTAGTCCTCTCGATTCGAGCAGATGTTGAGGGAAAACGAAGACACGATGTGTGGACTCATCAACGGCATAGCATACGCGTAACTATTGTAATATATTCTTTCTTCTTCATTTCCATCGATAATCCCCCTGTTTACAGATCAGTAATACATCATTATAATATATATATATATATATATATATATATATATATATATATATATATGTATATATGTATATATATATATGTATATATGTATTTATTTACATCTTTACTTTTCTTCTTTCTTCACATGGTAATCGTTTTTACAATACGCTACACGCATAAAATTCCTAGACTGTGCTCTTAGCCGGCGGACATGAGTTTCAATTAATATCACATTGAAGACTTCAAAGTTTCATGACAAACTACTAATAAATCGTGGTAACTTTATCGTACTTCTTTCTTGTATTATCGTTACATTTATGTTGAAGCTTCTATCCCCGTACCTCTAGTTATTTGTAAGGTCATGGCACGTAAAGGGTTTTATAAGTAGTGATGTATCTTAATCTGCAATTCCTTTAATCCTGACCCAATCCTTTGCCGATGGAGACGAAATGAAAGAATGAAATTAAAAGTATGTACTAGAAGCGGGAGGGAAGAGATTGTACGATTGAATATAATTGCATTGTAAAGGTTTTGAGTTTTGTACGAGAAATATGGCGATAAAGGCGATGGCGCTGGATATTAAGATAATATTAAAGTAATTAATAATAACGATAATCTTAAATACTATCGAATCATTACCATATTTATATACCTAGAGATGGAGGATAGAGGAAAATAAGAAGAAGAAGAAGAAGAAGAAGATAAAGATAAAGGGTGAGAATGAGAAGGAGAAGAAAATACAGAAAATTAAGAAATATTAAAACGATGCAAAAAAAATTTTTAAAAAACACGTTGCCGTCGGAGTGTATTGCATAAAAGAAAAACAAATACCTTGTAAGTAAAAATTTAGGAACAAAAATAATTGTGGGTTTATTATTATTTTAAAATGAGAACAAAAAAGCAGGTCATGTAGCGCAATAAAAGATGCTACTGTTTTGTGTGGCGAGAGGGGGTGGTTGGGAAGGGGAGCTAGTAGAGAAATTGACCATAAGAGAAAACTAAATAAATGCAAAAGAAGAAGGTTGAGACGATGGATCTACGTAAGACACACAACATCTGAGGTTTTTCTGCATAGGGATTTAACTAGTATTTTTGCATTATGTGTAAATGAAGAAAAAAATTAAATACAATGACTGCTTTGCGTGTGTGTGCGTTTGGGTGATGCTTGCTAGATAGAAGTATGATTTAAATAGAGCATGCAGACGTGCAGTAGATTATGACGATTTTAAGTTTATGGTGTGGAGTCAGTGGGTACTGCGTCACATGTAAATGTGGTATGAAAGGGCCAATGAATGAATGTGGCGGGTCGGTAAAGTCCTCCCGTACTTTCGTATGTAAGCGTTCATTCAAATTTTATGATTATATATTATATATATTTGTAATTTAGTGTAAACGCGAAAGTACCGTGTACGCACGCGCACTAACACTTATGCGACACACGTAACAATACACACGGAAATGGGTTTAGCACCGTTCAAGGAATGACCATCAGTATGAAAAAGGCACCCCCTGAATTTGCTGCACGAGCTCTCTGCTTGTAAACGCGCGCGCACACAATGACATGTACACGAAAGCTGCAAAAATAGGCGGGGAGAAGAAAAGGATAACCAGTACGAGCAAAAAGTCAACGACGAATTATATGTACGATGTTGAGCTTGAACATCCATTAAATTGAGCTTAGGCTTGTATTTGTCGATAGAACTGTGGGAAAGCAAACAAGTATTTCGTGGCTTAAAGAAATAATTCTCTGGCAATGTATTAAACACATTTATTTGTCACACCTTAATTATTATTAAATACATTTATTTAGTGCTTAATTCGTTCGGAGATGTTGAGTTTCTCGCCTGCTATCATAATTAAACCCACCCAAATGTTCCTTCATTTACAATTACGTTTTTTTTTATTTTCTAACTTTTTACGTAGATGGGTAATGTTTACGACACGTTATTGGCTTGGAGGTATTATTGAAATTGTATGAGTGTATATTTGCAATTTACTCTCGATGAAAACGATAAAATTGAAGGAAAAAATTACATATTCTTAATTTTCATACTTTGTTTGAAATATTTGTACCAAATTTCTTTACATACAATTGTTCTCCCCCACTGACTCACTCTTTTTCTATCATTACACAATTTCGTTCTCGTGCGTGTGTGCGTGCAAAACATTCCAAGTCTCATCTTTTTTCTTTACATTTCTCGTTTTTGTATCACTATTACTACGTAGTGTAACTATTTTCATTATGACATTATTATTATTATTATTATTATTATTATTATTATTATTATTATTAACTTTTTATTATAATTATTATTAATAATATTTTTATTATTACTACCATTACTACTATTACTGCTAGTACTACTACTACTTAATCCTCATTTCTCCCACCTACAGACATTTAAGAATGCGCTTAAATAAGTTGCATGTTTAAAAACGAGTAAAATTTATTATATTTGAATATGTACAGATAAAAGAAAAAGAGGATACAACTGTAAAAACAACCGATTTTGTTCGTTATTTCTTTTTTTCTGGTTATTAATATGCGTTACGACACTTACGCACTAAAATAAAACGAGACGGGGTGGCTTTCTATTTTTTTTGTTCGTCGATTAGATTAAATTTTTATGGTTCTTTGTGATGAAATAAAAAATAGGTATAGAATACAAGATAAAGTTTTTACACAAAGAAAACGAAAAACAACGCCGCCCCAATCCGCCTCTAAGACTCGTTTGTTGTGAAATAACTTTTTGCACGGTAACTCCGACGTTTGAAGTAAATAAATATATGAACAAATCAAAAACCTTTTTATTTATTTTTATTCGTTTCACACTCTTATTGTATATATTCGTCTACCTTATTAAATATGAATATGTATTAAAATACCGTTTATACTAAAATTTATTATATAGAGAGTTAATATCACGATTTGAATTACGTTACGTGTCATTATTGATTTTCGATATTATGATAGCGTTTGCTAATATTCATAATTCGTACCCCCTTTGTACGATTTTGCTGTAGCAGCAACAATGAAAAATTAAGTTGTTCTCAAAAGAAATATTCTATACAGATTAGAATCACTGTCAAAAGCCGCAAAAAATAAAATAAAATAATTTCGTTTTAACTGCTGATTCGATATCGCTGAAATGACAATGATTGAAAGAAATTAATGAGATAATAACTAATGTTTTATCAGTTGCATTTACCGATTCCGGGGGATAATGGTATTTAAATTGGACATATTAAGCTACTTAATTTATTATTCCCGTAAGAAATAAAAAAAAATAACGCGATGAATGACTTCAATGATTTTTTAAATTACAGGTATTTTATATATAAGAACTGTTCTTTTAACTCGTATTAGTAATTAGGAATGTTTAATTTTTTTTCATTTGTAGATTTACATTTTTAATAATGTTCTTATGAAATCGATAATGATATATAATAATATCGCCTTTCCGTACACTTACTAATTACATTTGAGTATTTTATATATTAATCGCTAGTCGGATCTCTCTGGAAATTTTAGAGTGAGTTTTTGACTCTAAACTGATACGACAGAAATTTCAGTTTCAGTCATGTCAAATGACATAAAATTTTCATATGTATGCGTAATTAATCATGCGCATATTTGTATACTAAACTTATAACGACTTGTGAATAATATTAATAAATACGTGTTTTGTGTACATTTAATTGTTGATAATTTTCACGAAATTAAGAGTTATACGTTAACGACTACTGAATAAAATTGAAAAAAAATAGTCCTATAAGGCATGTTTTTGTTCAATGTAGTGACAACACTTTAATGTGATATTGATTGTAACTAAAATATGGGTGAAGAGAGAATATTAATTCTCGTTAGAGTGGAATCCCAATCTAAAACATTAAGAGAGATTTATCTTTACCTTCGAGAAGGATATGATCGTAAGGAATGTTAGTTTAAAGACTTGCGTAATATTGTACCTTAAACAATAGGAACCTAATGAATAAAACTAAAAAGGACATAAAAAATCAATAAAAAAGACAAAGTAATTTATATACATACACATACCTAGCGCTGAATATTATAAATTTAGGTATTTCACTTATGGCCTTACAAAGATAAACAATGCAGAGAAAGAGAGAGAAAGAGAAATTTTAAAAGGTTAACGAGATAAAGGGATAAAAAAGTGAAAAATTAAGTTTATATAAACTTTTTTTTCACTTTCTGCCATATAGAGTTGGTTAATTTTTAATCTATATTATCTAGATTAACCGAGAGAAGACGAAAGAAAAATTAATGCAAAAAAAACAATAATAAATAAAGAGAGGGAAATGCCGACTTATAGCGTAAAAAAACTAATACGCAGTACCGATCGGATGTATACTGATTAATTGTTAATTAAATGATTCAAATTTAATAAGGGCGAATTTGTGCAAAGTAGGAAAAAAGAGTCTTAGTAGTAGTGATTTGAGTATGAAAAGTGAAAAAATATGACTTGACTGCGATGTGTACCATGATAAGAAGTAAAGAAAAAAAGATAATGGTGAGCGATTATATAATGCGATGATACGACAACGTGTATGGCGATGTGGATGATGAATAATAAAAAGAAAACAATGTGAGAAAGAGACTTCGATCGTCGTCTAATCGCGCGTTGACGGGGGACGATTATTATAATTATCAGAGTGAATATTAATGTAGTGGATGATTATTTAAAAATAAATAAGAATAATACGAGAAATTATTGTGCTTTTAGTTGGTGTATTGTACAATAAATAAGAAACATAAATTTAATTTCCATTCTAAATTTTGGTGGCTTTGTGCTGTAAGTAGGAACATAAAATTACTTTGCTTAAGTGTCCACGATGTTTTCAACACATTAATTTATTTTTCATAAGCGGAAAGCGATGCGTTTTACATTTTTCTTTTTTTTTATAAAATATTTACATTAATTTATGGGTCCCATACGGTAGCCCTACACCGTCATTATTATCATAGTTTTTAATTGGAATAAGCTTTTAACAATTGTGCTTTTTTATGACTTATGTGGTTTTATTGATTTAAGTTTTAATTAAAGTAAACGATGTTTACAAGCATGTAAATTAGTTATATTGTACTTTCAGACACTAGGAAATCTATTATTTGTATCACGAAATTATTGACATATGTTTAAATTAAAAAAACTGAAAAGATTTTAACAAAAATATCTATATCAATATAAAATTTCCTGCCAAATAAATACTATTCATGCAAACTTTACGTCAAAACAAAGTATTATCATTTTGACACAGCAGATAATATTTATAACAGTAATCACCATTAATATTACATTTTTATCAAAATCAAGATACAATAGCTAAATTTGATAAATTTATTAAAAAAATTTAAGTAGATAATTTATTATTTTCTACTTATAAATTAAAACAAATGTGGCCACAATTGCATGCTTTTATTATATGATTTAATCTCTCTAAATATAAATTTTTTAATGTACCGTTCATAAGGTTTTATTTAATTATTTGTAAGAAATTTCCAGTAGATATTTTAATTTAAAAATTTTTTTGTGTAAATCGCAATCATATCGAAAGTAAATAAATAACAGCTTCGGTTCAATTAGTCAATGAGAACCAATTGGACCAGGTCACATGGCAAATTATGACATTCTATCAACGTGTCCTCTCGATAGATGTAAAAAGAGATATTTCCTATAATAATAGTTACTCCGAACGAGTTGATGTTTGAAAAGGCCAAATTGAGAAAATATGATTTTTTTATCTGGCTAGATGGTTAAAAGGAATTGCACGAATGCTACTTTTGATCGATGTATTGGAGACTAATCGATCACGGTATCACTAGCATGCTTGTGAGTAAAAACAGTTTATTTAATAAATAAACACAAAATACAATTTTAAAAAGTTAAGGAATATACGTAAGCTTAATGAGCTTAATTATTTGTAATTATGTTTGCTTAAATGATTTTAGTTTCATCAGAAGAATTTTAATTTATTTTCTATAAATAGTCATTTGAATTTTTCAATGATAAAATTAAAAGATGTACATTAAAAACGAGATTCCAATACAAAATCGATGCCTGCAAATCAAGAATGAAATTTTATTGCCATAGTGCAGTACTGATAAGTATCATTAGGAATAGATCTTAACAAAGATAAGTTAGCGTGTAAACATGTCGAAAAAAACAAATTTAGTCAGTAATTCACGAACTTTAAACTTACGTTTTTCTCTATATACTGAATTTCAGACAACTCTACGAGAGAAGAAGAATATAGTGCATAAAGTATGGAGCAATTTATCAAATTTGAAACCCAACAATTTCTTATCGATAAGACAGTAAGAAATAGCGAAATCGCACGTAGACAATACATCGCGCATTGAATTCAAACTGCTTCCATAAAGCACACATTCCCATTTTTCGACTTTATATCAATAATGTAAGAAGAAGCTTACAATATACGAGCCGTGAGAGTTCTAAAAAGTCACTCACTGTCTGTAAAGTAGTCGTCATCGAGGCTCCCGAGAAGGAGTCAAGTGTTAACGGAAGCGCGCAGCCTTGCAAACGGTCGATATCTCAAGACGCCTCAACCTTTCGTTACACGGTCCGCCCCCGCGTATACATCATCGGCGGCATGGGGGTTGGGAGTCTAGAGACAGACGAGAGTCGAACGGTTTGAGGGGAGGGGAAAAGGCATGGGATGGATGTAGCGAGAAACGAAAAGGAGGTAACGGGGTCACGCGTTCACACACGCTCCGTATCCCGACGGCTACGAGGGAGGGACGTGACGACTTTTGAGCAACCCCGAAACGCATACGCTAGAAGGCGGACGCCGGGGAGGGCGAGTGGCGTGAGGGAGTCTCTGTGAGCTCCAGTCGATAACCAGTCGGTGTGCCACATTACAAGGGTAACCAGTTGTTGCTTGCATGGTCGAATAAATTCCCATGGGGCTTGAAGGGCACGAGGGCACGGCGCATCGAAGGGTGGACGCGTAGTACAAGGAGTCAATGACTCCTTTTTCTCTTTATCTTTCCCTTTCTTTCTCTCTCTCTCTCTTTCTCCCTCTATTTCTTTCTCTCGCAAAGGTACTTTTAAGAAGAGCAAAGATGAATACGGGTATTCGGTTATGTTGAGATGGTACTTGATTCGTGTCTGTTAAAGCAAGACATCGACAATTTCTCGATAAGCTTTTTTTTAATTAGTTTCGGTACTTTATGCTACGAGATATCTGTGGTATCGTGGGGTTTCTTCTACTTCTTCTAGCTTCTTCTTCTCTTCTTCTAAGAGAACTGTCATAAAAATTAAAAAGCACTTTTACGCGCTTCTATTTCAAAGTGCTATCGTTACTATCTGATATTGGAAATGATGAAAATAAATTGTCATTTTTGTATTGAAAAGGTAACAATATGATAATCAAAAATATTTCAAAAATATGGTAAGAAAGTTTCTTAGGGCAGCATTTCTTCTTTTCTTGAAAGTCGTTTGATCCTCCGTGTTTCATTCAAATACATTACAATATTGCTCAATTGTCTTAAAATATGTTATACGATACTTTGAAGGACTACTAAAAATTTCAAATTCATTTTAATAACCTAATCATAAATTTAATACTGTATAGATAACGCAGATCTTAATTAAACGTATACAGTTATTTCATCCTATTAAATAATTAACGGAGACAAACAACGAACCATTTGAAGATGTTAAAAAAATATATTTATGTATTTATAATGTAGACTAAAGATTTGAAAAGATCTTAAAAAAACTTTCAAATTAACTACATAAAAAAATTTTAAATAATAATTTTGTAACATAAAGTAGATGAATGTGCTCAGACATTAATATTAAATAAAACCTATTTAAGGTATTCTAATTTAAAAAATTCGATGTTATTGATTAGTACTTTTTTCATGAATAAAATTTTATTTTAAATTTAAGCCTAGAAACGACTGTATTTTTTTGTAGTTTACCACTAGTGTGTAAATAAACTGTCACCTCAATTATATTTTAAACCTAGACTAATGTTATTATTAAAAAATAAGAAATCATTAAGGATTAATGAATTAAAATGATGAATTAGTTAATTTGTATATAATTTGCGATTTTTTGTAACTTAGCTCTAAACGAGAAGCTCAAACAAGATATTGAACCTTGGCGATCGATGACAACTATTTTATAAATGTAAGAAAACGTTATAACAAGGATTTTTTCTTCGGTGTATGCAGTTGTGTAAACAGTTGTGTGTGTTATTATCTCAGTTGTTGGTCATGTAAATTCATTTACAAATGCAAAAAAAAATAACATTATTTTCTCACGGATCTTTAGATATTTTCGTATCTGCACATTATTGGTGCCAATTACGGATTTTATTTATCATCGTTCAGTGATACCTTCGATTCACGGAACGTATCAAGATTCGTCAACAGTACGTAAACAGCAACTCATGATTGAGGAATTCACGCAGATGACATTCATCGCGAAGTGAGAGCAAGATAGCTATGAATCGTATGATGCTTTCGTATCGTAAATCGATGAGCATCGCAGACTCGGCGGAGTCGTGCTTCACGGTGTGCGTCGGAAGGTATTGATCTCATGAGGTTGAGAGGAAAGTTCCCTGGGCCGGGGCCCGGAGCAAAGCCAAGGCCACGGGGACCGCATCTCTCCTCGCGACCCTCGCCGAGAGACGAGATTCGGCAGCAATCGCGCATCGAGGACTCGAGTCGTCGGCCGTGCTCTCTCGATCAGAGAAGGGCGTCGGATGCAAATACGTGAAGGGTGAGAACAGGGGGAAGTTGGCGGAGGCGTGGACGCGTTGACAAAGAGTCGCGCGGACTGGCGATGCTTCGTGCCCTCCCCGCTCGCTCGAGTCTAATGTGTCATTACGTCACGGAGAGCGCGAGGGAGTCCCTGTACATGTGCAGGCAGGGGGGAGATGTGCCGCGGTAGACGAGGGAACTCCGATGCATGCACGACCGAGACGGCGGCGGTGTCGAGGCGCACCGACGAGGGGGCGGCTCAAGGTCACGGCTAGGCGCCGGCTACGCTCGGCACAGCCTCCTCTCTCGGCTGCGGGCGCCATTTATACGTCTCTCTTTCGCTCTGGCTGTTGTGTCCGTGTGTGTTTGTGGGGAGGGAGGGTGCGCGCGGCGCCGTTCGTTGTAAACGCAGAGTGACGCGTTGCACGTGCGCTGCTTTTGTTGCAGGTGAAATCCAGGAGTGGGGCGGATGAGGTGGCAGACGACGGGGCAAGACATTGGAAATACGCGGCCGTTCCCGGTCTCATCGGAGTGTAAACATGCCAGAGAACGAAGCGTTGGAGGAGTCAATCACCCGCGCTCTTTCTTACGAATCGGCACCCTTTTTTTTCTCTGGTGGCAATGTCGCTTCATTTAGGTCATTTGTGCTGGAGCGCATTACAAAGGCTGTTTGCCAATCAAATCGAGCGATAATTTCACATCGTTGACTTTTAAATTTTTGTCCTTTCGGTGTGATGTTTAATAGTCTGCTTGAATATGATATGTTAAAAGTAAGCATGCAGTTACATTTAGCGCTATATCGTACACGAAATACAAGTAATCCAAAACAATGCTTTGAAAATTATTGGAATAGCGCAAACTTTCGTGCAACAGGTCTTATCGAACGATTACGTACGATCGACTATTTTTCGGTCGGTCAAGCCAGATTATGCATTTACATATATTTATATACCTTAAAGGTGAGTAGTTCTATTACATAAATAAAGAATAGTCGAAAAATAGAAATGAAGCACTTAAATACATTTACTGTCGATAGAATCACTAATCGCTGTCGTTTCACTAAACTCTCGTTTTTGTTTTCTTTCTTCGCATTTTGTTTTCTTACTTCTTAACACGTGATTTAGGGTTCTTCCTTCAGGAATTCTCTCCACGAGGGAAAATTAATTTTAATAAAAAAGTAAAAAAGGTATGCTCTTGTATTTATATTTAAATTTCTGAAAATAGTATAAATAACAATCTGGTAAGCAATAGGCATAATAATTATATAATATGAATTGATGCATTGGTAGCACTCAACGACGAATCAAGTTCACATTATTTACAATCCATTCTATGATGAAATCGTAGCATATTAAAGTATCGTGCCAAACAGCAATTAGTCGGCAATATTGCATGCACGTTGTCATGTCCAGCACAGCCGGATAAATGGAATCAGTAGATTACCTTGTTGATTTGGCTTGGTGCGAAATAAAGTGAATCGATCGATGCAATTAAATCTTGACCAGATACATCACCGGTTAGTCTAGATATAAAAAATGAAGGAAAGCAGTTGAAAAAACAAATACTTTAAAGAAAAAATGCGGGTAAGCTTAATTCTAGACGGGATACCAAGTATACCAGCATCAAAATCATGAGGGTCGAAAGTGGGTACTTGAAAACACGTGTCACGACCTTGAGAGAACGTGACGAAAGTGTCAGTCGCCCTGAATGCTGATCCCTCGTTTTTTACTGAGCCAAATTCTGCCTCTTAATTATGACTAAAAAAGCCGCGCGTAAGGTTAATTAGGGTTTGTTGCTTTCCAGTGGGGTCGAGTCGGGCAAAAAAGTTCCGACCCATGTAGATTATGCTATCTATATTTATTATGTCACGCGCCTTCACATGTGATAGATGTCATAAAATAATCATATCATAATAGAGGGCTGAGTATGTATCCGTGTATTTATAAAATGATTTTACCTTACGCATGATTTAAAAATTAAATTGTGGGACATCTTTATGGAATGTATATTAGTTTGAAACGAATCAAATTATACATTGTTTGGCTTAAGAATCATCTTATCGTAACTTTGAAAAATTATTGCAATTTCTCTATTATTAAAACTCTATCTCAAGTACCATATTTATAATAGAAAATTATTAATGTGTAAAATATTATGCGATCGATAATGCATTCGATACAACTAATTGTGACAATTATACTTCATGTTTTCTTCAATAGTCCTTCGCTAAATTAGTGGATCCGAATTTCAACGATAAACCTGGTTCTGATTTTCATTTTCTAATTTTTCCTGTAGGACTAGTCGGCATGAGCTGACTGAATCAGCGATATTGGTAACGGGTACGTCGCTCACACGTGTATTTGTGCGTATTTGTGTGCGTATGTAAGGAACAGAAGGGAATTCTTCCAGACTGTACAAATAATAGAAACAGCTGCTAAGTGCGTACCGATCTAATTTTCATCTGAGAATAATCGGATCTGGGATCAGCGGGTCGCTCGAATGTTTGCGCCCGTCTCTTCTCTACCACTGGTTCTTAAAGGTTAGTTTTTTGAACTTTAGATTTCTGAAAATGCGGACATCCCAGATCTTTTAAAAAGCATTGAACTTTTTTTTTAACAAAGCCCTTCTCTAAGGTCTATCATTAACAGTATTACATGCATTAGGAACGAATAATATTTCATGAATAACAACAATAATAATAATAAGTAAATATACATTATTTGGTACAATGATTAGTACTTTCGACACTGTTAAAGGGATATTTTTTATGATTTCTATTGACAATCTATATTTGTACATTACAAATTTTACTATGCTGTTGGTAGTTTAACTTCCAAATGTTCCCAAGTATTGGAGCAATAAAATTACCGTACATAAATTATAATTCAACAATTTTTTTTAATATTACAAAATCGGTAGAAACATCAAAGGAGGTTATTCAGTATGTTATAAATAAATAATCAGTACACTCTTGATACATAAGCTATAGATACAAATATTTTACTCACACCCAAAACTAAGTAATATTAAAAATCTTTTTGTATTTTTGTATTTCATATTATCAATATAGTATGAATAATGAAGTTTTTTAATAAAATTTTTTTGCATCATAGTTTAAATTAAGATAAAAAAGGCCTTCTATCATATAGTTCAATAGACTTTAAATATCATTTTTAGGAATGAAAAAATCCAGATTAATAAAAAAGTAAATATTCGTTCAAATCATTGATAGTTAGATATCAGAAATTATAAAAAAAATCAGTTATGTGTAAACGCTGTTATGTAAACGTATTTTTTATCATTTGTGGCAGCGTTTCCATATTTTTTTTTAATTCAATCAGTTTGTATTTGTCGGTGAACAAACATTATATGCATATTTATAATTGAGATAAGACAAAATTTGTAAACATATATGGTCCGTGAGTTTCGTATATTATACATGACCTCGGCCTTGATCAAGGAAATGTTTTCCAATTATTAAATTATCTAAAACCTTGGTCTTAAGGTGACACTTTCAATCAATTATAAAACGCCTTATATTACACAGATAAATATATATATATTTTTTTTTATATGTAATTGTGCATTCTATCTATTTTTATGATGATGTATATATAATACAGAATCGCATATATAGCGTTTAAAACAATTTAAAAGATTGTCAAAATTCTTTATACTAATTTTTTATAGACTATGATAATTAATATATACAAAAAAAATTTATTTTTAAATTTGTTGCTTTAGAAATTATTTAAAAACCTACTAAAAACGTTATAATTGAAATAAAAATTTTATGTGACTACACTCTTATTAAAAAACTTGTATTTTAATAAGTAGGTGTGATAAGATGTATATATTACAGAATGATTTTTTCTATTAGGAGATTGTTTTTATAGTTATAATCGGATTATAATGTTTTAAATATTCTTGGTTACAACCTTTTCATTGATAATTGAACATTAATGTGAACTGCGTATAATTGGCATAAAAAACAAAAAATTTTTATGGACAAAATATTATTTTGCCGTGAAAGTTCAAAACATACGAGGTAATGAGAAAATTTAATAAGTTAGAATTATAAAATTAGCTACTTATAACTGATGATTTTAAGGCTTAAGGAAAAAATAATTACTTTATGAATTATTAAGATTTTAATATTTAGTCGAAAAATCACTACTAAATTATTTCAATCACGTGATTGATCGTTTTTTGAAGTTTACACTTTTGTGTAAATTTGTTGAAGTAATACACCTACATCGTGTTAATAATACTTTTTATGTATTAAAAAGTATTAATTCTACTATTATTTAATAAAATTACTAATATTTTGTATTTATTACTTTTACAGATTCTTAAGAAATTAATGTTTACTCGTGCGAATATAATTTTTATTGAAATCGTTTACTTCTTTGTAAAGAGAATAATATAATATATACTTTTTAGTATTTATATTCATAGTAGTTTAGTCTTTTTAACATTTTTTTTTGTTTTAGCATATTTAAATGTATTAACGACGTTAAAAAATTTCCAAATAGATTTAGATTCTTAGTGCTAGAAAAACATCAAATAGCTATCAATAACAAATCAATTATTTTTACTAAGGAGAACAGAAATTTCTAATAATTTTGACTTCAACGCTAAAGACCCTGATACATTATGACGAAGATTATAGGAATTTGCAATTCAATTTTCGAAAATTGCAAAGGAAATAAAATCTATCAAAAAGTACTGAGCATTAAAGTGCATTAAATACATTTTTTTAAATACACACTCACTTAACACATTAATGTAATACCAATTTCCGATGTTCGAAAAGAAGCTAGGTAAAGTAAACTAGAAAATGCCAAAAAATTGTATTTTATTACGTCCATACTACCGATTTTATGATATTTTTTAAACACGAATTTAAAGCGCCAATCTAGTGGGCGTTAGATATTAGCGAGAATAATTTGCGCATCACTATCAATTGCTTGTGAAACGTTCGAGTTAAATTGTTGTTTCAACATTCCAAAAATATAATATTTATGATTCTCTGAATAGCCACATCTATTTTATTAGTTTTAGATATTTTTTATTTTTTTATTCCTGCAGTTTTCGATTTGGAAATCAAGGTTCATACTAAAACAAAATTATTTAGAAGAAAATTAAGTTTTTTTATTTAATTTAAATTCCCTTTTTCTTCGTAATGTTTACTGCTGAAGGAATTTATTAAACTTTATAGAAAATCTTAAAAATTAAATAATATCATAATTTTTATTCATAAACAAGTCATATAATAAATAAATAGAGATCTGAAATAATATAAAATTCTGGCAATATATATTTGTCCTCCTGTGTCCAAACTGGTTTTACGGAATGTGTCATATCTTATTTTTCTCAACGGGGTAAATACAAGTGAATTTTATAAACTTTTGATATATAACTAAACTGAAAATAATATTGGATCATGATTAATATATATGTAATATAAAAAAGTTATTATTAATGAATGAATTCTTAATGATTTTAATAATCTTCTTTTTTTATAAATTTTTTATACATTTTTTATAAATTCGAGTCGACTCATGTTTATATTTCATTACTTTTCTTTAATTTTTATTAAATTTGGCTAAATTTTAATTTCTAAGTAATCAGAAAATATTAAAAATAAATAAAAAGGAGAAGGCAAGTAAATTACATCTTCTACATAAATAGTTACTATAGAACATTTGAGATGTAGGAAAAACTTTGACAGTTGTTTATTATCAGAAATTAGTTCAACGATTTGTAAAACAAATTTAAAATATATTTCCCAGAGTTTTTAAGTTTATTGGGCTTCGTTTAGCGGTAGACTGACTATAAAAAATATTAAATCTGACTCTCTTGAAATAGTTTCTCTGACTCTGATCGAAATGTTTTAATATTCAAGGCACCAATAGCGTTTTCATGCAGTTGGTTCAATAGTTATGCTTCTCAGTTTTTGTAAGTCGCAACTTGTTGGATTGACACGCTAAGGCTGTTCGTTGTAGCTTTACGAATTGTTTGCTACTATTCAATATGTTCTCAATTTTGTTTATGATTGGTTTATTGAATAATTGTTTACACTATTTAATCATATTTAACTTCAAAGTACTGATTACGAAATATTACTGATGCAAAAATATTAGTAAGAGACGAATCTCGTTGTAATTGATTACCATTAGAACAATCAAATTAATTAATTGCATTAATAATTCAAAAAAAGATGCTCCCATTACTCAAATTATAATTTTCAATGCTATAAAAAAATTTCAACACAGTCTTAAGTTTTTTGCTATAATAAATTAAAATCCAGGATCAAAATCCGTTAAAACATTCATATAAATGAAGAGTTTATCATTCTTTGTAAATTCAATTACGAACACTTATGATGATAAGATTCAACTTGCACAAGACGTACATATACATGTTTATAAAAACAGAAATTTTTTTAGTTCTCTAACCTAATAATTTTTACATTTTTATCTAGTCCTTTATTTTTAGATTTTCACGAATGCGATAAATAATAGGTAAGATTATGTTATTAGAATGAAAAAATAAAAATACACATAAAGTAATTTTAAAGTAAACCGTTTATCACTGTTCTATAAATGCATTTCCATTACTTTATTGAATGCTCAAACAAATCATCTTATTTATATTCATCCTGTCTCCATCATTGCTTTCAAATTGTTTGACACATGTCAGTTAATGATTTTGCAATTGTCAAAGGTAAATAAAACCATGGATTGGTCGGCTATTAATACTTTTGTATGTAAGACCTTACTTTTAAATATTTGAGTAAAAAGTATACGAGTGAAATCTGATATAGCGATCTCAATTCATTGGCATATATTTACAATTTCATTAGTCGCAACTGAAGCTTTAATGATAAATAACTACATACGGATTATTATGAAAAATAAAAAATCGTTGATCCACAATATTAAACATCATTATGTGGAAATATGAAATCGATGTAACACTTCTTCATTATTTTTTATGTAATAACTGAAAGTATAATTCATCTGTAAACTAAAGTGATTATATGAATATTTCATTTACGTGCCATTAATTTACGAATCATCTTTTTATCCTCAAATCAATTTTGTAAGTAGAAAACGAAAATTTTGTATGGTTTCAATCAAAGCAGAAATAAAAAGAGAAAATAATGTTTTATACATTAAACATTTTAATTGTTGAATTCGATTTTTTAAAAATATTTTTTTGTGTACTGTGATTTAATATCGTTCAACATTGGTTTGAATTTTGTGATCCAATAAATCCAAATTTAATCTTGTGTAAATATTACTCACTGCGAGTCGGAGGTATTAGAAGCTTATTTCTTCTACTAGGTGGTACCAGTCAATAAGCTTTATAAGTGTCTCACCTATGCTAAAATTAAGAATCAATCATTCAATTCGAAGCCTTTCATTGTTATTAGAGTACAGCGTTGTTACTTTACTTCATGTAGTTACTATCAATCTTCCCCTCAATTTAGTACTATGTATGAGACCTCATACTTGTCACTAAACAGACAGAGAGATTCTATATACGACTATAATAGAAACTAATTTATTTTTAATTACAATAGAATGTGTTTCATAATCTGTTTTTTATGTTTTGAAGGGCATTGAAGAATATTGAAATATGTTAACGTTATAAGATATTTAATAACCATCTTAAACGTGAGTTAAAAATTATATTAACAAAAGAAATCTAAAAAATATAAAATGAAACTAGACACTTTTAATTTTAATCGGTTCGAAAGTTTTCGTTGTCGGGACGATGTAAGGTAAAATTTCACTGTTTTTGTAATTGAAAATTTTATAAAAAGAACACATTAATCTATAAGCACTACAAGCGAGTCTATAGTCGTGTCGGAGTTCTTTTCCCTAATTGTTTTCGAAACTTATTATACGAGACCGTCACATATATATGTCGTTTCGAAGGAGGGACAGGATTTAGTAGCGTTACGATTTTCCCGACATAGACCATATTTTTACGTCGTTATCTGTTATAGGTAATTTGAAAAGAAATATCGCAGAATAGGATTTGCATAAAAAAAAGAATTTAATACTTCACAAAAAATGTTTACAATATCACATGCGGCCTCGGAGCCGATAAGAAGAATACGCGAACATCGCTATTAACGACACTGGCCCAAAGGCACTTACAGACTGAACTAACAGTTCCGAACTCCGAGTTTAAAGTCATCCACGATAAAATTTCGAACCTGAGCAGCCATACTGATTCAAAGTCGTGATTCGCGAAGGCCGATGCGGTTTCAAGGAGACTTGCGAGCCGAGATTATTAAAGAGTGCGACAACGCCACTCGACTTTGCGCGTCTTTGATGACGGGCGGTCGCTTGTTTAAAAGGTGGCCCCTAGTGATGATTCATGGCGAAGAGGGACGAAGGGGAAGGGGTAAACCAGCAGGAAAAAGTGCCCGCGGGCTTCACGGCCCCCATCAAGAGCGGACTTACGCCCCATTGTTGAACTACCCCAGAGCTTCCCCGTATGTTAGGTGGGGTCGAGCACGATCTTGTGAACCGGGTTCATAACGCCGTTAGGATTCTCGAGAGAAATATAACCTAGGGGCGATCCCTTATAGTGAAAGTGCAGTCACTAGATTTCTACGGCGTTCCCTTGACTGAGAGGCTGATTTTTCATTTTGCTTCTAGTTCCGCGATGATTTACATATTCGTCAGCCAGAATTTACGGATTTCCCCAGCACGAACTATATTTGCTAGAATATCGTCAATCATTGCGATGAGCTCCTTAGATATTTCAGTGATAATCAAGGAACACTCGTACAACTCGCAACGGAAAATCTAATTTTTAATAAGTTTTTCAATATTTTACGTCGAGGCTCATATCCTCTCGATCATGTGAGTCGAGTTTTCCAAGATCCATATTACAAGATAAGAGTCCTTAGAATTGATTATGATAGTTTAACAGGTATTCGAAACATCTGGGTACTCGTAATCATATTGTGAATTGGAATTATTCAATCGATAGGTATTAAAAAAAGATTAAAAAATTCTTTTTTTTACTTTTGCATTATGTAAATGCAATTGTAACTGACTATGTTACTCGCAATGATTATTATTAAAGATTGTGAACAAGGAATACAGAAAATTGTACATTGACTTTTTATGTGTTTTAATAATGTACGATGACCAATATTGTAAACGAAAGTTTAATTTTTTATATTCACAATCATTTTATAAATAAAAATAATTTCTACATGGGATGTGTAAAAGAAAATTATGAATATAATGTTATATTATTATTTGAAAATAATGTTACAAAATATAGAGTATTATGAGCGAAAATATAATAACTACGGACATGTTGCTATATATAGATAGATATACTATCTTACCGGATATGTTATCTGTAAGCATATACGTGAATTATCAGCATACAAAATCCCCCCTTAAAATAATTTAAAATGTTTCTTAAATTGATTTTTTTATTCATACTTTCATTCATACTTCATACTTCATTTACATATTATTACATCGAATAATTTTTAAATTCAAATTTTATATGTATCGAGCGATTTTCCGAAACTCAAATAAAAAATGGTTTCGATATTTTCGAATCCTCATTTCTTAATATATAAAGAGAAAATATTATTTAGACACTATATTCAAGTAATATTATCATTTTAAAATTATGGTATCTTCATAAATAAAAATTTTACAAATAAATTTTTTTTTTAAATTCCATGTAAAATAAAAATATTAAGTTTCAGTATATTTAAATGGTACAGAAAATGGTCAATGTCAATCATTCTTTTTAAGCAATTAAATTTACTACTCGGTATAAATATACGAATTTAAAATAAAATTGGAAGTATTATTTATTTAAACATTAAAAGGTTTTTAACAGATTTAAATATTTCAAAACGAAATATTCGAGACAATCCTGAAATACAATTTGACAATAATTATTTTTTACTATGTGAATTAACATTTATTAAAATTAGATTTGATATCGTAAATTATTTTCACGATGAAAACTAGAGCAAATTATGTATGAAAAGATAATTATTGAAATTTATTCATGCTATTTTTTTTACTACTTAATTCATATTACAGAATTAACACACTGCATATTAAACGCAATTAAAAGTGAATCATTTACGAAAGAAACAAGAGAGAAATTCGTAAAACCATATTCTCAGACTTAATATCCGAAGTTCATAAAAATTAAAAATATCTCGAAAAAAAAAACAATTATTGAACCACGGATCCAAGCCATGCTCTCCAAGCATCGGCTGATTCGATTGTTATAAAAATCAATTGGTGGACTGCCTCCCCAGCGCAAAATCAGTACACGTCGAAAGAAACATTTTTAACAATAGAAAACAGAGGTGTTGGAGAGTGAGAGTGATAGACAGAGAGAGAGAATGCGAAAGTATTAGTAGTGGAAGGAAATATGGTTATCGCTTCACTCGCGGATAATCCGCACGCGCACATATTGACGAAAGCGCTGCCGCATGCGCGCGCATTTTTAAGGGGGTTGCGCAGCTGGTGCCGCTTTTTCACATACATGTGGGAAGCCGCTACTGGCCCCGATGTCCCCTCGCCCACTCAAAACTAACGTATACACTCCCTCCCCCCATCATTATCACTTCTCGTCGTCATGTGCAGTGTCGACGTGCATCAACCCTACCGAAAATAAAAAATCCCCTAACAATTTTCACCCGCTTTCCTCCTTGCCCCTGCCTATTTGTGGATGGCTGGCATTCGAATGCAGCAAAGTATAATGGGATTCAAGTGATTATGGAATTCGAAGTTAAATCTTTGCGAGCTTTGACGAACGGGATAAATCAACGTCCACCCAGAAAATCCCTTCGGCAATTGTTACTACGGATGCTCAAGGACGCGCGATTTCTTTATTACTGAACGATCGGTAATTTTTTGTTTTACTTTTTTATTTATACTAGGAATTCAAGTTAAGGAGCTTCTACCACACGATAGTTTATTCTTATATTCAATTGGACAATCACCTTCTAGATTCTTCCTTGATCCCTATTCCATCAAGTAAAGAGTTAACTCGCCCAATGTCTACTCCTTATCTTTGTAAATGCGTGGTTGTAAGCGCTCAGTAAAACTAACAACCGCTTGAATAAGGATTTTATACTTTGCGAGTGTTGCAAGTAACTTGACACTCTAAGCGAGCTGAATTTAATGGTGAAATTTTTAATTGTATGGAAAATATAAGATAAAACACAATTGTTTTACTCTTTACAAATTATGATCGCGTATCATTCGATACTTTTTCATTATCTGCACAAACAAGCCCATTTTACGCAGGTACCATTTTATAAAATGTGTTATACGTATAAAAATATATTATAATCTTTTTTTTGTTGGGAACTGAATTGAGAAGTGGCTCCGCTAAAGAAAATTATTAACTCTTACAAACTCTTATTTATTTGACAAATTTTTTTTATTATATATAATTCTATTTATCAAAATTAATTCGAAATATCACAGGTTATGTTATATTTGACCAAACACTGTTTTTTGAACTACATTTTTATACTTTAACTGTATAGTAACGCAATACAATAATTTGCCATTGTATGGTACAGTATATGGAATCCACCATTTTGACAACCACTAATTTGTTTTAAAAATATTTATAAATAGAGATATGTTATTCACTTACGACGACTATGAAATAAACAGCATGTATATATATGTGTATGCTGTAATAAAGCTGCAAAAAAGCTGTTCTAATAATGATACTAAAATAGAATTTTTCAATTTAAAAATTCCATGTGGTGGATTGTGATGCTCTCTTTCATCCAATAATTAAAAATAACATCAAAAGCTTCAAATACAGCCGCTTACATTATAATTAAAAAAAATTTTTAAGGTTTAAATTTACTTTTATAGTAACTTATTAAAATCGATTTGTAATAATATAATAAAAAAAATTTTTTATAGAATATTTTTTCGTAAATAATGTGTCATATACTTTTATTCTTTTATTCTTTAAGCTTTTAAATTTTTTAAAATAATATAACAAAAGCTGGTGTCAAATTTTCATTTATCTATCAGCAGCGTATAATGTTGGTTGAGAAGAACTCTTTTCCGAGTGTTAATATTATATTTGACTTTCAGTAATAATGTGTTTAAAATTATATTTATTTGTACAAGTGCTTAAACTCAATTTAAAAAAATGCTTAACCCCTTAAGTTATCAAATTTAAAAATTTTTTTTATACATGTATGCATGTATTTATATTTTAAAAATTAGAAAAAATATAACATTGCTGATATGCTAACATATTTTTTAATTCGTACAGTCGGTAAATAATAATTTCATACTAGAATTTTTCTTTTATTTAGAGAAAATTTTGTTGGTATGATAGAGAAAAAGGTTGCAGATAATATCATAAAAGAGGGTTAAGAAAGAAAAGCTATGTAATACATATTAAATTTAATACATATTAGGTTTCAGAAATAAATGGTTAGATTCGTATTTGTGAATTCATTCGACCATAAAAAGGAAATTATGTGTATAATAATGGCATATACTACTATATGTAAAGTTATTTCTTAATAATTATTAAAAAAAAACAATTCCCAGTTATATCATATATTGAAATCTTTTTAATTCATCAAAGCTTACAAAGCTTATAAAATTTAAAAAAATGATGTGACTCCAATTATATGTATATTAACAGTAATAAAAATAGTGACGTGTATTATTGCATATAATTTTAATATCGTAGAAAACTTCCTGTACAAAAGTGTGATAAAAATCAATCTAAAAAATTTTGAATGAATTTATTCTGTAAAAATTTGTTAACGTTTCAATATTAAAGTAGTGAATTTACCCATTATTAAAATGAAATACTTGAATGACAGAAAACCTATACATGAAATAATTTTAATTTTTCAAGCTAATAGTACTAATTTTCAAGTAGACTGATGTATTATGCCTCTCTGTTCTTATATTAATAACATTATTTTTATATTCTATAAATTTTTCATCGTCAAGTTTCACAGAAAGTTTAGTCTTGATAGTAGAAATTGAAATTTTATTATAGTCCTCTTATACATATTTCAAGTAGCCGGAACTAATGAAAGGGTAATGACATAATCCATTATTCCATGAAATGCTATCAAAAAAATCTATAACATTATCCTACATTATTTAGTGTAGAATGTCTTTATATTACTTCGAATTACTTACTAAAAGCAATAGCGTACAATCTTATGAATATTTATACGAACTTTTTATATCATTATGGATACTGCCATTATTTTATTCATCTGAAGTACAGTGAATAAATGTTTCCTGTCAGCTATGAAACTTTTAAAGAAGCCAAAGCTCTAGTATTCCAAAAATTAACGTTTAATTTTGTTTCAAAACAATTAAAAATTCTTTAATAAATATTTGATTAATAATAGTTATTAACGAGTAATACTCCGCTCTTAAATCTTGATAACATTGTAAGAACCTTTATGTATTTCCAAGGAAGTATAAAAATATATATTAAACTTTAAATATGTGACAATAAAATATTATAGATACATATAAAGATTATATGTATAATATATGATTTTATATTATATATTATTAATATAAAGTAGATGTATTTACTACTATTTATTTGTAAATATGTAAAAGTCTTATTATTTAATATATTAAATCTTTTTTTACTATGTATGTATAATAGTAAATTAAATTTTTTTTTATTTATATACATGCTTATACATTAAGTAAGAAATATACATAATTGCGCAATATATAGTATATTGTCCTTTAGACCTCCGCGCTGCGTCGACTCCTGCTTCCTGTCGCACTGCTTCTACACCTTGTGTACTCTTCTTTTCAGAACTCCCTGTCTCCCATCTGATTTCCGCACCTAAGGCTCGCTATCATGCATCTTTTCTTTACATTTATTCTTCTGTCCAGGTACTCTGGTCACTCTTCCATCCGTATATCTTTTTAACACTTACATTTTCTGCCTTCCCTTACCATATTTCTTTTCTCCTCCTTCACTGTCATCATAAGCCTTATCTTTATCATTTCTCCTTTCTCCCTTGATTTCTTCTCTTAATATGTACTATATGTGCTTTGTCTTCCTTGTATTCATGAAAACTCCATCTGTCCCTTGCCCGAAGATTTCACTCTTTCGTCTACCGCTTCTTGTATTATTTTTCTGTTTCCATACAACTTGTTCTACTTATACTTACGTACTTTGTTCTCGAATCTTGGTGTCCGCTTCAGAGCTCGTTTACAAAGCTCCTTTCTTCTTATTCAACTGACTTTAAACATTCTCTCCCATATGCATCTCCGTGTACTTTTCAATGCACTCGTGATTTTCTTCATCTTCTGATGTACATAATTTACTATCTATATTACATATCCTAAATAATTGTACCTCTTTACCTCTTCAATTTATTTTCCATCCCACTTTCATGTCTTACTTCTCCTCTTGCACCATCATCTTCTTTCTCCTCCTATACTTTTCTAACCTTCTCAACATGGCTTTTAAGTCCTTCTCCGTCATCGTCAATCTAACTATATCTTCTACATATGTTATTGACCGACATTTCTATATACCAATATTCTATATAAACCTATATAATCCTCGCTTTCTATATAATCCTTTCTATATAATCCTTTCTATATAATCCTCGCCCCTCTCTGCACCTCTCTCAATTCTTCTTCTAGGTCAGCCATGTATAAATTAAAAAACAGCGGGCTCTTAGGTCCTATCTGAGCCCTTTAATAGACCAAAATACCTTCTCAAACCTCTAATTTTTTTTTACCACATACTTCATCTCCTCATACATCGTCATTGTTCTTCTTCTCCGTTTAGATCAATGACATAAACGTAGACCTTACATCCATTACAGCTGCATAAATTTTATGCTGTATACATTAGTACAATTGGTTTGTGATTTTCCATTTCTTTTCCATCCCTTTTTTTATATATAGGCATTTTTACTTATTACGTTTTTCTTACTATCTTTTACACCATTCCTCCAAAATTTCCCTGCCTTAAATTACATTTCACAGCGTGACTATTGCCTTTTCTATATTCACTAACACATATAATCCAGATTTCATTCAGATTTCTCTAATCCATCCTATCCTGCACGCCTTTCTAACTTTTAATCATGCAGTAACTTTTTCTTCTAATTATCTTCCATAGCAACTATGCTTTCTCTAGTTCTCTTTGACGTTTCAACCTCTTGTCTCCCATCGAGTTTACTTTTTCTTGAAAAAGTCGTCAAATCGTTCAATCTTAATCTCGCTTTCCCCCTATGAACGTACGAATCTTTTAAACTTATTTATGTAATTCCACGATTACTTTTCTGCTCCTTGACTATACATCTTTTCCAACTCCTCATGTTCGAACTGCAGGTTCCTATTCTTACACTGTTCCTTGTGCTTCCTTTTTTATCTTCACATACTCTCCTTTTTCTATTTAACTCTAGCATTTCTAATTCTCAAATATTTCCTTACTTTGTGTTCTCTTCCTTTCATTTTCTGTGCACCCATTTATATTATCCCAGTCTTCAACCACTTTTCCGTATCTGACTTTTGGTACTGGTTTTAATATTCTCTGCTTTATCTCATACCATATTTCTTTTATTTATCGTCTTCCTTTCATCTTCTTTTTGAAATAATTTGTGTTACCTCGTACTCCCCATTTTTACTGATCTTTCTCTTTGCTTGAAACTCCTATTTCTGCTAGAGAATGGTTAGAATCCATTCTATATAAAACTGAAGCTTGTTTTATCTTTCCATCTATCTACTCGTTATAAATTTTATAGTCAATCATTGAATCCCTATTTTTCCATTCATACTCTTATCTCTCCCTTCCTATCGTTTAGCAAATCCCATCTTCTCGTCTATATCCTCCCAAATAGCATTTCTCTTTCCTTGTTCAATTTTTTTGTTTTGCTTTACCAAGCCTGTAACTTTGTTGCTTTTCAGTCTTATCCCGCATTTTTAACTCTTCCTTCTTATTACCCTTCTTCTTCTCGTCTTCGATAGACTCCTTTCTTTAATCTCCTTTATTTACCAAGACTCCTTTTTTTGCATCCAACTTTAAGTTTAAATTTCCTGGATAGCAAAAAATATACCTTATATACAGCAGTTGAAATGAAATCGGTCAATTATTTTTTCACGTTTAGAAAAATCATCCTCAAACCTAAGATAATTACCAAGTATTTAGCATCTTATATTTCGATACCTCCTAACTAATAATAAGGAAGCTCGAAAATGTTAAAAGTGGAAGTTGCTTGCTCACTCGCCAGGAATACGGGAATCACTTCATAGCTGTAATCGGATTCTGATTTATGGAACACTACTATAATGATGTTCATTTGTTTGAAGTAAGTGGGCAATATAGCTAAGCAAATTGATGTCATGTTCTTATGGTATAGATCCGGACGTTCCATTGCTTGACCATTTAGAATAAGGATATTTCGATACATTTCATGTTTGCAATGTCATTACCTAGTAAAACATAATCGTATGAGTATATGTAGTATTTAACATTGTATTTCTTATCGTTTCGGTTGCTCATCGGAAGGTAGTATAGCTTATGCGTTAAACCAATGTGTACTAAGCGACTGTCTGATGAATGGAAGAATACTTGGTGTTTTTATGATGATCCTCTCACTTCTTGAATACGTCTAGATGACAATCATTCTTGTTCCGCGGCCATTGTTTCATCACTTGAATTTCTTTGCCAATATAGTCAATTTCTCGACTCGATTTACATAGAGATTTATTGCTCATTCCGTTTTACCATCATTGTCGAAGTGAATCCTCATCCTAACTCAACGTCTCAGATTAGCCTCTAACAATTCCCGGTTTAGTATCTCTTGCTTTCGGTAACCAATTAACTTCCAAATAAATTGCATTAACTCTATTAAGTATACATAAATATGTAACTTTTAAGTTTTTTTTAATTGTTAAATTAACATTGTACTAAAGTAAATAATATTAGCAATATAAATAATAATTGTTTT
The DNA here is from genome assembly GCA_018907135.1 of Kradibia gibbosae. Taxonomy (NCBI): domain Eukaryota; kingdom Metazoa; phylum Arthropoda; class Insecta; order Hymenoptera; family Agaonidae; genus Kradibia; species Kradibia gibbosae. The sequence goes on along the minus strand of JACCHX010000002.1, from coordinate 10,054,059 downwards.
GAACCATATTTATTATTTCCAGTGCATATCACATATATAAAAATATTATCGTTCAATAAATACTTCTTAAAATCAAATTCAATTAATAATATACTAATATTATAAATTATTGATTAATATTATAATTATACTACATGTATATGATGCAGATAATATTTCAATATAATTTAATAATAAATATTATTACAAAATTTATAATATTAGTGTTGAAATAGTGGTAATATTCAATTATTCTTTCTTATTATTTAAATGATATGTATATATATTAATTATTAAAAACTATTAAGCTATTTTTTGTTTTTCAATTATGTTTTTACTTATGTTATATATATAATATTTATTTTAAATATCGTGTTATTAAGTACTTTCTTATAACAAATATTATGCATATCCTTTTCACTCAGAAGCTAAGCTTATAAAACTACCACGACACAACACTTGTCCTTCTCATTGACTACACCACCTAATCTATCCCTCCTTTATCATCCGCTGATGACTACTTTGTTTTCCTTCCCTAACCTACTCTCCCTTTCCTCCTCAATTTTCTTCATCACCTCTACGCCTGCTCTCTTTCCTTCTGGGATGTTTTGATATTTTCTCTACACTTTAAACCACCATTTAACATTTAATGGTTCCATCATTACTGCTTCCAATCGCATATTCTGAATTTGTGTACTCCTCCTCTTTATAGAGCTTCCTATCTATTATCTAATTACAGCATTTTAACTTTACTATCATTCTTCTTCTCATTCCTTTCATTCTCTAATTCATGTACTCTGGCACCTCTTCCGTCCAAATCTCCTTGTACCATTTGAAGTAACTACTTTCCTTTCTCTTAAGCATATTTCCTAAATAAACCATTCATTTCTTCGATACTTTTACATCCCTAGATACCCATCTCAAATATTGCCACACTCTTCATGTATCTTAATTAACACCTTCCTTTTCTACAAACTATTCTTAAATAATCTTTCGACTATAAGTGGTTGTCATATTCTTCATCCTCTATTCCACATATCTCCCTGTTTTTCCTTTTTTTTCAAGGCATACCCCAAATTTTTGCATTCGTTTAGCTCTTCTATTTTTTCCCTTCCTACTCCCATTTCCTTCCCTTTCTGTTATTTACCCTCTTTTTTAATACTACTACAATTATAATACAATAATACTACAATTTCTATTTTCTTCGTATTCATAAGCCTTTTATTTCATAAGCCTTTTCATCATATATTTTAATTATTTTTTGGTGCTGAACATTAGAACGATGTCATTTTATACGAGATCGATCATACTTTTTCTATTCCTATTACTAGCCCTCTAATCTGCCCTTTCCTCAATTCTTCTTAGAAGTCCAAGTGAACGTTAAATAAGATTAGGCTCATCAGACAGCCTCGTCTGAGCTCCATGTTTGAGCTGAATTTAATCTCTTACCTATCCTTGGTTTCCACCACGTACAGAGTTTTCACCTAAATCACCATCACTGCCTTCTTCAAGTCTGGACTCATCTCCTTTGTTAATATAGCACTTTTTAGCTTTCTTTTAGTGACTCTGTCGTATGCGCTGTCCATTTCCTCGAAGCAAGCAAGCATTTTTTCTCCTTTTTTACTCCTTACCCACCAAAAAGTTCACCACAAAAAAGGCTTTTATTATTCCTCTTCCTTTCCTGAATATCATATATATTCCTATAGTCCTTATACGATGTGTTCATTATCACTACTGGTCTATAAATCTCTATCTCCTTTCTGTCATACTTTTTTAAATATTCGCAAAATAACCCACCTATTCCATTCATCCAGAATCTCCTCACCATTGAATATCTTGACTAGCATCAATTCCATCTCGCCTTTTATTTATATCCAGAATTCGTTCTCCATTCTATCTCAGTGTGCTACTTTTTCCTTCTTTAATTTTTTCAATACCCTCTCAATTCTTCTATTTTGATTTTACTTTGTTTTAAAAGTTCTTCTCCTTTCCTGTTATTCTTAATTTTAGCTTTTATTTTCTTTCCTTCGAGCTTGTTTTTAAAAAAAGCCCCCCATTTTTTCTATCTTGATAAAGACCTATTCCACTGCCTTCTTGATGAATTTGTTAATATACTTCCATATTTCTTACTTTGATCATATTTTGTATTGCTTTTCCAACTTCTTCACCTAGCAATGACTCTTCTTTACGTGCACTAATATAACCTCTCTTTCCTTTACATATTCCTCTCTTTCCATTATGATCGCATTTCTTCTCCTTAAGTAATTTCTTACTTCCCCTTTCGTTTTTATCCACTCCCTATTAATCAATTTGTACTCTTTAAGCTTCCATCTCCTATTTTTTATTTCTCTTTCTTACTGATGCAGCACCTTAGATCTTCTCTTTTATCTGTTTTTATATTCCCTTTTCGTGATTTTCTTTGCATCGCCATACTGTCTCAGCTTATTTGTATTTCGTAATATCCTCTTTTGTCCATTGCCTTTTTTATAGGTTATTCTCTCAATTTTCTTTCATCTTTTAATACCTTCTACTTTATGTAAATTATACTTTCTCTCCCTTCGTCCCATTTTAAATCCACTATTCTCTTTTCTCTATCCTCCTAACTAACCTTTCTCCTTCTTTTTTTAATACTTTGTCTTTAGCTTTTCTTTTATCTGTCTCTTCATTATTCTCCCATCTTATCAGTCCACCTCTATACGCTGTTCTCGCGTTCGAATCCTCCTCTTCACGTTAAAATTCTTGTTCGATTAGATCCGTTACCTCTTCCACTACTTGACAATATGTCACCGCTAGCTCAATCTATTCCCGTTCACTATAGCCGCTCTGCTCACCGCTCTTTTGCCCCACTCCTCTTACCTTACCTCTTACAATCCCTTCTTAATATCTATCAGAATCCCTCCCTTCGATGTCCCTTTCTTGAACTCTTTTATCGTGCAGTTATTCTTCCAGTCCAGTTATCCCTTTGGAAGATGCTTTCTTTTCTCCATGAACCCATTTTTTTCTAGCCGTGTTTTCGTCAAACCGATCAAGTCATACCCTTCTACGCACTTCTAAAACTCTATTCTTTTGTTCTATCACAGTCACATTCCAAAACAGTATCTTTACCTTCCCCTTCTTGTCTCTCAACCAATTTCCTGCTACGCATTCCTATCCTACTTTTTAACACCTTCTCCCATTTCTTTGAAAACAATAAGCTATCGTTTAACCAAACCTTTAGATGCTACGACCGCGCTGCATTTCTTTTTTCCCTCTTTGCGGGAACCCTCTTCCTAGCTGCCAACATTATTCTTCTCTCTTTCACCATCAGATTATTGTCGTGACCTTTTATTTGCCATCGCCTTTCTTTTTGTATTTAAATCCTTCAACTTGGCTATCACCAGCTCTTTTTCACTCTCCCCCTTGACCATGTATGTACTTCCATTTTCGATGATTATCCTTCACATTCTTGCCCTTGCTATAATTCCACGTTTCCTTTTTTTTCATTATGTTACATCTCCTCCTTGATTTATCCTCGCGTTCGCCCCTATCGTCCAAGGCCTGTATTCTATCCATAAACTTAACCTTCTTACTTCTTGCTCTATCACTGGGCTTTCTCGCTGCTCCCTCCCTAGCGTATTGTATTTTTATCTCTCGTAATTACTTCCTCTTCTCTCAGCAGCCGCATTTATTAGTGTTTCCACGAGCTTTTTACGTATTTTCCCTAAATATTCTCGTTGCATCCCTCCTTCTTTTTCTATTGCTGACTCCCTGTTTGTCCTTCTTCTCTTCATAAACTCTACCTTGTTCTTGCTTACATCTAACCTGAATACTCTAATGTTTGCACTCCTGCAACTTCCTTCCTTGCCATTTCCTTTACCGTACTTGTTGTTTTCTACGGCTCTCTTTCTATTTCTTCTACCCGCGCAACCACCCGCGCCTTTAACAATTCTATCTTCACTTACTTCTCACTACCTAGTCAAGACAACTCCCTAAGGACGTTTTCTTTGACACTCTATCCTTGATTTTCCTTTCACACTTCTTACATTATCTTCCAATTTCCACTTGCTTATTTCTTTCTCTACTGCCTTATGCCTCTTCTTGCTTCCACTTCTCCTATAACTTTTCAAAAGCTCTACTTTATCCTACACAGCTACGCTACTCACCATTCAAATTCTCTATATCTCCAATTATATAATATATATATATATATATATATATATATAATACTTAAATTTGATTATTTAGAGAATATTAGGTATTTATATTATAAGACATTTTCTTGTATATATTTTTATTATGTATTTTTATTTTTTTTATATTTTATATAAAGTTTTTTCAATATAATTATATATATTTAATATAATTTAATATAATATGTTTATATTTCAAAATTGAAAGTATTATATAGGCAATAAATAATTTAAATACAAATTAAAAAAATATAATATTATATTAAATCAGTCATTATAGTTTCATATTTCGTACTTTAAATAATAAAATTGTACATTACATATTAATATAGTAAAATACTGTGTATATTATATATATATTATAAAATAATTATATTTAATACAATATGTAATATGTATCAGACCCTTTCTCATTAAAAAAAAGCTAAAATTGAACGAAAACTAACTTGTAATCGTATCAACGATTCCCATATAGTTTAACTTCGTTATTGCATTCTTGGCGCCGTTATAATTTCTCTTATTGCACTAAGGCACAGAAGAGAGCGCCGGTGCGAGCTCGGATCGATATTCCTCTCTGAATACAAATAGTTTTCCACCTCCCTGTCGAATCAAATGGCGAGTTCCGCGATCATCCGACAAGTCGATTTTTCATCCCAGCTCTCGACCGAACTTGTCAACAAAAAGCTCGGATCCAATATAAGCGGATACTAATTTAATGTCTTGTGCGATAGACGAGCGAGGGTTAGTGAAGAAAGGAGGCCTCCTTTATGCCTGGGGGTCTCAACACGGGAATTCCTCGAGTGTGCGCGCGTGTGGATGCAATTGATGTCAGTGGGACGTTCGAAATATCGGAAAGACAAGTTTTGTAGTTGTGAAAGAGCGATCCGTTAGAAAGAAGGGAAAAGGATTGATCTTTGACGAGGACGCGTGATAAAGAGAAGAAACGGAACCAAATTAGTCAAATAATATCGTTCATCCAGAACCGAAGCAAAGTTCGGATTAATTTTTTTGGTATATTTCTTACGAACGATAAAACAGTAACGATTTTCTATAATTCGTTAAAAATATTCACGTTTTCAGCACAAATTTCTTTTCGTCTGTCTCATACATATGTTTCGCATACTTTTTTTTCACTAAAATTTACGTTGGACAGACACATTTATGAATATTTATTTATGTTCTTCAAGATAGAAGAACGAGTAGTATGAAATTTACGTAATTGAGAAAAGTGCTGAATTTTCTAAACGAGCGAATCTTTTTGCTTTTGTTTGCATCAGAATCTAACAATTATGTACATAGACAGGGGACGGAGAAACGTTCCTGTTGGGCGGCACATTTAGAGGATGCGTATTGTAATATTATCCACAATATAGGTGCAAACATAAAAGGTTATTCTACGATACAATTTCCGCCTGTTATACGTAAACTTACGCTTTGTGAACCCTAAAAAGTCGCTCTCTTACGCTGTACATTATGTATCAAGTACAAACGAGTATTGTTAAATGAGAAAAGGGATTCCCTTGCTAATCTGGATTGCTTATGATTTTTCTTTTTTTGCTTTTTTTTTATTAAGTAATGTGAATTCGGACAAGCGTTTTGTCAATTTCATCAAGTATTTTCCAATCGTAAATCTATAAACAATATTACTATATAGTTCGTTTTTGTATTTTTTAACAGCTTCGTCCTTCCAACTTTACTTTATAATTTACAGGTTGATATAACATTTTTTTTAATCAAGAGATTAGCTGAAAGAGTATACAGAAATCAATCCTTATTCATCCCTTTTAAGAAATTATATAAATATTCGTATAATAAAAGCAGTATAAAAAGTTGTGGGAAATGCAAGATTGCATTATTGCAAAGTTAAAAAATCGTATATTCGAGTAGGTTTTTATATATATTTATTACGCATATAATTATTGTTTTTGAATTATTTATTCATAATATATGTTTAAATAAAAAGCATTAATAATTATAATAATTGCTTGTAAAACGTTTATTTTCAATTATTAATATAAATTAATATTGTTAAACAATAAATAATGCAATTTCATAATGTACATTTTCATGAAATTCGTATGAATTGCAAAAAAAAACATTTTATTCTTTATTTAAAAATATTTCTGTATATAAATTTTCTATATTAAACAAATGCAAATTAATTTAGGATTAATTAGAATAATGTAAAAAATAAAGTAACTTTTGTAATAAAAAATTATTAAATTACGGCAAATATTTTCTTAAACAGAAAATTTATTGAACAATTTTGAATGTTTTTTAGACACTGTTTGAGCCTTCTTAAACACATAAATAGTTTTTTTTTTATTTTAATTTGATTACAATTTTGTACGCGTAATAAACGAAATACTGAGGGAATATGTGCGAAATATGAAGGTTGTGTATTGGTAGGCTTAAACATTAAATACTTAAGTAGAAATTTTTATGAATTATACCATTGCGTATTATAAATACAATATTATTGAAATAAGTATAGCATCATCTTTGAAATATATTTTGACAGTTATTATCTGTACGAATATATGTATATATTGCGAGAGGGGAGGGAGAGAGAGAGAATAGAGGAAAAAGTAGCAAAGCCCCTCGAATCAATACTCGGCAAACGCTACTCTGTGTTGCCTCCAGCCACTCCTGTATCATAATTTACAGAACGCGTGGGATTTTAGCGTACACTAACCTTGAAAATGATCGAGGATCACGGGAATAGTGGCTGGGGCGAGCGTTAGAAAACCTGGGTTTCGAAGGTAGCCAGAGCTCAAGGCAATTGTGGCGATGGGAAGGCAAGTCAGAGGTCCAGGAAGATTCCACCGGCGTCTTCATGAAAATGGCCGGGCTGGATCGATACCCCGGTCGTGTATTATCAATGGGGGTTGTCGGGCGTTTTTCCTTCCCAACCCGTCTCGAGGCTCGCGTTACAGGGGCTCAATTAATTATTAATATTTTTATCTCCCGAGGCCACGCCAGTATGGAACTAAACTAGCGTTGCGAAAATCTAATCGTTCCAGTCATTGCGTCACCCCTCGTTTTTCAAGATAACATTATCAAATGTCGGGATATGGATTAAAGATCTAGACGAATGTGGAGGAAACCAACAGATACAAGTATTTGTTTTTTTTTATAGAAATACGCTTGACTTCGTTTCATCCCCCCTTCAATTTTTAGGGCCATCCATTGATGTGCAGGGATCAAAAGTTAACAGTTTCGTTATCATCAAATTCATTACGTAAATATCAGAATAATAATTAAAATAACTATACTATTAGTGAAGTAATTGTCGAAGCATTATACTTGAATAAGTTTTTTGATCTAATGAATTTTCGATCGGCAAAAGTAAATAAGGTGGCCTTGCAATACAAGTTCATTTATTATATTAACATTAAATACCTTTTTGTAAGTATTCAATTGATCGTTGACATATGATACTAACCATGTGCATTTCATTGATGTATGTGCTTAATCGATCTTACGGTTTAATAAATCATAAAAACTGTTAAGACAGCTAAGTCAGACTATCATTCGAAGTTATTAAGGAGTACTCAAAAAATTTGCTCTTCCGACGTGACATGTGAGAGATTTAGTATTACCCAATAAGCAAACGAATTTATTTACGAACGTTAAAATAGACAAAATAATATTAAATTCATCTAAACGTAAAATATTTAGTTGCTTTTAACGTTATTACGGATCATTCATATTTGATCAATTATATTAAATTTACATTCTTGTAATATACAAAGAACAGTGAATTCCTCTTATAAATAGAAAATGTAGATTCGAGATTTAAGCATTTTCATCATTGAGCAACGAAAATATCGTAGAAAAATACGAAAAATTCTTTTGATGTTTGACATTGCAAACATAACTTTTACAGTATCTTACGGTAATAGTTTTAATATTACAACATACCATTCCTCGAACGCAAGCAGCATTATGAGGGCTGAAAAAATTTGCCTCCCTGAAATTATTGTAAACTCCAATTTAATGCGGAATAGCCTTGAAGGAGATTGTTAATAATGACTATCTACTGGGAAATTGTGTTTCTTCTTTATCTGGTCGATATTTTCTCTTACCATATTCTATTTCGTTTCAACGGGAAAATAAAATAATGCGAATTTTTTGTTTTCAACAATTTAATACGCTACAATTTTTGTTTTCAAGAAAATTCAACCACGCCTCAACCCATTTATTTGTTTGCCGCGTTTGTCAAATGAAAATTTATACATGTATGCGTACAATAAATTTTATATGAGACACATTTATAAGTAATGATAATGAAAGAAAAAAACAAAATGCAGATTAAATACTTTTTTATATATATAAATAATATATTACTTATATGCACAAATACATTAACCAAAAAATTATACATCGTTATTAATTTAATGATATTAAAAATTACTAATCGGCCGAAATTTCATTTTATCAATTTATTTCTAATTGAATATTCATTCTTAGAGTTATGGCACAGAAGTTCCAGTAAGCATCATGTGAACAATAATTATACGAATATCGTTTAGGTACATCTATATTTGCATTTCATTATTCTTGCGTAACATAAACAATTAACAGTAGTTGTATGAATGTCAATGTTTTTTTCTCTCACCATCAAAGGAAAATTTTATCTTCCTACAGTTTGGATAGCTCATTAAATATTATTTTTATGTTTGATTAACAAGGAATTGCATTTTACTAAATATATAATGAATATCTACTATGCATATCATAGTACCAACAGTCGCGATTTAAACAATCAAAATTTTGATATCAGCTTTAAATTTCGGATTAGCGACCACTCAAACAGCTTTTACCAGAAACTCCTGAAATTATGTATGTAAATATGTAAAAATAGTCGAGTTCATAGATGCACTAGATATAATTTACCATGCCCAGGCCAAACAATTATTGGAAAATCTTTATCAACAAAAAAGAAACAGTATTTTTTCGACATCTAATAAATGAGTTGAAAAATTCCGGACTTAGGCAGTTTGTAAAAACAGTTCTATCTTTTACTGGTAGTGTCGTTTAGTGATAGTTTTATTTATAGCTTACCCAAGCTGAGATTATTACATTTTCACTACAATACGCCAAAACTGACGATTAACGATTATTTAGTAACAATGAATTGTTGTTTCGATATTAATAATTCAATAAATAATATTTATGTTGTAAACAATGTTGGTAACAGTAAGCTCTCAAGCATGAATTAATTTATGGACAATTTTACGTACAACGTATGTATGATTCGTATCTATCAACATAGATAACGATTATCTATAAACTGTATAATCGTCTATCTTAAAAGTAAAAATGATTTGAATCAATGATTTAGAAACCATAAATCTACTAGTATTCCATATTATTAAAGGCATCATTCATCTTATATCCATCACGTAATATCCTTTGATATTTGCCCTTCGTCGCGCTGCTATGTAATAACTCAGCCGGCCGGTGTCCGTGAAACGTAGTTTTATCAACCCAACTCATCATTCGCATTATGCGTTAAATAAAAAATTTAACGGCCCATAAGTATCTCTGGCTTCAATGAGCTGATCGCGAATATTCAAATGAGTCCTCTGACAGTCGCCACTTTTCGCGAGTACATAAACCAGCGGAATCATTCCTAATCATTTCTAATCAATCGTAATTGAGCTCGACAGCAGGCACGAGGAGTCGGAGGAATAAAAGAAAGAAAACAATTGAGCTGTGGAATCCCTTCCGTCGAAGACACGCTGCTCGATTATCTCTGCCGGGCTGGAGATGAATGAACCGTTACGTCATCGCCTCCGACCTTCTCCATCTCTTCGGCGCCACCACTCGCTTTTTCCATTGCAAATACCCATCCACGTGTCTCGCCTCGTTCACTTTCACTTCTACTACCGTCGCCCCCCCCCCGCCACCGCCTTCCTGCTCCGCTCCTTCTACAATCTGCGAATCGAACTTCATAGCCTTTTGTATGACACGTAGTCGAAGCCCGATGTTTCAGCTTTGCTTCGTGGAGACTTTATTCGGACTCGATTCCTCCGCGTTACCGCTGCTCTTACGCTCGCGTGAAAATAACGCGTAGAGGCGCCGCGAAAGCGACATACACAAAGTAGGATTTATTGTGCTCGTGAAGACAAATTGCATTTTGTCACTTTGCTCTATATGTCGGAAGCTCAGTTCCAGCCAAGTTATATCTCGGTTCACGTACATAATTAATCCTCGAATTATTTTAAAAGCAGCATTTATTTTTATTTTCGATGCAGTTGAACAAATATCGATTATCTTCGTTGAACGTTACAGTTTGAGGCAAGACAAGTAAATTAAACGATATTTCAAATACCACTATAGATTTACTCCTTAAATGTGTGCTTCAGTGCTACTTTTCAATATCTGTTTCTGATAATAACTAGCTCAATGCTTTTTAACATCATCAGAATTAATCTTTGACAGACATGTACTTCCACTTACTTCCGCGTGCTGCCGAGCTCTTATATTTTCATTAAAATTATTAACCGTTGATTCTAATAACCGTTTTCAAGCTTCACTACTCGAGCAGATTTGGTGGATCAAATACCATTGTCTCAGACATTCACGCATTATAAATAATAGCGACGGTCGAAAATGTTCTAAATAAAAAATTCAATTCAATTAAAAATAAACGTATCCAATTGCCCGTTCGGACAGTTTACTTTTCATCAAGTCTGCAATACGGTTCAAGTTTTAAAAAAAATCTAGCCTACAATTGTCGTATTGGTTGCAAATCCATCCGTCGCTCGTTGAGTTATCGAATCTCTTGAGACTGCATGTTTCATAACGAGAGCTAGAAGAAGCAGAGACCAAGGGATTGACTTTATATAAATGCGATTCGCTGATCTGTTCTGAAACGAGGTAATCGTGTCTACCTGTGGGAAAGTCCCTCGTCTCTACGTTTCGTCTTGACTTCGTCATTAAGCCGTCTTCTTGCCTTTGCATTTTAAGATTTCAATCGGGCTTTGAATTTTTCCACGGTTTCAATTCTCTCGTCTTACATTTGCAATTAAGAGAAAAAAGCGTTTTAAAAACTTAAGTGTAATATGACGAAACGCATCTGATTACACTTACATTTGCACTCGAAGTAAAATCCTTGATGGTTCATTTGACTGCCTTTATCGTGTTATCTTTCATTTCGATACAATACGTATTTATGACTGTGTACCTACGTACTTTTTTACCGTGCGCATTTCGGTCAATGCAATAACCATTCTGATCGGCTTTCTCTTTTTTCAATGCTTCTATCGAATTGTGATTCGAATTACTGGCAGTCAGATTGTATCCGACGGTCAGAACTGCGTTCATCGTTAACTAACTACATTATCGACCCGAGGATATTAGGGGTCATGACGTTTCTGATCGAGTATTTATAAAACTGAAGGATTACTGTGCTATCGATGACACAGTCGGCGAAGGGGGGATGTCGCTGCCCATTTTAGTGTTGGCCATGTTTTAAGATGCTTTCTAAAGTGACTTGCCCGTTTGATGAAAGGAAAAAAAACTAAATACTCAAGCAAATTAACGAATGGTGTTAGTTTAAGCGATAAAGGGAATCATCATTTGCAAAAAAATGTTTCCAACTAATTACTTGTTACTTCTTTTTTAAATGACTTCATCATTCGTTTTCATTAAAGTATTCATTACGTAATTACGAATATTACGTTGTGTAATACACTTGAATTGTTTAATTTATCTTTCTTTATTATAAAATCAAAGTTTGAAAAAGTAAACATTAATAAACTGACTAGTGTTTACGTTCTTTTTAGAAAAATACAAAGTATATTTGTATTAATGAGAAAGCTATATTAAAGTATTCGCCTAAGAGAAAAAATGATGAAAAGATTAAAAATAATCGATTTCATCATAACTCTTATTATATGTAAACTTTAGTTTTTACTATATATATTTTTCAATACGTTGGTTATATTGTTATATATATAAGCATTTAAGTTATATGTTTTCTCTTTTATAAGTTCAGTCATGCCACAGGCTTGATTACTTGATTATCCATCAAAACAGAAATTGTTGATGTCATTGTACTTATCTCGGTAAACTTAAAATTAGCTGCTCCATTTACTAATGATTTTTTCAAGATACTAAATAAACATTATTATTTGTATTATTTAAGATATCAAGTAGAGAATAACAGATTTAGTTTTTTTTATATTCAATTAATAATATGCTGTTTAAAATGATCTGCACAAAGATTCATGATTTTATATTTTAATTAGGTATAAAATAAAGAAATTGTTCATATTCCATTTTATAAAATTTTTTTTACTATGCAGTAATGACAAACTATTAGATAAGGATAGAATTTTAATTATTATTATAAATATTACAAGTTCATTTTCGATTGCACATATTATTGTGTATAAAATATTTGAATATTTTATAACAGGGTAATAAAAAAGTAAAAAAGATAAAAAGAACGTAAGGTTGAAAGAAAGAATGACAAAATAATTTATAAAATTTTATATCTATGAAAAAGTGTGAAGGCTTTTTTCGAAGAAAGTATAAGTAGGCAAAAACTTAAATCTGCAAAATTGAAAATAGTTATAATAAAACGCATTCAATTACTTTAAAGGAATGGTGGCAAAAAAGAATTGTGGGAAGCTCCAGTCAAATAATTAATTATGATAAATGAAAGCCTGAAAAGACAAATTTATAAAATGATGAGTTAACAATGGAAGTAAAAAATTATGATGAGAAATAAAGAAAAAGTTGCATAAAAAAGAAGAGAGAGACAAACATAAGAATGTAAATTACATATAAAGAACGCACGGTATATGAAACTATAAGAAAGGCTGATTATACGCAAACAAAATTTTTTGGAATGGTTCAAAAATTTTTAAAAAATAGTATATTCAATATTGATTAAATTTCAATTAGTGAATCAGCTGTAGTGATCAGCGGTGGTAGATTTAATACTTCGATATACTATTAAATTGAAAAGGTTTTAAAATATTTAAATTTTAACTAAATTTTGCCTTGGTATTTACATTCTTGATTAAAATTAAAAACAGCTAAGTAATTTCTTGACTTTAAAATGCAGCTGAATATAATAATCTTGATATGAATACAAGAATTTTTCATGCAAATTCTAAGCATTTTTGTCTGTTAATTTTTCACAAGGAAAAAAATGTCAAAAAAAATCTTACGAAATATTTTGTGTCGTACTATAAATTTTGTGTATAACATATTTAACTTTTATTAATTCATATTTAATTATGTGAATATAAATATAATTCAACCCTGACAGCTGTATACATTTGATTAAAAACTTAGAACAATATATTCTTTTCTTTATTTTATTAAACATTTTATTTATACTGATGTACGTTTGGGAAGTAAATTTATGTTTTATTTAAAATAAAAATTTAATTCTTAATTCAAAATATATTTCCAAAAAAATACAAAATTTGTTCTAAAATTAGCTAAGAATTTCTAAGATTATGTTTTATTTACTAATATTAACAATTTAAACGCAATATTGTGATGACTTCTTTATAATGTTAAAATTAAAATATTTAATTGCTAACAAAATATTTATGCTATATCATACTTTTCATCCTCGACTTTTATTTATAACAAATATATTTTTACAGGCTCAAATTTTTTTATTGGGAACCTTACACTTAAATATTTTATTGCATTACTATTTTCAAGATATTTTTACACTTGCACTTTAACCTATGAATTTTTTAAAATAATATACAATTTTTCAATTTTATTGCATTAAATTTATGCATTAAAAATTTACCAGAATTCACAGGAGACTTACACTAAGTTATTAATGTAATTTATAAAACTTAATAGGACAGGTAATAAAAAATGTTTAAGAATAGAATAAATTATTGACCTATCTATTCTTATTATTTTAATTATTATTAAAGTACATGTTTCAATTACTATTAGTACACATTAAAATTATACATTAAAGTGAATTTTTACAAAATCTAAATATCTATAAACACGTGTTAAAAAAGTACGCATACAGAAGTCAAAAGAGTTTTGTCCGTTTTATATGACGAGTTTTATTTGCATGTCGATGCATTCAGTTTTTAAAGGTAATTTTGCCGTGAGCGCCAACCCCAGCATTTCCAAAAATTGCCCATTGCTTTGAAAATCTCTGCTCTCCATTAAACCAAATTACAAATTCACTGTTTATAGCCGTATGAAAATAATTGCTAAAACTACATGATTTTGTTTATACTAATGAAATATTTTTGTTTTGCCGCAACAATTATAAATTTCAATTCTCAAAATTAGTTTTCATTAATTTTTGTCACTGAATTTAAAAAGATACTTCATAATAATTTATTTCGCATTCACGAGCAGTTGCTGAGATAGAGACAAAAAAAATTATCAATTTATTATTGTGCAACACACTGAACTAATAAACGAATATTTTAAAACAATGTTTATTGATTAGTCAGACATATATTCGAGTAAATCAGGAGGGGCAGAGCACGCAATTTTTATTTACCCGTAACAAACGAAGGTCGGCTAAGTGGGACAAATATCGATATCTAAAAAACGATAAAGTGTCGTCCTCTTCAGAATCATAAAAATGTTACAGACAGATTTTACCGTAATAACTCATCAATGATATCGGGGCTTACACTTCCGTAGAATATCATGCAGGCGGATTCATTAGACCAGCGTCGAAATTTACCGTGTCTAATACATGGAAAAACTTTAGATACTAATTATCAATAATTCTAATGCATGAATGGATCGAGTGATAAAATAAAGATCGAAACGATGCTTCTCAACGATACTACGGAGAGTAAGTAATCTCTCCGTTAACTGAAAACGCAATGGAAGGTAGGAGATCGTTTATCTTAACTGTCAATACTAATTTATTTTATTTACTAATCAATTGTATCACCGACCGTCCACTTGTAAGGGAACTTTTTTTCTTCTCAAAATATACTTTAAGATTAATTTATCCTAATTGCAAACACTTTGTTTTCTATGATTTGTTCAAACTGAAACCTTTGCTACATGCATTGCCAAATTTGTAATTCAGTTGCCTCGTTATAACGTAGAGTAAGTATTTTAAAATCGAGAGTACAGTGATTTTCATTGCTTCGAATTGCGACGCTGCAATTACTCTGAGAATAAAAGTACTTTTAGTAATGGGGTGTTGTTAAAAGTAAAACTGTATAATATGATTAAATACGTGTATTAAGGAATTATTTTTCAAGTATTCATTACTTTAATTAAATCGGTATGGATTAAAAAGCTGCATTTTAATTGGCAATATTAATAGTAATTTTTATGCAATAGATTAGTTAGATAATATTTAAACTGCATGTACATTTGTATGAAAAAAATTTGAATTAATTGATGAAAAAATATCTATAAATTGTAAAAAAATATCTATAAATCAATCATTTTTTCATCCGACGCCAATCATAAGTTTCAATCTCTGCCTCATAGTGTAAAAAAGAATTTAGAAGGATTTACAAAAGCTAAGGCTTTTTAAACTACAGGTATGCACACAAATTATATATATATTTATTTATTTATATAAACAAATGCTTGATAAACAGAAATAATACAAGAATTCGCGTATAAAAGATAAACAATTCGAATGCGGTTAACCACAACGTTGTTAACAATATAGAATTGCAGACGGTAAAAAAGCTACTACCGACATGAATTATGCGTATGTGTGCGCGCATGATTACGCTGCTATGTTATTACATTTTTTTTCCATTTCCTTGGGCAAGGTCGTCGAAAAGCGTTTGGGTAAGCGACCTTAGTCGACGTTTATCGACAAACATTGCGAAGTGACCAATAATCGTGAGGATACATATTCCAATTGCTTTTAATTTATTTTTATCTCTCTCGCTCTTCGTCCCACCCGTCCTTCCGTTTCGTAATACCGCGCGTCTATAGCGTCTCGTCTGCGGCTTGTCTACTTCGTTGACGACGATACATTGACCCTTATGACGTAATTTTACGTGTGCGCCGGGCAATGCCGGCATCACCGTATACGCGCATATACTTTAGGTTTGTCCCCCACACGTGACGTATGTACATTTTGTCATTGAACTCGAGATCTCGACTACGTATGCGGTTGACATCTAAATGCGATTCAAGGCGCGCACTGAAAATTGTGTTGTAGTAGTTTGTATCCCACACTTTGCTTCTATCAGAAGTGGGATTACGAGGGTGCATTCTTCCTTTAATAGTCAGGGATTGTTGAGGATGTTTTAAGGCGCTACTTTAATAATCCTAAGCGAATTTTCGGATCGTTTTATATTTGTGTATTCTTCTTGAATTGCCTTGTATTGATAAATGGCAATTTTATACATAATGTAAGGGCAAATCTCGATACATTTTAATGTTTGAATGCGTAATATTCAATAGCAGTGTAAGGAAATAATGTATTTTTTATATTTAATAATAATGCACCAACACAAATTAATTTACAAACAATAATAATACTATTATTTTATACAGTATCTACGACATTATTAAAAAACATATTATTGTATCAACATATTGTAATTACTACTTCAACTAAAAAAAAACTTTTATTGTAGTTTTTTTTTTACAACTCGACTAATAAATTATTAAATCTTTTATTTTCTCGTTCTTCATATCATGTATGTAAAAATTTTACAATTTAGGTTGAAAAAGTAAAATATATTTTTTTAATAATTCAGTATTTTTGGACAAACATGATAAAATGATGTGAAAGAGCACAGTAAATTTTTAGCTTTTTTGATTAAATTATAAAATTTTCATAATATATAATCTTATTAATACAAATTAACATATTATTATTTCATATTGGTTCTACTTAAATTATGGTATTTACGAAATTACGAAAGCCAAATACACTATTCATTCACCGCCTCTGCTCAATAATTTAAATTAAATACACATACTTCCTTATATAAATATATTTCAAACAATATCTACAATGAAGTATTAGCAAAGTATGTTAACTCTAAAGAATTAAGTATATTAGGAGAATGGGTATAATGCAAACATTAACTAGCAGAAATTATATATTTAAAATAATTTTCTACAATCAATTAAATTAATATAATTGAAATTACAATTATTTGTATAATTTTTATTTTTTACTTATTTTCGAATTTTACTTAACTTATATTTGCATGAATTCATATTTATTTTTACTAAAAATTTACAAAATTGAAGAATCAATATCTCCTGTACATTAATAGAATTGTTTCTTTATTATTGTTGACAAATACATTAAACATAGGTAAAAAGGGTTATAACTTTCTTAACGAGTAATAATTTTCAAATTTAAAAAATTAAAAATGAAAATTTCTTTTTAACAGCCTAAATTGTTTTATAAAGAAATATTATAGAAATAATCTTGTGAAAGGTCATAGCTCAATGTACATAGAAATTTGTCAGTTTTTGGATTTTTTAATTTGCACTTGTATGATGCTTTAATTACACAATGTATGAAATATTGTACTTCAATAATAGGAATATTACATTCTGTTTGCGTATTCAATCATTATCGAAAGCGGTATTCGGAACAAGTATAGAATTATCAATACTGGCGAAAATAGACGAAAGACAATTGATGAACAGTAATCGAATATAACAAAAACATATATTTACAGTATTCGTAAATTCTTTATTTCTTTACAGTAATCATAAAGAAACTCGTTATTAATCGGTGAGAAAAAATCCTACTTTAACGTTCAAAAGGTCTGGATATCGAGTGGTACGTAACTCGAGTTCCAATATCGGTCAATCTCAGTCTCGACGTCTCGTTACATAACGATAAAATTGAAAATTTCCAAATCCGGAAGTGAAATACGGAGTTTACGCTTCGATGACGGGTTCGCGGTTCTCCCTGCCTTGGCTTTCCTTCAGATTGGCGTAGAGCTTGGCTCTCGGTCCGTTGCTATTCAACCGCCCATGGAAATCGGGTTTACGCTCACGCGGCGCACTTCGATGACACCAGATGTCGAGGAGACTACGAGATACGTGGAGCTGCTGCTGCTGCTGTTGCGTCTGCTTGGTGAGGCTCACCGAGACGCAGCTCGGGGGTGACATCGGGGAGTCCGTAGTTGCCCGGATGACTGTCGCCCGCGTCGCCGAGTCTTCGTTACCCAGTCTGCAAGACAGAGCTTGTATAAGTAATTATTCGGCGATGATTGGCCAAGTTGTTCTTAATAAAGCGGTACTGGAGCTGAATTGACTTAATTTTTTTTTAACGGGGTATCGATTTATTGTGGATAGATCGGCAAAGTTTTTTAATTCTATAGTCAACGAAATCCATAAGTACCCCACGACTTTAAAACTAAGTGTGTTATCGTTGGACGTCAATGGGCCAGGGAAAATCGGTTACAATGGATACCTTTCGATCTAAATAGCAAAAAAATGATGGCTCACCCGTCCAATTCCTTCAACGCCTGGTCGAGCTCCACCTTATTTTTGTCTTTGTCGTCCTTATTGCGGACCTCCAGAAGACACCGAAGCACCTCTAAGTGCCCGGCCGACGTGCTCGAGTGACCCTTGAGGAAGGCCTCGAGTTCGCTCCAGAGCAGCTTGTAGTGCTCCTCCCGCCTCACGCCACTCTTGCCGCCACGGCCCCCACCGATGTTGGGTAACGGCAGACTCTCGTGCTTGGCCTCGAGTTGCAGCAGCCCAAAGATTATTTGTTTGCACTGGAGCACTTCGTCCTTGCTGAGTTCATTCTTGAGCATGAGTTCTGAGAGCGGCTCCATCACCTAACAATCATAAGCAAAACTTTTAATCGGATGCTTACTTTTATTCGTTGTGATTATTTTGCTGTGCCAGATTCACCTTTGTTTTTTCAAATTCAAGTAACGGAAATTGATCGCATCATTAATCAAATATCTTTCAATATATTTAGATAATAAAAGAAGGTTCATGCTCGGAAGTAATAATCGATTGCTGAATGAGTTGATTAATAATGTCTTCTGCAAGTATTGTCCATGCGAGAATTTTTCTCGAAGCGCGGATTAGTTAATGAAATTTGGTAAATTATACAAAATTATACCATGTAAATTTATGCGTCACTAAATATCTATTTCAAACTCAGTAATTTAATTAAATTTCAAAGTAGGGTATCATATGATGTCGATCGACTAGAAATAAAATTTACTGTCTATTCATTTTTCACAAAGGTACTCTTACTCCGTTAGGTTTGAAATGTATTGCATGTTCGGAGCAATTTAAACCTACCTGTTTTAAATTGAACATTAGGGTGTTAGAGATAGTGATGGGCCAGTACTTTGTGTGCCTCTCAAGGCGCGATCTCATCTGTTCTCCCGGGCCTTGGACCCCGTCGCCGGTCTTGCGTTTTATAGGCGCTAATACATTGGATCGCATTAGACTGCCGAAATCCTGTCGAGTGTATTTTTACGAATTAGTTATCATTGCCTGAGAATGGAATGCATTATAAAATATTTTTATTAATAATGTAAAATAAAACGGAAATGATTCGATGAAAAGGTGAAACCTTTTTATAAAGGCAATGTACTCGATATGAGTTTATATCGCTGTAGGACTTAAGCCAAACGAACACAAATAAAGTATACAGAAATTTTGACTGACGGTGATGCGATAATCGGTAACCCTGCCACCGCAACCCTCGCTGATGGAGGGCGGATCCTCGAGAACGCTTCTGGAGGTCGAGAGCGTGTGTATGAATATTTCGCCGCCGTGCGAAGCCAGGAGGTGCGATATGGCCTTGCCACCGCTCTTGCGTGCCATCTCCAGCATGACCGAGCGCCCGTTTAGGAGGAAGTTTATGAGGCAAGAGGATGGCCGACTATTCACATCCACGGGTGTTATCCGGTGCATGGCCGTACAGTTCTGCATCTCGCTCGCGCTACAGCCACGAGGTGTGCACCACTTTAGGGTCACGGTCTCGTACTCCGTGCCCTCGTCAAAACGCCGGAATGTCTTCACCAACGCGGAGTCCTGGGGGTTGCCTGCGCAAAAAAACGACATGCTCTCACTGCACTGTGTGGAGAGTTAAGCGATTCATTGGCTAGTGTGTACCTTTTAGGATGGCGAGATGTGCAGCTGATGAATGGAATATTTCAACGTCGTAATTCGCGGACGAACTCGCATTCTGCTCCTCCTTCATCGGGATTCCCGTCACGGTCGTACTCGCTAGATCGTAATGCGAGAGTATTAAATGGGAGAGCTTAGAGTGCAGTACCGGTGCCTTCATTGAGTGCACTTCCATTGACAGTAGCGGAGAAATCTAATAATTTTTTTTTCAAAGTAATTTGCGCAATGAATTAATACTGAGATTTTAATAAGCATCTAAGAATTACCTCTCGCAAACTTTGACTTGTCACTTGCGATTCTATTGTGTTGGGAAATATATTTAATATGACTAAATGGCAATGATGTATTGGTATTAGACTGAAAGTACAGGTAAATGATTAGTCAAACGTTAAATGGAATTTAATAAAACTGGAGATATTTAAAACTTTAAATATCATGTATAAGGTGAACAATATCTTGTAGATATGGGAAATGATGATAATTTACGATTTAATCTAAGTAATGAAGAATTGAAAATTATTTACTGCTATCTTTTTTTTTTAAGTTAAAATACTTTTTAAAAACAAATGATGTAGTAAACTTCTTCTAAGTCATTAAATAAATTTGGTTAGTGAATTCAAACATTTAGCAATACATATAAGTAACTACTATTTTAGATTTATAATAACTTTCAATGCGCCAAAAAGCATATTAATGCTCAAATTGATTACAACTTACTGCTCTGAGTCAGCAACTTGCTTATTTTGTTGCGTCAGTTGATTTAAAAAAATATTCTCTAAGCTTTTCATGTTCATATTATCTCTTGCACTTGTGATGCAAATAACTCTGCCTCGATTCAATAATTTACTCGCAGCTTCTGGTCCTGACATTTTCTTCTCTTGTTGATTTTCTGAACTTTCAGTGAGAGCTTCGATTGCAACTCTCAAACCATGGATTACAGAAAAATCTGCACCTGGCTGATGACTTCTAGGAGGTACTCCGATAATTGCCATTCCGTTCATTATCTTAAAATATTTTTAAATATTAAAATTTGATTTTATTGAATGTACAATGTGGTTTACTAGTATAAAAAAACATTAATGACATACATGAGCTAAATTTTGTTGCAACGGGCTCCATGTGTTTAATATATGTGCTGAATGATCGCTTACAACAAATCTTACCTAAAATATAGTAAAACAAAGTATAAATAAAATACTGTACAATAAATATTTACAATTTTATAAATTTATACACTTAGTTTACTACTCAGTCTTTAAATATATAACACTTAAATTAATATAGACATTTTTAATAATACACTAAAAATGTTCTTTTATTACCAATTTGCCTATAGGAAACAGGTCCCAAACTATTCGGCAATATTCCATTGATGTTTCTATACTTGTAGTCCATAATGATTTGCATATTGGTGGTAATGGAATAAGATTTTGTTGTCCTCTGACCTTTAAGCAATCAAAATCTAAAGGACTTTCAGTTGAAATCCCAAAGTAAGGTGTATGATCTAATACAAAAACTGTTTTATGATTTGCTGGATACATTATTGGTATAACATTTTCTCCACTTTTATGCTTTCTTTTATAGATCTTACCTAAAAAATAATTTTATACAGTAACTATTAATATCACTATGTAATTGTATATTCTTTAATAAATGTACAATAGGAATAATATAGTAATTTTATGAAATATAAAAATTATATACAAAATAGTAAAAAAATTCGTTTTGTATTGAATTTATATTTTTGAAAATCATGTATATGAGGTTTCTTAAATTAAGATCTATAATGTATGTAATCTATAATACAGACTTTATATTACTTACAAAATTGTTTACTTTAATGAAGTTTAGGTTATGTTTAATACAACTAGATATACTGTAATGGGTTAATGGATATAGTAATAGAGATATAATATCCGGTGACAACTTATCAAAACTTATATGAATGGGTCGTAAAAAATATAAAATTAATTCTTAAATATAGTAATTTTTAATAATTTTTTTATATTAAATTATAGAAAAATTAAAAAAATATATATATATATAGACACGGATTTACAAAAGATGTATTACAATTGCAAAATTTAAAAAAAATAATATTGAATTTCTCGAACCAATATGAATTAATTTTGTATTTTATACATGATTCATCATAAAATGTAAAAAAAATTAAATTTTAAGAATTTTCCGCTATTTTATATATGCTACTACGGAAGTCTATAAAGTTTATGTAAATAATTAAATATATATAAATATGTAGTAATTCATATGAAAATTATTCAACATAAAATAGAATTTAGTATAATTATTTATATTAAGTATATTATTTATATTTAGTATATTTATAATTATTATGCACAAAGATAAATTTATAAATTGTTATTTTGACAACGGTGTACCGGGTTTAAAAATAGGAAATGGCAAATCACATTTCCTTTCCGTAAGTGGATTACTCCTAGTGGCATTAACTAACGTGAGCTCCAGCATTTTTTTAATTTTTTAATAATTTAAACCTACTTTTATCATTTTAAACTAATTTTATTGAACATTATTTATGGATCTATACGTTAATTATTTAAATTTTTACATTAATGTGTTAAATACATTTTATTATTGAGCCGAAATATTCTATCAATACACGTGTTCAAATCCATTAGGCGTTTGTTTTGTATAATTGTTTAACACTATACTTTTTCCAACAGTGATTTAAAAAAATTAATTAAATATAGTTCTGTTATTTTATGTATATATTGTATTTATAAAAATAGTTTTTTCTTACGTTTAATTTATAAATTTGAGGAAACTATATGAATTTTATAGGTTAGTTTTTCCTATATTCCACTTTATGCGATTAGGTTAGTTAATGTATCAGTGTTCTTTGTAATTTAGATTCTGTTACTAGTTTTTTTTATATTAAAATAAATAGAAGATTAATTTTACGAAACGTTATATTTCACTTAGGTTGATTCGTAATTCAACCACAACGTTACAATGTCAGGAGGTTACGAGCCTTTAGCCCTCAAAGAGGATGATGTTACAAAAATGTTAACAGCTAGTACTCATCTGGGTACTGAAAATGTCAACTTTCAAATGGAACAATATGTTTACAAACGGCGTGTTGATGGTGAATATACTCATACATTTTCTCAATATTTCTACTTATTAGACTGTATGACATGACTAGAGATACCTACACAATAAAATTATAATTTATATGTTTCAGGTGCTGGAGTGAATATAATCAATCTGCGCAGAACATGGGAGAAACTTCTTCTTGCTGCTCGTGCCATTGTGGCCATTGAACATCCTAGCGAAGTTTTCGTTATAAGCTGTCGTCCATATGGTCAACGAGCTGTTTTGAAATTCGCTGCACACACTGGTGCCACGCCAATTGCTGGACGATTTACTCCAGGTGCCTTCACAAATCAGATTCAAGTATGAATTGTTATTGTATTTCATATTATTACATTTATTCTTATAGAGTAAATTTTTTTTTCTAAACATTGATGTATTAATGCTATTCAAAAAAAATTCTAAAACTGTTACTTACTTCAAAGATGATTTAATTTAACGAAATACATTGACTTTAAATATTATCTTCTGAGGTAAATTTTTAGTTGAGTTTAATAATTAATTTTTATATTAACTGAAAAATATCTGAGAAGCTACCAAGAATAGCCTTCTGCCTTTGAGATGATGAAACAACAATGACCAGAACAATTCTGTGTTGGCTTCTATGGCTTAATCTTTGCTGAAATAAAAATATTCACAAATATGTTAAATTGCGGTTTGTGTCCTTGTTTCAATTATAACAAAGCGATTTTTGCAGGCTGCTTTCCGAGAGCCAAGGCTGCTCATAGTGACAGATCCAGCAACAGACCACCAGCCGATCACAGAAGCCAGTTATGTTAACATCCCTGTAATCGCCTTTTGCAATACAGACTCGCCGCTGCGCTTTGTCGACATTGCGATTCCCTGTAACAACAAAGGACCCCACAGTGTTGGTCTCATGTGGTGGCTTCTCGCTCGTGAGGTGCTGCGCCTCAGGGGATCAATCCCACGGGAAATTAAGTGGGACGTAGTCGTCGATCTCTTCTTTTACAGAGATCCTGATGAGGTGACTTTTCCACATCTTTTACTCTTTTTCACTGCATTTATTTGTCTTTTATATAAGTCTGTATTGATAATAAAGCTTTGAACTTATTATTATTATCTTTCCTTAATTTCAAATACATACAAAAACTTATGTTTTACTATTCGAAACAATTATACTAACAATTACCTAACATAATTTATATTTAAAAATGTTGCTTAATCCTTTATTGATCTTAATATATAGTCATATAAAGGCATGCATAAATCATGCAGTACTATGTACTTCTATTCTGCTTCTATGCTTCTATTAGATCAATACTAAGATTTTATTAAAAATGATCATATAATATTATAAGAAAGTCTTATTCTGTTAAGTGATATTACTTGAAATTTTTATTACATTAAAATTATTCATAGCTGTAGAAAGCTATAAAATATAAGATTCAAACAATAATTTTGATTGCAATTAAATGAAAAGGCAATTCAAAGTGTATCAATAACTGTAAAGCAAATTAAAATTGAATTGTTAATCATCAGGCTGAAAAGGAGGAACAGGCAGCAAAGGAATTGGCCCCAGCTGTTAAAGAGTATGTCCCAGTGCCTGACACCGCTGCCATCGTTAACGAGAACTGGACCACGGAGGTCATCGATCCAAACGCACCTACCACTAAGATATGGGCCGACGACGTTCCAGTCCCTGAGGCTGAGCAGCAGATCCCTGGTGCTGTTCCGGCCGTCCAACCCGCAGCAGCTCCTAATGTTGCTGCCGCACCCGCTGCTGCTTTCACTAACACTGACTGGGGCAAGGTGAGAAACAGTTTCTTCTGACGACATTGTTTAAGAAAGAAAAACGAGTGTACATAGAATTGTTTTTTTAAATAGACTATTTCAATAGTGATCATGTCTATTATTTTTAACTTTAAAAAATTAAGCGTATAATTTTTCCATTGACGCATTACCGTCTTTGAATAGTAAATGTCATTTTCAATTTGTAGCCTCAAGAGGAATGGACGGCTGCCCAGCCCGACGACATGGTTCCTAACCAAAACTGGGGTGGTACTAGCAGTAACAAGTGGTTGTAATTTCATCATCATGAAATGATAGGTGCATTTTATACAAGAAAATTGTAATAAAATATGCTCATAAAAAACAACTTTCTAATTTTTTTATTATAGAATTATTTCCTTAGATAATTAGTCATATAAAACCATTCTTATTTCTTAAATTTTTTTTAATTACCATGTAATGATTACAACTAAGTGTTTTTCACTGAATGATCATTGGAACGTCTTTCATATTGAAAACATCACACGTTTTGCCATAGACTTTGAAATGATTATCATTTATCATAATGCACGTATAATTTTCACGATCCCAATTCGATAATACTTCTAATATTACTCTCATAACTAGAATATTTTTTATTTCAGTATTCTGAAATAATCAATTTCAACAGTGTTCTGATAAATTTTAATCTACATTGTAAACGTATTTTTGAAAAAAAATTTGTACAATAGGATATCATATGTCTGTTACGGTAATCCTGGTATCTTTATATATAAATTTTTCAATTATAATATATTCAAATTTAATTTGATCCTGTTATTAAGAACGTGTTGATTTAAATTTTAATTGAACGTAGATTTTGAAAACTCATACCAACATATTGAAATTCTTTGTAGCAGAATTAATTTTCCTTATAAGTGAAGTTGGTGAAATGTGTTCCAAAGTAACACGTCGAATAATTATCTCGCTGACTAATTCTATTTCAATTTTATCATGAAATACCTTGTAATGCCCAAGACTCACCTGTTTCTGTCCATGGATAATAGAAATTTGAAATTAAATTTATAAATATATTTATTTATAAAATGAAGTTTAATAAATACTTTATATCTACAATCGTTTACACTTTGTCTGCCATAACAATAATTGATCGTCAGGATATTATAAAATGAGTCACTAATTACTATTAAGTCATTGTGAAAATAATCAATAGTAAATTAGTATAAACAATGAGTGTTTTTTATTATATTTTAAGAAATTACTGCTCCACTTATTACTTCTGAAGTAAAGTAGACTAAATTTATATCTAAAATTTTTTTATTTTAATTAAACTTAATCGTTTAAGTAATAAGTAATACACACACACACATACAAGTATTTATCATCAAAGTTTAAAGAAAATTATGAAAATATTTATTTTTATTAAAAAAAAATTTATTGCTGTAGAAATAAACTCTTACTCAAATTTCTGGATATAATTTTTATAAATTACTAATTGTTGTTACTAATATAAATATTAATTAAACTCGAAATGGTCTTAAATTACCATTCTGTTTAGTGATTTTTGAAATATGTAAAAATGTATAATTATTACATTACTTCAACTGCTCTTTTAAATAAATTTTTTTTTTATTTTAACTTTATCAATGAGAAATTCGAAATATTTGAAAAATGCGATAGGAACGACACCTTTCCTATATCCAAATTCAATTTAACCTTAAATGAGTGTTGAAATTGTATAAATAATCCTAGGACCTAATGTCTTATTATTTTATATAATTTTTTATAAAGAATTCTTAAAAAGCAAGTTTTAAATTTTAGTAAACAGTAAAAATAAAGAAACAACTTGTTTCATAGAATGTCTTGTAATATTTGTCAAATAAAATTTTCATTTTTTACTAAAGAAGTAAGTATTTATCTCTTTTTTTTGTCGTTTTAAATCGAAAACGTATATCCTTTATGTTTAAATTTAAATTTTCTTTGTTTTTTCTTACATACATTTTTTTGTTTAAATATAGTTGATTTAGGAATCGTTTTTAAAAAAAATAAAAATTTTTATTTCGTATATAAGATAGTTAATTTAGTAACCTTATTATTTTAATCAATGTTTTTAAATTTTTATTATTAAATCTTGTCTGTTTCATTATAAGAATGGATGTCCTAATTGTGGATTTTCATGCTGTAGTAAGTGCCTGAAATACAAATATAATTTGGCTAACATTGGACAGAAAAAAATTTGTGGTCGATGTTATAACAAATTACAAATGCAAGTACCAGAAACTCCAACAGAAGATTTCCTTACACTTGGTGAACAAAATGAGTCTTTTGCACCTATTGATATTACTAAAAGGTAAATTTAATCTATTATATAAAAAACAATTTTACAAACAATTTTTTCTTTTAAAGATTAAAAAGTATCTTTTTATGACAGAATGGAGTCATTAGAAAATCCATCTAAACCACCAATTGTAATATACAAACATAACAATAGATTGGATAATTTAAGAGCTGGCTTAGATCCTATTGATCATGAAATTATAAATAGACTTATGAAACTTAAGGAAAACCATAGAGTGATACCACTTGCATCTGAAGATGAAATTAGAAGAAGACTGGCTATATTAAAGGATCAAAATCCTGATATTGCAACTCAACCTGTGAATGTAAATTTTCTATAAGAAATATTTAGAAAAAATAATATGTAATTATAAACATTTATATTAGTTCCAGCAAGTAGATATAAGGACTGATCAGCAGAAATCTGATGACTTAATTCACGAATATCTTGAAAGGCTGAATATCTCAAAATCTAAAGATAGGACTGATAGTGAAATTCAAGCACGCCTGGATAGTTTAAGAGGAGCACATTCATCAAAGGTGATATAATAACTTGTAAAATATTATATTTATATTATTGAAAATGAACAAGATTAAATTATAATTTATTTTTAATAGTGTACTACACAAAATATATCTGATATTGAAGTAGACGATGATGAGACAGCAATGAAGAAAATAATAGAAAAAGCTATGGCAGAAGCTGCTTTAGACAAAAAATATGGAGTAGAAGCTTCTGAGGAGGACGAGTTACAAGATGTTGATTCTGATGTAAGTAATATGAAGCAAAAAATGTATGGTTGCTACAAGTAGAATAAATTAATTTTAATCTTAAAATTTGTATTATTGTAAATGAACGAAATAACCATAAAATGTAAATTTTTTAAATTTAATTATATATTTATTTTTAAACGTGTAAATCATATTTAAAAATTTTGCAGATACCACTGGACATGAGCAACAATAATTCAGACGACAGTAGCCCAACGAATTCTGATTAATTGATTACTTTTAACCCTTGTAATTGATAATCCCTATCGACCTTTAGGTAGTAAAAATGTTTTAGTATAATAGATCAATCGTTAAAATTGAAACTATTACACAAATTGAACAAATATTACAACGGTTTTTATAATGTATTTCGATTATTTATATATGGAAAGCAATTTATAACATTTGTTTGACAAATTAAATTATTTTGATGAAGATATACAATCAAATATAAAAATAACTTTTAGTGTGTATCAAATTTCATTCAATCTTATTTATGCAAAATAATTATATACAGATTATTTGCTTGATGTGACTTTGATCGAGAATCTTTTATACTACAGTCCTTTTATCATTTTGTGAAACTAAGCTTTTACCTACTGTTGGACAACAACAAAATTATAACAGATACTTGTTTTTGTAAGATGATCTCATTAGCTTTTTTATAAGGATAACTCATAAATATGTATTGCAAATTGAATAGAATTTGAAACCTAGATCACAATGAAATTGATTTTGTTTAAAATGTAAAATTAATTTTATAAATTTAAGCAGTTTAGATGTTTTAAATTAAATATAGATATACTAGAGGTAAGGACTATGATAATTGTTTATGATAAAGGTAATTATTTATGAAAAAGATTTTATATCAATGAAAGATATTTTGTTCAATATTGTTTATTTGCGTTTTTTAACGAAATTGCTTATGTATTATAAAAGATTTGTAATTTTAGGAACAATGTTTTTTTAACTAATTTTCAAATTTATAAATCACAATATAAATGTGCCTAAGCAATCGCTACAATACAATTGTAAGAACTGTATTACACAATCTTTGTGTATATAATTTTTTATGTTAAATATAGGTTAATAGATGAAAAAATATTGCGCAATAAATTTTAAATTTTACTACATTTAAAAAAATTATATTTATTCTTATTGATTTAGTCTTTCGAGAAATATATTAAAAAGGATCATAAAAAATGATATATTTTTAACACTTTAATTTTTTAATTTATTTTATTAAAAATTTAATATAATGATAGAATGCAGATACATATTTGTATATTTAATATTGTAAATCAAGTAAATATGTTGATAAATTAACATGTTGATGTAAGTGAATAATCTATATCCAATATTGTTTTAATAAAATATAATTAAATGCACTCAATGATTTATATGTGTGTATATATATACACATATATACATATATATATTATACATATATATATTATTAATATTAATATTATATATAATATACAATAATCATATCAATAATTTGATGCGATTTGTAATTAAATTTACAAATTGAATAAAAATACAATGAACTTATATTGCATAACTAAAAAATGAAATGTTTTTTTATCTAATAATTTTAAATAAAAAAATTACTAACCACATTACTTAGTTTGAGTTATTAAATTAGATATTTTTTCAAAACGCATAGAAAATTTTATATTTTTATACAAGAAACCAAAGTTTGACCATTGTTTTTTTTTAAATATTATGTTTTGATAAATGGCATAAACTGCATATAATCAAGATAAAATTTATAAGTAATCTTTAACTTTGTGTAAAGTTATTCTAATAAAAAGGAGTACATACAAATATTCTCGGTTAGTTTATGTACTCCCGCCGTAAGTATCGGGTTGACTTCCTTTGAGTATATTAGCGTTATTGTATCAGGAGAATATAATACTCCTGCTGTTATTTCAAATGCTTATATAAAGCCGATAACCAGTTCAAGAATTGACGCGAATTCAAGAGCAGAATTAACATACTACGTAAGTATCGACATGACAATACATTCTATTGGTAATGTAAGCATAACACCGTTAAATTATATGTTCCTGATACATCGTAATCGATAACTAGAAATTATAAACGTATATCAAAACATAAAATTTTTATCAGGAAAGCACAATTTATTGTAACATTGTAACTGCATATATTCAAGGCAGTTATTAAAAGTGCTTGCTTTACTTAGAAAATTGAAAATCATGAATTGGATTAGTTGAAAGATTTAATAATCAATAATTTACTTTCAACGAATGCAGCTTTTGTTTAAATTTTTAGTTTACATTGTAGTGTAATTTTATAAATAAATCTATTAAAGAATAAAAAAACGCATATTATGGAAATTAATTTGGTTGAAATCTAAGGATCAAATTTTTCTTCGATTTCTAAAGTAAAATTTTTTCTTTGTTCAAGAACAATATTTGGTCAACTGGTTATTTATATTTTTGGATTTTTAAGAAAACAATTTTTTCTTTTTTTCAATAAAATTAACTTATTTAAATTATCCGATGTCATTGTGCGTATGAAATGGTATTTATTTTTTAAATATATTTTTTGAAATAAAATAAATTACTTGCCATACGTAATAGCTTACATACAATTTTCACCTTATAGCAATAATAATTTAGCCTTTGCATGATGTATATAAAAAAAGAGTGTACCTCGATGAGCAGATCGAATTTATCGAACGCAATTATATAGCGTATATCTAGGGCACCAATTTGAATGCAATCGATTTTATCTTTAAAATAGCTTAATATAACTGTGAATTACCTTTCTGTAGGATTTACAATAGCAGACTCGTTCAATTTAAAAATCGATAGCTAGTTGAATGTAATTGGCCGCGATGGGAAATGCTTCCGGGAATCAAAGCAGCTGTCATTGAATACGCCTAGAGTAGTTACAATGGAACTTAAATTTACCAGAAGGATAATTCCTTTCCTTTACCATATGTATTTCTAAAATCATTTTTCAATTCACATAGCATTGTTAGAGCACCTGAATTTTTAAGCATCAGCCACGTGCAATTTTCACGTACTATACTTCTAATTTATGAAATTTGTAATTTTTTAAATTAAATTTCGAGAGCATCTCAAAACGTATCAGAAACTAGCATAAATGCTATGATTGCTATGGTACAGCTTCCGAGAAAATTCATAATAAATATCAATGCTTTAGACTATTTTTAAATCCATGCTAAGTAAGGTAATTATCATTAATTATCAAGTAATTATCATAGTTAGTACACGGATTTTTGTATTAATCAACACATATTCAGCCTACATTTTATAATTCATTGTTTTAACTCTGAAATTATAAGCAAAGAATTTTTTACAATAGGATGGGAATATAACATATTATTTTAATTGTGTTTCTTTTTATTTTGAACGAAATCTATAAATTACACCTAAGATTACAAAAAATGATACAATTTTCATTCGTTGAAAACCGTGGCTGCCCATTTTCTTGAATTAATCGTCATGCCCCATTCGTCTTCGCTTTTACACCTGTATTTACGTTCTCGCTCAATCTTTCATTTTCGGATCGCTGCTCATCGCACTGTCTCCTTTTTCCCTCCCTTCTCTTATCGTGATCTATGTAGATAATTATCAATAACATTATCATCCGCATCCGCGTACATTCTACAAGCGATTTTCAGCTAATCTTCCGCAGCCCCAAACACTTCAACACCTACGCAACATTCAGCTTAGTTAAATTGACACTGGGCTT
Organism: Kradibia gibbosae; assembly: GCA_018907135.1. Classification (NCBI taxonomy): domain Eukaryota; kingdom Metazoa; phylum Arthropoda; class Insecta; order Hymenoptera; family Agaonidae; genus Kradibia; species Kradibia gibbosae. The sequence continues at coordinate 10,022,086 of JACCHX010000002.1, read as the reverse complement.
AACGTAAAAGCAGTTCGCTATTGCATGCGTGAATGCGTACAGTGTGGTACTTTTATTTTAAGATAATGTCGCCTTGGCGCGACGCCAATAAGGCAACCGAAAGTCTTGTTAAGAGTATGAGCGCGACTAGGATCGACTTTTTTCTCAGCACGAATTTCCCGATATATATATATATAAACATATACATACATACATATATATATATAGATACATACATACACGTATTTAAGTCACACGTATTTTGAATAGTATGGTCGTTGAGGGCCACAAATTCCCGTTCGCTGGAAATAGTTTTACATATTGTAAATATAAATTGCATATCGAGTTTTAACTGACTAGCCCACAGGACCTGTAATAAAATTAAATTTTATTACGTTCGTTTTAATTTTTATAATATTAAATTTCAATAAAATATTTTACCGTACGTACAAAAATTTATAAACTTTATACCGTACATTCTACGAATCAATTACAAATACTTATAGTTGTTTTTAATCTTATCGACTAGTACTACGATTTTTGATAACTTTATGCTTTTTCTGTGTAATTTTAGCGGTGTTTATATTATAATAATTTGTACCTTAAAAATACATTTTTTTAGAAAAATACTTTTACCATATTTATTCCATATCAATGTTATGTTCCTCATATCGAACTTATACTTCAATACATAATAATTGTTATAAAATTATTGTAATTGATTGTGTATTGATTTTAATGGAATCTGATTTTCTGTAAGAAAAATAAATAAAGCAAGATTAAGTAAAAATATCTCAAATATAATTATGAATGCCATAATCAATATTTCAAATTAGGTATAATTATTTGCAAATAGCATAATAAACCACTAAGCATACCAATTACAATTAGTATAGTTTTTAAGAGCTAGAATTTATAATTATTTTTGTGTAATAGTATTCTTGTAATTTTCGTCATGATATATGCAATATAGTATAAAAAGTACACAAATTTATTTTTCCTCTTATACTTAACATTGTAATTTATTCTTTATAAAATTCAAAAAGTTAATTACGTGCAGATACAGTATCAAATCTTACCGGAATATCAAGAATAATATTGCTTTTTTAAAAATTATATAGCGTTCAAATCGAAAAATACATGTCTTTTAACTTAAATTTTTGCTACATTATTTGAAGTTTTCTTTAAGATTTAAAAAACGCTTAATACCCTTTTTTGTTTAGATAAATAATTTGTTCAAAAATAGATTTTTTTATTAAACTTTTTCACGTTTCTTCTATCTAAATTTAAAAGAGATTTATAATGTTTATTATTGTTACAATATTGTTGAATTATTATTTTCTTTTTATATCAGTCATAAACTCAAAGAATAGCGAATAAATTGATGTCGATTTAATATATTCAGCTCATGCCAAGTAGAGAAAAAATATTTTTAAACATTTATAAAATTCTTTTTCTTCAATTATTGAATTATTTCATGAATAAATGTTCTTCTTTTGAAGGTGCGATGTTGTTAATTCAACTTTTAATTGTTGTGTCAATTTGCGTTTTTTAATCTGTATAAAAATGTTTATTAATTTTACCTTGAAAGTGGATCGTTTGTGTAAAGGATTTTGGACAACAAATGCAATTAGGTAAATTTGTTGAATACGAGTATTTTTGATCGATTTTATTTATTTATTTACTTTGTTTTCATAAAATAATGCTTATATTCTAAATATTTGTCGAACACATAGCCTAGAGTCACATAATGACAATATTACTTAATAATGTATTTTATGTTTTATGAAAACTGCAACATTCGAGGCAGCCACGTCTTTCTCTGTTCCGAGGGTACAATAAATTAAAAACATGAAACGCAATAATTATTGAGAATCAAAAAAAAAAAGAGAAAGACTTCTATTATTCATACAATTATAAAAATCCAAAGTGGAGGTCAAGAATTAGGCCTCAATAGGAAATGTTACTTATTATAAGTATTTTTACTCGTTTATCAATACAATTAATACACGTCATCCCTATTTGTCTCCAAATCTTTTTTAAAAAGAAAACTATTAATTTCACTGATATTAAAAAGGACTTAAAGAAAAAATGTACACAACAAAAAATGGATACTGCAATTTGCTTAATGTTGAATGACGCTATTGAAGAACACAAATTCGCATTTCCAGCGCTAAATAAATACAGTTAGTGCTTTGTCTTTTCGAGGCTTCGCTCTTAATCATAAATTTCTATAAGCATGAGAAAAATATACGATCTCAGAATTGTACTTATTTATAGAAACGTATATACTTTTTTAAAAAAAAAAGAAAGAAAAACAATTAATTTTTAGCGAACCCGTTAAGTTTTGCCTATCTGCAACGGATATTCGAGCTCAGATTCGAAAGTGTCCGTGCACGTCAATAATCATACGAGAAAAATGTTCTCGTACCAATCAAGCATCAAGGAAATAGCCAAAAATTGCTCTCTTTTACAATCGTTCGCACTCGAGGGGCACTCCGGCCCTTAGATCCATATTAAAATAATGGGATTATCGACAAATCATCGCTACCGTCCTTCAAGCTTTTTCCCAGCCTATATTTGCGTTCTTGAGCTCGTTTACGTGTCCACCTGCGTACGTATGTGGGCGTGGGCGTACGCGACGCGTGGTGGGCGCACGCCAGTTAGAGTTTTGAAACAGTCCTGTCCAACGCCGGCGATGTTCATCGGGGTGAGCAAGAGTCGCGTCGACGCGAACGAGGTACGCCCAGAATCCTCGCATAGCGTTCAGTCCTTTAGGCCCGTAGCTCGGACAAAAAGTCCCACCGGCCGTCGGTTCCCTTAATTTGCGTTCTCGGGCGCGGGTAGGGGTATGGCCGTTTCGGATATAGGTTCAGACTGCTGCTTTATTTTCTTGGCCTTCTTCGGAGATTTACCAGGCTTGGCTGGCACTGGAGGTGGCTCCTTCTTGGCCTTTTCAGCGGGACTCGGAGGCGGCGGCACCGCGTCGGGATCAGCGGCTTCGAAGAGAGCCGCAAGGTGCTCCCTCAAAATTGGCTTCTCTTGTTCGCCGCTAACGAGCTCTTGGCTCTCCGCTGGCAGCTGCTGCTCCTGCTGGCTAAGGGCCAATTCCTTCTCCGGCGAGGATTGTCTCGCCTCCATCTCGTTGACGTTGGGCTGATAAGATTGTCCGTTCTCTATTGGCTCCGCGCTGTTTCGTCTCAGCGTTGGAGCTACGACGGGCTCTTGGGTGACTTCGGGAGCACTCGATGTAGTCGATAGAGTATCTTGTACAGCGACTTCCGTCTGAACCTCCGGTATCATCTCTGGTGGCTTCTGAGCCTGAGCACCATTTTCACAATCGCTTATATTCTCAGGGAGCTTTTCTTGAATTGCATCTGGAAAAGTTTTAATCGGGGAGGGTGGACTCGGCGCAGGTAACGGAATCGCTTTCTGCTCCTCTGGCATAGATGCCTGTAATAGATACACACGTACGTTGTTAAAGAATGTGATCCGTATTTTTGGGTGTGTTTATGATTAACATTAATAAACTGAGAGTTTTTTAAACAAAGTAATGCTCTATGCAACATTAATTACATTTTTAATATATATACATGTATATATATATGACTTCTACAACAAAATGTGACGTAAACTAATGTGGTGCATACATTATTACGTATTATGAGAATATTTTAAGTATAACGATACGTGCAACATCATATTATAATTAAAGTTTACAAACGTACTTTGTAATAGGAGTCACTAATAACCATTAGGTCGATGTACGTGGCTTTAAATAAATTAAAAAATTACAAGCTTTTATATATTGTATTATTATTATTATAATAATTATTATTATTATCATTATTATTATTATAGTTATAATTATCATCATCATTATTATTATTAAGCTTTAATTTCCATCATTATTTGAGAAAAATCAATTATAATAATAAAAGCATACATAAATATAATATTATTTAACCCAATTTTCGGAGTTTTCTAAATACAATTCAAAATTTAATACTAAAGAATTAGACATTTCATTTCTTAAGATCTTTAGAAATTAATAAGTATATAATAGCTAGTTTAGGATATAACTTTATTTATTTAGTTAGCAACTTTAAGTCAATTTCTAAAGAAATCAATATTGATATACAAAAGGTTACTTTTTTGTTAAGTCTTATATCACATCATTCAAGTAGACAAAATTCTTTGGAAAGTAAATTTTTACCATTGACTAAAATTCGTGTGAAAGCCTGCAAAATTGTGAAGCCAACTTAAAAAACATCGTATCATACAATACTCGTGCCTTTTGAAATTATATCTTCATCTTCTCAGAGCATTTTAAAGGCAATTTAGACATCGAACTGCCCTATTCAAAATACAGCAAATAAAAAATCAATGCTCGGCGTCACAATTCGATGGCTTTGTGATTTTCCTCAAATAGTAGCTAGGACTTTATTCGAACGGATAAAGAGCGAACTCACCTCGGATGTCTCCATGGCCTCGGCCAGTTTATCGTCGCTTTCCATTGGCTCAGCCATTATTTGCTGCAATCCCTGCGCGTCCGTAATCGCCTGGGACTTTTGCTGCTGCCCGGGCAGAGGCGCCTTAGACTCCAACAGACTGATCGAGTCCTGTATGCTCTTGATGGCCTGCTTACGGGCCTGCCTCACGCTTTCCTTTCCCTCAGTTTCGATGTCATCCAGCTTTATCAGTTCCCGCGTCAACATCTCGTCGAGGTACATGTACTGCTTGTCCTGCCGCGAGCCACCCGCGTACTGTCGTACTTGATCCGTCAGCGAGTCGACCTCCTTCTGCACCATGGCGACCCTCTCTGTGTTAAAAATAGCTTAAGAATCCGACCTCTCGTGTTTTTTTTTACAAATAATTTAACCTTATTTTTACAATCACAATTAAGGACCAGTATCGCGTTTTGTGAATTGCTAGATGCCAGTGAAGTCTTACCCAAAGGATCTTTCGGAAGAGTTTGTTTTAGTTTTGGTGGTGCTTCTGGCTGTACTTCAGTTTGCTGCTGTTGCTGCTGCTGCTGCTGTGGCTGACGGTATCTTTGCTGTGGATACTGTTGCTGCGGATGTGGTTGTTGCGGATGTTGTTGTTGTTGTTGTCTTTGTTGCGGCTGTGATTTTTGTCGTTGATTGGTTGGATGTGGGGGTTCGGGATGGTGAGCTTGTTGATTTCTGGCGCTCCATCGATTTGGTACATTAAAAAAGCGATCCTGCATGTAAGGATACTCTTCCTGTAACAAGGATCTTAATTCAATCTTTTGTGCAATATTTTTAATTATTTTTTATGTATTTTAAGACGTTTAAATAAATCTTATGGATATATATATTAAAAACATTTTCTAAGTGATTAGATACCAATTTTAATACAAAATTTACATGGTAATTTAAATGGAAACTTTACTTTAAATTATTGCAGTTAAAATTAAATAAAAATTGTAGTGAATAATTTTGTTTAAACTATTGAGTCTAATAAATGGCAATAATTTATGAAAAATTATTCGCACACGTTTAAGAATGCAAAATAAGATAATCGTACATCAATATGATTTAATGAATAACAGCTTAGTATAATGTTTCGGCATATAATTAATTTCTCTTTTAAAATACTGATAATTAATTCTTATTCCACGTGCCACATTTTTATTACCGGCCAGTTTTGTTCTCGTTCATTGTCAAGACTCACAAAATCCATTGGCCAATTTGAATTTTTATGTCGATAAATGATTAATTGAATTCATATCTAGGCAGAATTTACAATTCTAAAAAAGCATGTAGTAAATGACGCGTACTTTATAAACAAACGGGAAACACGCACAAAGGATTCGATGAACTACGAGTATCGCCATTGATTTGATTCAAATGTACATATGCATGTATAAGAATAAGAGTATATGTGTCAAAATTATGGATACTCGTGCCTCCAACTCTAATCGGCTTAGTGGTCGTTGTCCAAGTAAGTGAGTACGCGTTACAAATCATGCAATTACCGGGAAATACGATGACCAGTCGGAGGACGGATGCTTATCGTAATGCTGCTGATAATGCGAGGGCCTATGAAACTGAGGAGGCGACTGCTGCCTCCTGGGGTAGTCCGGCTCGTCGGCGCCAGTCTTGGCCAGAACGGGCTCGTCTCTACCTTCGACGAAGATCGGTATCTGCCTAACGTTGCCCTGCTGCTGCTGCTGCTGCTGCTGCTGCTGGGACTGGGACTGAGGCTTTTGCGACGGCGCTGGGGACTTTTCACGCTGCTGCTGATTCTGATTTATTGTCTGTTGCTGTTGACTCTGCAAACGATCAAGATTGTAAATTGATACACTCCTTCATTGCTCGTACTTGCAACAGGAGTCGAGTTGCGCGATTGCCGTTAATTTTATATCCGAAGAGAAAGAACGGTATCTAGCAAACGTATTTTTTATTACAGATGGAGAAGAACGTACTGTTAAATATAACTATAGATTGTCACAAGAGCAGATAAATTGACGTTTCTTATATGCCTACCTAGCTACGCGAAGTAAGTATATATGAAATGAAATGTAATAATCAGTGAAAATCATTCAACATCAATGCATCAGTTATCGAAAATTGCTCGATGAGCGGTAAAAAAACCTGCGCGCCTTCGGAAGTATTTTTCCACGAGAGAATTCAAACAGTTCACCTAAGAATAATACCCCGTGCAAATAATCACATACAGTACGCAAGAATGCACCCTCCACGCATCTAATCTGCTCACCTGGGGCGTAATGTCGACCCTCGAGACGAATCTGTGGCCGGGCTGCTGACTCCCAAGGCCTTCGGGCTGATTGTTACGGTTTTCCGGAGGAGCCGACATGGAGCGCACGTTGCGCTGCTGCTGAGGATTCTCCATGTTGTGCTGGTGCTGGCCGATGTCCAAGGTATTGCGCAAGCCGTACTGGGGTATTTGCTGAGACTTGTGATCAAGCTCCGTCTCGCCGCTACTCTGGGAATTGGTCTGCGAGCGAGTGTCCTGTCGGAGAGGAGAGAGAGCGTTCGGAGTTTAGATGGAGCTCGTCCGAGATCATCGGGAACGCGGAGGCGAACGACCAAGAGTCGGCTTCACGAGGATTATTTTTCGCCGTGGAATGCATTGTTCTTATGGGGAGGGAGGCAACCGATGCAAAGTGAACTGCCCCTAACACCGCTTTGGAATTATCGTAAACCAATGGATCTTGTGAAAGAGCTAGGCGCCATCGGTGAGCACTAATCTAATGAGTTAGTTTGATTTAATTATCTCCTTCGCTTTCAAAGGCTCGTTCATATTCTCATAAAAAATTAAAGTATAAAAAGGAGCAATATTGAAAACCCTGCTGTCTACGAAAAAAATGCGATCGACGTGTTAAATCGCGTTTTTCATCCTAACTTCCCCCTACCAAAGTTTCGACATAAAACAGTCGCATCTTGATTCGTTCCCTCGAATTGTGAAAATCACAATTGTCGATGGGCACTTGGAGGAGATCAACTGGATAACGTAGCGATAGTTATGGGCACCAAAATTCAAGATCGGCCACGGCGAAGGCAATAGAAACACACTCACCTCGTCCGGATGGTTGTGGGCCGTTGCTCCAGAACTGCGCCGGTTGCGATTGGCCCGCAAGCCCCCACCCCCGCCGTCGTCGCAGCAGTTGTTGCTTACACCGCCGCCTCCCCCGCCAGGGAAGGGTACGTCGGCCCAAGGAGGGCCCAAGAGTTGATCCGCGAACTCCGGATGACGTGCAGCTAAGTCGTCGAGGTGCGAGCGGATGTCGGTCCTGCGACCGAAGCCCTCGTCGTCGAATGGGAAACCCTAAAATGTAATGTGTTCCATGATTAATATGTACCTAATAATACATGCGAAAAATTATGTTTCATCTTTTTTACAACCAATCTTATTTCATATATTAATATACTCGTTGCATTTTTATCCTATTGCAATATTTCTTCTAATTAAATTGTTTATTTAATAATATGGCAAAAATTAATTTTGACATATTTTTTATTTAAACAAGTTTATGTGCCCCTTTTTTTATAAACAATTAGCATATTAATTACATCTGATTTTCATAAAATTTCGTAATATTATTTGTTTACTGCTGATAATTGAATTTTATTTAAAAATATTCAACTATTTTTTATTTATTATTATATATTATTATTTATATATATATATTATATTATTATACTATTATATACCAATTATTCATTTAAACAAATTCACGTAGTATACACAAAGTATTTTTCGACTGGGTTGAAGTATAAGTAGAATACTTAATTTTAATAAAATTTAATTGCAATATTGGAATACTAAATTAAATGTTTCTTGTTGCAATTTATCAAGCACTTCATTTTAAAATTACGGGGAAGGCCGTGAACAAATGTTGTGAAATTACTATTCTACATATACTATTAAAAAGTATATACAGCTTGTTGCATCATTTTTTAATAATAATTCTTACATATTACAAATTATGTAGCTTTCAATTAAAAAAATCAAATATAGTGATAGAAATACTAGTTAATAATCAAATATAATAGGTATGTTTACGTATTGATATGCATAATTTGTGCATTATTTAATTATTATTTTATAAATTCAAATTCGAGAACAAAATTGTATCATCTCACAAGAAAAATTTTTGAGTGATCAGAAAATGAGTAATTCATCGTATTTTTTATACATTATAATTTATGGATTTATAAAAATCGATTTCTTTAAAGTTGCAGCATATACTTATCGTTATTAAATCAATATTACATTACTATGTCCGTTGATATTATTAATACTAAATAAAATTCCATCTTTTTATTCTTTTAAAGATTTTTTTAATTGACTTACGCACAGAATTTAAATAAAAAATGCCTATTTAATGCATCATGGTACAATAATATTCAAATTTTAATAAACAATATTTTACCAGATCCATATAAATAATTTTAAATTCAATAAAAATTGTATGACATTTTAATGAAAAGTAAATGTTTCAAAATAAATTGAATGATAAGCTTTTAGTAATAATTTATCACTATTCTAAATTAATCTGGAGAAAGTGAATATATTGTATCGTGAACGATTTTATACATAAAATTAATTACGAATTATAAAAATTTGTACCTTATTACAGTTCAATTATGTTTTTATTATAATTCTGCTTGAACTAAAGTATTACTATAAAAAACCGTGATTTTAGCAGTTGAATACGCAGTCATATAATTATTAATGTTGTCGTTTTTGTTGATGTTGATGATGAAAGTAAAGTAGTTTTTCAAGGTCGGTTTTACGTTTCAAGCCCAATTAATTTGCTCATTTTTATAAAGTACATATTACAATACTTTTTCAGTGTAACAGGCATAACATTAGTTATCGTTAATTGCTCGAGGTAAGTTATCGTTTGACCAACAATAAAGGGAATAAAATATTAACCTTCATTATTTAAGAAGGTAAATAATAAGAATTGCGTATAATGCCTATAAATAAAAAAACCAGTGCAGAATAAGGAAACGCTGAAAGGCTCGAAAATCAGCGCTGTAGAAGGAGGGTGTGTGTGTGTGTGTGTGTGTGGAGTACTAAAAATAAAGTTCTACGGTGCGAATCGCCTCTCATCCCAATGACAAAGGTTAAAGTGTGAAAAAAAGAAAGCCCGAACGAACTCCTAGAGACGACGCACTCGGTGGAGGACAACGCCTCCTTCCTCCTCCCGCCGCCGAGGCTCTAAAGCGGAGCGTTAGCCCACTTAACGGTCGCCAAGCTCATTGGCTGAGGAGCAAAACACAGGAATAAGAGAAAGTTACATAATCGCCGCTCTAGCGCAAAACGTCTTAGACGAATTGCAGGCCGACGAGGAGAAATAAGGCACGGTGAGTCGCAGAAATCCCGGCGGCAACCGGTTCTGCCTCTGAACTTGGAAGTTCGGAGGTTTTCAATCTCCATAAAGAGACAGCCGCGACATATCCTTTGGCTATTTTGCTGTGACTCACCAGGGAGGCGCCGATTGAGGACGCATGCGCGCCTCTTCGGCTACGCGCTAATAACCCTTTCCCTCTTCAGCGGTGCCCGAGGAGCAGCCGCCGGCCAAGAGCTCCAGATTTTTCGGGTCTTACCGTCGTCGACTCGAGCTGCTTATTGCGCACACGTCGTAGATCGCTCGCGGGTGGGAGACTATTATTGGGATATTGCGTCCGATGTGTCAAGTAATGCAACAATCTTCGACTTTCTGACTTACTCCATTTTTCTCTTCGATTTCGTCTATTCCTTGGGCATACATAAAATTGCATTTTGTTTTTATGTATTTAGAGAACTTTTATTAGAAGCTTATTGTCCTTGATAATTGCATTTATCATATTTTGCAATAACATTAAAGTAATTTCTCAACTATACTTTTGTATTCAAATTAAATTGTAAATTCGTTAATTTCAAATCATTCGATGATTAATCTATAAGAAGATTAGTTGTATATTTTTAAATTAATAATATCGATTTTTTCCTTTATTAATTTTATTATTTAATTTTATCGGATAGTATAGAGTATTCTTTATATATTTTATGCTAATTTAGTTATCTACAATTGTTTTAAACGTATCGCAATGCCTTTTATTCATTGAATTCTAATTTTTTAATCGAATTAACAGGTATGAAATCGATACAAAATAATTAAGGAGTACTTTAATAAATTGTTACTTGCAAATTAATTAGATTTGTAAATAACTATATTTTTGTGAATTTCAACCTTTTTATTACATAACAGAGATTATTATATAAAAACAAATTTACATTGTTTAAATATTCACCACTTCGATATTAATAGATGAAATTTTCCTATCGCTAAATTTAATTAAATATACAGTAAAAATTGCATACTATGATTGCTATGCACAATTCATTGTTCAATATATTATTAATAAATGTATTTTATACAAATGAGAACAAATCAATTTGTATGTAAATCGATAACTGATGTGCTTAAGACATTATTTCATTTACAGCTTCTATATTATTAATACATTTTCGTAATCTTATTCTTCTTTAAAATTGTAATGCGTTGTTCCATTGTTAATGCACGTCAAAACTTTTATTTTAAATGCTATTTAATTGAACAATAATATTTTAAACGATGTCTTTTTATTGCAAAATTTTAATTAATACATATTTGCGTTGAGCAAATTTAACAAAAAAAATGTTATTTACACCTTAGAAAATATTGGATTAGACTTTTTAATCATTTTTATCGAAGACTTTTTACGCTATAATAAGTTTATTATTTTTACTAAATTATGATTTATAAAAATGTATTCCAAAGTCATAAAAACTTTTATGGTATAGTTGATATTTATGTGTTTTCTTTGTATTATTTTATTGTGAGTTATTTCTATTTTCCGGGAATTTATGTTACCTTCATAATCCAACTTAATTGACAGTATTGCAGTTATTTTTTTTATATTTTATTAAATTATTCATATCTCTTTTATATTAATCATCTGTAGTAATTAATTAAAATACTTGAAGCTTCTTATATTGAGTGTGTTAAATTTATTTTTAATTTTTATTACATTAATTGTAAAAATTTAACTTACAATTAAAAACAAAAAAGCTTTAAGATTTTATAATAGAAAAATATATAAACCAAAATATTGATCAATGTTCTATTAATTCTATTTAATAATACGTGGTGTTTCTATTTTTTAATAAAAAGAAGTGTTAGTGCGCAAGATGTGATCGATAAATTACTTCTCTTAGATATGTAAAAATTGTAAATTTGCATTTCATAAATAAATTCTAATGATATTTGACTTCCTAACAGAGCACGTAAGTAACATAATATATGTATTTGAATATAAATATCGTTGATTACAACACCTGAGTAGCACTGCATATTGTTTGCTATATTACGACAATGCACAAGTAGATTTACAAAAATGAAAGTCTTTAAAGAGGGAGTAAAAAGATCCGGTGTTTGTCATATTTTCCTTTATAATTGCTATTTTAATGTTCTTACTAATTTTTTAACTAAAATTGATTTATTTTTAGGATTGACCAACAAATTTAAGAGAATATTTAGGTTTTAAAAAAACATCATGTGTCATTTATTTAAAAATTATTTTTATGTTGAATTTGATCTTTATTTCGTATTAAAGATGCGTAAACATTTTTAGAAAAAACTGCTCTTATTGGTTAAATAAATTCGATGCAATATCTCATTTTAATAATATTAACTTAATATATTCATTCATTGAATAATTTTATATTACCATGCTTTGCAATAAAAAATCATCCAAAACATTTGAATAAGAGTAATGAAATCGTAAAAATTTACTTTGAATTGAAGCTACGATCTGTATTTTTGTTTTGCATGTCGCTCGCATTCTCAATAAAGATATCCACACGCAATAATTGCAATGTATACGAGAAAAAAGGAGTATCAGAGAATTCCACCGAAAATGAAATGAAAATACATTTCTTTGGCACTTCCATTATATGGCATCGACACACGTTACACTCTACCTCCCCCTCTCTTATTCTCGTCCTCTAACGAAGCAATGATAGACTACCGAGGTGAAGTAGATTTCACGAAGGATTTACGCACCGCTTTGTTTCATCCAAGCTCGAAGCTTCCTCGTGGGAATGCCAGAATCTGGTGGGAGGGAAGAAGTCCGAGTAAATGCTACGTAAAAGCGGACGAGTACCGACACACCAGGAAATTTGCTTCGAGATGATCGGCCGAGACCAAGGTATTAGGTAGTAGCCTCTTAATCGCATCGTCTTTATCGCCGACGCAATTTTCGTATTTGTCAATATGCGCGCGTGTCGGCGCGATAGAAACGTGCCGAAGAATTAATTAGCCGAATCGCTGATCGGGTCTCGCATCTATATTTAGTGGGTCGGCGGTGGTGGGGGCAGCAGCAGTAGCGGCGGCGGTGGCAAAATGCAAAGAAATAAAAATAAGCGAAACGAAGTATCACGCTTAGCAGCCAAATTTAAAATCGCGTCCTTCGGGTCACAAGAGAAAAAAAAACTAGCGCCGGGAGAGCGAAAAGAAAGGCGCCGATACGCGTTGCACTTGTGCCGCGAGCGACATTTCATGCGAGCATTGCCTTTTATGAGTATTTCCAAATGTGCGTGAGAGTTGGATCAAGCCTCCCTCTCCTCTGAGCCACCTCACTTCACTCCCCCACCGTCACCGCTACCGCAACCACAACGATGACCAATGACGTAGCCGATCTTTTGTCGGCCGACGTCGGGCTACGTCCGCGACTACGTCATTGTGGCGCGTGGGTGTGACGCCGACGCCGCAACGACGACGTCGATGGTTCCAGAAACTTTGTTAGTTTTCTAGACGGTAGTGGAGTGTTCAGGGGTTAAAAGTCGTTTGATTGTCTCATGCTGGTTCAACATTGGGGTTTAGCAAAGAACGCCTGTTACTACTTGGTCACTTAGGTACTTTTTACACAGCAATAATACACGCGCCGTTCGTGCGGCAGTGATACAATCCTAATACGGTTCAAACGATTGTTCCAATGTATCATTGTATATATTGCATTAATTTTTCGGAAGTCTCTTTATTGGCGTTTTATTTTATTTGACAAACATTACTATGATGCAGCGATTTTCATATACACCCTTACGTTGACTGATGATAACAAATTCATTTTCTATAATAATGAATTTAGTTTTGTAAACAAAACTTTGATTTTTTTGTAATGTTCGGTATTGAAGACGCAATTTCTATTTTCAATTAATTTTAAAAATGTTTTACGATACTTGAATATCTTATAATACGTGTTTACTGTGGTTGTCATTATTAAAAATATATTTATAATACCTTGATAATACTAAAGCGTTTTTCTTTAAAAAAAAATGATCTTTGCAAAAAGTAATATCTTTACGTGATAAAATTAATAATAAATAGCTACTGATGTTCGTTCGAATCAAAATAAATAAAAGATCATTGTATCCATAACAGACGTAATAAGTTTGTGTAATATGCATAATGGAAAGCTAAATTTCAATTGAATTGTTTTATTCCGAATTGAATTACAAGCCACTTCATAAATTTTATAATTTTTTATATATTGCAAGTGAGAAGTGACACACGTTTTCACCTTATTTTATATTACAGAACTAAAATTTATTACCTATTAATTTTATTGAATTTTCTGTACCTCATATACATTTTAGAACACAAATTTTAAAAAAGTGATGCTACAATCAGAATATTCAGTGATCGAATCATTGAAAATATAATTGTTCTCCCAGGAACGACCATCTATCCAGTCTTTTCTGTTAAAGTCATTTTATTATTTATTTTGCGTTTATTTTGCGTAATAAAATTGACATGTATCAATTTGCAACCGCAAGGTTCCATGCTTCTAATTTTAATAAACCGAAGGACGTCGCAGAAATGAGCCTGAATAGAGAAAGTGAATCGACACCGTATCGATTTCCAACAGTTAGTCGAAGGCTTAAGTTGGGTTGAATTAAACGATGTCAATAAGATTATGAGGAAATAAAAAGAGATAAGTGGGTGAATGTCATGGGTAAGTGCTCAGACCTTATGTATGTCATGGTTTAACAGCTCAAGCGTTAAATCACTCCTGCTCTTTTAATTGATCGACGAGTGAATTCCTGCGGGTTAATATTACAAATAAAAACAAAAACAAATAATTCCTAATTCCATGTAATGCTTTATTTTACCCAGGTGCTTCGTTAAATGCATATATTGTAATATGTATTTGATTTATAAGACATTTAAACCAGTGGAAGTGAGATTTATTTTTTACATATGTCACTTTATTCTAATTGTACAATTATGATATTGAAGTAATGAAAAAATCAATTTATAAATTACTAGTATTAATATTAGGTTTATAAACTTTGTAAACTGATTTAAAATCAATTCAAAGAAAATTTGTATAACCCAGATCTTACTGATGATAAAGAAATGGCAAATAGTTGAGTACTAGTAGGTTTCCATGAATTTAATTTCTTTTAAATCAAAATCTTACTATTTTTATTTTTATTTAACGTATATAACGTAATTTCAATCAACTTAGTCATTCAAAAAAAGCGATTTCCGCCGCACGTCAACAACTGATCTGCAAAAGGATTTAGTGCGCTAGATTCTTGAAAAATACTTTGTCACAAGCATTTTTGAATATGTAAATAATTTTTATGAGCTGTTGCAACATGAAAATAGTATAATATAACAAATCAAATTGTAATTTATTATTGGGAAGAAATGTATAGGTTGAAATATGTTTTTAATGTTTTATGTATCACTGCAATTATGGATATATTCTCAGGGTGCTTGCACTATATAATTCTAAAAAAAATTCAAAATGTTGGCTTTGGCTTCACGCAAATTCAAGATTCACGAATTATTTTCGGAGGTCCTTTTAAAAGGTAATATCACAGCATTGAATCTGCTATTAAAAAGATGCCAGAAACGTTCCTGAAAAATTAGCTTTCTACCCGAACTTTATACCGGATCGACTCTATGCTGATCAATAATACGTATCGTAACAAATAAGAAAGTGCCATTACCGCAAGTCGGATTGAGCGAAAAGCCATGGCAGTAGTAAATTTACGAAAATGACGCTCTTTACAAATAAGTCGAAAAGTATGACGCATCTTTGCAGTAGGAATGAAATCGGCAATAAGAATTATGAAGGCTGAAAGAAGAAAAGAGAAAAATGAAAATAAGAAGCGAGAGGCACCGAACGGACATTAATGCCGGTGCGATAAGCGGCGGCAACTTTCTTACTGGGTCAAGGTCGTTAAGAGCACCGTCAAGGGAAAACGAGCAAGAGTAACCGAGGCGAGGCAGGAACAAAAAAAACGGCTTCTGAGGAGGTCGCACAGTGAAAAATTCGCGTAAATGATCGAGAGCTAGAGGATAGAAGATTCGAGGTATCGTAACGAGGCTTGCTGACATATTGTTATGTATTATGTAAGAGCACAAACTCGTGGATCGAGCTGATGGTTTTGTATCGATACTTTGCCGTGGAAAATTTAATTGTCGCAGCGTCGCACGTGCGGCATCGTTTATCTTGGCGAAGCAATTATAAAAATATGGCGACTGATTCGAGGCTTGACGTCATGATTCTTCATAAAACCGACGATTTTTCGCTTCGTTTGTAAGCAATGAGCTTCTACGACCATGTACTTAAAAAACAAAATAAATAAAAAGAAAGAAACAAACAAAATCTACGCGTGTTTCTAACCAACTCCACCACCTCAAAAGTAATCCTAATGAGCGCCAGTCCGCATAAAGGCGTTATGAATCAGCCTATCCTTCCTAATCTAAAGCGTCTCGCCGCCGCCACACGGACTGTGTCGTTTTAGAAGCGAGCGCATAAAATGAAATACGAGACTTATCCGCAAAAGCATTTGTTAACTTGGATGAAAAGGTGTCCAGGTTTGTTCAAGCTATCGTTCGGCAGTGCCGAGTAAAAAGATTGTTGAAAGAAGGCAAGAGAATCTTTGCGCTCGGTTTCAGACCCACACATATACGCACAAATGACAGTACTGTTCGCGTTATTTATAGCAGTGACTCTTCCGTAAATGTGAGCGTGAATTATCCATTGCGCTATCTTTATGTACACACACGGGTACATGAATATATATATATATAAGTTTTTCTTATATTATTTCAGCATTTCGTATGATGTTCCAGGATGACAATTAAGCAATTTAGTTGTTCATCGATATCTTATACCCCAATTCCTACATTTTCTTTAACTTAATATTTGTAAGCATTTGTAGTTAATTGCCAGAATTTCCATTCTTTAAGTTTTATTTAGATTTGTATTTGTATTTTTTGCCTCTCCGAGTGTAAACAATCGTAGTTCTTACTAATTTAGTTGAATCTTCATTTGACTTTCTTCTTTCATTTTTCAAATTGCTTTCTAAATTCACATTTAAAAAAAACTACGTCTACTTTGGGAAAATAAAAACATTTTGCTCATACGTGACCCAAGTTTAGATGCAAGGTAGCGCGAAAACTATTAGAAAGCTCTAATATTAATTATCCTGTTTTTATGTTACCTATTTATTTTTTACGTTATTCGTGCAATGATAATTGAAAATCTGTTGTGATATATTTAATATTAATTGTATAAAAAACATTATTATTAAATTTGTTTTTTCAATTTTGTTTTCATAGAATAAGAAAAATTAATAAATCTTATAAATATTAAAGTTAATAGATTGTTACTGTGCAAGATGAATCATGTGTAAAAAAATTTTCTGTTTACCTGGATAAAATGTAGTTCAGTCATAAAATTATTTTTATAATTTGTTAACTCGTAATTTACATTACGAAGAAAGTAAGACTTCTTGAAGTATGTATTAATATTATTTCAAAGTGAATCAGTAATTTAGCATTGGAAAACGAAGGAATGTAACATAACTGATAAGTCATTTATTTTATACACACTGTGTAATTTTATTAACTAAACCGAACCGTCGTCTCAGAAAGGCTTTAACCTTTTTATTTGAGTATAATGCTGATTAGAAAGGAAAAATGCGTATCACAACATTAATTAAAATCAATGAAATAGTTTATTTATATTTAAACTTTTATTTTTTTTGATACATTATACACAACTTTTTCTCTTAAATGAAGCTTTTTTAATATTTTATGATAAATGTATACATAATTTTAAAAACATTCTATTATTAGGTTACATATTAATTTTTAATTATAAATAAATAAATTAACATATCATGAAAAAAATTTTTAGTAGTATTTAATATTTAATTGTAAATAATTTTTTTTATAATTAGCAAAAAAGCATAAAATGATTAGTTTTTTCTAGCTCGCGGGTGATGTAATTTATGTTTAAATTTTTTCCTAGAAACGTGCAACGAAATTCAATTCAATTTCATATATGAATATGTCTGGATGTATTTTATAAAATAATTTAATACTCGAAAGTCAATTCAGTCAAATCCAAATGCACTATCAGACACCTTCAAATATTTCCAAGAGCCTTAAGTGTACATTCACAAAAGTCTAGATTACGGCTCGACATTCTTAATTGATTAAAACTGGTTTTTTTTGTAACTGCTCATTAAGGAAATACTAGCATAATTTTCTCTTGAAATATATCTAATGTGTCTTTAAGTTTCCGACCATCGTTTCAAATGTTGACATATTTCTTTTATGTCGCGGGCTCTCTGCCCCCGAACGCCTAATTTTTGAGACGGTAAAAAGTTATACGGCTTTTGCAGATAAAAATGATAATGTTAGTCCTCAAAGCGCCCTTGTGTAATATAAATTATACTGTTTATAAAGAACTCCTACCACTTCCAACTAAAAATTTTAGTAGCTGATATATATTCAAAATTTTATAAACTAAATAATAATTATATTAAATAATAACTAATTAATTATAAAACTGTACAATTAGGATAACAGTTTATTTTTATTCTTAGGGAAATATAACGACAATACAAGGCTATTTAATATAGTGCTTATCAAAAAAAATTTGAAACCCTTTGACCAGTTATATATTACGAAAAATTGTTTATATATATATATATAAAATTGTGAGGTATGAAATCGAACAAGTGTTTAAAAAAACAAAGTAATTAAAAATATTTCTTTAAATTTAAATAACATATTATAATAGTTTTATAGAAGATGTTTATATTATAATTTTCCTTATTTATACAAAAATTTTTTGTAAATTATTTACAAATGAAATATCAGAAAAACTTTGTTTATTTTTAAATCTGACTCAATAGCGCTTCCGTTAAACGAAATTATTATATTTGATATTAAGGATATATAATTTAACAAATAAAAATCATAATTTCAACTAAATTAATTAAATTCTACGGAAGAGATAGGTGATAAATTATATGATCCAATAGATGTTAAGGATCGCTGCGTAAAATTTGATCACCGTGTCGAATCTCACAATTAATAATCAATCTTTTACCGTCCATGAAATTACTTTTCATAAAATTAGAAAATACTAAATAAATTTCTACATCAAAACATGATTAAAAAGTATATTCTTTTTAATATAACTTTTAAAGAAATTAAGAATTTATTTTAAAAATTACGATATTTTAACTAAGAGTACCTATTTTTGAAAAACATCATTTTATAATGTGGGCGCGAATGCAAAATAATCAGGAAAACGTTAGAATATCAAGGACACCGAGCGTTTTCCATCTGCGTCTTTTCTATAAACAATTTTTTCATATTTGTAAAAGATCGGCAGTCGGTACTTTTTCAGAGAAATCTATAGTATTTATATATACATATATGTGTATATATAAATATAACTGTATACTTTGCCTTCATTCGTCCTCCGTACATTCTTCTATATTTTGTAAAATTAGACTACACACGTGTAAATTAATGAAGCAATAAAAATCTTTGATTTCAATAGTCATAAATACAGTGCATAAGACATCGATGCATATTTGTGGATACTTCGAATTAAATTTTATCCTTAATTTTAACTACTTTAACCATCGGATTGAAACGGAATAAAAATTTCGAAGTAAATAGAAAGTACGAACGCAATGTGAAACGAGCGATAAAGCAAGAGCAAATAAGAAACATCAAATCTAAATGAAAAGCTTAGCGGAAATTAATAGAAGGGAACGAAGAGTAAGGAGAATGAGTCGCGTCATAAGTCTTAAATTATTTCTAACTTGCGCGTAATTTCTGATGATCAGAACAAACGCAACAGCTGATAGTCAAAATAGCGTCGTTTCTCTCCAAAAGCCGTTCAAAAAAAGTTATCCAATTAATAATTCTTTTCAAGAATTCATACACTGTTATATTGTAAACATCTAGAGTAAAGTAATGTTTGTGCGTATATGTGCGTATGTACCTGTCTTTTAAAAATTTGACAAATATGAAATATATTAAAACAGAAAACAAAATCACGATCATATTATTATCTATAAATGGTTAACTTTTTGATACATTTTAATCAAGTATAGTCGTTTCCTTGTATGTATTTTCTTTTAATGGATTTGAATAAGTTTGTTTCACAATCGAGTATTGTAGTTTCTATTAATTTAATAACTTTTTTTTATCTTTGTTATTAACATAATTAGGCATTAAAAACTCAATATCTAAACAAAATCAGCACAATAATTTCAATACGTTTAACATGTAACAAGAATTAAATGATTGAAAATATTTAAACATTAACAGAGCTCCATGAAACACTTAAATCATATATATACGATATCAAATGCAAATGACAAAACATTTCAACTAGGACAATAAGAGCATGTCACGAAACACAACGTGAGAGATATAATCACAGTTTTGTATGTTTCTATATTTATTATATATATTCAATATCGTAGTAAAAGCTCAATGACTTTAGTAAAAGTAAAACTTAAATAAAAACATTTTTAACAATAAATATTTTATAATTTGATTTATCAAACATTTCTTTTGTCTTAATTGAAAAAGTAGCCACATAGTAAAATAGATAAAGTGCAATTTTGTTCATTTTAATTTTTGTATAGTACAAATAATAAGAGACAATATACAATACTCTTTTAACATTAAAGTATTTTTTACTTGTTCTACATTTTTATTATTGAATTGATTAAAGGTATTCTAATTTTTTAAATAACGACTTTAATCTCGCTTTACAGATGCCTAGCGTTAGTTTAAAAATGTATAATATTTTAAATATAAATATTTTCATTTATCATTTATTAGAATTTGATTAAATGAATAATATTTAAGCAGTAAATTAATTAAAAAATCATAATAAAGACGTCATGCTTTTACTTATTTATTAGTGTTTTTAAATTTATTGCAATTGTCAAGGCCACATTTAAATATTTTAATCGTATTTATTAACAATTGCATGATTCAGATGAAATGAATTTCATACAAATTTTTGGGAAGATCTTTGAAAAATACGCTAATGAAATTACAATTTTAT
This sequence comes from Kradibia gibbosae, assembly GCA_018907135.1. Lineage (NCBI taxonomy): Eukaryota > Metazoa > Arthropoda > Insecta > Hymenoptera > Agaonidae > Kradibia > Kradibia gibbosae. The sequence continues at coordinate 10,001,171 of JACCHX010000002.1, read as the reverse complement.
ATATTTATATAGAATTCAGAGTAAGGCTATTTTAAAAATAATAAAAAACGAGGATCGACAAACTTTATGTAACTTCAGATTTGTATTTAATTTAACGATAAAAAATTTCTTTATGTGTAGAGAACCAAAATATTGAGGTGTATATATTTAAATAAAAATTAAATGTTAAAAAAGTCAGATTCTCGAAGGTCGAGAAGAGCGTTTGTGCGGGTAGAAAAAAAATTGCATCGTCTGCCAAATAAAGGCAAAGACCATCGACATATGAACAAAATTGATCCCTAACCTTGAAGAACAAAAGATATTCGCATGAAAAAAGTTGCTTCCAGAGCGACGCAAACTGCATTTAGTAATTTAATTGCGTTTTATTAAGTTCTTTCGTTTCCTTGTTAATTTACAAATTGATCGATTAATTGCACGATCTTGTGCGAAAATACGAATGAATATGAAAATTTAGTGATGGATTATTCAATTATAGACAATTCACATCCCCTGCACGGTAAAAGTGTAAATTAAAGATTCTCGTTTTTCTGGTATCGTTCATTATTTCTTTCATTTCTCGTATATTAGCATAAGTTTTATTGTTACTACGTTTCGTAATAACGAGAGAGTAAACAATCACGGAATAGTCTACAAGAAACACTTATATTTATGTTACTTAGATTTTCATTTATAATAAAACGGATAATAAAATTATGCTTATATGTTAAAATTATACTTGATGTTTAATAAAATGATTATAATAAAATAAGAGATTACAATTAGATTAATTGATAATATTATATGATATTTGTATTTAACAAATAGTAATTTTGAGTCTAAGACTCCAAATAAATACATGTATTCATATTATGTTTTAAAAATAATAATTGTTTATTTCCTCATGAAAAACACAAAATACAAATTTGACTTGTCTTATATGGATATTGACACAATGTAATCAACATTCATCAACAAGGAACATTCATCATACGGTTTCTCTTATCGATTTCCTACCAAACACATAAAAAAAATACACGCTTGAAATGGGTTGCACAAAAAAGATATCTTTTTTGTATTTAAAAAAAGGACGTCTCGCATTGAGCACTTTCAAAACATGTGCTGGAAATATAAATCATTTGACGCTCACTGAAAATGCTGCTCCATTAAATTAGGATATGAGATATTAACTTGTAATAAATTAAAATAATGTATTTACTTCTTATTTATATTCTGTGAGTTTATAAAAGGACAACTTTATAAATCGTCTTGTTATATTTTGAGAACCAATCGTGTTGTATTTTTTCGCATAAAGTCGTCACCCGAATTTTTTGATATCACGAAACTCGACAATGCAGTGAATTGATTCGATGTGGATTTATTATTGTCCAAGCTATGGTACGGAGTAGAAAAAACAAAGAGAGAAATAAAACTCGTGCGATAAAGATATACCCTAATTTCAAAGGGAAGTCGTATTGATTTTCTTTATTCAAAAGGAGGTGTTCGTCGGCTTAACGTTGGCTCCTTATTTATCAGGCTTTTATACTTTGTTGAAGTATAATATAATATATATATACATATTAAAAATCGAGAATTGGTCATAAAACAGAATACATAAGATGTATCGATCCGACCACAACGAGCCGAAAGTAATATACACGCAAGCTTTTAAATTTTTAATAAGCATGCAATTAATAATAAATTTTTAATAAGATTGAGTTGTTGGGTATTGCGGTCAGGGGGAGAGGAACAGGCAGAGGAACAATACGCAAGGCTTTTGGCAGTCAAAATAGTGGGAACCTCGTATAATTATACTTGATTATTAATGCCAAATGACCCGTGCGAAATATGTTATTTACTACATTATGACAATGGATATAAGAGCATGTGCCGGTTTTGATGAAAGATTCAATTTATAAGTTTGTCTCTTTTCATAAATAGTCAAGAAACTCATCAGCGAGTCTTCTTGATATATTTACTCCAAACTTTTTTTATTCAAACAAATAATTATTGGTGTTGCTTCGTAAATTTTTTTATTTCCTATAAATACTCAAAATTATTCGTTATATGCATTAAAAAAAATTTTTCTCAGTTACAGTTGATCGATCGATCTTGTATTCACAAGGTAAAGGACTAGTATTCTCGTTTTAAGATCGATCCAACAAACTCGATCGACAGCCATGTATCAATATGCAATTCGAGCCTTGGATTTTACCAAAGCACTTTCATATCGCACGTGGTTGCTCGGGCATTATTACGTTTGCGTCAGCTGCTTATTAAAACTCGCCAAGGTCTGCCCTTTCGATCTTCTCGAAACATACGTCGAAATCGGTAGAACTGGGGGGGGGGGTTACTGAGATGGGAGAGAAAGGCGAACCTTGTGTTAGCAGCGCGGGACCAAAGGAATCATGAAATAGACAACCATTAATGCAGAAGCAATGACAGATGAGAGATGTGCACTTACGGGAAAGCCGCGATCCAGATCGATCCCTCGGCCGAATTTGGTTGCATTGTCCACGATGATTGGCGAGTCCATTTTATGATTTACGGCCTTGAAGTCCAAGTCGTGTACGCGGCGAGCTTACTTTTTCGTATACGTGATTGCCTCACGCTTTCTTTCTCCCTATTTCTCTTTCTTTTTCTCTCCGACAAGGTCTTGCTATCTCGCTTTATCCAGTCTCCCTCTCTCTCTCTCTCTCTCTTTCTCACTCTCGCTCTCGCCCCCTATAACATCGATCCGTTTATTTTCTTCTTTTCCACGTCGAGTGCTATTTTTACACGGCTAAAGAGCTTTTCTAAAGTCATCGTATTCGAGAGATCAAGGACGCGACTGAGCCATGCTCTGGATATCGAAAACGTTGGGTCGGATCTTACAATTTTACAACAGCGGTTGATGATTCCCGTCAATTTATTTGTCGGGCATATTTTCTATCGCGTTCTTCAGCGGAACAAATCGATTTAATTTTAATGACTAATCGAAAAAAGTTTATTCAGCCTTACGAATTATTCCCAGTATTGCGATTTTAGACTTTGTGAAAAATGAATTATAATGTGGATAAGAGTGATGCGCCTCTCTGTCTCGAATGAAAAGGTGAGTTTATTGGTCGTTTTCAACTTGATGATTAACTATTCACTTATTCGAGTCTTTTTAAAATTTCACCAATTGATTATACCACGTATTTTAACATGCGCATTTAATTATATTTGGTTTTATAATATTTTTTACGAGTCTTAGAATTTTTTAGAAAAAATATTTGAACTTTGCTTACTGCTGACACAAATAAAATCAAATGTTTTCCAACTTTAAATGCAGCATATTATGAAAACGAAGTGTTTTTTTACCGGATCTATTTAAGTAAAAAAAATTTATTTTATAAAATAAAGTATAGCGATGTGTTTTATAAAATAATAGGAAAGCTATCCAGAAAAGCCGTTTCAAAGAATTATAGCAATAAATTTATCGTGACTACGGAATGAGTAAAAAATAAAAATCAAAGGCCTATTAAACTATTTACGTGCCACTTGACCTTCAAAATGAGTTTCGAAAAATAACGATGTACTTTTTTAATTAATTAATTTAAGAATTGATATTCTTAAATTTAATTATTATCGCTAATTGGATTTTTAAGTTAACGGGTAATGAAAAAGCAAAATTACTAGCAACTGATTGTTAAATGTACTTGCCTAATAGAAGACTCAATCGTCGCATGAAAAAGTGAATTTCATAATGTAAATATATTTCGGTGAATTTTTTTATCCTTTATAAAATTTAATAAGCACTTTGGAAGCCCGTAAAGCTTTTTACTTAAAGGAGTTCATTAGCTTAACTTGCATTGTACCGTATCACGTGAGTGTTATGAATCGCGATTGATTTATCCATGATCCTGTTGAGAAGCAGTTAAACACGCACGCACATACATGTGTTACAAGGAGGTGGCTGTGATAAATGCGTGTAACGAATGTACATAAGTAACATCACATTTAAACGATAAGCAAGAAATGAGCACTTCGCATATTGCCATTTGAAAATACGCACTGCCCAATTATAAGTATTTGAAGATTTCTCACAGCTCGGTCATCGATAGGCGTAAATACTGCAAAGGAATACTCGGATATCGACCGAAAGTAAAATTGCTCCGTTCTTAGCTCTTAAGAATTTCGAGAGTTTTATTATAGAATGAAAAGCTTAAGTTTTTTTCGCTCTAATCCCCGTGAAATTACTCATCATAAAAAATCTCGCACCCAAGGACATTATCAAAGCCGTTAAATAACGATAGCATTCTTTTATGAAAACTGGAGCAATTGGTTAGTCAGGCCGAATAGCACCGAGACAGAGAGCGAGGAACTTACTTAGGCAGAGGCGTATACTTTGGCAAATAAAAGACGAAAATTATCTGGAAGACGCATAACCTCGCAAAGATAGAAGGCATCGAAGAGAAATCAATAAAATTCGGACGGTCGTATTGTCAAATGGCAAGTACAGGCGTGACGTTAAGAACGCAAAAATAAAGAAAAAAGAAACAAGTATACAATGCTTGAGAAGCTGTCGGATACGTAAATAGTCGAGGTTCCACGCAAATATTACCGGATAATCCACGCAGGGTAAATCGCCAGGTAAGGGCGAGTCTCAGCTCCTCGTCACTATCACCTTGGGCGGCTCCTCGCGTGCCCGCCCCTCGAGTTTTTGGCTCACCTAAGCAATAGAGGGCCACGGCACCTCTCGAAGCCCGCACCAGGTACAAGGTCGCGCACTTGACGAAGGATCGCACACACAACAGCTGAGTCGAGACACTGACCGAAACGAACAGATGCGCACTGCTGCGAAGCTCGGAACTTTGAACACCTCGCGCTGAACGTCGCGATGCCGGACTGAGGCGCCCTCCAGAGACCCGCGCCAACTTAAATATCGCTCATCGCCTCCTTTCCCGTTTGCTTATCCCCCACACCGCCCCTTGGCTGCGGTGCACTACGCCTCTACTCCGCGCGAGCTTCGCTGCGTCGGCACTATGTGAGGGGAGGGCGTGCGCGCGCAGCCGCCAGAGGAGAATCGAGAAGGTACTGGAACGTTCCTCGTTTCGGTGGATCAGTGGTCCTCGGTTATCTAACTCTTAATGTGTGCTTGACTGACTACTGACGAGTCCTCGATGCTTCGAGGCAGACGACGCCTGCGATCGACCCTGTTTTTACGTCGGCTTTACTGATTGGGGCACCCTTCGAATGGTTATTTTATTCCTGGACGTATTATTTGCTTGGAGTGCGTCAAATCCCTTTCTTTTATTGTCGCTCCTCAAATGTTTCTATTCGTTCCGATTGAATTTGGCATTTTACGGGCAAACTCCAACGACGTTAAACATAAGCATCCATGGTGTAACGCATTGACAGGACCCGATCTTTTTTAAACGAATCTCGGAATAGAAGCCTTGTAACTCGTACTCATTTGATACTTGTCCTACAATTTTTGTTATTTTGAAGTACCTTACTACAGCAAATTCAAAAAATTAATAAAGCGATTAATGATCCTTCTCTTCTATCCATCATTTGAATATATTTACTGTTGTTTAATTACGAAGACAAATATCGCAGTAAGGCAAAAACCTTTTTCATGAATCGCGTAAGATAAAACATTATATGACATTCTTTATCTATTTTTTATATTGAATTTACGGTCTGACGATTTCTGATCATGTTCGTGCATTTCAAAAGAAATTTTATGGATCCCGGTAAATGTTCGATCTGATTGAATACATCGCTTCTAATAAAAATTATTAATGCAATCTATGCAATCAATAAAGTACATTTATTAATTTCTTTAGAGCCAAATACAGAGCAATTAATTCAATTATATAGTAATTAGTAATTCAATTATATAGTAATTAATAATTCAATTATAGAGTAATTAATTTCAAAGTCTGCATTTATCACCACAGGTTCCGTATAATGCAGTTACGTTACTGGTTAAACGTATATATAGCAGCTGATTCTAGTTCAAGAAAAGCATCGTATGGTGACGCTGCCCTCCACAAAACATTCAATTAAACATTAACTTGTTTAATAACTTAAAATTCATGTACATTATTTATGCTGCTGTTCTTATTATGATTATGATAATTATTGTTGTTATTTTTACTATTATCGATTAAAAAAAATTTATGCTAGTAAAAATAATTAACAGACATTTTGATTGAATTTTTGTATCCTTTGGGACTGTTCAATATGTTTATGAAATAAACAATTTTTTGGTATAATATTAAATTTTGCGTAAAAGCATTATAAACTTAGTTTTCTTATAATTTTTACAGAACATTTTTCTTTATATTTATAATATTATTATATTACAAATAGTTTTTTTGTGTAATAATACAAGGCTTTCACTTTTATACAAGCACATCGTATTTAATTATTTTCACACTTCCAAGCGGCAATATTATTTCTGTTATGTAAATGTGAATTGAATTATTATTATAGTTTCTGGTTTTAGTTTTAATTGATTTTGTATAAAAAAAGAACTTTCCCCTCTACTTTTTATTGAATTAGGTTTTTATTAACAGTGTCTTTTTTTTAGTATTTATTTTTTTAAGATAAAAAATATAAATGTCACATCCTATAATTCTCGGATGAGATTAAATTTCTGAGTCAATATAAAACTCTAGTACTTTATAATAATCTATGCTCATTAATTGAAGAGCTAGTCAAAATCTCTTGTCGCTCATATTCTCTCATATTCAGCAAAATTATGATCGCCTGATATTTGAGAATGAAAGAAATGTCACGTGACTTCACCTGTCACCATTGCCCAAGGCAATATCGTCATTAAATTGCGGTGGGGATAATGGTATTTATTCATTGCCAATAAGTTTCGCCTTTTAGGGATACAAGCAAAGTTGTTTCAGGTGATAGACTATTGATACGACTCCCAAATTTTACGTGGAGTCATCATCACGTCTTGGAGTATTGATGTAGGATGTATTTGAATTAGTGAGCCTGCAGTCAACGGCTTCTAATAAACGACTGTATACCAATAATGGATATTATAATTTCTGTATAAAACAAACTTTAATATATACTTAAATTGAAGAAATCCTTTTCTAAATATTAATTACTGTTATGAAACAAGTATTCAATTGCAAATATAATATATACGCATTGAGGTTTATCATAAATGCATTTTCAATAACCATAATTCGTTGTTAATTAGGTTCAGTAATTTAAACTTTTTTTTTAATATCTGATATTAAACTTTTATGTATAATAAATACATTGAATAAGGAATTTTAATACAAAGGTGTCTACACCATTTACTTATAAAACTATTTTTTTTTAAACTGTAATAAGACATTGAATTCAATTTTATAATTGGCAGCCTATCTTTAAAATTAAATTAAATATAGTACTTTGATACAGACAAAAACTGTTGAAAAATTTATTTTTACAAACTTTTTTTGCATTAAAGTGGTTGCATGAATTTCGAAATTTGAAATTCTGTTGTATATTCATTAACCTGAAAAATTTCCAGAAATATGCATCCAAACGAATTTACGAAATCGTAAAAACACAACAAATAAATATAAGATTCACTTGGTTCATTTTATTATATTTGCATTTTCAAATAAAATGTGAAGCATTGAAAATTTATTTATTTTTATATAAATCTGTGATATAATAAATTTCAAATGATCACAAAATATTAAAAAAAGGGATACAACGTTTTAAAAATGTATGTCTTAAAATACTCTGATTAGTTTTTATTATTATCCATTATATGTTAAATAACTTAACTACTAATTGAAACTTACACTACTTTAGTATCTTAAAAAAAGGATATATTGGATTGCAATTATTACATGAACGTATCTTTTAATAATTAAAAAGATTAGAAAAATGATTTCGAAATATGTTAAGTATTGTATTTGACCTCGAATTGAAATGATAAGTTACGGTTAATAGCGATGTCGTCGAGTAAAGAAAAATTTAACGACAATACAGGATTTGTAAATAATTCCTATTCGGCGTCTCGGTGTAGTTATATTTACTTATATAAAAATATCACCGTCCAAAGTAAAATGCCCTCTCCATTGTCTTTGTTTTAAGTTGCTTTTGCAGTTAATAACGTGAAATAATTGGCCATGTGTTATTACCAAGTAGATTACGAAAATTATTAAAATGATGATATGATGATAAAATTTGTAAAATAATTTTGTTAAAATAATTTTGTTAAGTATATCTTATATCCTGTAATATGAAAAATTGACACGATAATTTAAGCTTTAACAAGCAGAGTTATATAAGAAGTAGTAAAAAATAAATCTTTGTATAAATATAAATAAATAAACGGATTACATTGAATTTTTACTGAAAATAATTATATTGATATTATGTTATTAACTAGGTTTTTGTATTTGATATTAATGTATTTTGATTTGTCAATACATACTGTATGAATATTTTTACAATAATCATTTATATTAGGTTGGTAGTTACGATCATTTTGTGTTAATAATGCGCAATAATTCTATTGACGTGAACAAAACAAACCTATAGTATTTTGAGAACGAAGTGAAAGTCAATCCACATCTTCAGAGCCTCCCTTAAATTTTAATTAATCGAGTTCATAACTTTCGAATACCTTTTGAAAAGTTCACACAAATAATTTAGCTGATTTAATTGATTACAATCAATACGAAATATTGGATATTTTTATTAATGAAATATCTCATGAATTATTTATGAAAAATACCGTATAAAAATCATAAATTAACATAAATATATACATAATTTATGTTAGATTAAAATTAAATACCTATCAGAATTTTCTTCTATGTTTTTATGTTTTCAGTCTCGTCCCTTCAAAGTCAAATACTTTGTCTGCAATACGTAGTTATAAACGTAATTGACGTCAAGTCTCAGGGTCGCCGAATAATTCTACGCTATACTTATTTATTCGATCAGAAAAATGATCGCTTTGTGTCGGAATTTTCACACATTTTACGATAGTCCTCTATGATCAATTTCAAATTATTTCATGTTTTATTTATATTTTGCAGCAAAAAAATTTTTGCGTTTATTAGATGAATTTCGTTAACGAATATGATAATTTATTTAACAACTTGATATAAGTTAATTAAATTCTTCAAAAAATTAATTTGAAATTAACAGTACATTTACCGTTATAAAATTGTTTATTGTTTTTATTATTATTACTATTTGTTGTTTTTGTTTTTGTTTCTATTATTATCATTATAACAATTTCGTAAAAAATTTTTATGTAGTGTTTAAAATTTTACTTTAAATCTCAAAAGAGATTTACTCACACTATATTTCAACATTCGGTTATCTGTTTTCTTGATGTCACTTATTACATCCGATCTTTTATGTTTTCCTATAATTTACAATCGTATTAACGTATTCTATATAGAAAACATAACTTATAAATAATTTAAAGTCAGTAATTTAGAATTTTTCTAAAAAGCTCAAGACTAGCCATTGATTAAATTAACATACACTATAAATACTAGCCAAATAAATATAAAATTAATATTTTATTTTTTTAGAATTTTTTTATATAATTTAATTACTCTTGTGAGTTAACATCAAGGAAATTCTTTTTAAAACTTCGCATTTCATTGTTAATCCTTAATTGCAATACTGACCCGATAAAAAGAAAAAGGCGTATGTATGTAATCTATTCATTCGAATTTAAAATCAAACGTGTAAGTATTAGGTTATTTGATTCATAAATCCTTTGCTGACATTTATACGTTTTCTTTTACGTTTATAATTGTAATTATCCACAAGACATACTAAAACTGAGATAGTTATACTATTATGAATTCCTGGTGTTAAATACTTATTGAATTACGATTAATCTTGAGTTAATAATTTCTTTTGTTACATTATACCTAATTAATCATTTTGTCAGCCTTGAAATATAACACAAACTTTCAATTGTAAAAATTTTTTAAATAGAAAAATGGTTTTTGTTGGAGTACTTTAAAGTATAAAGAAATATTAAATTAAAGCGGGTATCCCTTACAAAAGTAAATGTACTTTTGTTATACTGCAGTAATTATTTTATAAATTGCATACTGTTGCTATTTACGATAAATGATATCATACTAAATATATGCACTGAAATGAATTACATGCTTTCGATATATGGTGAATCTTGATGTTATTTATAATTATGCTCATGTAAAGAAGTGCAAATGAAAAATAACAGTAAATGGAAAAAATTGTCATTATTAAGGTACTATTTAAAAAATCAATTTTTTATTTTCATATTTAATTTTGAATAAGTTAGATGTATGAGTCATTGTTCTATTGAATTTCTTTATATTTATTAAGACTGGAAAGATAAATTTAATTAATTTTGTTGCTAAGGACACTCGCATTCATCATAATTAACTCTTATTTTAAATACATTTTAACTAAAAAGAAGAGGACTGGGTTATCGTTGAATTAATGATTTCATATTTGAAGAAAATATTTAGAAAATAAAGCATTTATATTTTTTTATCATAATATCTAGTTTCTTATTTATTAAATTATGCCAGTTTAATTGTCAAGTTTACAATTAAAAAAAAATGTTTTATTAAACGAATTATTAAATTATAATAATTACTATTTACACAAAACTCCAGCTTTAATTATCTGACTTTATCTTTTATATTTTAATTAGCTGAAATTAATTTTATCGTAAAAAAATATTTTTATAACCACAGAAAATCAGATTTCGAGAAGTTTCGAGAAAAATTAAAGTCGTAAGTACTTTATTTATAGCTTGTTCTCTTTTTTGTGATGGGATTTTTTTCAATAATTTAGGTTAATGTGTTTATTTTGTTTGATTATTATTGCAATAACAATTCTCACAAGTGAAATACATTTCTATTACCAAAAAGGTTGTCTGCAAATACGTGGAATAGTTTTATTTAAATTTAAGTTTTATTTACATTTTATAAGATTCTGTTTACATAAAATGTCTTGCTAATTTAAGTTTTATTGCTTTTACAAAACTTTTGTGAGGTATTTTATAAGTGCATTTAATTTCAAACGACCTTATTATCTTATAGTCTTTGTAAGACATTACCACCAATGACATCCACAATGGTGTTATAGGTGTTAAAACTCTTTCAATGAATTATTTCAATTACGGTGAAATATTTTAATTTAGAAACATTTTTCTTAAACATATTTTTCTGTCTGATCTGAAATGTTATTATGATTACTAAATCTTTTTTCAGTAGTTCTACTGGGATAAATAACTTTGTTTCCTCGGAAATATTTTTTCCTCTTTTATCTAATCACTGGCGAAAAGGATAAAATAATTATTTGTAAATCTCACTTCAGCAAAGATTTAATATGAAAGCTTTTTAAGATAAAAATATAATCTTTGCTCGTTTCACTTTAATTATTTGTATTAATTTTATGAATATTCTTCATACTCATACAGTGATATCACACGAATAAGTTATCTTATGCATACAAATTACTTTTTAATATTCTTGACTACTGGTATTTAATTATTAAGGTTGATTATACATCAATTTAATGAGATGTCAGTTATTAAAAGTATAAATAATACTTAGTTGCACCTTTTTTAAATCGCAGGTCTATATTATTTAAAAACTGTGTTTAATGTATATATATATATAAACATATATACATTTATACATATATTAATGTTCCAGAGGATAATTAAAAATACAAAAAAAAATAGAAAATAAAAAAGGAAACAAAATAATCATGATTCGAGCATCGCACGTCATGGAGTGGAGTTTTGAGGGTATGTTTTTAAATTAGCGTTATAGACAGGTAGTGATCAAAACACAGATGCACAAAGATTCACGTCAATGCGCATTATTTTGTTATGCATCGTAAATTGCCGAACAATGAACGTTTCGTAATTAATGAGTCATTATGTTTCACATTCAAGTGCGAATCCTTAAAGCATGGATTAGTTGCTCGTTACTCAAATGTTTTCACTTTGGGACTTAAATATCTATTAAATATGTAAATTGGTTCGGACGTACGTGTAATAATCCCCAAATTGATCGTTTTGAATTATATCAATATTATAATACAATGAAAGTTGAGCTCCGAGCTATTGTATAAAACAATCGATAATTGCAATTGATTTATTAAAAACATATTAATTGTTTAGATTAATGTATAGATTTTTTACTGTTGCATTGTAACCGAATACCTGAACTGCATTATTAATTTTGATCAAAAATTAAAAATTAAGTGTAAATAGTCAATTAATTTTGCATATCTTATGAATAAATACTTCGGAGAAACTATTATAAAAGTAGAAAACACATTAAATTAGATATACCTGTATTTGAAATATAGCCGTTCCATATAAAGTATCTTCAACTACAAATTCTAATATTTCTTCGTATGCAAAATAAATATTACTTTTATCTTAGCCATGTGTCTTGACGACACATCTGTGTTGTAATTTAATTGAATCTAACAAATAATCGATCGCCTTTTACAGTTTGCCAGGAACTTTTAATAGGTATGTTCGGGACGGATGTTCATCACGCCCACTAATCCTTAAAAACCATTTTCAATTTTGTTCGAATAGAACAAAGTTTCTGTAAATCAATAAAAAGGAAACAAGAGTATCATCGATGTTATAAAATAAGGACTTGAATTTTAGGATAAAATAAACGGAATTTGTGATTTGTTTTGTAGTTATTTCCTACTGTCACCCTCTGTTGGTAAATTTATAGTAATGTTTTAATCCGTTAGATGATAAAACATGAGACAACTAACTCGAATACCAGTCAAAGTTCTCAGCGTACATTTCGTATCCAATGATTCCATTGTACAGGGGTCGCTTTTATCGACCTCTTGGGCCAAATGCGAAGAAACCTCGGGCTTTGGCAGTTGCTCCTTAACGTATAAATCGGGTTTGTCGCAATGATAAGGAGACAGTGAGGACTATTTTTGACTACCCTGGAAGCTCTTGGACGACTTCTTGGCTATTCGCCAGTTACGCTACGACGTCGCGACGCTTTTGCAAATCCCGCGAAATCAAGCAGACTCAAAACTGCTATTCATTTAAATCTATATTAACTATTGAGATAATAATATTAAAAAAATATTGATTCTTATTTTGGTCGAAAGAAAAAAATGTTTTTTTATAAATTTCATTTTTATTAACTTCGTTAAATCAAGTCTTTCTTTTATTGATTCGGTAACAACTCTTCTTTTTAAATTCAGTTCCTTGTCATTTTATTAACGACTATTATCATTAAAACCATTTATCATTTTACACCAAACTTAAAAGGTCATTCTAAGAAAATTGAAACTTTATTGATAAAAATTATAATCTGTATGAGCATTTTTTAGCTTATGTTCTTCAATGGTTTTTCTAAATTTTCTAACTTGTTCAAAGCGAATGCAAAACATAAAGTTTCATTAAACTTTTTTTTCATATGCATATACAAAAAACGCGAGGTTCACAACAAAAAAATACGCTTTTTCAAAACTTGTTTAGATGTTTTAATACATATTTACACATAAAAAAATCTTTTTTGAGGTCATTCATTTGCATTTGCATTGATAAATGTACGGATAACATTAGTTAAGGAATGAGAAAGTGATTTACAAATTTATTTTTTTGTTCTTATTGCCACTGTTTAAATCATAAATTTCTAATATAATAATTTCGGTTAAATCACTAGACAATAATTGCATTTTTTTCTTTTAAAAATTTCAGAAATGGTAGCCATTATAATTTATTAGTTCATGGTAGTATTTAAAATTAAGAAATCTCCATTAAGTCAAAAAATTTAATATATTTACTTTATACTAATATACTATCTTTAATACAGTATCAACATAATAGCCTTGTCATCCATCAAAGCATCAACATTTAAAAAGAATTTCCGGTAAATTAAACTTTAAATTGATTATAAATATGAAAAAACTAATTTTCAATATTATTAACAACGCAATTATATTAATAAAATCTATACAAAGACACTTTTTAAAAATGCGAATAATAATTGTAAATTAATTTTAAAATTTTATAAGAGCTACTGAAATTTGTATGGAATCTTAAAAACTAGTTTCAGTCTTCTTTTTACTATAAACGTAAATCAAAGAAAAGCAAACACGATCATATTAAATTGACATTTTTCAGAATAATCTTTAAACTTCATAGAATTTGTTATATAAAACACATAATTGCTATATCTATTGAGATATATTTTTGCGTCTGGTTTCTTTAATTATGTTTTTTTATATATTGTATAAGACAATCGATTGTTCAAAACTTTCAATTTACTCTACAGGGTTATACACATACCTGAATAATTATGAATGTATTTAAAAACTCTTGTTACTGCATGTTTAAAAAGTTTTGACAGAATTATAAAAAAAATGGTTGTTTTTGAATATCAACTATTTTTAATGTCTTAAATTTGTATTCACTTAAAATATTTATTTTAATTAATAAATAAAATAGTTAGTTAATATCATAAATTTTGTAATCTGTATAATTATAAACAAGAGATTATCTTTCGTACATTTTCTGCTGTGGATTCATTTTTATGTTTAGTAATATTTACTGCTACACTCATATATATTACCATCCTTATTATTTGAAATAAAAAGCTCCTCGTGACTTCCGAGAAAACGTTTTCACTCACGAGGCAAAAATAAGATGCGGTCGAACTGATATGTAAATATGTATATATATATATATATTCAACTATAAAAAACGAAAACATATGAGGTACATCCATGTCCTAGTTTATAGTATAATAGTAGGTTGTGAGAGCAAAGGTTAGTAGAGCGAAACACGTTTTAAGCATTATTGACATTTGAAAAATTAAAACTTGTATAATATTTAAAGTGATGCACAATCTAACATCTATTTTTTTCATTTGAGTAACGCAGTATAAAAATTATAATATCAATTGATATTAAATCAATTTCTTTTTCATAATTCTTCTTATATTAGCAATCTTATATTTTGTACATGATTTACCACATTGCATATTAAAGAATTTTATTAACTTGAAATCCATACAATTAGTTAACATGTAAAACAAGCTAATTATTTAGTAAGGTGCTGAATTATAATAAAATATTAATATAAAGCTACATTTTTTAAATAATTTCTGATGAAATATTTCTATGTAATATCTACATTTGATAAAAAGTGAGAAATTATTAAATGGATCAATTATATATTAAACTTAAAATAATTTGGGAAATTTCCATCTGAAAACTCGAATCAACTGAATATGAAATTATCTTTGTTTTGTTCATCAAAACTTTTATTTAAATCAAGATAATAGGTCGATAATTAATATGCAGCACATCAAAACTACTCACATTTGTGAAACATGAAAAGTCTTTCATTAGGTAAGAAATTTATATATCCTTCTTTGAACTTCTCTGTGTTCTTCAAAAATATTAAATTTGGATGAAGATTAATTGCTACATCCTGTTCTTGGTGAACATTCTTTTTCACGTATTTTTATTCAACGAAACTAAAATAATTTAAAGCTTGGCTATTATATATTTCATTTTACGAAACTTTAATTAGATAATTTCCGTCCCCATAATAAGTTGATAATTTAAAATTTTCTTGTAAAATGAGTTAGAATCAAAACATTATATGAATCTCGATTTGAACATTAAATTATATTGTTAAATAAACTTTTAATTTGAATGCTTATCTTATTATTAAGTTTTATTCATAACTTTACACCGAGTTCAGTTAAATGTATGTATAAAATACTAAACATTAAATATTAAATATGTTGAAATAATTTAATAATTAATATATTTTTCTTTAATTTATACTTTGACAATTTAGAAGTATTTTTACTATTCACCATTTAAGGATCAACTGGCATTTAAAATGATTTACATTCGCGCATAGTAGATATTATAATATAATTTGCAACTCGTCGGATAACATTCAGCCAGCATTAATCGATCGCTTGTCGATAAATTCCAAAAAACACAAGTACCAAACAACTGCACCATCAGTAATTACCAAACCAGTAACTCTAATCGAATAAGGAGGAGGATCTACAGGGAAACTGAAAAACTTGGTTCAAATCCACAATTATCTAAATGTGCAAAGGAGGTTTTGTATTTTTAACGCTCACTGTTACTTGATTTATTTGATTTCATTTGGATTATATTGAAAGGATTGGGTATATTGAATTATATATTTTAATAGGCTTGTGTCTTATAAAATAAGCAAAAATATTTTTAAATATACAAGGAATAATAAGCTGTAATATTCTAAAATTATTAAACACGATTCTATAATGAATAATATTGACGTACACGCTAGAATTTAAATACTACTTACAGACAGAATAAGATTAATAAAATTTATTTCTTTTAAAAAATGCAATAATTTAACGCATTAGTTTACTTTAGAAAGTATTCTATTACTGAAAGGCTGATTCAAAATAATTTATTGAATTTGATTAAATTAGCTTTGAATAAAAAATTCGCTATTTTTAATCTGGGCAAATACAAATTAAACAAAGTAGATTTCTTAAATTCATTATAATAATAGAATTCTTAATTAGAAAAAGTTATATAATATATATATTTAATAAATTATTGCATTAATTTATTATACTATAAATTTGTTAAATGAACATATTTAAAAAAGAATAAATTAAAAATAATTAATTAAATATAGTCAAATTAATTAATTTTTAACAGTTTTATTAAAGGCCCATATTACATTAATTAGTACCTATAATTTAAAATACTGTAATTAGTATTTGTTAAAAATATACTCTAATTGCTTATTCTAAGAATCTTAACGTATGTAATTTTAAATATTAATATTAATATTTTATTGAAAATATTTAAAACATTAAAATATTAAACGTCAAAAATAAAAAAATTTAATAATTTTTGTTTCCCGTTGGTCAATGTATTTGAATTTTAATAAATACCAATAATTGTTAATTAGTTCTTAATGTAAATTATCAATAATAGTGTTAAATACATTCACGTACAAACATATATACAAACCAGTTATGTAATCGTGTGTAAGCATCTATGTGTGACATAAAAAACAGCATTTTATTGCATATTAAATTATGAATTAAAAATTAAAAATTTTCATGTACTTAATCTATATACTTTTCTGAGATTTATTAATGCTATATTTCAAAGCTTTATTTTTTAATCTTTATTGCGAAAAATATAACTAGGTCTGAAAAGGTATCATAATTAAAGAATATAATAAACATTACTAATAATTGGAGTACATGTGTATTTATACTTTTAATAAAAAGAACAGTAATATGAAACTTATTGAAATAAATACAAAGTTATGAGAAATTAACGTCTGGTGATAATGTTTCAAAGGAACAATGTATTTATATTATTGTTTCGTAATAAATACTCTATGCTTTCACAATCACGTTCAAAAGTAACTATTCAAAACAATAAAAACGTTTCACACACTTAGAGATGTAAGTTAGTTTATTTGCAACACTTTTTCTAGTATTCTGCTTACCAAAACAACCTTTGCGCTTAATATTAATCGTTATTACTACTAATAGAGTGTAAATATTTTCGCTAAAAATATTTCAGAATAATTTATTACAATGCATGAATATTTATTCAATGTACATTTAAACGAAAAAAGATGTTTCTATAAAAGAGATAAAGTATACTCCATATTGTGTATGTGATAAGTTACAATGATTGCGTATGCATTTTACAAAAATAGATATGAAAACTCGTTCTAATTCTCCAAATATAGGATACAACTTTTGTGAAATTTACTAAAGTTTATGTGATTTACTCATACTTAAATAGTCAATGGGAATGTAAATTTTGAACAATGCGATATTTTAATTAATTTTTAAGAGTAAAACCTATGCATAAGATAATCTTGTAAAAACAAAAATAGAAATACATGCGTAAACAATTATGATTTATCCAGCAACAAAATTCCCCTCAAGGAATCATGAATTTTCCGTGACAAAGCATCGACGGATTTCGAAATTGCCGGTCGAACAACTAAGCTAAGCCATGATTCTCTCTGCGAATTATTCATCTCGTCGCCGAGAGTTATTTCAACTTACTAAATTGAGAAAATCATTATCGTTCTCCGTTGCTCGGTGCATCGTGCGTAACCCAAGTGCAGCTTTAAGCAAGAAGCAGAGCCTACGCGATGGACGAAAAAAACTCGGCATCTTTCAACGGAGGAAAAAAAATGAAAGACGGACGACACAGGCGGATGGAAGGCAGAGTTTGTCGTGGGATTTTTCACAGTCGGAGCCGATCTCTCGCTCTCGCTAGATCATCGATATACTGACGATCGATGATCTACCGCGATCGATAGATCTACCAGGAGTACACGCGGTTCGAGGAGGTTTAACTCCCTCGAGCCCCACTACGACTACTCAGCCGCTTCTTTCTAACCTATCTCCTACTCACTGAATTCAGCTATACCTCCGTTGCTCCGTTCTATACAACTTGTCCCTCTCCTCTCGCCTTCTCTCTATACATTTATTTATCTGTCTCTATCTCAATCAGTCCTGATTATCCATGCAACTCTTGCCGTTTCCGCGTCACGGGCAAACAAGGGACTCGGGAATTTTCTTTTTCGGTGTAAGTAGCACAAAGTCATCACTCTCTTAATTCGGAGCAAATATTTTTTCATCTCCATTGACTTTTCTAATGGTAGTTATTTTTAGCTTTATGGATAATGCGAATGAACATTGAAACGTGCGCCCCTTTTTACTCGAAGAGCAGTGACTTAAAACTCTCCAGATATACGCAGTAATTTTTTTTTCGAAGGTCGAACCTCGCGTTTGAATGCAATTAATTATTTTTTTTCTATGCAGTTATCGTATGCTCATTGACAAAAAAATTCTCTTTTTAATGATCGAATGGGCTAAATAAGAAATGTTTAAGGTAAATTTTTTACGAACAAAGATTGAGTGGTATAAATCATGTTTGGAAGTCACTTTTATTATATGTATCATAGATACATATAAAGCATTTACTTTGTTGAATTTCAGTTGTACATAAAAGCGTTTAAGAATAGAATTAATGTAAATAAACTTTGAATAAACCAAAACTATTAAAAAAAATCGTACACGATGATAAATTGTCTGCAAATAATTAAAACAATTAGCTATGGTGTCTTAGAAAATGCATCGTCAGTTTAAAGTCTTAGCCATTGAAAACAACTGTTGCCCCACATAAAGAAAGATCTTGATCTTGAAAGAATTGATAAGGACGAGATAAGCAGAGGGAAAATTGTTAGTCGAGCGATAAAGACGCCTAAGAGAGAAGCGTAGGATAAGTGTGTCTTCCATTAATCGCTCACAGTAATTATAGCCGGGGTGTGTGTGAATCCTCTGAGCCGCGGCTCAACCAAGAGATGATTGCGCAAACGCAGCATAGAACAATGCGCCACTTTGAGAAAATCGTAGTCTAGAGAAGCACAGGGCTTTCGTCCGCGGGAGCTTTTGCGCTGCCGAATGATAATTCTACAGGTCTGCTTTGGAAAAGAAAGACGCGTAGAGTTAAGTGCACTGTGCCGCGTTTAATGCTCGATCCTGAGCCGACGTGGGAAGGCGCGAAAAGATCGTCGCGTCGTGAGCGATTAAAGCGCTTCTAGTGGATAGAGTTTGCTTTCCTCTTGGACGACGACTCCGTTTCTTCGTCGCACGCGTCAAATAATTGCGAATAAATCAATCGAATGACGTTGAGATCCATCAGATATTTTCTGACGCGCTTAAACTTTCTCTCGCCCGAATTCTCTTTTACCATTTCCCGTTTATACATTTCCTTTTTCACTGCAGTATATCTATCTACGACTCATTGTAAATTGATGTATTTTTCTGTCCAAGAAGTGCTTTAAATTTTATTATGAACACTTTATTAAAGAATTTTTAATTATTCTTGATGTTCATCAAATTCTTAGTATATATTTTTTTCCATATAGAAGTAACAAGGTTTTTTAACTGTTGATGTTCAAACTACATGATCTAAATCATGTGTTGTAAAAATAATTTTTTATTTCTCTTATAAAAAAAATTCACTTTGTATTTATCTACCATTATGAATAATAAAATTCATTGCAAAATATTTCTCCCACATTGTACATCAGATAATGTTTAAAACATCATATTTAATATAGTATCCATAAATAGACTGATGAATTTTTTTAAATTAGTGTGCTTACTAACGTTTAAAATAATAGTGTATATTTACACAAATATTGCGATCAGTACATGTAGCTATCGTAAAGTAATAAAAATTTGTTTTCATTGAACAAGTACTATTTAAGTAAATGAATATTTCTATTACTACTTTGAAATAGAATCTTATCGTCATAGTTTTTTATGCAACAGAAATTTTTTGTTGAAAATAAATTCCTTTATTAATATTTTTTATACTTATTCTTTAAAAATATGTAAATATATGTAAGTTTAAATATTATGATAGAAAACTTGAATTATATTTTAAATTAATATATACCGATTCATTTTAAGAGTACTCTAAATTGACTATTTTATGATTCATTAATTAACTGTCATACAGTAGGCGTTTGTAAAAGTAAAGCTTATAAAATAGATTGATTTTATAACTTGATTGCGTATCAAAAAAATAAATTGAACGCTGAATTTTGAAAAGCGAAGTAAATCTAAGAAACAATATTGCAAACGATACAAAACGTTGTAACAGAGATATTATATATTGTTTGTTTTAGTATCATAAATCAAGTCGGATTTACTCCTCGATGAGTATTTTAATTAAAATTTACTTTTAAATAAAAATATACCATTTCATTATGTACGGTGCATTTAAATTATTGTTTTAATTTCTTTCATTCTTATAGAGCATAAATCTCTTGAATTATTATGTTATTATTCGTAATACATGTTTCTAAAGCTATATATATATATATATCGCTATGAATGAACCTGATCAATTCAATTTTTCATCGCTTCATCAATAAATATAAAAACAACGCTTACATGTCTCGAGCAATTGTTAAATGCAATTTGTAGAAGAGGAAGCTTACAAGTAAAATTAAAATATTTGCCAGAGTAGTTTTTAAGATTCGTATCTGACAGTGTATCAAAAAACTCTTTTCGCGTTTTCTCAGCAGTTCCATCAATTCATGAAAGAGATGTGAGAAAACCTGTATGCAAGTTAATGGCACGCATATTATGCGCAAATGAATGGGAGCGGCCTGTAGTGGGCGAGAGGTCGCCCCCGGGGGATGGATTTCCATCCTTGTTTTTATAACACCGCCGGTTCGGTATTATAGCGCGATATTTTAACGAATGGAAGCTCAATTCGTGCGCTATCTTTACAGTAGATTGAGACTAGAGACCTACTTTTTCGAAGATCTTATCTGAGGTACAGAGGTAGCGCCAACTCTTACTACGTTACGTCTACGAGTTAGACGAGATGTAGGCTTCGCTTGGGAACAGCAGGTTTTAATTTCTTTTTCTTCTTTTCTTTTTTTATAAAGTAGCTTAGATCAGATATCTTTTAAATCGCAATCTGACTAAATCTTTAAGGTAATTAGAGCTTTTAAACGTTCATCAACCTCTGCGTTTACTAAGTGTTTGACATACGAATAAAGGACCCTTGCAAACATCGAATTCTATTTTACTAGGTGGATACGAGAGAGTATGCTTTATTTATATTAAAACTTAAAAATAGAAATTACATTTGAAAACAGAATCACTACTTTTCATCTGCATAAACTTATATTTATATTTTTAATTTTGCAACAACTTCAGCTTACTTTTAATTTGTTTCTCAATACTGTTAGAATACAGTATTTCAAGAATATCCTTTGATTTAAGGATATAATTTTTCTCAAAACTATAATTAAAGTATTATTTTGAGCAAATAAATAAAATTATAGTTTTCTTTGTGACAGTTAAATCTTTAATCTATTATTTGCTGCAGATGATTTGTAAAAATGACAAATTTTATAATTTAGATTGTTCATAATATATATGTTGTAAAATAAATAGATAGGATTATGTAGATAATTTAGATTCCCATGGAATATAGAAGAAAAGAAAATGTTCAGAGTCCTCGAAATACATACCAGCATGAAAAAAATTAGCATACGTCTACGGCTGTAAAGAATGTATAAACGTGCATATGCGTCAAGAAAAATATCCTCTTGTACTCGAGGCCACGGCGCGCTGGACTACTATAAAATTGTAGTCACGATTCCACTGTAGATCGTAATAAAGCAAAGTAAGCAACCATATGAGCATGCGGAAGGGAAAAAAGGGGACAAAAAAGGTAAGACCTAATACTCATACTATCGTCAGATACATTTGTTTTGCCAGGTTGTACAACAGAATCTACGTAAATCTGAGTACGTTTTTTAGTAAAAATAATAGTGCGAAAAGTAGCTACACATTAACTTAAAGAAGTGCACGTAAGACCTCAATTAAGTCTCGATAAGGTATCTGGGTAGCAAACTATTTTTCACACATACGCCCACGTAAACGCAAACCACTATACGCAAAGCTTAAATATTCCAAATTCCTTCTACTTTTATCTAATCATTTGTAAAACTGTCATATCTTTCAAAAACTGCATAGGAGTTCATAAAATTCAGGTGTAAAGACAGAAACAATGACACCTTTACGATATTAACAATGACGCATTGTTTTTTGTATACGACATATCTAGAGACCTATAAAAATTGTAGCGAGTGAAAGCAGGAAATAAAACTGGCTATAATAAGCTTATGAAATTTGTAAAACCATTCTTAACCCTGTGCGATTTATATAGTAATTTATGTTGACGGCAAAGACAGTAGAACTGTCCAAGTTTCGTAAGACTGTTTGAAACAGTGATATCGAGCACAGCGTTATCAATTTTTATCCCCTAGCATCGAAACGAATATTTTAGGCTCGTAGGTATGGGTATCTTCAAACATCGTATTGTTGATATCGTTGACTCGTATCGCGAGCATCGGCGATGTGGTTATATTGTACATATATCGACTGCTTTACGGCCCAGGCTCTAATTCAATATTCTTATAAAAGTTCGTTTCCGGAAATGCCGAATACAGAGAATTAATAGTCGCGCCAACGTATGGATTGTAACGATAAATATGGTTAAACACCTTTTTATGCACAAGTTAATAATGAAAATGCATGGTGGCGTCAACAGATAAATTAGTCGAGGACGACTCATCGTTATTTTTCATTGAGACAAGCGAGAAAAATCGCAACGACAAATATTTGGTTAAATGGGCTCGAAGCCATCCGTTGCGTAGTTGAATTATGGATAGTTGGTGGATACCCTTAAAATTGGCTTTTACTAATTTACGAAGTAGGGGATCATATGTTTAAGGGAAATTTTGAGAAATTAAGTCGGTCGACGTTGACACTCTATCTTTAGAAGATGTGTTACAACGATGAGAAACTAATATAATTTTATGCGGGCTTTGCGAATATAACAATAGAAATTAAGAAAAGAAAAGGAATTTTGCAATAAATGGTTCGTTTAAAATTGAAAATGAATGAAGTGTATAATGCTTTCCTTCACATGTTAAGGAAAAAGCGGAAAATCAAAAACATATAATTAAAAATAAGCACGTGATAAAACGAGTAAGATTACAAAAAAAAATTTTTTTTTTTATATACTTAATATCTTTCACTTAATTTTTACTATGAGTGGAAGTTCCAAGAGCATTATGCACTCGTACATTTTTTTACCTGCACCTTTAGACGTTTATATAATATTTATCTTATATTTTCTTTTTTTTATCAATACGTTTTAAATAATATTTCTATAGATAATAAAGTAAAACTAAATTTCCAAAAAAGAGCAAAAATAAAGAATTTTTTACTTTAATTTACTTTACAACAAAAAAATTTTTTTTTTATATTCTCACTATCATTAAAAGCACTTAGAAACATACGTCTTATAAATTAAAGTTTTTTTCCTTTTAATAATGTATAATATATAATATTGATATTGTCGTACCTATGTTTCACGACAAATAATCATTCGATTTTTAAGTTGTGCAAAGCTTTCAAGTTTTAATCAGATTATTTCCAAAACGTAGGAGCAATTTGGTTAATGATATAGAAACGATATGGAATTTATCCTAGTGAAAGGAAATATGTAATTATAAAAAATAATATTTTTCTTTAATAAAGATTACTTCATAGCGATTTTCTTTCCAATTACGATAAATCAGTGCATTGAAAACGCGCAAAGCATAGAGTTAAAATGTAATATCAGCAAACTTACTATATGTAAGCAATAAACTTAATAAAAACAATATTAAAGTGTGAAGTATAGTATTAATCTTAGTTAAAATATAACATTTTCGAATAAACGAACCACAAAATGATGAAGTTTTTAATACTGATGGTGCAATCACAATATTTTATAATCTTGCTACGTAATAAATTAAACTGGACCGAACTCAGCTCTTAAACATTCGGCATATACTATTGTCTAAAATAGATATATAAATGTAAAAGAAACATATATTACTATTAAGAATGTGCACATTTAAAAAAAATTGATTGTGATATATTTAAAAATTACTGTCAAGTACATTAAAATTATAATATAAAAAAAATTTAGTATACATTAACGTAAATGTGTTAATAGTAACTGAAATTAATTATTATAATTTAGTTATATTGTATTATAAAAATATGAAAAAATAAACATTTTATTAAAAAAATATTGAGTATTTTATAATTCATCTACTTTATTTTGTATTAGGTGTTTGTAATCTACTATTTTAATCCCTTGTTATGTAGCGATGAAACAAATATCTGACACGTTCATAAAATCGGGCATTTTAAAACGATATTTTTATTATATATAAAGCTATCTTAGAATAGCAAGCTTCATTGCATTAATAATGATGCTAATTAAATTCTTGGCGTAGAATAAATGGCCCTAATCCTCAGTTTACAAACTGGCAATTGCACGTCGAAAATTGAGTTTTAGCATTTATTAAGAAAAAAATAAATGAAGGCTGTGGCGAATGCAAATTACTACAAAATAATTTGTACATCACAAATTAACGTTCATGGTATTCAAAATGAAAAATTACTTAACTGATATAATATTGGATAGTAATTTACATGTAATTAACAGCAATATTCTCGTTTCGCTTCATTCTATTTGAAAATATACAATTTTTGTTAAGTTTATATCGATGATACTTAGCGATGAATAGTTATTAAGCTAATGACACATAATTAAATGATTTTAGCGTTAAGCTTTCGTTTCATAATGTATAAAAAGTGATTAATTTTTAAATTACGTAAATTGAAATATTTATTCTATTTTGAAATCTTATATAATTTTTCATTCTACTATCAATGATTTGTTAATTAGAAATGACAATAACTCACTTAGAAAGTTTTTTAACAATTTGAGTAAGGTTAAAAAATAGCCACAGCTTTGCAAATTAATACAAACTATTATAAATATTTGTTGTTACTATTTATGGCTTTAATTATACATAGCATTGTTAGTTTTTTTTAAATTAGTTATTTTATAATGTTTACCATAAGCTTGTCATCATTTGATGCCTAGAGGTATTTATGTTTTAAACTTCTATAAAAGGTTTCTACAAGATTTGTAAAAAATATGAAAATAAAAAAAATTTGTTTGAATAATTTTATTAAAATTAAGTTAATTATTTTGAAGGAAAAAAATTCATTTACATATTATAACTTTCTCATCGTAAAAGTAACAAATCTATCAGCAATACTAAAACTGGTTCGTCTGTCAAACTATATTTGCAGAGCCGATCTCATTTAAAATATTAAACATTGTGAATAAATTGAGCAAGTTTATTTGAAAATCTAAAAAATATAATTACACATATATTACGCAATTCAGCTTTCTTTGAATCCATACTCCGTATGTATGTATAAGGATTGTATATCCTCTAATACAACATTAAGGATCAAGAAAGTAAGGCATTCACTTACTCATGATTAAATAAACACAACATTTTCATGCCAACTCGTCTCTCAACAGCTACAAATCACTGGTTGATGCGGTTATAATCCACAAAGTGAAAATAATTCACGCTGACTTTATTGTCGGATAGAAAGTGGACTCGAATGCTCGTCAACACATAAGCTCATCACGCCCTTGCTCAGATATGGTGCACCGCTTTTAGCCGTGAATCTCGCGACAGTAGCAAGAGGAAAATGCAATAGATACGGTATATACATAGACGAAGAGAAAAAGAAGGGGGGAGGTTAGAAGAGAAAAAAAGGGGGGGGTATACGAGAAAAAGAAAGAGGGAAGAGTAGAAGAGAAAAAACGTTATTGCACTCACTAAGTTTTCTTTAGTTAAACGTAATCGATTGTTATTACTGTTTCGATACGAGGCTTTTGTGATAAATTTTATAGGATCTGCGTAGTTTGCACCTTGTGAGATGAGGACGAGGTAACTCGAAAACGCCCGGCTTTGCAAAATTCTAACCTCGATTCAGTGTTACTGATGCGAAACCCTCAACAAACTATGACTGTAAAAAAATGGCGCTTTGCTTGCTTACTCACTTATAGTTGAGTCAAGACCTTGAACTCAAAAGTGAGTCACAGAGTTTGACGCAAGGATTGCCTAACGTCTAAAGATTCACATATTCAATTCAAACAGTTTGAAGGGCATTCCATCGAACAAAAAGCTATTCTTCACTCCTTTTCCATAAGTAAGGACTCGTCCGTGTTCAAGATATTAGTCAGAATTTTGTACTCAAGAGCTTTTTGTCATTATTAAAGAGCACGTATGTGTATGTTTTTTTGGAAAAAAAACATTCGAATGAAGTTAAAGGGAATAATATTATAATTTAGAAAGTTAAAGGATATTACCAGTAAATAGAATAGATAAAAATGGAAATATGCAATTAAAATATTTTAGCTAATAATAATTAAGGCTGATAAAAATCACTTGGTTATGACAAATTTTTAATTGTAAAAGTTAATTTAAAAAGTATTAAATTTTGATAATACAATCTTTATACAAATACAAACACAAATTTTTATATCATACTTTATGTACTATTTTAAAGACATTCATAATTTTATGAGAACATTTATTTTTTCTCTTGCATTACTTCAGTTTTATGATTATTTAAAAAAATATTTTTTAAAAAACACAGGTTAAAAAGAATGTGGATGCGACATTTTGCTAACAAAGCAGCGAATATATGACGGAATATGCTGTCTAATTATATTGTATGAGCAAAATTTCAAAATTAACTTTTTATTATTTGTTATGAGTTTTAATTCAAAGCAAAATTCATGATTTTTTAATTATGAATACAGCAGGCGTATACGCTAAATACAATTACTTTTCTATACTTTCCACTATTATTAGACACTGCTTTATAAATCTTTTGAACGTTGGTATATAGTTGTTTTATTTTAAGGAGAAATTTATAATTTATAATCGGACATTGAGTTAAAACTACTAATTACCGATGGGAAATCTTAATTAACATAATACTTTTTAATAAAATAACAACACCCAAAATTTTTGCTTATACTGTAACTAAATGGACCTTTACGAAGGCCGTCTTACGATCCACATAATCGACAATTCAATATATGCTGCAAACACGTGGAATATTTATGCCAGTCCTACTATGTAGTTTAAAAATAGAAAAGTATAATTTTGTGTTCTAACATTTCTTTATAAAATTTTACAAGTGCGCTTCCATTATACTTATGCCAATGCACACTTACATTATTCTACATTCTAAGAGCCTAAATACATTTTTTATACGTTATTTATAAAGCACATTCATCTAACAAATATTTTAATTGTCAAATTATTAAATGCAAGCAAAACGGTTTTTTGTATTTAAATCTAGCATTACAGTTTCTGGCAGTTAGTTTATTTAAGGTTTTGGATTACTATAAATTTTGTTTATTAAAGAATAGTTCAGGATAAAAAAACCTTATTGATTAATTGGATTTTTTGCTTAAACGATGTACTAATACTTTAATAACGCGTTGGAACTGTTTTGCATACATAAATCTAAACATGACATAAAATGAGTTGAAATTATATTACTACTATATCGTTTCTTTGCATTGGAATGAACCTTTTTAGATGCAGTTGCATACACTTGTCATTCATGTAAAGAAAGAACTGTGAAAACGCATTTTGTAAGATTTATCATAGTTGAAAGGCCTGTAATTGTCGACCATTGACCATAGAGGCAGAAAAAGAGATACATAATTCGATCTAGTCGATAAAATAGTTTATTAGGTAACATGAAGTGGTAACTTTACGCTTAGAATACAAAAGCACGACGCGCGAAATTCTAAGTATCGTGACAACAAAGTCATCATCCTCAGCAACTCAAGAGCGCAAAGCTGCAGTCGTACACACTTCCATGACGATTATCTCAATTTTGACTTTTTAACTGACGCATAATTTGTTGATTAGCTTGGCCACACCGAGACGGGCATCGAAATAGAAAGCGTCAGCGCTTTTAGCTAGCGTCGCAATTACCGTCGCGCCAGCCGAAATTGTGAGGCGACTCTTTAAGCTTGTGTCTCCGTCGCTTTTTACTTTTCCCTCTCGCCCCATCATCATCATTCCGCCGATCTCGAAATGCTCGGGCGTGCTCTAAATCCAGGCTCTTTCTATTCCTTTCTTTTTAATTAACGAATCAGACTTATGCGTCTGTCAGGACTCCGTATTACATATAAGCCACCTCAAAAGTGAATTAGTCGCGCTTCGTCCACGTGGATCTCTCCATCCTTATAAAAACATTATGCAAATCAGGATTGATTCGAGATTTCACCCGCTGGCTATTCCTAGCCGAAGCGGGCACATATTGACTTTAAAAATATGGACTTTCTAGCGGCAAGTGAATAAGAGTGTTAAAAGAATTGATATTTCAAAAGGTGGATTCTCGTGTTACACTTGAAATAAGAAAATACCTGCCTTGATTATTAAATTGTACTTAATACACAAATGTTACGGTACGTATGATTGGAAAAAATCTTAATCGTTCACGAAATTAGCCGAGGACAAAATTCTGTTTAAGTTGTTCTGACAGTTGTTTTAACTTTAAATAATACTTTATTTTTATTATATACGTACAAAAGACTAATTTTATTCGAGGAACCACCACAATCCACAGGGACAAATAAATAATGATCAATACCACAAAATTTTGTATCTGAGTTTACAAAAATAATTTATAATGCATAAATTAAACTTCATCTTTACAAAATTTACGACGTCAGTGCTAGATACTTTCGCCTTGTAAAGTCATCGGGGAAAATATTTCCACGCGCAATCACTCTCACAATATAAACAATGAATGACCAACTGGTATCAGCCTTACGCTTTTGAGCTTCCCTCATCTTTTTATGGGGACGGAGAAGCACTCATTAGAAGGTGCTGCAAATTTTTATATTTTTTTTTGTTCAGAAAATGAGGTTTTTACGCTTCCATCCTTTCAAATCGTCCACTAAGAGAAAAATTAATGAAGCTGTCGAAAAAATTTGAATTAGTATATATAAGAAATTTAAAATTTAGAATTTAGAATTCTTCCCTATGCAAATGGCTTAGGCGGTATGAAACGCAGGGTATTCTCACTCACCTATTATTGACTGCTTACGCTTCTACAGTAAGGTTATAGATCGGGATATCCTGCATCGATGTATATTTTACTGGCTTGCGCCACGTGATACGCGAGCGATTTTTTGATTTAAATAAACACCTGAGGTCTGACAAATGATATGTCGATCGACACGGAGACAGCAAATGTTGTAACTGTGCAATACTCTATAGTTATAACATTCAGTAGTGAAAAAGTATTAAAGAAAAAGGGAAAAATAGTACTACGGTATCGGCTTTGCTCAGCGAATCTTGGACGGGCACCAAGATGACCGATTGCACGATGAAGTTAGGGGGGGCTTTTTTGCAGGGAACGAGAAGAGTGTTGAGATTCGAGATAATTCCGGATCGAAGTTCCGTCCCGAGTCTTCTGCTCCCGCGCTCTAGAGAATCAATGATGGTGTTATTTTGAGATCGTACTCGAGTAGCGTGCCGACAGCGCCTACGAGCGGCAAGCGTTACATTCTCCTCGCCACATTCCTCAGTGAAGTGTTGCGTTTTGTGGAGTGGACGAGGACGGTCATTGGAAATGAATTTTAGACCGCTGGTGAAGTATTGTTTCGGGATTTGCGTATAAATTGTCGACGAGTCGAATAAAAGATGTAGGAGGTACGAAGAAAATTTAGGATTACAGAAAGAACACTCCAATGAAGTAAAATTCAACTTGAATTTTCGTCACCTTAAATTATGGCTCGATGTGCGATTGTTGATTTTAACTTGGGCTGCGGTTTTTTTAAATAAATTTTTTAAAGATACTATTCATGGATGGTTTTTATAGTATATTTAATAAATGTTTAAATAACTTTGATAACAAGTTCAAGTTTGTTGCTGTTGGTTTAGCATTCTGATTGCGTTTTTATATAAGAAACCTGTATATTCCGCATCGGCGTATTTTAATATTTCCATATGTTTAGAACAATAATACAAAATTTGAAGGCACAGTGATGGAAAGCTATATTTTGTTAAATATTAAGTATTACCGATTGACTAATTTCTAGAATAATCCTAGAAAAGTCATAGTTATCAGCTTTCATACCAAAAATACTAGGCCAGTTTTTCCTCACTACTCAACTCTCTAATAATCAATTATTCCTCGGCTTTTCCCGGTGGGTCACTTCTTAGCGCGAATCTATAATTGTGTAAGAAGAGAGTAGTTTTGTATGCGCTATTAAGAAACGCAGCTTCTGTTACTTCAAAGAGATGCAACGCTTACAACTTATGCAAAGGTCCGCGAATTAAATGGTGCATGGGCGCGCAACGGATTCCGCCAAACTCTTCAGTCTTTAGGAAAGAAATACCAAGAAAACTAAATTAGTATGATAATTCAATGCATTTGTCGATGAATGTCTAGAAGCGACATATCCATCCGAATAAATTCAATTATCTTATTTATTCGACCGCAGATATAAATAATAATATGTTTATACCAAGCATTTAAATCAATTTTCATCGATAGTTTTATATCTTCGATGAATTAAACATAAGGATTTAACCTTTATGTCGTTTTAATAGATATATTGGAGGAAAAGTTAATTGGACGAATAGTAATTCAAACCCGTTCGATTAAAAATACCTGGCATGTGTATCTTTGTTTTAAAATATTATATAGTATTG
The DNA here is from genome assembly GCA_018907135.1 of Kradibia gibbosae. NCBI lineage: Eukaryota > Metazoa > Arthropoda > Insecta > Hymenoptera > Agaonidae > Kradibia > Kradibia gibbosae. The sequence goes on along the minus strand of JACCHX010000002.1, from coordinate 9,969,940 downwards.
TATTTTTCCTGTATATGCAATGTTCGTAATTGCAAGATATGTACTACATAATTATTAAAAAATGTATTATTATGACAAAGCGTTACGAAATGATGCAATTCAACGATTTATTTTCACGAACTTTTTTTTCAATGTGAACTTTAATTTATTAAGTTTTTAAGCTATTGTTTTTTTTAAAGTTATTTTTATGAACTATTCGGTCCGATTAATGTTCTTAATTAACTTTATAGCTATCAATTCATAATTACTTAATTATTTTTAAGCAAATTTTTAGCGATTTTTTAATCTGTTAAAGCAGTTGTTGAAAAAATATTGTTTGATCTGATAACAATATTTACCAAGTAATTATTGTACTGATAATACATTTTTACAAGATTAAGAATACAGATAAAAAAAAAACTATCAAAATATTCATTTTTTTTATCATAATAATAATAATCTTGTGTGGCTATAATTTTTATCGAGGATTAATTTTCTTCAAGTAGACCCTAATTGATATTTGAATTTTAATTTTAACGACTCATTCAATTAGATTTAATAGATTTACAGTTAAGCCTGCATCTAACTTATTTCACTTGTAGGGTAGGTTGAAATTCCAAGAGTCCAAAAAAAATTATACTAATAAGCTATTATCGAGCAAAATCATTTAGGCTAAGGGTGAGCCACAATTCTCGAGAATCTTTTCCCGAAAAAATCTTTATTTTTGTTCTTGCCTTATTCCGATAGATGTCCGTTTCCGAAGAGAGGGGATCAGTCTCCTATTCCTCGGCAGATCGGAGTCCTAGATTTTGTAAAACGTTCGATTTACTATACGCCGCGAAATAAAAGAATAAAAACAAATACATAAACGTATAATGCGCACGAATAAGTTTGTAGATGAGAGCTGGGCGTCGGGCGAAAAAGCGTTGCTCGGGCTAGAGGCAACATAATGCCAGTCATTAAATTCGGCCAAACCCTCCGATAGCTACGCATTAAACACGAGCCTCTGGTCTCCCTATTCGGTAAGCTTCTATCTCCGCGCCCCTAGGCCACTAAGAACCACATTTAAGCGAAATCGATATGGCGACCGTTTTAAGGGTGGTTTTTGAGGATGATCCCCAGGTTGTTGGGTCCCTTGTTATGCTCGATCTGGGCGCAGATGTGCATTCATATGTACGCTTTCGCTTACAGTTCGTTACTTTATTGCAAAAATGCCAAAGCCAAATTACGTTTTAAACGGATAATTAATTTCCGTGAGCTGTCTCGGAATTATATTTAAATTTTAAATGAGCTCTTTGAAGATAAAAAAAAGTAGGAAGAAATTAGATCGAAAATATTCTCACGATTGCAACTACTCAGTAAATAATCTGCCTTAAATTTACCAAGTGCATCGTATTGATATCGGCATACAATGAAAAACTGTATTTTCCGTATCGAGTATAGTCAATTTCTAATTGGCTTGTTGATTGTTCCATTATGGCTCTTCGTGAAATACGTTACTCTCAAATAACAACGCTCCTTTTGTTCGAAAATCCACGAGAAAGCCGCTGAAGCCGAATAAAAAGTACACAAGGTATCGTCGCTTTCAATTTAATTGTTATGGACAAGCGAAACGACTACCGTTGCATCAATATTCTGCACGTTATGTCATGCGCATAATTCGTATCTCTCTCAGCACTTGTCAATGACAGTCTTCACTAGATCGTTTTTTACAAGTAGTTTATAATTTGTTATTCAGCACCAATAAATGTAGTGCATTCCATTAACAAGGTGTTTGAACATCGCATAAAAATAAATCATATGAGCGTATATGTTAATATATTAATAACATCCAAAAAAGAAACTCTTATACGAAATTTTATTAAAGAGCTTGTGAACTGCGAAAATTTTTTCGCTAAGATTTTTTGCAAATTCAAAAGTCATCTTTTTATAATGTAATTATGATATCCAAATCTATTCACTTAAACACTTTAAAATATATTTTATATGTCTACGAGTAATGGATTACAGTAGAATAATAAACGAGTTCGATAATAATTAAATCATGTTCAAGTTTTATACTTCTAACTTATGCGTGAAATAATAATATTTTTGTAAAATTTCCATTAAATTCTGTTTAGATGTCAAACAAGCCCAAAATTAAATATACCTTTTCAACAACACGTGTGTTTAAAATCCCAGGATAAAATTATTCGTTTCAGTTACTTTCATATCGCAAATATTGTTTTTATATTTCTTATTTCAAAAGAAGACTTAAACTATGGCCGAAAATAAAAAAGAACGATGGACTTTTACGTTATGATTCGCTAAACAATAGTCGTCAATATCATTCTCGTAAAGATTATTATCTTAATAGTCGTAAAGAGTAAACCGTCAAATTTTATGAGTGGTATTCGTGCAGCGAATTTGACAATTCGCAAATCTCGACTTCTGTACGTTGGGTGCTGGATTTTCCGAATCATGATAGTAAAGGCTCCTAGCACTTAGAAATGAAAGAGAAAGGAAATGTGTTTGTAGGGGCGGCGCTGCACTTACAATCACTATTTATTTTTCGTGACTTCTTCGACTAATGGCCAATGCCCACGCAAGATTCAATAATCGCTCCGAAAAACACTGTAAATTTGGCCACTGGATCACGACAGCAAAGTAAAACGAGTTCTTACGTTTTTCGACATTTCCTACCACAGCTAAGAAATAACATCAACCATCGGGCATGAGACTATGCGCGTCACGACCCGTCCTTTACAAACCACATTAATGATTCAATTTATTTCGCAGTATCTACCATTAGAACGTCGAGTTTCGCATGTGCTGTATTATACTTCCTGGCGCACCGAGAAACTCCACTTGTACAATAATTCAAAACTAGCGTGTGCTCGAGCGAACAATATGTAAGAGCGAGCACGAGCGAACAGCCGGGATATTTCTCAATAATACCGTCACCTTTCGCGCGAAACTTTGTTGAAAAACACTTTACTTGGCGTGCACTTTACACTTAGCTGCAAGGTATTGTTGAGCATCCGCTCGAAGTTCCCGATTCGACGGTGTCGAGTGATCGGAATAACTTCCCCGGCCCTCGACCCTACCCCTGGGCATACTTGTATCATACCTTATTAACCAGCGAATAAGGGATGTTACGAGCCATCGAGAACGGCAATGATGCCATTATCCTCGGGAGATTAATTAAAAGATAAAATATTATTAGTAATCTCATGATGGAGAGGGACGGTTAGCCACCCCGTGGAGGCGCTTTTTCAAATTGGAAGGGCGATGTTGCTTTGTACTGGTGACGGCCCTCCAGGATATTATTCTACTCGCGAACTTAATTCGATTGATGACTACTTTCCTTTTTACGTGGTCTGCAATGACTTAGCTTTCGGTGGCACTTGAAATATATATCGAGGCTTTTTTTTTATAAATTCTTGCGAATAAAAATTTGAGACGTCGCAGCATAATCTCGATCATCAATCTAACACCGAGAATAAAACAATTTGTCTAATACTTGACTGGAATTAATTTGGTATTGGTATTTAGAAAATTTTGTTTTACAAGCATGAGACAATGTAATAAACGGCTTATTTTTAGTTACAATGTGGCCCAAAGTAGTAAGCACTGAATGTCAATTTTTTACATTATCGACAATACTTTTGAATAAATTGTATATAATCATAAATATTCTTCTTATATTAGTTGTATTAGGTATTCGAACGCATTTACGAAAGAGATAGATTTTTTGCTTCCAGTCTAGACACTTGAATAATAATTTGTAAAGAAGCATCGAGCGATAAGTTGATATTAAGATTTATTTTGCCGTTTTAGCAGATTCTCGGTGAAGCCAAAACTCTGCTGCTTTTCCAAGTGAAAGGTGGATCGTCGGCGATATCGGATAAAAATTAATGACCTCGTGCCATTGGCTCTTAGAAAGCACATTCAAAAATCTTATGTCAGCGTCTGACATATACACAGTGTCTCAAATAAGATGCATTACGGCAGTAATTGGGAATGTAATGCAATGTACTCGTGGTTGATGTCTAAAATTAATTTTGGATGCTTTTAGCATCTCGTTCCTGCAGACGAATTTTAATCGCTTTACAAGGTTTTAAAAAATATTGTTTAATCTTGCTAGTGCTTATATCATGTAGATTGGAATATTAGAATATAAAAATCAAATGTCATTCAAGCTTTAACATCTGCCAAACCATTTATTTTTCTCATTTTTTAAAATTTTTCTTGAATTAACTATATATGTCAAATTATAAGATTAAATTTTTCAAAGGGAATATTAATTTTTGTGAATTAGATGGTTTATCTTCTTACGTTGGAAAAACATTTATCTTTGCACGGAGGTAAAAGAAACGTCTGTAACGATATTTTGAATCATCGCGTTACAGGGCGCTTATCAGTTATTTTATCTTTATTTTATGATTTCATTATAGTAAGAGTAACAAAAAATACTTTTACCGTATCAGCATAAGTTTGCAATAAATTGTAAAATACTCATACGATACTTCCATACTTTGTCAAGAATTACATCAGAATTTCCATAGTTAAGCTTTTAAAACTATGTTTATCAGTTTTATTATGACATTTGAACCTTTTAAAAGGAATTATTTGAATTACATAATAATAAATAGTTTGATACTTATAGTAGGAAGGTTTAGAAAAATAATTCTCTACAATTTAGATAAAAATAAAGATTACCGCATAAAAAAAGCTTCTTAAATAAAATTTATTCGAAAAAATAATATAATTTACGAGAAAATAAATAAATCCATTAAAAGTATAACAATGGGTATTTATTTCAGTTTTACCGAACAACTGAGTTATGCTTTATATGAAATTTCTCTTTTCCACTACTAAGACTCAACTCGACACAAAATAATTACTTGACCGTAGTCCCAATTATTTTAGTAGCATAAAGTGTTCGATAAAATCCATGTTTGATATTGTAGAAGTCGAAAATAAATGAATATACTTTTATACTACAATAGGTCGCGATATAAATGTTGATCAGTATATTTTATCATTGAGATGGTTAACGATTCATCGACAGTAAAAGTGAGGAAAATTGATGTAGAAATCTCGATTTACGCTGCAAATTCCATTCACAATCAGAAACATGTGCATTACCATGATTATTCGTACAAATACAAATTCACGCACGCACGCATTACGCGCGCGCGCACACTTACACACACACACACACACACACTTAAATCTATAAATAAAAGTTCAACATCAGCCCATAGGAGTAGCGACTTCGTAATTACATCGCCCACGATAATTCCACCATCTGATTTCGTCCTTTCTTTGTCTCTAGTGGCAGCGCTATCGGCCACGTGTGCGTATGTATACACATGATACAAATGGTGTTTAGAAATGAACGCGACTTTGCGTTATACATGGGAAAGGACGGAGACGATCGATTGCTTGGTTGAATGCGTAGGACAAAATCCGTCCCCTCGAATCCTTATGCCTATTGACAACATCGCACTTTCTGTTTTTATGCTATGTTCTTTCTGGCTCCCACTTTTTCCGGTGATGTCTTGGAAGCTAATGCATTTCACATTAGATTGAAAGCAATAACTGTACTAAGTAAGAAGTAGATTTATAACGAATTGGTATCTTAATTGGGGATATTTTGGTAAAAGGTTTTTAAAAAAACACATTTCCCCCCTGAATTTAGATTAATACAATTTCACATGATAATGAGCGTCAGACGCCTTTTTTAATACTTTGAACTGTTCCGAAAGTGTATAATAATTATAATTCAATAATTAATAAAGTGTTTAAATTAAAAATGCAAACTTTGAATTATAATGAAATCGATTTAGTAATTATCGATTTAGTAATTATGAACAATCAAGTAATTCAATAAAGATACATTTGTTCGTTTATTCAAAATAGTACTTTTTGAACTGTATCAAGAAATTCCAATTCTAAAAATATTTTTCCCTTATAAATAATAAAAAAAAGATTATATACGTAATTGATTAAAGAATCAAAATATTTGACAAAGCACATATTATTGAATACTTTAAATTATAAATTATTAACTTCTTAATTTTAACAAATATAAAAAAGAAGAATTCAGTTCATGTATAAAAAAAATACAAAATGCATACATTTGTATAAAATTTATTTCCACTTTAAACATTGAACATAATTTCGCAGCATTTAATAAATTACTTATTAAAATAAATATATATATATATATATATACATACTCTAAAATCGTATTAATAGATTAACTAATAAATTCATGAGTGTTTTTAACGTTTGAGGCAAAGAATGTAATTAATAAATTGGCATATTACTAAAGTTAATAATAGTAATTATATCTTAAGTCGTGTAATTAATCAATTGATAATTATACAACAAAAACTAGAAATTATTAATTAAGAAACATGAAAAAGAAGAATTAGAAAATTAATTTTCTCTTTATAATTTTATAAATTATTTCTTTTCGTCAGATAAAAAAGATAAAAACATTTTCTTAAATTCATTGAATTGACAAAATATAAGCTTAAAACTTAAAAACTTAAAAAATATTTTATTTGGGATAGGCTTTAGAAAAGAAGTAAACTTTTTTAATGGTATTGTGAGAGGAAATACTATTATTTATTCATATATACAATTGCTTGGAATATTATTTATTTAGTTTTTTCATTCCTTTGTGTAATATCTTATATTATAAATTTCAATGTAAAATAATTAAGTAATCGTTTTCCTAAAAAATAAAAAAAATAATTTTATCAATTATAATTTTTTAATAATATTTACCATAAATTTTTACATAATAAATATCAAATGGAAAAATCCCGAAAGGATTAGAATTTCTACCAAAAATTATGTCAGTGTCATGTATAAAAAGTCGTTCGTTGATGTCTTTTACAAAAAATAGATGGTTTGATCCTACTTGTAAAAATATTTAAGCAGCTTACCTTCGCGGACATGCTTATGATGCTAAATTGCATATATTTTTGAGCGAGTTAAAGTCGTTCAGCACCAAAGAGAGCGAAATTCAAAGGCCTAGCAGAATAAAAATAAAAGGGACATCACGATCCATTTCATTCTGTATTTCAACAATTAAAAAAATTCGAAAGACAGCTGATAAACAATTCGCAAGCTTAGCTTCGGGTGATACATATATTTCATGGCTGGGCTTTTAATATGGGCAACGATTTCGTTAAATATAAAGACAAAAACGAGAATAAAGTTGTTATGTGTCGTGCATCAATCGGTTCAGAACGAGGGGTTAATTCGAGGAATGCGGTCGAATTAACGGAGTGGTGACCCCAAAGCTTCCTGATTCCCGTACATAACACCCACGATCCCAGTTTCCTCGACCCATCCGTAGTCGTAAAAAATGCCTTGAAAAAGCTCTCGAGTTAAGAGTGCCCCTATTATATACTTTATCTTATTTTCTACTTTTTTCATACGTACACATTATCTCTGCTTCGTATGCTTCCTCAATTCAATGCTTCTTCTTGATCGATATAGTTAAATTATTAGCAATACAATGCCTACGAATAACATTAAAAAATTTTCGATTACGTATTGTACGTCAAAGCCAACAAGAGGTGGCTATTATTTTGGAAAAGACATTATTAATGTGACGTAAATGATAAAAGAAACAAAAGAAAGGATTTTCGACGAACTGTGCAATCCCAATACCTTCGTTATGAAAAAAGTGTAACTTTATTACGCGGCTCATTGATTCTAAGGACGAGTTAACCCATACATCCATCGATTGATATTTGGCGAAAGGTCACATGGATCAGGTTCATTGGACTTTAAGTGTACATGAAATGATGAGCGTGACAAAATAAAAAGAAATGGTGCGGTAAAAGTATTGGTAAAGAAGAGGAACAAAATTTTTTACGCAATAAATTACGATGATGAGTGGAGACTATTTTTTTCTGTTTTGCTTAATTACCATGACTCAGATGTGTCAAATTTCGATGATAGTTATAATTAAGTGAGTAAAAATACAATTTCAAAAAATGATAAATTTCGCGGTTACATTTTTTGTGCCAATTATTTAACTTTTAAAAACTATTAAAATCAAAGCATCTATAGCTACAACAGAAATCAAAATAAAATTTTAAGGTAATTGCTACATGAATATGTAATATATAATTACGCATATTCAATCAAACATTTATCGGCAGAAAGTTTATAGTAGTCAGATAACATCACTATTTTCAAAAATTACTATATAATGTTATATTTATGTGAAATTATACATTCTTTGGAAATTATTTTACTTTTGAATTATAGATTTCTATGAAAAAATACAGGAAAAATAGTTAAGCTTATTAATGGTAAGATACTTATTCTTTAAAAATCTATAATTTCACAATAGAAAAATAATTCATACAGTAATAATTTTAGGTTGTATTTGAATATTTGATAAATTGTACAATGGTCTTTCTTCATGATGTAAATTTTAAAAAATCAAGAAATTACTTAAATATAAGCCCAGACGTTTCGTAAATCTTATAAATGCTTTTTCAAACATCGGTTCGAATAATTTTTTTTGTAAAAAATAGTTGAGCTAACACAAGTGCGTGTTTTTTGTTTGAGATGGCTAGAAGTCATACCTAAACGTTAGTTGAAAGAGATTTAAAACTTGTTATTGAAACAATTTATCTATGGTAAATAGCAATGCTGAATCATGTGCTTGGTATTCCATCATATCTCTATTTTTTTTATCAACAACCACGTCAGATCCATAAATCTAATTTCGAAGAGTCGAAAATTCTTTAAGTTGACCTTTTTACAAAAAGTTTTGCAACTAATCGGTCTATAAACCTAATTACACGATAGCCGGTGCTGAACATCAAACTGATACCATTTCCATACTTAATTAAGGACCAAACTTACGCACACACACAGTAAAACACAAACTTTTAAGTTACTCAGAGATTCGACTTACCCTGAAGGAGGTGTGCCGCTCGAAGGGGTCCCGCGTGCTCCTGGTGCTGCCCGGCGTATCGAAGAACGAGCCGTCGTCGCCGAATTGCTGCTTCAACTCCTGGAGCAACTCGTCTCCCGATTTTCCCCGAAAGCGCTCACCAAAACGCGGCTTCTCCCTAAAGTAGTACGACATCGCGGCTTCCACGGGGAGCTGCTGATCTAGAAGAATCTACTGTTGAAACAGGGTCAAGTAATGGAGGTCTCCCTTCCCTTCCTGCAGCCTCCGGATGGCAAATGAGCTAACAAATGCCGCAGGGTCCACCTACGCCTTCCTACCAGGAAACTAACTTTTTTGCAAGTATCGCGCGGCGCGGCTACTATACCGTACTAGTCCAGTCCGTGTATCTATACCGTACAATCACATATGTGAATCCTAGAAGGCGAGGAGATAGCGAAATCCCGGTTGTAGTTGTCCCACATCATTCGATTTCCGAAGGATTATGGAAGATCAATTTGACAAAGAAGCGGGTGAATTAGTTATTAAATAAGTAGTACTGACAATCGATTTCAACAAGTTACAATATTATTTGCTCAAAGGGCATAGCTTCGTATGTGTAGTAAAATAAAAAATTACGCCTCGAGCACACGTGCAAAAAATATTGGGACTTTTGCTTATGTAATTAAATTTTTTCAGAAATATCAATAATGATAGCTTCAAGCTTTGGAATAGCTCACGAATGAACAACGAGAGACGTCGGCCCCTCCAGCTTAATATCTCGAAATGCCAGGGAGGCAAAATTACGCGTTGCCAAGTGTTACATACATACGTCTGAGTATATATATATATATATATATATATATATATTATTATTATATATATATATAGGAATTAAATAAGGCCAAAAAGTAAACGAAGGGAGAGTCACATCTAGTATCCCCAGCTAAGAGTAAGTCATACATTGAGCTACCTTAAGGTCGGCTGTTAGCTATTCAGCTGCTTCTCCTTTTACCCAGGGCACAATTTATTTTCTCACGTATCACACGTCTCTCAGACGAATGGAGTGATCTTTGATGCTGCTCCAACACCGCGACAAGGACGAAGTTGATCGCGAGGCGCGCACCGCTCAACTACCGGAGTACCGTCAGTCTTGCCAGTGGTGAGAGCCTCCCCCGGGCCGGGCGGGAGGGGAGGGGAATCCCGTTCGCAACGCATGCGCCGAGCGTATTCGCGTGCGGTGTACGCCGACCAGCAACCGGTCGCCTCGAGGGTACGGCCAGTCCCGAGCTCAGCTACAGGAAGCTCCTTATCCGCGGGTCTTATCCAACGGCAGCTGATCGAGCCCGTGCTCCTGTTATCTCGGGGAGGCCTACCTCTCGTCGGACTCTGCTTCTGTCCGCCGCGGGGTTTGGTTCTTTCGATCCGGGATGGACACGCGACTGATTGCACAAAGCCGCAATGAGACGACTCTGCCAAGTGCTTTGAAGATGAAATGTGGCTTACCGCCCAATTGTACCCATCGTTGCGAACGACATGCGCTCGTGACGCGCTCACCGTCCGTTACGTAACGGCCTTTTTCGCTCGAAAAATACTGAAAAACAGGGACCCGTGGAGCATTTGCCGAGACCCTGCGGCAAGCACTGCCTTATTAAATGGCTTCATTATCACCATAGCCTTCTTTATTTACTCGAAAATGAATAATTCTTGCATTAGGCTTTGTTAATCGCATTAGGATTCTTACGTAATTGCATTTACGGGCACTTTACACCAATTTTTTTTAATTGCGAGACTTTACAATCTACAACAAAGTGGATTTCGTGAGATACGAAACGTTCAAATCACAAATGCGAATAATTATTTTTAGCAGTGCCTTCAATTTTAAATGAAAAAGCCATCCAGTGCAGTACTGGAATCTAAAATTTGTGAAATGTCTTACAATGTTTACGAAAAGGATATGCATTAGTCCTACTATATCAGCATACTTGTGAATGTATACCTTTTGGTATGTCACTTTAGAATGTCCGACTTACCCAAACATATAAATATAAGCTACTTTATATATAATTAGATTACAGACAACTTTATCGAGCAACTTGTACGTTAAATTTAATTAATATTTTTCAACCAGGTTTTTTTTAATACCTGTCGGCCAATCATTCAATGTCTCAAGAGTTAAGAGGTGATCTACATGGAATGATCAAAATCACTATTCAGAAATTGTTGTACTAAAAATAAAAAATTTCTTTATACAAAATTTATAAGGCTTTTCATGCAATAATAGTGGCGTTATCCGTTTATTACATTTGCATGTACTAATTCTTAAATTTTTACAATTTCAAGCAAAATTTACTTTAAAAGTAAAGTTTTATATAAATATAATACGATTATATTAATTGTATATAATACAATTAATAACTAGTTACAATTTATTAATAATTAATATTGAAATAGAAATGACTATTTTTAACAACCAATGTTAATCTAAATAGCATTACATTATTATTATACAATATTATTTCCTGACAAAACGCTGATAATGAATAATTTGTACACAATTATTTGTTATAAAATTTGAATACATTTGTATTTATTTTAACTATTATTTAATAATTTAGAGTAAGAAGTAAACGCAAATAATACTCTATAATAAATTTAATAAACTTACTGAGAATTAATCATAGTTTATCCAATCAATGCTTTTGTGATTTCATGAATCTAAAAACGATTTTACTAAAATCATTTAATAAATAAAATATAAAAATGTCTGCTTTCGATTAAAATACTTGAACAAAAACATAAAGTACAGTGACATGCTTCTATCGTTTACAATTAAATTATTATATCTATATCAAAAATAATTATTATATAGGTTGATAAGTGACAGGTGGAATATAAGACCAGCCTAAATTTAAACATTTTCCTACGAATAACGAAGGACATAGGAGCGACAAGAAGTGAAGTTAATAAAGGCAAAAATTCAAATTATCTTGAATTCTATTTATAAATTATTTAAAAATGCTGCACATCTGAAGCTCCTTTGACTGAATAGAGCTACACGTCTAAAACATTGAACGATCTAGAAATTAGGTGACTGAGTCATGCGCGCCAACTTGCAAAGTAGATTTCCATTATCGTTGGATATATCGTGTTCTTTTACCCGAGTTCTTTTGTTGTTTTCATGAGAGCCTCGTTACTTTGTCCCACATGAGTATGTCGATAATATTTTTTTGCTAGCATTGTGACATTTACTAGAAATCGTAGTGAAAATTAAGTCGCTTACTTCTGTCACCCGTGTACGAATGTAGATGTCTTTATTAAATGACTTAATAAGATTGCCTTGACTAAGACGATATATCATAACAAATTATGAAAATTTGTTACAATCTTTTTCAGTACTATTGATGATTAGAATCAACGCTTTCATAGAATAAATGAATTTAAGTAATAGACTTTAAAATTAGAAACATTCATTTGTCGAAACGTGAAAACATATTATAAAGTGTTATTGTTGATTCTATAATTATTGTACAATGAATTCGCCACTGGTTAACAACGAAAATTAATAGTAAAGAGAAAATATCAGTTGTAAAGGCGATTATAATAAAGATATACATTACAATAATAATGCACTGTCCAACCTTGAGTTAAAATTATTCTAGGTATTCTGCATAATGAGTTTATCATTGTTCTGAATAGTGATTGGTTGTTGGCAAATAAAATAATAGAAGAAATTTAAGGGGTTAATAATAAGAATATTTTAATTAAATCAAGACTTAGTATGAGTACTAATTTTTCATGTGTTTATATGTTGTACGGTGCAAATTTTAGTAATCACTTCATCTACAAAAAATTTAAGAACTTCTCAAAACAAAAATTTGGTTTGTTAAGAATAAATCCTTAAAAATTGATTTCATTTTTTTCAAGAGAAGTAGAGTGAAGATTTTTTAATTTAATTAATATTCTATTTATGATAAATCCATAAATTTAAATTTAAATGTCGAGTCAAAAAAATGTTATCAATTTGATATATATTATATATATATATATATATATATATGATTGTAATGCAATTTCTATAATTATCTATTATTTTTTACCATTTCATATTTATTACATTTTTTAAAGTTGAAAAGTATTCACCATTTTACAAAAAAATAATATTTAACATTCAAATTTTTGGACAAATTTTAATATGTTATTATAGTGAAGTGAAACCATGAATAAGGGAATTAAAAGTTGTAAATTCGTTCTTTTAAGGTTATTGCAATAGAGTTTTTAAATTAAGTCTATTAAATATAATGACTTAACTTCTGTTAACTATGTAACAAAGTCATACGATCATCAGGCGTGAAATTACAATTGGTTTTATATACTTGCAATGAGCCGAATAATTATTCCAGTTCCGTTTATCTTATTTAATGTGAACTTACATATGCTTACATATGCTTGCTTCAATGCTCAGATCTGATGCAATAAGTAATTAATTCTTTTATAAATAAGGACATTTTTTAATTTCATTAATTATATATACATATATGTTAATTTATATAAATGAATCGAAAGAATGGAGTGTCATAGAGAAATACATGAAAACTTATATAGTATTTTAAATTAACTGATCGATGATTATTGATGATTAACAAACCCTTGTAATACGTTCCTGTATCTTTAAACAATATCAAGCAGCTATTTTTAGTAATAGCTTCTCTACGTTATATTAAAATTTTTTTTAATTTTTATTATAAATATTTTCTAATATGTTTAAAAATATTTTTTATGATCCTTTAATATTAATAAAACTTAAATATAAATTTTCATATTTGTATTTTCATAGTTTAATTTAATTTTGTTTTTCGAAGATAGAATGTGGAAGAATATATAAAACAAGTCGAAACAGTTAATTAATGTATTGTTGTTGATATATTTTGTTTCAATTGTAAGTGTTACTGTATTAACATAACAAGAATCTGCATTACTGTTTTATTTTTAGTACAATTTTAAAATCTGTCTATACTTGAAATTTTAATCAATTATTCTAAAGTTGGCTTTTTTAAATACATTTTAACATTTGTAAAAAATGCTAGTTGATAAAAAAGTATTTTTTATTTATTAACGTTACTTAAATTATTGTAGTTAATCAATTGAAAAAATTACTTGTATACTGACACAAGGTATTTCATTATATTTCTCCTATTTTCATTAAATGAGCTATGCTTAAAAAAATAGACTGCATAAAAGTTTAAGTAAGCGTTATAAGAGGTTTAAATTTACAATGTTCGATAGGAAAGTCATCTGGTATAGTGCAAACTACAAAGTCAACACAAGTATTTCAATGATTATTGATTCACAATCAGAACCATAAATTATTACAACCTGTGTAGATAAATATACGAAGGCTCGGATTGATTGTTTACTTAGGAAATGTGCATTTATCAACAATCTCTATGCAAATAAAAAAATATATATAAAATAAAACAACTTGGACTGAGCAAACCTAGTAAGTTTAATTTCATCGTAAAAGTACAGCGAAGACAACCTAGACTAATGAACTGGCCGGTCGATTTTGCGCCCTGGCGGATTTTTTAAATGCGTCACGTAAACATAACCTTGCTTTCATATTTACAACCAAAAAGTTCTTCACCTACCTTTGGTTCATAAATTATCTTTGTTTTCTTACCTTTATTTAAATATTTGAATTTATTAATGATTTCGAGCAAACGCCATGCTCACCGACAACCAAAGCAACACCGATCGAATACTCAACTTAAAGACGGTAAGTCAACAGATATAAAAAATCAAGAGCAAAAATGTAGTTTTGATGTGCCCTATTTTTTTATATCCTTTTCCCCCTGCTCCTCCGCCTCTCGCTTTCATTAATTTGTTTTCAACTTTCATCAACGGTGTCAATCGTGAACATTATAAATTATAAATAAATATTGTGTACTTTCCATTGATGGTAGAGCAAACTTTATCACCATTTGAGAAATTAAGTTGTTGCACGCTGCAAAATTCTTTGTTTTCATCTAGAATCATCATAGAGTTTTTCAAAATTTTAAAGGCAATAATAACTTGTCATGCTAGTGTGTCAAAATTATAGCATTCATTAATCTGAAAAAAAATGTTTTTATGATTGTAGGAGAATACAGCCAACACAAATCCAGTAAAGAAGCTGAAGATCCAGGAGACAAGATATCAGTGCATAGTTTGCCAGACTAATAAAGTTTCATTAAGCGAGCTTCACTGGCATCAGACGTACCAACATTCTACAGAAGAACTTTCTTTATCTGTGATAGGTTGGAAGGGTTTGGTGAAAATTGTTGGACCACCTACATCTCAGGAGAAAGAAAATTCAAGAGAACGTTCAATTTGGAATAGCTTTTCAAAAAAACCATCTCAATTTTATTATTTATCAAGCAGTATTCTTCGTGTGAAAGAAAATCAAAAAGGAAGCGTAGAGACTCCTATAGATTGCAGCTTACCTCTATTAAAAGTCAAAAAAGATATTGAATGTTCAGTTCAGTCTGAAGAAAAAAAGGTACAGTTGGATTCGCTTATTAAAGAAGAACCAATTGTATACAAGCCGTGGCAGAAAGAATTAAATACTATAAAAGAAATTAGTATGGAAGACTTTGTAAAATATACAAATGAATTATGTAGCGATTTAACAGAATATAAGAAAATACATCTTGTAAAAAAATCAGGAAGAAAAAAACATGTATTATAAAGTATTAATTTTAGATTTATACATATTTTGTTTTTAAGAAATCAATGATAAAAATAATTTTTTATTTAATATTTGTCAACTTTTAGTGACATTAACTTTTTAGAAATAATATTTTTAAATGAAAAATCTATATTTGATTTTCATGATGTAATTACAGTATTTTATCACAATACTTATATATTATTATTCAGGTTTTCTTTTAAGCATTGTATCTTATGTATAATAGTTATAGTTGTTTATTTTTTTATAATTTTATGTATTAAAAATTATATATTGCTGACAATTTGTTTGGTAAAAATTTTAACAATGTTAATATGAATATGTATTGTATTATGTATAAAGAAGAAATTTTTTTATAAATACAGTATTATAGTTATTTTTGTTCTCAAAATTATTACCTAAGTAACTAAAAAGCTAAAATTTTTATTGTAAATTATAATAAAATTGATGTCACTTTCATTGCTATGTACTATGCTTAAATTTGTTTATAGCAATTTTAAAAATTCAGAAAATTCCTTATAATCATTATTTTGTTTCTATAATTGATTATTGGATTCTAATTATTAGCAAATATTGTGTTATATCTTATAAGATACTTAGTATACTATTAATATTAAATCTAAAAAATTAAAAAAATCAATGAGTAACAGTGTAGTAATGAATAAGAAATTTATTAAAACTTGAAATTATAACAAACAAAGAAAATAAAAATATAATGTATATAAACATAGAATAACAAGCAAATATTGATATCTTAACTTTATTTCCATAAATAAATTGTATGATACGAGAATAACTTTAACTTTGAAATCTTATTTCGGGCATTTCTTTATTTTTTTTGTACTATTAAAATATTTTATAGTAATTTGAGTAATAACTGAAAATAAAATTTATAATTTTAATGTATGTAGTGTAAAAAAATGATTTGTAATAAAAAATTTGTTTGATCTTTAGTCTTGTAAGCTCTGTAGTAAAAAAATTATTAATTATAGAATATATTAGTTAATATATTAGATTAGATTATTTAATATATTAGAAATTAATTATTAAAGCTAAAGGCAGAATCAAAATATTTAAATTTTATTAAAAAAATGAATAATAGTATAAATTCCTATTTACATATATATATAATTTGAAAATTGAAATAAATTTGTTTTTCAACTTCATTAAGCTTATTATTATTTAAAATTGAAACAAAATACGTAAATTGACATGTTAATTCATTTTTTCGGCTTTTCTTACAAATTTGATACGAATTCCAGCTTTGAAGAATAACATTAAATCAAAATAAGCAAGTAAGCTCTGTAGTAAAAAAATTATTAATTATAGAATATATTAGTTAATATATTAGATTAGATTATTTAATATATTAGAAATTAATTATTAAAGCTAAAGGCAGAATCAAAATATTTAAATTTTATTAAAAAAATGAATAATAGTATAAATTCCTATTTACATATATATATAATTTGAAAATTGAAATAAATTTGTTTTTCAACTTCATTAAGCTTATTATTATTTAAAATTGAAACAAAATACGTAAATTGACATGTTAATTCATTTTTTCGGCTTTTCTTACAAATTTGATACGAATTCCAGCTTTGAAGAATAACATTAAATCAAAATAAGCAACATTGTTCTAAAAGTCCAGTTTTTAAAATAAAAACTTCTATAAAATATAAGATAATTAGATATTACGTGTTCTTTTCACATTTATTAACAGAAAACAAATATATACAATAAATGAAAAATGACATATTCCTTAATGCATTTTAGAATATTGAAAAAAATAAAAATATAAAAATTATACTTTTAATTCTTACTGTTTTTATATAGTATATTTTATAATGTATATGTCATCCAATAGTTTATAACCTATTTCCAAGGTAGATTTATACATGATTCCTAAATTGTAAAATTGTTAATAAACACAACCATAATATTTAAATTACTTCGTTTATAAATGTTTTATAATAAAAAATAAAAATCTGAACGATTTTATTAACTAAATCTTATTACGAATTTTTATTTATATTTACAATGATAATATATCTATAAAGACACGTCAGTCCAAATGATAGAAAAAAATTCCTTTAAGCTGCAAAAACTTTTAAAAATTAAAGATCAGTTATCATGCGTTAGAAAAGTTGTAGAAATTTTGTCCTAATTTAATAATAAATTTATCATTTGCATTCATTTTTTTCAAATCAATGGTCTATTTAACGGTCACAATTTTATAGTTCATTATGATGTTGGATTTTATCTCAGAATCTTTTTTACAGGATTTGCTTGACGACTTAAAATATCAATAAGCAGTGACTTTACATTGCATATTCTCTACATTTCACATATATCGTTTATTGGTAAATGAGATTATATGAATGTCAATTGAGCTGTAACTATAACTACTTTTTACTTTCAAAATTAAGGTATCGCTACCCGCACCGGACTTGATTCATCTATTCACGTTAATACTAAAGCATTAAAATTACGATGATTTAAATGTAAGCGATACTGAGGTTCTACAATTTCTAAAGTCTGATGACTAGCTTATAGATTAAAAATAACCTTTTTAGGTGCACAATATACCATCGCTCTAAATTCAAAAGAAAATATAGCCTTTCAAAAACTTTTTAAAAGTAATCGTTTCCGCTGTTATCTACTATTTATACCTTCATATACTTGAACTATGTACTATGTTACCTTGTACTATGTACCTTGTACTTTGTACTATGTTACCTTGAAGAAAAGTATATAATATCAGCACTGGATTGCAGACAAGATAAGAAGAATTTTTCTGTATTATCTTTAACAACAGCTCTAATTCTACGATTTCTATTTTTTTAGAGAAATTTTAGCCAATTTAAAGTAATTTTATAAAAAATGCAAAGTAATTCCTAATATTGATAGTATATTTATCGCGATTATCTTGCAAGAGGATTTTCAATTGAATAGTTAATTATTTGATATTATACATACTTGTGAATTTCGAGCTGTATTGCAAAGAGTGAATGCATTACACATTGAAATTGTACCAATAAATTACGATCTTCTAAATTATGTTTAATTTTAAATCTGAATGTATTGATTCCATTCACTGTGAATATTGCATCAGACTTGAAATTGTCAGTGAAAGAAATTTTTTATTAAAAAAAACTAAAATTTTACAACAGAGAAGTAAAGTAACTTACAATTACAAGTATTTTGCGCGTATAAAAGTTTCCTCTGAATGATATCCTTTTTTAAATCTAAATAAAATTTAATTTACATTTATTTCACTGATACTAGGATGCTAAATTGTAGTTCGAGCATTATTTTTACAAAAAAATATATTTAAAAAGTACAAATAAACGTGTGAAATAGTAAAATAAGAACAAATGAATCAGAAGCTAACGATAAAACTAACCCCTCAGTAGCAATCCATAACATTTACATCCTTTCTGTCGCTAATGACAAGAATGTCATCAAGAACGGATTCGAAACTACTAGTATAATTTTGCAACCATTCGCTACGCTCCTTGATGTACTGCTCCAAATCGAAATTGAAGACCGTCCTGAGAAATTCGTGCCTTTTTACTGTGTCGATGTACTCAAAGGCTCGCTTACTTGTTTCTTCGCTATCGCTATCGTCCATTTTCATGGATTCTCGATAAATCGAGGCTAAGAGATTAGCATCGTTTGCGTCCACGATTTGCTCAATTACGTCGAATGCGTTGTTCGGCTTGGAAGTCCTATCGTGATGCGAACTTGTCGATATATGGTCCACGTAATTCGTGTCGTCGATTGTACAGTCCTTGGACGATGTGAAATCTAGAATTGGCTCATGGATCTTGTACTCGATTAGAAGCCGACGCAATTCAATGATTATATTGGCAGAGGTTTTTGACACTTCTAGGTCACTCTCATCCTTCAGCGTTACCAGTAAAACCTGCGACAGGATATAAATTTGATTAATTTTCTTTTTTATTCTGTGAAATTCTATACAAATTCTATCACTTTTGATATTCTTTAGTATTAAAGTACATTTTTTGCAGATAAGACATTGCTTAGGCTATACCTGAATTGAAGGTATACAAGAACGTGCATTTCTGAAGATTATATACTTTTTACAATGCTCTAAATATAATAAATTTAGAATTTAAAATAAAATAATTGGTGAAGACTAATGTTTACCCCCAGACAGCGTTGCCTGGCTAATTCATCAAGAGCCTTGTTAAGTCTTTGCTTAATTTCCGTCTCATCTAGTGACATAATTTTTCTGTGCTCTTTAGAAAAAGTAACAGTTGGAAAATGACCATCAAGCATTCCTTGATCAGTTAAATGAGATTTTATGAAATATCTCCAGAATTCCAAAGCATTAATCTTTACTTCCCAATGTAAATCTAAAACAGCTGCCACAGTCATCGCTTGACTCATTGCATTTATCATTGGTTTTCTACATAATGTAATAATCCATAAATATATGAAGAATTTTATTATTGCTTTATTATTTTTATACTCACTGCCACTTTCTATAAACATAGAGCTCCTTGATTAAAACTACGGCTTCTCTTCTGACAATGGCCTCACTTTCAGTATAAACCATCTTCATAGCCAAATCCTAAAATTAATGTTTCTTATTTTATACTGAGCTTACTTCAATAATAATGTATTAATTTGAAATTATAAATGCATACCAATAAATTTAATTGGCACAATAATTTATCCCAAAGCGAGTTTATTCGCACTGCTGTAGAGATGAATGTTAAGGCAGAAGCACGTACATAACTTTCACTATCATCTTTAGCAATGTCAACAGCAACTTGTAAAAAATTATTCTCTAACAAAAAATTTTGGTAAGGAGGATATTCTGAAAAAAAATTAAAGCCGTTCTATAAATAAAATTGTAAAACTCAAAATGTTATTATTATCAATTAATGTTATTATTATGTTGTTATTATCGAGTTATTAATAAACGTAAAATTCTGACCATTAATGTTAACTAATTTACTTTAAAAACTCATTTACAATTTTGTATACAGATTATAAGCAACAATTAATAATTAAAAACAATTGATAAAACTTTAAAATATTATGCATGGATGAATTAGAATATTTTAAAAATTTAAGAAAAATATTAATAGTTATTTTAAAAATTCAAAAAGGTGTATTTGATAATAAAGTACAAGTACTCACTATTTTCGGAAAGGCAAGCAATTGTTTTAAGAATTTCAAGTACACTATCCTGTACTTCCCAATTTGTATCATGTATCCTTTTAAATAGTGTAGGCCCAATTTCTCTTGTGTGATCGTCAAAATCTACTAATAATGCGAGATTTGGCGGCATAAAATTGTGAATCGCTAAATTACACGTTTTCAGAGCCAATGTACATATCTATAATTTTGTTTATCAATGTTTATGTAACAAGTATTGTAAATCAATAAAAAAAACTTAGAAATTTCTCAAAAAGTTATCATTTAAATAATTTGATAATTTAATAATCAACACCAATATATCATTTATAAAATTATTAAAAATCTCATATCTTCCATTGACATCAAGATAAATTTTTTAATAAATGTAACCTGCTGACAAAATGAAACGAAATGCCAAAGGTTGACCACACATAAATAATTACTACTCAAATTTATGGAATCAGAAAAAATATAACTACAAAAATTGTACAAAATTATAAACTAAATTATTATAAATATTTAGATTTTAAATAAACACTAGTATTAAAGCCTTACGAAAATGTTTTCCAATACTCATTGGCATAACAAATATTTATTTCTTTACCAAAAAAATTAATTTCAATTAAAGCATAGTAATCTTTTAATTAAAAAGTTAATAGTATTTATCAAAAAAGTAATTTGTTAAAAATTAAAATAACCTTGGAATCAACGGATGGATGATTAAGTATATCCTGGGCAATTGAGAGAACACAAATGGTCTCAACACACTCCTGCCACTTGAGTTTAAACTTCTCGGTGAGCACGTTTAAGCCATTGAGAAGAGCGGCAAGAAGCATCCGCTTATCATTTATAGGGTCGCCATCGAGGAAATGACGGTAGACCCGCTTCTTTTGATGATGAACGTTCGCAGAACCGCTGCTATAGTCCAGTATTTCTACAGAATCTTTGCCATCGATTTCCTTTTTCGGAATGAAATTCTTGAGCGCGTGACATAATGTTTGGAACACAATTACAGCTGATTCCTATTCGATATTCAATATTTATCATTTTTAAATTTGTTAATACAGAGAGATGAAAGTTTCCGTAATTATAGCAAAGTAACAAAATATTATTAACGATAAAATTAAAAATTAATATAATTTGTATATTATCGATAAATACAAAAATTAATTTTATATTCTAGTTTAATAATTTGCTCAATTTACTTTTTTTAAATAAATGCATACAATATCTCTAAAACAATTATTTCACTGAATAAGCAAATTTTCAACTATTAATATATTGATTTAGTCATAAATTTACCCTGTCTATTATATCAACAATTTCTAACAAGTGGTCAACAGTTGATTTACATATGAATTCCATTGGAAAATCGTTTTTACAAATAACATCTCTAATAGAATAGGCCAGTCTCTGAACAGGTATACAAGTTACAGCAAAAAGTTTGTCCATGAACTCTTCAAACAGATAATGAACTTTCATATATTTGGGTCTCATTGTTACACATAATGGTAAAATCTGTAAAAAAATATGTTCTATTAAATTATTAATTACAGTTCATTATATAAGCTACAATTTTAGTAAATACATCATTAAATACTTTTTTTGTGAAGTTGAAAAACTAATTAACCCATATTATTTTAAATAGAAAAAAAGATAATTTGGAATACTTATTAAAATATGTGCAAAAATTAAGCCTGTATTTTAGTTTTAATGATATATTAATGTAAACTTTGTGCTTTTAAGAAAAAACACATGTTAAATTATACCAACCATCAATGCAATAGCTTGATTCTCAATCTTGTAAGGATTGGGTACTTCCATGTTTTTTAATTTTTTCAGTTTTTTCCAATAAATAAGACCATACTTCTTTGATATTACAAGATCTAAAATATACTTTTTGGATAGTAGCATTGTAGAATTAAAACATAAACCCAAACAGAACTGCTCAAAAACCTTTTCGGAGATGAGATCAGAAGCTTCAAGAGAAGCTCTCAGCTTTGTAAAAATGAGGAGCTTGGATAATTTGTGCACTGTTTTCATAAAAGGGGTACTGATGCTCACTTCAAATACAACATTCACACGACTCTCCAAAGCCGTAAGTTCCTCAAACATTGCAGGTATTGGATTTACAAGATCATAAAAAGTTACATAATCTAATATTGCTAATAACAATTCCAGTGTTGTTAGCAAAAGATTATTCTGCTCAAACAAGACATTTTTATCTAATTAAAAAATAATTTTCTTATTATATTAAAATCATTGAGATAGTGATTTCGCAAATTCAAAAATATAACTTTTTATATTTGGAAACAAATACAATATTAGTACAGAGGTTATCTATTTTTATTCATATTTAATATTGAAGCTTAGATGTAAAAAACATTTCCAATTACTATCATATTTCTTTCATAATTATAATCGAAGCTGACATTCACTTGTAGTTAAAATTATGTAGATCGTAATTAATTACTTGTATTTACTGACCAATAATACATGGTTGACTGAGTTGTGAATCATGTGTCACATTGATTAATGGCTGCGTAACAGCAAGAATGACTTCTTCGCATAAACTTCTATTACAACTTTCTCGAATAAGAAATACAGAGAGAAAAGTTTTACTTAGTCTGGTTACATACAATGTGTGATTTAATTGTGCAAATCTCAATATTTCCTTCCACAAACCTTGTTAAAAAAAATTTATTTAAATAAGATTGTGCCTTTAATTTATGTATTTTAAAGATATGTTTATATCTTTTAAAGAAAAGCATTTAAAATTTTATAAAAATATTTTTGTCTTAGGATTGAAAAAATTAATAATTTAATTATTTTTTAATATATTGCACAGCGAAAATTCTTTTTTCTAAAACTGTATCAATACTTTGATTAAATTTATATGAATTTTTTACATCCATTGAGATCTAATATTTCATTACATGTACTCAAAATACGTAAAAGTAGAATTGAATCTATACATAAACCCAAATAAAACTTTTAAATGCTTAACTATATTTTGTAAATAATTATTTATCCTATTTTCAATAATATTAAATACTGTAAATAATATACAAATGAAATAATCTGTAATTTGTAATTTCTTCTTTTGATATGTAGAATCCAATTTAATAGAATATAAAAAAACATTAAATCATAGTTTCAAACTATCATTCATATTGAAGATTAGAATGATATATGATTAACTGAAGGAAAATTACCTGTTTTGGCTATCCATTGTCGCCCACTAGAATTTTCAAGTAAATTAATAAAAAAAGTTGTAAAAGCCATCTTCATGGAGGCAGACAAGTCATGCTTTTGTAAATCAAAAACCAAGCAGATATTATCAAGTACATTAGATTTTTGTAATTTGATAAAGATTTGTTCATTTTCTGAAAGAGAGCCTATTAATTTAATAGTGAAAATAGCTACATTTTGACATGGTTTTACATTTTCATTCCATGTATTTAATGCTTTAAATATCCAATCCTGTATAATCTCAGAAATCAATTCATTGCCTGTAAAGAAAAAGAACACACAGAATTTTATAGTAATAAGAATAATTTTATATACAAACAATATTATATTGAATGATAATCTGAAAATAGACAATTAACTAAATAATCAATTATCACTCATCTTATTGTAAAATAGTGAAAAAATTTACCTTCTTTAAATTTATCTCTAATGTGACTAAGTAATAAATCCAAATAAGTAGTAGATACAATATTGTATTCTGGCATTAAAAACAATTGTAGAACTTTTTGTAGCTTTAAATGACCATCTTCTGGTGGCGACATATTGAACCATTTATAAATAATGATCAAATTTCAATAGCAGAATGTATTGAAGTAAATGAGGTTGCCTTTTGAAAAAATATAAATTATTTTCATCATTACCAAATTAATTCAAATCTGAAATATCATAGAGGATTTGCATTTATAATAAATTTAAAATTTATATTTGATTTAAAATTGCATTTTGTAAATATAATAAGTAAACATAGAATTATAAATATTTATTCAAAAATTATTAAAATTAATCTTTAAGTAGTTGCTTATTTAAACAATTCTTTACAAAAGTATATTTACAATATACTTACAATAAACTATAGATCTCCATTGAAATTATTAAAAGAAAATATAATTTTCTTCATGCTTCTTAAGTAAGGTGTGCAACTTTGCTTTTCTTCATACAAATTATTTTCACAAAAAAACTTGGACAAGCAAATGCTTTTTAATTAATAACTTTGAAAGCATTGGGCTTTACAAAATTGAAATCAAACACAAAATCTAGCAAGATGTCGTTATAAATAAGAAACGTTCATCTCCTTTCTCTCTTTAGCTTTCCCTAATTAATGTCAATATATAAGTTGACAATACGACTGTTTCATACTTTTTCCCCTTATACGCACTCACCAGAATTGGAATCAATGTACACGAGTTGACAATATTAACCGCGTGCACTTTTTGCGACTTTTACAAAGAAGTGCAAATACACGGTTGTATTTTAATGTCTCTGGAACTTTTTGAGCAGATATTCACTTTACGGTAAGGCAGTGTACGCGTGTGTTTTCGAGGTTATACAAGCAATAGATAGTCTGAAATCTGAATACGAAATATATTACAAGATAATTATTTAAATTTTAGCACTTTTGTACGTACAGAATTTAACTTTGTATAGTATATGCACGTGCTGTTTGTATGGCTGTATTGATTGGTACATAATTAGACAATAGGAGGTACTGTATAGCGTTAATATCAGTTGCACGGAATAACTGTAAATTAGCCAAAAATTATTATACTCGTACGTTAATGGCTACAACTCATGTTTACATAAATTCTACTCTAATCATTGGTGTATAATATTCAAAGAGATTTGTATCTTTTATTAATAATGCACAGTACTATTATTATTATCGATAATCTTATCAACAAATGAATTATTAAAAATAAGTACATGCTAATTTAGATTGTTGTTAATCTTTTAATATGCAAAGCAAATACATTACCGGCTGATATATGATATGATTCTTTTATGATAAACTTTAAAAACCAATCGACTATATGACAATTTATGTACTAAAGGTAATTATTATTACATTTTTTTAGTAATATTATACGATTCTTATCTTACCATCTATTTGATAGCAATCCAGCTCAGACAAATAATGAAAGTGTTAAAAAGGTATTTAATTTATAATTTTTATAGATTTACAATACTATTTCAGATATAACGAAACATCCATTATTAAATTCTATTTTAACATAGTTTTCTCAAAATATCGAATAGATGAAGGATTTAGACTTCAATTATTGCAATATATAAATCATACTGTGATTTTTTTTATAAACATAATTCGCTTTCTTGTATAAGATTTGTGTAAATTCATAATTCTGAATGATTATGACTGGATTAATTGGGAGTTTTTAATATAGGCCATTTACGACGAATTCGCTCGGGTACATATATATTCAAAATGCAGGTTAAAATGTCAGAACATTTTTTTCTGCTCTCAATTATTATCTTTTTGTTCCTATATTATTGGCTCATTCAAGCGCATAGTATACAATCCTTGAGCTATTGTAATTACGACATAAATTTATATAAATTGCAGACAGAACAGAAAATTCATTTTCTGCTTTAAACCGTAATATTTATGTAAAACACAGACTATAATTTTTTGAGCAAACACAATAACTTAATGTTATTTTAATCATATTTTCACAAGCGTATACACATATATGCTCAACATAAATCAACCTTTCTTATTTTCAACGTGTTATTTAAATTTGTTTGAAACAAAATCTGCTGTTTTATAAAATATTTACATACATTAAATTTGTAATGCACTTTTTAACTGGCTCATAGTAATATTTTTAGTTTTTTTTTGAGCGCCTCAAGTTATTGCTACTTAAATATGTAAATACCTATTCAAAGTAAAGAGCTGTTAATTTTATTTCGAAATAAATTTAAATGAATCTTGAATAGAATAGTTTATTTTGAATCTAGTGGTTGTCAACATTTTGTATCGTATTGCCTTCTCCTCATTAATTCATGAGGACAATCCATTTGTAATTGATGTACTTCATAAATATTTATTTATACCGATAAAAAATTTAAGAATAAATTTTAAAGAAAAATTAAAATATATGACATCCTTACTACGTAACACCCGAATTTAGGAGGTAATAGAGAAAATCAGTTTCCCCAATATCATGTACAATAACGATTGCACCAAAGAATGAAATTAACATGAACAAGAAATTTCGACAGGAATTAATATAAGTATTAATTATTCATAGGAGATTTTGTTTCATTTAGAGTTTCCAATATATAAATAGTATGTTTTATATTTCAAAATAACGTACTTACCTTATTAATTTAAATGATCTATAAGTAAATAATGGAACAAAGAAATAAAGTAATTCAATTAAATTTTATTATTCATATAGTTATTTCACTACTTAAACATTTGAGAAAATTGGTGTACTGTTTTTAATACAATTAACTATAAATTGATTTTTTGGTAGATGGATTTTTTTTAATATTAATATAAACATTAATATTAGTGTTAATTCAAATTTAATTAATAAAAAAAAGTAAGTTTTTATAATTATAATATAATCTTTATTCAATTGTATGGTTAATTTATAAAATAATTTATTAAAAATTATATCCGAAAATATAATGTATATGAATATATTAATATGCAAAAATGATAAATATTAAATCATATTTTAATTATTGTAATAAAACAATAATATAAATAATTATGAATACATTACTTTTATAAAGGCAAATGAAATAAATTTATTATTCCAACCATATATTTAATTAGGGCTTATATTTTGCCAGAATGAATAAAAAATTTTTAAATATCAATATAAAGTAATAAATCAGTTTATTACAATAGCTTGTTATAAAAACTAGGAAGATGCAAGTGTGTTACCATAGTCTCAAGATTGAGAAGATGTTCGCGTAAAGGATGCATCAGAAGTTGAGGAAGTGCGCTTTCGTCCTTTGATTAAAGTTTCTTCATAAATAAAAAAATATGGCAAATAATTTACAAGTACATTACTCAGGACTGGATATTTTTCAAAGTAAGTCCAAACGTTGTTTAAAATCCTCATTTTACTCAACAGTACAGTTACGAAATTATGCGAATTAAAAAAGGCTCTCAATCGTCGTTTATGCTCTCCTATTAGAGGGATTTATTAAAATCTCTTGTTTTGTCCACTAAAAAGTCGAGGAAGAAGGTGCAACTGGTTTCAGTAATGTTCTTAAACGTTAAAATGTAAGGTATGTCTAAGCATCTCGTAAACCTCTTTCTGCGAAACAAAAATTTTGAAAATGAAGGCCTCGTAAGATTTTCCGCACTTGCTAACGATATTTTGCTCATGCCTTCTAGTTCTATGTTTTTCTATTGTATTTTTAAAATTACGTTTATAATTATTATACCTTAAACCTGGGTTACTTAGATTGCTAACAATGCGTGCACACACTTTTTTAAATGCTTTATAAATTTCAAAATATAATCATAGTAAATAAAAATACCTACAAACATTAATAAATATACACGTTAATAAATATTTATTATTTTATAATTATCTGTTAGATTTTCGATTAACTTATATTATAATTACGAAAATTATCTAAAAAT
This sequence comes from Kradibia gibbosae, assembly GCA_018907135.1. Taxonomy (NCBI): domain Eukaryota; kingdom Metazoa; phylum Arthropoda; class Insecta; order Hymenoptera; family Agaonidae; genus Kradibia; species Kradibia gibbosae. The sequence continues at coordinate 9,941,485 of JACCHX010000002.1, read as the reverse complement.
TGTATAAAATGAATTCAGTACTTTTAAGGCATCAATTTAAGCTTTTGGTCTTAACATTTTTTTCGTAGTAAAATATTTATAAGTTTAAATTTTATTTTAATGGATGGTATATTATTTTTGAAGTGTTGTTTTTATATTAATTATTTTGATAGTAAATACTTGTCTTAAACGATTTTTCTGTGTCAATTACGATATTCAAAAAACATTAGAGCATAATAATATTATTATAGTCTCTGTATAACGCATTCATAACTGTTTTATTAAATGCATTAGAGATCAACCTTCAAAAGAGATAAAAATACAAAATACATAGTTGCTATGAGTTTAAATAATATTATCAAAACATTATTGTAAAAACAAACGCTTTTATATGTTTAAAAATCAACATATTAATACTTTGTATATTTAATAACAAAGCAAAAAAATACGTATATTTGGTATCAATGAGGATCTGTAAATCTACAACACCATTTTAAGGCCTTCCATTTGAAGTGCACTTGACAGATAATCTTGACAATCGGCGAGTATCAAAGAAAGTGGAGACGTCGTCGGCATTACCGACACTTTTCGATGTACAGCAGGCTGACACTCAAGTCGTGCCAAACGCTTCCGGCGGAAACTTGGCTTATACTCATTTGATAGTTTTGTTGATGACTGTGCATCCGATGCCTTAAGTTCCGAAGCTATTCTCGGTGTCGAAACCGGCCGTGCATTGGATGTATAAAACATTATAACATGATCATTATTTATCACCTTTCTCAAAATATACAAATTTTTTCTACAGATGAATTTTATAGACGAGCTCTATAAATGAGTTCATAAAAACACCTTTCTGAGTATATGTAGCGCTAGTGCTAATGGATCAAACGTTATCCACATATCGATCGGTGCATTTATCACATGTTTAAGTTTAGAATTCTGAACCTCGACAAGGGCACAAATACATCATCAAGAACATCTTCGCGATTTTATTTTCATTAATCAGGGTAAATCTCAGCGATATCAGGGACATCTGATACAGGTTTACGTTTGGAGGAGTATTTTACATAAAATCTTTTATCAGTTAAAAATCGATGGAGACTTTATAAAATGATGCTTATTGAATATAAATAAAACTTGTATTTTTAACCGTTATTTGTACTATGTGAATAATATGCCATATCAAAAGCAATTTATTTTGAAAAAATGTAATGTGCAAAATTGTTGAATTATTTATATAAAAGAGAAATGTATATATCACACAGCAAGCAAAAATTTATATTTATACATACTTATTTATTAATTATTCGTATATATGTACAAACTTAAATATTCTTAATTATATTACAATTAAAATGACAATTGTTAATAAATAATTGTTAAATGTATTCTTCTCAATGCAAAAACGATATTTAATGATAGTGTATATTCAAATTGAATCGAAATTTAGTCAAAAAGTGAGTGAAACAGATAATTACAGTAACATTAAATCACATTGTGTATACATTATGATTCATATAGCATTATTGAGAGTAACATTTATTGATATTTTGTTCACATTTTGTTTATAAAATGATCAAGGAAAAATACTTACAACCAATTTATTTGAGCCCAGAGTATAAATAACCCGTAGAATATTTACGTTTCAGAGAGAGAAAAGAGCAATCGCCGATACTCCGTTATTTACAGAATATTTTTAAACTCGATCTATTAGCGTTCTCATTTAGCCGACCTAAGGAGGAGAATTTCCACAATTTTTCTCGCTTGTGCTTTTCTCTACCATTGGGTTTCCCTTGCAGACCTTTCTCGGAACTGCCATAAAAGTCGCTTTCAAGGTAGTTGATACACCTCAAAATTAAATTTTCCACGAAATTCCATCCTTTGCGTTTCGATCTTCTAAATTCCTCCACGTTAACAAAAAATACTTTCGCGTACAAAAGTTTTTGTTTACACATACAATTTCATAGATTCAAAAGAATGTAAAACCAGTTTTTTACATGAAAATACATAAACTGAGTTAAAATTACATTTAAAATTTTAATTTACTAAGTAATTTTTTAAAAATATATTTATTTATAATTAATAATTTGCATGTAATTGTAATGGAATAAGATGTAAAAAAATTATTATGTTGATCTATTCATAGGTATTTAAGAACCAATTCACTGTGGCGTTTGTTAAAACAAATTTAGTTAGTGAAATTTTTAGTATGAATTATATTAATTGAATTATACTATAATGTATTATTGAAATCATACCTATAATAAAACAAAGTTAAATTAGAGTATATTTAAACTATTTCTTTTGGTGTATTCACTGATTGCCAATATCATAACAATAATATCGGTTTTTAACGTGAAGCCTTTAATTAAATAAATATTAAAATTCTTCATATAAAAATATTTTTATTCTGTTATTAAATTTTTTTAAATTATTAAATTATTAAATTAAATTAAATTAAATTTTTAAATTATTAAAAATCCGACTTAAACTCTGTATTAATGGAAAATGAAGATTTCATAAAATAATTGCATTTTCGCAATCAAAAACGTATCGTCTTTACTTGTACAATTTATTCCTTTAAATATTATTCAGATTTTCTCATTTTTATTTGGGAACGTTCTCACGAGTGATACGGACAGAAGTTAAACTTTCATTTCCATTTCTTAATCGTACTCGTGAAGATTTAATTGATATAATCATTAAGTCAATCACGCGCTTGTTTTATAAGTGCGCGTAATTTTTTTGTGTAAATGATTCTTTACGATTCGTCTTACAAGTTGTTAATAGAAAGTAACAAAATTGGTAATAGTAATTAAAAAAACATTAATAATTAACTTCTTACAACTACAAAAACTAATTAAAATTGCTAAGATTATTTAAAGTGCTGTTAAGAGTTTAATATCGGAAATATACTTCCGTACATAAATTTAACAGAAAATTTATTAAAGTTTTTTAGAGATTCAATGGTATTAGTTTTTCTTGTTTTCTAATCTCTAAATCCAAGTACCTAAAAACAAAAAAATCCTTTACACTTTTAATAGTGAAGTTTAGTTCACAAATAAGTATTTTAAATTAAACATATAAAAAATACATTTATGCTATTGATAACCCATTTCTAACAATCATAGAAAAATTTTAAAACATAATTACATTAAAGAAAGACTTTACTTATAGCGCATTGAAGGCCGCACGAAATCAAATGAACAAATGTGCCTCAGAATTTATGCATGGCATTATAAATACAGAAAAGGATTTCGAAGCATATCTTGATTTTCCAGAAACCATGATGAAAAAGGTTATTGCTTTATGATAAAGTTAAATCAATTGGTCTTACGCCACCTTTTGCACATTATTTTTCATCCCGACAGTAGAAGTCTAGAAGGGCGTCTTGGCGCCTGACGGCAATCGAGGCCCTCCGCCAGGATGTCGTCTACAACGACGCCTCCTTGAACACCGGGATTGGATTACTCTGACACGGAGTTCTCGGATGTCACGTAGTTGGTTGAAAAGGGAAGCTTATTGAGGTTCGGTTTTAAGTCAACTGGAGAATCGATAATTAAAATAATTCTCTTAGTTTAAAGATTGTAATTTTCTTATTACTTATTCTATTTCTTATTATTATTATTCTTATTTTTTCAATGATCACTACCGTGTTCATACAGTGACTGAGACTTTTCTAAATTAAAATATTTCATAATCAATTCTGAAAACATATTTCCTCTTAGGAATAACGTGTAGGGCATGAAAACCACGAATCACTTAGTAGTAGTACGAAGTTATATAGGCTGAATCTTAATAGGCACTTGACATCACGTGGCTAACATTTTTTGCACGCTGTACAACCCCTATAAGTCCATACTGTATACTCCTTGAATATCAACTTTTTATATCTTGCTATTGATATTGTTGTATATATATGTATGTATTCTCATCTTTGTAATATCGTAAATACATTGTACGATACTCGTTTTTTATGCGGACTATGAATTTGTTAGCAATGTTATTACTATAAATAAAATGGCTCTGAAAGCGTTTTCCATACTAATATTCAATATTTTAATCTTTACAATAATTACAAAAAATAACTTTTTGAGTAACTATTTTAGACTTTAATAACTAATAGTTATAATCAATATTATATTGACTAATATTAACAACTATTGATAATATAACTTTTTAAACAATTTAATTGTTACTTAAATAAATTAATTTCAAATAATGTAGTAAATTAATCACTTTTTTATTTATAATGCCATAATAGAATCTGTAATTTATACATTTTTTTACAAAAGCGTAAAACATGTTTACGCTAAAATTAGTCATGTATTAATTGAATAAATAACGATCAATTATTTTTTATGCATCAATTTTATTAGGCAAAGAAGCCGTTGATTAGAATTAAATTATCCCTGTGTAATGTATTGCATTACTTAAAAACCGTCTTTTTAAAGTTAAAGTTTTAAAGTTTTAAATCGTCATATTTTACGTTTTTATTCAATTAAAAAAAAATAGTTAAAATATGCAACAAATCCAGCAAATTCAATGTCAAAAAATGTACATTTATCAAATTATCTAATTAAACTAATTTATTAATAATTGTTGAAAATAAAGAAATATATACAATAGTTTATACCAGTAATGAAGTAAATTCAATAGTAAATACAAAAAGGATAGGATATAATAAAATTATTAATATATTGGTAAATATTGTTAATGAACTAATTAGGCATTATTATCATGAAGATAAAAAATGAAATTATTAAAAAATTTTCTGTAAAATATAGTAAAATTAAAATTTTAATAGAAAAAAAGGTAGTAAAAAAAAATAAATATTTAAAAATGGTATGCAAACTGCCATTCAGTGAAGTCATTAAAATAAATAATTTAAAGTCTTCGTTATATTTCTGACCTAATAGAGGAGTTTAAATAATGCTTCGGAAATTATAAGCTCACAAGCTTTAATTTCACTTTTGTTTTTATCGACAATTTTATAAAAGTGGTTCCTATTGTAATCGCGTACACATAACAATTCTTAACTCGAGCCATGAATACTTACTTCGCAATATTTTATGTAATTAAACGATTAAAGAAAAGATTGATCGGCTATATATGTACATAAATGATTTGACTGACAAAATAGAAATTATAGTGCATTGGAAATCATTGACTTTTTTAGTCTGATGAGGAGGCCAGCGACCATTAAAATATTCCGTATTGTGATTTATAGCTATTGCTAAGGCCAGGAATCGTTAAAAAAACGATGCAGTGAAAATAATTACTCGGCGAGCCATGATTTTCTACGTAAATTCAATTATTTAAGATTATTTCATTATAAAAAGTTTTTATTATAAACAGTAAAATATAATAAGTTTAGTTATCGGATCAAAAAATCTTTAACATTATTTAGAAACTGAAACTTTATATTAAAAATTCAGTCATATGACAATATTTGAGACAGAAATGAATACTATAAAAAAAAAAATTTTTTTAAATATAAAAATACCTTAACGAAAATAAAAAATTCTGTAAAGAAATACAATTTATAAATTTAGTTAAATGTCAAATTACTGTATTAAAAATTAGGCTATTGTCATCGCAAATACGTTTTAAAAGTAAAATTCTTTCTCTCCAATATATTATCAACTTTAACGCAATTGATTAATGCACGTATATCATTATTAAATGAAACTACCTATTGCAATCACATCTAGATAATACTTGCATATAATTGCGTACCATTTATCAAAAATTACATACTTAAAAACTTCATTAGTACTTAGATATATGATTTACACGAAGGCAAACAAAAACAAATAAGAAATACACGCACTGCTTATTCAATTGAGTTCTATTCTATTGTAAAACAGAGTTTCCCGTTAAGTGATTCTCGACAGATAATTAAACGTATTATACAAAAATAAACTTATGTTTACATATCGTTATTTAATTCTCGAAGAGAGGTTCAGAATAAAATTATAGCGGAAGTACTCGAAAATTGAAATTTTAAAGAGGTACAGTACTTATAGTATGTCGAAATAACGAATCGAAATGAATAGCGCGTTTTGAAAACAAATAAAAAAACCAATAGCTATACCAATCCAGTTCTTCTAGGAATGCACTTCTTATTAATCATTTACCTTGAGCTTTAAGATCGAACGATTACCTGACGCATGATGATTTACGTTTTTTTTTCTTCCTTCTATCTTTTTTATGTGATTATTAAGGTACAGAATTGAAAAGATGTTAGAGGTTCAGATCGGTTTGAAAACTTCAAAACTTTATAATGCACAACCTCATTAGGATTACAAGCAATTACTTGAGCAGTGAATTCACTACGATTATCGAATAGCATCTCAGCGAAAGATCATTTCGAAATAGTAAGCCTTATCAGTAATTCATCTCGTGCTTCATTTCTATATCTTTTAATACCTTACGTTACATTTTGCAATTTCAATTAATATAAAAGTAATTCGAAGAATACTCGTATCGTATTATTACGATTATTATAATTAATAATATGTATTTAAATAACAGGTACTTAATGGTATCGCCATAAATAAATGAACGATCAATTCATATTCAATAAAATAAAGAATTATATTTATAACAAACAAAGACAATAAAAATATTCTACATTTGTATATTATACATTTAATTTTATTGGAAATTGTAGTTAACAATATTAATGTAATTAATAATGTAATTAAATTGATTTAATTTTTCATTATAGTCATTTTTGTTTATTAAATAAAATTTTTTATCTAAAAATGCATTGCTGTAAAAATTTATTTTTATGAAATTAACCATTAAATTTTTATGAAATTGTATTGAACTTATCATTCATGTTTTTTTTGTGGGTATAAAAAGCTTGACAATCTACTTGTTACTAAATTTTAAGTTAAAAATAACCAAATAAAGCCTCTTTTTTGTAGTATCAACAAAATTTTATTCATAAAAATGTACTTGGCAATTAAAAATGAAATATTTGAAATTAATTCTCGGCGATTGTGAAATTGAAAAAGTTATACAAATGTAGGTTAATTTTACGACTTTAACAAGGAAATTGTAATATTATCAACTAAAAGTTTATGAAAATCTTAATACATTTGCAATAACTAGAGTTTCAAGCGTTTAAATGCGTTATAATAAATAACTTTATAACATTAAAATTAATATAGTTTCTATAATTGTTAATAACCCATGGTATATAAGCAATCCTAAAGATGAACTATGAGAATGAGGGGAAAATAATTTGATCGTTAATAATAGTCAATTTTGGAGGTAATACAGGCTTTTTATTGAGTAAAAGCAAAACATCTACTCACAGCCGACGATTATTTTTTCTTTATAATTTTGTTTTTTTTTTATATTACAATATGTATAAACCCTTATTTTATAGAAATTATGCGCAACTATCACAAAAGTACAACATCGTTTATTATATGCATTTCATTTCTAAATTTCCATTCGTATTGCGCGTCTTGTGTTGTGATGCTAGTCGAGAAAATATTGCTTGTAAACAAAGTTATCGTATACGATGTCTTGCACAGGGTCAGGATTGGACAAAAATGCCAACCTGGCCAATTATTACTAAGTAAGATTACAAAGGAGTTATTCGAGTTCGATCATTTCGAGGAGCTTCACGTTTGATGAGCACCGGTAATTTTCGGTACTTGATCCCTCGAAACGTGGCCAAGTGATTGAATTTTTAATAACGACTTTTCTTGCAATAATTGCATGCGAGTCCTCACATCGATAAACCATAATGACGCTACTTTGATTTCCGTTTCGTAAACATTGTACAAAACTGAAGTCGTGATAGTAAACGGAAGGATTGATGCGCACAGATTGTAAATTGGCCTCGCTATACAATACTCCATTATACTTGGCCATCAACGTGGTTACCGAGTCTGTCGTAAATGTAACGGGACTGATTTTAATGTACAATAAGGTCGCGGTGACGCGGTTTATCTATTTATTATGTTTACAAGGAACTCCAACACTATTTATGCTTGTTTTGCTGTATAAAAATTTGTCTCTATTACATAGAATAGTTAAAAAATGTATGTACAGATCATCACGTCCATTTTATTTGCACACGCATTTTATAGAAAGACAATAAAGATTCGAGCTATGACAATTGCATAAAATTTCAAATTTTGCGACTGTGAATAACATTATTTTATAAAATGACGGATATTTGAAGAATTTTTTTTACTTTCTTATTTTAGGATTTGTTTCTTCATCCTCCCGTATATCAAGGTATTAGAGAAAACCAGAATCGAAAGTCAATCGCGTATGTAATGATAGTTAGCATACTGAGCTAGCATAATAAATATTTCAGGAATCCAGTATTCATGCAACTTTGTTTTAAATGTAGGATTCTGTTGTTTTTCTTTAAAAATGAGAATGAATCTACGGACGAAGTCTATGTTGTGGGTATAAAAATTCCTTCGCCCTTTTCATTCGATAATCAAATACGTATTATATTTTCATTGAAAACAGCCACTATTTTCAACCATCTACTGTTATACATCTACGTAATGTACTATTTTGGCACTCTTGTGATTCTTTTCATTTCTGAATTGAAAAAAGTCACGTTCAAGGAACCTATTATTCACGAGGTTTTGCGAGTCAATTCTATATCGCGCCCAAACTCAATTATTTCTTATCGTTTTAGTATCTTGAGTTCCGTTATAGTTACGACAGACTAACGTTTCATAAAAAGTATGACAAAGGAAAATTAAAAAAAAAAAAAAAACAAATGAGGAAGAAAGGTGATGGATAAAAAGGACAAATAAATCGAGCATTATATAAATGTACATGGATTTTATTTCTGCGTAAATGAGCTCTCACTGACGCGAAAAATCACTGACATTTTAATTATATAATATAAATTAGCGCCTCTTTTCGTATATTGAGTATACGTGTGTACATTTCTGTAAAAAAGGGAGAAAGAATAGAAAAGTGAACCGCTGGCAGAAAAATGAAATATTACAAGGCAATTCGAGAATTCGTATTAAATATAAATAATGTATAATAATTAGCAAATCGATTAAAATTAATCATAATTAATAGAGATAATAATAATAGCTACGTTGTAAATATTATTATCGAATATACTTTTGTTCTACCCTTCGCCAATGACTCAATATAATCCCCTTACGTAACTAGAAAAATCAAAATCGGAACATAGTTTTCATTTATAATAATTCATTGATTCGTTCGCAAGCACACACATACGTAAGATCTATCTCTAGTGAGGTTACTACCACACTTGAATAGCGAATAATCACCAACTGTTACTTCCTGTTTTTAAAACAGATCCGCCACGACAATTCTCCATAATTTTTTCGTTGGTTCCTCTATAAAAATTTCTTTTCTTTGCATATGTTCTTTGATTTAAAAAAATATTAATAAAAATAAAAAAAAGAATAAAAAATAAACAAAAAAAAGAAAATACAAACAAACAAGAAAAACAGCTCGTATTTTCTTTTTGATCGCTTTACGGATCGGCAGACATGCGACAAACACGACTGCCGCTCGCTGGACTAGAGATTTCACTACTGCATTTATTGCGCGGGTTTCTCATCTTTTCTTCTAAACATACTCTTCTAAAAATTCTTTTTGTATTACTTATTAGCTGAAACCGTATCCCTTAAAGCTCAACGAACATTTTTCATCCTACGGCATTTAATATAAAATTTTGTATGTAATCTATTGGTGCGATTCTCGACTTTCAGCGGCGATGAAAGAATACAATCAGTCTGGTTTAATTGAAGAAAGTAATTGTGTTCATGTTTTTTCATTATTTTTGCATTTGTTTCCATTATCGTTTGACCAACTGGCATATTAAGGCACGGCCTTTCACACAGGAAAAAGCCTTAACTTTTAAAAACAATAAAACAGCTCAGTGGGATGAAAGCGCAAATCGCTTCGTTTATTCTCTCTCTCTCTCTCTCTCCCTCTCTCTCTCTTTCTCTCTCTCTCTCTCTTTCCATTCTCACAAGCTTGTTATTTCGGCTAGATTTTGTCTGGCCTCCTTGAAAAGCCACACACTTATGCTACACACTCGCACAAGTAGACAAAAAAAAATTCGACGGTTAAGCTCACATTAGTTGTCAACATCCCGCATTCACATTGTCAATGGCCCCTCCCCCACGTCGGTGCTGTGAAGCCGCAAAGACTCGTAATGCAGAATCTCTTTGGTTAATGCAAACTATGCGTGCGTATACGTGATATGGATAAACGTATATAACATATTCCTTCATTAGCCATTCGCAGTAGTACAAGTAACAAAACATGATAATTATGTTTTTTCCCATGCAAGTTTGCTTTTTAATTCAAATATACCGAGGAGGATTAGATCCTCCCAAGCGGCACATATAATAGTTACAATATTTATATCCGTACGTATACACACATACTTATGTGTATCTATGTACATATTCAATATAGTATTATATAATAAGAGTCTGTATACGTTGGGTACGTGAAGACGCTGAGCTTTAATATACACACGTTCATATTCCTGTGCATATGCGCTGGTGTATATAGCGTATAAGAAACAAGAGATACTGTATAAATGGTGAGGAAGTCGAGGATCTGTGATGCCCTCCTCCCTTCAAATCCTTAGCCTCAAACCTCGTGCAAGCATTCGCGCTTCCCATCGCTATCTCTCTCTCTCTCTCTCCGCATCAAGCTCTAAAAACGCTGTATCAACGCAGCTTTGGCACAGGCGTCGCGACGCTGTTTGCAGCTCTGACGCTCCTCGGTTCAGGATCTGTATATGCGTATGACGTCGCGAATGGCCGCCCGGCACAAGGGACAATGCCCGCCACCCTTGCCGCGCCACTGCTGCTGCGCACACGTGTAGCACATGCACATGTGTCCGCAAGTGTAAAGGACGCAGTCGATGCTCCTCTCGTAGCAGATGGAGCACTCGGAGAGCTGGCCGGGGGTCGGGGGCTGCAGACCCTCGCGCCACTGCTGCCGCGACAGAGCCGAGCCTGTTTGGCCGGGCTTCGGGCTCTGGTAGTTCACTGGCTCGACATACGTCGAGGAGGCCGTGCTAGCCATCGTACCCGTCAGCTGGGGCTGACTCGTCGGCGGCGGGGTCGAAGACGACTGCCGGGGCGTGGGTCGTCGGCTCGCAGGCGCGTACACTGGCTGGGAGGGGGCTGGGGGCGGGCTCGGGTAGGCGCCCTGAGGCGGGAGATTGACTACGAGGACGGTGCCGCCGCCGACCGCGGGCTTGAACTGCACGAGCTCAGGATACCGGGAGAAGTCGGCGCTCGTGCTCGACGCGGGGGTTCGGGCTGGAGTCGGGGCCGGCACCATGACCTGCTGCGCCGGTGGCTGCTGCTGATGGCGCTGTCGGGTCGGGGATCCCGGAGGACGACCCGCGAGCATGCGCACGCGCTCGGTACTCCCGTAAACGTCGACGAACGCCCATAGCTGGAGGCTCTGGTCGACGTGCATGACGACGTTCGGTGGGCCGCCGTTCTTGCTCATCTGTACCTCGCCGAAGTGCGTGACCGTGAAGGCGATCTCGTCGCCAGACTGGGGACTCAAGGCCACGTCCTTGGATACCACCCAGTACTCGGGCCGGTCGAGCAGGAGGTCGCTGTCATCCGGCAGATCCTCCGCTGTTAGTCGCACGGGGTCGCAGGAGGTAAGACCGAGGGCGAGGGCGCCCACGTACATCGGCTCCGTGGCCAGGATTTGGACGACGAGACGCTCGCCGAGTACGAGGGGACGATTCGTGAACGCGTACCCGTGGCTGAACTCCGTATCCTTGCGGGTCGCTACGCACTGCTGATTACTGAAGCGGATGTTGCGCCCGCGAGTCCTGTAATAAATCGATGTGTCAATTAGCCTCGGTTATCCGGTGTTGGTCACAAAGAAGGATCGAGATGTATGGCCAGGTACTGTACTTACGGATGGAAGGGTAGGGGCGAGAAAAGCACGCCAGCCGGTTGAAACCTCAAGCCCGGGAGATCGACGTCGGGCTCTTGACGTATGCTGACGGTCTGCATCGAAGGGACGATAATCCTCTCGATGTCCCGGCCGGCGTTGCTCGCATCATCCATTGCCGAGTGCCTGCTTGGTTGTGCATTGTCTTCGTTGCTATGCTCGGTGCCGCGTCGGATGTTATTGAAACGCTGGCGGTTCGGATCGACGAATTCGATGGCGGTGCTGTTCCCATAGACGTCGATGATGGCCCAAAGGGGGCTGCGCGTCTCGACACCGCTGAAGAAGACACCCTTTTCTTCGCCGTTGACCCCGAAGTGAACGTCGCCTGCGGAGGTGACGTAATAGAAGAGGACGGTGTCGCGCTCGGCGAATCGCTCGGCCAGGGCCTTGGCCCAGTAGCCGGGCTTGTTCGTTAGGTCGGGGCAGGCGTAGCGTGGCAGTCCGTTGCGCACGTTGATCGGATCGTTGCTCGTGAATCCAAAGCGTATGACGCCGCTCCAATTGTCCGAGATTTCCAAGAATTTGACGCATACCTGGACAGAGGAAGGGAAGCAATTACATTTGAGCACGTGTTCTCGTGTTAACATCGAGGTAAGATTTGAGTATTATTTAACCGACGTACGTCGATCGCAGATTCTTCTAGGGAAAGGTAAACGAACTTCGACTTGGCGCGTCCGTAATCACGCTAACGAGTCTTTGTTCACCCTATTGTACGCGATTTTTTTCAATGGCACTAAATACTTGGCTAAACACCGACATCATCTGCCAGGAAAGTGCCGGCTCTTCCTGTAAGCTCGCGAAGATTATTATCTCGAAAGGCTCGTTCGTATTCGCGACTCTCACCCGGTGCTAATTCCAAGACAGCAGAGCCGAATGCTAATTTCAATACCGAAAATGGAGGTTGCGGAGCCATCCTGTGGTTTGGCCGCTCGGGAAGCGGAGCGGAAGGTCAGCTGAGAGATGGGAGGATGGCTGATGGTTCGACTGGCTCTCGGGGCGATGGGAGGGGAGAGGGACGATTACACCCAGTGGTAAGGACAGGACTGTAATGAGAATTCCGTCGCCCACGCGGTGCTCGCGAGTTTAACCTAGAATTGGAGAAAGAGGTGTACTTTCACGCGCATAATTGACGAGCCCATTCGAGCTAGAAGAATCTTTAATAGAGGCGTCATTGTAGCTCTCGCGTACGACTCTAATAGACCCGTGGAATTCAGGCTCGTTTAAAAAAGATTCCAACCTCTCCGAATACAACCACAGGCTAATTAATATTCCGCTCGGTCCGTATTCTCGAATCGAGTTATTCCCATGCTTCGATTTCTATTATCCTAAAGTTTTCGTTGATGAGTCGCGATGTGGGAGGAGGGAGGGAGGGAGGGGGGCCGGGAAGACCCCAAGAATTAGGCAACGTCGCTTATTATTCGAGCTCAGTCGACTAGGCATTGTCGCCTACCGAAAAAGGCGAGGGCGACTCACCAATTTTTCACTTGTAGCACCTCCGAAGAACGAGCACGAAGCCGATGATTTCACAGGAGGTTCGCCGTCGTGGCTCGCTTCCCAGGAAAAGCCATTTCGAACGAGCGTTTTGAATTGTTCACGCTCTTTTGAGCGGAATGCAATTTTCATCGCGGCTTCGAGAGATTGCTTAATCTCTATTGACGCATCGGTTTCGCGCAACGATTTGGAAAAGAAGATTTTTCTCGGGACGCTTGATCGATTTTTAAAATCTATCCGAGTCGCGACACGCTTTTTAGACAATGTGACTTTAAGAGATCGCGATCCTTAATCTTAACAACGACGTACTTATTACGTAAGTAATAAGAGTAAGTAAGAGAGTTTAGTCTAACCTTTTCGCCGACTCGGACTGGCCGGGCGCTAAATGTCACACCCCGGCAGAAACTCTCGTGCCTCCTCGCTATGGTGTTGCCATTGCAGAGCCTTATGTTGTCCCCGTGTACCTGGTGGAAGGTTAGGGGTGGTAGGTTATTCGTCCCGGTGTTGGACGATCGGGGTGCTGCAACAAAAAGATGATGTTCCAAGATCAATCAAATGCCCATCGTGGGAAACCGTCGTTGGTATTTATAAAGATTTTCGCTGCCCGTGTGTTCCGAGCGTAAATTACACGCTTCCACGGTCGAAAATATCAGTGAAGCGAATCCATCATGACCTTGCTGCAGTTCTTGCGTGGCTCGGTCTAATTTTAATTATAATGACTATACAATATTTCTAGTCGGGTTTTTCCATCAGGTGAAAGAGCGATCGACTAACAGAGAGATAGAGATAGAGAGAGAGAGAGAGAGAGAGAGAGAGAGAGAGAGAGAGAGAGAGACAGACAGAGAGCAAGCGCGAGAAAATCGTCTGTTATTGTAGTAATTTGAAAATCGCCAGAGTATCGTTAATTCCTATAGCTCGGCTATCGCGTGCGGCCTGGAAGATACTCAAGAGCAGAATAAAGTTCTGAAAGGTTCTTCTTTTCCTTCTTCTCGTACTTCTCTTCCTCTACCTCCTACCGACTGGCAGTATTCATTCTATCGCAAATCTCTTGAAAGGCGATCGCTCAAAACATTCCGCGGTCCATTCAAGCGATCCGGCACCAAAAGCATATGTTCGCACGAATCCCGCAATCTGAGTTTTCGCACTATTGTAAGCCATTCCATGGGACGAGATATGAATACTCTGTGGTGTGAGACGCCGATAAACAAAAGCATGTGCACTATCAAAATTATTCGCGCGCTACATTTACCAAACGTTTTGTATTTGTATATAACTTTTTTGCACTCCCTTGTATGCGTATACGTCTGTGTATACTTATTTGCTCTATTCTCGATGCTACGACTTTGTCGCATAAATCACTTTATACTGTTAAGAGGAAAAGGCCGTTCATGTTTTAATAAGTTCAAATATTAATTCTTTGTTCTAAGCAAACTTTTTTCAGCTCTAATCAATATGCAAATGCGAAAAAATACCCGTCTTTTCTGCTTTAGTATTTGTCTTTTTATCTTGAATGTAAAGGACCGGAAGCGAGTTCATACAGGAAGTTTGGATTGCATACGTACAAAGGCGGAAACCACAAAGTTGTAATCGGAGTGATTTCAGGGAAGTCGATCGTCTTTCCGTCGTTACGCATTTTAAGCAATTACAAAATATAAAAGCTCTTTTCAAGATTGTAAAATCATCTCACAACAATGACAAAACATGCTTACATTCAGGGCAATTTTTTTGTCCACAATTGCACCAAGTTGAAAAGGTAAGCGTTGAGGTAAGTGAGTTTAGGTCTCCCGTAATGCTCCAATTGTAAAAAAACAACCAATTAGCTGAGTAAAATGTTATTAAACAGCGAGACTGGTTTTCTGGTTCATTCTTACTTCCAACTCTTATTCTCCCTCCTTCACCCCTCGCGAGCAAGAACCTACCGATAATTAATCCGACTAGTTACCCTTACGACGAGACTCGTTCCATCATCCTTATTACTGCGCGTAGGCGTTCCCCATTACGACATGCATTACATTACTATTTTACAGACAAAAAGGTGCGCGGCATTAAGAAATTTCGCATAACACGAAAAAGATACTCTTGCTTCACCCTCGAGCGCATAAGTGCAAAAAATCCTCTTCAACTAGCGTCGTTAGCCCCTGCGCTGTTGCACTGTAACGCTATTTCAATTATCTCAACGAATAAGCACCCGCACCTCCCTTCTTCCTTTCCCGGGCCCGCGAAATTGTAGGTCGAGCGCTTTCTTTTCCTTGAGTAATCCCATCGCCAAAGTGACTCTGGTCCCTCCCCTAACGATGTTAGCGTAGCGTTCGAACGTAGAGGAAAAATATCAGGTGCCTTACGCGATACTGGCAATGATAATGCCGAAGGCGAGGACTCGGGCACCGATGGTGCGAGTATTCAATACACCCACACTCGCGCACGCGCGCGTACACACGTAGAAGTAAGCGCGCAATAACGGCGTGGGAACATTCGTGACGCTTACAACCGCTTTTCGTGCTGTAGTAAAAGCGTGACTTCCCCGGTTCTTATTGCCTCCTCCCGAGTTCGGCAACTCGCGCAAGTCGCTATTTTCGTCCGGCTGATATCGTGTAACAGCACATCTTTATATCGAGGCGTGGTCTCCGTTGTTTACGTCCTGGCGGGCTGCGGCGCCGTGCCAAGTGTCTTGGGATCCCGAGAATAGCCCCAGGCACACGTGTCATCGCACGTGTAACGTGCCCGACCCGCGCCTCGCTCCGATTTATTTACACTGCGGCAGTCGATTGATTGCAGCGGCGCTCGCGTATCACGGAGCCGCTAGGCAGATTCCCTTTTTTCCCCTTTATTCCTCGTGCGCCTTCCTTTGACACCTGTCTCCCCCCCTCTCTCTTTCCCGATCCTACCCTCCTCTGCACGGATACCGTAGCGGTGGTGTCTGTGGGAGAGGGTGGCGAGGGGAGGTCTTAAGAACGAGAAGAGTACAGAGGCGACGCTGACTCTGGTGATCGGGATATTCTCACGAAGGGAGAACAGCGGGCTTCCGGTACTGGTGGAAAGACACCGCATCGTCGTTTCGCACGAGGGAGCATTCGGGAGTCACTCGTCCTTCTTCTCCTGTTTCTTGCGTGTCGATGCCTTCGTAACTCAAAAATAATAAAGTCATTCGGGCAGTCATGGAGTCGTCGGACCTCGTGTTTAAGTCCGATGAGACCTCTACCATTAATATCCGCGTAAAATCACTCTACTCCTCGTTCAGAGTTCGTTTCGAACGGAGATTGGAGGTACGCGGACAGATGCGCACGTGTGCCACCCCCCGTCCAACCCGCCCGCATTGATATTTTTTTTAACTCCAAAAACGTTACCGTTACATCCTTAGCGACTGTTTTAAGTTTGTAATCTTCTTGGTCCCCCACCCTCGGTCCGTTGTTACGAGGCCCATTCTTTTCCATATAGCACGGCTTCTCACGGCCCATAACGCGGCTTAGTTTCACCGTTATCGCATTCGATGTTATCAGCCGCGGTTCGTCTTGCATCTAACTCTAATTAGCCCACCGAATTTACGGCTCACGCATTCGCGGCTTACGAGAGAGGAGGCGATACCTGATAAGGAGGACGAGTCTCTTTGTTCATTAGAAGTATTTGATCAGTGGATCGATTTGTCTCGAGCAAATCTCACAGAGCTCGGGATCCACCTTTCCATCCTCCTCTCCGAGCCGTTAAAGAGAATCATCGCTGATCGGTGTGCTGGGAGGGAAGTGAGTGGCTGCCGAACGAAATTACGGCGAATCTAAGCCCGTGAGAAACCCGTGGCACAGATTTCTTGCGGGCGGGCGGACTTCTCTCTTTCTCCCCGCTCTGCAGCTGAACGGCGTCGTCAGCCCGAGGCAGGGAAAACGGGCCCCGTGGAAAGGAATCGGAAAACGCGTGATTAATACCTGGACAAGGCTTCGTGAGCGTTCCAGAACGGAATAATAAATAACGGGGCCGATGTATTCATCGACTTCTTCTCTCCGTCGGGCACGCAACCCTCTCCCTTCGCGTCGCCACCCACGACCCACGAACAAACAGACGCTGCTCGCTTTCGGTGTTCGACACATGTCCACTCACCCCGCTTGTGACTGTCGCTTCAACTACGGTACGTAAAACATTACGGGTCAGGCTAGGTCGAAAGTAGGAGGTAGGAAGGGTCCAGTATTGGAAGCAGCAGCAGCGACCAAGTCAATCTAGGCGGCGCCTTGTAATATTTTCCGTTGGAAAAAGAGCAGCGTTCCCACGGGTGCGCGTCTACGAGTATAACGCAGGACAGGAGCCTCGCCTAGGACGTTGTCCTCGCTCAGTAGAATAGCTGCGAAAATGCTTCGCGAGGAATGTCCGCGGAAAATCACGCAGCTACTCCGTGTGGGGTAAAGCGAGGTGGCGAGGCCAAGGAAGCGTTTGTTTCGAATATAGCGATAGAGATAGAGAGAGGAACAGATATATATATATATATATATGAAGAAAGGTAGAGAGAGGTAGAGAGAGTGAGAGAAAAAAAGAGACAAAAGAGAGTTCCTATTCCGTATGCGATGAATGAAAGTGTCTTGTGCAGTGCTCGTACATGTTTGTGCACGGGTCTTTGTTCACAGGCTCACCTTTCTCGCAACCACTCCCGTCCCCCTCCTCTACATCCCTATCTAACACCTCCTCCAACCCCCGTCTCGTACCTCCCTCTTGCTTGCTCTCTCATCATCCCGATGATGTTACTTCACGACTGCGAGTTACGCAACGGTTCGCGTGGGCAGGTAAAAGCCGAGGGAGAAGAAACTTGAAGCGCATAAAGGGAAAAAGGAAAACAGACGCTACGTCCTCGTTATGCGAGCGTGCATTCATTTTTATGAATCAAGTGATGGCAAATATAAGATATGGTGCAGTTAGCCAGTGACCGACGGTTTTTCGTAAAAAGTTGCTACTTTTCAAAAAGTAATGGGAGCGAGATTTCCCAGTTTCGGTAACGAGTTAACCGTCGCTTGACGCTCATGAGTATTGTACACTCGGGAGGGTTTTGATGCAGGCGTCTTACCTTTTTGGGGAATTCATAGTGGAGCAGACGCGTTATAGGCACGTAGCCTCTTCATCGCTCTCGAGATAAAAGATCTGTATGAAAAAGGGTAAATGCGGATGAGTCACGTCTGATATAGGGAACAAGAGGCAAAGCAAAGTGACATGCGACGCAGCAACGTAAGATTGATAGGAGCGGCGCTCGACAAAGTATCTGTGTATCATGCGCTTTACGGCGCATACCTGTCAGGGCAAAGTGGAGCTCATTAATCTATAAGTCGGGGTAGATTTAGGCGACGGAGGATCGGAAAAGCTAAGCGCGAGCCATGGCTAATCGAAGGCCGATTATCATAAGTGATGTTAAGGCTCTCTCCAATTTCGCCAGATCGGGACGATTGATAAGTGCCCGTGCCGACGCCACCACTAGCGCTAAGCTCGGATACGATCGGATTACTCGGTAGGAGGAGACAGCGAACTCACCCAATGAATTACCGGAAAGTCGCAACCTGGCGACCCTCGTAGCCCGGTGTATGGTCAAGGGCCTCCTGGGCCTATGGCAATAGATCGACGACATGGCGGCGAGCGCAAGACTTGACGCGCGAGCTGCGACGTCGGCGGCAAGACTGCCGAGGCGCAGCTGCGCACGGGGCCCGACTGTAAACACAAAGGCGCGGCGCTGCCGGACCCCCCGAGCCCCCTTCGCCGACGACCACCGCCCCTCTCCACCTTTTCCTCCTCCACCACGCCCCACGGCCCGACTAGACCCTAGCTACGGCCCCGCCGTCCCTCTTTCCATCGTCGAGCAGCTGCAAAGCCACCCCACCACCGTCCAGGACTTGAGTTGCACGCACGAATGGACGCGCGCGCGCGCACAGAGCAGCCGCACTCACACCCACCCAGGCGTACGGACGCGGAAGGAGAGTAGAGCTGGATCACGTGAGCGCAGGCGCCCAGCGGACGACGCGCGAGCGCATCAGACGCATGCGCGACGGGCCCTCCGGTCCAGCCCCACTGACCCCGCTGATCCTCGTCGCGAGGACCGAGCCTCTGTGTGTGCGCGTCCATTCGAAGAACCGAGAGGAGGCCCGGGGATGCTGCCGCCAGGGGCTCAACACTGATATGCTGATACTACTGCTGTTGGGAATAGATGCGCGGGCGCGACCTTTCTCTCGGGCCCTGAGACGAGGAGTCGCCACCGCCGCCGCTCACTCGCGGTGCAACGAACCTTCGCTCTTCTTTCACGACAGCGCTTAGTAGAGTCGATAGCTCTTCCTCCCGAGCCACCAGCTGATGACGCGGCTCCTGCACCTCGAGGCGCGAGCCTTGAGTCCCGAGACGCTGCGGCGTTCCCGCTGTTTACTCCTCTGCCGTGGGGCGCGGAGCGGCCAAGCGGCCCACGAGTCCTTTACCTAAAGCTCATTGTTATTGAGCTCTCAGGTCGGTAAGGGCGCGATCGTCAGTGCCGAGCGCCTGCCGATCCCACCAGTGACGCCAGGAGCTGCAGACCCGACAGGTATAAAGGTCTCCCGAGCGCCATCGTCCGCAGCTGCCCGCAGGGGGATGAGAAGATCCCCGCGCGCACAGGGACTGGGCTACCAATTCGGAGGCGCAACGGTCGCACCACCTGGTCGCTATGCCACCGTTGCGCCGCATCTCGCTCCCATCACCAGCTCGGGCACGATGAATGCCCCTGCTCTCTAGCTCGAGCGAACGACGGACCATGGTCCGCAGGGGCAGTGGGGGTTGTTAAGGGGGAGGGGGGGAGAGCCCAACTCATTATTCCTTCGTGCCGGTAGAACCCGCCACCGTTGGTGACCCGTCGGCTCGTTGGCTTTTGACGGGAGAAGGGATTCCCATACAGTGCACCACCCCGCAGCAGTTCTTTTTGTGGCCGCTAATGTTCTCACTCCCTCCTCTCCGCGCCTCGCGCCCCAAATCCTTCGCTTTTCCTGCCCCCGTTTTAATGGAACTCGAGTGAAGGCCTAAGGCGAGGCGTGTGAAAGATGAAAAGCTACGGAGCTCAGGAGTGCTCGGATAATGTAATAGAGCAGCTCGATGCTTATCGAACTCTTATCATTGGGTAACGATGGGAACTGAGAGACTAGGTATCGTGGCTCGCGCTCACCAAGGATTGGCTACTTGTCGGTGAGCATCTTGGATTCGAGTTAAGTCCGTGCATTGGGCCGCTGATCCCTAAGCAGCAAATCGTGCATTTCCCACGGCTGTCGATGATCATCTCTAACGACGTTAGCATCCCTTAGGCGGCACAATGGAAGAGGAGACAAACCGTGTAACGAATGAGCGTTATTGTCGCGATGAGAAGGGAGGAAATGCGTCGTGTCTCGATCCTGCTCGAGGACCACGTCCTCGCGACGCAGTTGTTGTATTCAAAAAAACTGCGACAGCCTCTCGATCGCATCCTAGCTTTAAAATCCCCTGGCCGATGGCTCCTGACGAGGAGGGGGCCGGGGAAGGAGAGGCCCAAGCTCCGTTCCTTGCCGGACAGCGCGAGAATCGCGTAGATAGTCCGTAACTGATCTCCGCGGGACACACCGCGTAGTAGCGGGGGTGCGACGTTACGCAGCAACGATAGAGGCTGTATCGATCGCGCGCGCACCCGGAGACACAAGAGAGCGAGAGTCGTTGTCATGGGAAGGTGGGACTAGCGGTGGTCACGATGGTGGTGGTCATATTGTTAATCCTGTCGCTATTCCCACTCTCCCGATGCTTCTCTTCCCTCTCTTACTGTACCCTTAACTGGAGTTATTTGCCGAAAATCCACGCGTCGTTTTCAAAGATACATGCGTCGATTGCATAAAGTTTAGGCTGCTAACCAAAGGGTCGAAAATAATGGAGGGGGGGCTAATGATAAAATACAATTGCGTATGTTGGTCGAAGAGGGGATAGGGAACTTTTAGCAGTTTAATTCTTAAGCACGAGTTCACATGGTGCTCCCGAAACTAACGGAAGCAAGGGGATGGAAGTCCTTGAGGGAGCAAAAAAGGTCCTTCGAAGGCAGGAAGGAAGTCGCTTATTCGTATATCTATCTCTTTTTCACCCCTGAGAATCTAGCTCGACAAGTGCGATCTTTGTTGCCTGCGCATGCACAATCGCAATTTTTCCATTTACTCGATGAATTCATATTGGAACCAAAAATGCTGAAGAGAACTGGAAAAATATCGAGCATTAGCCGTAAAGTAGCTGCTGCGCAAGATACGCCGCAAACATTAAAGAACATTAATTTTGTGTTTAATTTCGCGGTGTGTATGATTGATATATACCGCTTGCGCTTTTTATAACCTGAAAACCGCAGCATTTATTCACGTTTGGGAATGAGAATGCCTAATGTCGCATAATAATCTCTCGAAGCATCGAGAAAGGACGATTAACGGAGTTTGGTCCATCCCTTTCGTCGGCGAGTCGCCGGACAAAAGCAGGATCGAGGAGAAACCCTTTTTCTGCTCCGTTACTGATTACTCGGTGCTTCGGCGCAAGTGTCGATTCATCATTGCACCGGATATTATTTTCAGCTGATCAGGGTAAGCGTTCTTATTTGTACGATTACGAGAGCAGCTCCTGACACAAAGAGATGATTAACGCCGAGCGACAAAGAATGACTCGCGAGTTCGAGAGAACGATGGGATCAAGACATTAAGTTCTACGGGGTCGTTTGGTCGGGGAGGAGGAGGCCGCGGAAAGGAGGGCCTAGATGGTTGTGGAGCGAGGCGGGACGGGAGAGGCTTGGAGGAAAGTAGGGCCTTCGCAGCTGCAGCCGTGTGTGCACGTGTGAGCGGGGCTCGAACTTTTCCAGTTTGCGCGAGGTCAACGGTTCCTTCAGCGGTTCTCAATCCGGCCCTTCTATTATTGCCTACCGGGTGCATGTGCAAACAGCGACGACCGACACGATCGCGTCCGAAGGTGTCGCGAGCCTTGCCCTCGTTTTTCCGGCGGATCTCTGCACTCGCTGACCCCGGGGTATCACCTCGTGATGGCCTGGCCGTGGAGAGGCCGGCTCCACACACACATCATTATTTTCCTCGACAGTTCATTTGCCGGCGACGTGGGTGCAACATTTGTTCCATTAGCTGCCGGGGCTCCCCGTGGACGTCGTCGCCGAGGGCGTAATGCAAAGTCCCTCGTGCTCCTGCGCAGCTGCGATATACTGGCCAAGGGATCGTTGAGAACCCGGGAGTAGCTCTCGGGGGACAAATGCCTTTATATGCGTACTTTTTCTCTTTCTTTCTTTTTTCAAGTTGGTTAATCGTTCGAGGCAGCACTTGGGCTTAAAGACTGATTTTAAAGTACTGGGTTTGATTATTTTTCTATTAAACTAGGCTAAAAATATATTGACACATTCGCTGTCACCCATTTTGAGAAAATCGGAATTAGAGAGCGCCCGAAGGGTTTCCTATTATTTTTACACGTTTTCTTTGAGGTGTTTGCGAATGGACAACAGCTGACCCTTCACAATTATAGAAAAATTATAATGCATTTAACGAGGTTTACACTTAAAACAAATTAAATAAATAAATATAATTAAATAATATTGACAATTAAAAAATATTTTTAATTAAATTAATTATCATAATATATTTTGTCAAAATGAACTGAATTATACACTGTGGGATGTACGAAGATTAAACAATAATTGTCGATTGTACTACTAACGAAATACTCATAAATAGATTCAAATTTTTGTTGGCAATATTAGCTAAATGATGACAATGAAACTTACACAAGATATACTTAAACGAGATTACCCATTTATAAAATATAAAATGATCTTTATGTCTGATTCACGAAAAATATAACATTCAATTACGTTATTAATTAATTAAGCAATAAAGTCTTTTCATAATTAGTTAAAAAAGTTATTACCATCTTTTTTTAATGATTTACTCGCTATTTTCTGAATTGCGTTAACTTTGTAACAAAAAAGTTAGCATTGAACAATATTATGAACCACTTCCATGCATTCAAGATCTGTATTACACCCAGAATCGTAACAGGAAACATTATATATTTAATGTAATTAATATTTTTTAATATCTTTTAAAAACTCTATATGCACATTTTAGGCAAATAATACGTCATAAAATGTATAATTTGTTCAAAAATGTAAGAAACCCATTTAAGGTAAGTAGATATAAAATATATGTAATTGCTTATGATTATGGATAATTATAGATATATGCGAATAGAATGAAATTCATGACAGTAACGCAAAATCAGAAACAATAAAGACATATACATTTTAACAATTTGAATTATATAAAGTGAAAGAGGTATACTAAACTCAAGTGAAAAAGTGTTATATCTAATAAAAGCGATTAGATAATTCAAATTAAAAAATGAATTTTTCTTTCTAAATAAATACTTTGCAAATAAAAAAAAGATTTTTATTTATATTTAAAATTTATACATTAAAATAATTTAATTTAGCATACTCTTGAACTAATACTTTTTTAGTTAAACTTGATATTTATAAGTTTATAATGAGACTTTTCAATAATTATCAGTACAGCAAAAGGATATAAAATTGGTTAAGCAAAAGGAGAAACTTAAATTTTTTAATATGTCAAAGTAACAACAATCAATTTGTTAACAAAGTGAAGTAGTACATGTAAATATACTGATGATGTAATTACATCTGATTAACACATTTTTAAAATTAATTATTTAAAATTTGGATAGGAAATGATTTCATAAAATGTATGAATAGTTTAAATGGAATCTTCGATGAATTAAAATAACAAGAAAATTTGTTATTATGGCTTATCCAAAGAGAGACAATATTTTTAATATAATTATTGTACAACGCTTCATAAGTAATTATATTACACATTATAATACTTTTAAAATCTCTGCGAAAAATGTTTGGTAGCATTTTGTTGGAAACTTTTTTATTTAATATGCACGCGAATGGGAATGTGTTTAATAACCTGTGAACGTTAAAATTTAAGTTTAAGATTCTATTTGAGAACAAATGGTATTTTCAGAATTTTAACATATGATATAAATGAAATTTGTTTGGAGAAGATCAAATGAAAGCAACGAATGCTTTTCAATTCAAAAAAATATATCAAAATAAAATTATAAAAAGTCTATTATAATAATTTTTTAATTGGACTTATTCATTATGGAAGGGGAACGATAAAAATGAGAAAATAACGCAACAGGACATTCATTTGGTTGATATGAAGAAGGTTCAATAGATTGTATCATGTGAATAAAAGCAGAACATAGGTAAACTATAGTAAATACATAATATTATACGAATGTTTAAAAAATAATCATTATTATTATAGTCATTGGTCACAGATATAAATATTAATATTGCTTAAGTAATCACAATTTTTGGACTAATAAGGGATGTTCTAGAAACGATTCTTGATTCTAGTCGATGGAACAAAAAATGAAAAATTCTGAAATTCGACGACAAAATTTAATAACGCATTCATTATGACTAGTTACAATTTTCTTAAGTTTTTGAAGAGCTCTGGCTCTGATTCTCTATGTGAGTTAACAGAATGTCTTATTCTTTTTGATGACTTACTTTCACAGCAGCGTAACGAATATCGTTGGGCCTCATAAAATCGAGGAGAATTAGTGTGACGGTGTCGGTTGGGCGGGAAGTAGGAGTTTGTTGGTCGCGGGTGAGGAACGGCGGGGCGAAGGAGAGCGTCCGATTTCCTCGAGCGTTTTTTCGCTTCCGCCAGAAAGGAAGTCAGCCGGCGGAAACGGGAAGAGAAAAAGAGGGGAGCGGCTGCTACGACGATAGCGACAACGGCGAAGAAAGAAGCGAAGAAACAGAAAGACCAAAAGATGATCCAGGATCGAATTGCGTCCTGTCGAAAACGATCGCATTCAAAATTAAAACAAGACAATGATAAAAAGCGAGAGAGAGAGAGAGAGAGAATGAGGGAGGGGGGCTTGACGAAGGGAGAAAAGAGACAATTGGACGTACCTAGACCCATTTTCCTCTTCAGCTTCTTGAGCACCTTCATTTTGCTCTTAAGGGGAGCTAGAATGTTGCTGTCGTTAGCGACATTGTGATGATGATGATGGGGTAACCCGACGACTTCGTGGGGGTGATGGCTTGGCTGCCGGCTCTGTATGTACTGCGGCTGCTGCTGCTGCTGTGGATGATGATGATGGTGGTGGTGGTGGTGGTGCTGGTGCGTGGGGTTCGGGACAAGAGTAGCCGCGTGAGTGCAACAATGGCAGGGCTGGTGCACGAGCTTACTCGGGCCCGGTTGATGGCGTATAACGCACTCAGTCGAGGACACTCCCATGGCTGCGACTGTACTGCTCTTCGAGGTGCCCTTCTTGCGACCCAGGCTGCGAAATCGCGCCGCCAGGCACATGCGACGACGATCTCCTCCTCTTTGAAGCTTCCTTTTTCCCTAGCTCCAATTCGCTCTCTATCCTACTCGACTTTCCCTATCTACGTCTACTTCTTCCTATCTGCTTCGATTTTCGTGTGCTTATGCATATATTTATAAAATATACGTGTGGGTGTTTAGGCGTGAGTGTGCGCGCAAGCGCGTGTATATATAAATATATACGCACACACAAATGGAGCGTAAACGTATGGTATAAATCCTCCTTAATCCGGGCTGGGCTCTAGGTACGCGACAGTCGAGGCGTATCGCGATTCATGACACGGCACCCAACAACGAACGGACCAACCTGGCCAACGAACGCACTATGCGAAGTCAGAGCTCCGCGCCGCGAAAACGTCCAGGTTCGACTGAGGCAACCGCGGCCAGGCCGTCGGTTCTGTATGACTGTAGGGGCTCGGGCGCGCGCGCCATCCACCAATCCCGGGCCTTCGAGATGCGGGGGCAATCTTGGCTGGCCGCCGACGCCGTTAGTCAGCCATTGGCTTCTCACTCGCTCTCGCTCTCCCTCGCACTCTCTCTCGTGCCGTGGTTGCCACCGTCGGGGCAGCTACTGTCGCGCTCCCCCCTGCCGCCGCGGGCCCACGTGCCGCGCGAGCCAGCTGACGAATCGGTGAGCTCGAGCGGTGGGGGTACGCGAGGCGCGCGTGCTCGTCGGGCACATCAAAGCCTCCCTCCCTCCCTGCCGACCTTCCGCCCTCCGCGGTACGTACGAGCACCGCTGCTTCCCCTCCCCGTTGCTGCAGAGCAACGGGGGAGGGCGGCCGAGCGCAGGGGCACCTGGCGAACAGCTGCCCTTGTACCTGGACGGGCTGCTGCCGCTGCTCGATCTGCACCGGGCCTACCCTCTCTCGCGCGTCGATGTATATGAATATTGAGTGCCGCGTAAGCAGGGAGCGGAGAGGAAGAGTGGAGACATTACCCTCGCTCCCTCGTATCCCGTGGGGTGCCTGCCACGGGAATTCTATACGAGCGACACCAGAGTCTAGGCATACGTCGGGATTTCTGGGGTCGAAGGTCGACGATTCAATTTCGCCTTGAGTGCCTGAAGACTGTCGAGTCCTGCCCGTGACTTTTAATTATAGCCGCGGCTTCCGTGCAGTCACTCGTTATTACTTCCTTTCAGTACACATTTTTAACATTCATCTTCGCCTTCTACTATACTCCTGCGCCTCTGAATGCTGCGTCAGAAACTTCCTACTTGAGCTTTGTACAGATCGATGCATGTGTATTTGCTAACTAGATATGAAATTTCTGTATCTTCTGACATTTTCTGCTATACGGATTCTTGAACCCCACTATGTCAAAATCCTTGAATCGTCGGGCATGACGCTCGATAGAGAAAGAACTCGAGATTTTTATTGAGATAATACGCTATTATTTATTTTTTATTATTACTGGAAATTATATTGTACTGTTACGGTTAATGTAAACAAAATTTGATTAAAAAAATTTCAAAGAATAGTTATTCAGTTATGCTCATTACGATACAAAGAGATTCAAAACGAAAAAAAAGCTTATATATCCTCAAAAGCTACATCTAGGGATCGAAAAATTAGAAATTCTCAAGTTGCAAAAATTATTAAAATTATAAATGGTTACTTTAGTAATATTTTTTCGTTTTTGTTACTGTATTTTTAAATAGTGGTTTTATCTGATCATCATAATTCTATTCCTTTTTTTTTAACTTTGTAATTATATATACCTTTATCCAGTACAGATAATTTGTAATATTAATGACAATCCTGTGGGATATTCTAATAATTATATTATATCTAATAATAATGAATTACGTATTGTTATTACCGATTGTAGGTCTGAATTGTATGTAATAGATGGTAAGACCAGCGCCGAAAACTGAATCAAAATAATAAGTGAGTTGTATAATCACTGAATTTCATTAAATGCCTTAAAATGAAATACTTTTCGAGAAGTATAAATGTGCAAAATTTTTCATATGCCAAATTATTGCATATTAAAACATACAAAAATTAAAAAATATTCTGAATTAAGTTTGTTAACACAATAAATGCATTTCCGTACATATCCAGTTATTTTATTCATGAATATGACAGACCTTTGAACCATGAAAAACTTGATCTTTTAAGAGCAACGATATATATATATAAATACACGCTCATGCAAGCACCTACACACAAAAGAATCAATTGTTTTTAATAATACTTGAGTTAAAGCTAACTATCTAACTAATACTAAAATACCGAATGCTGTCTCAATGTAGATGAGGTGAACGCAAAAGTAACGTTACCTTTCAAAAAAAAAAAATTGTCACATCGAAATTCGAGCTTGAAAAACTGGTAATCCATCTTTATTCAGGATTCCTAGTTACCATAATATAGCAAGGATCAAACTCCGTTTGATTTAAACCAGAGCGACTTTCCACTCCGTCGAGTCGGTTCGGATCCGGTCCGTAAAGTTCGTAAAGTCAGTCACGCTGCCGGACGTCATCCGGTCGGAGCAATTTCGTTTTTCCATGGGATTGCAACTCCTCGAGACATCCCATGACAGACATCTCCGAGGATTTTGCCTCCTCAACAGCTTTTTTCCCTCTTTTATCCTTAATTGGATTCTTCGATAATTCGTGACGATGAACGGCTATTAATTTCGTTTACATCACGAACAAAATTCCCAATTTTTAGCTATTAGCTTTTTAGCATCAAAGTTAGTCTGAGTAAGGAAATCGGGAAAGAATTTATACTAGTATTTTAAAAAATACGGAGCCACCAAAAAATTACCACAGTAGCTACTTCGTTTCAGTACTTGTAAGTATTATCCATGAATATACTGGAGTTTGCAATTTTCGTTCTTTGCGCAAACCTAAACATGTCAATATCTTGATATTTTTACTAACATCTTATCAGGAGAATCGACATGTACGATAAGGGGCGTGCAGAATCCAATAGTGGAATGCTTGTCGTGGATGTGGTTGAATGTGCAGTAAAAAATAATAGAGGCGCCGTCATACTGAAGTAATTAAACTTCTTATATCTGGTAAATACAGCATCAAACTCGTACCTTTAATAGCGTATAATTTATAGTACCAACAAGATCTACACACAACCATTTGATTTCTCACTCCCTTTTTCTCTCAAGCAACTTTTTTGAAGAAGCCGACTGATAAGATAATTGACCACGTTACTATGTAAAGATACGGTAATTATCTTAATTGAAAAATAATGCAGTATAGAAATACAGTGTGGTATCAATTAAGATCATGCACAATGAGTACAATTGTATCTCAGTTTTTTATATATGTGTGTGTGTATACGCGCACACGCTCGTGCGCCAATTTATGCAACTTTAATAATAATGAGCATTATGTTTGAAGTAATTTAAAATTAGTCTACAACTATAATATTCTAACCCAGGCTCGTATCTAAAGTTAGAAAGTATATCTTGAAATAGCGTAACTGCAGTTATTATAGCCTACCCTCGTTTAAACATTATTCGTAACATTTATAATCTATTTAGATGATTTGTAAATGAAAGCAAAGTACTTTTCCTGAATATTTTTTTTTGTAATTCTCCCTGTCATAATATGAAGTATTAACACAAATATGCCTTTAAAAAAATGATTCTTATTACATTTTTATGATTTACAATTATACTTTTTTAATATTATCATCTATATCGCATAATGAATTAAGATCTAATGGTCGACCATTTATAAATATTGCGCATTATATTTATTTATCGATTATACGTCCTATTTCAATTATATTTTATCATCAATCAAAATTTATATGGTATTTCAAATAAAATTCCAAAGAAGTAAATAAGCAATTTTACGCAAAAAGCTTGTAAATTTCAAACGCTCATTAAGAGATTTATCGGCGCCTATATGACTTTATACACCTATCCAGTAATCCGAAGTATTACGATAAAGTCTAGTATTAGAAAGTCAATGTCGCTAGAGTTGTGAACAAAACGCCTACGCGGCAGTGTATAATGTGAAAAGTGTTAAAGAATTCGTCGACAAGTGGGTCCAGGCGCCAAAAGGATTGCAGGCGCCACTTGTCGCGGCTCGACCCTCGCCACCCCGTCGCCCGTCCGGGACAAAACAAGAAAGAGAGACTCCTGTGATTCCACCCTAATCACCGAGGGTTGAGATAGGTGAAGAGTAGGGTGGCAGATGGGGTGCTGGCACCCGGGTAGGTAGCAGGTGCAATTATCGCCTATCAACTCGCACGGAAGGACACTTGACATCCTGTTCGAATGCCATTTTGATAGTAAAGATTGTTAACAACATGCAGCATTATGAAACGTGGACTTTAATGATTTATTTGCAATCATTCAGAAAGGTCGCTTTTCAAAATCGTTGTCTTTTCGCCATTTTTATATCGTTTTATTCGTGTGAAATATTTTGTAGCTTTTATTTTCGATGGTTTCGTATTCTATTCTATTTCCAATCTCTCTTCATAATAAAATTTGAAAAGCTTTTGCAAAGAAATATTTGTAGTAATTTTGATATTGTCAGAAATTGCATCGAAAATTTTCTAAGAACGACAGAAAAATTTTAATTAGAAAATTAGCTAGAAAAATTTAGTTTGTCAATTAAGTCATCGGAAGTTCTTAAAATCCTTCCTACAAGTACATGGATGCTATTTATTAAAAGTGAGAGTTAATCCTTGGTAAATGGGTGAATCAGTTTTCAAAAGGAAGCTGCCTAATAAATATAGACATTAATATATACTTAGACACAGTAAAAATAAATGACCTTCTGTCACATTTCATTTACATATCCATATCGTCTACCTACGCCGACTTGAAATGCAGGAGGAAAACCTGTTGAATAAGCAAGGTTTTGAAGGGCCTAAGACTGTCTTCCGTTGCAAGACCGGAAGAAGCGAGGAGAATTGGACCTCCTTCTCCGTATTTTCCTAAAGCACAAGACAGGAAGTAGAGCGCATGTAAAGTGAGACGAGGAAAATGACTTTCCGAGGGTCTTTTGAGAGTACGCCCTTCGGCTTCAACAAAGGCTCGCCTGACGGAAGCGGAGATACCTGAGGGAAACCTTACAGGGAAAGGAGGGAAGACATTAAATTCTTTTAGGAGCACACAGAAACAGTCATTTTTGTAAGTATGGTTAAACAAAGTTTCAGATTTTTAGTATAAATCATAAATTAAATATTATATATATGCAATATACATAAACGTAATTATAAATTATTATATAAAGAATTAGGCACTTATTAAAAATAAATTGTTTCGAGAAGGTGCTTAAAATAAAAGTAGTTATTCTTCAAAATCCCATTACGTGATTATGAGTTTCAAACTTATAGCGATCAAATGACTATTGAATGAAAGATTTATGGAAATCTTATTCATCTGTTTTATAATTCCATTAAAAGTAGAAAATACATTTAGCTTATATACGTATAGATAGAAAAGTTTTTAATTCATAAAATCAAACTTTCTGGCAATTTGAATTAACACATTATTTTTTTTTTATAGAATATAATAATATTTATATAATAATATTTTTTTTATAGAATATAATAATATAGAATATAATAATATTTGTACTCTAAAATACAATGATCAAAATTTTTTTAATAATACCCTTAAACCAGTTGAATAATTAATTGCCATGAGGATTTCACAAAATTAGCTGGGCGCACACGAATAATACGAACTTTCGAGCACTCGAGCAACAAACCCTTTATGCCTCCGACCATTGATAAAAAGGGTAATAGGGGGAGATGAAACAACCGCAGCTCAAACATGTGTACCGATATTTACCTACTTGCGAGTCGTCGGTGTGCGCAAGGGCACTCGTAATTGTCGATAACACGCGACTCCTAGGAGGCTTTGCAAGGCTTACTCTGCGTGGGTGGACTGTCCAGAAGTATCCGCTTCATGGAGCGCAGCTGCATTTAGAAGTAAGTCTATTTATAAGGGACAAGGGATCGCCTTCATCCGCGCTGGCCGGTCATCATCCGGGATTTTTATTTGAGCGAACGAATTCCGTTATTCCGCCTCCTCGGGGAAGACGCGCTCGAATCAGATTCTGATGCGTTAATTTTTTCCAAAAGCCCAGCGAAATCACTCGTTTTTGTCCTCTATTAGCGTGGAGATCCTTGCCAAAGAAGTTTCTCCACAAATTTTTCTGCCACTTGCATTCTTGAGTAAATATTGCCTGGTATCAATACATAAAACTTATTAAGTCATTGTAAAGTACTGGCGGATTGTACAGTAATAGCAGTGTTTCGATAATTGATTCACGCCGATGCGAGTAATTCTATTTCACTATGGGCCTCGAAGGCCAGCCAATGGTTAAGTGAGATTCTTTATGATTATATTTAGGCCGATATCGAAAACACTTGCACATGAAATGTTTTTGAGCCCATTCTTGAAGATAAGTTCTCTTACCATCGCTATCCAAGAAGTGATCTAATAAAAACAGCGAGTAGACGTCGAATCAACATTATTATATCCTTGGACGCAGCTATCAAGGTAGCTAATGACACTTTTGTCCGCTCCGACGATGTGCACATTGATTCTAATCGCAGAGCTAACTTCCTGGGAGATCCGGAAGTTTGTAGTGAGAGCCCCGCAAAATGACAATCGGGAACACGTATAATTCATGTGCAGGACCGCACCAAACCTACGGATTCCCTTGCTGATCTCGGTGAAATCACCTTTTCGAAGTTGGAGGACTCTCCTTCAGGAGCATAAGAGTTTATTTTTGAAGAGCTTCGCTGCTGCATGATTTTCAGATTGTCTCTGAGACGATTTGAATGGGATCGTAAAAAAGAAATTCAGTTAATCGTTATTAATTTTTAATTTAACTGCTCTCGGTGACGGACTAATGCGTATAAGCGATACCATAGCCAATAATTAACTTAAGAAGGGATCAATTGTTTGTAAAATTTTTCACGTTTTCAATAAATTGTGTTATGAATGGAAGCCCTATTACACACACATATGTGTCAGACTTATGTGAATTGAACGCCAGTGTTTCAATATAAACATCGCAATGAGTCAACGTGTATTTTAATATCGGTATTCTAGTAATTCGGGTATATGAATGACAATGAATCTCGATTAAAACAGATGTGGCTCAAAGCGAGACGAGCCGCGCGTGACGTCACATAAGTGTACTTATGTCAATTTGAGTCAACCCACAACCAAGCGCACCGCGATCGGCTTCGCTCGTCTTTCGTTTCAAGCGAGTTTCATCCCATTCTTTTATAGTTGCGAACTGAGAAATATTTCTATCCACTCTTGATATCGAGACGATGGCACAGGGAATGGGGTTGGGTTGGAAATGAAGTAGCTGCACTTCGAGCGTTCGAGTCGAGCCTCCGAAATAATCGGCCATTGCGATTACTAGCCGCCGCGTGCATAACAAACAAACGAAGTGGGTATGCCGAGTTCTTTATTTCTCTCTACGTGGTCAATGGGCCTCAAGGACAAAAGGCAGCAACCTCATCATCCGGCGCGTATAATCAGTCGAGACACTCTTGGAGTCCCGCGTCATGTGCGCAGTCGAGGAGAAAAATCGCCCTGTGTCTGCCTTCTGGCGCTCGCGACCGCAAGGGCCGTCAATGGCCCGCCTAACCTACGAAGTGGTGCAAGCACGCCAGACGGGGGCACAACCGGAGGAAGCGGAGACACGCCCGGCTTGTTGTACCTCGTTAGTTCGCGGGTGCGCGTCCCGGATGCGTGGGTGCCTGGACTCGAACTTTCCTGCCTCTTTCTCGGCAACCCTAGCGGTAAGAGTTCACTTAGATTTGAGATGACCGCTCGTGTTTAATCGGACGATGACTTCGAATTTCTGAAGAATTTTCATACACAACTCTTTATATATTTATATACATTCGCAACATTAGACGCTAGTATTTCAAAATATTTTACTTCGATTGATTAGTCCCTGACTTTCCTTCAATGGATGATATAACAAAGGAATGAAAATTGAAAAGTCTCTCCATTGAAAATTCACAGTCTATTCTTCTTATAAGCAATTACCGTATCAGCATTTTATAATAACGCGTGTCAACAATAAATCGTTGAATCGTTGCATTCAAAACTCATTTATTGTATTTTCAATATCTGTCTGTCAACTTGGTCTTGTTTGATGCGCTTTTCAAGGTTTTTGTAATATATTAGAATTTTTTATTATTATATGTTTGCGCTCGACATGAATAACTAAATTAATTCAACTCAAATTTGTATGAATTTGAAATCATTTTTCACGCTTTGAAGGCACTCAATAAAAAAAAAGTATTCTTAAAGTATTATTTAACTTCTTAAGGTAAAATTAAATTTTTTTAAAATTAAATTATTTAATTCTGTGTAATGAGGTGAATATGAACGACATGTGCTTGTAATCATTTCTCAAAATTAAGATAAATTAATTAAAACACTTTAATAATTTAGACATTGGAATGAAAAAAGCTGCTTTACAAGGAACTTAAAATTCGCATGTTACTTTGGACAATGAAGGAGAGGCGGTTAAATAGCTATGATTAAAGTTGTAATTATACAGAATTGTCGTTTAAAATTATAATTTTGTGCAAAGATTGTAAGATTGTAAGTAAATTGTCTTTGATATGGATAGAATTTTTCAACTTGATTTTTTCCCCTCGAACATTAATTATAGTGTTAAAATTTAGTCCTTGATAGAGTATATCACTATTACCTTTATTGTTATCACTTTATCATTATATCCTATTCACAGAGTAGGTCACAAAATTACTGTAAAAATCCCTTCTTTTATAAAAAAAAACACGACAATTGAATGAAATTGTCATAATGATGTTAAAAAATTTCGACTTATAAATTTGCACATTACCGCATTGGATTAACATACGCAGGAAGTCGGAGCAGTACAAATGCTGTGAAGCATTTATTTTATAATATTCTGTTACAGGAATGTAACAATAGTGTTATAAAAAAAATCTTGTCATCAAAATTATAAAAAAAGTCGTGCGCTTTACAAGGTACTTTGTATGTAACCAGTAATTAAATATAGCTTCTTGTGGTGGTAAAATTAATAGCCATCGAGCCGGTTATTAAAGAATATTACGTATAAATATGCATATCGTAAAATAGCAGATGTTTTAAGTACTTTACGCTATCGTGAACTCGTTAAAGTAAAAAAAGTAGTATTACCCAGAGGTGCGGGTCGCTCGACAGAAACGTATAATCACGAATAAACATAATCGACTTAGCAGCACGAAACGTAAATCTGCGGGAGAAATCGTCATTAGAGCCCCTCGAGCCTGAGCAGTCGACCGAGTCGCTTCCATTCTTCTGCCCTCAACGGCGGGGCTTTCTTGAGTGTCAGTGTTGTACCGCGAATGGGAATCGGCGTAGATGAAGGCGATGCGAATGGGCGGGCCCAGAAATCTCTGCGTCCTCGCGCCCTTAGCCTCGGCTAATTCGCCTCGTGGCGCTTAGTTTCGATAAATCATCGGACGCTCCTGGCACTCATGCTAGGAGTTCTGCCGGCATCGGACGGGCGCAAATTTGGTAATGGCGATGGGGCTGCTGCAGGGCTATGGGCGGGCAGGGGGGGTAGTGGACGAGAGCCATCGTACATCTGTCACCGGCGCGCCGACTTCGCGTTTTTCCCTTCTCCGGAGCGACACTGCAGATGCGGCGGAAGCGCGGGGGTGCGGCAGGAAGTCGGTGAGACTGGCGCGTGCGCCCACGTCAAAAGAAGCGTCCCTCCCGCGCCTCGGCTATACGTTGACGCTCATCAACCGAGTACGAAAAAAGGCCATTTGTCGAATCCTCCTTTATGCCCGTGGTCGATGATATAAGAGCCGACGGGGAGGCTTAAGCTTCTGCTCTTCCGCGTCTCGTTACGAATTCACGTTGCGTGTCGCGGGTAGAGCGCGTCACGACTTGTACGCCTCCTATTGCTTGTTACAATTACGAATTCCCGAGCTGGTAGGTGTGGGAGGCAGGCCTGGAGGCGGTGACCAAGACACGGGCTTGCTTGTACGAGCAGAGCCACTGCCCTTAGCACTTTTAAAGTTATTTTGCGTAGTTATAACTTAAGCGCAGAGGAGCAGACGATGTGGGCGGCTGCTTCGTAAGAAACAAATCAAATGATACTCGAGCATTGTCATTGCGCCGTTATTTGAAATAACGAGACCATGACACTCGAGGATGAGCCGCAGCAGTTTCAATGTTTCCCCTTGCTTCTAAACTTTACTAATTATTTATCCATTTTCGGGAGTCACCGAAGTCGGTCGCGATGAGTGCAAATAAGTATTACGTTTAAAATAGATTATAAATAGCTTGTTTCAAATCTAAGATGCTCATTATTTCGTTTTATGATGTTTATTCAATTTATAGGCTCGAGCTTAATAACCTGCGAGGAGTAAAATACATTAGATCTTCGCACAAATTCGTGTATGTGGGTTAAGTTCGTTTGTTTCCGATTGAATTAATAATATGTTTATTTTATTTATATCAGTGATTGACCAGCCCATGATACGCGCTTTATAATATATATTAAAAGATGCACTACCATACATTACAAATTTCTAATAAAGCATTTAAGAATACTGAACACAAATACTGTATTTATTACTTTGCTTGCACTATCTTTAAGAACATTTATTAACTTTGTACAAAAATTTTAAATATTTAAGATTCATCTAATATTGGCATTATTGCCGGTGAAGGTATACATAATAGTTAATATAATGGAACAAAAAATTTTAATACCAAATAGCTGAAACAGAATTAAATTACTTTATCAATTCAAAATTATTTAAATTTTCAAGTAGTAAAAATAAATCTGTAACACCTAATAAAAAATGTCAGTATAATATTTATACCAACTTAAGTTAAAGGATTAATTGTTGTGTTCCAATTTACATCTTATTTTTTTAAAAAACTGAAAAAAATTATAAGAACAAAAAAGAACATTAGCAAGAAAATAACAAAAGCTACATTAGATTTTATTGAATAGTGAGAGTAACATTGTTCAAAGTACCATTTGTGATATTACAAATTTGATATTGTCATGTATTATAAAATTAAAATATTTGAATATAACTTTTTATAGAAGAATTTTTTTGAATTGACATTATAATTAAAATTTTCAATACATTTTCAATATATATACCATAAATTCCTTATGCGAATTCATTTTAAGGAATAAATTCACAAGTTTGTTTACAAAAAACTTTTTCAACACTATAAATTATTTTTTTAATTGAAAATTAATAAACAATACTCGTCTAATAGTAACATAAAACATGTGTTAAAAAGACGCTTTTCTTTGAAATAGAGCGATGTATATACATCAGAAAGCAATGGAAACAGCATTTCCATGCTTAAAGAAAGAACTTGTTATAATAATGATGATAATAATGAAACTGATGTACTGCAAGTGTACGATCGAGTTTAGTCGGAGGGATATCCATCCGGAACAACGGAAGCCGGGGGATTTCGCCTCGTGGTACCCCTGCAATTCGAAATCCCGTCGTAATATTCAAACGCCTCGGTCGGAAGCTTCGCTCCTTTCAAGATGTGAGGTTGAAATGTTCAAGGAAGCGGAGATATGCTCGGTGCCTCGATCCGGATGCTCGGTCTCCATTGAGAGGATTGGGACGATCCTATCGCGTGCCACACTTCGTCTCTCTCTCTCTCTCTCCTCGTTTTACACACTTTTCTTAGCGTTCCCGTAAAACGCTATTTTTCCATAATTAAAGTGCAATACCGTTCCGGGTGGTCTTTCTTCGGCCACAGACGTCCGTGTAATCGATTTGTTTACGCCCCAGGGTCTTTTTAAACAGGAATAATCTCGAAAGTTTTTGCCTAGCGATGGCATTGTTTTTTCAATAGCTGCAACTGTGCCGTGGTCAAGACTATATTTTTATACTTACGTCGAACGGGTGGATTCTTTGAGACCCTTAGTACGCACAAGCTTCTTGTGGACTTTGACGAATTGTCCTACCTGTACTCATTCTACGGAATACTTCAAAGTCTTAATTTCAGAGCTACGAGCAAATGAGATGAGGCTTTCCGAAATCCCATAGAAAATTTAAATATCGACCCGCAACAGTCATGAATTCTGAATACTTCGAACACCTCGACGAATGCCATGAATTTGTGTGAGCTCGTGGGAATTGATATGATATTTAAAGCTGCATGCGCATACCTATCGGGAATATTTAATAAAATTCAATGCTACTTTGACGAATATTAAGTATTTGGGAAAACTGAAGACAAGGGAAATAAAGGCAGATAAGATCGGAAAAACTGTAGTTCAGTCAATGGAATAAATTGATTCTCGTCCTATAACTTTTTAGAGATTAAATAATGTAATGATAACCTTCGTAATAATAATCAACTTAATAAATCTAAAAGATTTAAATGATTTTGACTTAATCGTTGGATTTTATTGAGAAATTTTTAATCGGGAAAGACAATTTTGTGAACTTTAACTTAAAAATTAATTACACATAATAATAAACAATAAATAAATAGTTGTGCTTGCAAAAATATCTATACAATTGTTTACAAATTCTTTATTAATTAAACCTAATTATTAAGAATTCAATATCTAAACAATTGTTTATGCTGTAAAAACATAAAGGTAGTCTAGCTATATTTAATTATTTAATTTAAAAAAATTAATTTTTACATCGTATTAATAATTTGAGCCTTAAACTGCAATGTACAATAACTGAAATATATTTAAATTTTCAGAAATGCATAAATAGGATGAAAACAAAAAAATTAGGTGTTTATATCATATATAGTAGCCTTGCGTTTCAGCGCTAAATTATGGGTGATCTCAAAATTTTAATTTTGCTCTATTTACAGTAAGGACATACATTAAAATATTACATATTGTGTAAGAGGGTATATTAAAATGCATACGTGTGTAATATAGTTCACTATTCTCCAAGTCACTTTTTCTCAGTTCACTATTCGGTAAATAATAATTTTTCTAATAGAATTTTAATTATTAATTAAGAACTATAGATAATGAAATATTCACCTATTTAAAGCTCTTATTTAAATTGATTTCCAAATATTATGGCAATGAAAGCAAATTGAAATTTCGTTTAATTAGATAGTGTCTAAAAAAATCAATACGTTTTGTAGTTGAAAAGCTAATGTTTATATACATATTATAAAAATTATAATAAATGACAATATAAGTTGTAGTCTATGTAAAAATGAACAAAAATCCTATTTATGTGCGTACCTAAAAACGTTAATTTTAATTTTATTACAGATACAAATACGTATATACATTTGCCTACTTCAATAATTACTCCGTTGTCCATTAAAATACAGTTTTCATTTTTAAAAAGTATTTAGCTACAAATCCGTAGTGAGACAACTTTCTTAAATTTGTTGCGATTTTTGTTCCAATGCGCAATCAATACCACAATGATCTGTTCTACATACTCCTCTCGTAAAAACTTCATCGCTTGTATTAGAAATTTTTCCAGTTTGTTTCGAACATTACTCGCACGTCAACGCTCAGCGCGTTTAAATGCGATAGACGAAAACCCCACCTTTTCCACCATCCTATTTTAGCTCATTGTTCATTTATATTATACCCCTAAGAAGCTGCTGTCCTAGTATTAGTATCTCACTACTCGCTCGTCTACGGGGTCGTATACATAATTAAACGTACCGTTCGGCACTCGCTCAAAGTAACCGAGTTACCTGGTGTACACGCTAGAATAAATTACGTATTGCTCGTTCAAAACAATTATAACTTGTCATTCGCTAGATGTTTATGACCCCGAGCTATGCGTGGGCGCAAATCGTTGCGCTGCGTTAATCCTTGAACGACGAGTGTCCGACCTGGAATACGATGGGAGAATGGCGCCTCCTATTTCTCGTTGATAAAGAATTCTTGACTGCTACAGTAAATCGTCATTGTTTCTTTGTTTGTCTTGCGTACTCGGTTGTACCATGTTTTAATGTAACTAAACTTCGATTCCTGCAGCGTTTTCATTCGATTCATCAACTCACAATTTGCTATATAAATAAAGCAATTTGTATAATCAACTCATTAACTTTTCAAGACATTTATCGCGTGCAAGGGCTTCTAAACTTGTTTTGCGTCAAATTAATTGTAACTGATTGTGCTATGTTGAGTGTTTAAAAGGTGCGTAGCGTTGTCCTTGTAAAATACCTCATATATATATATATATTTGAAATTTTAAGTAATTATAATTCTGCACTCATGTGTCTTATGATTTTCTGTTTCAAGATGTACTACCTAACCAATTAAAAAGTAGCTAAAAATTTTAAGTTCCACTGTATTTCTCGTGCTTTTATTTCACTTGTGACTTTTAAAACTAGTTGATCATTAATTAGTTTCTACATTGAAATTTCCATATAGCTTCATTAATTATTCATACACCTTTATCAGACTTTCGGAACTTTTTTCCTATTTAAATCAACAGGCAAATTCAGTTTCATATAATTCTTTTTTTTCATTATTTGCGACCCTAATGATTGATATTTTATCTGTGATCTAGTATTAACTGCTTGTGTTTTTATCGGTACAGTGTTTTATTCTTAAGATTCTTTTAATTTTGTTCATTTTCAAATCCTGCTTATCTTCAACGTTTATTCCTTTTAATTTTTACATTAATTTAGTAATAAATTTTTTTCTCTATATTTTTATTTTACTCGTATTTATAAAATATTTTATCTTTCGAAATGAAATAAGTCCAAAGGCTTTCAAGACTCGGTGATATCATTCATACAAGCATACTCTCTTTTCTCCAACTCTTCTCTCTATAGGGGCTTTCCGGTGCTCCAATTATTGTTTGCATTCTGTTGATAATTTGTGCATGATGTGAATGTATACATAGTGATGTGTCTATGTGTAAGTACAATTTCGTACGTGCACATATGAATACTCAGCACTACACATATGTTCTTTTTTTATTCTTCTTGGTCTGTTTTAATTGTACGCCGTTATAGTTATAATTGATTACCATATGTCTTACATAAAGATTATACATGTTCAAATTATAAGTCGAAAATTATAATAATTTTTTTATAATTTCATGAAATTATTACTAAGGTTTCCGAAATTTAATCATTCCTATCATTATTCTATGTATTGTAATCATCCTATTCATTATTCTATATATTGTGGAAAAATACATTAGGAAATTAATTTTTAACTTAATCGTTATATATAATGAAATATTGCTTTCAATAAATATTTTACGATTTTTAAATTATTGAGTTTTCTTGTACGAGGATGAATTATCCCTTAAAATTGAGAAAACCATGATTTATCTTGCTACTCTTTAATTTAATACAAAATTCATTTTTATTTTTTTGTTTTTGAATATTCAGTGTAATTTTGTAGATTAGAATTTTTTGTACTAAAACTCTTTATTTATGTCTCTTTTCTGTAAACCAAGAATATTTTGCTGTAATCACTTGTAACTAGTGTTAATTAGTAAAATTGGTGATTTTTTTTACAAGTTCGGATGCCCTTATTGTTTACACAATATTATCACTTTATCTATTAGCGTATATTCGTGGTTTTCAATGAAAAGATTTTCTTTGAAAAGATCGAAAAGTTCTATAATAATAATTGGTTATTAAAGTCATTTAAGCGTTAATTTAATAATTTAATTTAAACACGTAGAATCTGGTTATAAATAAGATAATATTTTTATTATATTTAAAGGATGTTTGCTTCCGGTTTTACTTCATAAAATGTGGTGTCTCCTGTTGAAAAGTAACCTTACCTATTTTCATCTTATATAATCCGTAAATTTTATTTTATTCTCTAATATTCTCATTTTTAATACACTTTAAAATTTCTAGTGAAAGGCATTTTTCTATAATTACTATTATCTTTTTAATATAAAATATTTTGTTTTTTTTATAAAACAAATATTTTTTATCTATAAAATTATTTTCTCCGTATACAGCTTTAAATAAACTACAGAATATTCTTAGTGTGCATTCTTAATTCTCAACAGTAAGTTAAACGTGTTTACAAGCAAAAAAGTTCGACATAATGGTATTCGGCTCACATAAGATCTATTGATTATCCTATCTTCGTGCGTGTTCTAGTCTTTTCATAATTTATTACATTATCTTTTAATCCGTTAAAAATAAAATAACTGTGACGTTAAAACAGATACTCCTTCAATCGACTGATATATTCGATACATATTCGAGATTATTAGAATCATTAATACATAGCTGTTCTAATTTCAAGTTGCAACGACTCTTCGTCGCAAAGGCGACGGCAGTTCGCTATGAAATTGGCATTTGAATTTTGAAATTTAGATGAGGAGAATGAGAGAAGAAATACGCTTCATTGGTCTCCGCAATTATTCTATTGCCACCTAATTCACCAAGTCCATTCTGTAGCGCTCAATCTCAGCTTATTCTCAAGATTACTAATAAACAAACTGATTGCCACTTCTTTCAAAGTAAACATTAAGGAAGAAAGTTGCCTGTGTACTATACCTTTTTAAGAATACTCTCTTGTCAGTGTAAACAGTAAATTTATCTTATTTGTCGAGTAAGAATGTAAGTTTATTAAGAAACTGAATATATTATGTTATTACATTATACTCGATCTTTGGCTGGATAATGAATAATTTATGCTGAAAGTTATGAATATGTAATGCGTTTATAGCGAAGAAACTAAACAACAGTACAACTAATTTACAGTAATTTATTCCATTTAATTGTAGAAAGTATGCAGGTAGTTTTATTATTGGAATATTTAATCATACATATATTTAATCAAATACGACCCAATACCTCAAGACATTTACTTCCATTAAAATCAATACATATAATTGTATTGCTAGCACCATATATAATTCAGGTCGAAGTAACATGTTTATTAAACGTACATATTTTCCAAATAATTTCTCGTCGTTCGCACTTGAGAAGCACCTGAAGCCGTGGCAATCATACACAGGAAATATCAAGTCATGCGTAGAACTGCGAGTCGAAGTCATGTATTGGTGATTGATTCAAATGAGAAATGATACGTACTAAGCGTGAACTTTGATACAACAACGTGATAATACGATCGTCACCGCTATAGACGTCCCGCTTTCCACAGTATTTCTTTAAGGTCGATATTCAGTTATTATTTTTGTTCGGTCGTTAGGGAAAAAATACGAGGAGTGGAGCTGATCTAAGATCTGATTGCTTGGAGTATATCATTTGGTCTACCTTCTCGCGGTTTCATAGATTTTTATTGCTTTGCATGACCTCGTGCCTCGAACTTACGCGCACCTATGGGAATTCGTAATAAGTTGAGCTTTCCAGCAATTTTACAATAAAACTAGACGAGCATTGGGGGTGAACGTGTTGGATTTGTATCGGGAAGAAATAGGAAATAAAATAGGTGGCAAAGATGAAAAAGTCAATGGCTTTAGTAGAAGAGATCATGATAGGAATTTAAGTCGCGATAACTCGAATTGGCGTTACAACATAGGAACCACGACGTGTTCCATCTAACTAGTAGCCCGCATAATTCCGCTGACCTCCTCGCGTCCCTTCTTTCTCTTCACAACGTTCGAGAATTCCATTTTCTAGTACAATAGTCGACCCATCGGTGGCAGGTCTCCCGCGTCAGACTAGAGTCGACGTCCCCCGCGATCCCCTTCGCCTCCCCTGCCGCGGCCGATCATCTCTCCGGGGTGTTTTATCATTTCCCCGCGGAGTGAGCAGATGCGCCCTTAAAAATTTCTCCCTCTTGACTTTCCCTTTAACGGGCGCCCTGGTGGAAACAGTGAATTTTCCGTAAGGCGAGCTTCGGTGGCGAGGGATACGGATTTTAGACGGCAGTCAGGAAAAAGGGTGAGAGGCCCGGGCATTAAACGTCGCTGGGACGCAGCTGCGGTGCAACGCTCAGCTGTTACTGCGCCGGCCGGCCTCGCATAATTGCCAGGCGAAAAACGATATGCCGCCGGGAATTCGCGTGGACACGCGACCTCCGCCATCAACATCATCGTTGCCATCACCATTACTGCCGTCGCGGACTCGTCCTCCTCATTCTCCTCCTCAGCCTCTCCGGTCTTTACAATCTACTTTGTCAGGTCGATCCTACTTGAGTTTCAATTGTTTTCATGCCTGACATTTCGCGTCCACTGAATCAAGACTGACCGATGTGGATTTTGAGCGCTTAAGTTGCCGTGCGTCTGATTATGCGCGACAATTGTTCTCGTTGTGCAATTTGTTTTAGATTTGCTCCGAGCCAAATTTCCAATCGATTATTATTACCGCTCTGTATGATATGTACGATTCATTGAACGAGTAAATCTAGCACACAATTAATGTCGTTTTTGTTTATTTTAAAGATTGGTAAAAATGTATGTTTTAATTGGACGTAGGATACAAAAAAGAAAAAAAGCTGAATTATATGTGAGCAAGCTTTGATTGATTTGTCGATTCGTTAAGCAGTCAAGCGCAGTACATAAATGTATTTTCATTATTTATATTTAGTTACACGCTCGCGCGCGGATGAAGGAACTTTTTATTTTATTTTTAAAGAATGGGTAGTCGGAAGCATGGGGTGGAGTGGAAAAACATCAGGGCTTCGTTGCACGATGTAACAGAGAAAAAGAAGGAGTCGCTCAAGAGGAAAGACGAGATAATCGCGTAATCGGCTTTTTCGTAAGTGACAAAGGGGTCCATTATCTCATTACCTAAATAAACCTTTCTATCATGATCTTTTACAGACAGAGAAAACAAGAGAGACGGACAGAGAGAGAGAGAGAGAGAGAGAGAGAGAGAGAGAGAGAGAGTGAGAGAACAAGCGAGGGAAAGGTAGCGGGGGAAAAAGAAATACTACGCTGATAGTACTATGCGGTATGCTATTCCCTTTTGAGATTAAAAAAGATGATTCGGGCGAGCACTGCACACGTATGTTTCATCTGGACTACTTCTCCTTTTCCCTCCTCCCTGCCGCAACCCGCAACCCTGCCGCTAACCGACCCATTTAAGTCTTATCACTTCGTTTAAGAGCGTGACTGTATTTGCTCGAGTTCCCCAATTATTTTCAATAGGCTAACAGGAGATAGCGTTTCTGCGCTCG
Source organism: Kradibia gibbosae (assembly GCA_018907135.1). Classification (NCBI taxonomy): domain Eukaryota; kingdom Metazoa; phylum Arthropoda; class Insecta; order Hymenoptera; family Agaonidae; genus Kradibia; species Kradibia gibbosae. Next base: position 9,896,557 of record JACCHX010000002.1, on the reverse strand, counting down.
CGAGGAAAGACGCGCCTTTGTTTCTCGGATGGGGCTGCCATTGACTAAACGATTCCACATATTGGCTTTATTGTTAAAGACGGCTGTCCTTGTGTAGGCGATGCGTGAGGCAAAGAGGGTCTCGAGGTTCTTATGAAACATGAGGACTGTGCACGGAATGCGAATTTCGAAAAGCATTTGAATATGCTGAAAAGTAATTGTGCTATGCTATTCAGATCTAGTCCATTGTACCTCGGCTGGATTTATGTCAAAGTGAACCTCAGAGTTTGTTAGGATCTCTTTTCCTTGCGACTTAACTACAAACAGAGCAGGCACATAATTTGTAGGTGCGAGCAAGTTCGCTTCGAGCGAGGGCTGCCGCGAACAATGTTGGCTCACTCGATGTATAAGACCGGAAGCTCTTTATTCGCGAATCAACAAGTTTCGAAATTTCGTCCAATGCTTATTAGCGCGAGTCGTGACCTCGCGTTCCAGCAGGAGTAAATTAATGTGTCATGCAAGTATTCGAGATGAGTCGAAAGATCTTTTTTTACTTCACAAGTATCGATTTAAAGTTTTTAATGAAAACTGTACATTTCGTGACAGTCGTTAAAAGGAAGTTCGGACCTCTCCTCTTGTTACTCTTTAACGAAATTCTTCCTGTGAATAAGCACAGACCAAAAGGCTTCCTCCTCGGCCAATCTTTCGTACTCCGAGAGAAATATAACTTTGCATTACTCATACACTGATGTCTTCGGTTACACAGCGTTACACAGCACATAAGAAGAGCCTTTTAATCATGTAAAGCTCAAATACAATGAACTATAATAATTATTCTCCAACGATTGTGTTTCCAAACCCAGAAGTGTCATAGTAGCTTTATACGCTTTTTGATCATATATACATTATTTGTTAAACATGAACTTTGTTCATCAATCTGTTATTTGTGCTCATTTATAAATTTAAACTTTTTTCTTTAACCTAGAAATATATGAAGCAGCGTTTCATCAACAAGCCTTATTTCTCACCTTTTTTTAAATATCTTCGAACTCTTTTTTAGTTAGAATATAAAAATGCTATGAAAGCTAGAAATTCTTATATATAAAAGATGAGTGCGTGGAATTGCAAAAAATATGATGTAATCGCGTATCGTCGGAAGACGAGAATTAAGAAGAATGCAATGATCAATTTGTAATAAGTAGATACTCCATTGCAAAAAAATTAAATAATTTAATTTTACCCAGATAAATAGTTTTTTTCTATAAAAACATATGAATCAAGATATTATACATATAATTTATTGATCTAGTATAAAAATAAAGGTTTGTTAAATATTAAATGCGTAATAATCTATTTTATGTTGCTAATAGTTGCTGAACCTTCATGTTCCAACTTTCTACTATAAGTTAAATTTATTACGTTTTAACTATAAATGATATAATATGCTATTATATGTGAATTGTCAAATAATAACCACGAATTTTGAGAAAATAATGTGAGTCAACTACATATATTGAGACGAACATCTTCTGAGGGAAGACATTTTAGTAAAATTTGCGAAAGAAGCACCACTAGTTGATGTTTTGCAAAATAAATACATGTACAATTCGTACTAAAAAATATAAAAGAGACACCTAAGGCTGAATTCAAACGGTTCGGACTTATACAACTATTAAAATAGGGCATTTACAGTCAGACAAAAATTGATAAACAGTGAGAGACATATAGCGAAAGAGAGAGAGAGAGAGAAAGAGAAAGTGATATATAGCAAAAAAAGAGAGAGCAAGAGAGATAGGATGCTACATCTGCTCCCGGTACGTTTCTGTAAATTGCTGTTTTTCAGACTTTTCTTGGTTGCCGTGCGCAATAATCAGATACAAAGAAGATGGATAAAAAAAATTTTGCTCTGTATTGACGTCTAATTTTCAATTTTTCTTTTTCATTCCGTAATTGCACCACGTTTCGTCTAATCTACTTTATTTCTTAAACAAAATTTATACAAATATACGCTTTACTATGGGACTCATGAGAAAAGTTTCTGAATTTTTGTAGAGATTTTTGGCCTATTAGCTTTGTGTAACGGAAAGGCATATTAATTTGAAAATAAAACTATTGTCAGCTTCATCGATGTTATTGGTACATACAGAGAGAGGGGAGGATTTTATCATAGAAGAAGAGACGTTTCGAGTTTTATAAGCAAAATTAATTTTTCTTAGGATCCGACTAGCCGAGCGGGGAAAGTTGTCCGGTTAAATAGAGCGCTCGGGAATAGGCCGATAAGGTCTGGTCGAGCATCAAGATCTTGGAAAAACAGGTGGAAATGGCGCACCTTGCGGTTGTTTGAGTACGACGAAAGTATAGGTGGGAGGTGCCGGATTCCCTCATCTCGTGGAGACGCGTCGAACATCTGCCCTTACGCACTCATCCCAATGAGTGGCCAACAGGTGTAGCCGGTGAAGAAGCAAGAAATCGAGCTGAATCGAACAGTTTGGAATAAAAGCTACGCTCGTTATGATTCTGTTTACCAAGAAAGGACTGGAAAACTGAAGGAAACGTGTGCTTGAGGGGGGGGGGGTTAAAGAAGGAAATCAATGCCATCATCCGCACTTCACAGTATTAATTTTCGGCGAAAATATCGAATGTCGCCCAATCAGTTCAAAATCTATATCTATTTGATGCAGATATATGTTTTTTTTATATTAATAGGCTATGCCATCTACTTGTCCTTCCACAGATCTTTTTTTTTTTCTTTTTTCACTCTGAGATGTTATTTAGATCCAAATACTTTATTCCTGGTGAATCTTGTTATCCAGTCTTTCGTCAATGATTGTATGCATGGCGAAATACATCGAGGGTTTGAATGTCCGTTTTGTTTGTGAAACTTTTCTAATCAAGATATTTACTGAAATTTGCAGTCTTACGAAACGTATGGATTTCGCTTATTGTGAACATTTACATTCCAAAAGTTACGTACATGCTTAATCTTACGAATATAAAATCCTGCAATCATAGATGGACATTCGGGTGAATTCGCTAAAGTGTAAGCTTATTTCTATCTGGATATAGTATGATTATGACTTTTACTGCCTTACTTAAAAAATAGTAATCGTAAACTAGAGAGTAATTTCAAATTTAGCCTGTAAATTTTATTAGAACTTTTCCTATCGTACTATAGTTTTATAATATAAAAATTCTAAAACTCATTATTTACTTGTATTTGTTTATCAACAAACTCAGACTCACGCTCGATTATATACTTTAAGATTTTGAAGAAAAGGTGTTATGTTGTGCTTCACTTTTCGTGTTTATGCTAGATTATCATGTAAGTTGATTCGTTCAATGAAAGTGAAATTAAAAGACGAGTTTCAGCGAAGAATCGTAGGCGAAGGCGAGGAGGATGCAGAATTGACGATATTTTCAATGAATATAGCCATTGATTCTTTTATATCAACTTTCCCTCTCTATTTGGAATCGTGAATTTTTGAATTTACAAACGAATGAACATGTATAGTGTATATTAGATATGTTGTCATTAAATAACGTCTCGTAACCTCCATTTATTTTTAAAGATAGAATATTCTATAACTATTAAATTGTTGCGTTAACTTCATGTTCAGTGTGGTATAAATTACTGTTGTAGTTTCGATTTTTATTTAATATCACATTGATCTTATAATTAAATATTTGTGTATAGTTATTATATAGTACTATTTTATAAAAAATAATCTTGTATTAATTTACTCCATCAAAATTTTCCAATTTCTTTGCATAAAAAATTTAAATTATTTAATCTTAAGAAAATAATATTGAACCATCTCTAAATTATTCTATTATACACGTGAAAAAAATTCACATTTAATTATAGACATATATCAAGATCGTAACACACTTTTTGTGTGGGTGTAATTTGAAAAATTATGCCTACAAAATACATTCGCTTTTTTAAGCAATCAATCGATTAGCATATAAATTGTGACAACTACGTAAACTGACTTTTACTTATTTTTTAATAGTGCAGTTCTATAATAAAAAATATATATATATATATATATTAAAAAGCGTCTATGCGTAAATCGGCACATAAAATGTACCTTACATCATACGAGGTTAACTGTTCAGCTCACTTGCGCCTAGAAATAAAAAAGTGAAGAAAATTCATGAATGAAAAGTGATCCCGAGAGAAATTTTCTTTGTGGTTTTACGTTACATCTGATAAACCACTGTTCAAGAACAGCGTGTACTTCCTGCAGGCAAGACCGTCGAGGTAAGCTTATGATTTTTCTCGCGAAGCAACAAACCACAACTAGGAGCATGAAAAAGTCGATGAGCAAAGAAACGGAAAATCTCACGCCCTCCTGTGAGACCTTTTCACAGGAAGAGTCCCCGTGGTTTCCCCGATAGAGAATCTTGAAGTTTAACGTGTCCCTCCATTAATATAGCGCGTGCCTTATGGTGAATATTCCCTCTTTTACCCGTCGCTTAATAGATTTTTAAGGCCCATCGAATAACCGGGAAAAATTCGGCGCCGCCGCGGTGGCTTGAAGTATGCGAGGATCCGCTGACGTGAATAGTTTCCAACGACAATAGTGTTTCTATGTTTCGGCCCACTGAGTCCAGAGGTACGTTGGTGCCTTCTCTGGTCACAGACGCGGGCCTCGTGCCACTTGCCACTGTTCGTTGGGATGTGGAGGGGGGGGGGTCTACTGCTATGACGAAGACGCGAATTCAATGGGCAAGAACACTTGTGAGGAAGATTCTCTCTTATTGTCGCACGCAGTGCGTGACTTCGAAGAATTTTTTCCTTTCACTTCATTTTCACACAGGGACAATGAGACTTTCGACTGTGAATTTATGAACTTCTTAGATTCTGCGATACTTTCGTGTTATATCTTCTCTTTGATTAAGTCGATCCTTACTTTTATATTTCAAGTTTTGTTTTTAGATGAACCAGATTTGTTAGCGGACAATCTGCTTTATGACGAAATATTCTTTTATAAGCAAAATTTGAATAGACACATGATCGTACTTTTTTTAATTTTTATAATAAAAAACTTAAACAAACTTAGTTACATAACATCTTTTTATATATTATATATCAAAGTTGTAGAAACTAAGATATTAAAATAATTTTAAACAATTTTTAATAAAAAAAGCTTTTTATCTGTAGGTCATTTAGACAGTATTTTCTTCAAATTTTGAATTATTCAATTTATATATACTTGTATATAATATTCAGTGGATAAAATTTTAAGAGTATAACTTATCTCATTAAAACAAGAAATTGATTATTCCATTCACCAAGTTAGAATTGTAAAAAACATAACATTTTCTTAAAGGTAAATTTCATGTCACCATTATTTTTGTATTTTTAACTATGATTGCAATGCGGAAGATGCTTTGCGGGTGATGGTATTTAATACAATAATAGAATTAACGTTCATAAGGAATGTATTAAAAAGTGCGTTTATCCATTCTTTAAACCGGTCTTCATCTTCCAAATAATTAGTTATAATTCAAAAGTTTATTATTATATTATTATGATAAAAAAATTTTAATTTACTTAAGAATTGAAAAAAAGTAGTGGTGAAAATTTTTAATTTACGGTACTATCAATATGACTATTTTTTAGCGAATTACTAATATAAAAATTTATTGACACAGGAAATATATAAAATTGTAACACTTCTACATAATAGAATGTTTTTCTAAAGTACTATTTTCATTACTAATATATGAATACTCATAAATCGAAGTTTTCTTCTGAAATTATGCTTATTTACTTGACTTGATGGAGAATAGATAATTCTCACAATTTTGTTACAATGCAAAGCATCGTCAAAAACTTTGTTAAATATCGAAATTCAGCTTTATATATAAAATATAATGTGTAGAAATAAGAATACAGTAAAATCTATATGTGCATACTACAAATTTTTTTTTAGTGAATGTATTTTGCTGGTAAACTCATTGTCATAAGTGATATCCATGCTTCGACACTTTTTCATCATGAAATCAAGTATGCACATGTCGTTAATAAGTGTCGTCGTTCTGGCAGGTCTGAATTTAAGTAGTGCGCGACCTGCCAAACAGAAATTTAAAAAAGGGACATCGTTCTTTAAACGATGTTGCTTTCTCGAGGTGCAGGTATGAGAATGAACAGCTGAGTCGCAAGTTGACAATGGGACAAGGCGTTTTCCAGGTGCGAGGTCCTGGTACCTAAGCATGACTGTCCCTCCAAAAAAATATTTGCCTCACAAATATTGACGTTTTAAACTTCGCGTCACGTTAAGGCACTGAATCCGATATATGTTATTGATTCCTCTCGATAATTAGCAATATTATACGCAAGTGATCATTTTTTATAATTTTCGCACTAAATAAAAAGGAAACTTCTATATTTAAGTTTTTAAGTTTGTTTGGGTATTTTTGTTAAACGCGTTTATTTTACAATTTACCTTGCTTACTACATTAAATCATTGGAATTTTTTTTAATTTAAGAGAAACTCCGAACATTTGCAATATGTTAATTTTTTAAAGAATAAAAAGTTTGAATAATTAAAATTTTAAATATAATATCACAGGAATATTCTCATTTAAAGAGCTTCTGGTGAAACATTTTTCATATGCAATATAACTATCTGCGTACCTAAATGAATATTCTGCCTTACTTAAATATATAACGATGCACATATTGTTAGCAGACATTTCCGTAATATTTTATTTAATTATTAGGTTATAAAGTAATAAAATTTAGCTGTGCATTCCTCAATAAATTATTAATTATTTAAATAAATATAATGTAGATTTGTATTTTACGTTATATAATATAAGCTTTTTATGTAGATAATATAAAATTACAAAAACAATTAAAAATTACCACATTCTAAAGTAGAAACGATAATTTCATGATCAGTCAGATTCATTCAGTCATTTAAAATAAAAATTATTTTTTAAAATAGCATAAATAAAGTAAAACAATTTGAACAATACTTTTGAACCATTTACTAAATAAATTTATGTAATACTATTAAAAATATGTATTATTTATTAATATTGAATTGATATTAAATTTCCAAGTATTAAATTAATTCTAGGTATTGTCAAAATTTTTCTAGAACAATTTACTTTTTAAATTTTTTTAGCAATCAACTATTACATTAATTAGTTATTTTATTTATATAACAAAATGTCGATATCGAAATGGACTCAAACGAAAATTTTAAATTTATTTTAATCGAAAGAGACAGTACAAAAACTTAAAATGTACCCAAGGTGGGCTTAATTAGGCAAGCGAAGGTAGCGAAGAAACACGTTTTTGGGATTAATTAAAAACTTAAGTTTCTTTCTTCTATATCTTTGAATAAGCACTCGATCATCTTTTATATTATGTTGCTTGCACATATATTCCAAGATGAGTGTTTGAACATTTGAAGTTCCTAAGCGGTTTAGAATTTATTTTAGAGAAAAAATATTTTTACGGTGATTCATCTATTTATGGAACATTTGCCTTTGCCTTGTAACGGAATTACACGACATTGGCATTTTTTCTTCCTGATATTTTATCTACAAGATTATTACAATTATCATCTTAAAGATAATAATGGTTTTCTCAAAATAAATTACTTTGTATTACTATAAGGCTTACAACTTATACTTTAATGCAAAGTTCTGTAGCTTAAATCGGTTTGTATTGCAATAATAGAATAATAAAATTAACAAGATGTGTACCAAACTTTTTTTATAATATACAACAGTTAGAAAAAAGAGAAACTATGATGTAAATAAATTATAAAAATGTATGTGTAATGAAGCACATCATATTTTACATTGAAGGAATTGGAAAAATTTTTAAATTTTAAAAACGAGCTCATTATAAATTTAATTAAAAATATAATTAAACAATATAATCAAACATGTTATAAAATTCAACTTAATTTAAATGCTATAATTTTTTTAAATTTTAAATATTTTTTAAATTAACAAATTAAATTTTTTATATAATTAATACCAAACTTATATTACTTTGAATTAATTAAAATTTTAATTTTATTATCTTGGTAAAAATATTATACAATTTCTCAAATTTCTTTTAATTACTATTAATCAAAATAATTGAGTGCTGAAATAACTATCAAAAAAATAAACGGAAAATAGAAAATATTATTTTTAATACGAGTTTTAAGAATGGTATTAATTAGTAGGAAAAACAATTTTTGTAGGTAAAACTACGAGTCTCTGGTGATTTGAACATCAAGAAACAAACGTGCCAGAAGTATTTTATTCTACAAAAAAAAATAGAATAATCAGTTCTCTTATCGTCTGTGCTCACCGATGTTATCGTCTCCTCCTTGAAATCCTTCTATCAAATAATCTTTTTGGTGGATTCTTATTCGATCGGCGTTCCTCGCTGGAAAAGTTGCCAGAAAAAGAAAGCATAATGTTAGGTTACGTGTTTGAGGATTTTCGATATAAAACAATGATGAGCATTTACATATTTATATTTTTAGAATAGTGTTGAAAGGCACAATAGAGTTGAAGAAGTATGAAGCGAATTAAGTTCATATTTGTTAGTTGGCAATATTAGGATTTCTATATTATTTATGTTATGGCGTTAATTGAAACAATATGAAGAATTATACAAAAATTAAGTCAATTAAATGATTGCATTCGATTACAGAAAAATAAAAATGTTTAATGTATTAAGTAAATATGTTATTTATCAACTCTACATGTTATTATATAGGTTCCCATAAATTTAAGAGAAATATATATGCATAAAATATTACAGTGACTTCTCATAACAAATTCATTAAAAATACATTCTTTACTATAACAAATTACAAAAAAAATTACTTCGATTAATATTACATAGTATAATACATAGTATAATACATGGTAATTTAATAATAATATATATCTTGATCAAGCAAATAATCATTATCAATGTGTATTTCACTTTCGCACAATGACGACGTATTTTAATTTAATACTTTTATAAAAAGCTTTAAGAAATTTAATAAATTTTAAATTAAAGGTATAGCATATTGACAACAAGCAGGGCTTGAATTTTTATTATAAAAGTTAGAGATAAAAGTTTCAACAGTAAGGACACGTTTTTCAAAGGATTTTTTCAAGGATCGACATGTAAAGAATTCAAATAAAAATATAAACGTTAACAGAGGAGAAACAATGTTCTAGTTTTAGCTAAGTTATTTCATCTGTAAAGTATATTTAAAATATTTGGGACACGTACTATATATATGGTGAAATTATCAGAATTCGTATTGTTTTGTTATATAGGTTAAAAATAATGGCACCTGTTATTAAATGAAAAGTAGCTGTTTTCGTAAAAAAATTATAAAATACTTAACTCTAATTTCACTGTATACTATCATTGAACGTTATATTAAATATATAAAAAATTATGTTAAAAAATATAAACAAATAAGAGGAGAATTAATTTATGCGTTTAATTACAACTGTTTTATTATCGGTTGATCATCATTATCAATAAATAAATTTGAACATAATATGAAGTTTAAATCTAATATAAGATGTCCGAAATAATTGGTTAAATTATTATCTAATATAAGATGTTCGAAATAATGAAAAGTTTTGACAGTTCAGTATTGTAAGCAGTACTGATTGTCACCGAAAGCTTAAATTAATGTTGAAATATAAGTCCTTGGGTTGATTTACCAAATCCAATTGAAATTGGGCTTTGTTATACTACGTATCATATATATATATACTTATATATACTTTATTATCATGTTGTGTTATTTGTACGGTCTTTCATTCTGTAACATATATTTTAATAATATATTTTTTATATGAAATAAATGAGAGTGCTGTGTTTAAAATTGAATTAACCGTAATTAAAAACTTATTACAAGGCGTTTACATTTTGTATTACTTTTTTAATTTCTTTGAAAAAAACTTTTATACATTTAAAAAGAAATGTTTTTAAATTTAAATGACAGAATTTTTGTACTAATGCAAGAGATTTTGATAATTAAATATCAAATGATTTAATTTTTTTTAAATTAAAATAACATACGGCAATATTTAGAACATTAATTTAAAAGAATTGAGAAAACTTTTCAATCTACTTTTATAAAAAAAATAAACAATTTGCGTTTTCTTTGAAATCATATTCTATTTTTTAAATACAATTTTTTTAATTGTATGACGTAAATATGATATGAAAGGTTTAAGAGATCTAAACACGAAACAAAAATTTTCGTCTCCCATAAATATAAAATTTAAAGAACCTTAAGGCGAATGCGTTTTTGGTAATAGAAAGAAGGTTATAGACGGAAATAGGATTTTTTCAAGTCGATTCCTGTTTTAACGGGTTTATTAAATTCATTAATAATGGAAACTATAATGCTTCTATTTTTCAAGATACCTACTGCTTTTTTTGTTTGACATTCGTTCATGTTTCAACATGTTCATCTGATAATTTCACAAGTATATGTACGATTGTCTCCTATACGCCTTTCATCATTTTTTTTGTTTTAGAATATATCTAACTGTAAATAGTTGATCTGAATATTGAACAACAGATTTCATACGACAGTGAAATGATTACTGATGTATTTATTGAATTAGAATCAAGAAGCCTTAATATGTACGGATATTTATATTGAAAGGTCATTCGTTCGTGTACACAAGATGTAAAGGAAAAATTCAAAAAAAGTATTTTCCTTTATTTTAAAAAATTCCGAAAGACTGTTCATATTTTTTTTCATTAATAATTAAAAAGAAACTCGTTCGTGGGGTTTTAATTGATTTGCTTATTTGTTACACGCTAATAATGGATAAAAATACGACTCTCATGACTGTTTAAATCTTAACGTATATCTAATCCAACACGAAGAATGAAAATTCTGTATCTTGGTAATCTTGAATGCTCTTTTTCTTCAGAACACGAGATTTTGCTTTTATAAATGAAAAATAAAATACAAAGCGGAGCTTGTATTTATTTATCATACAAGTCAATACGCTTATGTATTAGATTATACAAGTATTTTATAGCTGATACTGAATTGTTGTTGAATATATAAGCTGCATGTGAAAACTGAGAGATATTTAATACTATTCTATTTTTAGACTTAAAGCTAATTTCAACAAAACGTTAACGAAACCCTAATAAAATTGATGGATTAATAAAATCATTTTATATAATATTGTAAAATGAAGTTCGATTCATTATTCAAAAAATCAGTTTTTAAAAAAGCCGTAATGCACATAAAGAATACTATATAAAATTTTTAATAAAATCTACAGATACAAAATATTTATTTGCTATTGTTTCCATTTTTTCCAAAACTCAATAAAAAATAATTATGTATTTAATTTATTAATACAAATGAGACTTTATAATTTTAAAGTTCTTAAAGTTACTTTAGCTTTACAAACTAAGCTTTTAATCAGTATAATGAAGGAAGAAGTTAAAACATATTCACTAAGAAGGAAATAGCATTTCTTAACTTAAGTTTGAAGAAGATTGTGATATTCAAGTGTGCATTTATTAGTGGTACGAAAAAAGTAAAATTTATAAAGTAGACCTTGAAGCTGCTTATGTATTAAAAATTAACAACGATTGACATTTTCAAAAGTTATTCCTAAGTAGGACAAAAACATTCGATCATATAGCTATTAATATTTTAACGATTTATAAATTGAATTGAATAAGTTGAATGGTTATTAGCTATTAACAGTGTTGCTTGAAGCATAAGAAATTAGTTTTAAAAATTGAAAGCACTTCTCACAATAGATAATTCATTACAATTATAAATCATTATAATATTTTAACAGTTTACTACAGTTTACTTATCTTAATCAATCATCTTGAATTTTGATTGAATACTTATGGATAAAAGTATTTGTTTAAAATGATGATTTAATTCCTTTACAATAATAGAAAAATCAATACTGTAAAATACCTCTTTAATACTTGGGGAGAACGCTAATAATATTCTATTTATAGATAGAATTATTATAAGTCCTGCTCTTAATACTCGTATCTGAAATTACAGCGAAGGTGTTCAGCCCTCGAGAACGGAAATCGGTTATTCTCCGGCCGCAGAAGGCTTCCAAACCAAGTTCAAGAGGCGATCCCCTTGCACCTGCCGTCGCGCTGAGCAAAAATTTGCAGGTCACGCGGTGAATAGATGTCGCGCCGTCGTTATCGGGAGCATAGCACACATCCCTGGATATTGATCAATGCTCGCTGAAAATTCAAGGCCCGGACTAAGTTCGGCCCCGCCAGAAAGGGCCGCAGCAGCTGCACACAACTCGTTTTAACGCGCGTCGGTGACAAGAGCCCCCGATAATCCATCGATAAGTCACCGATTGGGCCTTCCGGCCTCTCATCCGTCAGCTCGCGAACATGAGCACCCGCGACAAGCCCAGGGTATCTCTTCGACGTCGCACGAGGTTAGTCAAACCCGGAAATCCCACGTGCTGGATTTCGCTTAAGGCGACCGCCCCAGGAGCTTTACTACTGTTCATTGGGTTGTAACTAACTCAATATATTATCGCCTCCAATGACTTATTTATTCAGCAAGACCGGCTTTAAAGAATAAGTTTATATTCTCTTTTCATACTTTGTAAAATTGCGTTCAAAAGAGAATATTGGTACAGTACCATTAATACCATTACTATACTACCATTACTATAATGTTAATATTAACTATAATACCACAGTACAGCATATACTTATATATATATATATATATATACATATAATATTTCATTGCGTATTAGTAAAATTGCATACAAATCTACCTCAAAAATCTGTAAATCTCATTTTTCCCTGACACAAAGTAATCCAGTTTCCTTGCAAATAATACTTACCAGAACTTGTCTGAGCCTTTTACAACTGGCGCAAGGATTATTTGTTACTTGTGATTAAGAGGATCGACTAAGAAAATGCAGCTCTTCTAATCTAAATAGAAGTTGTTAGCAAAAATAATACAACTCAAAACGAGATAAAATTTAAAAGATTTGCTTTCTTATTTTCTGCCAGCTTACGTTTCTTTTAAATTTAAATACTAATTTGAAATCTTTTTGACCTAGTATTAGGTCTACGATTAAGTTTTGTGTTAAACGAAAATAAGTAATTGTGAATACTTTCTTTCCAAACAATATTTATTATTGAAAATAGAATTTTCTTTTACCTATCAAATAAAAAATTATCTCAAGTTACAGAAGCTTCTAAATTTCAAAAAATAAATCTTTGTTATTGGTGCTGACTTAAATATTGGGAGTAAGTTTACGTGCGCATTTTTAAAATTTTCATTTTAAAAATTTCTAGCAATAGTTTATCTATATATTAATTTAATATGTATTCAATTTTCATATAAATTTTTATAATACAATTGCTTTAAATTTATTAAACTTAAGAATTAATACAATACGATATGTATGTGTGCGTATTTTAATATGAATGCCTACAATTGCTCTTCATTGTTCTTGCGAAAAAGAAAATATGAAAAATCTAATATTACAATAATCTAGGTAAAAAATAAATTTTTTTTACTATATATTTCATTATAATCATTAGAATAGATTCATTAATTACAATTTATTAAAAATTATAATTAATCATTCATTATTTTTTTAATTGCTAATAATAAAAATATATGCACTTAAGATATGAAGGATAATATTACAATTTAAATAAAGAATTTTATAGTAAAAGTTTTATATTTTTGTAGTTCATATGTAACAAAATTAATATCATATGTAGTAAAAATAAAAGAATAGGTTTTTTAAGGTATAATAAAGTTTTTACAGAAATATTTTTGTGAGGTTATATTCAAATGAATCAATTAAAAATTCAATTTAGTTCATAAATAATTCAATAAGTAATACAAAATAAAGTTGTTTTAATTTAATTTGTTTTTATTCAGTTTTTATTATCGTTTTATCATAAATTTTATAAGGATTAATTTTTAATTTTAAATAGATAAAAAATGTTCTAGTGACTTTATACTTTTATTATATAATTTGAAAAACATTTTTTAGTATGTAATAAGTTTTAAATTAATATTAATATTTTAAAAAATTTTCCGTAATTATTTTACAGTAAAAATTATTTAAATTATTTAATGACAAATGTAAACGTCACTCTTTCATTGATTTTACTGGTAGTAGGAAATTTAATATAAAAAATTAAATTGCAAAATTTTATAATTTTAATTTTTTGAGATTTTTGGTTTATTACCAATATGTATATAAATAGATATAAATATTAATCAAATAAAAATGATAAATATTTTAATAAAAAGAATTCATTTTTTATACAGTTCATTTTTTTCAACTAAATTTTTGTCCTATTTAAATTATTATATTATGTATCGTATTTTTACGATGAAATTTTTTTCTTTTACCTTTTTTTTTTTAATAAAACATTCCATTATCTGTAAAACAAAATAATACTGTTTAAAAAATGTAAATTCTAAATTGAGTGTACTTGGTATTGTATAGGAATTAAAAAAAATTTTTTCAGTTACGCAATATTTCTAATAAGGCATTTTCGTGCCTTTCCAGAATTTCCGAAACACATACGTATACAGTTTGTAACAAAAAACTAAAGGATGAAAAGTAGGAAATTTTCGAGTATTTGAACGCAACTAATCTTTATGTAAGAATCTCTAATCTTCATACAATTGCTTCCCAACTCACGTTCGATCGCGGTTTTTCCCTTCTCATCGGATTCTTCGTTTTCGCTTTCAATGCTGGTGGTTCTTCATTTTCTTCGTGTCCGCTTTTTATATTTTTCTTTATTAAGAATAGAAAAGAAAAAATCGAGATGAGATTTATTATCCCGGTAGAAGCATTTATATTTTCGTTCATGTTTCTTTTACTTTTGTGTTGCAGGCTTTCGTTTCTCTCTTTCTTTCATTTTTTAAGAAATTATGTCTTTACTTTTTGAGTTTGGATATAGATTTTCAAAATCGAATAGTTTTGCGCTTCAACATTAGTAAATTGTATTCATAAAAAATAATAAATACGCATTTCTTATTCAAAACTCAGTTTTTGAATTACCGATTAGATGAATAAGTAATTGGGTTTTAGGTTGCATACAAAATGAACATCAAATCAACTTATAATTTTTTTTATTAAATTTAAGCTTTTTATCATAGAATAGGTTTTATTGAAGTTTAAATTTTAAGTATTACTTTTTATAGTTATTTATACTTACTGTAATTCACGAATAAAAAAGTTAAAAAAGACTGTTTATTATTTAAAATATTCAGTTTTCACGAATACTTTTTTTATCTAATGCAATGTACTGTAAATTTAATCTAATAATTAATATATGAAATAAAACTTTTCTATTATACTAATGGTTCATCGTATTAATTGTTCTCAAAATAATTTTGATTTCATATTTTATCAAAATAGATTTGACAGCAATCGGAAATTTTAAGAAATATTATCTCTTAACGTGAATAATTAGTTGTAGTCATTAAATAATAATTTATATTCAAATATAGTAGAGAAAGCAGAGGTCAAAGTGAAAGACTCGCGCGCAAACACTATGAAGCATTGTCGATGCTTATGTACGGCGAGTCAAAAGAAATACGAGAAAGGCAAAAAGCACGTTTTCCATTCAAGGGTTATGTTGGGGAGATCCTTGAAATTTTATGAGCTTCCTTCGTTTATCCTCGACGCCAAGTGTCGCCGCAGTCTCACTTACCTGAAACAGAGGAAAATTATTCGTTTTTTTTAGTTTTTCCTTTTTTGCTGTTATTATTACTCGTTACAATAAGGAAGTTTTTTGGAATAATAATTTCATCTCGTAATTCAGTTCCTTCGTTTCATAGCCGCCTTTAAAGTTTACGAGTTTATTGGTACAGTGTATATATATATATATATATATATATATAGAAAATGTAACGTTTTACGTTGAAAATGTAACGTTTTACGTTGAAAATGTAATACATTTAAATTAGCTTTTAGAAAAGTAAATCATATTATAATATTTACTTTTGATGAATATGATATGATGAAAATTGGCTAGGTCAATAACTTCTATTTGTTTACGCTACAAAAATAATAGTAAGTGAATGAGTATTCATACAACAAACACACTAGTATTAATTATTTGAAGCAATTTCAAAAAATGTTTAGTAAATAAATATACTTATTAAATATTATATTACGTAAAAATAATTTACGTTACTGTACATTACATGGTATTTGCATTATATTATAAATGCATCTAATTGCAAACATTTTAAAGAAATATTTATTTACCTATTACATTTATTTAGGGAATGAGTAGTTTACTATGTAAATACGCTATTACAACTATGTATAATTTTTTTATTATTCAGTATTTTAATGAATAACTATTAAGACAATAACTGTCAAAATTTTTACTACATTTAAATTATTTATGATGCCCATTAATACAATATTTTTAGAATAAACTTTTAAATAAGTAAATATTCCTGTGTTTGATTATACCTAGCAGTATTACTAATTCATCGCAATTCATACTAATTACTGTAATCTTTTCTATGTAAAAATGAGCCTATGAATCTAGGTCTATCTAAACGAATGAAATAATTTTAATAAATTTGTTAACCAACTCTTATTGCTCTGAATACTATTATACTTATTTCGTAATACTAGGGTCAGGAGCGAATAATTTTATTCTTTGTAATGTTAAACAATGGTTGATAGAAAAACAACATCGAATTTCTAAATTCATTAGTTTCTTTTACCAATGATTAAAAGGAAATATATATTTGAACGTTTCATTTCTGACTTGTAAAAACATAATTGTTAAAAGTACATATTAATATTATTATTACGCATATTGTAATGAAAGAAACTATCATACAAATACATATTTTTGCTATTAATTGATATTTTATAATATCCTTTCATCATAACTAATGAAGCTTATGACAACTAATTCGATTTTTAGTTTTAAATAATTATTTTAAAGTGGCTTAGTTTAAAAACTGATGTCATGCACATTTTTTTATGTGTTTTAATATACTTTTTCTCTTATCAAGGGATTTAAAAACTGTATAAATGAAATTTTAAAATTTCAAATATCAAAAATAATATATTTTACTATAAACTCTTCTATTTTTTTTATAAATTTTTCTATTCTTAAAACAGCCATTATTAATATTCACATAAAATCTAAATATTAATACTAAATATCCATTCTGTTTAATAAAATTACTTTAATAATTCCAGAATAATTTATGTTGTGTCTATCGTTTAAAATAAATCGTCGAATGCATTTAACGATATACAAATGATTTTTAAATTAAAATAGAATCATGCTGAGTTATTCTATTCAAATAAAATGAATGGCTGCATAATAAGTAGTGATGCAATAGGCTAAAAGCATCTACTACTACTAAGTAACATCTGTTTAAATCTAAAAATGAAAGTAAACACAGCATATTTCTTGTAAATATACTTTCTCAATATATAATAAATTATAATGAACAATGCGATAATAAACGTATATTATCGGTCTTGGATAAAATGAACATATTAATTTACGTGTCAAGGAATAGACATATAAAACATCTGGCATGGAGACCAGGCAATTTCGGCAGGTAACTGTACACATTCAAATATAAAAGAAATTTTAAATTAGAAAAACAGAATATAATAATAAGACATTCTTCTTCAATTAATTATCTATCTATTGACGTAATGAATTTCCAGCATTTGCGAATAGCTCCACGTTTTATATTTCTCGAGTCGGATAAATAACACGACGCTTTCATATTGGTTCGTAAAACTTAAACCTTTTAAATAAGCAATGAATTTTTCCAATTATTAAACGTAGAGATGTATAAAAAAAGAATGGAGTAAAGAATGCGAAACACAAATGATTTATGTAAGGTTATCGGAAAATGTTTTGTAGCACTTGATATTTCAAACAATGTGTGTATTTGCAATTCTCTATAAGAAAATTATTAAAAAACAAAATTTCATGTAGAAATAGATTTAAAAAAAATATTATGCTTACGAGAATCAGAGTATGAAAATAACGTATAAAATTTTTCATCATTGTGTTACATTTACCATCAAAAAATTTGAAATTGAAGAAGTTCTTTTCAATAACAATTATATATGTATATATATACTTATTAATATTTGATTTATTATAAAGATCGTATTATTAATTTTTTTGTTCAATAATATTAAATATTAAATGAAAAAATAAAAGGCTGGTTGATAAAAATTTGTTGAACAACGGAAAATATAAAATGGTTTTATAATAAAAGTAAATTAAATCATGAAGTAAAGTGATCCCGTAGCACAGGGATATGTTCCCATGTTGTCCAGGGCATCGATTAAAAATATAAAATAAAAATTATGATTTTCTCAACGTGAAAGCATCAGTAGCAAAATCAACGCCCCCGTAAAGAGATAAAAAAATATCGTATATTGCTGCGAAGGGATGAACAAATAATGTGAACGATCCCCCCAGGGCTTCGTCGACCTTTCCAAACTCTCATCAAGACCCAAGTTTCACGGGCATGTGTTACCCAGGTGTCAATGGGCGGCAGGCAACGCAATATCGTGATTCCCAGGTGTGCCAGGAGTTTGTCCAGCAGCGCTGACCCAACCCCCACCATGGCACTGTTACCTCTCTTATTCTGCAGTTCGTTTACTGAGACCAGATATTCGGAAATGCATTGACTTTCGAAGAGTTCGTTCGCAGCTGTCCACCGGAAATCCACAGTCCGAGCGAATATCGAGAGTAATCGGCGACTCGCGCGTCCTTTGTGAGGGCGTTATTAGGTAGAATAAGAGATATACGCTCGCGGGGCCTCGCTGCAATCGCATGTGCGATGCATTTCGATGAAATATCGAAGCGATAACTTGTTGGGCTGAATAATTCAGATCTGGTAAGGTGGCACTTCATAATGATATGATTAAAAGACTAGAGGACCTTGATATGATTACCAGGTTGACTGTTAAATTAATTCGAGATTGTTCGTTTTCTTTTCTGAAAATGATTTTACTGGAATAATGTACTAATAATTAAAATCTTAAACTAAACGGCATTAACAACTTTTTGGGTTTTTAAAAACATCCTATTATAGATAGAATACTATACGATGGAAACTGGATGTACGTACAGAGGAATAGAATTCTATAAAATTCGGTACAATGGAATATGGGTATTAGCGATCAGAATTAATACCCCATTAATAAAAATACAATATTTCTTAAAGTAATTAATTAATTACGAATCGCTTATGGGTATTTATATAAAAAAACCCTTAGGCAGATATCGATAATATTAAGCAAGACAGTAACAGTGACACGAAGGGAGTAGGCTTTTGCATTTCAATAAGTAACAAGAAACTTTCCTTCGTGGATGCTCGTCTGCTGTATAATGATTTTTAATGAAGGACACATAGAATGTGTTTCCGTGAATTAATAATTGCCCGAGTCTAGCAATATCTTATATACCTTTTAAGTTATTCCATATTCAAATGCTCGACGTCTCTTAGCTTAAATTTGTCGAATAATGAAGTAGTTTGGCCATGTTTCTAATTTACTTCTCTGTTTTCCTATTGTTATTTTTATAAATAGTGCTTTACCACTGATATCCCATTTCTAATTATTACTTATTTTAATTGAATAATAAAAATTTTGGGCTTCTATACTGTATCATGTTTTAATGAAAGCTTATATCACGATACGTACGTAGTCTTACTTTCTAAGTTTAGAATATATGTTCAATATAAATTATACCAATGTATTTTATTATTTTATAGAAACTTTTTTAAGTTTGTAAAACTATTAAATGAGAAATGAAATTTGATAAGACGAGACAATCGTAAGGGATAAAGAATGTACAGCACATAAAACGTTGTTACTTCACGGGCATATTGCAGAATGTCTGAAAATTTTTTTTAACTTCATGCTTTAATATTTGAAACTCTGAAACAAGAAAAACGACTAAGTTTTTGGTACAAACGTCCGTTCCTCCGTTCTAATGCTAACGCAGCAGCAACCTCGGACAAAGATTGCGCATAAAGAAAATATGAATGGCAGTACTTAACGATAATGCAAATCGTAAGCATCTGAAGGGTCGCCATAATGGCACGTAGGGCGGCATTAATGGGAATCGAAAATATAATGAAATTCGGCCAGCCCAAGTTAACAGCCAAGGTAACGGAACGAGCAGAACGGACTTCCTCTATACGTGGGTACTCTAAAACGAGCCTTGTGAAGATATTTCTCTCTCTCTCTCTCTACTCCCCTTCGTCCAACCTTCTTCGTTTTTACAAGTTCATTCAGACGGTGATGTGAGGAGCGAAGCTTGATGCTCTTTCGTCCAATAGGGTCGAATACGTTTAGCCGTAATGATGAATGGGGATTTCTAAGCGCACGAAATTGCTATACGTATGTGTGGGTGTACACACACACACACACACACACACACACACACTGTTGATTGAAACACAGGCGTATGGGCCAAGAAGCCAGCTAATATGTGTGTGTGTTTTAAGCACCACCTCCGCTTGGCAACAAGCAAATAATCTCATTTTTCTGCTTCTCTCCATCGGCTTACTTTTTATGCAGGAAACTCTTCACTTGCACTTACTTCACAAACATTAATTCTTCTTCACCTCGCGACACTAATTTTCCATAAGCATGTTTTTAGCATTTACTTATTTAACGCGAAAACGTAGCTTTTAAAAGTCATGAAAATAATTCTCCAGTGTATATAATATCTCATGTTACGTAATAATGTAAGGCTGCGTTAGTTATTATTAAGCTGACGTTAATTTTGTTTCATGAAAATGATACAAGCCGAGAATTGCTTTTCTTCTAATTGAATTAAGTATTTTCAAGAATGTATTATATTCGCACGAAAAAATCTGTTTTATAATGTCAAAATATATTTCAGAGTTTTATTATTAATGTACAGAAATTACTTATTTTATATTATAAAAATACAATTTCTTTCGATTATTTATTATTCGATCATAATTTATCTTATAATACAATCAAAAAAGATAGTTTCATGGTTTGAATTGTTTAATTTATCTATCGATAATTTATTCGAATGTATTGTGATTGATAATAAGTTGAAGTGTTATATAATCAAATATTTAATACTATATGGATTTTATCCTTAAAAAAATTTTAAGTTCTTAAAACAGTCTTCGAATATTCTCACGGGATACAATATCAATAGAAATAGTGATTTAAACTCTTCATAAATCAAAAAAGCTTGTATGCTTATAATATATAGAATTTTCAACAGACAAACATCATTTATATGGAATTCTGAAAATTGTAGTACCAATACACTTGCCTAATTCATAGAAGGTGAAATTACATGAGTTGTCAAAGTATAAGAAGCGAAATCGTCTAGTTTTATTCACGTGAATGCTCGTTGTTGCCATTGTGTCGTGTTACAACATAAGAAGGAAACTCCAAAATCTTAAACATTCATCCACATGAAGTTAGAAACACTGTATATTGATATTAATAGATTTTGAGTTATTCTCGTATAAAAATTAATTTACTTACTTTATTTCTGTACGTTTTTGTTACGATACAAAATCTTAATATCGCCTCTGCAAAACGTATTTTCATTAGCCACCATTCGCTTTTAACAGTCGCACGAATAATCCGTTCTTCGAAGGAAGTGCATCGAAGTTGTCACCGCTTGAGAGCCTTAGTGTGCACCGAAAGCGAGAACCGTTTTTAGGACGGACCCAGAACCTGCGTTGCGTAAAAACCTGTCGGCGCGAATGATCAGGGGGCATAAATAGAGCCTTAAAGATCCTTTCCTAGCACGCGCATGAATCCCAATACCTCACCTAAGCGTGACTCAAGCTATCCTACTGGTATTGTCGACAGGGATAAACCGCAAAGAAAAATTGAGGCATTGTCCCGGTGCACATGGCCCGAGATCTGAATAACGCATTACGTAAAAGATAGGGCCGCTTCTCTCTTTTTTCGTTTCCTATTTTCTTACAAGGTCTATTCGCGCGAATGTAAAGAAGGACGCGCTTTTTTTCCTGGAGCTCCGTAAATGGTTGATGCTTGCGACGATCATCAGAGCCGTTGACTTCTCAGGTCGTGATTTATTTATTCTCACTTATTTTATTTATTATCACTCGAAACTTGGATAAGATTGTTGTTTTATACTTACTTTATTACACGTCCTATTCCTATTCTTGGCTCTTACCGGGCTCTTGCAATAGGAACTCATCTATTGTAAAGGATTCGAGATGATTCGTTGTCTACATAAGATAATGACGAGCTTTTATCGAGCACTTCCGAACTAGGACATCTTTAAATACATGATTTACACGATCAGAGCTATAGTTAGAATTATGAAAACAAGCTTGAAGTGATCTTATTTCAAATTTTTTTCCCAATTCCTCAATTAATATCAGTGTGTGCATCTCGGATGATACTTTCGATTATTAGAGACTTACGTAATGTGGAATAACTTGTCTATAACAAAGGTTTTAAACGAACAACTGTCTTTCACACTTAAGAAAGAAGCGTAATATAAAAGCCATAGTCATAAATTCCATCTCTAAAAATTCTGATACACTATGTTATAATTTACGAATTCATGTTCTTTAATCAGTCGAGTCTTTCCGTAAAATAAAAGCCGAAACAAATCGTTGGCTAAATTTTGAACTTGAAACTTAAAATTTTGCAGTTGAAATTTACGAATGCGGTTAATCCCTTGGATGAATCTCATGTGTCTGGAGGAATTAATACCTGTTGTGCGCGACGTCAGGTAGACACATGGATAGGAGCGACACCGGCACCCCGAGTTCCGAACAGGCATCTGCTTCTCCTTACCACGTTTTGTACATGGCTAATATATCTGGATATAAATGTATGCAGTTACTTGCTCATTTAAAAAAAAGGTAATCAACTTTTTAATTACAGCTCTGAACATATTGATGTACGTCCTTTTGTATTTTTTCTACAAAAATCTTTATTCAATTCTACTATTCGGCAGTTTTAATAGAATAGAATTAGTAGAATACATAAATAAAAAAATCTGTATAAGAAAATTATGTCAACATTTTTAGTTAAAAATTTTATAAGCTTTTCTATGATATTCAAACTAAATTATATTTTTTTATACATTTATTTTTGTAAGTATAGCTTAGAAAAACAGTACAATATTTTAATCACCACAGGGTCAATTCTAATTATTAGTAATGATTATTTTTTTATTATTCCGTGAAATTAGGTGTTCTGTTTTTGAAATTAAATGATAAGGTTATACTTTCAATAGATAAAGATTTTGTAACAGTTAATAAAAGTCTCGAGGAAAGTTACTTACTGATAAACAGATGCATGTATTTGGTAATCTAAATAAGCAATCAGTATCGTATTACAAAATGTTCCTTGGAATGAGAGTCGGATATAGCCGACTTCAGCTGGATTCATAAAAAATTGAGTTTCCTCGGACTACTGACGCGTTGCACACTGAGACTACCTCAATTTTTAGGGTCGAGTTTGAGTTAGATATTTCGGAGGTTAATGTCCCCCTTCTACACCTTAAGCAGCACGGTTTATTTAAAAACAAAACAATTTATGGTTTATTGTCCCAAATACTGAAAATTGAAAGTAATATAGGACATTAAGATAAAATGAGCACAGAATAAATTATTTGTGGGAATTTTCAAGTACCTAGAAATCGAATGGTTTCAAGTATTCAATTTCATTTAACAATACGAAAAGGAACGCATGCAAAGTTTATTGAGGAAGAAGAAAAACACAATGGATTACCAACTGATATATAATTTTAGGCCATAAACAAGATTTTTTTCTCGAGAAAAAAACGATTACTCGAGGGTTAGTTACAAGTGCCAAATGTTTCCCTTGCTGTAGAAGAAGAAACAAATAACTTTTTTCGTTTCTTTTATTCCTATTTCATGTGTTAATGCGTAAAAAATGTAAGCATTGTCCAGCTATATGATAGTGTGTAATAAAAAATGTATTTTTGTTGCTTTATCCATTTGGTCGCAAACAATAATCATGACCCCACATATTATTTGGTAGCTAACTAGCAACAGAAAGAAAGAAACGTTGAGGGGAAATGTTCCTGCAAAAAATGCAGAACAATTAGAAAATAAATTATTCATATACCCTAATAGTCATATGTATCGAATCGTATATAAAAATTTTTTTGCGAAACAATGATAGTTACATTCATGTTATTTTTTATATAATATAAGCATTTTTTAAACATTAATAAATGTAAACATGTGGTAAAATTTTTTATAAGATTGTTACAGTAGTATATTATCATACATGAATTAAATATACAGTCTAATTCTAAGGTTTAGCATATGAGAAATTTTTTGTCAATGGGATCTGTAATAAAAAACAAAACCCATGTATTATTTGTAACGATCGAGTATGGAAAGACAATTTAGTAACATGTATTCAGAAATTAACATTCTATAATTATGGCAATTTTTACAAAATTAAAAAACAATTACAAGTTCAAAAAAAAAGAAATTCATAATAAATAATTAAATTTCATAAAGAAATTTCGTTTTTCAACATAAAGACTTTAATTTTCACTGGATTTGAATTAAAACCGAAGGTAGAATGTAAAGAAATCATCTGCCATGTTCCAGGGAAAAAACAAATTATTTTTTTTGAGCTCGATATCTATTATTCTATCTTTTCGATGATATGAGTGCGTACACTTGAAAGTAATTAGAATATTAGATGAGTAAGAGGAGAGAGAGAGAGAGGGAGGGAGGGAGGGAGGGAGAGAGAGAGAGAGAGAGAGAGAGAGAGAGAGAGAGAGAGAGAGAGAGAGAGAGAGAGAGAGAGAGAGTAATCAGTTGATGATTAAATCTTAAAGAGGGTAAGACCATCACCAATGTAATGTACTGTAAGTTTTATATGTCATTTGCTTGCATACTTAAATATTAATGCGCATGATACAAGTTTATAGTTTAAAGTCTATTTATAAAATTAAACAGGCGCCACCGCTTAACCGTAACAAATATGCGCAACATAATTACCAATGGGCATAGTATAAATTTTGTTACGGCGTATTTTAGAGAGTGAAAGGGGATTTATTGCGATTAGCTTTCGCGTTTTTTGAAGAAGCAGGTTCGTTTATTTTATAATTGATTTCGCGTGTGAACACCGTTAGAAAAGCGTGCATGAAATACATAAAAACAACCCAAAAAATTATGACGAAAATTGAAAATTTACATTATTATATATGGGAAAATCTATATTAATTTCACAATTTTGTACATAAAGAATTTTTGACCTTTCTTGAAATACTCAAGAAATTAGGCGGATAATAATTAATTACTTTCCTCGCGCTCATAGCAACGATTGTGTATTGTTCACGATATTAGCCTAGAATCTTTAATAAAGCAGAAAACACTAGTTTTTAAATGTGAAAATAAAATAGGGGTCGTTAGAAAGTTGTAAAAATTTGGGTCGCTGGTTCCTTATTATTTCAAAAAGGGGACAATAGACTAGATGAACCGTGACTCTTGATGCAGAAAAGTCGCTGTTACTGCATTGTGATTAATATACACGAAAGCCTCATTTTTTTCGATGGCTACCTGGCACCTTTTCTTAAATTGTCTTGCAAAAAAACTAATTAAAGCTAGATTTTTTCTATCTCTCTACAATTATAAACAATTAAAATCAAATTTAAATTTTCTTTTTCAATAACTCAAAAAATTTGACACGAAAGCCATAATTTTTTAGATTATTTTTTTACAAAATAATTTATATAAATAAATTTAATTATATAAATTTATTTAAATTAAATATAAAATTTAATATATATAAATATTTATTTATATAAGTAAATTTTTATGAACAGTTCTAATAAATTTAAGTAAATATTCTTAAGTTGGTTAAATGATTCAAATTTTGTATAAAAAAAAATCAATATTTTAATATATATATTTTTAAAGATATATTTTTTTACAACAAATTTTGTGACGTGTCATTTTTCTTAGATTATTCTATTTTTATAATAATTAATATTTATATATCATTATTATTATTTAAAAAAAAATTCATCAATGATATTCATAAAAC
Organism: Kradibia gibbosae; assembly: GCA_018907135.1. Classification (NCBI taxonomy): domain Eukaryota; kingdom Metazoa; phylum Arthropoda; class Insecta; order Hymenoptera; family Agaonidae; genus Kradibia; species Kradibia gibbosae. The sequence goes on along the minus strand of JACCHX010000002.1, from coordinate 9,870,481 downwards.
ATATTAAAAATTAATCTTTTTGTATAGCAGTTCCATGTATGTTGGTATCAGTAGGATATATACTGAGACGTACTTTACTGTAAACAGTTTACAGTAAAAGTGAACAGATGTCCACTGAAATAATGTATATAATACAGCTTTTGAGCTGAAATAATATTTTTACTTACTATATTTTTTACTGTAAATAATATTATAAATTACTATTATTAATTAATGATAAGAATGCATATAAATATATATGGCTTTCATCAAACGAATTTCGATAAAAATTATTGTTACTTATTTACTCATATCAGGAAAAACTAATTTGTTATATCACAAAGATCGATTGAGACTGATTCTGAAAAAATGCTTATGTACCAGACATAAAAATGTCTTCGACACAGGCCTGCGAGTTATCAACATCATATGGATGTCTGCCTACATCTTCTTATATCAAATGACGCGTGTGTCGACTGACATTGCCATCCTGTTTTTTGTCGAGGAATATAAATATAGAAGGATAAAGAATTCAATTATTTTGTTTAGATATTTACAATAATTACAAAAGAGTCTTATACTTGATTACACGTTTAACATTCTCAACAAAAAAACCTAGGCTTCCCTGCATTTCATTAGAAATAATTATGGAATAGTAAAAAAAATATTCTTTAAAAAGACACAATTTTATAGTTCTTGGAGACAGCCACCAAATGAGCTTCTGTCATTCTCTCTATGCGAGTCATTCGAGACCTACCTCAAAAATCCAAGCATAATGATAAATGCTCGTATTACACGTAATTCCCAATACGATCTCTCGTAGATCAAAATATTTGCAAGAATCGTGTCACTTTCTGGCAAGAAACTCAAAAGGAGACGATCGTAAGTAAGGTACAAACCAATCTTCAAAGTTCCAATGCTACTGTTACCTTCCGCTCTCACTTCCTACACAAATACCGAGGCTCTCGTTAATTTGTATCCTCTCTTCATCCTCGCCCCCTCCTCTGCCGTCGTAGCCGTCCACCTCATCTTGGCCACGCGCCGACCCCATTGTTCCCTCCCCCCTCGCCAAGTCGCCGCTCCAAAAAGTTCCCAGACATCTGTCGTCGCGCACACATATACATGTCCTGACAACAGCCGGCTTTTCCGCCCTTGCTTACTAGCGCGTGCCTTTCACGAGGCCCCCACGTCGTCTTCTCGCTACCCTCTCCCCTACGCACACGCTCTCGAGCGCGCACAAGCGTATTCACGTGTGTACGGTTTGTCATCCTCCTCCTTAGCCTCCTTCCTCCTGTCAGGCCGAGTCCCCGACGACGGAGCAGCCAAGGTCTCGCCAATTCACAACCCAACTGCTGCTCGCGTTCACTTGACGCACCGACTTTCGCTTTTCGCAATGGAAATCGTCGTCAGCGCTTGGAATCCCCGCAGCATCGACAGCCCTTGCGCCTCTCTACACTGCGTTCGGGACCCAGAAGGATTTGTCGGACGATTCTATCGTCACTAGCTTAGAGAGGCTATCGTACAGCGAAAGGTCGCGCCACGGCGAGCGTGGGACATATCCAGAAGGCTTAGAGGAATGCGTCCGCTTTGTGTTATAATAAAAGTACAAGTGCCGATTACAAACTCTATTTGGCATGATGCAACCAGTTACTTGCGCGTACAAAACAAGCATGATTATTTATGTCGTAATTTAACCTGAGAATCGAGATTTTCTTGATTGTCAGGTGATATCGCATCGAAATGAAAGATTTATGACCAGATTCGAAAGGTCGACGCGTAGGGCAATCGTAATGATTTTATTGGAAACAACGGAGTGTATTAAGATATAGATTGTAAACAAAAGTGACAAGTATAATGATGTAACAGTAAAAAGTTTTCAAGATGAATTGTATTAGAAAGTATTTTTCTACTTCGCACTTTAGATTATTTGTTGAATTGTCAACTGTTATGTTTTTAACAGAGTAAGGTCCTATATTTATCTTTTTAAACAAAAAGACGCAGTACAGATAAAAGGCATTTTCAAAGGGCGCTCTTATACATACATCTATGTTTATTTTAGACAAATCGTAATATCGGGGGCAAGCGAAAAAAGAGGACGCGTCTTCGCATTCGTTATTCTCCCTTAACTCCCCGATACGTCACCATGTGCAAGATTGCTCACATTTATATTTCTTCGTACCTCCTTCATGAGCCGCTCATTCGAGTCGAGCTTCGGACAAATTTTGTTACTCCCCTGAAATTTAATTATCTCTGGAAGTACATAGTAATATATGTCACGTACGTGAGAATAACACCTAAAAAATGGACGCAACCGATATTTTATAACTATGAATAATAATGCCAATAGGGTTTGTCTTTTTACGCTGTGTAGAAATCTTAGGATAGACTTTACTAAATTAGAATATAATCTATAAAGTTATATTTTTTAATACAAATTTAATATTTGTAATTGAAAAACATAAGTTTGAGCAAAAAAAAAAAAATAATTTGAATTATACATTGAAGATTGAACTTATTATTTAATTGATATGTGATAAATAAGGAATAGTTATTTTTTGTAAAGTTTCCATATATTTTTACAAATATTTATTATAATTTAATTAAACTAAGATTTGTCTATAAATTAAAAAAAAATCCATTGAAAAAAGGAAAAATATTTTTATATCAAATTTATATTAATATTGCACATTTGTATTTCGTAATTCAAAGGCAATTCTACAAAAATATTGTGCACTATTTTTAAATTTAGATTTTTGCGCAGAAATAATTTTTTTGTTGATAAATGAATATTAAATTTATAATTAAAGCAGTGTGTTTTACCTCTACCATATATGTAATTTGTGCCGTGTGCGGATATTCTAGCACAAAAAATGCAAGTACTGAGAACCACACCATAATTGTTTATCTTTTATAGAAGTCTTCTTGGATCATGTTACTTCTTTTTAACTGTAATATTATACACAGCCGCGACAATGATTCACCCATCATGTGAAATCGTCGATGTAACAAGACTTTCATTTATTATTAGGTGTAGAAGTTCTTATACTTATAAAATATTATGCATAATAAAGTTATATAGCGCAGCAATTTTCACATCACTTTTTTACTAATGCTATAATTTTCTCAGTTAATACTTTTTAGAGGTCGAAAATATTTTATCTATTATGCAGGAAAAATGAGTGGAAATTGAGCATCAAATATTAAAGATCTTCTTGAAAGTTTTATTAAGTTTTAAATATTAAACGAAATTACAGTTTTCCTTTTGATCATGAAGTTGAAATCTTTTCCACTCACGTGCCCGGTAAAACGCTTCGAAAAGTTTAACTATTCATCGAATGATAAAAAGTAAATAAGGAAAAAAGAACAGAAAAGGAAGTGGAAAAACAGCGAAAGTTCGGCTAAAAGTTGAAATGAATAATAAGAGAGCCTCGGCCGTACCGAGTTTAAGAATCGATTGCGCAAAGCAGTGGGAAATTTATTGTCGATTCATTCTCGTCTTCTGAGTCCCGAAATAGAGAAAAGGAAAAGCGTCGATCCGCAACGCGTTCTCTTCCATTTCGGAGGAGGAGAAGAAGAATGACGTGTGCATCTCTGCGCGCGTCGGAGGCCCAAATGGAGCCGATATTCCGCGTGCGTGCCTGTGCTCGCACATCTGCCGAGGGCTCGTGGCAGGTGGCGATTTATCCGCCTCGCTCAATCCCCACCTCGGCCGGGCCGGGGCCCCTTTGTGAGCAAGGCCCCGTTTGCGCGCGGTCCCTTTTCTCCCACTTCGAGGCCCGCCACGCGACACAGGACGGCTGGCGCGTGTCGTTCCAGAGTGGGCACGCGCTATAATGCGCGAGAGAGGCCCTTTCTGTGTATCATAAAACGTGACCTGCGGGCGCCCGTCGCTGCCGCGCTGGCGAGGAGGTGACGCTGCCTCCGGGGATAATAAGGTGAACGAGCATTGGCGCTCCGGCATTGGCGCAGGGTGGGTGAGTGGGGGGGGGGAATAGTGACCAGGAAAACCTTTGGCTGCTCTCGTTTACGAAATTTTAATTAATTCGTCGGATGGTCCATCCTGCAGTCGGTGCCGCAAAAAACAGGTTGTGGCAGAGCTACTGCCTACTCCTGTCGGGACATTGCTACCGCTGCTGCAATTGATAATGATTTCTCGACTCGTGCAGCGACCATTAAAAGTACTAGAATTTGGGGCAATCGTTTTAACAACTTATAAGCCTCTCTTTTTCTTCAATATTTATGCTCTCTATGCTGAGTCAGACGTGGAAACATTAATAGTATTTGACGTCTGCTATGCAATTAACAAGACCAAATTTTTTTATAAAAACTCATCTAATAAATTTTTAATTTCTGCTCATTGTTGCTAACATTTTAACGATTAACGGAGACACGGATGGTAAAAAAAGCTTACGAACATATTTATAAGATTGCAGTTATTGAACTTCATACTCGATAAAGTATACGAATAAAGATCAATGTAGAACACATTATAGAAATAAAGAATTGGAAAATTCTCAATTACATATAAGCTTTGTAGGTTTACTTTGTTGTTTTGGCGTGAATTATAAAATCAACCTTCAAAAAAGTATAAAGAACGAATTCCAAAGTTACGTGTGAAAAATAATAAAATTGTCCAACATAGACTGATAGCCAGCTCGAAGGAATGTGCGAGAATCTATGGCATCGTATGAGTTCCATCATATTGTTCCATGGTGGGTATATTTTCTATTTCAGCATTATATACATTTTTTAAATATTCATTTATACGCGAAACAAATCAGCTTGTCATCTTACGCAGTCTATAAATATTATTCCTCATCGTTGTGAGGTGCGTACGGAAAACGTAATTTTTCCTCCGTCTCGAGAACATATAGATCGGAAGTACTACGATCGTGCATAAATGCCAGAGGGCAACGACAGCTGCGCCAACCTACTGTTAAGAAGAACAATGAGTAGTTACTGCCAAACGCATTCGTTGGTTTCGTTTCTGCTTAAAACGAAATGTAATCGCGAGTAGTTGCAGAACAATCCAGTCGTATCTTTGAGTATCGCTCGTGTAAAAGACGCGTGTAGGTCGAAGTTTTTGTTTCGTTTGAACTATTGCATGGCATTTTGTGCAAGGAAAATCCTCGCTTTCAAAACTGTTCACAGGCCAAAATCTAATTAGAAAGACCCTTTCCTTCTCATTTGGTATTTAGGCTGCATTAAGTGGGGTCGGAGACTAAATGTCCTGGCTCGTCCCTCTTAGTTTAACGATTACAAAAAGAATGAGCGGCTTAAGGATCGGTCAAACTTGACGTAACTACTTCACTTTTATGACAACAGTTGAAATCATGTGCGTGTAACAAACCCACATATTCACCTGCAAATTTTTTCCGATAACTGACTACGATTTGAAGAGCTGAGTTCGCTTCTTTTTATGGGCTTTTGTACTGTAATAATCTTATGGAAGAGGAGAAAAATAGCTTTTTTACGATCACTAAGGTTGTTTACGTAAATGATCTCTTTATCAAGGCCATTGAAATAACTATGTAATAATGGAAGACTTAAGGTGCTGTAAACAACAGTCGCGTTAAAATATAACTCGCTCTATTTTTTCTTTAGTTAATTATTATATAAAATAAGAATGAGAATGCTTTATGTTTAAAATATATAGAATTATGCTAAAGTTATTCATCATATTTACTGAACTAAATATTTTTTAATAAGTCTTGAATATAATCACTACCGAACAGAGAAGCGTCAACAAATTTTAATGAATATATTGTTCATAAAAATGTTAATTCTCATATTAGTTATTCTGCTAAGTTTGTGATTAAATATGGGTGAAATGGAATTCAAACGCCATTATTCAATATATATTAGGTTACTTATTAATATGTATAAGGCCAGGTTTTCATTATTATAATTTTCAATTTTTTCAACAATAATGTAAAATGTGTTTCAAGTTTTCGACTTCTTTATAATCGTAAAATTATTTCTTTCTTGGTCTAATACGAGATGTAGTCTCTAACTATGTTATCTTTTTAGTATATGCTTAACTCGTGTATTTTGATTTATAAAAAAAAAATATTAAAATGTACCTCATATAGTTTTAATCGCATCTATTCATGTTTTTTATAAAGTTTAAACATAATAACATATTATTACAAACAATATTTATATAAAATATACATTAAGTGACTGAAAATTTTTTTTTTTACAATTTTACAATATAAAAAATTTGGGTTTTATTCGATATCGTGATAGAAGATAAAGTTGCAACGGAGTTCAAAAAGAATATAATACTATAATTTTGTTTTCACTTGCAATTTAAATAAAATTAATTTCCGATGATTATAAATAATTAAATGCTCTCTACATTTATTGTAATTGTATTGTAAAGTATAATATTATAAATAATAATGCAGATGTACCAATTATATGTATCTAATAAAAGCAATATTTCACTTAATTTTAATATTTAAATCATCGACATTCAGCAAAAATTAGTATTTCTACCTGTATATTAAAATCAACTACAGTATTCGAGTTATGTGGCTTTAAGTTTTTGTTGTTCATTTATCTTTATTTCAAAATATTTTTTAATGTGAAACGAAAATCAGTAAATCAATAGAACCTTAACTTATTTAAAATAATTTTAAAATAAGGTTTTGTTTCATTTATATAATATACATATAATGAAATTATTTTGATTTTCATAAATTTATTAAGAATGACAAAAAATTAATTCATTAAAAATTATTTAAGTCGTTTAACAAATGTATTTAAATTCGAAATGATAATTAAATAATATTAATAATGATTTATCTATTCAAGAAATTAGTTTTTAATAAATAAATGTGCTTCAAAGATTTTTGAATTTTTTAAAAATAGTTTATTGAAGTAATATTGAAAAACATTCAAAAAGATTTAAAATATTCTAAATTCTTATTCTTATGTAAACAACAATGGATTTACAAAGAAGATATAAATCATAGTATTATCGTAGAAAATATAATTAATTGTACTTACGTATAATAATAAATAAATAGTGTTATAAGCTAATAACTCACCTACAAAAAACATTATTATTAGATGCAATGTAAATTTTGAAGAAATTAAAGAATTTATTCAAATACAAATTAAAATTGATAAAACAATCTCTCCTTTAATTATAATAAATTGAACAATAATATGTTTTTTCTTTTTATTTATTGTTTGTTTTTTTATTTTATTTTTTGTTATTTTTGTTATTTATGTTATTTTATTTATTGTTATTTCTTTATTTTTGAAAAAGTGATGAATTTATAATATATACGTATGATCTATTAATACAATATTTTTAATTAAAATAAACTAATATATAATAATATAATTTCATATTTAACTGGGGTATATATTCAAATGGAAAAGGACTTAAAATCTTTTCCTTTTATAAGAAACTAAGTTTCGGTTTAAAAAAAAGTGTCAGGTTAAATTTGACTAAAAATAATGTTCTACCTCTAAAGTTATATGAAAATCTTGAAGTCTTTAAATTAATAAAAATATTCGGTATTCAAGAATAGTATTCTCACAGAATTAGCGACTCGATTTTAATATGTAGGAAATATACCATATACGAAAATATAAACGTATATTGAACGATTAACCATAAAATATTGGGTATAGTTTATATAATTATTAATAGTATTAGCTTTTTTCTTAAATTCTTATGATAATAAAAGAGTTATACACAGCCGACAACTCAAAAATATGACCGTACATCTATCAAAATCAAATATTTTTATAAATAATTGCTTCTTCAAAGACTGCTCGCTATATTCTTTTTGGGTGGAAGGTCACATATCCACATATTAAACACAGAAGAGAGGGTCCTAAGTACATCATACTTCAATAAATAATATAATGATGCGCTCTACGAGTGATGTATTGTATTCTATATTCAGTGTAAAAGTAGTGATTAATACGAAATAGTGATAAAAATACGAATGATTATTAATCTCAGTTATTTCGCCAATACAATTCATAAACTAAATGATCGATCTAGATTGAGTATTTAACAAAAATTCATGTAATGCTTCATTTTTCGTTCCAAAACAAAAAGTCCGAGTAAAGGGATCTGAGGGGCTATTGGAAGAGGCTGCAATGCTCACACCTTTCGCCTTTCGAGCGCTTAACCCTTTGCCTCCCCACTCGTGATGCGGCTGTTCGACTTCACTCCACACCCGATCTTGAGCGGCGAAACATTTGCTTGAACGAAATGCGGTCCGCCGAGACTCGGCTCCTTAGTTCCATCGAAATAATATTTGCTAGCCCCTGTTGCGTTTGCGCGTAGCTCATGCCCAAAAGTTTTATGTATTTGGCCGTTATAATGTTTGATTATTTACTCATGGATGAATATATGAGGATTATGAATTCTTTTAAGCACCTCGAGAGCAGACAAATGCAGTAGCTAATACTTTTTGTATTGAATGTCGTTGAATATGAGTTAATTCAGTAGTGCAAGGCTCAATTTTTCTTGAGTGTTTTTAATTTCACTATAGTTTTTATAATCTACATGTGATTTCAAATTTAATGTTGAAAGGATGGATAGAAGTGAAATGATTATACCAATTATCAATACAAAATTCCTTCATTTCTTTAAACTTTATTTCTTTCCATGTCATTTTTTTTAATTCACTCATAATGCACAAACAAAAGTTTTATCGTTTAAAGTAAAATTGTTCTCAAGCTGTGTGTATGTGCAGCTTGAGCCAAAATTGTTTTAGTAGAAATGTATCCGTGTATTGACAGCTGGGTTCATACGAATGAAATTTGGATTCTGCGTAGTTGAGTTTCGAACCAATGGAAATGGGAGAAATTGTGTGCTTTCATTATGCATTGAAATGCTTCAACCAGGAATATCGTTAACTTCATTCATATATTATCTAAAATTAACAAATGAAATAAAACATGAATGCAAATACGTTTTGTGTTCTTAAAAATAGAAATGCTTCCTGTTTTTGTGAAACGTATTTTTTGTGGTTTTTAATATTAGAAAATAACTTGCCAATCATGATAAGAAATTCGATGCTCTAAAAGTAGTCTTAAGATTATACAGCATACATGTAAATGTTAAAATTATTACAGAAATTCTAATTCTTTAAAACAGCGATTGTTTTAATTTTTCTTAAATTGAAATTGAATAATAAATGTACTGTGTGTACTATATTATTTTAATCTATTACGAATAATAGTCAAATATAGTACATAAATATATATAATATATAAAAAATAGAATCGGCTGATATATATATATATATATATATATAGACAAATACTTCTATTAACACTTAAAATATGCGCTAGCATGAAATTCTTAACATACTTAATATTAATAGATATTTTTACAAATCATTTCAAATTGTGATAAAAAATTAAATTCATTTATTCAATAATAAAATTTAACGTTTTTTACGTTTTATGTTTTAACAAATTTTTTTTATTAATTTTTATGTTTGCAATTCTAAGCCAAATTATATTTATTTATAATTTATTAATATTGTATGTGATTGACATGTTAAAAACTGTCCTAAAAATACGACTTTATTCAACTTAATTCAACGCTTAAGTATTTCAGCTTAATTGTATTTAATTTCTATATTATAATTTGTTTATAATGAATTTGTATTATGAAATTCTGTTCGTAAATTTTAGAGTTAATTAATAAAGGCTTACTTTACCAAATTGGCTGTTAGTTTTAAAAATTGGTATTATACAGGAGTAACTTTTCGATTACTTTGAAAAAACCTTTACATTTCGATGCACTCCACTAAGAGAACCATGAACATTTTTAACCCCCTTCCCCTCTAGTCGTTCACTACACCCTCCATAGCTCTAAATAAAATAAATCAATATACCGTTCGACGCCGTTGTCCCCTCTTCTTTCATACAATCCTTTCGCCTCCTACGTAAATTTATTTGAGTTCTATATAAAGTCCCCCTACGCTGCTACGAGCCGAAACAATGATCTGCTCCGTGGACTCGATATAATGCCAAACCTTTTGGCCCGACCTCGCACCTTTAGTTCCGGATCTTTTCACGATTTTCCGACAATACAATAAGCAGCCGACGGTACACCATGGGGTTGCTTAATCGTACGGGCTGCAACTATACTCTGAGATGGAGATAAAATAGTCTGCGTCGAAACAATGATGAGTGTTTTTAATTTGGAATCCATAGGAGCTTTACTGTTGCACAGCAATCGTCTGATTACTCTATTTGTGCGTCATAACTCCAAATGCCGAGCACACGATTCCTGTATTAGTTAACAGTTTTAAAAATGAATTATCGAAGCCCTTGACATTTTCTTACGCGGAGTTATTTTGCCCCTTGAGCTCCTTGCCGATAATCCACCTCTCGTCGCACCTGGAAATGCGCAGCATCCAGAAAAATGTGCTTGGGAAATCTTGAATACCCAGAGCTCGGAAGGCCCCGGCAGGTAGAAATTTTCGCTAGGTCAACATATGCTGCGCTCGCCTCCCGGGAACTTAGTAGGACCGTTGCCATGTGTTGCCAATGTGTTTCTAACGTACACCGTAAATCACCTGATCTTATGGAACGCGAAATGTAATTCACGTGCTATGCAGACGTGTTTCCACGACCGGGGGTTCTGTGCATTTAGTTTTTAACCCTGGGCACTAGTTTAAGTTTAGAAATCGCCAACAAAAGATATGCTAGGACTCCCTTAAGTCGAAATAACTTTTACTTGGGAAAACTGAATATTCTCTTATATTGCTTCATAAATATCTTGTTTTTTTTTTATTTTCAATTCAGAAATTTTAAAATAATTTTTGTTTTCAAGTAACATCTTCTGTTAAGATAACGTTAAATTTATATATAGTTTTATCGCGTCATAGATGATTTAATCTTTAGCATTCAAAAATCACGAATCGATTTTATGATATGATTTGACACGTATAAAGATTGAGTTATACCCGAATGAAAATTTAATACTTAATTCAACTTTAAATAAAAATTATAAGTTTGAGACGGCTCACGCCTGATTTCCTCTAATGCAATGATTTGTTTCTTATAAGTTTGTAGTAAAAAATATCACGACAGACTCAATTTTGCTCATTTAGAAAATACAAATTTAATAATACAAACATTAAAAAGATCATGAAATAATAGCGTAAATATCATTTGTGACAGTAAAATAGAAGCTCGTTCTGAGACAGATTTTATGAACATAATCATCGATTTTTTTAATAAAAACCTAGAAATACAAATAAAATGTGCATATTGATACAGATATTAATTTTTCGTTGTGTTATTTACATGGAGATAGGAAAACAACGTATACATAGGATTCAAACTTTAAAATTCGTATTGTTCCTAAAATTTTATACTTAAAATAATAAAAATAAATCAGAAGTTTATTCATGCATTATGAAATTAATTATTTTGATACGAAAAACTGGAAAACTGTAGTAAACTTTAATAAACATGTAATTCATTAAATAATCGTTCATTTGTTTACAATTATAAAAATTTATAATTATAAAAACGTATGCAAAAAGGTTGTTTTTTTTGTTATGCAAAGTAACCATTATCCATGAAGCTTTGTTTAACCAATATTCTTATCACAGTCATGACAAAATTTCAGAAGGGTCATTTGAACTAACTGGCATTATGAAACTTAACTGCACAGACTTACTTATGGGTTCGAAGAGTTCACCTGCATTTCAAGGAGGGAGCATTTACGCAGAGTACAAATTTAGACGCAGAACGAGGAGAGAAACTCCTTTGCGTGTCTAAAGTTTATACTATCTAAATCAAAAACTCATTTCGTGAAAGTGACTAGGATACATTACATGAACAGTACATTACAGTACATGAACATAATAAATGAATTATAATTAAGTCAGTTTGAAATATATTTATTTATTTATCAATTATTAATGCATTTTCAATATCGACAATTCTCTACATTTTATTTTACAATGAATTATTTGACATATGTAACTACCAAACGTGTAACTCTTTCATTATCGTTTTCAGTTTTACTCAAGTTTTCTTATTACAAAATACGTGAGGGTGTATAATTAATATTTTTTACAATTTAAATAAAATTCTTTGGATTTTTACAGACTAACTTTTTTTTTACTTTGGATTCAGAAAAAAAATTAAATAGCTATTTTATTTATCTTTACATACAGGATACAGTTTTACATCTGAGGAGATGATGTTTAGGGAGGTCTGAAGTCCTACGATCTTTATGGAGTATTTATAATCCTTTTTAAAGTCGACAATTTTTAATAAGCTTATACATATTTCATTAAAAATTTAAGCACTCGCGAAATGCTTGCCACTGCACCAATCGATCAGTCTACTAACATCTTTCTCTACAACTACAACATTTATCTACAAATTAAACATACGTAAGTACATCCACGTATTAAATACATGTGGAGAAACATTGTACGAGGGCGTTAATTAAACGCCGTGGCGCAAACCATGGACGGCTTTGGATGGACAAAGGATGTAATCCTAACCGCAAGAGGCGACCACTTGCAACTCATTCCCAAAGGGGCGAGACGCAAGAGTTGAGATAAATAATAGCTTGCTATCTATAAGGGATGGCTTTTTCTCCATTAAATATTGCACTTGCTTTAGTATATATTAGAAACGAATGGATAGGGTGACTATATAGTCTGTGTTTTAAAAAAATTGACCAAGGTTGTCCTTTTTTACTACTGTTCATATACTTTTTTTACTGACATTATGGGCTCGTTTTTTCAACTAGTGCAATGATGCAAGCCGTAAATGTTGATACGTTATTATTATGCAAACATAATTACTAATACGAACATTACTTGTTGGAACTGAAATAACACTTTAATTTTTTCGGATAAACTAATTTAACTTTTGATTGTGTTACATTTAAAGTAGGACAATTTATTCAATCGACTTATTTTTAAGCAGTCAGTTACCGAAAATAATAATACGATAAGAAATAAATAAGAGATTGCAATTTTTTAACCGAGATAAAGATATAAAAATTAAATTATGTTTTTATTTGTTTATTCAGAAGCTTTGAAGTCTTCGTAGAAATTATTACTAAATAATTTTAAAATATTTTGTTCTCGAAAATTTATTGTATCTAATATTTTCTGTATTATCAAATACTGTTACTTATTATTTTTGAAATATAAAGGTAAAACAATTAATTTATGACAGAAAAGCTCACTAAATTGATGAAATTAAGAATTTAAAAAATCATATAAATAAAAATAATAACCTGTTTTAACTATTGAACCACAGTAAGGTTGTGAATGTTGATTAACACAAAAGATTTTCATAATTTTTCAGTATGAAAAAATTAAATTAATGGCAATTTTTTTTATTTCTATCCCTCGCTTATTATACCTTAAGCATTCATTCAGTGCTCACTAGTTACGACGACGTTCTCGTCCCTTCGGATACAATGAATAAACCTATGAGTGACGTTAGTAAAAAAAGGACAAATGTTAGTACGAGAGTGTACATCATCGTTTTTTTTTAAGTTTTTACTGCGATTCAAGCTAATTTTTTGTATAGGCAACCCTAACCTATAAAATTCACCAGAATACATTTCTTAATCACTTCCCTGAAGGGCGATTTTTAATCCTTTTTTTGCTTCTTCTAGAATCCCATTGTAGAAATGAATTTGCTTCACTCTTTGATGCGTTTGTTTCCCTTCCATTTCCGCGATTATGACATCAGCTACACTTTTTTTCATACGATCGCACTTTACTTGCAGTTAGAAGTAAGTTCAATGATTCTTTCACTATTTTTTTTTATAAACATCAGATGGATTTTTATGCAAGTAGTTATTAATTTAAAGCAATGATAATGTACGAATTACTATAATGATGGCTGTTATTAAATTAAAATGTATTATATTTTAAATAAAGTTCTGTAGGAGAAAAAATTAATAATTTTTTGTATTAGTAGAATATGAAAGCTAAAATTAAAAAAAAATCTTTCGATTGCATATAATTTTTAAATTACAGAATCTGGCTTATAAGCATTAATTTAAAAGCGAGTAACTTCATATACCTTTAATCTTTTATTAAGAAAATTTCAAATTTAAAAAATAATTTTATAATAAAAATATTTATATAAAATTATTGTATAAAAAATTTTCAGCTTTAGTTTATAGATTAGTTTTATAATGCTTTTGAAACAAAATCAATAAAAATATTGTGATGAAGTAAAAAATATAATTTTTTCTAAAGAATCCTAAAGTAGTACCTACTTATAAAATTAATAAAGAAGCTTCTTCGTTAATGTCATTAATAAATGTTTATTTTAATAATTAGATATTTAATATGAGCCTTTTGACCTTTGATTTGATATAAATCAGCTAATCAATGCAATTGATAATTGTAAAAATTAATTGTTATTTATAAGAATAGTCAGGAATATTATATAAATAAAAATTTTTAAAACACAGAAGCGAATGAAATGAACTGTATTAAACAATAAAAAATTGTAAAACGTTTTTGATTACTTTACCATGTTAAATAGCGCTGTTAATAACAAATTTTACTATAATCGTGGCATAAAGCTCGCAAAAAATAACAAATTCGACCAAAAAAAACCTAACTGCTTCAAAAAGCAGAAATATACACGAATTTCATTGAAAGAAGAAGATTTTTATGATCTAATGACAAAAAGTTATTTATTCGCAAAGGAATCGGTACAGGACAAAGGAACGAAGTCTGGAAGTCGTAAGGTATACTAATAAAGCACGTAACTAAAAAGTACTGCAAATCCATTGGCGAGTAAAAATTGTGCGAGCCGGCTTATTAGAATTCGGTGAGATAATTAAGGGGCGCGAGATAACTAGATATTCAGCGCCAAAATGGGAAATGCAAATAGACGCGGCGTCTTGACGCGTGGCCAAGTCTGTTGTGTGCGTTTAAGTGCCGTGGCTAAGCAGCACGCGACAAGTTTAACGTCAGTGAGCCGCGTGAGGTTCAAACGCGTCCAGTTTATATATATACGCGCGATCGTGCCCTTTCCGATTGACGTCATTTCTGCACTCTTTTCGAGACGTTCGGATTTTTTGCCGGCCCCGCACACCAGGAATAGACGAGTCTCGCCGGGAACCGGACGCCGAGGCGAGCGCGCAAGACTTTCTCGCCTCTGCGCGTCAGCACGGTGAAGCATCTTTTGCTCTATTATATTTTCCTCCTTTTGACACGCTTGACGCTCCCTTCATGCTCCGGGAGTCGGGATCACTTTTCCCTTCGCGGAGAAGAAGACTTTATTCCGGGTAAGTGCAGCGGCCAAATTCAGGAGCACGAGTAATCATCAAAATCAGTCGAGCTAAAAGCGATACTATTTATCAATTTGACTTAGAAATACGAATATTAATTATATATCGAAGACTGCGGTAGTCCCCGTGAAAAATTATCAGAGACACAACAAAATTAGAATTCGAGATAGCGCATCTTTTTGTAGTCCAGACGAAAAAAGTATATTTTTTATACAATCAATGAAAATTAAATGTTACCTACGAAAAAGAAAACTTCGTTTTTCACTGCAGTAGAATATTGTATCTTTCGAAGAAATAAATAACAGATGGATATGCGGTACTTATTTGCTCTTAAAGTTGAAGATTCAACTTCGGTCTTTTTTCTTCACGTTTCTTTTATATCTTTATCTACTTTATTATAAAAATTACTAATACATATTAGATAACGTCGTTATATTATTTTAACTATTCTGCATTGTTGAATTATATTTAACTTACGGTAAAAAAGTTTGTACAAACGAAACGCATGATCTACGTAAAATAATGTAATTAAACTTTTAAGAACAATTCATATGAAAATTTCTCTTACCGTTTCGCGAATGAAAAAGTAGAAAATAGAAAATTATATACATTTAATAAATTATATCCTTTAGAAGAATTATTTTGATAATAAAATAACGCAGTGATTAATATTTTTTTCTATCAAACCATTATTACAAAATTACTCGTTTTTTAGGTATATCCTTTTATATACATATTATACACAAATCAAAATGATAATTAGAACAAATATTATGTTTTATTGCTCATTGCTATTTATTTATCCTTTATTGTATTTGCGATATTACAGATGGCATACATTAAATAATCTCTAATACGCGTATTAACAAAGCGATATAAACAGAGGTCATGTATTAAAATATATTAGTTTTTTAATAAAATATCTTTCCTTTAATGAATGCACATTAATATTAATTAATCAAAAACTAATACTATATTAATAGACTGATAGAATATAACTAATATAATAATAATAGGCACAAATATTCAAATATTTTTTAAAATTAAATTAGAACTCTTGAGGTGTCGAAATTTAAGCCGTTGGTAAATGTATTTAATTACTTATCGACATCAATTTTTACTGTCAATTGATTTTTTATTATGTATATACCCAATTAATGATTCAATAACTGATACAAATATTCAATTTCATATACGTTTAACAATGCGACGATTGCGTCATGTTTCTATTATGACTAAGCTGTTATTTGAAGTCACGGTCTGAACATCGTATTGAAAAAATGTAAAACATTAAACTAACCTCAATTAAAATAAATCATTACAAATTTTCTAACTCTATTGCAACATGTGAATACTAGATTCTAAGCAATTTCAGAAAATCTTTATATGTTTTAAAAATGTATTTAGAAGCACAATTACACATCACTTATTTCAAATATAAAAGAAATCCAAAATAAATTCATTTATTCATCATCGTTACATCTCAGTGTTGACAAAGTTGTAATTCATTATTTAAAGATTTTCGACTATATTTCTTCCCCTATATATAATTAATGCGATTACGACTTTTATTTTATTACTTCTACATATATTTTCTTTTGCAAATTTTCATACTAGTCTTTTTTTGGTATTTCATTTTTCTTTTTCACCAATGTGAATGTGAATGTTAGAATCACGATTCTCATTTAAATGAAGTTGAAAAGTCTAATAAAATTGATAGTAAAAAAATATCTTTTTTTATTTCTTAAAATTTTTTTTTAATATAAAAGTAAAAAGCGATTGAGATTTAAATTTGTTACTATATTTGTATCACATATGTACTGTGAACTTTTTATTTAAAACATTTTATTGCAAGTGTATAAGATTTATAATTTCATTTCAATATCTAAAATAATGCCACTGGCAATAATATAATTTATCACATACACTTGGATTAAAGATCATTTAACGTTTGATAGTTATAAATTTCAAATATTCATCATTATTATTTGTAATATTATGCTTCAGTATTAAAAAAAAAAAATTAAATTTCACGAACAGTCATTACTTAATTTTCAAGCAGATTGCATAAAAAGTTGTGCTTTATATTATAATTTAAAAATATAAACAAAAATTTTTTTTTCCTTCACTTTTACTAGTTTCAACTATAATGGACGAGCAGTTATTATTTTTATAATTTTATATTTATCAATAGCATAGCATTCTAGCAATTGAATGAATGTCTTTCAATTATATTCATAACAGTTTTTCACAGTAAATTATATTGTAATAATGCCTTATGAAAATTAATTTACTATTAAGAAAATTTAACTGACTCAACGATTTCCATATAATATAAAACATTCAAGGAAAAAAAAAATCAACGAAGTTTTACATTCCCTTATCTTTCTATGGTAGGTCGACTATCACTCGTTCGATACTCAATATCAAAGAGTCGAAATTTCACTTGAGGTTCTGACTATTGCCGATCCTCTTCTTTTTCGAATCTTATCAATTTGATTGAACATTATTATTTACGATACTTAACTGTTAGTTTTTCTTCACCAATCCGTTGCAGTCGGGTAAATGCGCTTCTATGTCAACGTCACGAATAAAGCATTGGACATTAATTCAATCCGAGCTAATGATGAAAGGTTCGCTTTTCCATCTTAATATTTCAGATAAGATCTATCCATGCAACTCTAATGAGCCATCCTTATTAGAAAACTTGGTATAGAGTCGTCAAGAAATTTTATTGTATTGGTTAAGTAATGATATAGTTAGTATAACGGATTTTTTAATTTAATTTTTACGGGAAAAGTATTGATGACCAATGTTTTGGCATCATTAATTAACAAATTTTCATTACAATGATTTATTTACTATATCTTTTTCAAGTGTTATATAAAATTATTGATTTTAATGCTTTATGTTTCAAATTTCGTTTTTTAAAAATAACACAATAAAATTTTAAGTGGGAATAAATTATATTTTATATCAGTCATGGGTAGTTATCAAAATCATTTTGTACCTTTAAATTTTTTATTTATCTAGGATTGTCTTTATCATATTTTTTTTAAAAATGGATTACGAAATAAATATTGCTTATATTGTAATTTTTGAAAAATAAACCTTATAGCAATAATTTAGTAAATAAAAGATGTACAAATTATTTAGGATTCCCTTTTTTCATGTTTATACATTTAAAACAATTTTAAAAGCGTTACTCATTAAAACTAATTTTACACGTTAAAATAAATGAGATTATAGATTAATGACTAAAAGTTAGATTTTCTTGAAATCAATAATTTGGAATTGTACATATGAACAATGATTTCAGTAAAAATTTATGGTAATTCTGAAGTTACTTGTAAAAAAGTTTTTAATATTATATTACACATGCATTTTTTCATTATTTTTTCATATTCTTATCTCTATTATGTAAAAATTTACATAAAATAAAATAAAATATAAAGAAGTGGAAAGTTAATATGTATTATAGAGAGTATGAAACTAGGTTTGCTCAAATATAATTTACATTGGAGATCGACTTATTGAAATTTACTTTTCATCAAGCTAATGAAGCCTATTATATATACATACACATATACTATAAATTAACTATTACACACCTAATTCGCTAATTACATTACAAACAAACAAACTTTTTTTGTGAATTTGTCATAAATATTCAAGACTTTCTTTACGCAGTCATAGTGCTTGCTTTTATTATTCCCCGCGTTCCATTATTCCATAAATATTTATCAAGACTTGTAACAAAATTTCTATTATCTAAAATTTAAAATTAAAAGTACACAATGATTCTCAAAATTTTTTTTAAGGTTTCTTAAGCTAAAAGTTTCGATGTCAGTCGTTCGAAAATAGCGCTGAGTACATTTTTAGAAGTCGAAGAAACACACTAGTGACCTGCATTTTCTTAGAGTAATTTCTTTTGTCTAAACTTGAGTATTGACACCATAAATTATTTAATACGTACTCTTTGATATTGCTTTTAGTCAACTAATTTAATTTTAACAATTTTTAATTGTTATGATGCTAATGAACTCTTAAAATTCAGTTAAAGATGATACTTACGTGCTTATATGCATTCAAAGGTATTTCATAACCAAAAGATTACTTGCGTCATGTATTCAACATATAATATGCGCATGATTTTATTATTTAAAAGAATATTTGAGTTCATATTTAAACTGTTCTACACTTTGTTACTATAAAGACATGTTTTTCATATTTTTTAAATTTATTTTCTCGTTCATCGATTAATTTTCATCGGTACAAATTTACTGTTTATCTAAGCGCCAACGTGCGGAACACTACGTAATTTCCATTGATTGGCGATACTGACTATTCGAAAATAAAACAATAGAGACCATTTTGCTGTAAAAAAAGTGATACGGTGAAAGAAAAATTTCACCATCTGTATGAAAAAAAATAAGATCGATGCACTGTCTAGCCTTGTGTTGTGTATACTACGTAACCACAAGTAGTAATTTTACACTGTAAACTGTAATACGAAATTTCTTAACTCTAGCAACACGTGCTCTTCGAGTATCTTCCGCAATACAGTAGTGTATTTAACTTCAGCCCAGCAGCTTCTTAAAAATAAACAAAAAGAATTTATTCGATATAAGCATACGATCCTTTGGACGTCGACGATTCTCTACGCACATTGTCGCCGCCTGCTGGAAGTGTACGAGAGAGAGAGAGAGAGAGAGAGAGAGAGAGAGAGAGAGAGAGAGAGAGAGAGAGAGAGAGAGAGAGAGAGAGAGAGAGAGAGAGAGAGAGAGAGAGAGAGAGAGAGAGAGAGAGAGAGAGAGAGAGAGAGAGAGAGAGAGAGAGAGAGAGAGAGAGAGAGAGAGAGAGAGAGAAAGAGAGAGAGAGAGAGGGAAAGAGAGAGAGAGAAAGAGAGAGAGAGAGAGAAAGATAGAGAAATTATTAAGTAGAGAGGTGGAAAGGTTGATACATGTGCGGTCAACGTACTTTTCCGTTCACCGCCCCCTCGGCCTCAAGACTACGTACCGTTTAGGACATTCCGTCGTGCCTCATTTTCCGAGTGGCGCATAATCACGTCGGCAGGATGAAAGGCGTCTCGCGTCGAATCGTCAACAAGGGCATAATACAGGCTTGCATTCGTTTCAGAGTCGCTAGGGCCGACCGCAGCTGACGCGACGAATCTCGGGGACGCGAGTCTGTCGTTTTCTCTTTAACCCCCCCCCCCTACATCGACGTGACGCATATCAGAACTACGGGGGTGGCCTCAGTCCACTTGCCTCAAGGAGCAGAGCTCGTGAATGTCCTCGAATGCACTGCTTGCTCTCTGTCCGTGGCAATGGTCGGTTTCTTCCCTTTTGAAGACCTTTCATAAATAATTGCTCCGCCAATAAAGACAGAGGCTTCTGTAAATCGTAGCTCGCGTCACGTTGAAAATGAAGTAGACGAGCTGCTCGAGCGCTGATCGGCTAATTTCATGATTGACTGCGCACGAGTCGCTTAATCTCCCGCCGTACAAATGAGCAATAAATGCCGATTAACGTGTTGCAAAACGCAAAGGCTTTATAAAAAACGTCGGTTCAGCACGAGAAGCTGTATTAAGGGGCCTAAAAAAAGGTACAGCCGTGTGAATAGAGGTAAAGCTTGTGAGACACATTAAAATGCGTACTCGACGGCAATAAACACTCAATGCTGCTTCTAATTATACATATGTGGCTTTAATCTGCGAAATGGCGAATCAAGTCTTCAACTGAATGCTATCCTTACTCCCATAACAGTAGATGAAGTTATACGGTGCCTGGACAGTGAAAGTTCACTGCATGTACATCTACGTTTGAAGCTTGGTAGATCTGAATGTACCATTTAAGGAAGACTTTAAGAATTAAGCCACTTTAACGTGATACCGAGGATTCATTTCTATTCAATTATTTATTGCCCGTGTCAAAGAGACAACATTATTTTAGCATCGTCTATCAAAACGTTATTTTTTTCATTCAAATAGATAGTGAAATATTAGAGTTCCACAATGCTCTAACTTATAGATTTTCAAAAATCAATATTTGTAATATAAACGAATCATAAAATTGTGAAAATAGTTTTTAAACATTGTAGATAAAATATACATAAATTATCGTTAAAAAAATATTTAAAATATTTCAATTTTATTAAAAATAATAAGTTATTGAAAACATATTTACATTTATATTAATATGCTGCAGAATAAAAAAACTTGTATAAAATATTTTGTTTTTTGCTTTTTATAAGCATACTTTTATAAATGATATATATATATATAAAACTTTGAGGTTTTTAAAAAAAAATTTTTTCATGTAGATTCAATTAATTTGATTATTTAGAATCAATTATTATAAACATGATTATTGACTATGAATTATTTTATAAATTTTATACATATGTTGAATCATGCTGTTACTTAATCATATGCAAGATGTATATTTTAATAAAATGCACTCAGGTAGAATAAAGCAGTTTTCCAGAATTATTTTAGAAAGTTTATGCAAAAAAATTATATTATTATACTGGAGAAAATAACTTGTATATAAACATACGTAAGTAATACTTTTTATTGTTAAAGATATCATATGAACTGAATTTTCTAAAAAGTAAGTTTCATCTTTTTTTTTAGTTACCTTTTTAAAAGTACTGTAGGAATTTTTAAATTAATTATAATTGTAAATACGTTTTATAAATTATTATCCAGTTATTATATAGAATTCTTATATAGAATAAAAGATCTTTGACGAAGCGACGTGTTTCATAATTGATCTCGTAATTTGATTTAAAAAAATATCTACTAAGCATCATTAAAAGGAAAGACAATCTCTTTAATAGTTACTTAAATTTCTAATAAAACAGAATTTTAATTTAATCGTGTAAAGAATAAATGAATTTGAAGATTTCATGAAAATTATAACTTTTTACATAAAAAAATTAATTTCTTCAGCATAAATTCAAATAAAAATGTTTTTTTAGATTATTGTGCACAACTATTTAGATTTAAACGTAAAATTGAAAAAATAATTTGTTTATTTATAAAATTATAATACATCCTTTACAATTATTTTTTACTCGAGTAGATTATTAAGATTCGAATTTTATTAATATGGAAAGAATGTAAATTTAAGTACATATGTGTACAATGAAATAAAGAAAGTAGGAGAGGGTCCACTAAATCAACATTTCTTTTTGCATAAAAATGAAAGTATTAAAGATGAAATTCGAGAAAAGTTGTAGAATGAGATTAAACTCCATTCCACCTCAGTATGCGTGAAATATAAAGAAAGAACATGTGCAAGGACATTTTTTTCTACATAGCTACAATTTCTGTTATGATGCAATTTCTAGCATTGATTATTGCAAAAGAATATTAATTCATTCAACAGATAACTGTGAGTGTATAAAGTATGCGAATTTGATTTGCATAAAAATATGCGTCTATTTATTAAAGACGTAAAAATTTTGATGAAAAAAACGTAGTAAAGAAGTAATAAAATTTTCAAATAACTAAATAAGTACTGCAATAAAAAATATGACGAAAATTTGTTTATTTTCGATTTATTCTATAGGTTAAAAATTTTTTTTTATGTTTTATCCTTCTCGATTAAATTTGAGATAGTATCTACCATTTTAAAGGGCTTATGTGCCCTAACATAAAATAAATTTATTCGCCAAATCTGCTGAACATCTTGAACGAAGTAAAACTAGATCTGAACACGTGGTTCCTTTTTGTAACTCCTTTTGTAATTCCTTTTTGTGACTTCTTTTAAACACTTATTTGCGACCCAAGCAAAGATTCGCATGACATCTGGATATAATATGATGGCGGATTCGAAATACGAAAAGTAACGTATACTATTTAAAACTTATTACTAATATTTTATCATTCTGTCATAGAACTTATATACCTTCTACCGAAGTTATATTCAAATTTCTATTATAATTGAGTAAACTTTATAAAAACATTTAAAATTAAAAATTAATGACCTACAATTAATGATATTTAAGTGCATAATTACAATATTTATATTTTAACTTATTTAAAATTTGATTTACTTATAAAATAAAGATTGTTTTCCTTTAAACTTAATTATGTATTAATAAATTTTATAGCACAACAGTTTATTTAACCAGAACATAGTATTTCATGAAAAACAAACAAATTTTTACTACAAAGAAAATGAAAAATAGTACTTTTTTGCTTTGAAAAATTAATTGAAGACGTACAAAAGATATAGCTCTCGAAACGAATTAAAACAAAATAAAACTTGAACATATTTAAAAAAATTTCGTATTAGGAGGAAGGTCAAATATGTACATATTAAATTAACATTGAATGTTTAAAATAAAGATAAAATACACGTTTGATTTAAAATGCAGTTCATCATTAGCACCTGTACAAGGGTGTTATTTATGTATAATAGTAACATTGTGTTATTTTATTTAATGATAACATACTGTTTACGATCTTCCGTCTAGAGTATATGAAACTCATTAAAAAATACGTACATATATTCTTTTCTTTCTGAACACATGTATCTAATGTAGAAAATATTTACAGTTTTGAAGCTAAAGAATATTTATCATTTATATCACAATCCATGTTGATTTAATTGAATCTTGTTCGACTAGACTTTATTTAAACTTAGTAAATACTTATATGTTCAAAATCGTGTACATGTGAGCATAAGCGAGGAGCGAGGAAAATGTATTTATAGTTTAGAATATGGTTGCTTTATGAATTTTCGGTAATACATAGGACTCTATAATTTTTAATAATTGATTTTTAAATTTTTTGTACGATGTTACAACTGTAATTTTGTTTATCATATTTACGCGGGAGACTAAAAGTAGAAATTCTATAGATGTTTTTTTCAAATTCACAAATACACAAGTCTCTAACTCAGATCGTGTATACTGATTACTTCAGCTGTCGTACCTTTGACATTAAAATTAGTACTGACACGCACGTAATAGATGCGTATCAAAGTTATCATAAATAAAATGAAAACATATAAGCATGACAGTGACGTGTTAGAGGAGCGAACTCTCGTTCAGTCATCGACCCCGTAATAATACCTATGGGACGAGAGTTGCACGCCATTCCACTAACTACTTAAGCATGATGGAATAGGCGAAATTAGCCGCGCGGCTCTGTATCTGGGCATCGGTGAATCGTTAAAGATCAGTTAGCCATAGGACGTAGAGCCGACGAGCGACACGAAGCATCCGCGGATAAGCTTTTCGCTGGCCGCGTGCGAGGAGGCGCAATTATTGGGTGGACTCGGCGCGAAAGGGGGTAAGCGAGCAAAAAAGATGCTTTGATGGGCGAATGCCAAGCGGGCTTTGGCGGCGGAATTAAATTTCCAGAGTCATTAGAGTGCGAGCGAGCGACTGTTGCGTGGCGCGGGCGAGCGACGACAGGAGCGGCGAGACGAGGGCCTCCACGTGCGTCATGACTTGCCCGCCCACCACCCCTTGCCCCCCCGTTCACGCCCTGGAGTGCATTTCCCGCAACGCTTGCGCGGTTTCCTCTGTTATAAATATATCGGCGTGAAGGAATTAGGTTGCTGCCCTAAGCTCGCGCCTCACTTCGTCCGACCTCACAGGGTGAAAAGTGACCGGACGGCATCCTTGAGGGGTTGCTCTGGTCGTTGGTGGAAGGGAGACGATTGCGCGATGGATTAAACTTGGGGTTGTTCGTACGTCTAAACGAGCTGTGACCGAAGGGCTCTTTGTACTAATGGGATCTTAGGCTATTTTTCTCGAGCACTTGAATTTTTTGTTTTGCTGCCAATATGGAACTGTACAAAACCAATTAGCTCGGATTGCTATTGCTATTAATTAACGCTATTAGAAGGCTAAGTTACAAGAAGTTTAAGGCTAATAATACAAATGTCTTGTTTACGTATGGAAAAGATTTTACGCGTTGATGGGGAAAAGCTAGCTTAAGTACAATTTTATATATACATTAGCTTTTATTTTAAATCTCTAATAAAAAGCTGATATTGCATTCCGTAACGTCCTCATGCTTAAAATAGTATCCTTTTTTTCATATTATAACAATATACGTGATGTATATAATAATTATTTTTATATCCGTATTTCAATCGTGTACATTAGTCTGCATTATATCTGCACAAAAGTATGATTTCTCTAAGATAAGATACAGTTTGCTTGAGCTTAACTGAAAAGTGACCTAACGGCTTTTTAATGGACAAAACTACATGATAATGATAATTGTTTTTAAAAGTAAAAAGACGAAACAATTGCAAAAGCTATTTTTAAAATTATACCAAACGAGATATATTAAACTTCTAAATTTACTTAGCTATAAAAAATACATAGAAACTAAATTAAAAAATAAATGATAATATTTTTATTTGGATAAAATATGAGATATTTTTAGTATAAACCTTAATATGTAATCTAAAATATCTAAAATCAAGTCTAAAATATCCAAGTTAGAGACTTACAAAATATCAAATATTTGAAATATTATAAATTATTAAAAAAAATATATAAATGTATAATAAAAGAGACAACAAACATTAAATAAACTATTCCCTTATTATTCTCAAAAAAGACTGCAATGTAGGAGTGAAATTTTCCAGGAGCTCAGTAAGAGATAAGCCAAAAATCTTCCGGCACGCTCCCAATCATACTCTACCTATTTATTTAATAATCGCAATAAAAGTAAGCATCCGTGTCCTTATATATTATTCAGGGCTTTCAATTAAAAAGAGAAAATCTTCAGCTGACTATTTATGCATTTAAAACTTATCATTGTAATAAATTTTTCCCATTATTTGTGAATCCCGTTCGGCGAATCAAGTCTCGTTTTTATGAGGTCGGAATATTTCCGTTGTGATATAGCGACAAGACATTAGTCAGCTTTAAAAGTCAAATACGACTCTTCGCGACAGATAGCGAGTGAGCTATTATTTCCTGGAGTGTGGTTAATTTCTTCCATTGACCAATAAGCGGCCTCGCTCAACTAGAATTACTTGATTACTCAAACACTCGTTTCTTAACTTCGTTAAGGCACTCTCGCTTCCATCTAGATGATTTTTACATGCGTAGAATCAATCTCGTGGAGCCGATTTTCTGGGAACATCACGCATCTACTCGACACCATTGAATCGCCGACTCGCACCTAACGCAACGATACTCAATGACGGCAGCCCCTTTCGTCGCATAGGTTTAAAAAATGCTTCGACTTTCGCCTAATCTTCTCCTCCTCGTCCTCCTTCCACTCAAATTGAAGTATAACATCTGCGAGCTACTCTTCGGCGAAAGCGCGTGGGCTGCCCAGATGTTATTGTCAGATGGTACGCAGGGCCCACGGATCGAGGCGGCGTTAGAGGCATCGAGGAGAGAATTTTCCTTCGTCAATTGATCGTCTTTTTTCGCAGGCTCGACACGGAAAATCATGGAGAGGCTCCTCGGATCAGACTCCATCTCCCCTCGCTCAATCAAGTTTTTATAGGCAGTTATTGACGATAAGCAGTTTGTTTTGCGACGTGGCCCAACATTTTTTACGATCAATATCATTGTGGGACGATTTGACTCAAAAACCAATTGATTTGAATACATTTATTTGAATTTGCAATTTTAGGCGGCTCCGTATGCCCCATCTAATGCCACTCCGTTGACTCTGTTTACTTTGTTCAAGCAGCATTAGATAGGATAGACACATCTCTCTAACAAACGGAATTAAAAACTTTTAATCTTTTTTGGATGAAGAGGTCAATTATTTCGATAAACTTATATCATTTTGAACAGTAGAACACTTTGATTTAAGAAATAAACATTAAAATGTTGGCGGCGATAATGATATTATACCCGCCTACGAAGATTTTTACCAATCGATGCGCTCGATTCTTAATATACGAATCGACAGCTACTAAGTAGGGCATAAGTGTCGTATTAACCACTATTATCTCATTCGCGCAATGCGCTCTTGAAGAGTAAGCATACGAACCGTCTTCGTCCCCATAAGTCTGCAATAACCGCGTGAATTCTAGCTCGCTCAATCGAGCGAGTTAAGACCTTGCATTCCACGGCGAACATCCAATCGTTAACAAGAGCTATTCCCCTCGCCACCGACACCCGTCCCGCCCCCACGTTACGTTGTGAACTGCCATCCGAAAATTTCCACCGACGAAAAGAAAACTGTCTGGGAACTTCGTTAGGTTAAAATGCCAGGTTGATGTAGCGCAGGTACCAAGTGGGACATGTGTCAGCAACGTGTCCAGCAAACCTCGCAACCTGGACGAAAATTACCGACCCGGTGGATTTTAGGTGACGGTACATGTGCGAGGTATTTTTCGGACGATCCGCCCCGCCCGCTTTCCCACGACCGTTTACCCGATTACTATTTCCATGATAAATTGCTAATCCTTTTTTCCGGGACGGAAAGTCGTTTTCGGTTTCGCAATGGAAGGAACGACAAGCGCCTAATCATGTTTGTTTTCAATGCTTCTGGTAAACACAAGTTCTTAAAATTCTTATTGCTGAAATATTTTATGGTTTTTTTTAGAATAATGGATCTTTGATTTAAGAACCACTTGATTTTGACTCTACAAAATCCATTATCCATTATAGTCCCAAACAACTGACAATACAGGAGAAATATTAATATATTTTAAGTGACAGGTTCTGAGATAGGCGTACTTCAAAAAGCAATATTTTGTTTGTTAAGTTTTACCAATTCACATTATTTACTAAGAATTAATTGATAAACACAATTATTATACAACGGTTATATTTAATTTTATGATAATTATACTTGTGTATTAAACATAAAATTATTACAGAATCGGTTTTAAGAGATATTCAGTTATAATTACGTAACAATAAAAGAAAAATGATCTAATAATAACAGATGAAATTTTGGAATTTAATACAGCAGTCATTTATTCAGAAAAAGCACAGTTTTCTTAGTTATATCTTTCAATCTTTTTTTGAAATATATAATATAATATAATGAGATACACACATTAAAAATTTCAGTTGTATAAAATTCTTTTACAATTTGTAATTGATCAAAACGCTAAAGTTATATAATTCAAATTTTATAAGCATTGATAACAATTTTTTTCAAAGCAACGATTCATTTCAGATTTACTTTTATCACAACAAAGATAACATCATATTAAAAAAAAATTGTGTGAAAAGCGATTCTGTCCTAAAATAAATCAGACGAGATTTTGTCGTATTTTAGGAAAATTTTTTAAACTAATTTTACGAATAAAAACTATGATCGTTATATTAAATTGTTTAATGAAAATTAAAATAATCAATTTTTTTTAAAAACTATTATCACAATATATGTACAATCATTATTAATTAAATTAAAATGATCAGGTTATCAAATAATTTTATGTGTATATAAAAGATACTGCGCACTGCCATCTTAACTGAATTAAACAATAAATTCAAGATTTAATTTTTATTGAAAAATTATCATGTGAATTATATTACTTATTAATTATGCTACAGATCGAATCCACGGATTTGAGTTTACAATGATTCAAAAAATGATAATGTCCAAAAATTTGAAAAGAATTATCAAAGGAATAATGCAACGCTGAAACTAACGTGATAATAACAAAATTGAAGTTATAAGATTGGATCTTTTAGATTCCAAAAAGACGAACAAAATGCATACGTATGTATGTTTTGTATATTGATAATACGATATGCAGATTATTTCCTATAAATTTTTTATAATTTGCAAAAAGCATTAAAAAGATTTTCGTAAAAACTAAAAAACTTTTATTTATTTAATATTCCTTATTAATTAATATTTAAATTAAATAACGTTTAAAATAATGTATTCTTATGTCTCAATTTAATATCGCTGATAATAAAAAAATAAAGAAAACCTTTAAACTAAAAAGTAGTGTATCTTTTCTTTAAATATTTTCTTTAATTATAATATAATTATTATTTATATACTCCATTAAAAACCTTTTATGAAAATTTTTTAAGATTCACGGTTTAATGTAAAAAATAAAAAAAAAAGTTTAAAATTTTTTAATAATATAGTTGCATTTATTTTTACATAATCGTAAGTTGATATAGAATGAAAATTAATTTCTTTTTCTTAGAATAATAAAAGATGTAACATATGAGGTAAATTACTTTTTTCACTTTAACTATCGAATTTCTGGAATTTTACATCTATTAATTATTTTATATTATTTGAATCTTCTTTTCAAATATTAAAAAAAACAAGCTAAAATGTACCATTACAGAGAAACACGCCTTTTTACTTTATATAGTTTTCAGGAAAATATTTTATACTAAGGATAAACTTATAAATGCATATTTATTTTTATTACCATAGTAAAAGCGCTAGACAGGAGTGGGTCAAATGAAGTTAGAAATTATGTTTAATAATTGCGGTACATTACTTTCCTAAATAAAATCATATTTTTTTTTTTAAATTAAGAGTCCTACATTTATTTCATTTTAAGCGACGTCAAATTTATTACAATTCTAATTTAATGTTGCTATGGTAATAAATAATATACATTCGTAATTATATAACTCAATGCTTATATATGATTTTATAAAATACGAATTGTGTAAAAAAATTCAAGTTGTATTTGTTTTTGAAGAATTTATTGTAGAAACGCATACTAATATTATTGATTGTTAAAAGGTTTATCTTATTATTTGAACTCTTAGCAACGAAAGCGCTCTAAACCTAAAGTGTCAAAATCTGATATGATCCAGATGGCGTATCACAAGGAAATATTCTCATATGATAAATAATCGTTAGCCGGTAAGATAGAAAATTTCTAAAATAATTAATGTTGGAACAAATATGGTAAATAATAAAAAAAATAATAATTCCTAAATCATTCGTTTAAAAAATATTACAAAATATTGCATTTAAAGGATAACGTATTTAGACAAATTTAATATTTACTATTGTTTCCTAATACCTTTCAGCATTCATTCTGACTTTGCTAAATAACATTATTTATAAAATTATTATTATTTTTAATACCAAGTTCTTATGTAAGTATATTTAACAGACATAATTATGATTACATGATTATTTTACCTGTATATAGATTTATCAAAAATAATAATACGAATTGCTGAAGTAGTAATGGTATAATTTGATCGAAAAGTTAACGTATTGTAATTTTCCATGGTAAGACTTCATTCATCAAGCATGAGTAAAATTACTGTATTACTTTGCTTTAAAGATAGATTAATGTCAGTGTCCTACAAAACTACCCCTCTGTAACTAAATGCGATTAGTAAGTTGGCCTACTTTTTTATAGGCCACAATGCTTAACAGGAAAATCAATAACGTGGAAAGAAACATCTAAAGTTTTGTCGTCTCATCTTATCTATATCTAAGCTTAATTTCTTTACGATATACAACCTATTATATAGTTTTTTTTTCGTAGCCGTAAAAGTTATAAAAAAAACAATTTAAAAAAAGCTTTTGATTTGATATAAACATTTTTCGGCTTCGAATCTTTCACGTGATTTATAGCTTATCAATCAAAATATTAACACTGGCACAATGAAATTAGCTTGTTCAATAGTCCCTATTAAAAATTTCATTTAGTTTCTGTTTTTAATGTCAATTAAAAATTAATGACCTAAAAATAATAAATTCAAATAATGAATCAACACTTTCCACCTGAAATCAGAGCGACTTAACCTCAAAGGATTGAATAAAACGAACCATAATTTTCTATCGGTCATCGAAATGCAAAGACACTGTGAAAAAAAGAAAGGGGGAAAAATGGAGCACGAGGTATTCGCGGGTTCGAAAAACAAAAAACAGAGGAGTAAAAAACAAGCACTTAACCTAAAAAAATTAAGGTAAATAAATAAAGTCGTCAAAGCCGTTCCTCGAGAAAACCGGCTGTCATCGCTGGGGGCTTTAATAGAGAGGATGCACCCGTTGCCAAGCGAAACGGTGAAAGATCGCCATGGTTCAACGATAGGAACTCACCACTATGTCCGGTGCTCGCGCTCGACGACTGTCCCATTCTGACCAGGCGACGATCCGCCAGGCGCTGGCTGAAGGTAACCAACCTACGATCTAATTGCCAGTTCGTCGACCACTAGCTTTTCCACCTTCCTCGGCAATTAAAAGGCCTTACCCGCACCCCGGTCACGAGGGCAGCATCCTGAGGCCCGACACTATGCATGCATTACGGATGAACACTTGCTCGGACACTGCAGCTCTCTCTCCCTCTCTGTATCTCACTTACTCATACTGTCTGCCCCCCCCCACCCACCACCGTTGTTAAAGCTTCCACGAGGCGAGAAGGAAGTCGGAGCTGACGATTCGCACTCGGAGGGAGAGCACGTGCCCAATTCCCGAGATTCCAGGGGGCTCTGAACAACCCGAGACGGCGGCCTCGCCTTCGTCGGCTACTTTGCACGCACTGCCGGTCGATCGGTCGTGGCCCCACACCACACATGCACATCTGCGCGCGCTCTTGTGTGCGTGCGCGTATATAACCACCGTCAACTCCTCCGCCGCCGCCTTCGCCGCCTCCGCCGTCGTGGACCGACGCCACGGCGAAGTCCCTGTATCGCGGCAAGACGACTTTCCCTCGCGACCACAGCGATATCCGACTACGGGGTCGTCGAGGTCGAGAGGTCCTGTGCGATCCTCAACGATAATGGAGTCACCTCGGGGGAAGAGGGGCTATGATCGCAAGGCCTCCCATGGCTCGGTGGCCGAGGAACGTTTGGTAGGTTCCTCGCGACGTTAAGGGGAGATGCCACGTAACTCCTTGGAAGCTACTTATCAACTTGTGATGTTTACACTGGAGACGCGGCCATCTTTTCTTCTTAACCGCGTGCTTGAGTGCCTCTTCTGTTCTGGGTCTTTTTTGATCTTTTAATCTCCCGCTCATCGAACGAAAATAACGAGTCGGTAATAGTAATCAAGGGTCAGTCCTTGCTTCGATACGCTACATTAGCGTAATCACGCCACGGGTTCCCACATTTTCGATTTTCGATAGTAAAAACTGTAAAAGGAGTTTTATGTAAGGTTTATTTGCAGCAACCGGAAATACACATTTAATCGCCTTTCGCTCTACGCTGATTTATGAAATAGGTGACTCACTGTAGAAATCAATTCGCCTACAACTTGCTCTGATTTTAACGTAAGGAAAAGTCGATATGAAATCGTTTTTGCCGATAATTTTGCGAGAGGCCTAATATCGCTTGCGAAGGAAGCGAATTAATGTCTAATGTCTAATTATGAAAATGGTGAAAGCTATTTCTCGATTCTGGATAAATAATTTTATAATCGAATCCTACTTTCAAGGGAAAAATAATTCAAACAATAATTAGCTGGATTTTTTGCATTTACATTTGTTGCTTGATAATATTCGCCCGTGAAGCTTTTTGACGTCATTTTCCAATTTTACTAATCAATTAAAATCGCTTTATCTGCCAAAATATACAATTTTCTATGCCACTTACTATTGCTAATGTGTCCTTTATTTTAAGATTTAACTTTAAAGTTCTCAATTTACAAACTTTCTAACAATTAATAAGAATTTACCTACATATTGTCATTCAATAACTTGGATCCTAAAAAATAGTACTTTTTAAAAATTTTTTGATTTTGTTTTCAAGCTTGTGATCATTGGCAAGCTTCTTTTATTTAATAAGATCTGTTGCAGCAAAACGAAACGTATCATTC